>WACJ01000057.1:0-1291258 GCA_008973525.1 Stenopsyche tienmushanensis
ATATTCGCAATATTATGCCCGTGTCGTTCCGGGTTCCGGTTGGACGTCCCTGAGGTCCTTGCGTTATCACGTCGCAGGGCACAGGGTGTCACGCACAGGACCCTGCGCCGGATGCTCCATTCTTTTGAAATATTAATGCCGGACCCCGCGCTCCCCGTGATTTTCAGGTATTTTTAATATAAATATTTTATAAGACCCGAGGGATTTCCGGTTTGTCTTTTCACCCTGTGGCGAATGGCATTTTCTCGGGGTGAATTTTCACAGGGCGCCGAGGCCGCGAAACGGCGTCTGTTTTTCTTTATGTTCTCTCGTTTTTGGCATAAATTGAAAACCAGATACAAATTTGAATTACAAACTCGACCCTCTGAAATAATAAAAGTAAATGTGAATTCCCGAAATTGGACACTTTGATTTATGCATTACCGGTTCGACCCGTTCTGCAGATGTGACGAAAACATAATGAGGCACACTGAGAAAAGTTGAGCAAAATGTTTTTGATGAATAATGAGCTGTACATTGAACCTGTTTATTAGAAAAAGTTCATAACAAGCTGTTAAATAAATATTTTTTCATAGAAAGATCAATCAAACTTTGGCTTTTAAATGGCAAAACTGATGATATAACTTAATTTTAATAAGAAAAATATTCTTCATACTGTAATTTAGGCCCCTAGCCGAATTCACATAACACAGTAATCTTAGTCGCAAGCTGAACGAGATTACGTTTATTTTCCACTTCAGATCGGCTGCCGAAAAATCCGGGATTGAAATTTTTATCTAACAGAAATCGTACACCTCACCCGAACGAAAAAGGCTACTAAATCGAACATTACCACCGAAATCGGAACGCTTGAAAACCGTGGCGTAATTACAAATCGGCGAGCTTAGGCGACGTCTAGGGGCAGTGGCAGTGACAATCTATGTATACATATACAATTTTTTATATTTACCATTCCCTACCGGTGATGTATTTACTACACCTCGACTCTAATAATGGGAATATCGATATGAAATATAATAGATACGGGGTTCAAAATTTTTATATTCCTCCGTAATATAATTACGAATTACATCAAAATATTATAGTATATAAATATTCATCTGCAGTGACGGAAAAAAATAATTTGTCGAGAAATCGGGAATTTTGCGAGTTTTAGTCCGTGTCTCAGCAGAAAAGAATTTTATCGGTCACATTGATGGTGTTATACGAAAATGGGGGCTCACGCGGTCATCAACTCGAACTAGCATTTAAATATCTGATGACGATACCTCCAACGAGTGTAGAGGCTGAGCGTGCATTTTCAGCAGCAAGTTGCCTGGCTTCCAAAATCAGATCCAATTTTTTGTATTAAACAAATGGACTTATTAGTAATTTTAATTTAAAAAACACTAGATTTGATGCGTACAAATAAAATGTTAATCCCAAAAGGAGTACTATCGGAGACCCTGCGTTCCCCCTCCACTTATTCCAGTCATTCGTGGAACTGTCTTTATTTTCAAGTATCATGGTGTATACTTTTATTTCAATATTGCTTCAAGTATAATCCGAATTATAAGGGTTGAAGAGTACTTATTCGTTTTTAAGCCCCTGAAAATTTGAGATTTAAAAGAGGAGAAAATTTAAATCAATATACAAAACTATGTCACTAAGAATGTCTTGTGACATTTTTTCGTCCGACATGGCTTTCGTCAAACTCCCCTTATTATGATTTGAATTCGTATTCGAATGATATATTGGGTGAACCCGAAAGTATTCGAAAATGTGGTAAAAAAATGTTCAAATTCATTAACAATAGAAATTTCATTGTTCACTATCAAATATAATCCCTTCCATTGTTCAACACATATTCCCATCGCTTTGGCAGTCTTTTAATCTCTATTTTGTATACATTTATCGGGTTAGAAGCAAAAAACGATTTCAAATACATTTTCACTGAATGATTTTTCTCTCAGACTGTGCTCTATGAATCTGAAAAGATAGAAATCAATAGGGGTGAGATCCAGTTGATAAGGAGAGTACGGCAACACTCTCTTCGTAACGAGATTTTCATCACTCGTTTTTGTTGGGTTTCGGTGAAGGCGTACGGTACCCATCCTACTCCATAACACCCATCCTATTCGTTTTGCTAATAAGTTTTAAATAATTTTACACAATAGTCTTCCTTCCACAATACTAGTCTTCTTTGCACAATAATAGCCTGACCGTTTCCTCTGGCTGAATTTTCGCGGTCCAGTTATTGTCGTCGCATGCTGCTCTTCCACAGTCCCTTCAGCAGGGTACGATTTCCTAGAGCCATGACTGGTGCGTCATCCGTAACGTCGGTGAAAAGGATTCATTTCAAAGAACCAGACTTCATGATTACGTTTATTTTCCACTTTGGATCGGCGGCGGTTACGAGGCGTAGACGATTATTACGAGGGAGTCTAGTATGAACCCCATCTTGATCCGAATTGACTAAGCTAGTTCCCTGCAACTCTTTTATACTCGTATCCGACGTTCCTATTATCTTTTGGGTACTTCTCAAAGCCTTAAATATCCGTATCGCTTTGAGGGATGTAGTTTCCACCATCGCATCCGTTGCAAGATGTTTCGATTATTTGAGAATCATCATCCGCTTATTGACACGTGTAAGGTGTCCAGTGGTGTAAGTAGCCAAGTTTGGTCAATTCTTATGAAGATTTAAAAAAAATGGACTTTTAACAATAAAAATAATCTTTTGACCAAAAATAATATTATATAATAGTTTAACAAAAAAAAAACTTACAAAGATATTTCCGTAACTGTATCTGGATTCAAAATGAGCTCAAACATAATATCTCAAAATTTTCGAATACTTTCGGGTCCTCCTAATATATATGACTGCTATCAGCTATTGAACTATAGATTGACAACATTTTCTTAAATAAATAATGCCTGAAATGAATCCGTCCATAAGACCTTCCAAGTGCTAAGGATCATCAGGCTTAAATTTCATCCCCGAAAGCTTTTTATTCAGATTTCATAGATTTTAATTGAGTTTTGTGGGCCATTTGTTCTAATGAATTAAAATGTGTCTTTACAGGCGATGGGGGGGCGATAAATTACATCGAAATTTAATTAAGGCTAAATTTGGTGATTTACCAACTGGCTATTTTTTCAAAAATAACACCCGACGGGGGCGAACTTTTGAGGCCGTTATCTTATTTTTACAGAGCGATCGTCCAAACATTGATATGCAAGATTCATAATAAATAGCTTCTGCCGTCCGCGGAAGAATTAAAAGGGGGCTACTCGAAAAGAAAAATTAAAGACGGAAGAGTTTTTGTTAATTTGCACAGGGCTTCTTATAATTCGCTCGTATTTGCGAAAGTAAATAAAAGAAAGGACGCTGATCTTTGTCTTACACACAGTTAAGCATCATATTGTATTTCAAAGACAATAAGAATTTTAATCTAAGATCACAAAGAAAAATGTTCATTAATTCAAGTATATAAGATTATATTTCAGACGTTTAAATATTAAAAGAATTAGCTCCTACGTACATAATAAATGTAATATATAAAGAGCTTGGAATGTTGAAAAATGTGACTATCAATCAAATTTAATCGTTTTTTAATTTTTATAATGTGAAATAATATGCGAAATTATATGATATGAGCTTCTGTAGTATCTAAGCAACTTCATTAAATTTTCAACCATAGTTTAAGTTTCGACATGTCACTCATGAAGCCGCAAGCCCAGGACAGCTCTTTCCGTCGCTGGGATCAGGGCGATAAGGATCTTCCACAAATTTCTCCCCCTAGTGATATCTTCACTTTCAGGGTCTTGACAGATGGAAGTTGAGGGTGTTCTACAGTAGTTACGCACAAGAAATCGATGTCGCCATGCCGAGTAGAAATCCAGGAAGCAGTTCATGCGAACTGCTGCGACAAAATTTATTAACAATGTTCCCTAAATTGACATGGAAGTTGCTCTCGAAAGCTTTATCGGTGTTAGTAACAGTATTGATACAGTCGAATTGCTTTCAAATGGGAAATTGCTATTAGTTTGCAAGTGCTCTTCATGGTTTTCAGGGAGATAGATCCAATTGAACTTTGCTCGAGGGAGTAATCAGATAAGATTAAGTAATCGATTATACACACGACAATAATGTAATTCAAAAAATATATTTCAATAAAATTATTCAATATTTTTCACTTAAAACTTTTTTTTATTAGATCTTATTGAGTGATGCGTTACTTGAATTAAGTATAGGATCTTTCAATAAGGATGCTCAATTTTTAAATATAAACTAAACAAGTTTGTGTAAGATACCTGCTCATTTTTTAGCTGGATAAAATATTTTGTTGAATTCATCTTTTCACCTTGCTGAAATAGCCCATAATAAACTACCCCCTTCCAGTCCCATCAAATACATAGCAAAACTTTTTTTGGATGTAGGCCAGGTTTAGCTACAATTAAAGCTTCTGTACCCTTGGTTCAAGACCGTTTACGTTGAATATTCTCATAGAATATCCAACTTCCATCTCCAGTGACAAGTCTCTTCAAAAAAGGTTGGCTATTATGTCGTTGGAGAAGAAGATCGCATATTGAAATACGCTGAAGTTTATTTGAGTCAGTCATTTCATGAGGAACTCACACATCTGAACGATTGATGTAGCCCAATTTTGTCAGCTAGTTTCCTATGCGTTTATTTCTTAGAAAACATAAAGTAACTCACAATGATATGTCTGAGCACAAACTGAGCTCAAACAAAAGGTCTCAAAATACGCGAATACTTTTCGATACCTCTAATATTAATATACGTTTTTTATAGCGTTTTTTATATAGCGTTTGAGGTATCTTTTATGCAAATAATGACCGAAATATCTAAGGTCATACAAATTTCGCATGAGTGCTTAACCTTCTATAACGCTTTATTTCGTTAGTGTGTTCCCTATCGCGACGCTATAGAAGACTTGACTGTATTTTATATTAAATTCTCGATAAATAAGTAATAAAAATGTATATCAACGACTTAACACTAATAGCGAATAGATATTTTTATATATATTCAAACCGATTGTATATAAGGCAATGGGCTTAACCGGATATTTGGTGAATTTTATTGATTTTGCAGGTCGAAACTTTGTTCACCTATTAATTTTCGAGCACCCTTATTTGATACACGGCTTGTTTAAGCTTTAATAGGCTCGCAGTTTGCTTAAACAAGCTAAGGCTTATTTATGCATAACCGAATCGATATTTATCATAAGCAAATTTGGAAGTTTCTTTGCTTTAAATTTACATCCAAGAAATGCAAAAGTTTATAATATCTCCGCGGGAAATTTTCTCATTCCTCGCTACGTAAGTTTTCATGAATAAGTAAGGGGCAAATGTAATGAGATATTTTTGTTTTGCCGCGCTGCCATAGTGTGAGAATTGCGTATTTTATATTTTCGTATTGCATTTTTTTTTGAAGATCTAATATTCGGTTCTGTAATGCCTGTGACGTTTTGCTGTCCATTGTAAATTTATGTTAATTTATGCAAAATTGCGGATTTCGGCACATAATCATTCTGAAGCGGGCTTTTGCGAAATAAACTTTATAAATTTACAATGGGACATGATTGCTTGCCTTTAATAACACTAAACAGAGGCAAAACTATTAGATTATTTAACTGATGGTAATTTATTCGCTTTGAGCAATGCGAAAGGACATGATTCCGGTTTAATTCCACCCTTGAAGATAATATGTAATGTGCCCGATTTCCCTGATGTAGGTGAATCTCAAATTTGATTTATGGGTCCCGATTAATATTTTCCTTTACAATATATAATATTGGAATTGTTCGCCGATTAAAAAGAATCCAAGGAGCGAAGGCCTTAATCAGAAAAATGCGACGTCACGGAAGGAGCACTCAGATGTTCCGTCTGCCATAATTGATACTTTAGTCCTGCCACACTGTTGTTATTAATGAAGAAGAAATCTTTTGAGGAACTTCCAAGCACGTCACGGGAACAATTGAATATTCAAAAAGTTACCATCTGATTACGCTCCCGCAGGAACAAATTGGCAGAAATTCGCCAAGAATCTGACTTCTGCTCGCCTTAGAGCGTTTTGTGTAGACCGATGGATTAATTTTCCGAAACAATAGCGGCGGCTTTGCGAGCACATCAAGCGAATTGTTTGTTTTTTTTTCTTTGTCTCCTCTTTGAAGGATTCCAATGGGTTGACAACAAATAAACGTGTATTTACTGCGACTCTCCCTGGATGAGTGCTATTTATAAAGTTTCGTCTAAGTCGACCGATATATCGGCATGTGGGATTTTTTTGCCTCATTTCAGATTCTTTATAAAAGAGAGCTTTGGTTATTTCTCCGATTTTGCTTGTATCGAAAGCTCGAATTCTTTCATGTCTTGATCTTTTTTTTGTGAGAGGTTCAGCTTATTGGCAAAGCGCGAGCTTTGATAAAAAGTCCCGTCAGATATCACGAAAATTTTACAGTCATTTAATGTATAGTTTTTTTTTGCTGAATGTCTTTGAAGTGTCTAGCCGATTTCGGATTTAGAAATCGGGGAAAAACATCATAAGAATTTAGAATTAAAATAGAGTGTAGACATATATTTACCCAACAAAAGATTGCCTACATACTGTAAAAAAATAAAAAGTTCCATTTCATGATGCCTAAAATCATTAGATTTAACGAAACCTACCAGCATGAAATCTTAACTACTTTTTTCAACACGGTTGACACGATATCTCAAGTTTTAATCAACTGATTTATTCCAAATTTATTTTTAAAAAAATTAATACAGTTTTCTATCGTTTCTACCAGATTTATATCAAAAAATTATTTTAAACTATTTTTTAAAAAATACTTTTTTTTAAACAATCTTCATTTTGAGAAAATATTTTTTTTCTTTTTCGTGGTAGAGACTATAGCGAAATCTTTATTAATTAAGAATATTTTTTATTTCTTCATTTTAGATGACTAAAAGGGTTGAAATTGTGCCAACCAGGATTTTTATACCCATTACATATTACCAGCTTATAATTTTTTTGTGTATTCTAAAAATGTCATTAAATATCTGGTATAAAATGTATATTAAAAATATTTTATGATTTTTTATCGTCTCCCCGATCGATAACCCCTTAAGGAGCATGATGGTGCCCACAACATGTGCGGGCATACTCTCTCTGGATCACATCGGAGTCACTCATAGATATTCCTGTCTAGGGAATCCAATCCCGAGATTCCGGACAGTTTTAGGTGCTCATGAATCCCGGGACTAGTAAACGTATGCCCGAAAAATTCGGGATTGAAATCTTTATCTAACAGAAATCGTACACTTCATCAACACAATGAAGACTACTAAATTGAGACATAAGAAATGAGGTGGGAATCGGAAACAGTGGCGTAACTACTAATTGGCGACCTTAGGCGATGCCTGGGGGGGGGGTAAGTAACGGTCTAATCTATGTATACATGTATACCAGTGTTTCTCAACCGGTGCACCGCGGTGCACCGGTGCACCGCGAGCTTATTGCAAGTGCACCGCGAAAGAATTGGTAAAAATGAAAATTCTGCAAAATAGTGAAAACCGAAAAAGTCGTTGGCGAAATTATGATTGTGATTGTTGATGTGAATTTGAATTAGCCAAATCGATTGCGCGTGTGTTAACCGTTTGATGCACACATCTGGAAAACGATTTTCGCAATTTATGAACGTAAAATTGGAGTCCATCGTTGAAATACACGATTATTATTTGACACGATGTGCAGCGGTCAAATAAGATAATATCATAACTAAAACATTTTTCAATGGTTCTCCAGTACTTGTCACCTATTTATGTCACTAGATACCTAAAACCAGACATTACTATTTCTATTCCGGGATTCATCTGTCATCGTGCTGACAGAATCAACATAATTCAGATAACTCACTTTGGAAAACCGTCAAATCACTCAAAAACAAAGCCACGGGAATTCATATTTTGGTTAAAACAATAAGATACCGAACCGATTTAGATAAGATAAACACGCTTGCAGAAACTTTCTGCCTAAATCACAAGTTTTTCGAAAATATGAGCGACAACAAAACAAAGAAAGCTATTAACAAGTAAATTAGGGATTTCCGCGAAGGCTCAAACAATGACATGCAAAAAATTAAATTGGTAACACCTTTAGAAATAACAAAAATCATTAGAAAACTAAAAAAGAAAAGGTCCCCGGGTTTTTACACAATCGATAATACGATAATAAAAAAAAATCCATTCAATTAAGTAAAATATTTAATGCGTACTCAAATATGAGGTATTTCCCAGCCATTTGGAAATCGGCGAAGGTAATTCCTTTGGCTAAACCGGGCAAGGATAGCAACGATTCAACAAATTACCAACCGATCAGCTTACTTTAATCGTGTGACCGTGCTAAGTCGCATTCACTCGCCTCGCGGCAGTAGTTATCATTCATTACTATTAGTTGTGTTGGTCAATTTTGTATGGTTTTGCGTTCTTCGTGTGATTCATATTTAGTTTTACAATCATTTAAATACGATATAACTGAGGCTACTCTGAGTCCTGTTTGCGAAGTCCTTTCCTTGGAAGCTTGCGCTTCTGAGCTCGAGTTTGGGTATTTTGCGCCTCGCAGCGAACTCTACGAACGAAGGTAACTGGGACTGGTCGACAGAAGCACGACGAAGATAACTGCGCCCCGGTACTCAGCTGAGAGTTACAATGGATAAATTTATTACCAAACGAAAACGTGAATCAGACCAAAATATTAATGACACAGGGATTAAAAGTGAAAGAAGTAGTGACGATGTTACTAGACATCATACGTCTCATACAAAAGAAAATACACCCAGTAAAATCAGAAAAAATAATCGACAATATTCTGAAGAATATTTATGTTTCGGTTTTACTAGCATTAATGAGAAAGGATATCACATTCCACTATGTGTTGTATGTGGAGAAAAACTGTCCAATAGTGCGATGTATCCTGATAAGTTAAATCGCCACTTCACTACGAAGCACGCCGATCTTGTATCAAGAAATATAGATTACTTCAAAAGATTGTTAAGCATACGCAATAAACAAGTGATTTTTTTGGAAAAAACTGTTAAAATTTCCGATAAGGCATAACTGGCGTCATACAAGATTGCTGAATTAATTGCTGTACAATTAAAACCACATACTATAGCAGAGTCTCTAATTTTAACTGCATGTTGTGAAATAGGAAAAATTATGTTTGGTGATGAAGCAGAAAAGGAAATTATGAAAATTCCTCTTTCAAACGATACAATAAGAAGAAGAATTTTAAATATGTCGGATGATATTGAGAAAACAGTTACCGATAAACTTTCCAAACGAAATTTTGCTTTACAAGTCGACGAATCTACTGACATTAGCGGTAAGGCACAAATACTAGGTTTCGTTCGTTTCATAAATGAAAACAAAATAGTGAATCAATATCTATGCTGCAAAGAACTTACCGAGCATACGACAGGACAAGATGTTTTTAATACTATTTCTTCATATTTAGAGCAATTTAAAATATCATGGGAGTTATGTGTAGGAATTTGTACAGATGGTGCTCCTTCAATGGTAGGCTCAATCAAAGGATTTGTTACCCTTGCAAAGTCAAAAAACCCTAATATTGTAACTACGCACTGTTTTTTGCACAGAGAATCTTTAGTTTCGAAAACATTACCAGCAGCATTAAAACCTATTCTAGACCAAGTTGTAAATTGGTGAATTTCATAAAATCAAGACCTTTAAAAACACGCATGTTTAAAAATCTTTGTATTTCTATGGAAGCTAAGTACGAGTGTTTGCTTTTTCACACTAAAGTCAGGTGGTTATCAAGGGGTAAAGTTTTATGTCGATTCATAGAACTTAAAAATGAATTGTTAATCTTTTTTCAAAATGAAGGTATGGATGATTTTGTAAAACGTCTTCAGAATAATGATTGGTGTGCTAAAGTGGCATATTTAGCAGATTTTTTTAATTACATAAATAAAGTTAACACAAGCATTCAAGGGAAAAACGAAAAAATTTTAACCTCCATTGACAAAATGACAGGGTTTCTGAAAAAAATAACTCTTTGGAAAAGTCGAATAATAGAAAAAAAAGTAGATATGTTTCCTTCACTTAACGAAAACCTTCCCGAGGGAATTATTTCCGCAATATTAGAACATTTAATTTTATTGGAAGAAAAGATTGTACATTATTTTCCTTCCTTAAAGATAGAATATTATGACTGGATACGAAATCCATTTGTTACGACTGATACATCGTATTGTGAATTTTCGTACGCCGAAGAAGAAGAATTAGTCTCATTGTCGACTGATCGTACTCTAAAAATCAAATTCTCCGAATGACAATGGAGGACTTTTGGATTTCTGTCCAAGAGGAATATCCAGCTCTTCACACGAAGGCACTGAAAATTTTGTTACAGTTTTCGACATCATATTTGTGTGAACTTGGTTTCTCGACAATAACTAATATGAAAACTAAAAAACGAGAAAGACTTACGTATTTAGATGAAGAATTGAGGGTAGCTCTATCAAATATTCGGCCTAATATTTCTGATATCTGCAAAAGCCAACAAGCTCAGGTAGCACATTAATTGATTTTTGATTGATCATATAACTTCTATTGTGTTAAGCAGGGACATCGTTTTAGGTGGAAAACGAGAGAAAAATACCCCCCCCCCTAGATATGTCACTTAAAGAGAGCAAATATTTTTAAAAAAAACGTATATAAATAAAAAACTGTTTCTAGGGGAAAATTAACTAAACATAATTTCAATATTATTTAATATGTAAAAAATGAAATGTAACTATTATTTTTTTTAAATATGTAATAAAAATTATGTCCACATATTTTTTCGACTTCTTAATTCTGGTGCACCGCCACTTTTTCCCATGATCAAAAGTGCCCCGCGACGCAAAAAGGTTGAGAAACACTGATGTATACAATACTTATATGTCTTTCAAATTGTTATATTTACCATTCCCTACCGGTGATGTATTTACTACACATCGATGTTTTAATGTTACTTTGGGCAAATTTTATTTATCTATTTTTGAATCGTATTTTTATCTTTTCTTAAATAAATAAAATTATTTTGCCTTCAAGCTAATTTTTATATTAAACAAATGGACTTATTAGTAATTTTTGATCAAATTTATCAATATAATTTCATAGACTTACGAAAATCCCGGTCTCGGGATCCCGGAATCAGTCCCGGGATGGTCAAATGCCTTTCTACGGATATGTGTACCTGGAACGAAGCAATTACGCTAATGTGTTTATTCATCATCATATTTATACAATATGTATTTTCTCAACAAGATATGATTGACATACTTTAATTAAGACTAGATTAAATTTCCTTCAAACACGTTTGCTCATTAAATTATATATATTAAATAAAGCTAAAGGTAGTTCAAAATTACTTTTCAAATATAAATTAAGACGATCTCCCAGACCCCGTTCACAATTGGCTCGTAGAAACGATCTAAATAGGAAGCAGATGAGGGTAAAGACAATACTATTGTTGGATTCAGGTCTTTATCAATCCATCAAATATAAATCAGAGTTACAAAATCGGAGAAATTGGCCGCATGAAGATCAGATCTTCCCGCGTCCAAGACGAGTGGTCGGATCCCAAAGCTTGTTTCCAACTCTCTTACCATTTTTTGGATTGTTCTCGAAGGCTGCTTGCAATTGCAAAATATAATTTCAATGTTTAAAAAGATATTTCAAAGAAGGCCTTTTTTAAAAATAGCGAAGCTCGCGGAGCCTTAGCCGCCTTAAAGCCCATCCTATGTATTAAGAGCAAGTTGTCCATCAGGAACAAATTGCTCTTATACAAATCCCTCATACGTCCCATCATGACCTACGCCTCTCCAGTCTGGGGATACCAGCAGAGCGACAATCGCAAATTGAAAACATTACAAAGCATTGCTATAAGACGAGCGTTTGGAGCTCCCTGGTATCTCCGGAACTCCCAACTTCAATACGAAGCAAACATCCCTCCCATCAAAGATCACATTGAGTACCTTTCTACCAATTTCTTTGATTCCCTAAAAAAGGTACCAAATCCCATCATAAATTCCCTATCTTCCTACTCGAGCAGCTTGAATCGCCGCCCGAAGGCGATACTTGGTGTTAAGGTCACAAGGAACATACGCAGATTCCGATACCCAAAAAAGGGTATCGGTTAGTCTAAACTACGTATCAAAATTCCAAAATAATGTTATCTTTAAATCTTTTATTATTATCTTTACATATGTTTTTATTTTTATTACTTTATTTTATTTTTATATATTCTTTACATGCATGTTTTATTCTTTTAATATTTCATTTTTATATTTTATTTGTATAATCTTTTTTTGTATATATTTTCTATTGTATCTTTAAGACGCTGTATTATATAGCTTTTTCAAAATAATGTAAATAATAACAATTGTGGTCATTAATGACCAACCATGTACAATCAGGGAGGCATTGGCCCTAAGGTCACAACCTCCAACAAAAAAAAATAAAAAATAGCGACTTTCATTGATATAACATTTGGAAAAAAAAAATTCTTTTAAATTGTAAATTTACTCAACACAAAGAGATTTACCTGCCTTGGAGAAACATAATTTATAATAATTTGTCTCATATCCTTTGACGTTCGATACAAAAGATATGTTATTTAGGATGTAACTGCGTATAAAGGCATTATAATAAATCCGAGCAGGTTATATCCCACTCGAGAAAATTTCCTCATTTTGAATGGTTAATATAATATCATTTCAGCAAAAATAATAACTTATATTAGATGTTCCCTAGAACGTTTGTTCAAGTGCCTTTGGCTGAGCGTGCGTTTGATTTCTGCCTCGGTGTACGACTCCTTAACCCATTCGGTGCCAAACGTTTTATTTTATATAATCGTTTTACACAAAACAAATGTGTCAAAAGGTTTTACTATTTGGGTCACGATTCTTAGTCAAATTCATAATAAAATGTTCCTTCTCACACAGGCTCATCCACGTCTGCATATATTAGGATTATAATTACTTGGCGAAAATTAACACCCTGGTTCCCGGAAAAATTGCGAGTAATTAATTATTCGAAATAGAGATTAGCTTAAGGGAGAGCACACGAATATGATAATCTGGGGTTCCCCTTGCGACGCGGATAATACCCTGTATTGTTTTTAATACCTATATATCATGTAAAATGCCAAGTCCTATCAAAAAGGACCCGCCCATGTGCCCCAAAAAGACTTGTCATTTTAATTCTCCTTCGCAGAGTGTGGATAAATCCATAATTTTTTGTTAAATGCCCGTCGAAGCCCCCATCATCCCTCCAAATGGACCATCCAGCTGATAATGTTGGACAAATTATCGCTAGGGAGGAGCTTTCAATTTATATTACAATCCAAAAAATACGATTAATTTGATAAGATCAATGAAACTCAAACATCTGATTTATCCATACAATTTAATAGCAGCTTAAGCTAATTGATACGTGATCAATAGTCGTCATGCATTGTCCTTGTATGAAAAGACACATTTAATCTGGCATTCAAACTTGTAGATTTAGCGAATGTATGCTTACCGTCATCATCATATCGAAGCATTGATCCATGAGCTTTAAGCTTGAGACTCTTTTGAGATTTAATACTCTTCTATTTTAATCTGACCTTTCCTGTCAATATACATTATTCATATTAAAGTCGACGATGTCCTTTAAAGTATTCCATAGACTTTTAGATTACCAATCCAAGTAGATTTCTAAGTATTCGAGTCAACTATGTTTCGCGTTAACTTTTCTAAGCGTCCTAGAATCTATATATAAGTACATTTTATGTGAATATCACATAAAATCTTCATAAAGTCTTCACATTTTATTGGATTTTGGTGTTTAGGTCTGCAGAATGAATGATGTATTGATCAAAATGCCTTTGTAAAAATCTGTTCTTATTAGTATATTAGTAAATTGAGACTACCCTAAATAAAAAATACATTTTAAAGACGTGTATCTAATATTTTTTAAAAAAATATGTGTTGTGACAACCCTGAACAAGAAATGCTCAAAACGCATAAATAATTCCGTATGATAGCATGTAGGGTACAAGCATTTCAATATCTTCAATATCTAATATTCCTCAAATTTTTAGCGGTTAAAAGGTTAATAATAATCAATGCATCAACAAATTTAGGAGATCAAAAGTAATAATGTTCATATTTCCGATTGTTCGATCATTCCAGATTTATCCTGATTTTCAGCTTCTGAAAAAGCTAGAGTCACTTATATAATACTGGATTTGCAACAAGATCTGGATCTTTTGCCAAAAATTCATATTAACACATTCCACTCCGCTGTGCTTCAAATAAAGTGTTGCCTGAATCTGCATGAGATTCGAAAAATTGACCAAATAATACATCTTTTCATCAGTACCTTCAAAAAAACTAATCGCATAGATATCCAATTGCGTTTTTTAGCATTTGAGAAGAAAAATAAGAGTTTTTTGAGATTTTTTTATCCGATATTTTGAGCTACTTAACTTTCGAACCTACGTTAAAAACGGAATTAGTTCTATTAGAAGCCCCCCTAAATATCGTAAATGTAGCTTAGATATGTAGATGAGCTCCAAAATTTCCTATCTTTCCTCAATCCCAGGAAAAAAACAATATGTTTTATCATAGATATATAGGAGGATAACAAAATCCCATTTCTGGATTCGTACGTCATAAAAAATCCAAACGGATCATTCATATGTCACACAGTCTTTCGGAAGAGCAAACATACTAATAGATATCTTCATACTACCTCTTATCACCAATTTTGTTGGTACTAAATCCTTAAAGACTGTCAAAAATTTAAGCATTAGGATTACGAGAGAAGCAATAGAAATCGAAAAACGAAGAAAATCCGCAATCCGCATTACAGGGAAAATTTTAATTCTAATTGCGTGTACCAGCTTTATACAATACAAAATGTTTTGATAAATCCAACTGAAAATGTATCGAAATCGTTGATTTTTTATCGGAAATTCTACTATAATCATTTAGTAAAATTTTGAATATGTATATAGTATTTATATATTATACTTTGTGCGTTAAAAGAATAAACTACAAACGCGCGTTTTCGCATTCGCAATAGACCTACAAAAATATTGCGCGAAACATACGTTTTCAAGTGAGCGGACCGGAATGATTTGAAATATAATGATCTTGTTCAAATTTAATCGCATGAATAAAATAATGAACAACTTGAAAAATACCAACCCTAAATGTTTCATATGGAGATCGCCAATATTCGATATATTAAAAACAAGATATAATTGTGCATTAAGTATGTATTTATCAATTTTATCCAAAATATGCTAGTATTCGACTTTGGATTTTTTTAACTACTTGAGCACCAGCGACTCACTGGTGAGTCGCTATGTCTTTTCGGAGAAAAAATAGTATTTTTTAAAGCCTATTGATTATAACAATCAACATGTGTCGTGATGGTCCTGAACAAAAAATGCCCAAAACCCGTAAATGATCCCGCATCTGGTATACACGCAAATGCTAAAACACACTGTCAATCATCAATACCTATTCACAACCTATCGATCGATAATTTCTACATGTCAATCAGGTTGTATAGAATGAATTGATAATTAAAAAACACAGATGTCAATTAATCTTCAATACCGAACATATGATGAGGTGGATGCATAATTTGTATGGCACGAATGATTGAATGGTAATTGGAGTGGTAATATCGATGTTATATTGATATTAGGTGTATCGGTAAGTCCTTGCCGATTTTGATAGACGACAATTTGAGCTCAGTTTATGTCCAAATACTTTTACAAAGCCCAAAGCCCTAAAATTTTGATGATGACATATTTGTCATCATTAAAATTATTGTCAGCAATTGAAAAGGGTGAATAAAAAAATGAAAGTCAAACGTCATGTGGGACCCCAGAAGCTGAAGAAGACGTCTGAAAAAATCAGTGAATTAAATTGGGAAGAAGTTATAAATCCTCCATATTCACAAGACCTGACTCCGACAGATTGAATGTAAATAGTTTTTAAGAAAAAAAAAAACTTGTCAAGGTCTAATACTACCAAGAGATCCATTGATTTTATGGATAAATTACGACCATTGGGATTATTTTTATTGTATGTAGGATTTATTGTCCCAGCGGTGGGCGGAAGATTTAAAAAGGGTTCGCTTCGGAGGAGACATGTGTGTGCTGCGATTTATTTTGCGCATCAGCACAATCATCAAAGTATGCTTTCGGGCATTCGACAAAATGATTTTTCATCCACTTTTGACGGGCAATTACTTCACATCGCAACACCGCAAGTGTTGTCAGGTTACAAGCGCGTGATGTATTGTCGCCAGGACGAAAACAAAGTAATCCCATATAATGAGTCATTCTGTGGGGTTTCGCAAAATCAAAGGTCTCGCAGGGCCACCGATTGCGGAGACGAGCGGGGTTTGAGGAAGGTGGTGCGCGTGCGTGGGGTGGTTCCCACCCCGAGCTTTCCCACTCTTCTACCCCTGCTACGGCCATCCCCCGATCTCTCCGGCTGGTATGTAAGCCGCGAACGAGTCGCTCTCTCAGTACAGTCTGTCGCCGCACTCGATTCCTCACGTTCGCGACGCCTGCCCGAACGATAAAGAGCGCGTTTTCGAGTAACTTCAAAGTTCAACACATTACTCTTCCTTTCTTTTCCCGTAGTAAACTTTCCATTCTTCCGGAGTGAAACGTCTACACCCATTAAGTGGTACACACACATTAGTACGGGCATAATTTTGGAAGTTTCAACAACTCGGCTGCTTAGGCCGAAACAAATGTTGACTGTTATTAATGTTCCTTGATGCAGTACGATTACCGAGTACTTGTTTTAATAAATTTCAAGCAAGTTGGTGATGACACTTTGGTTATTTAAAGCCGACAGCGATGGTGGATCCTCTTAAGATATTTTGGGTTTTGACCAACAGCACTTATTTGGGTGAGAAATTTTTGGCATACCTTTTTTTAGGCAAAGAAATTTCAGCTAAGGACGAAGATGAAATGATCATTTTTTCCCGTTTGAAAAATTTTGCACAAAAAAGAAAACAACAACAAAACACATAACATATAAGAAAGGAGATCAAATCATAATAAAGATGGGTAAAAACACTTACTGCGATCGTAAAAGTGTATTGACGCGCGTCATTGCCTTTCGTTTTTCTATTTGCAATTTTCTCAGCTTTTTTTTTAGCGGGGGGATGAAAAAATATCGCCTATCGACACAGTCGTGTTCGCTTTTAAAATGCGAATTCTATCTCATAAGCCAATTTCCAATATGTTTGCACAAAAAAGCCCTATCTATGATTCTTAGGGGCTATCATAAATGACCGAAAGGTCCAAAGTTATAGCGACATTTATTGTTTCTAACGTTTATAGCGGTTGAAAAACACTGAAATAGTTAGCACTAAATATTTTCCAAGTGTTACAGCATAAAAGCTCCCCTTAAACGCCTTTGGATATACGAAAAAAAATTACAAATTCAATATTAAAAATTAATATTTCAACTAGATGAAGACTCAAACTTTCTTCAAATTATGTTTATGTAAGCGATGAAGTTTGCGTAAGAATAAATTAAATTATATTAGAATTTATGATGCTCCAAACGGACTCTTATTTATATCAAATACGCTGAAGATTTACTCAAAAAATAATTCGATAAAAGTGGATATAATTTGTTTTTAAGCTCGCAGTCATATAGCTTTATAAGAGAGCTTTTATAGGCCGTGTGCTTGAATAATTCAAATGCGAAAAATAGCAAAACCGCAATGAAAAGCTTCCGAAGAAAATGAGCTTAATGCGAAATACACGTGAGCGCTTAAATTTATTCCATTTTTGATGATCCGTCAAATTAACTAGAAAGCTTTTAAAGCGACGCTAAAGTTTTTTAAAATCGGTTAAAAGCCTCATCCAAAATTTAGTTCTTTGAACTTCACGCTCTAAAGTAGAACTTCATTAATTCCCCCAATCAATTATTCATCTATGCATATTTTTACTCCCCCAAACAAAACACTTTGGAGTCGAAATCTGCGGCCCGCCCGAAATAAGGCGTCATGTCCTATACGTTAATATTTAAAAGGATCAAATCGGAGCACATTTGTTAAGATCGAGCAATAAATGTGTCAGATAAAGTCTAGAATTTTGAAAAAATCGATTTTTTATTTTTTTGCATTGTTTTTAATTTTAGACGCTTATAAATATATCCACCAAATAAATTTCCAAAAATCATATTATTTACAGCGTTATAGCCTTTTTATTGAAGCGCCAATTAAGCCGTTCCTACCAGAATGAAATCTTTAAAGGCGTTTTTCTCGAAACCACTTTTTTCAACACGGTTGACATCATATCTCAAGTTATAATTAGCTGATTTACTTCAAATTTGATAAAATCCTTTTTTATATAATATTTTCTATTGTTCCTACCATATTTATGATAAAATTTTATTTTTAACTATTTAAAAAAAAATAAAACTGTGAAAAAATAAGGCCAAAACATGTTTTTTTTTTAAACAGTCGCCATTTTGTGGGAATATATATTTTTTATTTTTTTGAGGTAGGGACCATAGCAACATTTATATTAATTAAGAATCAATTTTTGTTTTTAATTATTGATGATTAAAAGGGTTAAAATCATGTCAACCAGTACACAATCTTTTTTTATCCCTTAGAGACAATAACTTATTTCATTTTAGATGTATTCTGATGAAAATAAATGCTAATAAATATCTAAAAAATAAATTTAAATATCCAAAATTTGCGCCTCTAGACCAGAAACATCCCCCTCAATTAAATTAAACGCATATTTATGTTAGAGGACGGAAATGGACGATCGTATGTTTAGGCAGCAAGATGTTTGAAGAAGATCGTCCCATGTGTTTTCAGCGAGCCAAACCATGAAATTGTAAATACTAAAATATAGTCCCAACCCTGCACTGCAGAGGGTTAATATTAAGCGATGTGAGCGCATGAATATTTCATATTAAAATTGAACTTTCAAAAATGACAATACGACGCCCTGAAAGCTCCCCCGGAAGGCGATCTGGAAGCACAGACGTCGGTTGTGTGGAACAAGCAAAAAAAAAAAAAACGAAAAACGTACGAAAAACATAAAATGTGTACGGAATAAAGTCGAGGAAAGCGATAAAGTTGCCAAAAATATTAAATAAAATATGTGAACGATATATCATATATAAATTTCTTTGATGTTTCGGCTCTTCGGCGCTTTGTATATACGTTGCACACATGGAATATTTTCCATTGTGTAAAAAAATCTTCGTTTTGACACACGAAAATGTATTCGGCCCGGGAAATCATGATGTTTGAGTGGTCGGAGCCAATGAAAGTCTAACGTTTCGTGCGGCTTACGTTAATTTATGTAATATGCTAATATGCTCCTACATGTGCATGAAACGATAACTTGGTTCTCATGGAAAAAATATTTTTATACACGAGTAGTAAATACGACTTTAGATCGAAAGTATTGATATGGGAGTCTTTCAATTAGGACGCTCAATTTTTAAATGTAAATAAAATAAGTTATGTATAAGATATTGACAAAATTGTTATTTAATTTGAAAGAATATTTTATGGCAATAAATATGAAATATAATGTCTTTCATATATTTGTCGTAAATTTGCTTGGTTGTACATATTCGGGCGGACCAATTTTCGATGACTTTGTCTCATAAATCTGGCTGAATTTGTTTGGCTGGCGTTCGTTATGTTGATTTTGAGGATATCAATTGTTTGCAGTTTATAGGCATAAACTTGTGATTTAAGATCCAAAACCAGTTTCGTTTTGGAAAAAAAATACGAACCGATAATTCCGCCAGATCAAAATCCGCAGCAAACAGTGACTTTCACGAGATGTATTTCTCAAATGAAGAACTTATTTTGATTTTTTTTTATAATTCACATTCGTTTTTCAACGCTATGATTTTTTAAAATGATTTGCCATTAAACACTTAATAATTAAAAATATATTTAATAGATGTCACTTTAAAAACATGACCATTATAACTCAACAAACTTAGAGCGTCCTTATTGAAAGCTCGTATGTTTTCATTGATTTTGTTCGATTTTTATTTAAAAGATGACTTATAAAACTGCAATGATATTAAGCATATCATTTTTGATTACAACATATGATTGAATATATTAAAATTATCCATAAATATCCTTTTATATATTATCCCAATATATATATTAAACATCTTACCATTGCGAATTTCAGACTCTGTTAATTTAATTACAATAGCGAGATACGATTTTTCTTTCATTAGCTTTGATGAACTTCATTGTGTGAACAGAGCATTTTCTGTGGTGAATAAAAAGCCTTTTCCCAAAAAAAATTACGCTTTGACCTCTATTATTTGTTTTAAGGCTGAAAAAATATTTTTTCGCATTAAAGCTCTAGGGAGACAAAGTAAAAATGGCAAGGATAATTAGGTCTATATGTCGGAATAACTTATTTATCGAGGGATTTTTCCGATTCAAAAGGATGTATTTTATATTTTTCTAATATTTTTATTCATTTCCTAATTCCTCCCACAATAATGCTTTTTATCTCCGCATAAAAGCTCAAACGCGAACTTTTTCCAAGGATCACATGTGGGATGAAACTCGTTAATTTTACCGGGTAAAAGCTCGCATTTAAAAAGAAACGCCTTAACGATTCCTTTTTGCACTTATTTTTTGCATCGCTTTTTTAAAAAATATATTTATTTATATGCCTAATTATACAATAATAAATTCGGTTGTGTTTTTTTTTTTTCAAATAACAGCGGGTCCAAAAGCACTTTGCCATTATGTTTGATCGTTGCTTTTAACGTCGTTTTTTCGCTTTGCGCAATACATTCGGCTTTTTATGGAATGTCAATCTTGCATATTTTTAATTCGAAGCAATTTTCTTTAAGTACTCTCAAAGATTAAAAGCTCCTTCGTAGTCTGAGTGTGCTTCATTGCTCATTCGGAGGCTGTTTTAAAAGGCAACTTTCAAATAGCGCAAATTAAATATTTGTGTTCCTTGATTGCGAAACACTTCGATTTGCTGCGATGAAAGAGGTCCCGATACAAAGAATCGCAACAAATGAGTTCAATTAACACTAAATTTGACGACCCCCACAATTATCAATTAGGGTTTGTTAATTTATTTTATTTGATCTCCGAGTCATGCGATTTTTTGCGTTTTCGCTTCGTACGGTACAGTTTCGTCTGTCTCTGCAATAAAATTTAAATATTCCTGTAAAACACTTGTTACAGAACTTTTACAGCCAATTAGCATGGAACATTTTTTACATATAAATGTGCCTCGGCTGTCCTTTCCGTAAAAATATTTCGAAAGTTTCTTTTCAGCCTGAGTTAATTTTCCGGCTTACTATATTTATGATCGGCCACTCAAATACTTTCCATTCAGATATTTTTCACAATTCGAATTTTCCCTTGAACTTGAAATTTACTGGGATGGGAATTCAAAATATTATTTATAGGACATTTCAACAGTAAAAAGTTAATATTAGGCATTAAAAAAATATTATGTACGTGGATCAAGGGACGTATAATATAATACATTTTCAGAACATGCTTAAAGCTTGGTTCTATTTAGAAATACTCATAATGGTGTCCTGGTAGCTATGAAGCTAAAAAGCCTTTATGCAGCTTTATTAAAAGTTTTTCAAAGACCTCCTTTGGATATGCTTTTGCCATATTTTAATAAAATATTTTATTATGAGAACAATGCGTTTATGTTTATATTTATTTAGACTGAATTAAATTATTTCATCAATATAACTATGTAGGACTATCAATTTTAATACGATCTTTTGCACATGGACTATTTTTTTGGTTAAGGGGGTCTTTTTTTACGTTTCACATATAGACCCTATGTCTTAAGTGGCAGGGTTGTCAAAATATAATTTTTTTTCAACATTTTGAAAAAATACCCAAAATTTCACTATTAAACCGTCATATTTTTTTAATTTGTAATTGAAATAGCACAAAATAACTGTTTAAATAACTAAATAAATAATTATTTAACGCATTTAGTTTTAAAAAAAGAAAGATATCTTTGCCAGGGGACGTGCCCTATTCCATGGCTCGCATGGTCTTCATACCTGACACCAATGGATTTATTTATCTTTGCACATTTTATGTTACTTTGGAAGATCAGAACTAATTTTCTTTAAAGCATTTGCATATAATACTGATTTATTTAGATCAAAGATTTCGTGCTATTAAAATTACAGATTTACGCCCCATGTGTTTAAATATTTAAATAAAAATGTTCCAACAATAAAAAACGATTTTCTTTGATCGAAAAAAAAATGCTCCACAATAGTAAGTCGTAATTGCTGCTTTCATGTCTTCGTTATTTATTCCTCCCATTTGGTTTTTCATTAAATATCAAAATAGAAAATTATCAAAAAGAGGGAACATGGATTCAATTGTATGTTGGGTGGTTTTGTCGTATTTTTCACTAACAGGGTCTTTTACAAATAAATACAGCTACTAGTCCCTCTTATTATGGTATACGTATGAAATATGATTTTTGTAGGAAAAATATTTAAGTAAACAGATATTTTTTAGATATGGGAAATGTCAGGATATTTATAATAGATCTTTAGTTCAATATTCCATGAATTATTCTCAGCACTATTTTATCAATCATTAAAAATTGTCATTTACATTGGAGTCATCACACGGCGGTCATTTTGCATTTCTTCTTCTATTTTTTGCACAAGTTCTTCAAAAATCTTACCTATTTCGTGACATTTTGTCGACTCTTTACATCACTACCATAAAATTCCATGAGCTTTCGGTGAATATTTGCAGCGGTATTGATCTGCAAATTCAAAAAACGAATGACAGCGGGAATCTTGCACGGATGAGAGGTGACAGGAGTATTTGACGACCTCTCCATCGGAAGAATTTACTGTGACTGAACAAAATGGCTGATAAACACACGCGACCAAACAAATTGATCGTTAGGACTCCCTTTACATGTCAGGTGTACTAACTTATCTTAAAATACTTTCTAGATGATTAACATACTTAATTTCAAATCACGATTTAAATGTCTGAGAAATACTGTGTACTATCTTAAATCGCGTTGTTTTGGTGCAACATGACTTTGTGCCCATTGATGGGTTCTGTATTCTCCCAGCACCAAATTCATCCAGAAAATACACATCACAAATGATTTTTACGTGCAATAGAGGCAGATTCGCCTTTTATAAAAAAAATGAGAGTAAATGTCGTATATGAGTTCGATTTGTTTTCATTTTGAGGAATTTTTCCCTGCAAAAATTGTATGTGTCCAAACGGAAAAACCGGTCGAAATGAACTGAACAATGATTGCTTCGAAGCGTATAGCTAAAAAATATGACAAAGCTTACGCCTTTTATTTTTTAAATAGCTTTTCTAAAAAGAAGTGTAAAAACGGCACGTATTTTTGGCACTAGTGATATTTTCACTCGATTTTTGCTCTAGTTTCGTATGAATTTATGTCATCATCATATATTTTTATAGCAATCAAGCACTTGCAAATTAGGATTATTTTTTTGGGTGAATCTTAATATTTTAGCATGAAATACGTACCAAATAAACTGAAAATTCATACAGGCAATAGTTCATAGCCGCAGCTCATATGTTTGCACCGTTTATCTACGAAACGATCAATAAAAAAGCAGTTTTCTTCACACATTGGAAGGACAAAACTATAAAAAGGGACCTCGTTCAAGTAAATTTTCGTGGTCGTGTAGTATATATAAAAATATATAAGCATTGTTATTCCTCGTTTGTTATACACACGTGATCTGAAAAGGGAAAATCTGCGATATTGTCGGCAGTTTATCTGTCATAAATTCCGTTGAATAAATATTATATGTGCCAGTTTTTCCTTTTTCACTCCGGCCGCCCTACACGGAAAATATTGTTCCCGAAAAGCGATGTTACGGCTACGATTCCGCACAAGAAATGTAACTGTCAAAACTTAATTAAATAACAAGACACCTTTGTTGTTCTCATTGAAAGCGGGAACACGTCCTGTTCGAAATGTGAAATATCAAATTAGGGCCCTCGATTTATGAATTCCTGTCGGCGTTTCGAATTTCGACTGTTTCGACGCGCGCGATCAAATTAAATTTTTGCTTCTCACTTCTGCAAAGATTGAAGAGTTGTAATCATGGAGGCGCTTCGGATAATAATTTAGTTAGACATTCGGGAAACTTGTGTAGATTTAATTATCGAATATTTATTTTTCCAACTTTTTCGCTGATCCGCTCAAACAAATATTTGCTCTTTGTATTAAAATGTAGCTAAATTGAATGTAGAACTCCCGAGGCTCCGCAGCACGAAAGCTTATTCGATACGAAAAAAATGTATTCTTTCTTTGGTCCAAATTAAAAATGGAATAAACATTCGGATACACAAATGTTATGAGTAGAAAGCACTGTCGTCTTCCATAAAAAATTCTTTGTTTATGCGAATTGAAAAGTAATTGAATCATTTCGTATTCAAAGTAAAGTACCGATATTTTAACATAGAGACATAACATTGTAATTTTTGCGTATACATTAAACCCATATGTCCTTGTCGTATTTTATTTGTGTATCCTTCAGATTATAAAATTCCCTGACGTTGAAAATTTGTATAAGAACAAATTTTATTCGAAATTCGATAAAACAAATGTCAAATATGATTTGCATATATCAGATGAATATCATATCAGATTTACTCTCAATCATTTTCCATTCATTTGACAATATTACAAAATTCATAATACTGTCGAAATCATCCGATTTCATTATAAAACAAATGATCTTCGACGAATTCTGCGATAAAAGTCGCGACCGAAACAAGTACTCACATTCTTATGAGCACTCGCTGTTTCAATTGATTGCATAAACGTCCGCTTTAACCGAATTTAAACGATAAATAATTTAATTGTTGAACGATGAACATTTTTAATGAATATTTAACATATGATTTTTACTCGCAAACTCGCAAAAATGTCGAGTCAGACTCGACATTTGACGCACCGGAATAAAATCGATGTCGAGTCAGACTCGACATAGGACTACAAATTGTTAAAGATGCTCAATTTTTAAATATAAATAAAACAAGTTGCATATAAGATATCCACTCATTTTTTATACATTGAAAATAATATTTTATGGCATTAAACATACTTTATATAACTTTTACACATTGTTAAGCACTATAATATTTTATAATAATTTGCCATATATTATTTTATTATTTGAAATAAATTTAATAGATTTTTCTTTAACAACATGGCCACTATAATCTAAAAACTTTGAGCGTCTCAATTGAAATACCCTATATTTCCAAGAAAGTCAGTGTTCGCTTCAAACAATCGTTTTTGTTAATTTGGTACTATTGATTAAATCAGTTATACGATGTTTGATAAATATTATAGAGCAATGTTGGTAACATTTGATCTGACGACCCTTTAATGTTGGATACTATTTTAATTATTTAATTGATTTTTTAAGCCAACCATGACATGATTTTCACAGCATAAATATGTTTTTAAAATGTGGTCATTAACCACACCTCCTGTGGACTTGAACCCAAAGTAATTAAGTAATAAGACCGAGGACTAAGCCATGAAACTACCATAAGGTATATTTAGCATTAATTAATATATTAAAATGGTAGTCTTTTATAATAATTATTGATCATAACACGAATTTTAATAATACGGATTATCTAGGGCTACACGAAAATTATACTCCAATGCAACATCCAAGTCCAATAAATTAATTAAACGTGATTTTATGCGCATTTTCCTTTTCAAACCGAGAAAGTTGTTCAAATTAATTTACTTAAACCATTAGAAAATACCGGAGAAACATTAACGCATATTACAGTTAATGTACTTCTAAGGTGGTACAATGTCATCAATAACCACATTAAATTCAGCCCGAAATTCCCGACAAGCCCCCTTTATGCTTCAAGTTTTCCAGAACGATTCTATTGCTAATTTATTTATGTTTCGAGGTAAATCAGGTGCCAGCAAGATATAAGGCAACGGAAGGTGTGCGTAATGACGATAATGTTGGCATAATCGGCCAAAAGTAACCTTAATCTTTTTAGTTATGAAGTTTCTGAATTATGGCTTTGGACCCTTTTACAACACATGTGCTCGGTAGGCATTCTAATTCGCACTAATTGAATAAGTGGCTTCGTCAAAAAAGGGTAAGGATTTGCCTAAAAAAGGTTGTAGCCCAACAACTGTTGTGCGAATTTAAGTATTAACATGGGCTCCAAAAAAAGTGTCGCAAAAACGGCGCTTGTCCGAATTTATAATGCAATATTTTTGCTCAGGTTTCAATCAATCGGTAGCAAATCGATTCTCTAAAAAAGATACGCAGGAAGTACAAAATTCAACTCGCTTAAAAATTAATTTCGTTTTTGGTTTTCTTTGGAAGAAACTTTTTTGTTCTAGATCAAAGGTTAAAAAGTTAGTTGTAATTTTGATTCCAGACTTTATGATATTGAATAAGAACTCTCTTTTATGTTGAAATTTCAAGTTTTCATCCCAAATATATATTTAATATTAGAATATTTGAAAAATAATTGTTGTGCTATCATACAATTTTTGTTGTATATAGGGATGATAAATTATAGCTAATTTTTTTATTAAGACTTACATACAACTTTATTTAGATTGGCAGACACCGGTGGCTGACATGGCATGGATTAATACTTTGCCTTAAGATTACAAACAATTTGATTTATATTTTCGTAGAATGGATGAAGAGAGTATAAATCTTGAAAGGACTAAAAAAATATCTTACAACAATAAAAATGAGGGATTCAAATTTAGCCCAAAATTTTGTGTACATGGAATTCAATAAAACCTATCTCCTATCCGATAAAATTAATGTATTTCTAATGAAAGGAACTATGTAGAAAAATAGGATACTCCATTTATATTTTTACATATCTTTTTAACATATAAAAATGAATTAGGTTTTGTTCGTTCGAAATGTGTTGCCATACCGTTCATCAAATTGCGATAAAATTTCGTTCACTTATTGATAAGAATTTCGCGAGTAACATAGGCATAGTCTAATATATAAAAATTAATGTTTGTTTGTCCATATTTAATGCGCTGCCATATCGTTAATTTGATTGCGATTAAACTTTGTCAACTTATTGTTTGTACTTTTTCAAATAATATAGACATAGTACAATTAACATACAGTAGATCTTATATATAAAAATCAATGTTTGTATGTTTGTTCAAATCTATCTATATATATAAAAATCAATGTGTGTCCGTCCATCCGTCCGGCTGTCCAAAATTTGCTAAGGTAAACAAAGCCTTTTATCAACTATGCCGAGACGATAATGCTATCAATCTAATGTCTGTTGAAGCGCTCGGCTGCGTTCGCCAAGGCCGCGCTGGACGGCTGGCGCGTAGTGGTGCTCGGCGGCTCGCCAGTCGCTATACGAAGTGAGGGAGAGCGCACGCATCCTAACCTCTCACTCCCACACCAATACATTGCGTAGCTTTCCAACTAAGCGCGTGTTGCTAAGCAACCACATCCAAATCAATAAATAAACAAATCATTCATCTCATTCATGTATTCTAAAAGCGAGTTGGATGCATCTTCACACATAACAAATAAATCAATAGCCAAATAAACTCCAGGATTCAACACGATATGAGGTGCTATCATTGCCTCAAAATATATTAAGGACGAATGCGAACATCAAAATTTAAAAAAAAAACTTTAACAATTTACAGTTCGGGTGTTCCGCGCTAAAATTCATGAAACTCTACTTCCTTCGTAAAATTGATATAATTCTTAAATCAGCTAATAGATTGAAACAAAATTTTAGTGGTGCCTCCAAAAGAGCTTACTGCATCGATATATTCAAACAAAACGGTGGTTTTCAATATGTGGTATGTTTATCAGCAAGATAAAATAAAATGAATATAATTTATACTTTTCCCTCATATATCATTCAATTTCAATAAATGCGCCAACGCGTCGGGTACCAAACGCGGCACCCATCTTGCGCACAGCTTTCTCATGTTCAAATTTTCAATCAATATGCGATATATAGCGCTTTTTAAAATGCCTACCATGCCGATAGGCAACGCATTTTCAGTCAACGGTTATTCAATGCCATTTTATAGATTTTCTTCACCATTTCAGGCGTGGTCGTCTCGTCTTCGTCTCGACATCTCGTACGGCTTTGTTTGAACTCTGCCATACAATATTTGACTGTTACTCTCCCAGAGTAGAATCTAGCTCTAGTTTTGATATTAGAATTTTCTACTATAATATTTTTTTTAAACAGTTATCGCCATCTATGCATCAGGTTGAATATTTCTAGGACTACCCTTATACATAACTAAATTTATTTTGTAATATATTATAAGTAAATTGAGATATATAAATAAAATATAAAAGTCAATTTTTTTATGCAATATCTAACACACTTAATACTTCTATAGCGTCTACATCTATAGAGTATTTTTTCTATAGTGTTTGCGATGCTCTTTTTGTATAGTGGTCGCTCCTACTAATATATAATGGACATAGGTAAATGCTGAAAAAGAAACGTAGTTCGCTGAAACAAAAAGCACAAATTTTGGAATAAACGAAATATGGTGAAAAAAATTATAAAATATTTTAGGATTTGTTTAAATACGTTTAATATCATTTTATATGTAAAAATTGGTAAAATGTTTTATTTGCCTATAATTACAAAAATATAATTAAAAAACCTAACCCCAAATTTTGAATGGATGCCTAACTCTCTATAGCGTGGTCTGGTATCTCGACGTTATAAAAGGGTTGACTGTATCTCCAAAATTCCTGGTGGCTGAAAGATCAATTAAATAACTATTACAAGAAATAAATTGAAATATATTTTGTCATTTATATGGATTTTCTGTTAAGCAACAAAATAATTCATCCTTAAGTCTTACGTAAATACAATTTAATTGTTATTTATGACCATAAATAAAATATATTATAATATGACATAGTAGATGGTCATTAAGTGGGAATCTGCAATAAATGGGATCCAATCTTTTTTGCACACTCCAGTGGCAATTTAATGTTTCCGATTTAGATCCTCGTTTAAAAAAGATCTATTTTTGCCGCCCTTTGATTGGGTTGTACCAATTTAGCGCCGGGGGTCAATTTAACGAGAATTTGTGTAATCATGGAGCAGGAACGAAATGTAAGAATTTACGACCAGAAGGGTCCAGGACACGTTAATCAACTATGTAGGCTATTCTTAAGCCTTCCGCCTATATAAAGGGAGGTTTATGAGACTTCAGTGTCAAAGGTATTTTATATGAATAAAGCCGAATAAACAGCGACTGAAGACGAGTCCAGGCCAACCGGCAAGGACGTCCTCTTTAATAAGACATCTCGAATAATATTTCAATTTGATGAAATGTAGGAGATGCTGTGTGTCTTTGGTTGCATTCGTATTTTTAATAAGCGGACCAAAGCAATGAGTATCGAGTATTCTATACAGTATTTATTTATTACTTTGAAGCACTTTCGTGATGAAGAACTGCTCAATGGAGATACCTTTTGCTCTTGCGAATTTTGCCGTCTTCTCGATGCTCAAAACTTTTATAACTTAAGCAACCACTTGGTTTCCCGGCTCGTTTCTTTGAATGGACCTCTTGAAATTTGTGATTTCTTCATAGACAAATTCACAACAGTTAGCCAACTATTTTAATTAAATTTACTTAATTAATTGTGGAGTGATCACTTTGTACTCTGATCCAAACTTTAGATCCTGACTATTGAAGGTCACGCTTATACAATTAATAATATTGAAATGGCTATAATTGAAATATTCAAGGAAAGCTGTCTAAACATTTTTTTAAAAAAAATGTCCCTAAAATTGTCGTTATCAATTTTGCTGCTTAAAGCTAAAAGCTGTTATTTTTATATTTCCAAACATTAATTTACAAGCGTTTAAAATCAATAAAGACATCTGTATATAGTGTATGAAATGAAATGCACGTATGTCTGTCTGTTCTTTTTTAACGCCATATTTTTAGACCAATCCGAGTTTAATTTTATATAAGCATTCTTACATAAAATATTGATTTCTTCCATTTTTCGTACATTTCATCAATTAATAGGTTTTGCATGAAGATTTAATACTTAATTTTAATCGACATGGAGCTAATTTTGGGATAAAATTATTGTTTTAAGTGTGATTTTTATTGCAAGGAAGATGCAAAAAAATGATAAAATCGTAACATTTTGTTAAGACACTCCTAATACATGTAATTTTTATTTTTTTTAATCAAAACTTGCTTCATATTCTTAAAAATATATATTATTAATAGAATCAAATATTGTATTGATATTTAATAAAAATTGTGACTTTTACAATTCCCACCAATAGTAAACTCTGATGGCAACCTTCCACTTACAGCAGCTTATAACTCCATTTTGCTGGGTATTGAAGTAAAGTGAATGCATTTTAACCCTTTGATTTGCGATTAGAGCACATCTTGCAGTCTTTATGTTTATTAGGATTGTGGTATATAAAATTCCTGATGATGATCTGCCCGATTTGGATTTTGGTACTCGAAAATATCCGATGAGTTCCATCAACAACTTTTGACGGATTTCTTTGTGCTTCAATGGTTTTCACGAAAAACCAAATGTCGATATAGCCTCGACATAGGAGCTGAAAGGGACAAACACTGTCAAGTCATAGATTCAATATTTTTCATCCAAAATTCTTAGATAGTAAAAATGTAGTTTTTATATTCAAAACCGGATTTTCAGAATTAATAAACTGGTTTTCGAATGCCACAATTTTTGCCTAAAAACCGATTTTTGGAAACCGACAAGCCCTAATGGGTACTACACGCCCTGATCGAACACAACAAAAATGAGCGACGAAACACATGCTATGCCTCTTCCCTATAATTGCCAACAGTCCCTTTTATAATTAGTGTTAAGAAATGGCTCATTTAACCTTTATTTTGAGTTTATTTTAAATTCGCATTCAACAAAGATCACACCAATCCCCCTTTTCTTTCAGGATCGCGATGCTTGAATAAAGCTTGTATATCAATAAATGAACCTTACCACTTTTGATAATTGATATGATGACTCCCTATTTGTAGTTTTTGAATAAAAATTCATTGAAATATTGTACTCTTTTAGAAATATACAAATGATTATTTGAGTTTATAAAACTTTGTCGGAAATTTAATTGAAACGTGACAAAATAATAAAAGAGATCATAAATCTAATGTTTGAAATAATTATTTGAATAAATAATAATATTGTATTAGAAATATAGAAGCACGACATGAAAATTAAGCTATGGATCGCTTTTCGTAATATTCAGACGTGTAGGGGTATCTTAACAGCACGACCTTGCCATCGATGTACGAGTGTATGATTCACTAATCTTCGCACTCCATATGCGAAAATACTCTTTCTGTAGAACGCGAGTCTGAACGCATATATGCGCGATTACTAATCAACGGGTTAAGATAGTATACAACGAAAAATTCAACAAATTTGCTAAAAATAAACACAGTTCCAATGCCTGCGTTAACTATTAAATAAAAGTTATTTCGTTATGTTTTCAATAGAAAAAATACGATTCTGTTTCATAACACTGGATAAAATACGGAAATTAAACTGGGGAGTGTTACCGCATCCTTCTTATTCATCGAACTTCACCTCGAAGGAGATCTCAGATAAGTTTGATTTTTTAAACTGAATATTCGAATACTTTCGGGTCTTCTTATTATTAAGACATTTGAGGTAATTATGAACATTTTGTTCATTTTAATCGAATTTTAGATTTTATAAAAATTCTAGCGAATACTCGGCATGTGTTGCAATGCCACACTTAAAGATGTAAAGTGTATGTATTTTAATTCAGTTTATTGGAATGAATTTTTATATTTTTAATTACACTGAAAAACGGGTAAAAACGATCGTGCTTAGAAATTATTTGAGAGGTCGTTTTGGTGATGCTCCTTGTGAGCATCCTCCGTCCAGTGCTATGTTGAGCTATGCATTTCCGTCGCTTCGTGGTAGATTGTTTGCTCTTTCAGATTTTTTTACTTAGTTATTTGTGCCTTAATTTTCGATAAAATTGGTAGCCAAGCTCTGAGTATGCCAGTGCCGTCTTCTCGTCCGTTGAATACGGAGTTATTTCGTTTTTAGATTTCCATCGCTTCTCTCGCAATTTTGATGCCGGGTCAGAGAAGGCTTCCCATGTTGTTGTTATATTCATCCCAAAGATTATGCTTATGCCGTGCTAATGAAGTACTTTTAGATTCAAAATATTTTTCCGGATGGTGAGCACCGTCTGGTAATAAATGATTTGAGCGCGAGCAGCCCGCATACAGCTGTCCATGTGAGAAGCATGCACGCATACCCTGTGTGTTTCTATTCTTTGTTAATGCTCACACCGGAAACTGCACACGTTTCAATTCGAATAGCATATCAGTCGAAGTCGTTGGGCCACAACCTCTTTTGAAATTTTTCATTTCAAACTGTAGCTCCGATGATATTATTCATCTTTTTTTTTCACTAAAAACCTGGTACAGTTGCGCTACATGTCGTGGCGGATTTTTGTTTCAGAGAAGAATTATAGGCACGCCAATTTTCAGTTTTAAAATATCCAATTCAAATATATTTTTATATAGAATGATAAACTAACTGAATATTGTCCTTGTGTTTTGTTTGTGTGTTTACATATCATTTAATTAATGCCTTTACATACAATTCATATCAAAAAATCACTTTTGAATTTTATCTCGCTGATAAACGTACCACATATTGAAAACCACTGTTTTGTTTAAATATATCAATGCAGTAAGCTCTTTTGGAGGCAACACTAAAATTTCGTTTCAATCTATTAGCTGGTTTAAGAATTATATCAATTTTACGAAAGAATTAAAGTTTTATGAATTTTAACACGGAACACCCGAACTGTAAATTATTAAAGGTTTTTTTTAAATTTTGATGTTCGTTTTCGTCCTTAATATATTTTTGAGGCAATGATAAAACCTCATATCGTATTGAATCTTGGAGTTTATTTCGCTATGAATTGATTTGTTATGCTTGAAGATGCATCCAACTCGCTTTTAGAATACACGAATGAGATGAATGATTTGTTTATTTATTGATTTGGATGTGGTTGCTTAGCAACACGCGCTTAGTTGGAAAGCTACGCGATATATTGGTGTGGGAGTGAGAGGTTAGGATACGTGCGCTCTCCCTCACTTCGTATAGCGACTGGCGAGCCAACGAGCACCACGATGCGCCACGAGCCGAACGCGGCCGAATGGACAGCGAACTTCGTGACAGCGGACGCGAGACATTGATTTTTTATATATGGAGATTTTAAATGTTTTTTTTTGCTCATGAAAGACTTTATTTGTATGCTAAAATTGATATTCTCACTATCTACAAAGCGATTCTGTTCCCTATCGAAAATGCCTCGGCTTTTGCTTAACTACCGCACTTTCAGTATGCTCTTTCATCTTCCGACAAGGCTTACATATTACAATCCCATTTCAGCTAGCTCTAGATTAAAAGTGACCTAAATGTACCTTTCTGAATATACCGATCTCATCTGATGGTTTCGTCTAAGCATGGAAGATCTCATCCCCTGTGAGAGACTAACATTTCATGTATGTTAAACACGTTGGCTAAGTCACCAAAACGAGCTTACGGAATAAATGCAGCTCATATGGGAAACATGAACATAATTGCAAAGATTATTCCATAGAGACATATAAAGCTTTAGAGCGGGAATGCGAGAAAAATCCAGTGCGCCGGGAAAGCTTTGAAAATTAAATTGAAAAATAGATGTGGGATCTCTTCGTTTTTATTTGGTTTATAATGCATGAGATCCGTTGAAACTGGCTCTGGGGTGAGCATAAAATAAATTTAATCCGTACGGCCATTTTTAAATAACACAAAGAGAAAAAAAAAGGTTTTTTTTCATACGCCAAAGGTATACGGAACGAATTCTATTTTGTAGCACGTAAGGTGTTCCAATATTCATAACAATTAGAGCGAAATTTCATTGGTAGCGACATTTTTCGCATTTTTATATAAGCTCATGGAATAGTGCATATTTTTCAAAATTCCGTTTTATCAAATCATTGTCCAATTTTACTTTTTCAGAGCAATGTATGACGAATGAATGAACGAAAGCGACGAACGATGCTTTTATATCGTCCGAAAATATGTCGATTGTTATGCTAATTTTGGCAATCGATTTGATAAAAAAAAATCATACATATGCATTCCCGCAGATGTATTCGGAGGACCCGAAAGTATTCGAATATTTAGTAGAATATGTTCAAATTTGTCGATTACATAAATTTTATATTTAGGGGGCGCTCTCGGGGCAGAGCCCACAGGCGGTTCCACGCACCCATGCGCTCGTCAGGATAGCCATGCTAAAGCAAGGGTTCTGGCTGCGAGAAGGACGTCTTCCCGTAGCCAAGGCCAACCGCCGACTCTTTTCCCCACCCAACCAGCAACGGTGCACGCGCATGAAGTGAACGGCCCCGTAGCGCCATAGAAAATGGCGCTGCTAAAACGGCACATTGCACCGCCCACGCTACACAACATTATAAAATATAATTCTCTTCGTGATTCAACACATCTTTCTTCGATCTTATTGGGTAAAATATTTCTGACTTAAAAGTACAAAATGATTATAAATACATTTACACTTCAGCTGCATTTTAGAATCGTTTTTATCTCAGGCTACATATACCCTATGGAGCTGAAAAGGTACAAATCCGTCGGGGTGAAGTCTGATGAATAATAAGAATGTGATAATACTTCTCAGTTCAATTTCAGTATTTTATACAATGTCAATTTTGTTTTATGAGGGCGCATATTATCATAAAGTAGTTTAATTTTCTTTCAGTTGAAAAAATACGAACGTTTATCTTTTAATTTTTGACGAAAAACTTCTAATTGTCAAACTATAAATTTGTGCAGTTATACTATCTCTTGGTTTAATTAAAATCAATTATTACCCGCTTATTCCACTAAATGCACAGAAGAACATTTTTTTATTGTCAATTCGGGCTTAGATATTGAAATTAAACGTAAACTATTTTTGGTGCTATCAATTCATAATAATCTCACTTCTGACACCCAATAAAGCGTGGGACGTGAAACGGAGCAGAGACGCATGGATCCGTTCTGCTCTCGGGACGTTATGTAGCCGGGCAGATGAGATGAGATGGTTACACATTGAATAGAAAGACTAGATATCTTCTTTATTAATCACGAGAGAGAAATCTGGCCGCGGGAAGGACATCCTTTCACATCCAAGGTTATCCGAGCACCGACGATGGTGTCGTTCAAAGTATTTGCAACGCCACGGAAAATGGCGCTATTAATCTGGCGAATTAAATCTGCACACTTAAACAGCGCCTGTGCATGGGGATAATAATTCATCCATGCTAAACTTCGTCGCTCGTTTTCACTGCATCCCATTAGATTTAAATTTCTGGAAGCAATATTGGCATGTGCGGATTATTAACACTTCACCATAAATATTTGTGTTTTATTGGCTTTAGTTTTGGGTCTGGACACAAACTGAGCTCAAATATGATGTCTTAAAATGTTCGAATACTTTCGGGTCCACTTTATATTATAGGTGATGTATTACGTTTATTACATTTTTTATTTTCAAAAATATATTTAATATAACGCGTTATTGGATGGGTAATAACAATCGTACCATTACATTTATTTTTAGCACCACAATATATCATTTCGAAATAAGATTATTTTGGAGTCCATGAAAACCGTTCGGCAATTTTATTACAATATTTTCCCACTACTTTAATCCACTTAATATCTTCCCTGAATAAATATTATAAATGGTTCCTGAATATTGATCAGAGCATAACTTTTATTCGAAAACTTAAAGAATACCCTTTTGAAAATAGCGACACAAAGCAGAGGTATTTGAGTTTTATAATATTCAAATTAAGTTAGGGAAACGTTTTCATGTTTGCCTTCTGCTCGTGACAAGTATAAGTATAAAATTTAAGCTATTTTTGAATAAAATCAAAATTCTTCTCGAGAACAACGCGGAGAACAGACCGAATTTGAGCCTACGAAATTACCTTTTTATCAAAAATATATAATCAAGTATTTTATACAATAAATAGTCATCAAGTGATGATGATGGCGTTCGATAACATTAATTTATTATCGGTCATTTCATACGAAAAGTTGAATTATAGAGACCAGGGTGTGAATTTTCGGATGAATTCACACGGAAATAGATATGTTTGTAAGTTGTACCCGAAGCCGGAAAATGCAGGAATAAAGACACAGTTTTCGCGATAGCATACGAAACAAACTTTGCAAAGAGAAGTTGGCGAATCTTGTATAATGTGATGGATTTTGCGCACATCTTGGAGACAAAAGAGACTAAATTCACATGTATGTGCTTACTAGTTTTTTCTTTGAGTAAGTAAACTGAATATGTTACGGCAAACAACAAACCGGATGGAAATCACAAAATAAAAACCTTATTTTGGATGCATAAAATTAAGAATTATTTTTATAAAATATAGAATAACCTACTACAGACTAAATGTGATTTAGTTTGTTTTAATGAGAAGCTACTGTGTAGCTTCGATAGTTTCACGTATACTCTATGCTAATTTATACCAACGCCAGGAAAGTTTAAAACGAATTACGACAAATAAATTGCACAAACGACTCGATGTTTCTCGTAATAAATAAAAGTGTCCACATGGAAGCACGCACGAACGTAAATGTGGTATCTTTAATCTTTCCACTCAAAAATATGTGTTTTTTTCTGTGTATATAAATGCTTATGTGTGTATATAAAATTTTAATATATTGACTGTTAAGTCAGCTTATAATATCACAGTTTTAAAGGCACATTAACAAGAACCTTTCCGCAAATATCACCAGGGAATTGGCAGGGGATGATTGTTGAGCTATAATGATTGATCTGTTAAATAGAAAAGTTTTCTGATACTTTGAAACTCCCCACTGTGATTTTTCAATCATTTAGAATCCTCTTCTGCAGGATTTTTATCGTAGAAATGGTGTCAATACTTTTATATCATATAAATAATATATCTCTTTTCTATGCCATAAAAATATTATATTCTATGGTGATAATAAATATTATATGTACTTAATATTGCAATACTTTGAAAGTTACAATAATTTTAGCCACGTCTATTGAAGCCTTAGTCATCTTGTATCAAAAGTAGATATTTATTTAAAAAAAATTAACGTTAACTACTTGTAAACTAAAAAGTAGCTTTGTATATTTTAATTTAATGGCATTTGACTCCCAAAACCTGGTTTTACCATGAAGTGGTTAAATTTTTTTATGCTGGAACAATTTGACATAATTTAATAAGACTTGAAAAAACAATTATAAGAAATAAAGGATCTCCAAGCTGCTTTCCGCTCCCACGTGCTCGTCACGATAGCAGTGCTATTGCACAGGTCCATTCTTCTTTCGGATCATATGTAGCCAGACGGATGAATGGGGGTGAACGGGCCACGAACAAAATGACTTTCTTCTCTGGATAACTTTTTATTCAGCATGAAAGAGAGAGATTTGACTGCGAGAAGGACGTCCTCCCGCAACCAAGGCCAACCGACGGCTTTTGTCGACTCCCGCTTCCTGCGCATCACCACCCAACTGGCAACGGTGCATAAGGAAACATAATGGTCATTAATTAAAAAAATCTGTAAGAAACCTTAATAGGCTGTAATTTAAAATACTTGTTGGTTTTCGGTGCAATATTATGCATTTCTCTGAGCTCCTTTTAAGAATTAATATTTTAAATGAATCTAAAAGACATGGATCAAAAATAAATGAGGGATTGGTTCCATCTGTTAAGCAAAATTCGAGCAATGTTCATCCACATGGAAAACCACCCCTTGCAAGCATGAGCTGAGCTGCTTGATACTACGCTCGAGGATTTCATATTTCTAGCTGGACGAAATGATGTTGAATGCATTCGAAGCATGGTCACATACAGAAATATTACTGAAGCGAATTAAGGCATTTAAAACATGCGGAAAGATATTAAGGATTCTGCTAAAAGATCTGGCTATAGAACCTTTGATAAAATAACTTAATAATAACATAAATTCGTACCAATATTTTTTAATACTTTAAAATTATTATGCTAGGGTGAATCCAAAAATTTCTTCACATTTTAATAGATCTAGGTGTTTCCTTTTTATTTTTAAATAAATTCAACAGAGATCTTCATGGCTGCCAATTGATTGATCTTTTTTCGTTAATATTGGCATAATTGAACACATATTACATGAACAATATATATTTGTATCAAACAAAGAGTTATCTAGATTGGATTCAGCCAAATTATAGTCCAGGGTCTTGATTCTCCAACTAGGTTTATTCTACGTATTAACCTAAGATTAGATGCTTTATCCATTGAATTCCATGAGATTAAAGCAGTGATCTTCAAGCTATAGTTCGCGAGCTTCTGATAGTGAAGCTATTTGTAAAATCATACATAAAACGCAATGAGATCCAGACAGTGCAAGATCTCATTGATAGCAGAATTAAATATAACATGTTTAAAATCTTGCGGATTTAAATTTGCATTTCATTAAAATATAAGAATAATTCATTTTAATGAATAAACTACAATGATTTGAATCAGTGAGTGCATATATTAGGTAAAGCGGAAAGAAATGTCATTTTTTTGGTATTTGGAAAAAAAAAAGATTTTAATAAAAGCTGTACAATATTACTCAATTAAATAATTTCCATTGTTATTTATAATCGCCTTCCACAGATTAGGTAGCTTTTTAATGCCTCTTTCGTAAAATTCGGCAGGTTTTCCACTAAAATAAGAATCCAAATGATCTTTCACTTGTTCCACAGAAGGGATTTTTTTATCGCGAAGCGAATGTTCTAATGACTTGAAAAGATGATAATCTGAAGATGCAATGTCAGGAGAATATGGTGAATATTGCAGCACTTCCAAATCCAGCTCCTTTATTTTGTTAATGGTCTCATCAATTACTGGCTTGGACATTTTCACTATGGCTAAAAATATATAAAAATATTTAAAAAAGTAAGACAAATAACAGAGCTTCAAAATGACATCAACTTTGACGTATTCACTCGACAGCAACCCGAGGCAAACTGACGGCAAAGAAGCAACCAAAAAAAATGACATTTCTTTTCGCTTTATCTAGTAATAAAATTAGGGGCTTTTCAGATCATTATTAAATAAAAATAAAAAACACCAAATTTCGATATATGCTCGTGTGATTTAATAAAGGGATAGGAATAAATGCATTTAATTTGAATTTGAAATGTATGTCAATGATTCAAATATAACCCGGAATTTTGCTGTATAAATTTATTAGCAATATATAAAAATACAAATGGATCATTTTATTTTTCTACATTGTTCCCTTCATTAGAAATATATTTTTACTTGGGATAGAAAGATTTGATCTTGCCACTAAAGAAATAAGGCGAGAAATAGCATCCTCTGTTGCGCAACGCGTTATTCTTTAGTGATGAGATCAAAAAGCTTCCTATACGATGGAAAAATGTGTTTTAACGCTGTCTCATATTCTCATTATTTCTAATCATATTTTAATTATTGATTGGTGATCATATTTTGTGTAATACATAATGCGTCAGGGTAACTTCCTTATTTGAAAAGTGCGCCCCCAAGCAACCAATATTTAAAGGTCAAGATCTATTAATTTAAATGTTTTTCTGTAACATGAAAAAATAACTATACTAATATCTCTTATATTGTTTGTGTTTTTCATTTTTAAAATAAGGTATTTTCTTTGCCGCACCCTGTATTATTGATGCTTCTTCTTCTGTAAAATATTAAATTTGAGGATTTTTTTATAGATTCTATGCTATTTTTCAAGACTTGTGCGATTTAAAAATATATCCCGCAGCATATTCGAAATGGCAGCATTACAGGGAGCTTAACCTTCAGCGCTGACCCTATTTTTAAGAACATAATTTAGGAGTGTTGAAAAGCTCGTTAATTTTTTAATATCGTAAAGTATTAAGGGCAGAGGTTCTGCGTTCTTAAAACGTCAAAACTAAATTATTTAAACAAAAAAATATGCTGATGGGATAAGTTTTAATTCATTTCGGGCGCCTATTTTTTTGACACCTTCCCCATAATGAACTCGATAAATTTGGCTATTAGAATATGACGAAGGTAGTCTCAAAACACTAATGGCGATAAAGTTTGCTCGGGAAATGAGAAAAGTTGAAAAAACAAAGACGAACTTCGGCCTCCACTGATGAAAATAAATTATCAGACGCTTTCCCAAGTATAAGTCTGCACTATTGTTGAAAATTAGCCACATCTATGTACGAGGGGGACCGTCGGTATTATAGAGAGGATGTTAATTTGTTGGAGAACAGCTTTCACCTTAAGCTTCGAGGAGGATAAGGTTCTACAACTTTGCCCGTGTTTAATAGTCTGGCTTTGTTCAGCTAGAAGAATCTCCTTGCAGACGAACAGTTTGTAATTATAGGTGGAACGATTAGTACTGGGGCCGAAAACCGCATAATAACAAGCCCAACAACTATAAATTAAAATCAGTCATCTTAAATAATTCACATTTCAGACACTTAATTGCTTTATAATTCACATTTAAACTTAGATTTTCAAATGAGTTTCTGTTGAAAAATATCGTAGCGTATACATCATTAGTTCCAAAATTTTTCATGAATATGTTTCAGCCATTTGTGAGCGGCATTAGCCATATGCTTAATGGCTTGCCAATTAGTAGTCATATTTCTTGTAGCTTATGTGGCAAGTAAAAGCTTTATGAAATGTTGAATTTAACATTATGCTGAAAAGCTCTATGCAGTCAAAACTAAATGCTTGACTGACGATATAATATGAAAAAAATTACAATAAATAGAAAAATATGAAATATCATTGGGCCCATATGTACTGTGTCGTTAAATGAGTATTTGGCATACATTGCAATGACACACGCACTTATTAATTATTTGAAAAGAAACGCAGTGGGGCAATAACGTGATTTATTGCTTCAGGCTACGTGTAGTACGGGCTGAAGGTCTAGGATCCAAAAGCTCGCTCGTTCTCGTCTAAGAAGACCGACTGTCTCCCTCTCTCCCGTGAGTGGCGCTCAACCGTCACATTGCGCATGCATCCTTCTTCTCCCCTTACCCCCATGGACCTGCTTCATTTAATCAGATCAATATGCGCCAACATGGTGCATCCGTTAAATGTCTCATAAAACAAATTGCGTACACAAACAATAATTTTTCTATTTCATAAATATTCATTCAGGGGGGTCTGCCATCTCAATGACTGTTTTAAAATGTATCGGCAAAATGAATAGGATGGATGTAAACGGGTAGGATGGATACCACATGCCTTGATTGAATACAACAAACGAGCGATGAAAGACGTGCTATGCACAAAAATAGACCCTTTTTGAATGAATGAAACCAGGAGGAACTATAAAAGACTGTCAAAGAGATGGGAAGATGTTTTAAATAACAAATTCAGATCACTCTAATATTTTGTTTCCTGAACCGTATCTCAATACAAACCGATTGTCAAATATCGATGGGTAAATCTATTTTGATTTGTTCAATAACAAATCATAATAAAATGAGTTTTTTAGGGATATTTTATGTAAAAATATTTCACCCACGATAATACTGCGAATCATATTAAGATAATTCAGATAAATTTCATACCAATCTCCTTCCATGGTCGACGATTTATTATGTCTTTTTGTGTTTATGTGCTTTTTTAAATGGGCCTAAGTGCGATTAAGTTGAAAAATTGCTCAAAGTTAGTTGAAACTTTAACATGAACAGAGCTTAACATCCCTACAAAGACATCCAATGCCATAAACAACGCTTTTTATGATAAAAAATATTCTCAATATTCAGTCCATCTTTTTGCGGGATGAGAATCTAATTTCGATTTAATCGTCGAAACGCTACATACATTCTCGAGTTCTTAGAGCAAAAAGTCTCAAATTTCTCATTAATTCCTGCGTCGATATAATAAGAATTTGATCCGTCTATATAATTTTAAGCATTCGTAAGATATTTGATGCTGAAAATCAGATCAATGAGCATTTTTTTGTATGAAGTCTGAAATTATCGATGTGAGTATTTGTGTTCCGTCGACATTTCGAGTGTAATATACTGTGTATTTTTTGCGTGGATGTGTTTTTGGCTAAGTTTTATGCTTTAACAGTTGAGAATTATTATCTTAAAAGATTAATATTTGAGTCTTTATACGGTTGGAAAACAAAATCCTGCGACAATAGACAGAACCGGGAGTGCTTTAATGGCTTCATAGCTCCAAGGAAATGAGCTAACTTACTAAAAGCTAATTTTTATGATAAAAACTATCCCGATAAATTGAATCGCCTCCTCGGAAGTTTTTCATTCGGAGGCGCCATTATATTAATACATTTGTACACTTTGTACGACGACACGGCGATCTTACAAAGAGGATTTATTCCGACCAAGTTTAAGAGTAAACAAAGCTTTCCTGATTTCGATCAGATCCGGGAAATATTTTGCGACCCTCATTGTTGTTGCCAGGGAATCGGTTCCAAATTGCGAATTGGAGAATCCTTCGCTTCACAAAGGCTCAAAAGCTTTCCTGCTTAAAAAGTTGGTCCTCAGAAGACGGGGTACCTTCTCACACCGCCCATTTTATCGTCGACGGTGTGGGGGACCTAACCTTCTTTATGGTCAGGATTTGACGTTTTATGACACAAAATATATGAATGACACACAAATAAAGCCTTTCACAGAAGTCTCAAGTGTTATTTATTATCCGGTTTATATTCCGAACGTTGCCTCGCCAGTATGCTGCGATGGTCGTAAAGCAAATAAAAGATTCCGAGCTGCTTGTTTTACAGACTAGGACTAACATGCATTGAATATCTTCTAGCGATAGATCAAGTCGGGTCACAATGTGAACTTTCCGTGGAAATGGTAATTCAAGACTTTTTTGGGTCCATCATATGTAAGATCTTTTTATATTATTTCATAAAGAACGTTTGGGATCACAGCGTTATTTGCTTATTCGAAGGACTTTGTCTATTGATAACTAATACAAAACTTTTATATGGAGTTTCTAAAGCATTGAGTATTGAGAATTTACTCATATAAGATATAATATATACATCCATTAAGAATTTATATAATAAATTTTAGACCAAGTATTGGTTATATGAAATAGTTTCTGAACTCTTATTGTACGAATTTGGCTCAAAATTCCCATGCATAAATCATACGAGAAAGATAATCACCATATTAAAGTATTCTACTTATGAGATAATATACCGAGAAGATAATCTATACAAATATGAAATCATTAGATGAAGAAGTTTCAATTGAATCATTTCATCTCCCTTGAATTCAAATGATACATTTAGAATAATTCGAATAAATTAGTAGAGAGTTATCTTTAATGGAAAATGAGATTTAAATTATGATCAGAGCAAGTCCATATGCTTACACTACCACTCATTGCTTCAAATTATCACAGGAAATTTCATTTGAAATTTTAAGGAATTTTCAAGCTTTGAATGCCATAAAACATATTTACGGTGAAGTATTTATTGACTTTTTCAGAAAATATTTAAAAAATAAAGTAATATTTTTAAAACTTATTTTTTCAGTTTCAATATTTTTTTAATTAGTTAAAAATATAATTTTGACATAAATCTGGTATGAACGATAGATGGGTATATAAAAAAGATTTATACTAAATTTGAAATAAATTGGTCGAATAAAACGTGAAATATCAACCGTTTTGAAAAAAGTAGTTTCGAGAAAAACGCGTTTAAAAATTTCATTCCAGGCTTAGTTCACTAAAATAGCTATAAATTTGTAAATAATTAGAATTTTATAAATTACTTTAGAAAATATATTTTTAAATTTAAAATATGCAAAACTAGAATAACGATGGACTAAAATTTCTAATCAAATCAGACACACAGCAAACAATCGAGGAGTTATCAGAAAAAATGGGAATTCCATTGACTACTGTGCAAACACATTTTAAATCAATCAGCAAAACGAATAGGATGGTTGTTATGGGATAGGATGGGTACTGCACGCCTTTACCGAGTACAACAAAAACGAGCAAGGAAACACACACTACGACGTCCTTTTTTGTATAACATTTTAACTGGTGATGAGAAATGTCTCATTTACGATTAAAAAAAATCAAATGCCTTTTTCGAAAATAACCTCCAATTTCAACCCCTTCAAGCCCGGATTGACTACTTTTCGATACCCCCTATATGCAGCTATGTTATTGATAGTTTTAAGCAATAGTATATTAACAAGACAGTTAGTTGACAATTCGATATTTTGTATTCCAATTCGTATTATTTGAACGCATCGTTTTAAAAAATACCCAAAAAAAAAACAACATATTTATCGAATCAATGATTAAATTTGTATGCGTAAAGAGTGATAAATGTTAAAAAGCTTCCCCAAAGTTCAAATAATTCCATGATCCCGGTTTATTGTTCTTTGCGAATGATAATATAATACGTTTGAAAAATTCATGAATTTTTATTTCGTCTGAGGCTCGTTTCCAGTTTTAATAAGATGAATTTAAATAAAAGCTCTTTCATCGCCAAGTCGAACATTTGTCAGACGGTTATTTCGTCCTGATCAAAAGGCGGTATATTTTTATCCTAGAAATTCGCGATTAAAGAAAAATTCTCCACAATACAATTTTTGTAACGGATATCATCCGGTTCTCCGAATAAAATAATGAGATTGAAAAATAATTAATATTCAGACGTCAAATATCTGCCTGAACGGGTTCCGAAATTGCGGAAGTGTTTAAAGAGAGGATTTATTCTGGGACGATATGGGAAAAGTTTTTATTTGTGTTGGTAAAAAATAAGGGATATTACGGTCTTTGCTTGAAAAAATATTAAAATACTTTGGAGGCTTCGGCGGAGGTGTTGGCTTGTCTGTCGCTGATTTGTTTTGTTCGGGCCCTAGTTTGAGGGGCCACAATATTGCTCTGTGGTCTAAGAGGCCTAGGGGTTTGTGGTTCTCGGGCGAAGGGTTCAAAGTGTTGCTCGTCGGTATTTTTCTCGGCATCCCTCCCGTGACGAGCCCCTCTTAGCATGCTACAACATTTTGTTAAGTTGTCTGGAACTTGTGAGCTTTCACAGTACAGAGCACGGCAGAAACAAATTTAATAAAAAAATATAAAGATATTGAAATATTCCCTAACAACATTCATTCTTATGATGCCCTAAATGTAATATTTGACATCATAATTTGAATATATAATATACTATTAGAAATACAAGCAAGCAATTTTAAATAAAGCTCTACTGTACCCGGACCATGTGCGTACATACTCTCTCTGGATCACTCGATCAATATGTGAGAGCATACTCATGAAAGGGTTAATACAGCACAATTGATATCATCCAAATGAAATTCTGGTATCTGAGTATGTGCGTTAAATTAACGAGCTGTCCCGATAAATGCATATATGTATGTTTAATACGCTCCCATGTCTGTTTTATTAGTTTGTCCCGTATGCGTTCATTCAATTGTGATGAAACTTTGAGATTTTCTGTGCACACCTTCATAAATATTTTTGAATTAGTACAAGCATTTTTTGTGTACGCAATTTGTTTTGCGAAACGGTTAACGGATGCACCATGTTGGCGCATGTTGGACTGGCGAAGTGAAACCTGGGCGACGGGAACGACGAGAGAAAGGGCGCGCTGCTTTGTGGTCTGTTCCGGATTATCCGGGACTAGCCACACAGATAGGATCTTCCACTGATCTTTTAGCCTCGCTTGAAACGCTACGCGTAGAGCGTCCAGGTCCCCACCCTCTAGAGGAGGCAAGGTTCCTGCAGGAAAACCAGCTTTAGACTATTGCACCCGAGGGTGCGGCGGAGAAGGAAGGACAAAGGTTCAAGCGTTCTCTCCTGTATGCCTATGCTGTTGAGGATAGTGATGAGCCTTTGACACATTCTCAGCCAACTACTGTAATCGGCTGTTCCACACACTCCTTTATGGGTGAGCAGCACAGGGTGACCTGCGCACCAACTCATGTTAGCTGGGTTACCCCAACTGCGTTTGATGAGCAAACCGACGAGGCTACTTTCGCGCACCTATACTCCACATCATTACCTCAGGGATACAATCGTTGTTCATGGGCGTAGGGTTGACCCCCCCCCCCCTGAGATTTTATGGGTGGGCATCGTGGAGTCTAACACCCACCCGGAGACAAGGACTGTCCTTCAGCCTGCGCTACACGTTGTCTGAACCAATAAACCACGTAGCTCTATTACTGAGTTATTGAAATGGATTGCAATATTAAAACAGTGGATCTCTCACTTTTTTAATATAATAAAATAAAATAGTTAATTAACACTTGGAATTCATAAAAAGATAATTTGTATTTATGTCATGTCCTTGATATTTTAAATTAATCACGTAAAAATAGTTTTGAGAAAGTATTTCAACATCGAAAAGTTCAGACAGTCATTGAAATATTTCTAATAAACTATGTAATTATTTTGATTTTAACTGATTAAGAATGTCTTCTACAAAGTTTTGCCTTTAAACTGTTATATAAATATGGTAAAGTATCAATGGTTTATATAAAATCAATTTTGTGCTCGATATGTTTCCTACTAGAGGATATCAAATAATTACAGTCAACCCTCCTATAGCGTCCACTTTATTTGCAGCGTTTTTGTATAAGCAACGGGGAAAATACAATGAAGTAAATGGTTCTTCGTGCGTGTTAATCACTTGCACTTGTTAATAAACTAAATACGCATAAATTTTGTATGCATACCTAACTTTCCTTATCTCGACGCTATAGAAGGGATGATAGTACTGTATTTATTTATCAAGCCGTTTGGGCAAAATTCAATTCATTTTTTATTAAAATTAACTTTTTGGTTTATTCTGTACCATACGGTACGGTATTTCATTTTGTGCATCGCGATGAAAACCCCCACAAGATAAAACCATTAAGCATGCATCCGAGAATTTCAGAGGAGAAGCGTCATGATAATATATTAGTTTAGGCATCACACAATTGTGACTGGCGATCACCAGGGACATGGTAGCCCACCCTGGGCTTCAAAATTGTGGAATATTGCCCACCATTGTGGGCTGTCGAAGCTGTCAGGCGAAATTACTGGACACGTTATTTAACGCTGCTCTTTCGTTATTGAGCGACGTTGTACGGGTCACGCCACTTGCTGGTTATTTATTCCGGTCGACACCTCTCCGGTACACGTCCAGGGTAATGCAAATAACCGGATCCAAGAATTCGATGGATTATCCGGAAAAATTGCTCTCTGATAAAATATGAAATAAATAATCAATCAACCAAACATTGATCCCTTTACGATTAAGACGATTTATATATTTTAATAATAAGTATGTATACAATTTCAATAATTATATTTTTATGTACACCATTTATCGTCGATCGTATAGGGCGAGTCAAGCTCGTATATCAATAAATGGGCCTTAACACTGTTGATATTGTTGGACCCCATAATAGCACTTTTGGTACCGGGCTGAATGGTTTTCAAGCGGATACGGACAAATTATAATTTTAGTGTTTATTTTGTCGTCATCTCTTGACAATTGATGTGATGGTTCAAATATTGTATTCCTTTTTAGAAATACAAGCGATTATTTGTGACGGAAATTTAATTGAAACGTGACAAAATAATAAAAGCGATTGCAAAAGTAATATTTGAAATACTAATTTGAATAAATAAAAATATTGCGTTGAAAATATTAGCACGGCATTGAAAATGAAGCGCTATGGATCTATGGATATTTGAGAATATTTAGATGTGTAGGGGTACCTTTACAGCATGATCTTGCCATCGATATACAAGTATATGATGAGACGCAAGATACTATCTCCGTCTCTGTCTCCGATTCACTAATCTCCGCACTCAATATGCGAAAATATCCTTTCTTATCTAATAAAAAAACTTATAACCATCATTATAAAATATAATTCCCTTTGTCATTAAACACATCTTCCCCATCGCTTCCACAGTCTTTCGATCCATTTTTTGTAAAAACTTTCTATTTAAGCCGTATTTTTTAATTGTTTTTCTCCATGGACCTGAATAGGTGGAGATCCTTCGGGGTAAGATACGATGAATAATGAGGATAGGATTCTCAGTTTAATTCCCACAAAATAACCTGTTTCAATTCTATTCAAAAATGGACTATTTTATTATGTTATCAAGAAGGCGCTGCTTGTGTTTCGTCGCTCATTTTTATTGTGTTCGTTCAAAGCGTGCAGTACCCATCCTACCCCATAAAACCCATCCTATTCGTTTTGCTAATGAGCTTTAAATGCGATTGGTCCATGAGAATCCCAGTCTACTCCAATTATATGAACCTCTTGTTCTCGTTTCATCTCCTAAGCTTCTATTGCCCAAATTAAATTTCTAACACCAATATTGGCATTTGCAGATTGTTATACCTTTACTATAAACATATTTGAGTGTTTTACTGGATTTTATGGTATTTTAAGCCAAATAAAAAAAAAACAGCGTACATACAAAAACGTGGAAAGTAGTTGCTTAGATCGTTTCTATTGCGAATCCTGGACCCTTCAGATCAAATCTCTTACAAAAAGGATTTCCAATATTTTCAATTTCCCTTATTATTGCAGCTCGTATGAGGAATATTGATTTGCATTGTGAAAATTGGTTCGCAACCTGAAAGATTTTTCGTCGTCATGAAAACTGTTTGTGTATTGGAAATTGAAAATAATTTAATATGAACATACCAAGGTAATGTTCATTCGTTTATAGTCACGTTTCATATTTCGGAAGCTTATGTGCGACATATGAAAAAGCTGTCATTTGGCGTTTCAGTGATAAAGTGTTTTCCGAAACCGGTAAGGAATTTCAAAGCAATTTGGAGAAATGACATTTTCATTTAATATATATTTACTTGCAAATCAAGGGAATGTCACCTATTTTGATAAGTGCTCGTTTTGGATGATGGAATTCTCAAGATAACAAGGAACGAAATGCCAATATGTGATATCGTTAGTACGGAAATTTGGAATGGAGCTAAATATTTTTGTTATGGGCTCGAGTCGATAACCTGTAATCACGTTAATGCTCAAGTTCTTTCTTCGCTGAATACACAAAATGACGCACGAGCTTTTGTACTTTTTGTAGGGGGAAAACGCTGAAAATTAGCGAAATGGAGTACACGTACTTGTGGAAAATCTCATACATCAATCATATGCTGAAAAAGTCACTGGCACACACATTAAGACGGTACGTTGAATAATGACTCTTTTCTTTCTCAACTTTGGCCACTCATTCAGCCCACTTTCTTTTAAAAAAATAATTAAGACCGGTAGAGAAAAGCCTCATGACAAATTCCTCCGAAAACTCGGAGCTTTTTTCAGCGATTCCCAAGGAAAAAAAGCGCGATAAGCTTTTCCAATCTTCGACAACATGGAGCTCGCGTCAGAAATACAATATGAATGTTGTTAATTAATTTGCCCCGGCATATACTTCGGATTGGAGTTGCTAAGCAAATTTGGAATTAATTTTATCTGATTATTAACATGGCGAACTTTGAAATTATATGAAAGAGAATGGAAGTTCGGATATAATAACTGATTAACTTTGTTAGGTTGTACACTCGAAAACTTTTCTTTCATAAATAATCTATCCTATTCACAACTCATCTCTGACAAATTTTGTGCGTGGATGCTTCCATAATTATGGTGACACGTGTTTCCATTTACCGTTCCCTGTAAACAAATGCGGGACCTATATCATTTATTAAAACGGAAAACTTGCGAAAACTCTTAGCAGGAGAAAATCCCTCCCGAATACAAACTTTGTGCGAAATAATTCATGAAAAATCGTGTAGGATACAAAGAGGTGTTAGCATGATGAGTAGCTATCCAGACTTTTAAATAAACGGATCGCAATAAAGACATTGTGCCAATAAATTTGGGTTTTAAAAATGTTTTATTCCATAATATTATAACCATTTGATACGAACATCATTAACAAAAATGACTAATAACACCCCTTAAACTAATTTTAAAAAATATATTCATCCGGATTTTTAGAAGCCATTAGTTCAATTGGATCTACGATAAACGAATTATTACAAATGTATTATTTTAAGATAAGATAGGATTTAAACATATTTTTTTCGAATAAAGTCTAATAGCGTTTCTCGAATGGAATACTGATTTAATTTTTTTTTTTAATAATTTGCACATATTTTTGGACGCTATATATTTTTTAAAAATATTTGCCATATTTTTTTATTATTACAATAAATTTTAAAACTGTTTATTTAATAATTTAGCCGTTATAATCAATAAGTATCAGAGTTGTCGAAATAGATTTTGTTCAACATTTTTAAAAAATACCCAAAATTTCAAAAAATAAATCACAAATCTGGCACGATGAACAAAGAAATCCATTGGTGTCAGAACTCTCTACATATTACTTTTTATACTAAATTTTGGATTTTAGTTGATGTGGTGCCTTTTAATATTGGGATTTTCATTGTATTATTTTTCCATTTGCTAACGAAAATTGTTAGTTAAAAGATGAAGCAGTGTTTGTGTAATATATAATAAAATAGATGAGCTACTTGTCTAGTGGTTGATTTATGCTTTGTATAGACGTACACATACACACACACACATAGTAGTTGCGTGGCGTATACGCATAGCGTCCCTATGATGTATGTGACGGACACGAAATGAGTAAAAACTCTATTTCTCTCTACTGGTTGGAGTTTCACTTTTCGTGATGCTCTAGTCAATTTGACCTATCGTGCCAATACAAGTGAAATTTCAAAGATCTTGGAGATGTGGATAAGTTCTCCCTCGCATACATTATAAATACGCTACGCGCATGCGCCGCGCCACCTCTACTATGTGTGCCTGTGGATACATATTTATACGTAGCATAAAGTAACCACTAGCCCAATAGCGCGTCTATTTTATTATATATTACACAAAGTCGGCTTCATCTTTTATTATCTTTTTGGGGATTTCTAACTTACGTCCGCATAACCTGCGTGAAAGTGAAGACATGTCTTAACCAGTTTTCTTTTGATTTTCTTTTTATCTGACTTTGATATAAAGTAGCTTGTATTTCTAGCCCCACCAATTTTATTCTGCTATCCTATCACAAACCAGTAATATTAGGAGAACCCATAAGAAATCAATTATTTTGATAGTGATGCGTCGATTAGAGAGGTTGTGGATTTGTTTGTATCTTATTGAGTAGACTCTAAACCTCATTTATTTACCAACAGATTAAAGTAAACTCGTTATCTACACCATGTCAGACACAGCCGCCAGAAGAACATATTCGTCATCTTATGCTATTCCACTTTAAAATGGGTTGTAACGCAACACAGACATCTAAGAAAATTTGTGGTGTTTACGGCAAAATTCTTAAAGTCAACAAGTGTCAACGATGGTTTCGAAGATTTTCAAGTGGCAATTTTAGCCTAGTTGATGACCACCGAAGTGGCAGACCTACTGAAATCGATACCGAACTGCTGAAATTGCTAGTGGATTCAGATCCAAAATCAAATGTGACAGAAATAACGTCAAGACTTAGGGCTACTTAGGGACTTTGGTCAAGAGTGAAAAGTCACTTACACGCGTTTGGCAAAAGTTACAGAGAGGGCGTTTGAGTTTCTAAAACTAGAAGAAACTATCAATGCACAAATTCATTGCTCACAATTAGACAGAGTAAATGCAAAGTTATTAGAAAAACATTAACCTTTTCGTTAGTGAGCAAATTTAAAATCGAAGTCGTTGTTGTCATAATCGCTTTACACCGATTACTTTTTGTCAGCTCCTAATCAGCGTAAGACAATCTTCAATTCGAGGCATAGTCAATTGTAAATGAACACTACATGCATACAAGAGCACTTCCTTTCTTTACATAAACAATGCACAAAAAATCGATTCATTTGCTCCTCCTTTAGAAGGAAATGATAATTGGACAAAGACTCATTCAACACGCAGCGAAGAACGGCAGGCAGTTAAAAAATACATCGTCAATAGCACACAATATCCGGTCATTTTTTTGCGTAAACAAATAACACACTTGAAATCGAAATCATTATAAGTCGATAAATTTGGGCTTAACGATCTATACAATCATGCGATGCATATTAAGAAGCTCTCCGTCTCAGTCTCCCGAACTGCGCTAAGTTCTCTCTGTCTCTGTCCGCCTCGGAGCTTCAATGCACAAGAGTGCTCTTTCTGAATAGTGAAGGTCAAAACGGATATTTCCGATAGTACTCCCATACAGGTTAATATCGATTAATACCGTCGTAAAGAGCCTAAAATACTTATTTAAAAAGCATATGCTATTTGGACTTATATAAGGACATAAAAATATTATTCAAAATTAACCCTTTATACTCGCATTATTTTGGGTAAGGGTAGCGCTAGCTCGTAATGAATTTAACACGTTTTTCAGCTTTCATACTCGAAATTTTTAAATTAAAATAAAACTTTTTTATCATATTTTTGCTCAACAGAAAATTTACACAACGCACACAAGACACTTATTCAGCATTTGCAAAATTAATTTGCGTTTTTCAAAAGTTTTAATTCGAGTATATGAATAATAAATGTACATTTTTAACTAAAATGCGTATACATATATGTATATAAATAGCAAAAAAAAAATTTGGCGACATAATGTCGACATGCGTATGGAATGGTTTTTAATATCGGATGTTGGAAATTATGATTGATTATTTTTTGAAAAAATGCGTGTTTTGAGTTGTTATAATTAAGGTAGGCTCAGCTTAATGAATGCCGAACATTTGTCTAGGCCATTAAATTTTACGACCCAAAAATGTCTTTGATTCATTCATTATATGGAGGATTGGGGGTGAATTATTTTTCACTCCTTCTCGATTATGGTTTCTCTCCAATTTCATTCCGTGGAACTTTAATCAACGAGATTCTCAAATGCTCAATGATCTCCATTAATTTATTTTTGCTGACTCGGCAAACTTTTGCACAAAACCCTCGTACTAATCTCAATTTAAAATTAGTAGGCCACAATCAGACGGCTCAGGTATACATAATTAAAATTGTAGCATTTTCTGAATAATATGAATAGTTGCGAACAAGTATATTTGCAATGAAATTGTGATTTTCTTCTTTCAACGTTGAAATAATAAGTTTCTAGGCGGTTGTATGTTTGACATATTGGAGCGCGATCAATTCATCAATTGTATCTGCAAAGTAAATATGAAAGAAAATTACGATGTGTTCGTCTCGATACGTAATATTTCCAAAGAAAAAATGCTGGAAAAATTGGAAAACGGCCTACTAAAAGAGAATCGCCGTATGATTGATGTATTAATAATTTATATGAACACACGTGAGGTTTTTCTCATTTCATGTACGCAGCACAGACGAGATTTATTCGGAGGAATCTCAGAGAAATGAATGCAGTATAATTTAGCCGACTTGATAAATTTACAGGGAGCGAACGCAAAAAAATCGTAATTGAACTTGAAAGACGAGAAAAGCTGCACACACAGGCTCAGCTCCTAAGTGACCCGGATATGTAAAGGGAAAGTTAAAAAATAGATTTACAAAAGAAACACACAAGGTCTGGGCAAAAAGGCACCCATTGTGCTGAAGACCATTAAAGAACGCGAACGTGACTCCGCTGGTCAAGTACAGAAAGAAAGATGGGTACTAAATAAGAATGGCGGAATGAAGTTTGAAGCAGGGGTGGAGCTGCTGAATGGGCTTACATCAATATCGCCCCGCATAGAATTTCCTAGTAGTTTAAGGATCGTATCCTCGTCGAGCGTTTGTTAAAACCTTCCCGGAAGGTTTATACGTCGCTAAATCGCCGGAGGAAGATTGCGAGATTAAATTCGAATTGTAAATCCGTTTACGACGGGGCTAATTTAGTATTAAAGGTACGCCATTAAATGATATCGTATTTTTAGCATAACAGTATTGGGGATACATAGCATCCACGCAACCTTATAATAATGAAAGCACACAATATTCGGTATAATATGGTTGTAGTATCTTCAATATGAAAGCAAAGCATATCTGAATAGATTTTTTTAATGATAATACTTACAGTATGTACAAGGTGTTTTGCACATGGACTGACAATTTTTTTTGGAGGGTTATGGGTAGTCTTTTGCTACGTTTCACACATAGACTCTATGTTCTTAGTATCAGGATTTTCAACATTTTGAAAAATACCCAAAACTTGTTCATTTAGGGTTTTAATAGCACAAAATAACCGTTTTGGTATTTAGCAATATATTTTTAATCTAAATAAATTATCACATTATGCAATTGGTTTAAAAGACATTAGTTCTGAGCTTCCAAAGTCACATAAAATGTGCAAACGAATGGGAAATATGATCTTGTAAATTTTCTAAACAAAAAACTTACAATTATTTTGTACTTAGTTTAGTTTTAAAAATATCTTTATTTTATACCCTTTCCAGCAATATTCTACATGTCATACAGATTAATCAATAAGTCGTTAAACTCTAAGAGCTACCAGTTTACCAGGGTCAGGGTTAAATAAATACTGTAATTTAATTATTTTAGCAGTCCAATTTCGTGGCTCGCACGGTCACCAAACCTGACACCACTGGATTTCTTTGCATAGGGACGCGCCCTATTCCGTGGCTCGCACGATCTTCCGACCTGACACCACTGGATTTCTTTATCTAGGGAATGTTTATTCGGAAATTTTATTTAATAATTAATTTACACGACAGATATGCCCACAAAATAAATCCTAATTGAAGGAATAAGCCACGCTCTGCAAAAATGAAAGAAGAAATATTACTTCACACGACTACAGTTGAAACTTTAAAAAAAAAGGTGTAATGCATGCATAAAAAGCAGAGGTGGCTATTTTGAACAAATTTTGTAAATAAATTTAATAAAAACATCTTAAACATAAAAAGTATTTTTTTAACTTTTGAAGCGTTATTGAATGATTTGTATGACTCAAAACTAATTTTTTTCAGCCGATTTCATAAAATAATAATTTAATAAGATTTAAAGGTTGGCCATTTTTTTCAAAACGTTGAAAAAAATTATATTTCGACAACGCTAAGGACATAGGCTCTATATGTGAAACGTAACAAAAGATTTTCCTTACTCTCAAAAAAAAAAAATTTCGTTCCATGTGCAAAATAGCCTGTATAATATAAATATTTAATTATGCTTAAAGTGTTTAAAATGGTTTTTTTTCTGTTTGATAGACAGTCCTTAATGCCTTAGACTCTAAGGCATACAGAAGGAGTGGCCACGAAGTTTCCGTGTCCAACCAGTCTCAATTTCGGACCACTAACACATCGAAAAAGCGCCTCGCGATCGGACGTCATACCCGAACATGTTCATAGAACATCGTGTCCGTCCATGAATGGACCTCAACATGGACACTTCGAAGTCGTTGAAAGCCCATACCTAAGCAATGAAACCCTAAACCACCCGTGTCCTGTAAGGAAGTATGACCTGTGAGGCGAACCACCTCTTCTGCCAATGAAATGCGATCGGATACCTGTTTTTGACGTTTTTTTAACGCCATTAAAAATGCATTAAAATGGTCTCCCGGAGTCCGTTCACTATCGGTTCGTAGATAAGTTCCACATAGGTGAGAGATGGGAGCGAATAAAATACGACTGTTGGCTTTAGATCTTCATTATTCCACCAAAATAAAGATCACGGCTCGAAAAAGCCGGACGCAGGATGATCGGATCTTTCCGCGGCCAAGACGCGTGGTCGAATCCCAATACTTAACTGGTTCCTACTGATATGGATAATGGCTCAAAACTCAATTTTAGACTCAAACTGACTCTTCGATTTTTATGGAACTATCATTTCCTGTGGCGTAGTTATCCGAATTTAGCCAATTTTATTTAAAATTTATTTTATACATATGGACTATGAAAGGTCTTTGAAAATTCCATGCTAAGAATTTGATTTAAATGGATTTATTTTTAATTGAATTTTAATCGATGAATTTTACATTGTATCAGAACTAAATTTACCACTATTTAATTTACTTTATTTTTAAATGGATTTGATGAATAATTTTGATTTCTGCGTACAAATTTTAATTTATAAGCGTTCCCACGGAATCATAAGCGACCAACAGATTATGCGATCATATAAAGTTTTAATACGAATTAAATTATTGATATTTTTGAAAAATAAATGGAAATGTCTCTCATAATTGATTTCGGGGATTTTCGTTGGCTTAATGACCTCAATGCCCAAAAGGCTCATCTCAAAAATAAATGGACTTTAAGTCGGTAATCTCTGGCCAAACTATGCGTATTCTACAGATCTTCAAACGTGGAAGATTGTCGGATTATGCTCCCTTCTCAATTCGGGATTGATCTAATATCGTCTTAATGCAATTAATATTTTTTCCCCCGAGGGAAGAATATCTTAACAGTAACGAGGGATCAGACGGAAATTGATTTACGTATTGGCTTTCAATTAAGTCGCTGTTAATTAAGAAAGCCCAAACTTGAATTATTCATTGGCTTAATTGAGTTATCATACATATGTCACTGGCGGAAGTGAAAGGTTGAATTCCTCCTTTTGTGGATGGCATCTTAAATTCCAAAGGGATCATTTTTGGCTTAAGGTTGTGTTCGTTATCATTTCAATCGGTTTGTGCTAAATTATGTCTTAATTGGCTTATGAGACCCTGTATATATATATATAATAAATATAATTGGTAATTCAGGGATGTTTTGGGCGAATGTAACAAGACAATATGAAATTCTATTTTTTGCTCTTTGCCTTGAACAAAATTTTCTCAATCTAAATTGTTTTTATTTAATAATGTAACATCAATTTGACAATATCAAATTTCGAGTTGTTATTATCTCTAGATGCTCATTCTTCTTATTAAGACAGATAGATGACATCTCGAGAGTTTTGATGCTATTTTCGGATCGTCTTAATATAAATTGGGAGCTCGAATATAATGAAATTGTTGGACGTTTGAAATTGATTTTTTGACTAAGATAATATCCGAAGTCATCTGAGATATATGGAATTAGCTTGAGGACAAATGGTTTGATGCTTTCGAGACATTAGTGGAATGAGTTATGTCGAGAGCAGACAGAAAAATATGAAATAAGAAGTCGGTGAAAAATTAGCTCAGATAAGTCATACAGCATCTAATTCGAGGTCATTTTTCACTTTATACACATCCAGTGGGAACAGACGAATTGGAAAATATTGGAGCGGTGAATTCTGACAAATGGTTAGCATCAACTGCCATTTTACTTCAGCCGAAAATAAGCTCAAATCGCGGCGAGCTTTCAGAGCTTTGTATGAAAAACAATTTAATCTGTATTGAGTTTTCGATTCTTTGCCGAGTATGGAAATTTCTGTGCTAAACTTTGAAAATTGGCAGTTTGTACTGCTCGCATCGGTGAACTTTGTGTCGAGTACATATTTGTTTTGGAGTTTTACTGATCTGATGTGCGGAGGAGCTTTTTGTTTTGGCTTCATCGAAACTCAGTCAAACGTTCCATATTGACACATATCGATATTTTTTTTAATCTAAAAGCAATAAGAGATGAAATTGAAACTCTGAAATTATCATAAAAGTTGTTAAAATAATATTGACTGAATATTATATGATTGTAAATAAAGAAAATCAGGATGTTTTGCACATGGACCGACAATTTTTTTAGAGGGTTAGGGGGGTATTTTGCTACGTTTTGCACGTAGACCCTATTTTCTAAGTGTAGGGGTTGTGAAAATAGATTATTTTTCAACATTTTGAAAAAATACCCAAAATTTAAATCCCTTTAAATCATCATAACTTTTTAATCAGGTGGCAGAAGACTTCTTATCATTTTCCCCGTCCCAAAGATCGTGCTTATGCCGTGCCAATGAAATGTTTTTGGATACACAGTATTTTTCTATGTATACCGTGTGGCAATAAATTATTTGAGCGTGAGCAGCCCATATACAGCTATCCATGTAAGAAGCATGCACGCATACCCTGTGAATTCCTATGCTCTAATGCTTTGCTTTGATGATACTTCGTTTCTATAATTTTTGATGAACTAACTTAATACTGTCCTTATGTTTTATTCGTGTGTTTACGTATCATTTAATCAATGCCTGTTCATATAATTAAAATATTTTTATCACGAAATTGCATATTATCACACTGATAGACGCATCGCATATTGAAAAGCACTATTATATTTAAACATATCAATGCAATAAGCTTTTTTGTAGGCATCACTAAAACTTCGATTTAATCTAATAGCTGGTTTAAGAATTATATCAATAAGTATATAGAGTTTCATGAATATGTTAAAAAGTTGAAGAGCATTAATGAAGCCCTAAAAGCAAGAAAACCAGTAATGACAACTCTGAAACGTTGATCCTTTATAATCATACAGCACCCTACTATTTCCAGTGACCATAGATTGTAAGTATAAAAATATGAAATCCTAACGACGTAAAAGTTGTGATTAAATAGTTATATATGAAACTATTACACATAAAAAAAAATATCTGCAAGTACAACCCAAAAATGTCTTCAACATAGTCTATATATCGTCAAGTTTCACGTTTTGCGGAAATTTTTCGCATAGATATAACGCTGCTTTGCACTTAAACAGTTAAATCGGGTGATCATTTTTCATACTCCTCGAGTTTATATATGAATTTTTATACAATCTATCACAATATTCAGTCTGTCTTTTAGAAAACAATAAGGAAGACGAGGTAATTGATCAGATTGGCAGAGAATAAAATTGACTTTCGTCGTGCGCATTTGAGAACGGCTTCATTTCGCTTCTGATATTTTAATCGTAATTCTATATTGTTTCTTATATAAATTTCTGAATTTGAACACGACAACATGAGGACCCTCCTCAGATACGAACTGTATGTAAATAAAATTCCATGTCCGCAAGAACACGCTCATTCTCCACTTCTTACGATCACTTGCGTTCTGAGCGTGGAAAGAAACTAGTTAAAAATTCTAGTTTAACTGTATAATTTTCAGACTACTCCTTAAAACTCTTACAAAAAGTCCAAAGTGCTCTAAAATTAGAAGATATGGCCGCAAAGTCTCCGTGTCTAATTGGTCCGATTTTCGGACCGCTAATCCACTGCTTCGCAAACGGATGCCATGCATGGACATACTCATAGAACATGGTGTACATTAATTAGGGCCGTTTTTTATTGATACTATTTTAATAAACGCTTAATTACATATGTATAACTACAGAAAATAATCAAATATAAATTCGCTTTCTTCCGAAGAACGACTAATTAAAAGTATTGACAAAATATAGTCTGGATCGAAAGAACATGTTTAAAAATAGCACAAAATCCAATAAGACAGCAAAGTTGAATACTTTCATAACTAAAGGTGTTTAAAAGCATAAAATCTTCGTTCTTTCTCAAGGCGAAATGCTGTTATTGGCAAGTGTACTTATTCATGAAAACAGGAATTTAATGGCTTTTATGGCGCCATGTGTACAGTGCACCGCAAGGCTATAAATCTTGTAAAGTAAATCACTAAAAATGGATTGGAATACTTTATGGAAGCCACTAATCGTGCCAAGAATTTAAATATTACATTTCGATGGCTGAAGAACAACAACCTCAGTCTGTTGATGTTGTTAAATTCATTAAATTATCATATTAATCGCTTAGACGCCGGCGACTCACCGGTGAGTCGCTATGTTTTTTCGTAGAAAAATAAATATTTTTTAATATCTAAGAATTATTATAAATCCAAAAAAAGTATTTACATTTCAATAGATCTTGATGTTTCCGTTTTACGTTTAAATAAATTCAATAGAGGTCATCAGGGCTATCTATGGACAAAAAATAAAATATTCAATGAGTTTTGTGACAACCCTGAACAAAAAATGCTCAATTTCTAATATATCTAAATTCGCTTGCAGTTAAAAGTTTAAAAATTGCATGTGGACAAAATTTAACCCATAGCTGAATATCCGCATTCATGCGATCATTCTGCTATTGCTGTCCAATATTAAGATTCAATGTCTACTCTGATAGTTGTACGTTGCAGTTACGTGGAACAAATGTCGCGTACGTGCCAAAGAACGGCGCTCGATGTTCGCAAGAACTTATTCAGTACTCAGTGATATTTCTTCCATTCTCCACTATTTTTGCAATTAAAATAGGGAGGTTACAATTTATTTTGGATTAGGCGAACGTCCGTAGCAGACACTGACGGCAGTAGGTCGGTCGGAACAAATGGTGCACATTTAATGCCACATTAACCCGAATATAGATTAGAGAGTCGCTTTGTGTTTCGCTAAATCCGCTCCGCGAGATTTCACCCACGCAGGCTACATGGGCTTTAGAACTAAAAATCCCTTTAAAATTACCTGTTCTGGATTAGTATGCAATGAATATATAATCTTCGGGAACGATAAGCGCCGATTAATTGGGCCGAATTGAAATTAAAGTGTGCTCAAGCAATTTTGAAGATGCTGGGGCCCCTAATGGGGGATTCTGTCAATATTTTCAACATTAAAGCATAGTTAGCCTTAATTAATGTATTTGTATTTTTCAGTAACCAAATTCATCCGGACTGGGATAGCTGATAAAAACGATGGTCCTCCTTACTTCGACAAGGCGTTTTATGAAGTGGAAGTGGATGAGAATGAAGACATACACCATACGGTGCTTACCGTTACAGCTAACACTGCCAATAATTGTAAGTATTTTTATGACTTTTTAAACGCAATGCACTTGTAGCGTGGGCGATTTACTATCCCCATTTAGTAATTGTGTTGTTAGTAGCGCCATCTCTTGTGACCCTGCGGAGATATTGCACTTGTATACCGGCCGATCGCTTCTTGCGCGTTCACCGTTGCTGCTTAGGTAGTGACGCGCAGGAGGCGCGAGTCGGGAGAGCCGTCGGGTAGCCTTGGCTGCGGGAGGTCGTCCTTCATGCAGCCAGATCTCTCTCTATCGTGTGGAATAAATAGTTAAGCCGCCCGGGGACTCTGCCCCCGTGAGCGCCCCCGCCTAAACGTTGCACACTCAATGAATAAAAGTATGTCATGGTGTGGCTTATTGATTAAGTATTAGAGGCATCGAAAAGTATTCGCGTATTTAGTACAATATAAAAAATTCAAATTCATTAAAAATCAAATTTGTTCATTATAAAATATAATTATTTTTATTATTCAAAACACCTTTGCGTCGCTTTTTTTTAAAACTATCCAAATTAAAAGTAAAAAAAAAACGATTTAAATGTACCCTGTAAAGCAAAGTGTGTAAGTGTGCCTTTTATGTTACCCAACCAATTTAAACACTAGTCGCAGCGTGTTAGTGTGGCAAAAAAAAAATATTTCATGACTTTTGGGATACACCGTATATGCACAAACAACCTTTTTTTATAATTAAGAGACCACTTCTTTATCTTGTCAACAAGACGTATGTTTTGTTGCTTGTTTAACAAGGTCAAGGCGTGTGGTACCCATCCTACCCTATAATATCCATCCTTTTCATTTGGAGTTAAATAATCTCAGTAGGATCCCAGTCTATGCGATAACTCCTCAATTGTACACCATAGATTTGACTCGATTAGAGATTTTAGTGCATCGTTTTCAAAATTCGCGAATTGTCCCATTCTCAGTTCATTCCTTAAGTTTGGCATCTGCAGACTGTTACCAATTCACCATAAACATATTTCAGTATTTTACTGGCATTTTGGTATACTAAATCAAATTAAAAAATCAGCCTACAATGATGGATGTGGACTTTGTTATCATAGTTTAATGATATTTCTACAAATAAAACCGCTTATAAAGATGTTTCCTTTATTGTGTCTGGGCATGAACTGAGCTCAAACATAAATACGTGAATACTTTTCGATACCCCTAATAGTTCAACAGCGCAAGCTCATTGAAGCCCTAGTACATTGCACATAGTCAAAATCCGTTGGTTGGCTATTATAATGCAAATCTCCTGAATTTAACGGCTTGAATTAAATTTAAGCTTCTCAAAATCATACAACCCTAATCCTAATTTAATTATGTAATGTTTCTTCCGTGAAAACTCGGTCGCAAATATGCTTTTAACGTACATAAACCTATTTTGAAAAATACACATACGCTTTTTCGAGAAAGCTTTCGCGTCTTGGAAACTTGAAAATATATAAGGTTATTGTTTGACACATTCAGTGTAAGAAAATGCTGAAAATATTTATTTAAAAAAACATCATTTCTAAATATAAACGGAGTGTTTTAAGATTCGAAAGCTCAATAAACATAACGTATAAATTGTAGCTTTGACATAGTTAAGGCTTACATGGCAAGAGTGTAAGCTTAGCTAAAAATATATGGCCTTTCAGATGTTGTAGTTTGTTACCTCACGCGCACAGCAAACTTCAAGGAGCCATAAGAGGTACAAAATATCCCAAGCCTTTTGATTATTTCAGATTCTTTGAATTAAATATAAAAATATTTTATTTCATTAACGATAAGATAAATAAATAAAGACAAATGATATGCAAGATCAAATATTAGTTGTATCGATAAGTCTTTGCCGATTTTGATAGACGAATTGTTTGAACTCAATTTATGTCCAGATATGGTGAAAAATAGATATTGGCCAGTAATATTAATGAGTAAAAGTGTAGCTTCATTAGTTCCCTAGAACTGGAACCACCACAATTTTTTTTGTGCGTTTGGTGGGACATTCAAGGAATTATTAATTATGAATTTATTAATCTTGGCGAAACAATAAATGCAAATTTGTATTGTTAGCAATTAGAAAGAGTGAACAAAAAATGAAAGTCAAACGTCTAGAATTTATGAGGAACAATATAGTGATTCTGCAACATGACAACGTACAACCCCATAAGGAATCGGCAAAGACTTTTCGATACATCTAATATTTAATTAGGGTGAAATGTTTGCTAAATTCCACGTAAATTTATTTTTCGTCCTTCATCTCATAGGAACAAAATTTAAAATCGATTCCAATATTGTCTTACGCATTCCTGATCCTGATCCTTTAACGGATATTTATCTTTCCATCCGGCAAAAACTCTGCAGGAACATTTTCCTTCCGGATGATTCACGATTTTTACGTGCAAAGTAAATCCAAAGTATTAATCCCTTTAATTTAAAACACAAAGCTCTGGAGCAATTGTTTAATTTATTAAGACACATTTAATTTGAAAGTTTCGGCGATAACTCCGCTTAAGCAAGTTTTCGACGAGGAATATCTTTGTTTTTCATTGAGATTAATTCACGCCTATAATTAAACCTCATTTTATATTATTAACGTCGTATTTGAGGGATTATGGTGTGTTTTATATCACGCTCAAAACAGGGAACTTTTGATGTTTAGTTCGGCATAAAAAGACAAAAACTCACAACAGAAAAGTAGATCGGGCTCTGAGAGAATACGTAAATAATAAACTGCGATGGAGTCGATAATAAAAGCGACGGGAAGAATCGAAAATCAAAGAATCAGGCGAAAATGGCACTTCAACGAACATCCAAATGACAAAATGGCATCAAATAGGTATTAAACTATTCATAGGCAAGATAAAAACATCAAATATTACTCTCCATCTCTACTACTATCAGATACGAAGGTAGCCTCAGAATATGGCGTATAATTGGCGGCTGATATTTTAAAAAAATCTATGATTAAAATTAAATTGGTCATCGCTATGTAAAAGGTCTTATTCAATATCAAAGCCAAGCTACTCTGGGAGAGTGCTCCGTCTGACTTTAAATTTGCACATAAAAAAGCTGTGCGCAAGATGGGCGCCGCGTGTGCTTACAGTTTAACACGTCCAAACGATTTTTCTATAGTTTAACACGGTTTATTCACATATCAGTCAAATATGCGAATTAATAGCATGTTAACACAATATTCATATTAAAAAAATTCTATTTGTACTTTCGTGGGAACGATCAAATGAGATTATCGGGAAGCGAGTGCATAAAATGCACTAGTTTCAACTGGAAAGATATTTTCTTGGATAAAATGTAGCATGCAACTTTAGAAAACTCCAAACCCGTATAGGTGATGGCTGTTCTTGGTATCTAATAAATTCCTCAAGCATGTTATTAAAAGACACGTTAGAATTGCACATGGCTGTGCATATACAGGCGATATTTGCATATAAGATGGTATATTTTACAACCCATTTGTGACAGAGTGCTTTAAGATACATAACCGTATACGTATAAGAAAGAATCGAGCACTGTGTATTATGTGAGCGTTCTTAACTGCTCGAGGGCAGGGCTACCATCTACAATCGCTGATCAACAAATATTTGTTAAAAAGACTAGGAACGATATAGCGCTAACAATACATCATTTTTGGCCGTATAATGAAACATTTTGGGCTGTAAATCGAAAAAAAAATCATAAATTAAATAAAATATATTATGCTAGGGCATACATTGATGATTCTAAAAATGTCTTCACATTTAAATGTACCTTAGTGTTTTCATTTTATTTTTAAATAAATTCAACAGAGATGATCAGGGCTGCCCATTGAATGATCTATTTTCAGTCAAATAATAATAAAGGTGCTAAAAAGGGTTAATATATAAGATAAATAATACATTTAAAATATTTTTTAGTTAAGAACAGCTTCAAAACGTAACAACCCTTAAAGTATTTTAGAACGGTTCGAGTTTACCATTCGACAAAATCCAAAGTTGCGTATATCCTAGGCTTATGTTTATATTTTGCTCGTATAATATCACGACGTATGTTTACGTTCGCATTTATTCATTCAGCTGAAAGAGAGCTGAAAACCGTGTGATTTCCCAAGGCACATCTGTGTATAGCAATTAATATAATTGGTCTATAGCTGCCTTCATATCTCATTAATGCACGTGTATTCCAGGATTTTCTAATGAGTCCTATACAATGCTTTTCTTTTAAGAAAAACCTTCCATTATGGAAACATAAATGTTTTATGAAACGACAATAAATGGACTCATTTAAAAAGACAATGGGTTTATGATAAAGTTGGTATGCTTGGTGTGTAAGAGGGATTCTAGCGGTCAGTTTGTTTGGTCCCGCGTGTTTGTCGACCATTTTGTTTAGTCATAGTAAATTCTTATCCATTCAGCAAGCCTCCTAAATGAAACTTTTTTTCAGGAATTCCTCCCAAATAAATGATGGAAAGATTCAGACAGGGCTCAATCTCAATACGTACCCGCAGGAAATAATTAAGAAAGGGGGGAAGGGGAGGAGGGTTAATTGTAGTAAAGTAGTTAGTATTTTTGCATGCTATTCTACTTCAAAATAGACTAATAAACATGCTAGAATCAATAAATCAGATTAATAGTTATGTGGCCATACAACCTTTTTTCTTTTTTTTTTGAAACTTTGACTTATGGTAGCGACCTCTAAAATCTTTTTTTTATCAAAATCATATAACAGGGTGACCGCCCAATTTTTTAAAAGTCGAAAAATAAGGATCACCCAAGTGTTTATATGTAAACCACTGTACTTTCAGAACCGCGCAATGTGTAACAAGCTTGTATGTCAATAAATGAACCTTAACACTGTTGATATCGTTTTCCATTAGCGCAGTATTCAATTGCTTAATGTTTGACTTGCATAGCATCTGTTTGTTGATGATTAAGAACAGTACACTAGTCAAAGAGGTAAAATAAACGTGTAAGGATCCCTTGCTACCGATATATCAATGTATGATGAGATTATGGGCACTAAAAGCGTTAATTTTGAGCAAATTTTTATGGCCAAAATTGAAACGTATTGATGAGTCTGATGTCTATTTCCATATTAAAAAAAGGATGACTATCATTTGGATGACTCTTTATTACGGAATATTATCGGCCTTAAAGAAAAAGTTAATTTCCTACTTATACAATACAATGTACTTTTGGTTCTGACAGTATCGCTCTTCGTAATGTATGTAAATACGTCTTTTATAAACGGACGCCAGAGACGCCCAAAGTTTTTATGTTCATTTGAACATCATCCGTACCTTCAAGCATTTACGAATTCATATCACATCATTTTAATTTCCGCTTTGAAGTTATTTCAAGTTTGACAAGGATACGTAGAAAAAAATCTGTTATTTCTTTGGTATACAGATTTCAGACCGAGGGGAAAATCCACCCCCATGCAGATGCCAGTATATTTTCTTTAAATCGGCGAGCAGCGATCAAAAAATAAGAGCAATTAAGCGCCAAAAACTCTAAAGAATAAGATTAAAAATAATATTTTTTGTCTGTACATCTGTCGTAAAAGTTCATTATTGTAATTTGGATGCTTTCGGTATAAGGCGCAGTTGCTGTTGTATTCTTGCAGAAGGCTTGCGCATATTTGACGAGGGTCTCAGATTTTGATGGATAGTCCATCCGACGTCTTGATTATGTTTATTCTGCTTTTGGAATTACTTAATTTATGGGCATAAAAACGTCGAGGCTCTCGAGGCAATTGTTCTTAGCCGCGAACTAAAGGGCCCTCGCCTCCATTTGGTTATTCAAATTATGTTTGAAGAAATGCTCGGAAATCCTCAATTTAAACAGTAATCAGCGGAGGCATTGCCTTTTAACTTAATTTCGCTATTTTCCCTCTTGAGAGTCAATGGAGAGGGCCAAATGAGAGCATTCGAAAAACCCTTAAAAACACTTCCTACCGCCCCGTACAAAGAAACCTCCGATATTCCCGAACAATAGTTGGCGAAATCCGCAGCTGTCTTCGGCAGATGATAAATGGCGACAATCAAGGATTTCTATTTACAATAAATTTGTATATTTTTTTGAAGGCGCCGGTTTGTCCAAATGGAGGCAAATTATGGACAAATGAAAACGGGCGAACGGATTTATTTTTGTATTTACATATTTTTGGAAGGAGCCTTCCCCGACCGGAAAGCGTTTTTGCTGTTTGAGGATCATTAATTTGTTCTCTTCGGACAAACAACATTAATAAAACTTATGCATATCCTTTCTTCAGCCATCACAGTCTTGTGATAAATCTTCAAAGGGACGGTTCTTTTTGAGAAAATTGAAATTTCATAACACAGACGTCCCTGAAAACTCATACTTGATTAATCACATCAAGGGATGTTTTTCCATTTTATATTTTCTTTGAATGAAAATATTTTTGGCCATCTACAATAACGGATCGCCATCAATCAATACGATCTGGAACACAATACATTTTTTTTATCCTGGTGGGAATCGAAGCAATAACCTCTTACTGTCCGGGTGGGCTGTACAATTTATTGAGTTGTTGGGTTCCTGTTCATCCAGATCAAATTAATTGAGACGAAACATTCAAATACAATAAATAACAATTATATATTAACACATATCTATCGGGTTACGCATATATGCGTCTTTAGCCATTTAACACTATTTCAAGACGGAAATATGAGGGTAGTTCCAAAAGTATCCGACCTAATAAAGAAAATACAAAAAATATATATTTCTGAACATAGTCTCCTTTCAACTCGATACAATTTACTTAGCGATGTTCTATAGCTTCGACACCCTATTTACCAACCACCGACTCCACATCTTCTTTGTTGGAAAATATTTTAGCACCAAACCTTTTTATCACGTTTGGAAAAAGAAAATAATCCGAGAGGATTTAATCTGGTGAATAGGGTGCATCAGGAAGTAATTCGTACTCGTTGTGTACTCAATATGTGAACTGGTGCATAAGCAAAATATCATCCCCATGCAATGACGCTGTTAATTTGTGTAGATTTAATTCAATAAATTAACAGCGACATCATCTGAGATGATGTGAAAAATGTAGGAGTCGTGAGGAGTCATCGGATAGCCTTGGCTATGGGAGAACGTCCTTCCCGCGGCTAGATCTCTCTATCGTGTTATCTAAGACGATAAACTTTCTATTCTACGCTCGTCTACCTCCACGCCATACGCCTAACCGCACAAAGACCTGAGAGCAGAACGGATCCGCGTGCGAGCGCGGCCATCTCGACAAGGGCATCCTATACTACAATGGTGTCAGAAGTAGAATCCTATTCGTCATCACATTGTTGTTCCAGGGCTGGATGCCGACGGATTCTCGGCCATCCTAATCCACTTGCGATATGTGCTGCCGGCATGCATCATTCGACGACGCCTTCCATCTAAAATAGTCCAGCATTCATGATCCGTCGATTCTGACACCATTGTAGCCCCAAATATTGCTAAATTATTTTGATGAAACAACACTTTATTTTTGGACAATTTTTTTCTTGATTTCGGCCAAAATCAAAGTGGGTTTGGGAGGGGGGGGGGGGTTTGGGTTGAAATCAAGTGAAAATTCAATATTATTAAGTAAATATTTAAATGAGTAAAATAAACATTTGTAAGTGTTCTATCTATTTGGTCTGGCGTTTTTATAAACGTAAACTATTTATTATAAGTTATTAATTTTTTTTTTTAAAGTTTCATTATTTCATTCATCAAATTTAACCACGTCTACTAAAGCCCTAGCCACATTGTCTCTAAAGTAGATGACCTTTATTTAACAATAATTAATGTAAACTACTTGTTAACAAAAATGCAGCTTTATAGATTTTAATTTAATGGCGGTATGTACAATTATTCAGTTTTCTAAAATGATTGTTGATGTTCGCAACGTTGAAAGCTTGGTAGACTATAACTTTCCTGATTTACGTTGTATAATTTTTTAAATACATGTTCAAATGTAAATTTAACGCCAAAAAATATGATTCATAAAAAAAATTGGAGCCTATATTTTTTTTAAGGGAATGTTCGGATTTTTTATACATAAAAAGGGTAATAAAGTGTATCAATCAAGCTTTAAAAAGGGATACGACAGGAGTGATGCATAACATTATTAATAATGCCCTATACTGCCCTTTCGAAGATACAAAAAAAATGTTTCCTTGACGTCGTTCCTCGCATGAAACTTCTTTTGTATGAAGAATGTATGTAATATGCGATAAGTTGGCAAACTATTTTTCATGATATATTTACACCAAACAAAAAACTTACGCTTTTCGCTGCTTTAAAAAACTCATTTATTCCACCTCGTGTACTACATTTTAAAGCGAATCAATCATATGACATAAATATATGGATATTATACAATATCATTTGCAAGATATGTGAATTTATGGCTGACGAGGATTAAAGCAACTTTTCCCATTTAATTGTCAGGATTATTATACAAGTTGGCTCTACATTTACATCCTCCAATTAATGTTGAATTACCTCATTCGGCAAATATTTATCTACAAGGTTGCCTAAATTTCAGTGATCTTTTGACCTTAACGACATATTTACCGACCATTTGTAAATATGTACATATGGTTGAATAACTATTATACAGTTGCTAAAATTAGTACATTCACTCCCTGGGTAATAAATATACTAATTTAGGATGTTCATGGGTAGAAACTTGGTTTTGGGCACAAATACGCATAATACAAGTGTGCTTTTATAGAGATTGAGGAATGAGCGTTTATCTTTTTGTTTCGTGTGCGAGAATACAAATCTAATGATAAAGTTAGAATCAATCCTGATTCATTATGAAATATTAATTTGGAATCATCAATCCACTATTGGCCCCTAGTTTTTCGAATGCTTGCTTTATCTATAAGATCTTTTAATTGTTCTGTTAATTGAACAATTGGCAAAGATAACGTACACAAAGTAAGGAGAGCAGAAATGAGAAAGTAGTAAGTGTTGCAAGAAGGACTATAATTATAATTTCATCAAGTTCAAGCTCCGATATATAGGATGTTAGAAGAACGACTTCAAAAGAAGATGAGGAATTGACCAATGCTGATGGTTCATTGGACAATATTCAGTAGAACAAGTTCACCAACAAGCAACAATCGTTTACATTTACCGGGAAAAATAGACTTTTAATAGGATCGCTTTCCGTTATTATCCCGGGTGAACTTCTTTCATCATTTTTGGATTAGAAATTGATAAGGTCGTGTAAATGCTAGGCCCGACATAAAATCCGCAAGGCAAACCTATTAGAAGGATTTGTGCTCTTTGTTATAAAAAGATGAGACAAATTCTTGACGACCAGGAAGCGTAAAATGTAAAATAGATCTCAACATGTCCTCATGTGGCGAAGAAACGTGTTAAAATAATATGTTATGGCATAAATATGGCATATAACGTCGTTCAAAAGTCTAAAGACGATAAATCGCATGATTTTGGTGGCCAATTCGCATCGCCACCGTGCAATAGAACCGTGCTCTCAGATTGCTCATGCCGAGTGTCCATCATAGCATGCGCTGTGTGGCACGTAGAGTCGCCCTGTTAGAAGCACATATCATCTAGTTTAGGTTTACCTAAGAGGTTGCTTAAGAAGTTTCTGAAAGGCCAAATTATTGTGAACCACGAAAAATTGAATGCTTCGGGGTTTACCGTATACTCTCACGCACAGCGGTGACGTTTTCATCAGACCTTGCGTTTCGGTGTTGGCCGATTGTGTATGAAACTGATTGACTTGAATTTGGTCACCAAACGTCGAATAGTGGACTCGGCAGGACGGTTGTGACGAGGATAAAAATCACATAATGCGTGAAACGTTTCTCGAACGGAGAATTAATTTTGAAAATAAAATTTGATAATTTATACACATTGTTCAAAGCTATAACATTCTATGATAATTTGCCATATACCAACGGTTCCTAACCTTTTTAGTCTCGTTACCCCTGTAGCCTATCAGAGAAACTGATTTTTACCATCTCGATTTAAACCTGCGTCTTAGAAACTAGAGTTAGAGAAACTTAGAAAACTCTGCGAATTTTTTTGCGTTTTTTTCAAATTTGATCAAAAAAATATTTTTAATATACCTTTTTATATCAGATATTCATTGTTATTTTCAAAATATACATAAAAAATGAAAGGAACTTTTTTTTAAAATATACAGGTTGTAAGGGATAAAAAAAGCGTGTCATGGTTGACACGATTTCAACCCTTCTAGTCATTTAAAGTAAAAATAAAAAACAAAGTTTATTAAAATACTAAAGATGTTGCTTTAGCACCTATCTCAGAAATTTTATTTCTTTTTTTAGTTAAAAAAATATTATTTTCCCAAAATGGCAACTGTTTGAAAAAAAATCATTTTTTGGCTTTATTTTTTTTAAACAATTAAAAATATTTTTTATATAGATCTGGTATGAACGATAGAAAATTATATAGAGAATGTTTATATTATTTTTGTAATCAATTGGTTAATTAAAACTCGAGATTTCGTGTCAACCATGTTAAAAAAAGTAGTTTCGAAAAACCGCGATTAAAGATTTCATTCGGGTAGGACTGACTTAGTTTCCGCGTCACTAAAATAGCTATAACTCAGTAAATAATTGAAATTTTGAAAATTTCTTTGAATGATATATTTTTACCAGTGAAAATTTTGACAATATGCAAAAAATATTTAAAATTGATTTTTTCAAAATTCTAGACTAAAATACACCTTTAATGCATTATATCAACAAATGATCAGAATTGAATCAGAATTTCAAAACTGATACTGAAATTATCGCAATGCAATAAGCGTAATTAATTAAAAACGCCCGAATATTTTAAGGACACCCAAAGAACCGCAAAATATTTGACGTGAAACATTAAGGGGTGGATTTTTTTCGTTATTTATCGTCCATTTGCGCGATTTGTCCGCAATAAATAACGTCGTTTTTTTCGGAAGTATTGCCAGATTGTTAAGAAAATACGATGTGAGAGTAATACGTTAAAGTATTTGTAGATCTGTTTATTTATTATGGCACTTTGCGATTTCGTGTTTTCCACTTAATAACAAAGGCAAACTGGCGCAAACGCTCTCAGACGCATAAATCGCCGGAGTAAATTATCAGAAGAATAACCCGAAAGGGATGCCGAGACACTATCAATAGGTATTTTCGACCTTTCTTTTTAAGTGAAAATATTCGCGCTTATAATCTCCGCAAATTTTCGCGCCGAGCCCCGATATTCGTCCGTAATAACCGAACTTTAGCGTACACATTCTGCCCAATGGGGTGGATATAATTAATGTGGGGCGCCCCCGGAAGCCGCCCTGCTACCGTCTTATGTGCGAAGGGAGGATTCCATTACGTGCTACTCAAATAAACACGATTTGTTTATCCCAACAAAAGAGGCACAATGTAGTTCACATGTAATCTCGTCAGGCACATAAATTTCAAAGTCACCAGAGATGATTTTTTTTTGCCACCCAATGGCCTCAAAGTCGGTTGTAACTTTTTTCTGTTGTTGTAATATTTATATAGGCCCTGTCCACCGCAGCGCTGGTTGGCTTGCTTGAGAAATTGCGGTTGAACCTTTTGCGGTTTATTTCAACTCATATTAGTGCTGAAAGTGAGATTAATCTTGCGAATAGTTTCACTATATTTTTACAGAATTCCCTGCGGACGTAGTTTTCAAAATGACACTAACGTTTTTGTAAAAAAAATGTAACATTTTACAATAAATGGAATTGTAAATTACGATATTTTTTGTCAAAAATTAAGTCACTTTCATAAAGCTCTATAAAGATTAGTACAATTTATTAGAATTTAACACCCCTGAACTGTAGATATCCCGGAATATCCCCTGCTCTGCGCGTGCACTTTAAGATAGATAAACTTGCACGTGGATTCGTTAGCTATAGGGTCGCTAAAATAGAGCAAAATTGTATTTATTTACTTAGAGAGAGTTTACAGTTACGAGACTATACTAGCGGGAAGAACATGTCTTCCCGCATCTAAATTTATCGATCGACTCTCTGCGTTATCTGCGTTATGCGACATGTCATCGACTCATCACTTCACTACCATAAAAGTCCACGAGCTTCCGATGGATATTCGCGGCGGTATTGTTTTGCAAATTCAATACCGAAAAACACGTGGAACCAAAACTTAACAAAAACTTACTGTTTGGATCTCCTCCTACACGCCGGGTGTGACTTTTCGAAACAATAAATTTCCCCCAGCCTCAGGAGTACTTTCTAGATGACGTACAAATCATAAGGTTAAAATATTTTCTACTTTTTGGATTATAATTTTGTCTTCACCCAAGACTTGTTCATCGATTGTAAATACGGATATTATATCCTAAATTATTTAATATCCATTGTTTACCTCATTGAGTAAATATTGTTGTTCACTATTGCCATTCTGACGAATTTCCCAAAGGATTTTCTATACTAATATGTGTTTTACGACTACTGGGATTTATATGCTTAACCTTTTAACCGCCAGCGATTTTAGAGATACTAGAAACTGCTTAAAAAGTTGTTTGACTTAAATATTTTATTGCCTAAAAGTGACTTGCGCATGCATGCATATAAACCACATACTACTTCAGTTCTTTATCTATTAAGATTTCAAATATATATCTTTCCGATATTTCGAGTCTCCTGTCGGACTCGTGGGCGCGGAGTAGCTCCCGGCGCCTTGGTGATGCTCCTTGTGAGCATCCTCCGTATAGTGCTATGTTGGGCTATGCATTTCTGTTGCTTCGTGGTAAATTGTTTGCACTTTTAGATTTTTTTGCTTGGTTGCACGTGGCCAAACCCCACCCCGTGAGCCCCCCATCACGCATGGCATTACTTTTTTTACCTTAGCAAAACCGGGCATGCCATTACCGCCTCTCGGCATAGTTGACAAAAGGCTTTGTTTACCTTAGCAAATTTGGAATGGACACACATTGATTTTTATATATATATATATATATAGATGTAGCATTTGATCATTTTTTAGAAAATACTACATGACTTATGTGAAAGTACATTATGCCCTATTATATCAAACGCCTTTTCCATGTCTAAAACACAACTCGTATATTTTGAAAACAATATTTTTATGCGAGCAAATTAATTTACAACCAAATTATGGGAATAATGCCAATGCTGCAATATCCAGTATATTTTTAAAAAAAGCTGCAATATTTTATGCACAGGGCACAAAAAAAACAGTTTTCAAGATAGTAAAGCAAGTGCCAATAAACCAGCAGCTCTAGCTTTGTATAAATAGAGCTAGCTTCGTTTTTAAGCTATTTTTAGTTAGTTCAAAAATGGAAATAAAGATACCACCCTCCCAGCACCCTACTAGCTTGAAAACCAGCCTCGTGTGTATCCAGGCATTAGTCTGCCGTTTGTTTATCCACTCCCCAAGCATCTGATCTATAACATCAACACTCCCTTTGTGCTTGTTGTAAAATAACATCACCTGTCACTTTTGGGTTACTCCAACAACTTCGGCACCGTTGCCGGTTGGGTGGTGACACGCAGGAGGTGGGAGTCGAAAGGAGTCGTTGATTGGCCTTGGCTGCGGAAAGACGTCCTTCTCGCAGCTAGATCTCTATCTCTCTCGTGTTGAATAAAAAGTTAACTAAACAAGAGAGTCTTTTTATCCGACGCTCGTTCATCCCCATCCATCCGTCCTACACACGATTCGAAAAAAATAATTTACCTGTGCGTTAGCGCGGCCATGCCGAGTGCGAAGGAGCGGGGACTCCCAAAAACGCCTTCGCTCCTACGTAACAATTACTATTAAAAAAACTCGTCGTAAAAGCAAAAAGGTCTGGCCTGATCATCTTATTGACAGGAGTGTTAATGCCGTCAGTTAGATGAATTAATTTTTTTTGATTTTTTAATGTTTTTGATTTATATGATTTTTCCCTTTTTATAATCAATATGCAAGCGTAAAATGATGAATTTACGTTATTTAAGATTCATGACGGTCTGAGGATAAATCATTCGGATTTTACTGCAACTCTGCAACAATGGAAAGAATCGGATCATTGAATTTTCAATTTGTTCTGCACTTATTCCATAGCCGAGTTTTGGCTCCTTCGGATATTTTTTACTCGCCCGAAAACTTTATAGCTCGATAAATCGTTCCATTTTCAGTTTTTGGCAAAGAAAACCTTAATAATTACGTTTAAATAATTCAAAGGGGAGTCGCTTTTATTAAGGGGCGATATTTCGTACGAACGCTTCGCGCTCATATTGTTCCACAAACAATTTGAAATTGGTGTTATTGCAATTAATGCTAGCAAAAGGACTCCTCCAAAATTAGGCGCGTGTTATTAAACTTTGCCCGAATAATTAAGCAAAAAATGCTGAATGTAACCGTTTTTGGTGATAATAAATTCGGAATATTAGCGCGGAGTATTTAGCTTAAATTTGGGTTCCTCTTAATTAAATTTAGACACGGCCTCTTAATAAGCAGTCCGGATAATGGGCGATATCAATTATTCTTATTTTGTTGTTCGGATCATACGTTTATGTCTCGAATGGAGATATTATATCCGGAATTGAATGTAATAATGGCCAAGTTGTAAGTGAATGCCTAGACGGTGTGCCCAAACTGTGATTGCTAACCGCATTACCACCAGATTGAGTGATTGTATCGATGAACTAATGGAACCAAAGTTGGTGTATCACATCTGAAACGTTCCACTGAACAAATATAATCCCAACTCCTGCCGAAACACATATGTATACACATACTAATTTTCAGCAGTAGGTGATTTTATTCTATCGATTTGGCAAGCATAAGCGCACCGTTACGGTAGATAAATTTATGTAAATCTGATTGAGCATTGGATCAGCGATTAGATTTAGCAAAATGGTCGACAATTTATACGCAATCGATGAATATTCTAATCGTCCCTTTCGTATTATGTATTTAAATTGAATCAATTTCGCACGAGAGCGATCGGAATGTGACACCCTTTTGAACGGACGCATACTGTCGTACACATTCCAAGCGCTTACAAGCGATACGTTCTCCCAAATGTTCCTAAAAAATATTTTTTGCGCGGATAATTCATACGATGGTACATAATTTTATTTTTTGATTGATAGTATAAACAGTGCGAAGAACACGCCGAGCAATTTTCGTGGCGAATATTTCGCCAAATCACTTAGGATAATGGAGGTCGCTTATTCAAGTCTTCCTTGTCTCGGTGTTAATTGCCATGCTTTCGCGCTTAGGCATCCTCAAAATAACTATCATACATTAAAATGACGATGACAAAGGGCTTAACCGCACGCGTGTATAAATATGAATACTATTGTTCCATACATGCTATTTTCCGTGTAATTATGCTACATAAATTAATGCCCGCTCAGGAGTATGCGATGATGAACAAAATGGCCCACCCCTAAATGGATGCTATTTATAAAGAAAAAATATAGAAATCCATTGTATAGCTCGGTTATTATAATATCTTATTATGAGGGTTATTTATGGACAACGGAGGCTTCGTCTGTGTTTACGATCTAAATCATATTACGACATGTGGCAACTTCCGGAAGCAGCTTTCGACGTGATGGCAATCAATATTGCTTATATAAAAGAAGCCTGTGTCTTGACTTCCTGGTCTATGAAAGAAATCACATTTACCTTATTTATGATATAAATAAATTAATTTTGAATTATTGAGATCAATGGATATACGTGGATAGTTCCTAGAGTACCCGACCTGACGTATTATACCCCTGTATTAAAGGGATCTTTTACTATGTTTCACAAATAGGCTCTATGTCCTATATGTCAGATAGATTAAAATTTTACCTTTAAACCAGCACAAGATAATAAATGTTTTTGTATTTTGCAATGTATTTTTGAACTTAATAAATCATTATTTTGTGCAATTGGTTTAAAGAAAATTACCTCGGAGCTTCCAACGTCAGATGAAATCGAACTCTTAGAGCTTACATGAAGGACCCGGGTATGCATGTTTTGCCGAAAAATGCCATAAAAATCCCTAAAATAAAAGGGAGTGAACACAAGTTCTGTGTGTCCAACCGGTCCGCCTTTTGGACCGCTGGCACGACGAATGAGCGCCTCGCGATCGGACGCCATACCTGAACATGTCCACAGATCTGCGTCTATGAACGGAAACATCGCTGTAAAAAATAAATAAGCTGAAAGGAAACTATGTTGAGAAATAAAGATATTTTTTTCCAATTTTTTCTCATATCTCTGATGAGTTCACCATCAACAATAAAGAATCATTTGATCCCGTTTCCTCATATTTTTTCGCATTATTTTTAGCCTTACAAAGGCATATCGTCCGTGCATGCTGTTCCACTGATTATCCTTATTGTGAACATGTACATGAAAATAAAACGAATTTTATTGGTACTTAGATCGATCTTAATTAAATCATGGTACAGGATCTTTTTATCTTTCGAAAGCCACGTTATTCAATTTAAAGCCACGCTTTGGACTTTATCTGAGCATTGTGAGATAAAAAAATAAAGTACGTCACGTTTTCGGTAAAAAGCCCTTTTAATTCGTCCAAAGATTTCGACTTAAAATCAATGGATAAAGTGGATTATTCAAATGGTTTTTGGGCGATTTAAACCTAAATTCAATCTTAGCCAATAATTATGTCATTTCCTCTGAACAATCGGACCTTGGACGGATATTTAAACAGAATTATGCATTCAAAATTATGGCCTATGCAAGTCTTCATTCTTTAATGAAGCTTTTTATTTATTCAGGGTGTTAATCTTTCGTCAGGGTCATGAATTACAAAGCGTTAAAGCTTGCACATCTTTAAGATTTTGGTCAACAATTCTCTTTTATTTAAGATAAGTTCATCCTTTAATTGTTCGCTTAAATTACAGCAATCGTGTGTAGGAATTTAGATTGAAAACGCTGAAGAATATCAATATTGAAGATCGATGTGGTACTCTTAATATACTATTTTAAAATAATATTTTAAGGCATTTAAGGTAGCACGTACTCAGGAGGTCTAATTTTTGATGACTTTTTTTTCAAATTTTGAGATAATCATGCCAACCAAATGTCTTCGATATCCATATCATTCATATCTTCTGTGGCACTGCAGACAGATTGCGTTTGCAATAACGACAGCAATCGTTTCTTGCGCGTACACCATTGTTGGTTTGCTGATAACGCGCCAGAAGCAGAAGTCGTGAAGAGTCGTCAAATAACCTTGACTGGGAGATGACGTCCTTCCCACTGCCAGGTCTCGTGGTAATAAAAAAATATCTAAGACAAGAAACTTTCTATTCTACTCCACGTCAAAGCAAACGTCATATGCCACAATTCGCTTCATTGGTGTCAGAAGTGGTGTCTAGCGAATTAAATATATACAGGTTAACAGCGCCATTGCATGGGGATGTATTTGGTGCTAGTGTGTCTCAAGTGGATTGGTATCATCCCCATATCCATTCAGAAATGGGCCTCGTTGCTAAAGATGAATTCTTGGCAAAACATTTCTTGAACGGAGCGCTAATTTTGAAAATAAAATTTGATAATTTTCACACGTTATTCAACATTATAAGCTTTTATAATAATTTGCCATATATCAATAAATAATTTATAATAGATTTAATATATGTTTTTTTAATAAGATGGCCGCCATTATCTAATAAACTTCAAGCGTTCTTATTGAAAAATTCTATATTTTACATTTAGAATTTGATAAAATTAAACGTGTTTGAAACATTTTTTTTAAATAAATATCCGCTCAAAGTATTCTTCGAGCAGCACAAAAAATGTTGATCGTTAAGTCTGAAAATTTTGTGGTAATTTCATCCTTATTAAAATAATGAAGAAGTTTTTGCGTACATTTTTTGGGTATAAGATAATTTGGAGGGAATTATGCATCAATTAACCGAATTTCGAGAAGGAATTTTATCTTATTTAAAGTAGTCAAATCGGAATTCTCAGTTTTAATATCCTTTTGATTTAAAGTAAAATCTAAAAGCTTTCCTAACTTGGAAAGTATTCCAAGCCTGTATTTAATTGTCCGTTGATAATATTCAGAAAAGTTTTCCTCCATCGTTTTCTTTGTAACCATTGACACGGAAGACTTGTAATTTACTCCATTTCAGCTTTCATGAATGAACGACTCTTTATTGAAGTGTCTCCAACTTTTCGGCCCCGGATAGTTTCGGCGACGAAAAGAAGCCCCCGTGGCAGACGTGAAAAATTAATTTCGGGCACACGCGACCGATATTTCGGCCCAACTGCCTCCAAGGTCTAAAAACTTGCGGCGAAATTTGATACTTTTCACTAATGGAAATAAAACGAGCTCCCCGCTATTTAATGGTATATATTCAATTCCTTTGGGGAAGATCGAGCGCATATATTCGATATGTGGACGTTTTATTCATGGGATATTGAAGGGTTGCTATTTGATATATTAATTTGGCTCGGAATACTTGTAATTCATGAAATAGTTTGGTCGTAGGGGATTGAAATACTTATGGGGAAGGATTGATGAATTTTTAGTTGTATCATAATTCAAGCGTAGGTTGACTTTTTGAAAGAGATATGACAGGTATATTTCAAGAGTACTTTGAGACCCTCGCTGGATAACGTCCTTACCCTCTGCAAGACATTTATTCCGGGAGGAAATTAAAGAATTTCTGGAGAGAGACGGTGGGGTGAATGAGACGCGTCACCAACAGACAAACACTTTGCGATTTTATTTGCGGTAACCGCTAAAAATAAATTCTTATATCTTTATTTATTTTAATAATATTTATGAAAAATATCGGTGCGCAGTTTAGGCGTTGGAGATCGCTCGAGAAGGAATTCGATCCCTTCTCAACCGTATTTTATGAGGGTATAATAAAGGATCATGAAGATGTTAGAATTTTTTCAGGTTCGAATGGAGTAGTAACGCCGAACAGTAATAGGTATCCAAGGCTATCGAATGATCGTTTTCGAATTTTATTTTTAGCTTTATTTCCCATTCGAAAAAAGAAATACAAGCGAGGCTTTTCAATAAATTCACAGTCAACTTAATTATCAGCAATGGTCGAAACCGACTGTATGGCGATATTTATTGCATTGGCAATTTTTGAAAACCGAATAGTAGCAATATTATTTATATATTCGCATCGCGTTTCCGTTTGATAGATAAATTTTGAACCAGGCTGTACATTCGTAGCTTGACCACCCGACCATTTTTTGTAGTGTACCCATAGATTCTGAATATTTTATATTAATAAAACCAACACTAGCAATTTATATTAGTCCATTAAAATATACATTATAGCAGCCGAAATAATGAGTTAATACAGCAACGAAGCTTTTAAAACTCTAATTTTCAGATGAATATAAATGAGTATTGTTTATTATTTTTAACAGTGTTGATAAATTTGTATTTTTTGTATAAAAATGTTATATTATTTTGGTCTATTTTCATCAAAATAATGATAGTTTTGATAAAATTGAAGTATAAAAATTAGATAATGTAAACAAATTTTATATATTACTAGTAATTACCAAGCATACGTTACAATGCCACCCTTAAAGAAAGAAAGTATTAGTGTTTTAATTCTGTTTATTAACTCTTCCAGCGATCGTGCTTAGTAATTTTTTGAAAGATACATAAGATACATTTTTTCCCGTCCAAAAGATTATGCTTATGCCTTGCTAATGAAGTGTTTATGAATACACAATATTTTTCCATATGGTGCGTACCGTCTGGTAATAAATGAGAAGGGCGTGAGCAGCCCATATGCAGCTATCCATGTGAGAAGCGTGCACGCATACCCTGTGTGTCTCTGCACTTTATTGATGCTCACGTTTTAATTCAAATAGCATATCAGTATAAATCACTGGGATACAACATCTCTTTGAAATTTTTCATTTCAAACTGTAGCTTCGATGATAATATTCATTTTTTTTTCACTAAAAGCATGATACTTTTGCTACACGTCGTGGTCAGTTTATATTTCGAAGAATTATAGACACACATATTTATCAGTGTTAAAATACACAATTCAAATATAATTTTATGTATCATTTAATCAATGCCTGTTCATGTAATTCAAATCAAAAAGCCACTTTTAGCATTTTATCACGCTGATGCACGCACCACGTTGAAAAACACTGTTATCAATGCAGTAAGCTTTTTTTATAGGCATCACTAAAATTTCATTTCAATCCATTAGCTGGTTTAAGAATCATATCAATATTACGAAAGAAGTAGATTTTCATGAATTTCTTGCGAAATCGCTTGGACTTTGGGTGAAATACCCAGAATTTAAGCGAATCTTAGCGCAGACCACCAGGACTGCAATCCAGAAAATCCAATTTATTTTTTAAAGTTAACTGATACTATTGTAACGCATGTTTTAAATAATATACAAAGATTGTCCCAAATGTACCCGACCTAATGTATAGATGGTGGTTGTATGTAACTATGATAGAAAGTGTCTAGATGCTACATTGCTTCCGTGATGCTACAGATCTTATAAAGTGCTGCAAAAAGCACTAAAAGAGAACGGAGTAGCCATTAGGTTTGTATGCTCAATCGGTCCAATTTTCGGACCGCTGATATGACGAATGAGCGCCTCGCGATCGGATGCCATACCTGAACATAACGATAACGGGATTAGACAACTAAGTATATATTATAAAAACGGACAGAGTCAATCAGTGTTGTTTCGTGTAAAGTAGAAGGGTCGAGTAAAATAAAAATCATCTCTCGACTGGTATTCTGCTTTTTGCGCCTCAAGCTCAGTTGCGCCCGTGGCGGGCGCCTGCTTTGCCATGCCCTTGTTGCGGCCTTGCTAAATATTCTCAAATATTTATTCGAATTATCGATCGTGCTGTCGATCTGCCCAAATTTAAACACAGACGTGTAGCTGTCGCTGAAAACACAGACGTGTATCGTTTGGGAGAAGAAATGATCGAACATTAATTTGCTATCAACAGTGTTGAGGTTCATTTATTAATATACGAGTATGACTCACGCTGCGCAGTACTGAGAGAAAAGTGGTGCATATACGAATATGGCGTCTATATTTAACTCAATATAAAATTAACTCACTAATTCCGAACGCTCATGTGATTCGCCCTAATATGTGTATTTTACAAAAATAAATAATAAATACTCATCGGAATAAAATTTTTGAAACTTGAAAAACATATAAAAATATATATGATCAGGCAAGGAATAAAGAATGAAGCGAATCTTAAGACATGATTCTTGCTGACTTGCAGGAAATATATATTTTTTTAGTCAAAATGTTTTCAACTTAATAATTTTAACACGTCTATCGTTTCTGTAGCATATTGGAAACGTTCAGACAATAAATAAAAAAAATATTTAGAAGAATGTAAGACCGTTCGGTCAACTTTTCTTGATCTAGTGTGGTTTTCGACTCGAGTTGGAATCCTCTCTCAGATGCCGTAACGACCTCGTCTGATTCTATTATGGACTGTCTTCCCTGAACTTTTTTTACTTAACTTCAACCAACTCCCTGCCAGGGTCGGCAAACAACAGTGGTCACGTTCCAGGTTTTCTTCCCGTCTGAACTATCGCGAATAGTTTGCAGGGAGTCGTTTCGGAGGCATTCGCCACAATGGCCTAGTCATCTAAACTTCGATTCACAAAGCAAACAACAAGTTTTGTATGCAAAAATATATACCAGAACTCGGTTATCGTGAGACAAAGGCAAAGTTTATGGGCGAGCAATTTCCATCTCGTGTTTTGTTCCATATATCTGTTCCCATAATTTATAGCCGTGGTCTGATGCAAATTTTTCAAAATTGATAAACAAACCAAATTTAATATTTGTTTGAAGCAAGTTGAAGCTTTCGCAAAGCCTCGATCTATGTAAGTTAAATTTGCTTTGCCCGGGGAATACAAAGTTTATCCTGTTAACACAGTTGCACTCCTTGTGCCGCTTCATTAGTTTCGAGCACTTTAAATCCTTTAATCTGCATGCTTAATCACGTGCTACAGGATCACCTTCCTCTAAATAAATAACGTTCGACATGTTTGCTCAAGGTCCCAATTTTTCGCTCAATAATGGTTACCGCATTACATAATAATTCAGAGGAGCGTACGAAACGTTTTCGCTACATTATGTGAGGGGTTAAAAGCAAACATGGCCGCCTTTTACATTCGAATTTCGAAGGAGAAGTCATGTTTTATTTTTCTTTTTTTCGAATTTAAAATAACATTCAAAACTAAAAGCAAAATGATGTGACCTCAATCACCACCGTGAAATTTATGGCTTCTGCGTAATTGTCGAATTATGCCGATGCTTAATTCAATTACGGAATAAAGCGTATATTAAATTTAAATTAGAGTCGTAAAGGAGCCCATAAAAGGAACCGGGATAAATATCATGAATTTCAAACATAAAAACAATTCGCTCGGACGAATTCAAATATGATATCTGCAAAAAGAATGAATTAATAGCGACACATGGAGGTCGCTGTTAAAATATCAGGGATTACTGTTTTTATATGTAATCGCAGTATGTCAGTTGAAAATTCGTATTTGAAGACATCAAGGCGAATGTGTTGAAAACAAATTATTTTCTATATAAAATATCTGGTAAAACAACTATTAGATGTATCGAAAAGTCTTGCCGGCTGTTTAACAATGAATTGCTCACAATGCACATCTGCAGCTATTGTTTCGACAGGTTTCATAAATTTATAATGAATAAATAACACCAAACGCAGAAAATAAACTTGCGGGTCGTCAATCCGGGTTTCGGAGTCGGAAATATTTTTATATCTCACCCATTAACTTTGACGCTTTATGTTGTTATAAACAACCCATTTTTCATCCCCAGTCAAAATTCGATGCAAAAAAGGACGATTTTTTTGTCTCAACAAAAAAATTTCGTCGCTCTCCTTTATTATCATCGAACAGTTCGTGCGGCATCTTGGATGCTGTCTTCACCATGTCTGGACATAAACTGAGCTCAAACAGACGTCTATCAAAATCTGCAGGGACTTATCGATACTCCTAATATATAAAATACCGGTTGTCGTTCCGGTTCAGTTCCAAACAAAAATAGATTGAATCAGTTACGGGTTTTCTATTTGGGAAATATAGCATAATTTAGAATATTTTATTCCTTCTTTTATAATAAGCAGTTTACACGAGTAGTTTTGTTCAATTTATAATTTACAGTCAACCCTTCTATAACGTCCACTTTGTTTGCATCGTCTTTTGCGTAAATAACGGATAAAATAAGACAATGCCCCTATTTGACAATGATTATTTTTAGACATAATTTTCTTAAATGTATTATATTTCTGAATTATTTATCAGAATTAACCCTTTAAGTGGATGTGACGTATATATCCGTCAAGATCAAAATCCATGCAAAGTGGGTATGACGGATATATCCGCATTGTGAAAATTAAACAAACCTCAATTGAAAATGACGGATTTGTCCGATTGTACATGACACTTTTAACAGTGATAAATAATTTTGAAGGTGTTAAGATACGAGGGTAGTCCCAGAAGTGCCCGAACTTATGTATATAGATGGCAGTTTTGTTTAAAAAAATTACAATGATTGAAAGTATCTATCTTATAAAGATTTCAGTTCAACCAAATATCAAAGCCGAACTAGATTCTACATAAGGGAGTCTGTTCCTTCGTTTACAACCGTAAAATATTGGGTGACAGGGTTTAAACGAGGCCGTACAAGTTGCCAAGGCGATCGTCGCAGAGATCGATCAAAGGAGATGACCACGCCAAAAATTGGCAAAAAACTTCATAAAATTGTATTGGATGCCCATCAACGGAACGTGTGCGAGCTATCAAATATGATAGGCGTTTCAAAAAATGCTATACATCGCATATTGACTTAAAATTTGCATATGATAAAGCTGTGCGCAAGATAGGTGCCGCGTTTGCTCAAAATGAAACATGTGTCCATCACTTTACACCTAACATAAAGGAGTTTCGGCTCCAAAGAAGGCGTCAGTTTTATGGGATGTGCCTGAAATAACTTTTTATTATTATTTTCAGAAAGGAAAAAAAATCAACGGCGGCTACTTTTGGAACTACCCTCGTAGTTCGATATCTTAAATTTGCCTTTTTTTATTCAAAAACCATTGATTCAATTTGTTTTCGTTTGAATATTCGATTCCATTGTTTTTTCTCAAGCTCCAAGAAGATTAAAAGAACTTTCTCGTATTCACAGGCAGAAATAACTTTTGCATAGCCAAATGCAAGAAAGTGGTGAAGATAAATAACGTAACGGTTGGCTGGAGCTTTCTTCGGTGTCACTCTGATTGCCTTTGGGCCAGAAACACAAATAAGACCACGTGGTCTTTATAATACCCTTTTCTTGAAGCCGAGGGTGAAATAAAACGGGATATCAACCCCGTCTGGGTCAGCCATAAATCTGAAAACGGCGAAAATCACTTGCCGAAGTGGGGAGACAGTGCTAATTTGTTCTAAAAGCACAAATCCGCATTATTCGATTAGGCTCAAACAATTTTTAGCCATGCGGAAATGAAAGGCGTGATGATAAATGAGTGAGGTATGTGGAAATAAGCGAAAATTTAACTTTTTCTGATCTATTTGAATAACGCCCGGCACACTTTTTTAGGGGGCAAACAGCCCCCGACCGCATTCGGTGGTCGAGCACTGAATACCAAATGGCTTTTTAATGTAATGAACACATAAAAAATAGACATGACCCCTGAAATATTATAGGAAAAAGAATAAGTTATGGTGTTGCGAGCAGTTGAGCCTCTGATCCCTGTCGGCCCAAACATTATTTTTCAAATATCCCAAACATCGCGGCTCGACACGAAAATCTTGTCGTATTTAAAAAAAAACTTTCCTCGAAAAATTGATGTATATTTTTTGATGAGTTTTAATACATTTTTAATACTGATAATTATTTAAAAGTTGATAGTATTGAATCAAAACAGAATTAGTACAATTTTGCGAAGGAGTTGTGATATATATTATATATTGTATCTTAAAAAAAGGATATTATATGATGGTTTCACTTAAAGTTAATAAATTTGTATTGAATACACATGTTTTGTTTAGAAAAATCAGCCTTGAGGCTCTATTTATGTACCCAAAACGTGTTTTTAACCTGACGTTTTAGGCCAATGTGTAACCTGAGATAAAAAATGGGCTCCGTTCAATAATGTCAATAAAACACAATGTTAGTTTATGTCGATTCAACCCTTATTGTTAAATCCCAAGGCACAGTTGCACTCAAAAAGTTAACGCTCCAGGTCTATTGGGATGGAATAGGAATCGTACACAGCCTCTCTTGTTTCTACCAGACCATGAACAAATTCGTTTCGTCAACATTAGGAACAGTCTATAATGAATGAGGAAATAGTCGGCCATTGTACAAAGGTAACAACCAAAATTATGAACTGTGGCGTAGCATTTCTCTGGTCGAAATCCAAAGCTTAAATTAGTTTTTGAATTGTTCCCCATGAACAAAATGATTCAATTATATGGCGAAAATTCCACAAAGTCACTACGAAATAGAAAATAAGCTCCCATGGGGTTTATTTAAAAGTTAAATGGTACGTTGTGGTAGTGCGGACAGGTGATTGTTTGCTATTGCAATTTCGATGCATTTACCATTGCACAATTTCTCTCGAATAAATTTGGCCTTTATGCATTTGCAACCTTAGTATGACAAATTTGATTTAAATTTAAATGGGGACTACTATGCAATTATATATAATTTCTATCGTATAATAATCATAATGAAAAATATCAACGATGATATAAATTAATCTTATACATAAAAATCAATGTTTGTTCGTTCATGTTTCATGTGCTAGCGTGCCGTTCATTTGACAGCTATGAATCTTTGGGTTATTGTTGTGCGTACCTTTGTGAACGTTATAGAATTAATACAAATATTGTTTATGTACGCAATTTGTTATGCGAGACGTTTAGCAGATGCACCATAGTGGCGCATATTGGTCTTGTGAAATGAAGCTTGGGCTGTGGATACGGGGAGGGGAAAGATGCGCACGCAATACGGTAGTTAAGATTAGTTCATAAAATAAAAGGAGACGGTCGGTCTTCAAGGCGTCAGCGAATGTGAATGCTTTTGGATCTAACCCTTCGGCCCGCGCTACACATGGCCTGAAGCAATAAACCACGTACTGCGTTTCTTTTCAAATAATTGTTAAGCGTAAGTGGCATTGCAACGCATACCGGGTATTTGATAGTAAGTTATATTAAAAATAAATTCAACCTGTCAAAGTTTTGTGTTAAAACATGTTTTATATTAAAATTTGAAAATAAATTAAAGCGTATTTTTTTTACAGTTAGTATCGAGACACGGTTCAAGAAACACAAGTTATGTTGTCATTAAATAATGATAAATGTGAATTCATTGTTTTCATTTTATATGTATACGTTTCGTGCTTGTATAATTTCCATTTCTATATGAATAAACTAAATTTGAAATCCAACTTTTGCGGTCAGTTTCTATCAAGACACAGTTCAGGAAATATGTATTTTTTGCTACCCTTAAAATGTGAAAGTCATAAATCTATTTTTTTTTAATTTAAAACGATTTTTTATTGCCACTTTTAATCAACATCAAGATCAACAGAGAGATTTATAAATCTAATAGTGGATAAAAATAATTAAAAACGGCGATAGATACCTTAGGGACGTTTCTAAAACGAGAAGGCTTCATAAATTGGATCTTGATGAGCCGGCGTCATTAACTAACTCATTTTAAGCGGGACAAAATTGTTTACCGCCTGAGAATAATAATATAAAAATCGCCATGTAAATCCACTTTTCTCTCAGGACCACGCAGCGTGAGTGAAGCTTGTATATCAATAAATGAACCCTAACACTCTTGATAGCACACAATATTCGTTCATTTCTTCGCATAAACAAAAACAATACACATTTATATCTTTAGTTATAGTAAAAAAGAATGCATTTGTTAAAGTTTTAAATCAATACAATCACGTTTCAAAATGAAATCACTTATGTTACCGAGCTGAGTTTCAAGAGTATTGATGTATGTAGCTTAATTATTCTAAGAAGATCGCCAACGATCCAAACAAAATTCCATACCCGATGATTTTCAATTGATTTTAGCGATCTTGCCATCAATGTACATGGGTGTATAATGAGACGCTAGACACCCGTCTCTGTCTTCGATTCATTGATCTCCGCACTCACTATGCGAAAATACTCTTTCTGTACTACTCGAGTTCGAACGCATATATGCGCGATTACTCATCAACGAGTTGAACTTATAGGACTTGGTTATATTGGTTCAATCTTTTTATAAGTGCGGAGCATACAATATTAAATGTTTTTTTTAATTGGGACATTGATTAACACATTCCGATCCGCTCACTTGAAAACGGATATTTGATGTGCAAAAAATTTTGTCGGTTTTTTCAACATATTCAAAATTTTGCTGCATTTTTGGAATTATAAAAAAATCACTGCAAAATTTAAGAATTTATGCTTTTCTTGCGAGTGTCAAATTCTTCCTGTGCTCACTTTAAGCTCATTTTATGACCTACCCTGAAATTCATTTTATGATCAATACAACTATTAAAGTCATATTGTTCATATTTTCGGTTGTGCCAAAAATACGTGCCGTTTATGCACTTCTGTTTAGAAAAGTTATAAAAAAATAAGGGGCGTGTATAGTTTTTGCAGAAAAAAAAACTCAAAGTGCAAAACAAATCAAACTCATATACTCACTTTATTTTGAAAATTCAACTCAATCACTTGAATTTTCATTAGAATAGTATTAGTATTGAGCAATTTTTGTATTTATATATATATATATGTCTATGCAATACGACTTTAGGCGACATTTTATGCGAAACAAAGTGTGCTGGAATGTGTTAATTGAGTGATTTTTAATTAGAAATGAGATTTTTCTACATTGTTTCTTTGATTTTGTTTGGGGATCTTTAATATTTGATCGGAGCGATTTGCTTCGGTATTTCGGTGTTGTTTATTTCGGTCATTTGATCACGAAAACGCTTAAGATTATTCATTGATACTTGATGTTCTCTCAAATCCGCATTCGGACATCCCTACAGCTTGTTTATAACGTCGTTAAGCCACACTAATATTATCAAGTGAATGTATTAGGGTTAAGCCTCGATTCCTTGGGGAATCAATTCTATTAATGTGCCTGTTTCTTGGCACAGACTTCTAATATTTCAAGACGACTTACTGAACCTCGTTAATATTTCTTGGCATTGCAATAACTGTTTAAGCTACCGAATCTCCACGGTACTGAGCGTCGATACACAGCGTATGGAGCTCGCATTGTTCGCATTGTGGTATTAATATCTCAGACGCTTTATTAAAATATATTCGGGCCATTAGTATAATGAGTTTCGCAGATTCCAAAAAATATATCTCCGCGAAACTTTATAAATTTAAACTCGTCTTGATACTCAATAATCCGTGCTTAAATTCACGAAGAGGAGCTTAATTAAATTTTCATGCTTTCGGTACCTCGAAAAACGATTACGCTCGAAGGTCTCGCACAACCGGAAAGGATTATGGGGGAGTACCGGATAACCGGTAATTTCGACGAAAATACGCGTACATCTCGTCGATGCCGAAAAATAATACGTTATATAAATATTTATTCAGCATGTATATACGTTTTTCGTTCGCCACTTTGTCACGTACCGGTGAGACCTACGGCGTGATAAATGCGACATGCCGGTTTAAGCATTGTCGCCACTTTTCTATGTTTGAATCGATGACCATTGAATGTATAAAATTGCCATTTTGTCCGGGGGGGGGGTGGGTTTTGTTGCGGGTGGAAATGCGAGACTTTGATGCGGATCGTTTTTCATATCGAAAATTGGCAATAACTTGACGTATGTACCGAAATTTACTCCGCGAATTTATGATCGAATGCCTCATAAAGTACGTGACACTTTTAAAAACAAAAATATGCCCCGGGCCGCGTTTTTTGACGGTAAGAAATTTGCTATTATTAAAAATAACATCGCGTAAAAATGGGAACCACTTAATTTTCATTGCCCGTAAGAAATTTAATATCGCTCATTATCAATTTCAGTTTCTGGGCTTTTGATTAAAAAGTGGACTTTGCACCATGAAAAAGTTATTCTTTTGTCACCCACCCGAAGAAGAGGGCAACTTTGTTGATTTTAATTTACATAATAAAAATAAGGCAAACGAATTTTTCTTCAAAAGCTGAGCTCAGCAACAGTCTACGCATCTCTATAAATTTATTCACATATTTTTAAGCGGCTTTAATTTTGAAAAGTCACGACATAGATTATAATAATCTTCATTTTTTCGCGTCATCCCCTACTTTGAATAGTTTTCTTTCCAAACGTGAAGCCTTCAAGTTAAATTAATTTTAGAGCGAACTTCCATCGCAAAAAATAATCACCATCGACAAATTTCTTATGAGTTTTTTTTCATAAATTTAAGACTCAATATCAATATTTTTATCGGCTAATATTAATATAATTTATTTTATTGCAATAAATACCGTGCGAACATGCGATAAATAACAAGTTCTCAACTATTCAAGAGCAGTTATACCACTTTACAATACGTAAATGACATTAACCCTAATGTCGACGATTGTTTCTATTGCCTCCCATCTAGGGAATCCAATCCCGAGCCAAAATTTCGATCCCATGATTTCGGAATTGCATTAGACGATTTTCAATAGGTTAATAAATTACATCGATAAATTTGAACAAAAATTACTAATAAGTCCAGATAAATAAAATACTAAAAAAATTAAAATATTATTTTGAAAATATGCCCGAAGTAACATTAAATCATCGAGTGTTTCGTCATTTAGTCTGGATCTGATTTTGGAAGCCAGGTAACTTGCTGCTGAAAATGCACGCGCATTGGAGGTATCGTCATCAGATATTTAAATGCTAGTTCACCATCAGTTTGACTGATAAAATACCTATCTACTGAGACACGGACTAAAACTCGCAAAACTCCCGATTTGCCGATAAATTATTTATTTCCGTCGCTGTGGATGAATACTTATATACTATAACACTTAGATGTGATTCGTAATTATATTACGATGGAATACAAAAATTCTGAACCCCGTATCTATTATATTTCATATCGATATTCCCATTATTAGAGTCGAAGTGTAGTAAATACACCACCGGTAGGGAAAGGTTGATATAACAATTTTAAAAACATATATTTACTGTATATATGTATTCATAGATTAGACAGCTACTGCCCCTAGGCGTCGCCTAAATTTGCCAATTAGTAGTTACGCCACTGTTTCCAAGCGTCCAGGTTTCGGCGGGAATGTCTCCATTTAGTAGCCTTCATCGTGCAGGCGAGGTATACGATTTATGCTAGATAAAAAATTGAATCCCGAATTTTTCGGGATTACGTTTACTGATTGGATTCCCTACTCTCATCTATAAAATGAGTCTGACTGACTGACACTCATACATATGGACGATTTCTAAACAAATAATCTATGTTCACGTACTTCGCTGGGATGATTTAATTTCATATAAACTTTTTTTTTCTATGGGTGAGGAATCTTTACAAGACTCCCAGAGAATCTGGGTAGTGTAGGATTCACGATTTTTTGGTCGTGCCTACCCACGAAACCTCCCCCTTGTCCTTCTCTGTCCCCCTGGTATTGTTTTCCACATTGCTTCAGGAGGACAGGTAGTCTGGCCTTAGGTGATTGGCCCTATTCTATTGTTGGAGAGGCTGTTGCGCTCTGCGTCTTTCTCTTTCACTGCCCTATTTGGCGCTCAGAATCTCTTCCACGTATTCGCGCCAAAGGTCCCAGTTCTTCTTGCTCTCCATCATGCTGTGGACCATGTTGTTGACGTTGAGCTCGGCTACCCCGAGTACTTGTTTCAGCAGTTTCCTCTGGGGTGCCCAAGCCTCACAGCTAATGATGGTGTGCTCTGCGTCATCGACTTCCGCTTGGCAGTGATGGCAATTGGCAGATGTTTCCTTGCCAATCCACTTTAGGTACGCTCCGAAACATCCGTGTCCGGTGAGCGCCTGAGTTAAGCGGTAGGTCGTTTCGCCGTATTTTCTGGACCTCCACCGACTTACGACCGGTATAAGTCGGTGGGTCCATCTTCCTTTTGTGGACTGATCCCATCTCTGTTGCCAGGCTTCCTTCAGTTTCTGTTCATGTTTGTTGCGGTTTTTGGGATCTTCATAGTCCAAGGCCCTCTTTTTTGCTAGGAGGTCCAGCGGCGGGATTCCTGCAATCACGAGCACCGCTTCTTCTGATACTGTTCTATATGCTGTGGTGACTCGGAGCGCTCCCTGTCGCTGGACCCCAGCCAGTTTTTTCCTATAACTCTCGTGACGGAGTGACTCGTACCATATCGGGGCACCGTACAGAAGTATTGAATGGATAACCTCATTTATGATTTTCCTTCTGCACGGCTTTGGCCCTTCGACATTGGGCACGAGCCGTCCGAGCTCACTGGCCACCTTCTGCGCCTTCTGCGCAGTTGCTTCAATGTGTCTTCTGAAGGTCAGCTTGTTGTCCAAGAGGATCCCGAGGTATCTCAGCGATTTGCTGTATTCCACCTCGTGACCGTTTACAACAAGCTTTTTGACCCTCGGTCTCCTTCTCCTGCTGCATATAATTGCCTCCGTTTTCTCCGCGGCTAGCTGCAGGCGATTCTCACGCATCCACGCGTTTATTCTAGCGAGGGCTTCATTGCCCTTCGCTTCCATGTCCCACGGATGTCGGGCTGTCACCAGCAGCGCGACGTCGTCTGCGAAGGCAATAAGTTGTGTTTCTACTGGCATCTTGACCTCTAGTAGGCTATTGTACAGGTCATTCCACAGGGTGGGTCCCAGGACGGACCCCTGCGGAACACCCATCTCCAGTTTCCTTTCTGTGTCGGTTTCATCGTGATGGACACGTTGGTTTCTGAGATAATCGCTGACGAGCTCTTCGGCGTACTCAGGAACATCGAAGTTTCTCCTGAGCGCGTCAGCGATTAGTTCCCAGCTGGCAGTGTTAAACGCGTTTTTTATGAAGTGAATTTCATATAAACTATGAATCCAGTATATTGCTCTACTAGCTTGATAACCAGCCTTGTGTCCATCGGATATTAGTCTGCCGTATGCATATATACTCCCCAGCATCTGATCTGTAACATCAATACATCCCTTGTCCTTGTTGTAAAATAATATTAACTGTAGATTTTGGGTTCTCCAACAACTTAATAATGGGATGACAGCTTTTCATTTCTCGGAACGTATGAAACAGTTGCAAAATCATCTGTAAATTCGGAAGAATATATTGGACGACGACATTATAGCAACATTTCTTTCGGAATACATTTTTTATTCCGGCGGATAGCCTCAACAAAAGCAAGCCCTGCCTCCTGAAGTTTTTCCGCGTCATAGAAAGTTGTGTAATAATTGTCAGCAATTACCGTCCTCCCACTTCCTTTGTAACACCCAGTTAATTTCAGTAGCACCTTTTCACCTAAGTTGACTGCTCTCTGGTCTCCTTCTTCCTTTCCAGTTACAGGATACCTTTACAAAGATATCCATCTCCTGAATCACAGAGCAGAGCAGACATATGGTGCAAAAACATTTTCTGCAGCAATGATAAAAGAAAAATATTAGGTCGAGTCATAAATACTTGCCGATTTTTTTAAAATATTTATTTAGTTTTAACAAAATAACAAAGCAATGTAACTCTATTACATATTCACCATTATTAGTGATAACTTTCTACCGTTTTATTGGTAACTTATCAATACCCTCTTCATAAAATTTAGCAGGTTTAGATGAAAAGAATTTTTTGATTGCGTGATTCACTTCCTCGTCGTTTTTGAAAATGTTTTCATTTAATAAATTCTGCAAAGAACAAAATAGATGGTAGTCGGTTGAAGCACGGTTCGGGGAATGTAAGAGATGTGGTAAGACAGACCACCAAAGTCCCAGAATCTTTGACTGCGTCAACTTTGCTGTATGTGGTTTTGCATTATCGTATAACAATATGACGTTGTAACGGATTTAGTTTGACGTATTTAGCTTTCCTGATAATTCTCTTATTGATTGATGTGTATTTTGCTCCAATAACACCTTTAAAATGTCCATTTAAAATCAGCGCGTACAAATGCGACGCGCCGGTGAATCGTTGGCAGTTAAAAGGTTAACATGTGATAAGAATAACGTAACTTTAACTCGAAATGTCATACAAATTTGATATAGATTTAAATAAATGTAATTTTACATAGAACTATGAACTGACTGAATGATGTCCTTCTGTTTTGTCTGTGTGTTTGTGTACCATTTAAACAATGCAATGCAAGTCAAAAATAATATTTTTTTGTATTTTATCCCGGACCACAGATTGAAAATCACTTTTATATTTAAATGCATCGACGCACAAAACTCTTTTTAAGGTATTTATTAAATTTCATTTAAATCTATTGATTGGTTTGAGAGTTATATCAATTTTACGAAAGTAATAGAGTTTCATGAATTTCTTGTGAAACCATCCAGACTTTGGGAGAAGTTTAATGCAAAATACCCAGACTGTAAAGTGTTACGCTTTACATATTGGTTATAATAAAAACCATGTGGATTTGGTCTTTTCCGTTGATTAAAGCTATTAAAGAGGCCAAAACCTTGCAGTATTTTTAATATTTGGCATATTTTTGTGCGAAATATTTCATTATCGCCTAAATATGATTTTATTTAAAGGTACGATTTAAAGCTCAAAATTTATATATACATGTATAGTTCAAATATATTTGATATCCATATTTTAAAAATAAAATGTAGCCTCAATGGTGTCCCTTGAGCTGATGTCATTCATGGACCTAAATCCACAATGGTTTTCTAAAGAGGTTCGTCCTTAAATATAAGGATTGTGGACGTTATGACAACAATGGCTCGACCTTAGAGTTTTATGATATTTTTGGATGTATTTTTAAATATTTAATATATCGCTCAATAAATTTGTAGGACTTTTTTTCACTTTAAACTCTTTTCTTCGTTTGCGGTCGTTTTATCGAAGCAAGCTTACAAGGGCTCCTATGGCCACAGGATTTTTTTATTTCACAGGTGATGCACCTGCCATGAAGGGAGCACCCCAACGGTCAAATTGCTTGATTCCACGTATTTGTCAGCCATTTTGTTCAGTCACAGTAAATTCTTCCGATGGAAAGATTGTCGCGCACTCCTACCACTTTCATCCGTTTTTGACTTTGCAGAACAATACACACAACAACAAACATTACGGAGGAATACAAACATTCTGAACCCCGGATCAATTATATTTCGTATCGATATTCCCATTATTAGATTCGAGGTGTAGTAAATACATCACCGGTAGGGAAAAGTTAATGTAACAATTTGAAAAATATATTATATATGCACTATATATATGAATGCATAGATTAGACTGTTACTGTCCCTATGCGTCGTCTAAGCTCGCCATGCGTTGTCTAAGCTCGCATGTTATATATTTTAATATGGTTTTATTCAAATTTTAATCATTTATCAAAGGGTTGATTCGAACATTATCGCATCCTTTGAATAAACTTATTGCAAGAAAACAATCCATAAATATGAATGGAAGCGCTCTCATTTACGGGCAATTGAGTCCGTTTGTTGAGATTTAGATTAAAATAAATGGGCCATTTCCACTTCATCGATTGAATACACAAAATTGAATCTCAACGATATCGACTTCGTCGAGAATGTTTATAAAGAACCTGCCTTGTCAGATTAAAAAAATACTTTATGTTGATATGCATGATTTATGAAGGCGTGCGACTGTGCGTTATAGGCATAATGTCCTAATAAAAGGCATAATGACCGAAAATTCGTTCGCATGTGATTTTTTCAAACGTCTAGATGTTTTAGGCGGAAAATTTACGTTCAATACATGAGGGTAATTTACAAGTGAAAAATACGGTAGGAAAATAATGGAAACGTGCTCGACTTCAATGAAAATCGACGTTCGATAGACACCCCTAAAATAAGGAATGATACCCCGAAAAAATACAATAAATCTTTTTTTTGTTGCGCGGCAAAGTGTTTTTTAAGCTTAACAAAGCTCATTTAAAACAAACTTTCTCCTGCGTAGGCATTGTTCATTTTTCGCCGGAATTAAAAGGCTTTCGAATAATAGTTTATCGGGTGAGTACGTGAGCCCTAACCGTTTTTGCCTGGACCCTGCATCACTTTTCCGACCCTGTAGTGGCCTTTCATCACAGACTACCGTAAAAATGCTCACAGACGAAAAGGAAGGTTCTATTTACGAGGTCATAAGAATATTTCTGAAAACATTCATTGTAGTCGTTCGTATCCTGTGTAACAATGAACGGTCCTGGCATCAGACGCAGAAGCTTTTGCATACCCAATGAAATATGCGAATGGCTAATTTGAATAAGGGATGCTTTTTTGTAGATGTTATTCTTTGTGGAAAAATTTTATAGTGAAATATGAAACCTTTTGACATCCTGGACGTATATCTTTGAAATCCTTCCTCGTTTCAAAGGCATACATTTCGTATCGTTTCACGAAATTCACTCCAAATGGGCAAATATTAGGGCAACTGGAACGAAATAAAAAAAGGAAAAATATTTTGCAAATAACTAATTGAAAATAAAATGCATATATTAGGAGAAGGCATAAGTAATCAATAATTTCAAATGAACACGTATCTCGCCGAGTCGGGCACCGGTGACTGATGACGATTGTTACCAGTGCGCCGTGGCAGGCACCGGTGACTGATGGTACTCGATTTAGTAAAATAGTCTCTGTGCGCCATCAGTTATAAATTTAACAGTTTTTAATATATAATCTGATACATGGTGTTCCTGAACAAGCGGAACACCAGATTTTTTTTTAAAAATAACCATATCCAAAAAAACGGTAGGTATATTCCATGTTCTTCTTCTACGAGATTTATATAATTTAACATATATAATATACTAATTTAGATGAATGTATGCATATTTAAAAATGTTATAAATGCGTTTTAGGTTAAAAAAGAGTTTTTAAGCATAAAAAATCTTTTTATTTCGAGACACACATTATTCGATCATGAACATTATTTGATAGTTATATAATACGAAACAATAGAATAATAAATTTAAAATAATATATGATAAAAAAATAGGCTCTATGTATAAGATACAGTATAAGTAAATTAAATATTTCTATATAAAATATTGAAACACGCTAAACATAGATGTTGAAAACCATCACACCCCCCACAATACGTTACAACCTGTTTGGTTTTATTCCTTGCAAATTTTCTTCCAATGTTGCAATTTAATTTATAGCACTTGGTGCAGCAACGACGAACATTTCGACGAACAACTTTTTTCAAAAGTTCATGACGCGATCGTCTTGCAATAATAGATGATGCAGTTGAAATGGATGGCTCGACAACATCACTACATTACATTAGATAAAATACGAGTTCTTTTCTAAATTCTACAATAGTGATCTTTTCTTTTTTTTCCACAATTGAAATATTAAGAGGCAGTTCGAAGACTAATTTGCGATACCATTTAATCGATTTTCGTATAGGGTTGCAATAAGATAACAGAGGTGTTTAACGTAATTCTTGAATTCTAGGTTACGGGCACAGTTTTCATTTGCATTTGAAAATCTCAGGATTTCAATAGTTTTCATGTCTGTGATTCGTGACGGGAATTACCGTCATTGAATGCAAATCAATTTTTCTTTAAACCAAAAGTGAACACGTATACTTTTTTCAATTTTTTAAACGTCCAGCATGAAAATGTGAAAGGACAATGCGTATTCTTCAAAACTATGTTGAACTGCAAGTCGCAACTTTGAAATATAAAGAAAAAATACGCTATTCAACAAACAAAAAAGAATTTTTCGTAATATTTGTCTTTGCAAAATTAAAAATATCGCTTAAACTTCTTCAAACTATCTTTATTTCATTTTTGAGGTGCTTCTTGAATTCCATGTTACGGGCACAGTTTTCATTTGCACTTGAAAACCTCAGGATTTCAATAGTTTTCATGTATGTGATTCGTGACGGGAATTACCGTCATTGAATGCAAATCAATTTTTCTTTAAACCAAAAGTGAACACGTATACTTTTTTCAATTTTTTAAACGTCCAGCATGAAAATGTGAAAGGACAATGCGTATTCTTCAAAACAATGTTGAACTGCAAGTCGCAACTCTGAAATATAAAGAAAAAATACGCTATTCAACAAACAAAAAAGAATTTTTCGTAATATTTGTCTTTGCAAAATTAAAAATATCGCTTAAACTTCTTCAAACTATCCTTGTTCCATTGTTGAGGTGCTTCTTGTATTCTAAATTATAAGCAAAGTTTTCATTTGCACTTGAAAACCTCAGGATTTCAATAGTTTTCATGTCTGTGATTCGTGACGGGAATTACCGTCATTGAATGCAAATCAATTTTTCTTTAAACCAAAAGTGAACACGTATACTTTTTTCAATTTTTTTAACGTCCAGCATGAAAATGTGAAAGGACAATGCGTATTCTTCAAAACTATGTTGAACTGCAAGTCGCAACTTTGAAATATAAAGAAAAAATACGCTATTCAACAAACAAAAAAGAATTTTTCGTAATATTTGTCTTTGCAAAATTAAAAATATCGCTTAAACTTCTTCAAACTATCCTTGTTCCATTGTTGAGGTGCTTCTTGTATTCTAAATTATAAGCAAAGTTTTCATTTGCACTTGAAAACCTCAGGATTTCAATAGTTTTCATGTCTGTGATTCGTGACGGGAATTACCGTCATTGAATGCAAATCAATTTTTCTTTAAACCAAAAGTGAACACGTATACTTTTTTCAATTTTTTAAACGTCCAGCATGAAAATGTGAAAGGACAATGCGTATTCTTCAAAACTATGTTGAACTGCAAGTCGCAACTTTGAAATATAAAGAAAAAATACGCTATTCAACAAACAAAAAAGAATTTTTCGTAATATTTGTCTTTGCAAAATTAAAAATATCGCTTAAACTTCTTCAAACTATCTTTATTTCATTTTTGAGGTGCTTCTTGAATTCCATGTTACGGGCACAGTTTTCATTTGCACTTGAAAACCTCAGGATTTCAATAGTTTTCATGTATGTGATTCGTGACGGGAATTACCGTCATTGAATGCAAATCAATTTTTCTTTAAACCAAAAGTGAACACGTATACTTTTTTCAATTTTTTAAACGTCCAGCATGAAAATGTGAAAGGACAATGCGTATTCTTCAAAACTATGTTGAACTGCAAGTCGCAACTCTGAAATATAAAGAAAAAATACGCTATTCAACAAACAAAAAAGAATTTTTCGTAATATTTGTCTTTGCAAAATTAAAAATATCGCTTAAACTTCTTCAAACTATCCTTGTTCCATTGTTGAGGTGCTTCTTGTATTCTAAATTATAAGCAAAGTTTTCATTTGCACTTGAAAACCTCAGGATTTCAATAGTTTTCATGTCTGTGATTCGTGACGGGAATTACCGTCATTGAATGCAAATCAATTTTTCTTTAAACCAAAAGTGAACACGTATACTTTTTTCAATTTTTTAAACGTCCAGCATGAAAATGTGAAAGGACAATGCGTATTCTTCAAAACTATGTTGAACTGCAAGTCGCAACTTTGAAATATAAAGAAAAAATACGCTATTCAACAAACAAAAAAGAATTTTTCGTAATATTTGTCTTTGCAAAATTAAAAATATCGCTTAAACTTCTTCAAACTATCTTTATTTCATTTTTGAGGTGCTTCTTGAATTCCATGTTACGGGCACAGTTTTCATTTGCACTTGAAAACCTCAGGATTTCAATAGTTTTCATGTATGTGATTCGTGACGGGAATTACCGTCATTGAATGCAAATCAATTTTTCTTTAAACCAAAAGTGAACACGTATACTTTTTTCAATTTTTTAAACGTCCAGCATGAAAATGTGAAAGGACAATGCGTATTCTTCAAAACAATGTTGAACTGCAAGTCGCAACTCTGAAATATAAAGAAAAAATACGCTATTCAACAAACAAAAAAGAATTTTTCGTAATATTTGTCTTTGCAAAATTAAAAATATCGCTTAAACTTCTTCAAACTATCCTTGTTCCATTGTTGAGGTGCTTCTTGTATTCTAAATTATAAGCAAAGTTTTCATTTGCACTTGAAAACCTCAGGATTTCAATAGTTTTCATGTCTGTGATTCGTGACGGGAATTACCGTCATTGAATGCAAATCAATTTTTCTTTAAACCAAAAGTGAACACGTATACTTTTTTCAATTTTTTAAACGTCCAGCATGAAAATGTGAAAGGACAATGCGTATTCTTCAAAACTATGTTGAACTGCAAGTCGCAACTTTGAAATATAAAGAAAAAATACGCTATTCAACAAACAAAAAAGAATTTTTCGTAATATTTGTCTTTGCAAAATTAAAAATATCGCTTAAACTTCTTCAAACTATCTTTATTTCATTTTTGAGGTGCTTCTTGAATTCCATGTTACGGGCACAGTTTTCATTTGCACTTGAAAACCTCAGGATTTCAATAGTTTTCATGTATGTGATTCGTGACGGGAATTACCGTCATTGAATGCAAATCAATTTTTCTTTAAACCAAAAGTGAACACGTATACTTTTTTCAATTTTTTAAACGTCCAGCATGAAAATGTGAAAGGACAATGCGTATTCTTCAAAACTATGTTGAACTGCAAGTCGCAACTCTGAAATATAAAGAAAAAATACGCTATTCAACAAACAAAAAAGAATTTTTCGTAATATTTGTCTTTGCAAAATTAAAAATATCGCTTAAACTTCTTCAAACTATCCTTGTTCCATTGTTGAGGTGCTTCTTGTATTCTAAATTATAAGCAAAGTTTTCATTTGCACTTGAAAACCTCAGGATTTCAATAGTTTTCATGTCTGTGATTCGTGACGGGAATTACCGTCATTTAATGCAAATCAATTTTTCTTTAAACCAAAAGTGAACACGTATACTTTTTTCAATTTTTTAAACGTCCAGCATGAAAATGTGAAAGGACAATGCGTATTCTTCAAAACTATGTTGAACTGCAAGTCGCAACTTTGAAATATAAAGAAAAAATACGCTATTCAACAAACAAAAAAGAATTTTTCGTAATATTTGTCTTTGCAAAATTAAAAATATCGCTTAAACTTCTTCAAACTATCTTTATTTCATTTTTGAGGTGCTTCTTGAATTCCATGTTACGGGCACAGTTTTCATTTGCACTTGAAAACCTCAGGATTTCAATAGTTTTCATGTATGTGATTCGTGACGGGAATTACCGTCATTGAATGCAAATCAATTTTTCTTTAAACCAAAAGTGAACACGTATACTTTTTTCAATTTTTTAAACGTCCAGCATGAAAATGTGAAAGGACAATGCGTATTCTTCAAAACTATGTTGAACTGCAAGTCGCAACTCTGAAATATAAAGAAAAAATACGCTATTCAACAAACAAAAAAGAATTTTTCGTAATATTTGTCTTTGCAAAATTAAAAATATCACTTAAACTTCTTCAAACTATCCTTGTTCCATTGTTGAGGTGCTTCTTGTATTCTAAATTATAAGCAAAGTTTTCATTTGCACTTGAAAACCTCAGGATTTCAATAGTTTTCATGTCTGTGATTCGTGACGGGAATTACCGTCATTGAATGCAAATCAATTTTTCTTTAAACCAAAAGTGAACACGTATACTTTTTTCAATTTTTTAAACGTCCAGCATGAAAATGTGAAAGGACAATGCGTATTCTTCAAAACTATGTTGAACTGCAAGTCGCAACTTTGAAATATAAAGAAAAAATACGCTATTCAACAAACAAAAAAGAATTTTTCGTAATATTTGTCTTTGCAAAATTAAAAATATCGCTTAAACTTCTTCAAACTATCTTTATTTCATTTTTGAGGTGCTTCTTGAATTCCATGTTACGGGCACAGTTTTCATTTGCACTTGAAAACCTCAGGATTTCAATAGTTTTCATGTATGTGATTCGTGACGGGAATTACCGTCATTGAATGCAAATCAATTTTTCTTTAAACCAAAAGTGAACACGTATACTTTTTTCAATTTTTTAAACGTCCAGCATGAAAATGTGAAAGGACAATGCGTATTCTTCAAAACAATGTTGAACTGCAAGTCGCAACTCTGAAATATAAAGAAAAAATACGCTATTCAACAAACAAAAAAGAATTTTTCGTAATATTTGTCTTTGCAAAATTAAAAATATCGCTTAAACTTCTTCAAACTATCCTTGTTCCATTGTTGAGGTGCTTCTTGTATTCTAAATTATAAGCAAAGTTTTCATTTGCACTTGAAAACCTCAGGATTTCAATAGTTTTCATGTCTGTGATTCGTGACGGGAATTACCGTCATTGAATGCAAATCAATTTTTCTTTAAACCAAAAGTGAACACGTATACTTTTTTCAATTTTTTAAACGTCCAGCATGAAAATGTGAAAGGACAATGCGTATTCTTCAAAACTATGTTGAACTGCAAGTCGCAACTTTGAAATATAAAGAAAAAATACGCTATTCAACAAACAAAAAAGAATTTTTCGTAATATTTGTCTTTGCAAAATTAAAAATATCGCTTAAACTTCTTCAAACTATCTTTATTTCATTTTTGAGGTGCTTCTTGAATTCCATGTTACGGGCACAGTTTTCATTTGCACTTGAAAACCTCAGGATTTCAATAGTTTTCATGTATGTGATTCGTGACGGGAATTACCGTCATTGAATGCAAATCAATTTTTCTTTAAACCAAAAGTGAACACGTATACTTTTTTCAATTTTTTAAACGTCCAGCATGAAAATGTGAAAGGACAATGCGTATTCTTCAAAACTATGTTGAACTGCAAGTCGCAACTCTGAAATATAAAGAAAAAATACGCTATTCAACAAACAAAAAAGAATTTTTCGTAATATTTGTCTTTGCAAAATTAAAAATATCGCTTAAACTTCTTCAAACTATCCTTGTTCCATTGTTGAGGTGCTTCTTGTATTCTAAATTATAAGCAAAGTTTTCATTTGCACTTGAAAACCTCAGGATTTCAATAGTTTTCATGTCTGTGATTCGTGACGGGAATTACCGTCATTGAATGCAAATCAATTTTTCTTTAAACCAAAAGTGAACACGTATACTTTTTTCAATTTTTTAAACGTCCAGCATGAAAATGTGAAAGGACAATGCGTATTCTTCAAAACTTTGTTGAACTGCAAGTCGCAACTTTGAAATATAAAGAAAAAATACGCTATTCAACAAACAAAAAAGAATTTTTCGTAATATTTGTCTTTGCAAAATTAAAAATATCGCTTAAACTTCTTCAAACTATCTTTATTTCATTTTTGAGGTGCTTCTTGAATTCCATGTTACGGGCACAGTTTTCATTTGCACTTGAAAACCTCAGGATTTCAATAGTTTTCATGTATGTGATTCGTGACGGGAATTACCGTCATTGAATGCAAATCAATTTTTCTTTAAACCAAAAGTGAACACGTATACTTTTTTCAATTTTTTAAACGTCCAGCATGAAAATGTGAAAGGACAATGCGTATTCTTCAAAACTATGTTGAACTGCAAGTCGCAACTCTGAAATATAAAGAAAAAATACGCTATTCAACAAACAAAAAAGAATTTTTCGTAATATTTGTCTTTGCAAAATTAAAAATATCGCTTAAACTTCTTCAAACTATCCTTGTTCCATTGTTGAGGTGCTTCTTGTATTCTAAATTATAAGCAAAGTTTTCATTTGCACTTGAAAACCTCAGGATTTCAATAGTTTTCATGTCTGTGATTCGTGACGGGAATTACCGTCATTTAATGCAAATCAATTTTTCTTTAAACCAAAAGTGAACACGTATACTTTTTTCAATTTTTTAAACGTCCAGCATGAAAATGTGAAAGGACAATGCGTATTCTTCAAAACTATGTTGAACTGCAAGTCGCAACTTTGAAATATAAAGAAAAAATACGCTATTCAACAAACAAAAAAGAATTTTTCGTAATATTTGTCTTTGCAAAATTAAAAATATCGCTTAAACTTCTTCAAACTATCTTTATTTCATTTTTGAGGTGCTTCTTGAATTCCATGTTACGGGCACAGTTTTCATTTGCACTTGAAAACCTCAGGATTTCAATAGTTTTCATGTATGTGATTCGTGACGGGAATTACCGTCATTGAATGCAAATCAATTTTTCTTTAAACCAAAAGTGAACACGTATACTTTTTTCAATTTTTTAAACGTCCAGCATGAAAATGTGAAAGGACAATGCGTATTCTTCAAAACTATGTTGAACTGCAAGTCGCAACTCTGAAATATAAAGAAAAAATACGCTATTCAACAAACAAAAAAGAATTTTTCGTAATATTTGTCTTTGCAAAATTAAAAATATCACTTAAACTTCTTCAAACTATCCTTGTTCCATTGTTGAGGTGCTTCTTGTATTCTAAATTATAAGCAAAGTTTTCATTTGCACTTGAAAACCTCAGGATTTCAATAGTTTTCATGTCTGTGATTCGTGACGGGAATTACCGTCATTGAATGCAAATCAATTTTTCTTTAAACCAAAAGTGAACACGTATACTTTTTTCAATTTTTTAAACGTCCAGCATGAAAATGTGAAAGGACAATGCGTATTCTTCAAAACTATGTTGAACTGCAAGTCGCAACTTTGAAATATAAAGAAAAAATACGCTATTCAACAAACAAAAAAGAATTTTTCGTAATATTTGTCTTTGCAAAATTAAAAATATCGCTTAAACTTCTTCAAACTATCTTTATTTCATTTTTGAGGTGCTTCTTGAATTCCATGTTACGGGCACAGTTTTCATTTGCACTTGAAAACCTCAGGATTTCAATAGTTTTCATGTATGTGATTCGTGACGGGAATTACCGTCATTGAATGCAAATCAATTTTTCTTTAAACCAAAAGTGAACACGTATACTTTTTTCAATTTTTTAAACGTCCAGCATGAAAATGTGAAAGGACAATGCGTATTCTTCAAAACTATGTTGAACTGCAAGTCGCAACTCTGAAATATAAAGAAAAAATACGCTATTCAACAAACAAAAAAGAATTTTTCGTAATATTTGTCTTTGCAAAATTAAAAATATCGCTTAAACTTCTTCAAACTATCCTTGTTCCATTGTTGAGGTGCTTCTTGTATTCTAAATTATAAGCAAAGTTTTCATTTGCACTTGAAAACCTCAGGATTTCAATAGTTTTCATGTCTGTGATTCGTGACGGGAATTACCGTCATTGAATGCAAATCAATTTTTCTTTAAACCAAAAGTGAACACGTATACTTTTTTCAATTTTTTAAACGTCCAGCATGAAAATGTGAAAGGACAATGCGTATTCTTCAAAACTATGTTGAACTGCAAGTCGCAACTTTGAAATATAAAGAAAAAATACGCTATTCAACAAACAAAAAAGAATTTTTCGTAATATTTGTCTTTGCAAAATTAAAAATATCGCTTAAACTTCTTCAAACTATCCTTGTTCCATTGTTGAGGTGCTTCTTGTATTCTAAATTATAAGCAAAGTTTTCATTTGCACTTGAAAACCTCAGGATTTCAATAGTTTTCATGTCTGTGATTCGTGACGGGAATTACCGTCATTGAATGCAAATCAATTTTTCTTTAAACCAAAAGTGAACACGTATACTTTTTTCAATTTTTTAAACGTCCAGCATGAAAATGTGAAAGGACAATGCGTATTCTTCAAAACTATGTTGAACTGCAAGTCGCAACATTGAAATATAAAGAAAAAATACGCTATTCATCAAACAAAAAAGAATTTTTCGTAATATTTGTCTTTGCAAAATTGAAAATAACGCTTAAACTTCTTCAAACTATATAACTTCTTGAATTCTAAATTACGGGCACAGTTTTCATTTGCCCTTGAAAACCTCAGGATAACAATAGTTTTCATGTCTGTGATTCGTGACGGGTATTGCCGTCATTGAATGCAAATCAATTTTTCTTTAAATCAAAAGTGAACACGTATCCTTTTTTTAATTTTTTTAACGTCCAGCATGAAAATGTGAAAGGTCAATGCGTATTCTTCAAAACTATGTTGAACTGCAAGTCGCAACATTGAAATATAAAGAAAAAATACGCTATTCATCAAACAAAATAGAATTTATCGTAATATTTTTCTTTGCAAAATTGAAAATAACGCTAAAACTTCTTCAAACTATATAACTTCTTGAATTCTAAATTACGGGCACAGTTTTCATTTGCCCTTGAAAATCTCAAGATTTAAATAGTTTTCTTGTTTTGTAATTCGTGACGGGTATCGCCGTCATTGGATGCAAATCAATTTTTCTTTAAATCAAAAGTGAACACGTATACTTTTTTCAATTTTTTTAACGTCCAGCATGAAAATGTGAAAGGACAATGCGTATTCTTCAAAACTATGTTAAATTGCAAGTCGCAACTTTGAAATATAAAGAAAAAATACGCTATTCATCAAACAAAATAGAATTTATCGTAATATTTTTCTTTGCAAAATTGAAAATAACGCTAAAACTTCTTCAAACTATATAACTTCCTGAATTCTAAATTACGGGCACAGTTTTCATTTGCACTTGAAAACCTTAAGGATAACAATAGTTTTCATGTCTGTGATTCGTGACGGGTATTGCCGTCATTGAATACAAATCAATTTTTCTTTAAATCAAAAGTGAACACGTATACTTTTTTCAATTTTTTTAACGTCCAGCATGAAAATGTGAAAGGACAATGCGTATTCTTCAAAACTTTGTAGAACTGCAAGTCGCAATATTGAAATATAAAGAAAAAATACGCTATTCATCAAACAAAAAAGAATTTTTCGTAATATTTGTCTTGGCAAAATTAAAAATAACGCTTAAACTTCTTCAAACTATCCTTGTTTCATTGTTGAGGTGCTTCTTGAATTCTAATTAACGGGCACAGTTATCATTTGCACTTGAAAACCTCAGGATTTCAATAGTTTTCATGTTTTGTAATTCGTGACAGGTATCGCCGTCATTGGATGCAAATCAATTTTTTTTTAAATCAAAAGTGAACACGTATACTTTTTTCAATTTTTTTAACGTCCAGCATGAAAATGTGAAAGGACAATGCGTATTCTTCAAAACTATGTTTAATTGCAAGTCGCAACTTTGAAATATAAAGAAAAAATACGCTATTCATCAAACAAAATAGAATTTATCGTAATATTTGTCTTGGCAAAATTGAAAATATCGCTTAAACTTCTTCAAACTATCCTTGTTTTATTGTTGAAGTGCTTCTTGAATTATAAATTACGGGCAGTTTTCATTTGCTCTTGAAAATCTCAAGATTTTAATAGTTTTCATGTTTTGTAATTCGTGACGGGTAACGCCGTCATTGGATGCAAATCAATTTTTCTTTAAATCAAAAGTGAACACGTATACTTTTTTCAATTTTTTAAACGTCCAGCATGAAAATGTGAAAGAACCATCCGTATTTTTCAAAATTATGTTTAACTGCAAGTCGAAATTTTTAAATTTAAAGAAAAAATACGCTATACAAAAAAAAAAAGAAATTCAAATAAATAAAAACAAAAGCTAACTTGGTTCGATGCAAATGTACATCGATAATTTTGCCGAAAAGGCTATTAATAATCAGTTTGAGGCGCCGCGCTTTCACAGGGTGGCACAAAAAATGGTCAGCGACACAGTCCGATATAGATATTAACGCGTAAAGCACTTTTGACTCAAAAAAAGAGCAGATGAGCGGAGCACACAAAATCACGGCCGATAACAACGGTTGCCAACCGACCAATCTAATCTAATCCATTTAATTACATTAATATCTCAAATTTAAATTATTTTTATTTTTTGATTTTCTTTAATTTGTTTGCATAATTTTTATTCTCACCTGTATTATTTTTGTTAAATGAGGCCTTTCTAAAATTGAGTTTTTATTTAATTTATTTCATTAATAATTTACAGTATTCTACAGATGCGATTGTCCTTTAATTGTACACAAAGAAAAACTTTTTTCGTTGTTATTGACCGCTAATGGGTAGGAACAGATACTTGACCCAAATAACACTATTTTTTAATTCTAACTTATTGTAGTACCCATTTATCATTATAAACCACAATTTACCAACAAAATGGATTGATTTTTGTATATGAGCCAAAACGTAACACAATTTGTCATTCGCTGTTGTAATGCGGTTAGAGACTATTTTTTTATTTTTCTTATTATTGAACAATTAAGCTTAGTTGACAATTCTGATACGTTCAATTCATAGAACCTTCCCACTTTAAAAACACCTTTGACGTTCTTTATATTTATTATATTAGGTGTTCCGGAAAATTTTGTTAATTTTTTGATTAAAATGATATAATTCATAATTCTTACTTTCCACTGTTAACAATAAAAAATAAGTGTTTCCTGAACCGTGTCTCGATATAGATTGTAAAGTCTTAAAATCTCGATCACTATCCGATCTTCTTATTTTGTGCTGGTATATTGAGTTGGTTTTATATTAAATAAGTATTAAATGTAATAATACATAAAACAATGACACAATTTCTCTTCTTGTGTCTTAATTTTTTGCGAAAATATAGGCAACAAAATTTTATTTTGTTTTTTTTTTTTTGTGAAAAATAATCTTTATCAAAATTGGAATGGCTATCGCTCTGTCAACCAGCCAGGCATAAAATTAGTATCTCCCGTTTTATTTTCCGGGAGTTTTTTTTATTGGAAACGAAAACGACCCACATTTCGAAAATTATCATAAATATAACGATACAATTTGCGATCTCGTTATATGTCAAAAATATAAATAGGTCTCGCAAACAAATCACGTGCCGTCACTGTCATGTCGTTCGTTTGAGTGACATTGCAAATACATAAATGATACACGTCCGTATGGCGTATTTCTTGTCGTTATTGCTAATGTCTGAAATAAAACGTAGTACTTTTATTGCGAACGGGCATTGTTTAAATATTGAGTGACAGTGAAAACACGTCTCGGAGTAAAATAAACGTAAGATAAAATATATGGTGATCTCGATTTAAAATTTTAATAAGAGGGGTTAAACGAGCCCCGTAGCGTCTTAACGATTTTCCAAAATGTTTCCATTACATACCTGATGTATAATTTCATTTTATTTATCATATTATAACGATGAATATTATATATTGAATACACGAGTTTAATTGTCATTCAATAATAATTATACCCATAAAACCCCATTAACTCCTAAAGGAGTACTATCCCAGGGCCTGGGACCCCCCCTTCCACTATTCAGAAAGAGCACTCTTGTACATTGAGCTCGGATTATCTGTGCATTCGAGTTTTATGAAATTAAATGCTTAGATAAATCATGATCCATCCTGATGCATCTATTATTATGGCCACCCACTGTTCAAAATTATTCATGGACATTTACTTCAACCTAATGATTTTTTTTATGGACGATGCAGGCATGAGTATTTAATCGATTGATTTCAGAAGAAATAAGAGGACACTGGATAAATTGTACAAAACCATATTTTTATGTCGTGCAAATGGGGGGATTCAATATCAACGCTTTTTAAATCTGAGTAGTAATTTTTGAGTTTTGATTGAGATACTTTTCTGACCATGTTGATTGCGGAAATTGTGAATCGAAGACAGAGACGGAGAGTGTCTTGCGTCTCATCATACACTCGTATATCGATGGCAAGGTCGTGCTGTAAAGATACCCCTACACGTCTAAATATTATCAATTTTAGTAATCTATAGCGCTCCATTTTCATTATTTATTCGAATAATAATTTCAAATCTTACATTTACGATCTCTATTATTATATTGTCGCAAATCAATGTCGAATTTCCGGCCAAGTTTTACGAACACAGTTTTACAATAAAGGAAGACAAAATAAAGTCCGTATCCGGTTGTACACCAAATGTAATCCTATTTGAAATGCCATTGTATCGATCTGCCCAAATTTATCAATTTAACGCTTCAACAAAAGGATTATTCTATATTTAAGCAAAGAAATGAATGAATATTTTGTGCTATCAACGGTGTTAAGGTTCATTTATTTGATATACAAGATTGACACACGCCGCGCGGTCCTGAGAAAAAAATTGATTCGTATGGATAATAAGCGGTCCACATACGAATATAGCATCTACTTTTACGTCAATTTTAAATTAACTCACCAATCAAAGGGTTAAGGATCTTGACCTGTATGGGAGTACTATCGGAAATATCCGTTTTGACCTTCACTATTCAGAAAGAGCACTCTTGTGCATTGAAGCTCCGAGGCGGACAGAGACAGAGAGAACTTAGCGCAGTTCGGGAGACTGAGACGGAGAGCTTCTTCGTATGCATCGCATGATTGTATAGATCGTTAAGCCCAAATTTATCGACTTATAATGATTTCGATTTCAAGTATGTTATTTGTTTACGCAAAGAAATGACCGAATATTGTGTGTTATCAAGAGTGTTTGTTTATTTAACTGCTTGCCGTTCTTCGCTGCGTGTTGAATGAGTCTTTGTTCAATTATCATTTCCTTCTAAAGGAGGAGCAAATGAATCGATTTTTTGTGCATTGTTTATGTAAAAAAATGATGTGGTCTTGTATTCACTATCAAGTGTTCATTTACAATTGACTCTGCCTCGAATTGAAGATTGTCTTACGCTGATTAGGAGCTGACAGAAAATAATCGGTGTAAAGCGATTATGACAACAACGACTTCATCGATTTTAAGTTTGCTCACTAACGAAAAGGTTAATGTTGAACATAATCGTATCAAAATATTTTTAGGGGTGTATTCCTGTTTACGTTTATTTGATCAAACCATGTTTATAACTACACTTTCGACATTTATAATAAAATGCAGCTTTATTGTTGACTCTCGCATTCCAAAAAAAAAATTGGTACTAAGATTAAATATTATTTTTTAGGCGCGATAAGTTGATCGGAAAGAGAGGAAGGATCGTTTGTAGTCTTGCCGTCTCCGTCGTATACATCATAGACACGCTACGCGCAGTAGTTTGTCTATTTTATTGCATATTACACAAACACAGCTTCATATTTTAGACACGCGCTATATATTGTGATTAATATTATATACTATCAATATTTACATCGCATCTTCAAACGTACTGTTGATTAAGTATGCATGAATTATAAAAGATGATTGCCACTCCAAAAACGGTGTTGAAACATCGGGTTATTTTCTTGTTGATATATCTTGGAGTCGAGGGACATAGTTCTTAATTTAAAATTTCAAGAAAACGTGGGCTGTACAATTTCAACTCAAATACATTAACACTGTAAAAACTCTTCGTTGAAGACATAATGTTTTAATCAAATTTCATTTGGTAGAAAGTGTTGTTTGTATATGATATAAGTAATTTTACATTTTCACGAGCTATTTACTTATATAAGATAAAAATCCTTGATTAATCGCCTGCGAAAATAATGAATGGCTCAAAAATAATTTTTCCAAGGGTCTAATATAAATTTGATATACTTTAAAGCAGTCGGCGTCGGGTTATAAATCACTTTTCTCAAAAAGCGTAAAAACAGGAACCGCGCCAGCCGACCCTGTGAATAGTTGTCTTCCCGAAGGCGAGCAATTTACATTATTATCCCTCGGGTAAAATTCCAGTTCAAAAGTATAAAAGTTAAATGAAATAGTTTGAGCTTTACAAATCCGCCTTTAAAACAAGATATTACTCGATTTCAAAAGCTGCCCCCCCGCCGTGACGAACGGCAATTTCCTAGGCGCTTCATTTGCAGCCAGCCAGGAACGGTCGGGAAAAGAGAGACGACCCTCTTTACACAACTGTCTATCCCACATTCAAGACAACAAATTCCCAAGGAGAAAGATCAAGGGTGTGGTTTGGGACCTTAAAATCCTGGCTCTAAATATAATGGCAATGCGATATATGCAGTGACGCGTATAGAATTCGGCCAATTTCCATTTAAAGCGCCCCGAATACCTAATTTACTTCGAATACATTTAGAATTGATACTTTTTAAGTCATTAATATGATCAATATTAAATAATAGCAAAACGTAGCTGAACTTATATTAAAAGCTTCAAATGTATGTTACAAACGCTAAGGGTGTATTCTAGTCTAGAATTTTGAAAAATTCGATTTTATTTTATTTTGCATATTTTCAAAGTTTAAGCATTTAAAAATATATTTTCCAAAGTAATTTTCAAAAATGTAATTATTTACGGAGTTATAGCTATTTTAATGACGCAACAACTAAGCCGGTTCTACCAGAATAAAATCTTTAAAGGCGTTTTTCTCGAAACTACTTATTTCAACACGGTTGACATAATATCTCAAGTTTTAATTAATTGATTTAGTTCAAATTTAATGAAAATCTTTATTATATAACTTTATATCGTTTCTACCAAATTTATGATCAAATATAAATTTTAACTATGTAAAAAAAATTAAATTGAGAAAAAATAAGGCCAAAAATTTAAATTTTTTAAACAGTCGCCATGTTGTGAAAATATAATTAATACTTTTCGATGAGGTTGAAACTATAGCGACATATTTATCTATTAAGAATGTTTTTTTTATTTTTTATTTTAAATTATTAAAAGGGATGAAATTGTGTCAACCACTACCCGGTCGTTATTTTACCCCTTACATTTTACCAGCCTATAACTTTTTAAATATTTTTTTGAATGAAAGAATTATTAAAATTGGAAGTGAATAACTACAAACAACTGATCAGATCAAAATCAACATAACGAGCAACATTCAATAAATTCAGCCAGATTTATGCGATAGTCGTTAAAAACTGTACCTACCGAATACGTGCCATCAAGCAAAGCCGCGACGAACATTTGAACGACGGTATACTTCATATTCAATGCCATAAAAATACAATTTAAAAAATATTAAATTTTCTATATACAAGTGGTTTTATTTACATTTGAAAATTGAGCCGTCCTTATTGCGATATTTAATATGCGATTTGTTGTCATATGCACACTTATAACCCGTTGATTCGAATCTGATATCAGAATTTACGATACATTCCATGTGTATTAATTTCAATTAGATCAAGCCAGGGTCGCATTTAAAGTATGACTTAATTGTGCACATATGCAAAAACATATATGGTTCCATTTGTCTCTCTTATGTTAATGTGCATTTTATTGCCGGGGTGGCTTATAGGGGTAAATGTGGACTCGAGCATAATTTTTCCATATGCATTTGCGTATGTAAATTTTTATAATTTTATTCTAATTTTGAATTTGGATACGATGTGGCTAAACATATAATTTTTTTTGTGTGAAAATTTGTATAATTTGCTTACATATGGCGACTATGTTCAATGCTTCCACAATTGTTCTTGAATGTGAATTTATGGCTTGTTTTAAATAACTAGCATACTGCTATAGTTACGCAGCATATGATGCGGGTTTTTAAGGGTTGAAATATGCGCCCAAGCCACATGCTCCTGGATTCGGGTATGAATGCGTGAAATTATATGATTAATATGGGCATTCGTTGCCGTTTGTGGAAGACGAGGCCCTCGAAGTGGAATGTAAATGTCCCACCGGTGGGAAATATCAGCATGGACGCGTTAAGATGGCTTAACACTTTAACATCGGAGGAAATTGTTGGCATTACCTTCGAAATAATACTCGATCATAATAATCTCATCCGAGAAGCGGCACTAAATATCGTTTCCGAGTCGCTTCACCCCGCAGCTGCCGTTGCGACGACGCTAATTATAATATGAGCGCAACCCTCCTTTTATGCCGAAATATTATTTTCAGTTTTCAGCAAAACTGAATAATTATTCAAATTAATTATAATACAATTCGGCGCGACTAGCGTTCATCCTTGGGGGGATTAAGGAGTCAAATTACACCGTTTTCGACTGGCCTTTCCATTGTGACCTTAGCTGTCGCCTCTGAAATAATTTGAGTATAAATTATGCCTTATTGACATTTAATTCTGAAAGATGAATGCCGCCGAGAAGACGGCATACATTTCAGAGCTGAAGTGTGATCGACGTCGGCAGGGGCGCATGATAAATAGCCCTTGACAATTTTGTTATACGCCGGAAAAACTTATTAAACTTCCATCCGAAAAAACAATGAAGCAAGGAGAGCTGTATTTAAAAAGGGATTTGATCCTGTTAATTATACGATTTCCAACATTTTGATATTATACATCATTTAACAATCATTTATGTTATATATCTTCAATTTAACGACAATGTAAATAGTTAAGGGGAGGCAAACCCTTTACAACGTTAAAAAAAATCTTTTTTAACAGGATTGTACCAAAAAGACGTCATCATGGGAATCCGACTGGAGTCAAATCTGGTGCAAATGGCAGAAAACCATTGCTTTAAAAAATATCCAAAGCTTGGCTTGGCTCCATTTCTTGGCCAAGAGCTTCTCTTATCAATTTACAAAGATCTATCTAGGGATAAATGAATTACTTCAAAGATGCTTGTGTGGCCATACCCAAAATGCTAATGAATGTTTTAACTCGACGATTTGGCGACTGTCTCCAAAGCACCTGCATTCCAGTGTAAAAATCATTGAAATATTAACATGCATTGCTGCTGGGATATTTAATAACGAGTACAGCTTCATTTCGAAGATGATGAATACATCAAATATAATTATTGGCACCTACTGTGAAGTATTTGCTGAAAATACCGATGAAGCGCGGGTAGTGAGGTAGAACCGTAAGAGTCTTTCTAAGACAAAAACACCTCGTATAGCCCGAAAACAACAGTTAGTCGAAGATAAACAACCATTTGAGAAAGCTGAAGATCTTTTATATGCATTTGGAATCTTTGGTTAATCGGTATATCACTAAAATTAATAGTTTTATCGCATTAAAACTTTAAACGAGATTATCTCGAAACTGCATTTCAAACAAAATGTTCGCCAGTTGTAGCTTAAAAAGCTATTGATCGATCTGACTGAAATTTTGGGATGTTTCTCACTATAATATTATCTAGTCAAATAAGCTATAAATTATTTTTTTGGGGTAAAAATTATCAAGATAATGGTAAAAAAATATGAAAGTTTAACGAAAAAGTCTACTAAATATTTAATTTTATAATTGTTTTTAATTTTATAGCTTACAAGCGTACGTAGCCCAAAGACTATGGGAATATTTTGAGAATTTAATCATTTTCTAAAAGTTAGATTTTCTTAACTTTTCCCTTTTCAAAAGTAAAAAAGGTGGCAACCCCTGTCTAAAAACAGCGATTCCACTATTTAAAGTTCTAAAAAACAATAGGAACCTAAATTCTATTTTTTATTCAAGTCAGCTAAAAGGTTCAAATGTTATGCTAAATTTACGAAATCTATTGTTTTCAGTCATCGAAATCTAGCGAAGGCTAGCACCTCATATCCTGGGGTTAATTTCGCTATTGATTTATTTGTTATGTGTGAAGATGCATCCAAGGTCGGGCATTGCTTTTCTTGGCGGGTACTCGCTGATGAATGAGTCATTTGTTTATTGATTAATTTGTTTAGACATATGTTGGATGTGGTTGCTTAGCAACACGCGATGTATTGGTGTGGGAGTGAGAGATAAGGATGCGTGCGCTCTCCCTCACTTCGTATAGCGACTGGCGAGCCGCCGAGCACGGCCTGCCGTCGAGTCGGCCGCCCCCGAGCGCGGCCGAACGCGGCCGAACACGGCCGAGCGGACAAACAAAAAAATAAACAAACAAATATCCGGACACCTGACGTGAGACATTGATTTATATATAGATAGATTTAACTGCCTGCACATATCTAATATATAAAAATAAGTTGCGTTTCCCGGCTAATGCTCGGGCGAAATGGGTTGATATGCGCGTTCATCGGATTGAGACAAAACTTGGTCCACTTATTGCCAAGGGATCAGGGGGTGACATAGGCATAGTACAATTAACTTACAGTAGATTTTTAATTCAAAACTTAATGTGTGAAAGTTGTTGATTCTGACGTGTTTGAGATTATGCGTTGCTAAGGCTATAGGTATATAGTACCTACAAGTTGCAGTAGGAGGCGTCGTGTCGTCGTCACATACAACACATACGTCAAACGTCAATGTCATTTGCAGGTTAACCATCGGCGTGAGTCAATTATATCCAAATTATTTATCGCAAGCACTTTTAAAATGCTTCATTTCATTCATCGCTTATTCACGTACGTAACAAGCGAAAAAATACGTTTGAGTGTTATCCGATCAAAATCAGACGACCAACGTGCAACGAGAATCGAAAGTACATGTTGATTTGAATATTGCTGCATTTCAATATGATATTCATTACGATTACAGTTTGCATCCCAGTGTAAAATGGATAAAGGTTAAATCCTGTTAACGGGGGACAAATTTATTGGTAAATTGAAAACGCCTTCATTTCGACACAATGAAAACAAACAAACCTAACATAACCAGATTTGAATTTAAATTTAATTTAAAAAATAAAAACAAGAAACAAATGAATAATTCTTTTATTTAATAACAATATGTTGACGTTGAAATCAACAATATATGGATCTTCTTTTTCATCGAAAACATTCAAAGCTCATACCAACGTCGGATATTGTCGTGCAAATTGTACATGCAAATAGGCAGTGATATGGCAGTAGTCAGTATTAAAAGACTTGATGCGCGCAACGATCGAGTTCAAACTCAATTTCAAACAGGTAGATATATCAGCAGTGACGAGGCTCTTTGGACTATTTTGAGCTTCCTAATTCACAGAAGCAATCCGAATGTTGTTCATCTCAGTGTTCATCTCGAAAATGGACAAAGGCAGACACTGCAAGAAATGTTGCTGCTGAACCAACACTTGCGCTGTGTGAAGAAGATGTATTTGCAGAGACATTACGCACAAGTTCCTAACTATTTTACATGAAATACTACATCCGAGAATTTTCAACGACGTAAGCAAGGGATGCGGCTATCGAAATCTGTATTCATCTGATGCATTGGGCCGTATTTACACATTACATCCAAATAAAGCCGAGTGTTACTATTATATTTAAGAATGCTTTTGGTTAATGTCAAATGTCATACTTCATTGAGAGAGGTCGAACGGAAATTAGAACATTACTCGCCATCGTTTTGACCACATGTCCGTCACCCAACCCGAAAGATTTGTGGTAAAAATTCAGAGAGGATTTGAGCGAAGACATTTTACACACCGTTAGCAATGACAATTCAATTGAGTTTTCGGACAATATTTTCAATCAAGCTCTGATCGAAATCGAAGACATTTGCTTAACCATCAACATCAAAGAATTCATTCAACAAAAATTCGTTCTGCACTTGAACAGCAGTACAATGCTAATGATTTGGATGCATTTGTCGAAGCAAACGAACAACTTTTGCTTGCGGAACAAAAATTGACCTACGATACAATTACAAATGATCTGTTCTTCCTTGATGCGCCTGGCGGTACTGGAAAAACGTATCTCATCACTTTACTATTGGCTCACATTCGATCTCAAAATAGAATTGCTTTAGCTCTTGCTTCATTAGGTATTGCGGCAACATTATTAGATGGTGGACGAACAGCGCATTCGGCATTCAAATTGCCATTAGATATGCATTTATTGGAAGCTCTGACATGTAACATTCCTAAAGTTTCTGACATAGCTAAAGTTTTGAAAATTTGCAAGGGGATTATCTGGGACGAATGCAATGCTTGATCGAACTCTTAAAGACTTACGATCAAATGCAAAACCGTTTGGTGGCGCTCTAATTTTATTATGTGGCGACTTTCGACAACCTCTTCCAGTGATGCTTTCATCGACACCAGCTGATCCTTGCCTCAAAGCATCGCATCTTTGGAGAGACGTGCGAAAACTGACATTAAAGACAAATATGCGCGTATATTTGTAGCGTGATGCGTCGGCAGCCACATTTTTAAAACGACTATTGAACATTGGTATTGGTGAAGGAAAAGTGCATGTTGATGCTACCAAGTTTATTTCATTTCCATCGAACTTTTGCGTTGTTGTGCCATCCATCGATTTACTCATTCAGAAAGTTTTTCCGCAGATTTTTAGTAATTATAAAAATCATTATTGGCTTTGCGAACATGCTATTTTGGCAGCAGAAAACACCGACGTCAATACAATCAACCACACAATACAATAACAAATTGCAAATGATTCTGTTACCTACAAATCGATTGATAGCGCCATGAATGCAGACCAAGTTACTAACTATCCAATCGAGTTTTTAAATTCGTCAGATCTTCCTGATGTGCCACCTTACAAATTGGAACAAGACTCACCATGAAGAAATTGATGCCGAATATCATCGAAACAACTATATATTCTTAATGGAAAGTCGAAAGGAGAAGATGTGCTCATTCCCACCGACGTGCAATTTGATAAAAGACGACTGCAGCTCCCCGTTGGACTTGCATTCTCAATGACCATCAACAAGGCACTTCAAGTGTGCGGAAGAATCTAGAAAATCCACGTTGGACAGCCGAGAAATTTATTTGTATTTGTTAAAGACGGAAAAGCCAAAACTATTCTCTACCCTAAAGCACTTAGCAGAACAATTAAGTAAGCAAAATGTATGCTTTTAATATTTTTTTCTTTATATATCATTCAATATCAATAAATGTATTAATTGTCGGAAAAAATGTCATTATTTATATCATTGCTAATTAAACAAGATAACTCTCTCAAATTTCAAATGGTATTTTTAGAACTATTTCTTCTGTGGCAGCAACGCGCCGGGTACCAGCTAGTTAAAAATAAAAATAAAATCATTTTCGATTTTAGTTCAATAGGAAACCTTCGAAAAGTGGCGAGCCGTTTGATATCACGAGAAAAGGTGCCTAATGGAATACCTTATAACTCCGCCATTTTGGTTTTTGTTTTTAAATTAAATAATATAAATTAACACTTTAAGTTTGTAGTAAAATAATGTTAAAAATTTAAAATAATACGATTATATTGTCACCATTTTAAAAAAATCATGAAAACGACTCATTTTCGAGCGTCTAAAAAGATTGCCCCCCTTAAATACGAAAAAATTGCATTGTTACACATGAACATTCGGAATTTTAGTTAATCAAAGATCGACCCTGATTGCGTAAAATCTTTTACAAATTTGTCCTATTGAATTTGATAGCAATTCTTTTGTCACCGAAGTATTTTTTTTTCAAATTTGGAAACAAACCTTATATTTAAATTAAACTTTCTTCGCTTTCTTTGGAGCCGATTCTCCTTTATCTCAGGTGTGAAATGATGGATCCATATTTCATCCATGGTTATAAATCGACGCACAAATCGCTGAACGCTGATGACGCTGTTTTTATTCCATTATGAGCGAATGCGGCACCCATCTTGCGCACAGCTTTCTCATATACAAATTTTCAGTCATGCGATGTACAGCACTTTTTGAAATGCCTTTGAGTCGACGATCATCCTATACCATTTTGTGGATTTTCTTCGCTATTTCTGGTGTGGTCATTTCATTTAGTCGACCATAGCGATGTTCGTCTTGGCAGCTCGTAAGGCCTCGTTTAAACTCTGTCACCCAATATTTTACCGTTGTAAACGAAGGAGCAGACTCTCCTAGAGTAGAATCTGGATCGATTTTGATATTGATTGAGACCAAATTCGTCCACGTTTACAAATTCACTGAGAACGTTCACTATTGATGGGCGCCAAACAAATACTAAAGAATTTTCTCCAATAGATTTTCAACATTTTTACTAGTTGGAGTACTTATTAAAGCTATATCACTAATCATTAGTCTCACAGATTACAGACTCAGAATGCATTTCCAAGTTCTGAGTCTTCAAGGGCTAAGGACTGAAAAGAATTGAAACCAGAGCGAAAATTGATTAAACATCTTAGTTTCTCATTAGAAAATATTATCAAAGCTATTTGAGATAATTTTGATTAAAATAATTGTTTTTTGAAAGTTGTGGTGTTTTAATTCTCATCTAGAAATTCCGAACGCTTTTAATTCTCATCTAGAAATAACACTTCTGCATAGTGATTAACATAAATCAATAATATACGCCAATTTACCTTTGATAGCGTTCCCACGGACATACAAGCGACAAATTACAGACACAATAGCAACATTTTTAATTTTTTTAATTAATATCTCAGTAAATGTATTGATATACTCTAATAAACAAAAAATGTACACATGAATATATTATGGAAGCAAAATATAAAACATCGCGCAATAAGTTCGTAGGATTATTTTTCACTTTAAGATTTATTCTTCTTCGTTTGGGGTCGTTTTTCGTAAAAATATCCTACAAACTTATTGAGTGATGTGTTATAAGAATTGCCTTCCATTGTTTTATTTCAGCAATGAACGATTAGCTACGAAAACATTATTTATGTTGTCTAATAATTGCCAAATATTTTTGTGATGGTCACGCAATTTTTCGCGCGAACATTAATTATTCAAAATGATTATATTTGTATACAAATGGGCATACTTATATACATCAGACGATGACAATTTTTAATATTATTTCACTAAAATACTCAATTTTTAAAAGTAAAATGAATCTATCACAAAATACATATAAGTCTATGAAATCTTTGAATCTGTATTCAATACAATTATTTCGAAATAAATCATATTATTTCCAACCTTTAGAAATAAGGTTTTCAACAAAAATTTGCGCTAGAACGTACAAAAGATTTCCTCCTCAGAATAAAGTCATTTTTTGCACGTCTGCAATATTTTTTGACTTTTTTATTAAAAAAATGATCGAAAGCGTTTCATTACGCCGGAGAGCTTTTCATTCATTCTCCGCTGTCCATTTTATTACAGGGGCCTTGGAGTTAAGGCTGAATTTCAGCGTATGAAATATTTTCAAAATATCATAATTGGCATGATTTTTATGCAAAATTAATTTGGTCGCATGAAGGGACGCAATTATAAAACATACCATCGAAACTTTCAAATTTTGCAAAACTTTTAGCGTCACTTGTGGAATAGCGCGACTAGTTACCAAGCCGTAGTTTGATGTTAAATAATTAATTTAGCTCATCTGGACCGCTGAATTTAAATTTAGATGAAGCATTAGTGTGGTGCAAATTTGCGTGGAAAATGCCAATTCACTTTTGAGTGTAGGATTTAAACTCATATATAAAAAATAGTCTGCATTTTTAACGATAAGAATAAGGGACGAATTTGCTCGCCGTTTAAATCCAATTCGCTATATAAATATGATTTAATTTAATATTTTTTGAAAATTTGACAACTGTCTAAATATCACCTAAGAGTATTTATCCAGATTAAAAAGGCATTACGATGCAATTTTAGATAAACGCTTTGGTATATGGCGAGACTTGAGTAATTCTAATTGTTTAATATTAACCTTATACTTCAATTGTTGCGCCACAATCAGCTTAGGGTTTTTAATTACTTGAAAAAAGTATTGGAAAAAGCAGATAAATTCTTAAAATAATACATATAAATCCATTTTGATTATTTTTCTTAAAATACCAGATCCATTATTGATCATAGCAATGTCCATAAGGAGGATTTTCAATAAAAGATAATGTACAGACCGACGGATAGATTGGGGGGGACGGGTATCGAACAAAAAGACTCTCTTCTCTAAGTAACTTTTTATTTGGCACGAGAGAGATAGGTCTGGCTAGGAGAAGGAAGTCCTCCCGCAGTCAAGGCCAACCGACGACTCTTGTCGACTTAGGCAACTTGTATGTCCTAGCATTTATAGGTATACCACACGCTATCCTGCGGGATTATTTTCGGGTTTTAAGTAATTCTTGTTCAGGGTTGTCACAAAACAATAAATATTTTTTTATTTTTTTTGTTAATAATTATACACACCATTAAAATTAATTGTTTATTTATTTAGTACTTATAATACTAATAAAAACATTTTTTACAAGGCATTCTAAGCAATATATCCCAAAATAGATTCAGTTTCGTAGCAAATGTCATTCAATGAGCAACTTTTATAGCTGGAGCTGGCTGCATAAATCGCACATCATTTTATAGTAAATGTGATTACTATAATTATGTTCTGGCGTATTTCTAGACTATAATTATGACAGTCTGGCGACTGAATGCTGTTGAGTATGGAAGGTGAAGAAAAAATTTAAATGTATGAAAATTCAACAGAATTACTTGTAATATAATAGCATCATCTCTCCGTAAAACTAAAATAATACACGACTTACAAATCTGTTTAAGACCAGTAAAATGTTTGTTTTTTACATATGTCGCTAACGAGCACATCAAAATCACATTTTTTTCGTACAAACTTTTTCGTCAAAATATTGAAGTCAGTTCCTGGCGATCCTTTGTTCGATACGTTTGGATTTTGTGCTGTGCTCTCTGTACTGTTAAGGCTATTTTTGTAATATTGTGAATATAATAAACAGTTCGTGGACCAAATCTATGATTATCAATTCAACATAAAAATATATTTTAAAATACTGTTTTAAATTTCCTGGGCTTTAATCCACATAATTTGATAGAAAAAACTATGAAGAAGATTCGCTTTATATATGTTAGATTTACAATTTAATCCAACCGTTAACAAAAAAGTATACAATCATTTTACAGATATATATAAAAGAAAAAACGTGCTAATTTCTTAAAGGAAACATGCGGTTCTGTGTGGAATTTTATTGTTTTTTACGATCTATAAGGCGTTAACAAGCAATAATTAGTCTGGCAACATTTAAAAGTGATTATTTATTTAAATAACTCATATAAATTTATAGTATTAAGTTATTGTGTTGAATTTTCACTAAATTTCAACCCCCTCCCTTCTCAAACCCAACGGCCCACAATCGCCAGACTATCATAATGATAGTCCAGAAACACGCCAGAATACAACTATAGTAATCTTATTTGCTATAAAATGACATACGATCTACGATGTTAAATTTTAGTCTATTGTCCCTTGCATAATAATTTTTAAATATTAAAAATTATTTGTTTCTCTGAGAATAAAAAAAGCGACTCACCGGTGAGTAGATTTTGATATGGAAAATTTATATATTTAGAAAAATCGGTTGTATTTCAGCGCGTAGTATTTTTCAGCAACGGTTATTGAACCCCAAACAAAGCATCCATCATCAATCATTTTCGCAAAAGAGTCTTCCATAAATACTAAAGCACTCGTCTAAATTTACAAGAGAGGCTGTCAACATTTTCTAAATATAAAATTTGATTATCTATGATAAGCTTCCTGCTCAAATTTGACGCATTCCAATCGATTCTCTTCCTGAAATAGAGCCTCCGTAAAACTGACAATTTAAAGTTGCCGATACGATTCAATGAAATAAGGCCGCTGCATAATTTCACTATTCTTCCTTACTGGGCGAGAAATATTGTTTTCCATTTCCTTTTTGTGCGTTCGAGGGACTAAATAATATTTTCTTTGGAAAATAATAATTGAAAACCGGCAGATAAAGAACGAATGGCTCAACGCTATGGTACTAAAAGCACTCATTTAGATAACAGATAAAGGATTCGTTTAGCTTATGTACAAAATCGTCCGGCGCCCTTATTATGTAATATGTTAAATCGAAAGCTCTATTGAAGCACTCGGTCCAATTATTTTTTAGCTTTATTATTATTCAATCAACTCCGAGGAGGCTTTAATAAAAAAGTAAAATATTTCTTAAGTGTTATGGTCCTTTTGGAGGGCGCGAATATTTTAGCGCCTGAAAGCTTTTAAGCGAGATCGTTAAGATGTCTCATTTTCCAGCCAAATTTTTGAAGTATTTCACATTTTTTCTTTTCATTCCAAGATGTACATTTAAACGGGGTTTATATATTAACCGCATAAATATTAGGGGGAATCTAAAATAAACTGATGTTAAAATTTCTTTTTTTTTATGTATAATAACTGTCTAAGAGCTTTAACAAATGGTAGGGTGCATACTATTTATTCTAATTGTATTTTGTACTATTTGCTCTAATTGTTGACAATATGGTTATCAAATCAGTTAATTTAAAATTCTGAATTTTATTTAATATATATATTATACTAGCGAGTACCCGGCAATGCCACACTTAAAGATGTAAAGTCTATGTATTTTAATTCAGTTTATTGGAATGAATTTATATATTTTTAATTACACTGAAAAACGGGTAAAAACGATCGTGCTTAGTAATTATTTGAGAGGTCGTTTTGGTGATGCTCCTTGTGAGTATCCTCCGTCCAGTGCTATGTTGGGTTGTGCATTGCCGTCGCTTCGTGCTAGATTGTTTGCACTTTCAGATTTTTTTGCTTGGTTATTGGTGCCTTAATTTTCGATAAAATTGGTAGCCAAGTTCTGGGTATGCCAGTGCCGTCTTCTCGTCCGTTAAATACGGAGTTACTTTGTTTTTAGATTTCCATCGCTTCTCTCGCAATTTTGATGCCGAAATTTTCGACGGTTACTATGGTTTTTGTACCAGCAAAATCGATGTGATGATTGTTCTTCATACCATGTTTGTAATTCAATTTCAAGACTGCGTTCTAATACACTGTCACCCCGTGGGTCATATAATTTTAGCGCGGAACACCCGAACTGTAAATTGTTAAAGTTTTTTTTTTAAATTTATATGTTCGCATTCATTCTTAATATATTTTGAGGCAATGATAGCACCTCATATCTTGTTGAATCCTGGAGTTTATTTGGCTATTGATTGATTTGTTGTGTGTGAAGATGCATCCAACTGGCTTTTAGAATACATGAATGAGATGAATGATTTGTTTATTTATTGATTTGGATGTGGTTGCTTAGCAACACGCGCTTAGTTGGAAAGCTACGCGATGTATTGGTGTGGGAGTGAGAGGTTAGGATGCGTGCGCTCTCCCTCACTTGGTATAGCGACTGGCTCCCCGCCGAGCACCACTACGTGCCAGCCATCCAGCGCGGCCTTGGCTAACGCAGCCGAGCGCTTCAACAGACATTAGATTGATAGCATTATCGTCTCTCGGCATAGTTGACAAAAGGCTTTGCTTACCTTAGCAAATTTTGGACAGCCGGACGGATGGACGGACACCCATTAATTTATATATATATAGACTAGCGAATATCCGGCATGCGTTGCAATGCCACACTTAAAGATATAAAGTGTATATATTTTAATTCAGTTTATTGGAATGAATTTATATATTTTTAATTACACTGATAAAAGGGGAATACGATCGCGCTTAGTAATTATTTGAGACGTACATAAAGATTTCAAATATATATCTTTCCGATACTTCGAGTCTCCTGCCAGACTCATGGACGCGGAATAGCTGCCGACGTTTTGGTGATGCTCCTTGTGAGCATCCTCCGTCCAGTGCTATGTTGGGCTTTGCATTGCTGTCGCTTCGTGGTAGATTGTTTGCACTTTCAGATTTTTTTGCTTGGTTATTGGTGCCTTAATTTTCGATACAATTGGTAGCCAAGTTCTGGGTACGCTAGTGCCGTCGTCTCGTCCGTTAAATACGGAGTTACTTCGTTTTTAGATTTCCATCGCTTCTCTCGCAATTTTGATTCCGATATTTTCGACGGTTACTATGGTTTTTGTACCAGTAAAATTGATGTGATGATTGTTCTTCATACCGAGTTCGTGTACTGCGAATTTGTAATTCAATTCCAAGACTGCGTTCTGATGCACTGTCATCCCGTGGGTCATATATCTATTGGTTTGTTCAATGTACGATGTGATGCAGGCTGAGCATTATTAAATCACGTAAGCTCTCTGAATTTCGTGTTTCACTTTGTTCTTTTTGTTGGACAAAAGACTTCAAATATTTTCTTCCATCCCAAAGATTCAGAGAAATCCAGATAGAAGCCTAAGACACGCTCGCGTCAAGGAAGCGGCTTTATTTAGATGGCAGGAGAGATGGTCTGCGTCGGTCGTCGGCCGCCATCTCTCACTTTCTTCCTCTCGGTTAGGCACCGTCTGAGATATCGCCGGGTCATCCCATATCACTGGACGTCTCAGTTAATCACACGACACGGGCGATTTAGGGCCTCGTTGGTTAGGTTTAGGCTTTCAACAACTTTGGAGTGTCTATGCGGAGATCCGTTCATAAACGCAGACCATGTTCTGTGGACATTTTCGGGCATGGCGTCCGATCGCGAGGCGTTCCTTCGTTGGGTCAGTGGTCCGAAATTCAGTCCGGTTGGACACGCAAAGCCTGTGGCCACTCCCTCTAATTTTAGGGCATTGAGGGCTTTTTGTAAAAGTTTTGGGGGAAAAGTGACCGCAAGAAGTGGAGAAAGAGCGTGTCTTTGCAGACATTCTTTTAATTATTTTAATTTCATGGTTTTGCACCGTGTTGTGCACTTTGCTCGCGGGCTGGCATGCTCCCGAATAGGGGGATCAATCACACAGCTCGGGTCAGAAGAGGCTCCCCATGTTATATTCGTCTAAAAGATTATGCTTATGCCGTGCTAATGAAGTGCTTTTAGATTCACAATACTTTTCCGTATGGTGCATACGGTCTGAGCGTGAGCAGCCCACATACAGCTGTCCATGTGAGAAGCATGCACGCATACCCTATGTGTTTCTGTTCTTTTTTGATGCTCGTACCGGAAACTGCACACGTTTCAATTCGAATCAGTCGGAATCGTTGGGCCATAACCTCTTTTGAAATTTTTCATTTCAAACTGTAGCTCCGATAATATTATTCATCTTTTTTTTTTCACTAAAAACCTGTTACAGTTGCTACATGTCGTGGCGGATTTCTGTTTCAGAGAAGAACTACAGGCACGACAATTTTCAGTAAAATGTCCAATTCAAATATATTTTTATATAGAATGATAAACTAACTGAATGTTGTCTTTATGTTTTGTTCGTGTGTTTACGTGTCATTTAATTAATGCCTTTACATACAATTCATATCAAATAATCACTTTTGAATTTATCTCGCTGATAAACGTACCACATATTGAAAACCACTGTTTTGTTTGAATATATCGATGCAGTAAGCTCTTTTGGAGGCAACACTAAAATTTCGTTTCAATCTATTAGCTGGTTTAAGAATTATATAAATTTTACGAAGGAAGTAGAGTTTCATGAATTTTAGCGCGGAACACCCGAACTGTAAATTGTTAAAGTTTTTTTTTTAAATTTTGATGTTCGCATTCGTTCTTAATATATTTTGAGGCAATGATAGCACCTCATATCGTGTTGAATCCTGGAGTTTATTTGGCTATTGATTGATTTGTTGTGTGTGAAGATGCATCCAACTGGCTTTTAGAATACATGAATGAGATGAATGATTTGTTTATTTATTGATTTGGATGTGGTTGCTTAGCAACACGCGCTTAGTTGGAAAGCTACGCGATGTATTGGTGTGGGAGTGAGAGGTTAGGATGCGTGCGCTCTCTCTCACTTCGTATAGCGACTGGCGAGCCACCGAGCACCACGATACGCCAACCGCCGAGCGCGGCCGAACGCGGCCGAGTGGACAGCGAACTTCGTGACAGCGGACGCGAGACATTGATTTTTATATATATAGATAACTGTCTAAGAGCTTTAACAAATGGTAGGGTGCATATTATTTGTTCTAATTGTATTCTGTATTATTTGCCCTAATTGTTGACAATATGGTTATCAAATCAGTTAATTATTAGAATTTTATATAATATATATGTATTAAATTATATATTTTATATATATATATATATATAATAAATTCACCACTTTCATGTTGTTATCGTAGCAAAAAATATGCGTTTCCTGAACCGTGTCTTGATACGAACCGACTATAAAAATTGTTATTCGAATTTTGATTACTTTCCGGTCATCTTGTTATGATAGATTTATCCTTTATACAAACAAAACATCAAAACACTCTTTCATGCAACTTCGCCTTAAATATACCGTTGTATTTTAGAGCCCCTATTTGATATGTCGGATAATAATACATTCAGACGAACCCCATTCCAAAAGCACGCGCGGGAATATATCCAAATCAAATATACGAATTTGGCATGCTATTAATTTCAGGAAACAAACATTCGACATTCAGATTTAATATTGGTAAATTCCACAAAAGCACGAAACATTTGACGTCAGATTTAACGATCTGGCGAGCATCAAAATAAATAAACCCTAGGGCTGTTCGTTAGGAAGACGACAACAACGAGATATGAGACATTCGTGCACATATATCATTTTGCCTGCATCAGATTTCAGATGAAAAAAAAGCGTTTCGTACTCGAGAACACTGCTGTAATGATGTCGGAGTATACTCTCATATAAATAACTTGTCCGTGGCTATAACAAATGGCTTCGTATGAATGAAAGAAGAAATATGCTTGGCGGTTTTTATGCGGAAACAAAAATAATGTCGTATTTTTGCTGAAGGCTATTCAAGGTCAGCGTGGAGGCTTTTGCTAATGAAAAAAAACCGCATAAATCACTGAACTACTAAATCTTGATATCACAATGTTTACCATTGCTTTCATAATCTTGGCGATGGAGTTCGTGGCAGTAAAGACGGATTTTGATCTTATTGCGCGATCCTAACACTAAACAAGTGGTCTTTAAAATAATTTTTGATTAAGGAACAATAGATAAGATATAAATATTGGGGTGTAACATAAAAAAATGCCGTTTTTGGACGCGTTCTTAAAGCGCTGTAGCGTGGGCGATTTACCATCCCCATATATAATAGCGCTATTATTCTGATCAGATTTAATTCACCAGATTAACAGTGACATCTTTCGTCTCTCTTTGGGCGCAATGTGTTATTTTAACAGCGTCATCTTCTATGGCGCTGAGGAGACATTGCACCTGCAATAGCAACCGATCGCTTTTTGCGCGTCGGTGGAGACGCGCAGAAGATGGAAATCGGGGGGAGTCGTCGGTTAGCCTTGGCTGCGGAAAGACATCCTTCCCGCAGCCAGATCTCTCTCTCTCTTTCTCATGACAAATGAAGATCTATCTATAGAGGAGAGTCTTTCTAAATTTCAACTCACATTAAAACAAAGTATCAGCATAAAGATACTTATAATTCCAAATAGCTAACGTTGTGAAATATTACAAAAAAACATTTTTAATCTCGATTGTGCTTTGATTTATTGAAATTCGGTAATTTGTGATGTGTTACAATCTAATATAATTGATATTAACTCTTTACAGTCCGTGCGATGAGAATGAGGCAACTTTAGCTTGAAAAAAAGTAGTACAAACTTGATATAGATTTAAATGTATTTATAGGGATGACATTATATATGTGTGTCAATATTCTAATCGTATAAAATATATGTAAAATTTATCCGGCGTACGTGCAATTTAACCTATGCCTATTCACATAAATCAAGTCAAAAAGTATCACATTTTTCATTTTATAACGTTGATACACGTACCACATTTTTATATTTAGATATTATTTATATTTGAAAAATGAATTTAGTACCAAATTGGATGTTCTGTCATGCTAATGTTTAGAAAAATTCATGATGGCCACATACAAGATGTATCCCAAAAGTCATGAAATATTTTTTTTTTTTAAAGATTTATCAATAATACCGGTTCAATATGACAATATTCGTCAAAGTAGCTCTCAACAAGCTGCTTGGATAACATCAATGTTGTCAAAACGGAGTCCTTTGAGTGCGGTTTTAATCCTCGGGGAAAAAAGTCGGCAAGAGCTAAGTCGGGACTGCAGGGTGGCTATGGTAGCGTTGCCATTTTGTATATCGCCAGGAACTCATGGACGCATAGAGCCATGTAGCTGGTCGCATTGTCACACCCCCTTTCCTCAATCTTTCTAGAACATCCACGCAATAAACATTATTAATGGTCTGTCCTTGAAGTGCAAACTCATTTTGGACCCCACCCTTGGTGTCGAAAAAGACAATCAACATTGCATTCACTATGAATTTGTTCATCCTGGTCTTCATTAGTTTTGGGGATATCGAGGCTTAAGAGCTTTATTGTCGAGTTTTGTACAAAATTTGATCGTCGGTTTGAATACGTTGCGTCTAGTAGAAGTGTGGCAAAAAAATATGTTTCATATATAATCACCGTGAACGTGTCAATTAATTTTTTTATTAAACTAATATCAAAATTTGAGTCCATATAACATATTGTTTTAATGGAGTTAATATGTCAAATATTTATTGATAAAGAGATTACATGTATGCATGCTGCCTGATTTACCGGTACGGGTGGTGGCGGATGTGAGCAAATGCACGCTGCTAATTTATATACATTAATTATATGTTTTTAAATTGTTACCCCCATCAGAAAGCGATCGTTCAGGTTTCTTTGAAAGGTCGTCATTAATCGATAGGGATGACATTAAAATTAATTTAATTGGATTCGGATTAGTTTGAAACTAGATGCATAATCGTTTAGAGACCCTAAAGTTTGTAATCTTGGGGTCGTTAGCTTCGAGAGTGATAAATCGAGACGATGAAAAACCTCAAACTACTCTGCCATAATTAAATTGGGAGAGAAAAATAAAACTATTTATACCCGCTATGAAATACGAGTGTGAAAGCTGCACGGATTCGCGTGCCGCCATTCGTTCCGTGCCGCCATTTTTATTGGCCATAAAAATAAGTTTAACGCCAATAACCGCATTTAATTAGTTCGGTCAGCTCCCGTTTAACCGGCGAGCAGTTGGCAAATTAATATTGTACATTTTGTATGGCCGCGATAATCTTTAAGCTTGTATTAATTATTAAGGGCGTCGTTTAACATCGCGCATGAGAGCTTTTAAGTATTTAACGCCCTGAAATCACGGCAGACACGCTCGACTTTTATGCTCTTAGGATCATATGAAAATTAATATGAGCTTTCTGTGCTTGGAAATTTGAAAAATAGTCGGATACACGTGGAGGCCATACAAGTTCATAAAACTGTGCTCCGAAACAATTACTTGTAGAGACCGAGTTTGTTAGTCGACTTTTTTAGTTTTTATTCTGCGAAATTCTTTGAAAAACTAATTTAAAAGATGGGGTAGTATCGCCTGCAAGTGCCATATTTTAACTTCGTTTTTAATAAGTAACAATGTTATATTCTGGTGTACAACTTTAATAAAGTTGTTATTTTTACCAGGGCGCAAATTGATATTAAGTGTAAAGTTTTAGATTGGATTTAAAAATGCTCAAACTTAATTTACATTTATGTGAAAAGTGATATTCTTTCCATAAATAATATATTTGATAAGAAAAGTATACAATTCTATCAATTATTTATCGGGTAGAACAGAAAGTCATGATGTATTTTAAATTGGTGAAAATCATAAAGGCAATATGTGTGTTTATAATTAATCAGATGCTGGACTTTAAACAAGAACTTAAACCCAAAGTTGTCCAGGTGATGTTAGAAAAGACTCTATGATATAAATACCGGGAGGACTCGAAAATATTTGAATATGTTGAAACCTTATGTTTGAGCTCAGTTTGAGTCCAGACACATCTTTGTAAGTTATTTATTTTGTAGAATCCTATGATTCCTGGATCTTAGGATTCCAGTTATAGGAAAACTTATAGGCAAAACGAAGAGGATAAGTATTATGGAATAGGATGGGTACCGCACGCCTTGACCAAATTTATAAATAACGAGCGGAGAATTTCGGAAAGTTCAGAAAGTTCGGAAAGTTTTTTCAAATAAAGGATCAAAGGACTGCCAAAGCGATACGAAGATTTTTTAAATTTAAAAAAAGAGATGAACCTAGAACGAGAAGACCTTTGAATTTTAAAAACGATCAATTTTAATCCCTAATCGAGTTTAATTGACGGCAAAAAATAGAGGAGACATCGTAAAGACTGGAAACCTATTGGGACTATTCAAAACTCATCGGCAAAATGAATAGGATGGGTGTTATGGGGTAGGATGAGCACCAAACGTCTTAATAGAACACACCAAAAAAGAGCGACAAAGCTCGCGCAATGCCTTGTTGATAAAAAAAAAGTTATTGGCTCTTTTTAATTAAAAAAATCAATGACTTTTTCAACAAAGAAAAAATCAATTCCAATGTCTATAAGTAAAAACAGTTTAAAGTTACGAGAGTAATTTAGAAAGAAAGGTTACAAGGGTTCCTAAGAGCAGGATAGTTGTATATATATATATATATATATATACAATATATATAAGGAATTTAACGGTCAGTTTGTTTGATCCCGCGTATTTGTCGACCATTTTGTTCGGTCACAGTAATTTTTTCCGATGGAGAGTTCGTCACGCCTTATACCGCCTCCCATCTATACGATATTCATCGAAAGCTCGTGGAAGTTTATGGTAGTGATGTAATGAGTAGACAGCATGTCACGAAGTGGGTTAGGTTATTTAGAGAAAGCCATACTGATACAACGAGGCAAGGATTGGGAGGCCATCAGTGATTTCTGACGGACTTATACAAAAAATTGAACAACAAGTGCGAAACGATCGCCGTTTGAGGCTTGACGACCATCACGAAGAATTTCCTGAAACTTCTCGAAGTCTCCTTGGTGATATTGTGTCGGAAAAACTTGATTACAAGAAGTTGTGCACGAGATGAGTGCCCAGAATACTCACACCGTAGCAACGTCAAAGTCGCATGAATTTTTGGATCGTTTTGCATAGGAGGGAGAAGCTTTTCTGGAATCTTTCTGCTATCAAAACAGGGGATGAGACTTTCAATTAAATTGAGAATTTCAATAAAATACAAGCATTTTTTGACCTTACTTTCTGGACGACTTTCGTATTAAATGGCGTGTTTATAATACAATATATAGAATAAATACATATATTAGTAGAATCAAAACACAAACAATTCGTAGAAAATATGCTTTCACACCGAATAAGTATTCGGTTTCCATGAAAACATGGTTTCGTTATAACCTTACGGAGCATCTTGAGATTAAGACAAGAATGTCCAAAATTGGAAGCCTTGAAATATTATAATAAATTCTGTCCAAATCTGTGTTCAATTATCAGAATTGGGAATCAACAATAATTATTACACAAGCCTGAAATTCTTTATTTGATTTAAGTTGTTTATTAAGGTTAAACACATGGCGTATTAAATATAAGGAGAATATGGCATACGTACTTTATTTTAGGTATTGCTATTTATGAGCCACTAAAACCATTAACAAAATATACGGCAAACTATTAACTGACAATAAATAATAATTATGGCTTATTATTTTTAAAACTGACAATGGAAAGTTACCCTCGGATCAGAACAATGTTTGAAAATTTGATGATGACATGCTTCGATCATGATAGCTAATTTATTAAAAGAGTTTATTTAAATTAAGAAGAAGTATTGCAACATTAAAAGCATTAATATAATATATTAACCCTTGGATTAGAGAGCTAATTTTAAATTGAGTTTAACATTGATGTCCATACAATCCAAACAGGACCACGCAGCGTGAGTGAAGTTTGTATACCAATAAATGAACCTTAACACTGCTGATAGCACACAACATTCATTAATTTCTTCGCATAAATATAAATAATGCAAATGTGTGTCTTCAGTTTTAGTAACAAAATAATGCATTTGTTGAATCTAAAAATCAGTTTTAAGTATATAATTAATTTATGTAGCTTTTTACTATATATTATAATTCTAAGAAGAACACCAACGATATAAGAAGAACCCATACCTAATGGTTTTCAACCGGATGCGGACAAATTCTATTATAATTTTAATGTTAGATGTGTAGCGGTACTCTTACAGCACGACTTTGCTATCGCACATATGCGCGATTACTCGTTAATGGGTTAAGTACGTGTAAAATTTATAATAAGCAACTATAACATCCTCTAAATTATTTATTAATGTATTAACACCGAATTTGATGTGCTTTACTATATTATGTATTGGACCAAAGGGGTGGAAAAATATAGCGCTTGGATATAAATATATGATGGAGTGTACATAAATCGTTTATCAAATTGGGATAAACAATAAACGGAGCACATTGAAAATGTGAAAATTAACATGGCCATCGGAATTCCATTAATGCCCCGTGAATAATTGCGCCCCAATAAATGGTGTACCAATATACGGATTGGCATCCGGGAAACTTAATGGATTATTTGAATGTTACTTATTTGGAGATTAAATTAAATTTGACTCTAATTCCTACAATTTGGTTTCAGCCTCGCGTATTCGATACGAGATCACAGGAGGTAACGTAGGGGGCGCTTTCGGGGTGAGAAATTCAACGGGCGCCATTTATGTCGCCGGACCCTTAGACTACGAGACCAGAAAGAAAGTGAGTAATCAATATACATTAGCAATTTATTCGAACTTTGTCGGGTGGCCATCGTTTTTATATTTCTCGGAAATTTTGCCTTTACAGCAAATTTTATCTTTGTTAATGTGTGCTCGTAATTGCAAAAAAGTATCTCGCGACGAGATTCTAATGTTATCGAGCGTTTGCTTTTAGGATTTGGGAATTAATGTCTGTCGTTGGCGAATCTTTCGGAGCCATCTTAACGCTTTACAGACAGGCGATTTTTTCGCGTTCGAAATAAGCTCTTGTTTAAATAGCATTACAGAAACGTCGTAAATCTTAATTGACAAGTGAAAAACTTGGGCGACGATCGGCCTTTCAATCTTTGTGCCTCGGAGCTTGATAGATTCAGTGGATTTTTCAAATTTATATTACTTATGTAATCACGAAAAAGCACTTTCAAAAAAAGTTGTTTTGGACCCAAAAAAATACATTTCACTCGAAGCTCGAATATATTTTCTACAATCTAATTGTCATATGTGAAGAAAGGTCATCCCTTCGATTTACAAAGCAAAACATATGTATACAGGGTGTTTTGCACACTGACCGGATTTTTTTTTTTGACGATTAGAGGGATCTTTTACTACGTTTCACACATAAGCTATATGTCCTAAGGGTCAGGGTTATCGGAATAGATTTTTTTTAATTTAATTTATTTACAAAATTTGTTCAAATTTGCCACCTCTGCTTCATATGCACGTCCCTAGACAAAGAAATCCATTGGTGTCAGATTTGGTAACCGTGCAAGCTACGGAATAAAGCACGTCCCCAGGCAAAGAAAAACAGTGGTGTCAGGTTTAGAGAACGTGCGAGCCACGGAATAGGGTCGACAAAAAAAATTAATCTACACGACTTAGGTGCCCACAAAAGAAATCCTAATTGAAATAATAATCTTTATTTAGAGAATTTAGAAATTGACATTTCTCAATCGCTTGAAAAATTTTTGTGATTTTGGAAGCTCAGAACTAATTTTTTCTTTGAACCAATTGCATATAATAATGATTTATTTAAATCAAAAATATATTGCAAAATACAAAAACAGTTATTTCGTGTTATTATGACCACACATTAAAAAGTTATGACGATTTCAAGGTGAAATTTTGGGTATTTTTTCAAAATCTATTTCGACAACCCTGATACTTAGGACATAGGGACTATGTGTGAAACGTAGCATAAAACTCACTTAATCCCTAAAAAATTAAATACTCCATCAATGTGCAAAACCCTATATACTCGCTGGCGGTATTTATAAAAAGAAGGAATATTTTTCTTAATAATGCTGAACCGAAAACCGAAAAAACCGTTATTTTTTCATAACATATACTGATATGTATTTTTATAAATTCAAATTGATAATTTTATGCCGCCAGAGACTTCGTGAGATGTTGCTTTTTAATAGTGGGACAAGAAACCTACCCTTAAATATAAGTTGCATTCTGGTGTTCCAGAGATAAATTCATTTTTTTAATTGATGAAAATTGAGTTTAAAAAAAAAATAACATGACCTTGAATTTGAACTCTGATTTTTTTTCTTTCTTCAATTTGGGTGGCGATGATATCCTATTATATGTATCGAAAAGTCTTTGCCGATTGTTTAACAATGAAAAAAATATTTTTTAATTTTCGTTTAAAAAATCTTACAAAACATAGTTTTTTTTCATTACTATCCACTATTCCCAATAGTTTTTCAAAACCTCTTTTGAAAATATCTTCTGCTTTTGAGTTAAAATATGTATAAATATGATTTTCGATTTGCGGTTCGAGAGCATTTATCCTTAAGATAGTGTGCCAAAGATCGAACAAGATGATAATCTATCGAAGCCAGGTCTGGTGAATATGGAGGGTGTAGAAATTCTTCCCATTTTAATTCCCTGATTTTTTTAGTCGTCTTCTTCACCTTATGGGGTCGTGCATTGTCATTTTGCAGAATCACTAAATTGTTCCTGATTAATTCTCAACGTTTGACTCTCAATTTTTTGTTAACTTCTAATGGCTGACAATACATATTTGCAGTTATTGTTTCGCCAGGTTTCATAAATTCATAATGAATAATTCCTTGAATGTCCCACCAAATGCACAAAAGAATATTCGTGGGTCGTCAATTCAGGTTTCGGAGTCGGAAATGCTTTTGTCTTAACGAAAGCCATTGACGTTTTCGACTTATGTTGTCATAAACAATCCATTTTCTATCTTCATTTAATTCAAAAAGGGACGAACATTTTATCTTGACAAACTGAGCTCAAATAGACGTCAATCAAAATCGGCATTAAAATATTTAATAAGCTTTTATTTTAATATATAATCTAATATATAAAAATAAGTTGCGTTTCCCGGCTAATGCTCGGGCGAAATGGGTTGATATGCGCGTTCATCGGATTGAGACAAAACTTGGTCCACTTTTTGCCAAGGGATCAGGGGGTGACATAGGCATAGTACAATTAACTTACAGTAGATTTTTAATTCAAAACTTAATGTGTGAAAGTTGTTGATTCTGACGTGTTTGAGATTATGCGTTGCTAAGGCGTTGCTAAGGCTATAGGTATATAGTACCTACAAGTTGCAGTAGGAGGCGTCGTGTCGTCGTCACATACAACACATACGTCAAACTTCAATGTCATTTGCAGGTTAACCATCGGCGTGAGTCAATTATATCCAAATTATTTATCGCAAGCACTTTTAAAATGCTTCATTTCATTCATCGCTTATTCACGTACGTAACAATCGAAAAAATACGTTTGAGTGTTATCCGATCAAAATCAGACGACCAACGTGCAACGAGAATCGAAAGTACATGTTGATTTGAATATTGCTGCATTTCAATATGATATTCGTTACGATTACAGTTTGCATCCCAGTGTAAAATGGATAAAGGTTAAATCCTGTTAACGGGGGACAAATTTATTGGTAAATTGAAAACGCCTTCATTTCGACACAATGAAAACAAACAAACCTAACCTAACCAGATTTGAATTTAAATTTAATTTAAAAAATAAAAGCAAGAAACAAATGAATAATTATTTTATTTAATAACAATATGTTGACGTTGAAATCAACAATATATGGATCTTCTTTTTCATCGAAAACATTCAAAGCTCATACCAACGTCGGATATTGTCGTGCAAATTGTACATGCAAATAGGCAGTGATATGGCAGTAGTCAGTATTGAAAGACTTGATGCGCGCAACGATCGAGTTCAAACTCAATTTCAAACAGGTCGATATATCAGCAGTGACGAGGCTCTTTGGCCTATTTTGAGCTTCCTAATTCACAGAAGCAATCCGAATGTTGTTCATCAATATCAAAGAATTCATTCAACAAGAATTCGTTCTGCACTTGAACAGCAGTACGATGCTAATGATTTGGATGCATTTGTCGAAGCAAACGAACAACTTTTGCTTGCGGAACAAAAATTGACCTACGATACAATTACAAATGATCTGTTCTTCCTTGATGCGCCCGGCGGTACTGGAAAAACGTATCTCATCACTTTACTATTGGCTCACATTCGATCTCAAAATAGAATTGCTTTAGCTCTTGCTTCATTAGGTATTGCGGCAACATTATTAGATGGTGGACGAACAGCGCATTCGGCATTCAAATTGCCATTAGATATGCATTTATTGGAAGCTCTGACATGTAACATTCCTAAAGTTTCTGACATAGCTAAAGTTTTGAAAATTTGCAAGGGGATTATCTGGGACGAATGCAATGCTTGATCGAACTCTTAAAGACTTACGATCAAATGCAAAACCGTTTGGTGGCGCTCTAATTTTATTATGTGGCGACTTTCGACAACCTCTTCCAGTGATGCTTTCATCGACACCAGCTGATTCTTGCCTCAAAGCATCGCATCTTTGGAGAGACGTGCGAAAACTGACATTAAAGAAAAATATGCGCGTACATTTGTAGCGTGATGCGTCGGCAGCCACATTTTTAAAACGACTATTGAACATTGGTGAAGGAAAAGTGCATGTTGATGCTACCAAGTTTATTTCATTTCCATCGAACTTTTGCGTTGTTGTGCCATCCATCGATTTACTCATTCAGAAAGTTTTTCCGCAGATTTTTAGTAATTATAAAAATCATTATTGGCTTTGCGAACATGCTATTTTGGCAGCAGAAAACACCGACGTCAATACAATCAACCACACAATACAATAACAAATTGCAAATGATTCTGTTACCTACAAATCGATTGATAGCGCCATGAATGCAGACCAAGTTACTAACTATCCAATCGAGTTTTTAAATTCGTCAGATCTTCCTGATGTGCCACCTTACAAATTGGAACAAGACTCACTATGAAGAAATTGATGCCGAATATCATCGAAACAACTATATATTCTTAATGGAAAGTCGAAAGGAGAAGATGTGCTCATTCCCACCGACGTGCAATTTGATAAGAGACGACTGCAGCTCCCCGTTGGACTTGCATTCTCAATGACCATCAACAAGGCACTTCAAGTGTGCGGAAGAATCTAGAAAATCCACGTTGGACAGCCGAGAAATTTATTTGTATTTGTTAAAGACGGAAAAGCCAAAACTATTCTCTACCCTAAAGCACTTAGCAGAACAATTAAGTAAGCAAAATGTATGCTTTTAATATTTTTTCTTTATATATCATTCAATATCAATAAATGTATTAATTGTCGGAAAAAATATCATTATTTATATCATTGCTAATTAAACAAGATAACTCTTTCAAATTTCAAATGGTATTTTTAGAACTATTTCTTCTGTGGCAGCAACGCGCCGGGTACCAGCTAGTAATTAATAATAATTTCCCAACAAATCGTGACCACAAACTAATAAGGTAATTTGATTGAAATTCGCACTGTTAGTATATGCTCCAAAATCAATATCCCCCATCCACTTTCGGCCTACTTGATGTGGTTCAATATAATCTCGTTATTTAATAGCCAAACCTCGTTTATCACATTTAGCTAATTTTAGAGTATTTTGCAAAATATTTAACCATTGTTATAACAATTCATACTTAGCACCCTCATGTTTGTCTGTCCATGGGAACGCCTAAAAACGAAATTGCCCTGAAATGAGCTATTTTTAAAATAATTTCCATTGTATCAATGAAACCTATACACGCTAATTAATAAAGCTTTTAGCCCGCATGGAATGAGAGGATTGAATAAATATACACAACCAGCTTATTGAATTGCAAATACACCCTTGTGATTTAGTGTACCCTAAAGTTTACGTTCTTTTCTCACCACCTCGATGCCAATTTATTAAATGAAAAGACTGAACAAAATCGATGCTTTTTCAATTATCGTTCTAGCAAATATTTTAAGCCATGATTTGCGAAATGAATATAATATTCAAACGAAGAAACAAATATTATTTTTTAATATAAAAAGCGATTTAAATGCGTACAAATTTTATCAAAAACATGTTGCTAAAATATGTATTTTAATATGCGTAAGAATGGCATTTACTTGACCACTTTCTCAAATGGACATACCGCAATTAAATTAGTCAGATTACTTGTTTCTCTATGGGAGCCTTTGGGACTTTGAGACCAAATATTTCACCTTCATCATGACCTACGAAATACATTCAAAGTTTAATGAATTGCTCCATACTTTCCATGAAAATAGATCACGCATTGTCTTAGATTTGGGATTCTCAGCGATTTTTAAATCGCTCATGCATTCAGATACACGATAAAGCACTCAAGAAATTAATATAGGAGTTAAATAAAAATAAAAATATAATGATGAACCCTAGAAGAACCCATTAGCTCCCGTTAATTAATTTTGCACTATTTATCCAATTTAACACACATGGTCTGATATGAAAATTATCCTTGATATTTACCCGAGCTAGCTCTGATGAATAACGACTTGGGAGCTTAATTTTCCAAAATAGCATTAATTAGATATTTGGCAGCTCCATTGATCTTGTCAGTCTGTGTTTAATCAATCCATCGTAGGAAATAGGCTAAAATATAAAAGACACGGTAGACTTAAAATCATATTACTGTAGACTGATATGATCAAATATGATTTATTTTATCAAATTAAGCTAAAAATAACAACATGAATTCGCGTAAATGGTATTGCATTGCAGATATTAATAACTTATTTTAATTCAATTTGTTGCGTAATATCCATGATTATTCAAAATATTTTCTGTTTATTGATTAAATTATTTATCCTATCGCAGTAAATATCTCCTAGTTTTAGGACATTTTTTTTAATGGAAATATTTACAATATTTGTCCCACTGGTGTCAGAAGTGGGATGTGTAAGATGGAGCGGGGGTGCTCTCAAAGCAGAGTCCCCGGGCCACTCTCTACTCGCACGTATTCTCCGAGATGACTGTGTTCACATGCGGGTTCGTTTTGCTATCAGGTTTTAATGGAGACGTACGGCAAGAAGAACGTCTTCTCGCAACAAAGGCTATCTGACAATTCCCAACTCTTGCGTGTCATCGTCGAATCAAAAGCGTTGGACACGCAATAAACAATAGGTGTCGTTATTTCTGAAGCTATCACTGTTAAATTAACACATTGCATCTGAAGAGAGACAGAATATGTCACTCATAATCTGGCAAATTAAATCTATACAAATTGTTTTGTACTTAAATTCTAAATCAACAAATCAAACACACTGATCCACTTCTTCAACACAGTCTTCCACTGATCTTTAGCTCTGCGCGCGGAGTATCCTGGTGACCACTCCTTTTGCTCCGCGACCTCCAAGGGAGGCGAGGTTTCCGTAGGAAAACCAGCATCAGACAACACGCATCCGAAGGTGCGTTGGAGTAGGAAGGGAGAGTTTAGGCTAAGTTCAAGGGAGGGGTTTCACTGCCACCACGAGTCCAACTTAGGTTTGAATGGAGCTGCGGTAGATGACGGACTGTATGAACTACTCCTTCTCCATGATACTCGTATCGGTTCGGTCATTTGTAATACCTAGCCACGAAGACGAGTCGCTGTTCTTCCCTGTATACACTAAGCTGTTGAAGATAGTGGTGATGCCTTTGACATAGATTCCACCAATTTCTGTAATCAGCAGTTCCATACATTCCTTTACAGGTACATAATACAGGGTGACCTACGTATCCAACTCACGTTAGCTGAGCTACCCCAGCAGCGATTGATGAGCAAACCGACGAGGCTGCTTTCGCGCACCTCAACATCATTATCTCAAAGGGTTTAACCGTTGCCCACGGGCGTAAGGTTGGCTCCCCCCACCCCCCTGGAGTTTTATGGGTGGGCATATAAAAATTCCAGACTTTATTCAGTTCACTTTCTTCTTTAAATCAGTCCAAAACTTCCCTTCAACGCCATGCGACAGTACTTAGACTTTGGGTCCCAATGAATAACACGCACTCCAAAGATAAAAATCTTAGTACATAAAACTGGTGTCAGAAGCGGGATTTGCTGCTAAACAACATCGGGAAATTTGTAAAACTTCAAATTGGTGTCAGAAGTGGGATATACTGTAGATCATATTACAAAACTTAAAAAAAAGATTAACAGCGCCGTTGCGTGGAGATATCATTTCATCCAAGCTACACTTCCAAAACGTAATTTTACATTCATCAAATATGGTTGATTTTTTTTATCAACTCCTGGTTTAATTTAGTAAATTATTCATAGTATTTATTGGTCGATTTAAAAAAATCGCAATACACTTCACCACAATTTTGCTTTGGGGTCCCTTATATCAGTCTTTTTTTTTCTGTGGGCGAGAAAATCTTTGCAAGACGCCCAGTGAAACTGGGCAGTGTAGGATTCACGATTGTTCGGTCGTGCCTGCCCACTAAACCCGCCCTTGTCTTTCTCTGTCCTCCTGGTATTGTTTTCCACATTGCTTCGGGAGGACAGGTAGTCTGGCCTTAGGTGATTGGCCCTATTCTATTGTTGGAGAGGCTGTTGCGCTCTGCGTCTCTCTCTTTCACTGCCCTCTTTGGCGCTCAGAATCTCTTCCACGTATTCGCGCCAAAGGTCCCAGTTCTTCTTGCTCTCCATCATGCTGTGGATCATGTTGTTGGCGTTGAGCTCGGCTACCCCGAGTGCTTGTTTCAGCAATTTCCTCTGGGGTGCCCAAGCCTCACAGCTAATGATGGTGTGCTCTGCATCATCGACCTCCGCTTGGCAGTGGTGGCAATTGGCAGCTGTTTCCTTGCCAATCCGCTTTAGGTACGCTCCGAAACATCCATGTCCGGTGAGAGCCTGAGTTAAGCGGTAGGTCGTTTCGCCGTATTTTCTGGCCCTCCACCGACTTACGACCGGTATAAGTCGGTGGGTCCATCTTCCTTTTGTGGACTGATCCCATCTCTGTTGCCAGGCTTCCTTCAGTTTCTGTTCATGTTTGTTGCGGTTTTTGGGATCTTCATAGTCCTAGGCCCTCTTTTTTGCTAGGAGGTCCAGCGGCGGGATTCCTGCAATCACGAGCACCGCTTCTTCTGATACTGTTCTATATGCTGTGGTGACTCGGAGCGCTCCCTGTCGCTGGACCCCAGCCAGTTTTTTCCTATAGCTCTCGTGACGGAGTGACTCGTACCATATCGGGGCACCGTACAGAAGTATTGAATGGATAACCTCATTTATGATTTTCCTTCTGCACGGCTTTGGCCCTCCGACATTGGGCATGAGCCGTCCGAGCTCACTGGCCACCTTCTGCGCCTTCTGCGCAGTTGCTTCGATGTGTCTTCTGAAGGTCAGCTTGTTGTCCAAGAGGATCCCGAGGTATCTCAGCGATTTGCTGTATTCCACCTCGTGACCGTTCACAACAAGCTTTTTGACCCTCGGTCTCCTTCTCCTGCTGCATATCATTGCCTCCGTTTTCTCCACCGCTAGCTGCAGGCGATTCTCACGCATCCACGCGTTTATCCTAGCGAGGGCTCCCTTATATCAGTCTACGATAGAAAGAGGTGCTTATAGAAGGGTTGTCCAATGTTGTTTACCTGTAAAATTATTGTTTACATTCAACTTTTTGTGACCCATCACAATCTTATCCAAAAATGGTTCCTTTTTAAGATCTGCAGATCCGAAAAATGAAACTCCATGCAGCAGCTGGTCGACAAGAGAAAGAATCGTTTATATCAGTCTACGTTATATTCAACATAGATACGCTACGCACATGCGCTCCGCTGCCTCTACTATACGCGTATGCGTGTATAGATCAATAGCGCACCTATTTTAATATATATTACACAAACAACATATTTTTGCGTACAATTTTCGTTAGCAAATGGAAAAAAAGCAACGCACAAAATGATATGCAATGCTAAAGTTTTCGGGGGAGGTAAGAAATATTATTTTTAATATTAAATAAATCAAAATAATATAAGATTTTTTTAATCGAATAATAAGTTGTTAAAATTAATTGCACTACAGTTTGTTGATTAAATTTAAAAATACTGAAATAAATTCATTTATGTATAGCATTTTTCCAGACGATCTGATGAACTTTAAATTGATGCTGTAGTCCTCGTGAGTTATTATAAAAAGATGGCTGAAATAAGGGGCCATGTCTAGCACAAATACAGCACAAAAAGAGAACCTCATCGTTTTTAACGAAATTTGAATATGAATACCGTCGCTCCCCAATGAAAATATAAGAGACAAGGTTGTGGACTCGCAGAGCGCTGTTCGAACGAGTGCTTATTTTCGAATAAGTGTGAATTGTGAAACCCGGCGAAACCTAATAAACGCCTTCAATTCTTTTTACTTACCCCTTGCATTAAAAAGTTTTCATGTACGAACATAAAAATTTTAACACGCAAGCATTTCGCGTTCGTTTACAGCCAAACAATATTCGGAATATAGTCACATTCGAATCTCATAAAACTTTCAAATTGGTCCTCGGGGAGTCTTTGCGCATTCATTGGGACCAAAATTACGACATTTTATGGGGGACGTCTCAAATTGTGAGATGCAAATTGCGCGCCATAAAAAAGTGATATGGCTATAAAAATTTCTAAAATCTGTTTTTTATGTATATTAACAGCGCAGGGATGCACGCGGAATTCTTGCAGGGAGAGCTTTTAAAAGCACAATGCATACGAAGTTCCCGTCCATTATATGAATTAAATGAGGACTTTCACATAGATTGCATTGTACCATGATCCACTGGCAACAGTTCCAATGGAACGGAGAAAGACTTCCACGTCTAGAATGTGTAGTCAATTGTGCTAAGAGACAATTAAGAAGCGCATAGAATTATTATAAAGAGCGTTTTGCAACCTCTAAAGCAGTGATTCCCAAAGTGGTCTATATCGACCCCCAGGGGTCTATGACAACCTGCAAGGGGTCTACGTCAGCGAAAAAAAAATGGGGTCCATGAAACGAAAATAGGGGTTCACGATAGTGGATCTCAACACATACACTGATACACTGGTACTTATTTACTTACATCATATTATTTTATAATATAAAGACATATATTTTTTAGACAGGGTTGGTTGACGTTGTTGGGTTGGGTTGGGTTGGGGTATGTTAGGTTGGGGTATGTTATGTTGGGATATGTTAGGTTGGGGTATGTTAAGTTGGGCTATGTGAGGTTGGGCTATGTGAGGTTGGGGTATGTGAGGTTGGGCTATGTGAGGTTTGGCTATGTGAGGTTGGGGTATGTGAGGTTGGGGTATGTGAGGTTGGGGTATGTGAGGTTGGGATTAGTTAGGTTGGGGTATGTTAGGTTGGGGTATGTGAGGTTGGGGTATGTGAGGTTAACCTCACACAGCCCAACCTAACATACCCCAACCTTACATACCCCAACCTCACATAGCCCAACCTAACATACCCCAACCTCACATACCCCAACCTCACATACCCCAACTCACATAGCCCCAACCTCACATACCCCAACCTCACATACCCCAACCTCACATAGCCCAACCTAACATACCCCACCTCACATACCCCAACCTCACATAGCCCAACCTAACTAACCCCAACCTCACATACCCCAACCTCACATAGCCCAACCTAACATACCCCAACCTCACATACCCCAACCTCACATAGCCCAACCTAACTAACCCCAACCTCACATACCCCAACCTCACATACCCCAACCTCACATACTCCAACCTAACATACCCCAACCTTACATATCCCAACCTCACATACCCCAACCTCACATAGCCCAACCTCACATAGCCCAACCTAACATACCCCAACCTCACATAGCCCAACCTCACATACCCCAACCTCACATAGCCCAACCTCACATAGCCCAACCTCACATACCCCAACCTCACATAGCCCAACCTCACATACCCCAACCTCACATAGCCCAACCTCACATAGCCCAACCTCACATACCCCAACCTCACATACCCCAACCTAACTCCTTCGATAATGGTTCGGGGTATGTTAGGTTTGGTTAACCCAACCCAACATATACCAACCTCACATAGCCCAACCTAACATACCCCAACCTCATACACCCCAACCTCATATACCCCAACCTCACATAGCCCAACCTCACATACCCCAACCTCACATAGCCCAACCTAACATACCCCAACCTCACATACCCCAACCTCACATAGCCCAACCTCACATACCCCAACCTCACATAGCCCAATCTAATATACCCCAACCTCACATACCCCAACCTCACATACCCCAACCTCACATACCCCAACCTCACATACCCCAACCTCACATAGCCAATCCTCACATAGCCCAACCTCACATACCCCAACCTCACATAGCCCAACCTAACATACCCCAACCTCACATACCCCAACCTCACATACCCCAACCTCACATAGCCCAACCTCACATACCCCAACCTCACATAGCCCAACCTAACATACCCCAACCTCACATACCCCAACCTCACATACCCCAACCCCACATACCCCAACCTCACATACCCCAACCTCACATACCCCAACCTCACATACCCCAACCTCACATACCCCAACCTCACATACCCCAACCTCACATACCCCAACCTCACATACCCCAACATCACATAGCCAAACCTCACATAGCCCAACCTCACATACCCCAACCTCACATACCCCAACCTCACATACCCCAACCCAACATACCCCAACCTCACATAGCCCAACCTAACATATCCCAACCTCATATACCCCAACCTCACATACCCCAACCTCACATAGCCCAACCTCACATACCCCAACCTCACAAATTTTATAAAAACAGCATTTGAATTGGCAAGAAATTCAAAATATTCAGATGAAAATGATGAAATTTTTGAGCATTTCATCTTCAAAGATCATAAAAGCTAAGATTATGCTGAAGAATGGTCTAAAATGAGAATATTTGGCCGATAAAAAACGCATCGTTTAACCTTATATAATAAATTAAATAATATTAACCCATAGACTACTGAGATACGATGTATCGTAGATTTCAATACGGTCGAGGATTTCTATCGACGTCGACTTTCTGTGTGCCAGGACATTAGTAGTTAAAAACATATTTTACGTATTTTAATTGATTATTGCCTAAAATCGAAACGAATATGCGACCATTATGGCGTGTAGGGATGATCCTAACGGTCACTTGTTGTCTCAACCGTCGTCCGATATTTCATGTCACATGTCATTACCTATGAGGAAAACCACGAATATGGTTTTGACGTGATCCCATTGATTCCCCACGAGTCTCCATAAAAGCACCCAGAGGCCCAAAGGTTCTTTCAATATTAAATATTAATACATGCTGATATATCCATGTGAATAAGATGACAACACGGCGATATTTTATCTCGATTACATATCGTTGAAGATCCCTTGTGGGGCGCTATGTTAATGTCATCATAATTTTGGCTCAAAATCGTAGATCAATGAAATAAGACGATCTATTTTTCAGATGTATCATTTAAAATTACGGCAATACGATGCGGAATTCAAAAGCTCAATTATGACAGCGCAAAGCTTACATTATAGCTCCTGATCCGTGACTGGCCATTGAACGGATTCCGTGTTTATGTAACATGGGCCATAGTTTTGAATAATAATACAAAGCTTTTGAATAGAGTCCTGGTAAAGTTTGATTAAGTCTATTGTATGTATATATTATTTTTGAGCGTCCATTCGTATTGTTTATTTTATTAGCTTACCTGAACGATTTCGATACTTGTTCCCGACCACAAAAGTATTCTCAGATTTAAGCTTTGTTTATGTTTGCGAACAGAGCTTTCGCAGAAAATTAATTTGGCTCCTAAAAACTTTTTGAATAAATAATTTTAATCAAACGATCACGAATATATACTTAATGTACGCATTAATATAAATTAGAAGAGTGGCAAAGACTCGCATGGGGTCATATAGGTAATTTGATCACTTTCATAGATGATTGATCAGTATTTTGCAGTGTTTTTACAAATATATTTTACTAATATCATAATGTACCAGCTAGTTATTTGATAAATTTGGGTTATCGATCTATACAATCGAACGATTTCAGCAAGACACTCCTCCGTCTCTATCTCTCTCCGAACTAAACATGAAACAATGTTCTTTTTGAATCACTGGAATTCGATCGCAAATACGTGACTGTACTCCTCGAAAGGTGAATAATTAAGGAGAGTAAATTCTACAATATTATTCATGTACTTATTAAAAATAAAGGCATAAAATGTTCAAAATTTTGCTAAAAAATTAATTCTTAATACAAATAAAAACATTTAAAAAATTCATAAAAGAATCGCCCGGATCAAAAATCGTATCCGAACCGATATAAATGTTTGTAACTGAACCGGAACGAAAACCGAATTGAAAATAAAAAAAATCATCGCATAATTATATCCAAAACCCGGATAAAATAATAGAATGCGGTTATAACGAGCGAGCAAGATTTAAAATATTTGCTTGTAGTTGAACGATATTCGTTTTAAAATAAAAAGTCTTTAAAAAAACTTGCTTAATTTTGCGATATTTGCGACTTTCCTGTTACAGCCGAGTCTTCCCCGCTTAAATCCGCGCAAATTGAAACATAAGTCTTCCTTTAAATAATTTTCCACGTGAACACTTTTCCCTTTTAAACTCAGCGCCATCTCATAAAATTCATTTTCATCGGAACACTTTCTATTCAGCCCTCCGTTGTCGTCGATAAATTCACTATATAAAATAAATGTGAAAATACTAAAAACAGTTTCAATCGCACAATTTATATCATCATTTCTGCTCGTTATATCCGTGTGTTTGATATTTAGCGCGGTACAAGCATGAAATATGAAAATGTTAAATTTAAATTAGTTTATTCAATTATTAAAGCGAAGCATTAAGATATTGATATCAAATTATTTCAAGCCCCCATAGAATCAATATATTGAATCATACGACCAGAACTTTCACTTAGTGTAATACAATTATTTCACCCTTAATTTAATAGTCGAGAAAGGGAGGTCAACGCATGATCCTATCGAAGGTCGGAAATTGACCTATCCATTTGGATGAAAAATAAAATTTCTATACCTCTAAGATAATTTTATACACGTCGTCGTCGAGCGACCCTCGTTCTGTTACGATGTTTTCATCCCCCAAAAAAAAAAATGTTCCATCTATTGATATACATTTGAATTTGCTGTCAATCTCCGCGTCCTTTGTCGATAAAAACATTTATTTTCGTCCAATAAGAAAAAGAAACTTTCTCCTTCACTAATCAGTTATTATAGATCAGTAGTTTTGGACGAAAGAAATTTGGAAAGGTATTGACCATTAATCGGAACAATATTTACGTAGCAAAAACCCCTGGTATTTTTTTTTGCGAATATCTTCCAACAATAGAATTCCCGCATCAATCACCTCCACACATCGAAATTGATATAAAAGTATATATAATCCAGGATTTCAAACATTTAAATGTAAATGCGTAAATTGCGAATAAAACGCGAATTATTTGCAATGAGCGTTGATTAAATATATTTTTTTATAGTTCATTGAAGTGATAATATGCAGTTTTGGGCTAATTAATGTTAATTGAAATACTATTGGATTTTCCACATAAATAATGCCATATTGTAATTCGACGAAGTCCAAATTATTTTCATTAATTATATTTGAAAAATTGCATGTTAACACCAAAACCGAATGATTTCCCATTGAATTTCCGTGTAAATGAAAATTAGCAATCAATTGCAATTAGTTGGGGTTTAATTAAATGCACATCTATTGCAAATGATATATGCGATGCTAAATATAAGCGTGGAAGGTTTATTAACTATGTGCTAATCAAATTAAAATGTAATGAACATCATACTATAGTTTGGTCGGCACGTCTCATTGCAGCCGCGCCCACAACTGGCACAGAAAGTAGCCCAAATTTAATATATGGGAAAATCGTGTTAGTAAAAAATGGCATTATATTAAAATCTAAATGCATTCCATATCCAGATTTGACACCACTGGACTTATTTGTCTGGAGACGTGCTGGATTCCATAGCTCGTATGGTCTTTGAATCTGACACCACTGGATTTATTTATCTGGGGACGTGCTGTAATCTATGACTTGCACGGTCTTTAGACCTGACACCAGTGGATTTCTGTGTGTAACCTAGCAAAAAAGCCTTCTAAAAAGTATGTCAGTCCATATGCCAAACACCCAAACACAAATTTAATACCGAATGTTGCCTCCTGTTGCTTGGATGACTCCTTGCATGCGATCAGTCATGCTCTGAATTATATTTTAGCATTAACTTGTAAAAAACTGTCTCAAGCAACAATAACCGCGATTTTAAAATTATTTATTTCTCAGTTGGGCCACATACTTACTGGTAGCAACGTATTCGAACAGATTTGGTGAGGTAAAGGATATCCTAAATGCTTAATGCTACAGTGCACCAAGGTTCCGTCTGCTGCGAGCATCAGTAGAATCAGAATACCTGATTTAGTGCCCTCTTTTTTCAACTCACGAATCGTTGGCGTTGAGCTCGGCTACCCCGAGTGCTTGTTTCAGCAATTTCCTCTGGGGTGCCCAAGCCTCACAGCTAATGATGGTGTGCTCTGCATCATCGACCTCCGCTTGGCAGTGGTGGCAGTTGGCAGATTTTTCCTTGCCAATCCTCTTTAGGTACGCTCCGAAACATCCGTGTCCGGTGAGCGCCTGAGTTAAGCGGTAGGTCGTTTCGCCGTATTTTCTGGCCCTCCACCGACTTACGACCGGGATAAGTCGATGGGTCCATCTTCCCTTGCTGGACTGATCCCATCTCTGTTGCCAGGCTTCCTTCAGTTTCCGTTCATGTTTGTTGCAGTTTTTGGGATCTTCATAGTCCAAAGCCCTCTTTTTTGTTAGGACAATCACGAGCACCGCTTCTTCTGATACTGTTCTATATGCTGTGGTGACTCGGAGTGCTCCCTGTCGCTGGACCCCAGCCAGTTTTTTCCTGTAACTCTCGTGACGGAGTGATTTGTACCATATCGGGGCACCGTACAGAAGTATTGAATGGATAACCTCATTTATGATTTTCCTTCTGCACGGCTTTGGCCCTCCGACATTGGGCATGAGCCGTCCGAGCTCACTGGCCACCTTCTGCGCCTTCTGCGCAGTTGCTTCAATGTGTCTTTTAAAGGTCAGCTTGTTGTCCAAGAGGATCCCGAGGTATCTCAGCGATTTGCTGTATTCCACCTCGTGACCGTTCACAACAAGCTTTTTGACCCTCGGTCTCCTTCTCCTGCTGCATATCATTGCCTCCGTTTTCTCCGCCGCTAGCTGCAGGCGATTCTCACGCATCCACGCGTTTATTCTAGCGAGGGCTTCGTTGCCCTTCGCTTCCACGGATGTTGGGCTGTCACCAGCAGCGCGACGTCGTCTGCAAAGGAAATGAGTTGTGCTCCTACTGGCATCTTGACCTCTAGTAGGCTATTATACAGGACATTCCACAGGGTGGGTCCCAGGACGGACCCCTGTGGAACACCCATCTCCAGTTTCCTTTCTGTGTCGGTTTCATCGTGATGAACACGTCGGTTTCTGAGATAATCGCTGACGAGCTCCTCGGCGTACTCAGGAACTTCGAAGTTTCTTCTGAGCGCATCAGCGATTAGTTCCCAGCTGGCAGTGTTAAACGCGTTTTTTTATGTCCAGCGTGACCATCACGACGTCTCTGCTCCTTTTGACCGTGCCGGTCCACGCCTTTCGGATTGTGTCTACTACTCTCTGCACCGCTCCTAGCGTGGATCGGCCCGGTCTGAATCCGTACTGCCTTGGTGACAGTTTCTGCTCAATTTTTGGCTGGATCCTGTTAAGGAGCAGCTTTTCCATTACTTTCCCAAGACCGTCCAGCATGTACAGTGGTCTCATGGTCAACTTGCCCGGTTTCGGTATCAGTGCCAGCCTGGCCGTTTTCCAGAGGGAAAGGGACTACCTGGGTGCTACATCACAATAATGCGCCCAATCACACGTATCTACGCGTCCGTGGGTTCCTGGTGAAACAACATGACAACACTATCGCAGCCATATTGTAGTCCCGACCTAACTCCGGTCGACTTTTTTATGTTCCCTAATGAATAAAACTGCACTCATTTTATTGCACTGCATTTTAACAACATTCGACTACTGTGTGTCCGTCTACTCGTCTCTCAAGCATGTCCCAAACATGCCCGATTGGGTTCACATCAGGTTCACGGGTTGACCACTGCATTTTACGAATGCCGACTTCTGCAAGGTACATACTAAAATATTTTCGAAGAATCTCTTTAATGTTCTGCTCAGCTGTTAGACTCCCATTGATGACTTCCAACTACGTGCGTGCTTCTGAGTTTATGCTGTTCCATACCATCAAAGATCCATTATGAACGCTCACAGTTTGTTTGGTAGTTATGATAAGAAAGCGCTCTCTATTTCTTCTGTAGACTCACTCACGACCATCTGGAATCCTCAAAGTCACTCTGGACTCATCCGTGAATAAAACTTTGCTCCATTTGTCATTCGCCCAATCAGCATGTTTGCGAGTGAATCTTAATCCGATCTTCTAGCAAGTAAATCTCCTTCTTTTATTCTTCTTCTTATCGTTCGCTCATTCGCATTGACATCTCTTATGGATTGGAGATGCTGTTTAATCTCAATTGTGGTAAGGAACCGATTTCGCAGGACTTCCGAGATGATAAACCGATCATCACGGTGTGCATCTTGTGGCACCACTTCCAGGTTTTCTTGTAAACTGAGAGCTGGTAGCATAAATTAAAGGTCATCTAATACATGAATAATTTAATATTTATGGCGTGTTTCTGGATTATCATTATGACAGTCTGGCGACTGAGTGCCGTTGGGTTTGGCAGGAGATTGTGTGAAAGCCAATTTGCTAATACCGTTTTAAATCATATCGTAGGTTCAGTCAGGGTAGCAGTTACTTTACGCTGGGTTCAGTCTTGTTCAATAAGCAACACTGCCTATGTGACTTTGAGCTACAGTGATTGGACGTCTTTGAAGTATTTCTGAAATCCAAATTAATAGCACTTTATAAAAAATAAGCAATAAAACAATATTTAAATGAAGAACTGTCAATTATAATAACCATATTTAAATCACAGTATTCGCAGCGCGGTTAGCACGGTTCTGAACATAATGTTGCGCAGAATCTAAAACACAATCAATACTTATCAAATATCCACTTTTTATAAATAAATACAAGTTCTTTTACATACCTTCACCTAAACAATTGACTAAATGAAACATAGTTGCTTCATATCGCTATGTTTGTGTTTGGGCCACATTCCGTGCCGCTGAGTGTATAAAATACATTTTTTATGCTCTCGCACAAATCGGTCAACCGATCGGCTTGCTGTAAAATAAAATAGCCATAGAATAGTCCCAAGATCATTTCCATGCTCCGGTGATTTGGGTAACAGACAAACAACGGCACCATATTGAACGTGCACTATTTGGAATAGAAGCCATAATATTGATTCAGTCGCAGTACGAAACTAAACACGTGGATCGGAAACAGAGTAAATAATTATTTCCTCGCATCACACGGGAGACTGAGAGCCATTTTGACGCGAGTATAATAAATGGACGCTATTTTTAACAGGCTTTAAATTATTTCGAATACTTCGCGTGGCGCAGTCATAAATACGTTAAAACCCACGCGCACATATGACAGATCTACCATTTTTACGTATGAAAAGAAACCATTTGCGCAGATCCGAGATGAAAATTCTGAAAGAAATTATAAGAAAGCATAACAAGGGAAAGGATAGGCGACACTGTGGTATTGTATTCATATTTAAGACCAAGATCCATATAAATGAGCACTTAGCATATCTTTGCGAGACAACAAACTAATGTGGCTTTCAATAGTGGTTGAAATTTACATATGAATATTAAAAGCAAGCCTCAATGCAGAACTGCTAGGTGATTCAACTTATGACGCACAAACCATATTATATCAAGAAGAGCATGATTTTAATCATTATTTAATTTATAGATGTGTGTCGAATTCCATCACATTTTTATTGATTTTTGCAAAGCTTTCGACAGCATCAACCGGGGAGAAAAACTTTGGAGGACCACGTTGGAGATGGGAATCTCGGATATTTGGTAACGTTGTCTAGGATGTGCGTGTTCGCCATTTGGTGTCAAAATATTCGCCAATTTTGACACCAAAAAAGCCAGTAAAACACTCAGAAATATTTATGGTGAAGTGATAACAGTCCACAGATGCCAATATTAGTTCCAGAAATTTAAATTCGGAAATTTAAACTTAAGGGATGAACCGAGAACCTTTGAATTTTGATAAAGATGCACTTAAGATCCTAGTCGATTGAGATCCACGGCAAAAAAATCGAGGAGTTATCGCAAAGACTGGGATCCTATTGGGACCATTTAAACCACATTGACAAAACGAATAGGATAGGTGACTTGGAGTAGGATGGGTACCGCACGCTTTGATCGAACACAACAAAAACAAGCAACGAAACACGTAATTTGCCTTCTTAAAGCCCTAGGCCTAAGCCGATATTTATTATAAAAAGGTTCATTTTTTGTCGATTATAAAAAAGGTGTGAATAATTCGACATTACTATATATATATATATATTTACATACATACAATTGGATGTATTTCTATCTATTATCTGTGCTATGCTACAAATTTTAATCGATTCAAAGCATTTTTTTCACAGTTACTCTTCAGAATCCAGCTCAAAACAATAGCGGCCTGCCTGGCTGTCTCATTCCTCCCTGTGAAATCCTACCCTACCCACCCCTGCGTTCAATTCGTACATTTATCTCAAATATCCCCGACATTCAAAACATTTAACTTTGAATATTTTTACCATTCAACGTTAGCAGCTTACATAACGGAAAACATTTTAGTAACAATTTCTATTTAAATTGAATTTATAAACAATATTATATTTAAGATGGATAGCATAATTAAAATAAATTTTGTCAATGTCTATAGCGATTTGACAGAATTCTAAGAGGGTCGCGAAGCGTGTAAAGATACACAAGAAATTACACTGGTGTCAGATCTTATTGGATACGTCACACATCGATCAAATAGTCTGCATTGTGTCATTTTCTTGCAAGGATTATGTTAGAATAAAAGGAAGCGTAATGTAATCCTAAGAAGCATTTACATAAACGCTCATATGTTCGCCGTTGCATAAGCCGCTCTGTGCATGTCATTCTCGATTTCGTGGCTTGGATATTAACATCGTTCATCATCCTCGACGGATGAGTGCATTCAGTTTAACTTCAAGTCCTGCGTTATAATCCTTGGTTATCCAAAACTTTTTCCACAGTATTAGTAATATTTAATCCGAAAATTGCTGAAAAATAATTTCCGATGCTACAAGTTTAGAGCGAAAAAACGCTTGATAGACTTTTAAAAATTAGTTTCTGGATCACAGAAGGGTCTACATTTTTAGTTCTACTTTTTTAAAGGGGTCGTTCGTAATTGATGACGAAGTCGACCTGACGGATAAGTACTTTGAATGGACCAATATCGGAAACCACAAATTAGTTACTTTGAAAACTGGGGAACATTGGGGTTTTAAGGGGTGAATTTATCGCGTGTCGGAAAAATCTTGCTCAATCGCTCGTTTTTTTTCTATTTTTCAGTACGAGCTTCGATTGACAGCCACGAGCAATTTCAAGCAGAACTTCACCACCGTGATAATCCACGTTAGGGATGTGAACGACAACCCCCCGGTGTTCGAGAGGCCAACATATCGCACGCAGATCACAGAAGAAGACGACCGCAATTTGCCGAAACGCATCCTTCAGGTCAATCGTCGAACGGTTTTTGCACGTCAGTTTTCCTTTCTTTTGTAGGTGATTTATTATTATTTCGATTATTTTGCCCAGTCTTAGCGCTTTTATTATTTATTTTGAACGGGGTGATTCAAAAAAGGACGTCGAGTATCCATTATTTAGCGTCGCATTAAATATTCCATTGAAATTTAGCAACAAATTCTCCATGGCAAGTTTCTTGGAAACTCCTAGAGTTGAATAGAATGAAATATTGCAAAATCGTATTACTGTCAAGGCTTGAAAAATTGCTCGGAAAAAAGTGGCGACTGTCTTCCTAGGCTTCGTTGACAGATTTGGAATGTACAAAGATGGCTTGCCTTGGCTTTGGTATACAAGTTTTCAGCGCTGAAATATTCATCAAAGTCGTTATTAAATATACAAGGACGGTCCCAGAAGTACCCAACCTAACAAAAAAAATAGTAAATTTTAATAAAGATATACTTTTCCTAGCGATGTTCAATATCTTCGATACCCTGTTTATAGTGAGAACCGCCGAGCTTCTCAAAATAGCCATCAACCGCCGACTCCCACTTCTTCATTCTTGGCAACTTTTTTACCACCGAGCCATTTTTCACGTTTGGAAAAAAAAATCTGAGGGGGCTAAATCTTGCAAATAAGTTACACGAGGAAGCAATTCTAACTGAGTGAGATGATGAAACAACACTTTCTTTTTAGTCGAATGCTTACGTTTTTCTTGATTTCATCGCTCAAATGTTGATATTCCGTGGTTCACACGGTCTCCAGATTCGACACCACTGGATTTCTTTCACTGGGTAACTGCCCTATTCCGTGGCTTGCACGGTCTCCAGACCTGACACCACTGGATTTAGTTGTCTAGGGACGTGCAAAATAATTAATTTACACGACAGAAGTGTCCACAAAAGAAATCCTAATTGAAGGAATAATGGCCACCATTGCAAATGTGAAAGAGGAAATTATACTTCAGACAACTACAATTGAAAAAAGGAAAGGGTGTCGCGTGTACAAATGTGGCTTAACATATCGTTGAAAAGGGTATAATCTAAAAAAACTTTTTAAAATTTAATTATGTTCAAAATTTAGGTTTTTGTTTAAAGAATTTAGAAGTTGACATTCCTCATTCGTTTACACATTTTATGTAACTTTGAAAGCTCAAAACTTTGAAAGCTTGGACATTTTTTCAAAATGTTGAAAAAAAATCTATTTCAACAACCCTGACGCTCAGGACATAGTCCCTATGTGTGAAACGTAACAAAAAACCTAACCCCCCAAAAAAATGTTATCGGTCCATATGCAAAATATCTTTTATATATCTTAGCTAGGATATGTTCGAGCATGACGTTCGATCACAAGGCACTCATTCATCGTGTTAGCGGTCCGAAAGACGGACCGGTTGGACACGGAAACCTTGTGGCCACTCCGTCCTCTTTTAGTACTTTCTGCGGCCTTTTATGGCCTGTATGATCACAGAAGCACCTCCATAGAACTCTGGGAAGAACTCTAAACAAATCGGGTCAGTGTAGGGTCCCCATGTACATTTGTCTCAGGCGTGATAAAACCAAATTTCCTTCATGGTTATGAATCATCACCAATTATCACCAAGCTGTTTTTGTTCAATTGCGAGCAAAAAGCGGCATCCATCATGCGCACAGCTTTTTCATGCGCAAAATTTCAGTCGATATGCGATGTACAACACTTTTCGAAATGCCCTAAACTTAAACGAGGCCATTTAAAGTCTTCCGCTCAATAAAATGAATTATTATTTACATTGCTTTGTTATTTGAATCACCTCTAATTATAACAAAATATTAATTGTTTTAACATCTTTTTGCATAGTAAAACAGTTTAACATTTTTATTTATTGCATTTATAACATATTGATCCTACGGTGCATGAGGAAATGTTTCATACTAATCACATATATAAATCATGGCCTTTATTCATACATGTTGCAATAAAACATCAGCAGATATCAACCGGTGTTTATCCTAAAAGCATTTTGGAAAAAAATTAAATATGGATTTCACAGAAGTAAAGAAAACATCACTTAATACTCATTTTATAGCAAACAAACTATAATAAACAGAAAAATATTGATGAATCTATTAAACAATATATGTGTATTATAATACAAATGATGTAATAAACTGTATATTTACTAAAGGTATGCATATTTTATTAACATATATGTAATCATTAGTTCGTTTTGTTCAATTCATCAATCGTTTTTATTGCTTTTAATTTAAAATCTCTACATTTTATGTTGAATTTGTAGCCTCCAAATTGTTGGTTGGATAAATTCTATTTAATGTGCATGTATAATATATTGTTTATAAGTAGTTTTCATCCGTAGTTAAAAGCATAATTATTTAATATTTAAAAATGTCCTGATTTCATATTTGTCGTATGTGCTGCCAGCACTTGTTGGTTTTCAACATTACTACTTCAACCCGTATGGTTTGAAGAATCGATAAATTTGTGCTACGTTGTAGTCTTCCCTTCTTTAAACATAGATGGTATTATCTCTTGCCTAAAATAATTCAACATTATTCAATTCAATGTGTTTTTTTTTTATATCTATCGAGTGGAAAGTAATTAATGAACGTAAATAATGCACAAATTTATGCTTGTAAAATGTTAAATTACGTTTCAATTAACCGTTTATAGGTCACGGCAATTGATGGCGATAGAGACAGACCTCATAATGTGGTTTATTTCCCCAGCGGTCAAGGAATTGATACTGATAATCCTGCCAATAGCAAATTTGATATCAATAGAACCTCTGGAGAAATATTTGTATTAAAGGTAACAAGAATATAATATGTATTAGGCAAAGCGGAAAGAAATGTCATTTTTTTGTTATTTGGAGAAAAAAAATATTTTAATGAAAGCTGTACAATATTACTCAATTAAATAATTTCCATTGTTATTTATAATCGCCTTCTACAGATTAGGTAGCTTTTTAATGCCTCTTTCGTAAAATTCGACCGGTTTTCCACTAAAGTAAGAATCCAAATGATTTTTTACTTGTTTCACAGAAGTGAAGCGAATGTTCTAATCACTTGAAAAGATGATAGTCTGAAGGTGCAATGTCAGGAGAATATGGTGAATATTGCAGCACTTCCAAATCCAGCTCCTTTATTTTGTTCTGCGTAATCCTTGCTGCGTCTTGCATTATCATGCTGTAATATTCTTCTTTGGTTGTTAACTAGCACTGATCGCTTTTTGAGCATTTCCGCTTTTAACCTATCCAATTGTGCACAGTATATAGCTCTGCTGTGACAGTTTGGCCAGGTTTTAATAATTCGTAGTGAATTACGCCAAAAAAATCCCACCAAACACAAAGGAGGACCTTTTTCAAGGATAATGACGGTCGAGGGGTAGAAACAGGTACTTGATTTCAAGAAAGCCACTGTTTTTCCTTCTAGAACTGTTGTAGAGGACCCACTTCTCATCCCCAGTAACGATCCTTTTTAAAAATGGATCGGTTTCATACCTGGACAATAGCGATGAACAAATGATTATCCGTTATTCCAAGACCGTTGATGACAGCTCATGCGGTACTCAAGTTCCCTGTCTATGTTTTTTCCGCGAGTCTTTTCAAATGGTATTTTACTGTTGACCAGGGATAGCCGATGTCTAGCAATAATTCATTTATTGTTTTTCGAGGATCAGATTCTACCAAAGAGTTTAATACGTCATCATCGATTATTGGAGATCGTTCTGATTTTGGTTTATTTTTCAAATTTTTGTCGCCACTTTTAAATGTTTTAAACCATCTATGGCATTTTCGAATATTCAATATGTTGCCATATGTATCACAGATGCTCTGGATAGCTTCGTTTGCTTTTAATCCATTAACGAATAAAAACAGTAAACAAGATCGCAAATGGATCTCATCAATTTCTGGCTTGGATATTTTCACTATGGCTAAAAAAATATAAAAATATTTGAAAAAGTAAGACAAACAACAGAGCTTCAAAATGACATCAACCTTGATGTATTCACTCGACAGCAACCCGAAGCAAACTGACGGCAAATGAGCAACCAAAAAAATGACATTTCTTTCCGTTTTATCTGATATTAAATATATAAGATGATATATTTTAATAATTGCACTTTATATATTGCAGCCGTTGGACCGTGATCAACCACATGGTCGTCCACAATGGCGTTTTACAATTTTTGCTCAAGACGAAGGCGGAGAGGGCTTAGTCGGATACTCCGAAGTACAAGTTAATTTAAAAGACATCAACGATAATGCACCACTTTTTCCAGCAGGCGTCTATTTTGCAAACGTTACAGAAAATGGCACAACGGGACTAGTTGTGATGAAAATGAATGCAGTAGACTATGATGACCCACAAGAGGGTGGAAATTCAAAATTAGTATATTCAATAGAAAAGAACGTAATAGAAGAAGACACGGGATTACCTATTTTTGAAATAGAACCAACTACAGGCATCATTAAAACTGCCGTATGTTGTTTAGATAGAGAAAAAACACCCGATTATTCTATTCAAGTTGTGGCAATGGACGGTGGTGGCCTTAAAGGCACAGGAACTGCGTCTATAAAAGTAAAAGATATCAACGACATGCCACCACACTTTGTCAAGGAAGAATGGTTCACAGAAGTGGATGAAACAAACACTACAAATTTACCAACGCACCCAATTCTTACCGTGACAGTACACGACGAAGACGAAATCAACAATTTTAAATATAAAGTAGTAGAAAACAGCGGTTACGGAGCTAATAAATTCAACATGGTAAAAAATGCCGACGGCACAGGGTCACTGAGGATAGTTGAACCGCTCGATTATGAAGATCCGCTTCAAAGAAACGGATTTAGATTTAAAATCCAAGTAAACGACAAGTATGACAACGGTACGCACGATAGCTATCACATGGATAGTTCTTGGGTCGTTGTTAAATTACGGGACGTTAACGATAATAAGCCTGAATTTGAAAAACAGCACGCGGAAGTGTTCGTAAACGAGAGCGTCAAAGTGGGCAAAATAATACAAACATTCAGAGCAGTGGATGCCGATCAAGGAGGTAAAAGCAAAATATCGTATCAAATTGAAAGATCGTCCGATCGAAAAAGACATTTTGTTATAAACGACAAAGGCTTTGTATCCATACAGCGCCCTTTAGATCGAGAGAAGCAATCGCTTCATTCGATCAGAATTCTAGCAATAGACGATGGAACGCCATCCAAGACATCGACGGCTGAGCTCACCGTTATAGTTTTGGACGTTAACGACAACGCGCCGACATTTTTAGAAGACTATAGACCCATACTGCCGGAGCATATACCTTCGCAAATCGTAGCAGAAATATACGCGCTGGATAAAGACGATAAATCCAAAAATAACGGTCCACCGTTTCAATTTCGCTTGGATCCAGAAGCGGACGATATTATTCGGACGTCATTCAAAGTAGAACAGAGTCCGTATGACGTTACGGGAGACGGAATGGCGGTGATAACGTCGCTCAGATCGTTCGATAGAGAATTTCAAAAGGAATACCGAATACCGATTATAATCAAAGATCACGGTTCACCGCCGATGATCGGAACGAGCACCCTGACAGTGACCATAGGCGATATAAACGATAACAAAATGCAACCAGCGTCGAAAGAAATTTACGTCTTCAACTACCAAGGACAGACACCGGACGCGGAGCTCGGAAGAGTGTTTGTATACGATGCCGACGACTGGGATTTCCCCGATAAGACGGTGAAATGGGAAAAAGGAGAGCATCCAAAATTCAAACTCAACGAAAAAACCGGAATGATTCAACTGAAACAGGGCATAAAGGAAGGAACGTACAGATTGAAATTCAGAGTGTCCGATCACAGACACAGCCAATATAATGTAACGGCAAACGTGACGATTCACGTCCAGGACATAACGAACGAAATGATTTACAACTCGGGATCGATACGAATATTGGGCATCACGGACGATGAGTTCATACGCGTTTGGGACTATCAAGTGCAGGGCAACACCAAGAGCAGACTCGAACGATTGCGCAGTAAGCTGGCGCAGTTGTTCGAGACGGACAGTTATAATATTGAAATATTCAGCGTGCAATTGTATCAGAAGCATCCACCGTTGACGGACGTCAGATTCGCCATTCACGGGTCAAACTATAAGGCCGTCAGATTGAACGGAGTGGTGCTGATTCACAGACGGGAGATAGAGAACGACGTCAATATCAATATTACGATGGTGGGCATAGACGAATGCTTGGAGGAAAACAAAAAGTGCGAAGGGTCTTGCAGCAACATATTGGAGATTAAGAAGCATCCGTATGTCATCGACGCCAATACGACGGGGTTGGTCGGGGCGAGAATTAAAATATCCGCGGAATGTACGTGCGAAGCGAGGAACACTAAAATTGAGTCGTGCAGAACCAATCCATGTTTTAATGGAGGGCTCTGCGTCGATGGTAAGCTCGGTATTACCTGTTCGTGTCCGGCTGGATTTAACGGACCTCGTTGTCAGCAAATATTTAGGAGTTTTAGAGGAAACGGGTGGGCGTGGTATCCTCCTTTGGAAATGTGCGATAGCTCTCATCTAAGTTTAGAATTTATCACGCGGAAATCAGAAGGCATGATTCTGTACAACGGTCCAATAATAGCGCCAAAACAAAATGAATTGGCCTTATCAGATTTTATTTCATTGGAGTTAGAGAAAGGATTTCCTAGATTGTTGATTGATTTCGGATCTGGTACACTTCAGCTTAAGATTGAATCAAAACAGAGTTTGGATGATGGCGAATGGCATCGTTTGGATATTTTTTGGGACAGTGAAAACGTTAAGATGGTTGTCGATCTTTGCCAATCGGCCGATATTCAAGAATTAGAAGACGGTAGTTTAGGCGGAATTAGATTACAGTAGTTGCCAAGTGAGAGGAGCCATTCCACCGTTCAATGAATACCTCAATCTGAATACGCCGCTTCAATTAGGCGGCATGTATACGGAACAACTCGATCCGTCGAGGTATTCATGGAAATATAGACCAACCGGAGAGGGATTTGATGGTTGCATAAAAAACTTAGTGTTCAACAGCAAACTTTATGACTTGGCTCATCCCGGATTATATAAAAATTCGGTAGCTGGTTGTCCTCAAACGGAAGAATTGTGTAACCAAGATGAAAATACAGCAAGATGTTGGTATGGAGGATCCTTGCACGGCTAGTTTTACAGAGGCATTCTGTAATTGTAAATCAGGCTGGACAGGCCCTACATGTACAACGCCGACGATACCGATTACTTTCAAAACACAAAGTTATGTGAAATACGCTTTGAGTTTTGAACCGGATAGATTTACGACTAAAATTCAATTACGATTTCGAACGAGACAGCCAAATGGTGAACTTTTTAGAATCAGCGATCAACACAATAGAGAGTACTGCATTTTAGAGATCAAGCAAGCTAGATTACGGTTTAGATACAATTTGAATTCAATGAAGATAGAAGAAAATGATGTGTGGATAAATAAAATTGCGGTAGACGACGGTAGGTGGCATTCTGTAAAAGTAAACCGATATGGCAGTGCTGTTATTCTAGAAATGGACGGAGGAGAGGGTCTATACTATAATGAAAGTTTTAGCTTCGAAGGCCATCAATGGTTATTCATTGATAAGCAAGAGGGTGTGTATGCTGGAGGAAAAGCTGAATTTACAGGCGTTCAGACATTCGAAGTGATAGCAGATTATCAGAAGAGTTGTTTAGATGATATACGCCTAGATGGCAAACAACTGCCATTACCTCCGGGAATGAACGGCACACAATGGGGTCAGGCAACGATGGCAAGAAATCTCGAACGTGGCTGTCCATCCAATAGTCCATGCGCTAACGCCGTTTGCTCCGAACCTTTTGAGTGTGTAGATTTGTGGAATAAACATGAATGTAGTTGAGTAAAAATGTATCAAGAAAAATACAACAACATTTATATGATATGATCAAATTAACGCTTTTTATAAACAAAACGCTTTTAGATGTGGAGAAGGACAAGTTGTAACTCACTTAGGAAGAGATTGCATTGATAAAAATGAACGCTTAGAGTCGCCATGTTTTAACGGTGGCCGGTGTATAAATCAAGATCCGAGATATCGACATCGCTGCATATGTCCCGAAGGATTCTGGGAACAAAAGTGTGAATCAATACAGGAAAGGCACACGTTTGAATTGAGCATGGGAGCAGCGACTGCAACATTCGTCTGTTTGATAATCATCTTTGGTATGTTGTTTTATTTATTATTTGGCACGCGTAACGTAAACCGATGGTTCCCGTTTTCTTGGCGTGCACCCGAAGACGCGAGACAAACGTCAAAGGACCAGCACCCGAGAAAGATTTCAGAGAGAACGTCATCAATTACGATGACGAAGGCGGTGGCGGGGAACACTTCAAATACCCGTGAATGAAAATCTTCGTGAAACGATCCACCCAATCAAACGACATGTACGTGCTCGTTGTAATAAATACTCTGCATATAGTTTGATAAGAGACATGTTTTTCTATCGATGTATATTTATTCAGAATGGATTTAATTGCTACAGATAATATTTCCAATTGCTTAAAATTTATATTAAACATTTAAAGTGCTTTAAAATAAATGTATTTGGCACGCTTCAACAGTTGGGTCCCTGAATGATGAAGAGTTGAAGGAAAAACAGGCTAAAATGTTGATGGATTGTAAAAAATGCATCGATAATGATATGAATATTCCACCATTTGATGATTTAAAAATTTTTGCTTACAGATGAGATTGCAGCACTGCAGGGTCAATCGGTATGATACATATATATTTTTATAGATATAAACACCATTTAGTGAAATATATCATCATCGTAATTGATCGCTAGTAATTCAAAATCGCTAAATTAGGGTTTCTTTGATAACTTTTCCAAGATAAGGGTCTTGAATGTGCCATTCAATTTATGTATTTTCCCTACAACAAACTGAAAATTAAAAAAAATCTTATCTAACACTATGATTATAAACTTATAATTAAATAATTGTTGTCAAAGACTTCCGAATTACACGTCAAAATTGCATCTAACGTTGCAATGGTATGTTAAACATCTTATTATTGCAATTCAGGCAATCATTTCAGCAGTATTAAATCATTTATTTTTGTACTATAAACAGGGTTTCTTCCATACAGTCTAGTATTTTTATATTCACATATAGAAGATTCACTCTATGGTGCTGTTGAAGGTTCGATCTTGCTCCGATCCCGGTCCGATCAAATATTCTTACACAAGAAACAATCAAAGTATTCACACTATCGGATCGTTCCAATTCCGTTTCTTGTATGAGAATATTCGACCAGACCAAGACCGAGAGCGAGAGCGAGATCGAAACGGTAAAGGCAACATAGTGTGGATCGGGCCTAAGTCATAATGGCAATGCACTGTACAGTAAGAATTCTGAAGTCTCAGCTTTTTCAAAGTCCCAGGATATGATAATTTCAAAGTCCCAGAACTTCCCGGGACTCAAGACTTTTATTTTCTCTTTAATTATGTACAGATTTTTTTAAAGTAAATATTTTTATGTGTTACATATGTGTGTATGTGTAAGTTTAAAGAATCATCTTGTCCTATCTTTCTGAATTATCATTTTTGGAGTGACTTTCTTCAGTTTTTTCTCATCTTCGTTGGAATAATTTAAATCTTCTTCTGTTTCAAAGTTTTCTGGAACAATCTTTCAAAAATTATTAGATATATAGCATGATTTATGCAAAGTTCATTGACAATGGGACTTTCACCCCCAAAACACTAACACCATCAGTCGTTGTTGCTACTATTTCATGTTCAATAACAATTCCAAATTCACTCAAGTGACTTTAAACAATTTTACAAATTTCAAAAGAATCACACTTTCTCGAAATGTACACAAGTCCTACATGGATTGACTGTCAATCCTTGATAATGAACCCGATAGGCGGTTCGAAATATCGGATAAGGTAAAAAATTCGTTTTTAATTTTTTGCCTAAAAACCTTAAACGCGATCGAACACCCGGTTATTTTTCAACTATGCAATCAACCGAAGAGACGACGGTACTAGCGTGCCCAGACCTTGGCTTCCTATATCATCAAAGCTAAAAACAACACGAACCGTTTCAAAAAAATTCACAGTGCAACCAACCTTCAAACAAGCGACGGCGCAAAGTGGCCCGACATCGCTCTCTGGCAGCACTGGACGGAAGATGGTTACCAGGAGCGTAACCAAAACAACAACAATGGCAGTTATTCCTTGACAATGGACCCGATGGGTGATCCAAAATATTGGAATAAAAAAAAAACGCGATCGAATACCCGGTTTTTTCTGAATCTTAGTATCTTTTCTCTCTTATCTTCTATATATATATTGATATAGATAGTATATCGAAATTCAATGTAGTAATGTTGTAAAAATCCCCATTATTACAACTTCACTAAAATTCGACGCAGGGTAGTAAATATACCATAGTAAAGGTTAAAATCTTAGTATAAGGAAACTTCATATAGAATCATTCATCCCTGGGAATATCTTTAGAGATATTAAATGGATAAGGGAAGCAATGTATGAATATTTTATAGAATAGAAATGAATGGAAACCAATTGAAGAGCCTTTGCCCTGCAGTGAACTTCACTAAGCGATGATAACCAGCTGTCATTACATTAATTGACAGCTAACAGATGCTTTTGCGCATGCGCTGATTTCCGTTTTTATTAAAATTGCCAGTATCAAAAATACTAATCATAAACAGCGACGAATAAAAAGAATATAAAAAAATTATATATTTTTGTAGCACTTATTATAAATATTTTTTTATCTAAATAATTTATTACAAATTAATTAAATTGTAAATATATATTTTTTTTTATAGAAAGTGGAGATGGTTTAATACATTGTAGCCGTTTAGAAGATAAACTACCAGAAGCAGAAAAGACGACAAATTCAAATAGTGCAACCATAACTACAGACTGTCAGAAAAGCCAAAATTCTTCCAACACAAGTTGAACATTTTGTAAATAAATTTAGCATTAAGCGTTCCTAAATGGTGTATATATGTAAATATTTTTTACAATTTGAATCATATTTTATTTGGATTGGAAAATAATTGAGATTGATACGAAAAGTGTACCCCCAAAATTAATTCATTATTCATTTAGAGCCGCATTATTTGTGATTATAATTTCCACAACGTGTGATCTTTACGTTATTAAAAAATATACGCTCTTTTGAAAATAGCAAGTCAATTATGCACGTAAACTATACGTAATCCATCCTTTTGGATTTATGCGTATATTTAAAAGAATAATTCAGAGTATACCTTCGTTAAAATTTATTCGATTTGTAAATAAAGATGGTAATGTGTAAATATCAACAAGCCGATTTGAGACGATTTTTAAGCATATGATAAAAAATTAATATATTTATTCCTCATTTTCTGTAAAAATTTGACGATTTTCCAATTCGACAATATCGAAAAGTTTACGATGAGTTTTTATTTGTTCAAATGTAACATTCGTGTTATGAAGTGTTCGAGTTTCTAAAAATGTTGTGTATATAAAATTTTGATATGTGATTAATCATAACAAATATATGAATCCCTGTTATAGTTTCATTTCATTGAATGTATCATATAAAAAATGTTTCCACTTGAAATATTTAATAATTGTTTTGATATTCAACTAATAAAACTATATTTCTTTTCTAAGCGTGCATTTAATTGACGTATGTATTCCCTAAACACAAGCTATCAAAGTCCACTCTGGGACCAGAACCTCGTCGATATTCATTCTTAAGAAAGCTTCACATCCATATTATCTGTATAATGCATTCATCTTCTCGTGTGTTTGATATTTAAGGTGAGCAGATTTTCTTCGAAAGTAGTAAAAAAAACCGCTTAAGAATATTGATGTTACGTTGATTTTACTGAAAATTCCTCACAAGGACTAGATCTGATGAAGACCTATGAAGGAATTAAGAAATACATATTCAAATCTTAGATATGTCTTCGGTGTCACACTGTATTGCAAGGGTTTTATGTGTTCATTGTTTGCTGCTATGATAAATTTTAATTGTGGATGATGTGATTACGTCCACAGTGGGAAAGTTATACCATTTCAAGGCGAAGATCATCAGTTCATGCTGCACACATCCAAATGCGTTCTCAAGGTTTGCCTTTCATGTGTTCTGGCATCTTTCAGACGTTCCACAAGTGTTGTATACAAGAAGTAAAAAAAATATTGTGAAGAAAAAGAAATAGTGTTTATATAATATTATAAATTCTTGATAATGTTCCGGATCATCCTCCACTTAGTGGAATCCCATTCAAGCATAAAAGTAATTTATTTACATCCCCAAACTACAAGTATTCTACAGTTTATGGATCAAGAGGGTATTGCTAATTTCAAAATGCATTATTTAAAAATTAATTTTGCCCAAGCAATTGAAGGAATAGAAAAAGATCAGACTTTGAGAGAAAGAACAATAATATCCTTCAAGTAATTAAAAATATCTCAAAAATATGGTCAAACGTAAAGATATCATGTATGCTCAGTACATGGAACAAACCATTAGAACGTAACAATAATATTAATTTAAATACAGAAAACGCAGCAGAAGAAGTAACTATTATTATTGTATAGATTAATCTTTTTTTTTTAAATTTCATAAATTGTTAGTAAAACTATTCAAGAATATGTTTTCAAAGTTTCACAACAAAATTTTGATTTGTTCCGATGTTATGAGCACTAAATTGAACGCCTCTCAGTGCTGGAGCACGCGACAGGTAATACGAAATGGTCGCTCAACGGATTATTCCCTACCTGGCTCTATACCCTTGTACCACGGGAAGAAGAAGGAAATTAAAAGAAGAGGAAGATCTCGACGGACGTTCTTATTTATAAATTCTTAGAATAGAGGTTTTAAGCAGAAGGTACTAAAAGCGTTGGTATTGTTTTGACAGAACGTCAATTTAGCTTCGGCCTTCCTTACGTGTGTTGAAAGTTAAGTCAAAATATCATCGTATCCGAAAGGAAAACAGGACATCACAGACAGACGCACACCGTTATCCATTGCACTCCGATCTTTCAAAAAAAATTCTTACTATGAAAAATAATCAAAAGATGCTTTATTGGTGAGATGTTTATGTAGTCACGCGCAGAATGCGAACGAAATTTTCAACTCGACCGTTTGGCGATTGGCCCAAAGCACCTGCATTCTTGCCCTCCACCGACTTATGACCGGGATAAGTCGATGGGTCCATCTTCCCTTGCTGGACTGATCCCATCTCCGTTGCCAAGCTTCCCTCAGTTTCTGGTCATGTTCGTTGTGATTTTTAGGATCTTCGTAGTTTAAGACCCTCTTCTTTGCCTGGAGGTCCAGCGGAGGTATTCCAGCAATCACCAGTACCGCGTCTTCAGACACTGTCCTGTACGCTGCGGTGACTCGGAGCGCTCCCTGTCGCTGGACTCTGGCGAGCTTCTTTCTGTTGGTGTCACGTTTGAGCGACTCATGCCATATCGGGGCTCCGTACAGAAGGATCGAGTGTATTACCTCGTTTATGGTACGTCTTCTGCACGGCTTTGGCCCTCCAATGTTGGGCATGAGCCGTCCAAGCTCGCCTGCCACCTTCTGTGCCTTCTGTGCAGCTTCTTCTATGTGTTTGCTAAAGGTCAGCTTGTTATCCATGAGGATCCCGAGGTATCTCAGCGTTTTGCTGTATTCCACCTCGTGTCCTCCAATAACAAGCTGCTCGACCCTCGGTCTTCTCCGTCTGCTGCATATCATTGCCTCCGTTTTCTCGGCCGCCAACTGTAGGCGATTATCCCGCATCCACGCTCGAATTCTGGCGAGGGCTTCGTTGCCCGTCGCCTCCACTTCCCATGGATGTCGAGCCGTCACCGGCAGCGCAACGTCGTCCGCGAAGGCAATGGGACCAAGCTAGGAAAGCTCGAAAAGAGGAGATGCAAGTTTAAAATTATGCGTATGAAGAGGAAGAAAGGTTGCTAAATGGTGCTGAAAAAGCTGATTAACCGCTAGATAGTTTATACCATATATTACTGCCTTGAATTTCTCGTTTTGGGTTATTTTATTTTCAAACGCGTTTTTCACAATTTCACAGGAATGCCAATGGCAGGTTCAAACACACACTTGAGATACAAAATTTCCTGAAAATGGAAAACATTGATATTATGTTGATCTCTGAAACTGCCCACAATACAGCATATAAAAAACTAGGGAATCCAATCCCGGACAGTTTTAGATGCTCATGAATCCTGGGACTAGTGAACGTTATCCCGAAAAATTGGGGATTGAAATTTTTGTCTAACAGAAATCGTACACCTCACCAGCACGACGAAAGCTACTAAATCGAGACATTCCCGCCGAAATCTGGACGCTTGGAAACAATGGCGTAACTACTAATGGGCGAGCTTAGAGCTAATCTATGTATACATATATACAGTACATACAGTGAAATCTCGATGTTACGTTTTCCAAGGAAAAACGTTAATTTCGGGAAACGATGAATGCGGGAAAGCTTCAAATAATAATAAACAAGTAAAATCTTAAAAAAAAAACCATTATATTTTTCAACGGGAGAATAAGAAACTAAAGCTATTGTTGGATATAAAAATTCGATGATTGTCATGATAAAACAATTTAATCAAATAGTTGATCCTGTTATTAAAACGTTGGCGGATATGAATATGGATACTGTTTCTGAAAGAGAATTAATGATTTTAAGTACACTCATCTCTCGATTTATGCGGTAGATACGTTCCGAGAGAAAACGCGTAAATCGAAATCGCGTTAATCGATACTTCATGTTTATACAAAAACGGGATGCAAGAAGGAGCGTCACTTAACGCAATGGAGGGGGTTACAGACGTCTGATCTTAGAAATGGGAATAATCTAATGCAGCGCTTCTTAATTCAGTTTATTGGAATGATTTTATATATTTTTAATTACCCTGAAAAACGGGTACATTAAGATTTCAAATATATATCTTTCTGATATTTCGAGTCAGTTGTACTCAGCCGTTTGACGTTTGCTCTTTGAATTTAGAGCATTGCCTATGGCACGACACGCACGCCACCTACTGCAACTTATACGTACTATATACCTATAGCCTTAGCAACGCATAAACGCAAACGCTTGAAAAATCAACAACATACACACATTAATTTTTATATAAAAGACCTATTGTAAGTTAATTGTACTATGCCTATGTTACCTGTTGAATCTTTGGTAATATTTATTTTATTTAGATATTTATAAACAGCTTACGCCATATTACATTAAAAAAAAACAAATGAAATGAAATACAATGTAAAATAAAATAAAAAAGATAAGAATAAAATAAAATACATATAAATATAATAATAACCATAAAAGATAAAATAATAAAATTAATCATAAAACAATTAATAACGATAAATAAAAGAATAATCAAATTTTTAGAAAAAATATGCATATATATATATATATATATATATATATATATATATTAAAAAATAAAATATTAGCAATTAAATTTTTTTTTTTAATAATAATAATAATTTAAAATATGACAATAGAATTAATTAATTAACAATAGAATAAATTTATTGATAAAGAGACGCATTTGTCGGATGTGGTTGCTTAGCCTTGAACGCTTAGAAAAAAAGGCAGTAGTGGAGCTACGCGATGTATTGGTGTGGGGCAGAGTGATCCATGCGCATGCGTGCGCTCTCCCTCACCTCGAAAAGCGCCTGTCGACCCGCGAGCCGCCGAGCGCGGCCGAACGCGACCGAACGCGGCCGAGCGCTTGGACAACGCTAGAACTTCGGACATTTGATTGAAGGGGTATTATCGCCTCTCGGCATAATTGACAAAGGTCTTTATTTACCTTAGCAAATTTGATGACAGACGAACACAAATTGATTCTTATATATATATATATATATAGAAGCTATATAAGGAGATAGATGGATAGAAGAAGATTGCAGCATTTCAGCAAAATTATTAAGCAACATACAGATTTTTTTGCGTCTGCGGGTGTAAAATAGTTGGGGAATACTGTCCTATACTATTTGTGTTATTCATTTTTTTAAATAAGGTAGTTTACCTGCATTTGATATCTTGTTCAATTTTCAAAAGGAACAAACAAAGACCTTCTTTTTTGAAGATATTCAGACAGTTTCTCTGGTTGATCTTAATATGTTTAACAGCACTGAAGCTTGATTTTACAAGATATGAGGCAGGCAAAGGTATCAATAGATTGCCAATTGGGAAAGGGTATCTCATAATTTTCCACATATAGGGATTTAATTCATAGGTTTTCCTTCATTAGAAATCTTTTAATCTCCTCTGGAGTCATATCTTCCATAGATGTACAGGACGAAACCCCCACGAGGGCTAAGAAAGCTTGAACACCCACCGCTAGAGACAGGTTGACTACCGCTGCTGTATATAATCAGTTGCTATGATACAAAAATGAAAACAAATACAAATGCTGTCTGAAACAATATTCTTGCAAAGAAATCATTGTAATTCTTTGTAGGTTTTGAAATCAATAACTTACTGAAAATGGACGGTCTTTACGAGGCATTGATTTTATACAAAAATCGAAAATTTGATAAATGTGTGAATAAATGCACTAAAATACTGGACGATACACCGTTGGATCAAGCAGTTTGGGTGTTAAAAATGAGAGCCATGACGAGGAAAATTCAAATAGACGATTTTGAGGTGGAGGCATTCGAAGGCTTCGAAGATAAACACTCTATATGGGGCGAAACAATTGCCACAGCGCCTCGTCCGGGAACATCTCTACGTAATCCTGTTCGGTCTGCTACTGCATTGGTAAATACATTTAAGAGAAAATAGCATAACAAGTTATTATATTATATATACAAAGTGATATAGACGCATGTGATAAATGATAATTGTATCAGCGACGGCCAGGCACAGGTACAAATCGTGGAACAGCAACGGCGCGTATTGCAACAGCAGGACGTTTGGGTACAGCACGAACACCAGGCACGGCAAGAGCGCTCCTGGCAACCGCTCAAGCGAGAGCCCTCCGTTTGGGCACAGCCACCATGTTGCCAAACCAAGACGATGTATTTATTCAGGTCTCCAAGCTAAATTTAACGAAATACGCTCAAGATCAAAATATTGCCAAACCGTTGTTCGAATATCTTTTCTATCACGAGGGAGAATATAGACGGGTAATTCGATTTAATCCATATTACAAATATAAACGTGGCACGATAATATTATTATTTTCATCGCGCAGGCAATGGAATTGGCAGTGCAGGCGACGAAATTTGTAAATTATGCCGATTGGTGGTGGAAAGTGGCGTTAGCAAAGTGTTTTTCCGCTTTCAATCTATTGCGCGATGCTGAGCAACAGCTCCGAAGCGCTACCAGACAGCATATACACGTCGACACTTTTTTACGATTGGCGCGAAACTATGCTCAGTTGGATCAACCTTCTGCGGCGCTTGAAGTGTGCCGCGAAGGTTTGGAAGCGTTTCAGAACGACGTCAGATTAATGACGGAGCAAGCGCGGCTATTCGAAGGTATAGGCGATGCGACGCAATCGATACGTATTTATAGAACGATTGCAGTGCAAGACGCGATGAATATCGAAGCCATTGCTAGTATAGGAGTTCATCATTTTTACAACGATCAACCTGAAATGGCTTTGCGCTATTATAGGTAAATTATAATATATATGTTGTAAATTGTAGTTTTTTTATTTTAAATGACGTATTAATCGATTAGGCGAGTTTTGGCTATGGGTGTTTATTCGGCGGAAGTATTTAATAACGTCGCTCTATGTTGTTTGCGAGCTCAACATTGGGATTTAACACTGGCATGTTATCGTCGAGCGCTTTTATTAGCAACGGAGCTTTCTATTCAGGCTGAAATTTGGTACAATCTTTCTCATCTGGCATTGGTATATGTATTTTTTAAGTATTATTTAATTATTCAGTGTATGTTTTAAGCCAATTTTAATTTATTTCATTTTTCAAGGCAATCGGAGACATCAACTTGGCTTTACAATGCTTGCGATTATGCGTTAATTTAGACCCGTCTCACGCTACAGCGCTTAATAATTTAGCAGGATTGGAAGCACATCTTGGACATACTGCGGTATCGAAGAGTTTGTTTGCAGCGGCTCTTTCAGCAGATCCAAACTTACCGGAGGCACTAACTAATATAAAAGATTTTGAAGAATCAAACGTATAATATGTATATTTTTAAAACATATTAAATATAAGTATATTTGTTGCTAATATTTATTATTCAATGGTTCATTACCTTATAAATAAAATTACATGAATATTTCATTTTCTTGTTTTGCTTAAACGCGATGGACCGCCCATGCTCACAAGCTCTTTTTTAAGATCTAAAAGTTCCTTATCGGGAACATATCGTATATCATCATGTTCCTGAAGTGCCTCGTGCACTGACACAGAAACGCCTTCGGGTGTCGATTCCTGGATGATTCTCAATAAAATTGGAAGACTAATCGAGGGGATATCACAGAGTTGTAGGTTTCTTTCGTAGACAGTTAAATTGTATTCAGTATCCACAATAGCACTGGCTGGTTTAAAACGTTGCACGTTATATTTTTTTGGCGGCAAGGCATAGCTAAAACAATGTTGAAATTATTCAGATTTAAAAAACTAAATTTGTAAATACAGGATCTTTCAATAAGGACGCTCTATTTTGAAATGCGAATAAAAGAACAGGGGTTCCTTGATATTAAGCCCATTTCATTTTGTCCTAACGAAAAGTACACACGTGACATTCTAATATAACTGCTAAATTTTGTTAAGCCTCGTCCTTCGTTATCGCCTAAACACGCGGCTTATGGCAAACATTAAAATTCAAAGAAACACATTTGTTTTGTCCTTTTTTTTCTCTACCTCCATTGGGCCATTCCCAATCGGCACTTGTCCGTAATAAAATTAAGAACTTAAGCATCTTTGAACTATTGTCAAGTTAAAAACAAGCAGTCTTCCTCGGACAGCCGTAAGTATAAAGGCTGGGCACTTGCTGCGCTTTGAGAAAAATTCACTCGCTCTTACATAGTCGACCCTAACCAATAATATAGAGCACGATGAACCTTACCGGTTCGGAGTTAAGAAGCTTTAGGAATAGAACAAGGACAAGAAGAACACGAAATATACGGCATTGAGAAGAGGCATATGAAGAACTTCACTTTACAACGTTAACAGCATTGTCTTCCATTAACTTCTATATCATTTTGAAATCGCCGAACTGAGAGGGTTGACCTGAAATAGGAAAGCACTTAGTCTCGAATTCGCTCGGGTAAGTTGCACTTGAACGGAGAGACACCCTCAGTTGGTGTAGGAGTGAATCCGAGATGCACTTAAGCGCCACGTATGTCTTCACCTTAGCCCGGCAACGCCCTAGCGAGGAAAGGAGGGACTGGACTCTCTGCACTCCAGTAAGCTCTTTCCAGTAGAATCAAAAAGGTTGCCTAGAGTAGTTTTCCACTGTCTTCAGAAGAAAACTACTCAGTCTTTACAAATCTCCCACACTATCGACAGTCGCAAAAGCGTTCGTTAATACGTTCATTCAGGATACCTGCTGGATAAGCGTTCTAAATGAAACTCGGAGGTTATGCTACCTTCAATATCGAGCGAATGAGGTGAATGTATGATACAGACGGGATGAATGTAACCCCTTCCTATGAATGGATATTGAAGAGGTCCATAGTTCTGCAGTGGACTGTTTGTGGCTGCACTATGATGATGATGAACTATGGAATATAACATTGTTTAAATATCCACTGCAATTTTGCTTGGTGGTACATATTGGGGAGATTTTCGATGAATTTGTCGCATAAATCTGGCTGAATTTGCTAAATGGCATTTGTTATGTTAACCTTGAGGGCACAAGAAGTTGCTTATCATCGATTTGTAGTGCTTGCCGTTAACGGTTTTAGCCAAATGTGTCTTGAATGGAACACTGATTTTAAAATAAAATTTGATGATTTACACACGTCGTTCAACGCCATAACTGTCCATGATGATTTGCCATATACTAACGGACAATTCACAATAAATTTGACAGATGTTGCTTTAACAACGTAGCTATTACAACCTAACAAATTTTGAGCATGTCTATGGAAAGATCCTATGTTTATCCATTTTATTGTCATGATAAATGTATTAAAATGAATATATACCTTTCATCGACATCGAGATCTAATACAGTAGCCACTTTGTGAATGTGTTTTTGAAAGTTTTCCAAAATAGGATAGTCGTATCCTGTTAATTGAATATTTAGCGTTGGACACAATGGAGTTTCAGGCAATAAGCTCTACAATATGAAAATATATATTTAAGCATAAAAATCATAATTGTTTAGCATTTATAGTGAATATTAAAATAACCTACGCCGAGATAATCTGGTTCGTATATATTTGTTGAATATTTTGATCGACATATTGGTTCTGGTTTTATAAAGCTCTTGCCTTTTGCTACCAGAAATCTGGAGAGCTGAAAATAAAATATATTAATAATATAGTATTCTTGAGTTATTTTAATATTATAACACACATTGTATCAAAGCAATAAGTAGTTTTGATACAATCCAACTATTTTTATCGAAAGTGATTTTATAATTCATTATCGAAATGAAGAGATTGGGAATGCATAAATAAGCCTTCACCTTCCACACCGACATAATGCAAACTATTTTACTCGAGTACTCAGTGTCAAATCAAAGATTGAGGTTATAAATTGGTCTTAAGCATGCGGCCATGATCGAATATGACATTTGCTCAATTTTGATAAAATAATTATTAAAATATAATTTAATTTAGTCATATAAAATATAAATGAGATTTTTAAATTTAAATTTAATAAAATAAATGTATAAAATATTTTTGTATCAATTTGTTTTTTTGTGGATTTAACATACAAAATTATCTTTTCATTTATGATCCTTTATTAGGTGTGACTATAAAAATTGAACAATAACTTTGAAAAACGATAAATATTATGTGTTTTTCTTATCTAATATTTGAATAAGGTATTAATGTACACAAGGAAATAACAATAAGTGTATGTTACAAAGCATTATATTGAAAGATATTTTTCTTTGTTTAATTTAAAATCACAATTAATAAAATGTACTAAATACAAAGTTATTCAATAATATTGATTGAAATCTGAAAGCACACAATATTATTGTAAATATATGAGATCTGTTTTCTTATTATTAACAAGAAATAGATTACAAATTATAGCTAATAAGGAAGTGGTTTAAATATTTCAAAGGGATCAATAAATATTTTTCTTCAAGATCATCTTGTTTGTCGTCTTATTTATCATAACAAATTAATCAAATCACAAGAATGGACAAATGTGTGGTAAATTTATTTGTTGACGATGTTGATTTTTCTTAACCCCATAAAAGTTAATATCTTTATGACAATTCTTTTTTTCGAAATGAAATTAATTAATGTGGAAAAATAAATCTTAATCTTGAGTTTATCATCTTTGAATGCTGATACTGAAAGCTTTATAATTTGATCATATTTTGGTTTTCTATGTATCTGAAGAGAACGCTTGAAAAAAATCTGCCTTGTTATTTATCAATAATCGTTTTGAATGTACGATCGATGGTTGGATATATGTTTGTAATAGTTATTTTTTTATAGACAAAGGTATTTGATAAGCTTGAAGTTGAATGACATTAGTTTATCATTCAAAACAATTACAATTGTCAGTGTGTGTGTGTTTAGATTGTAATGTGTGAAAGTCTTATATAATTAGAATGTTGGTGTTGTCGTCAGTCAGCCGACGGCTCTGGTCGTTAATGGTTGTTATAGGGCCGCGTTTGACTTGTAATTTTCCACTCTTCTACTTTTAAACTCGTGACAAAATGTCCAAGTGGGAAAATATTCAATCCATCAAAAACTTCAGAGAGTACCTGAAGATTCCGAGCGTCCATCCGAACGTGGATTACGGTAAGAAAACATTGCCATTATTTTTGAGAAGCGAAAATAACAGAAAAGCGACGACTTTTATACACTTTCCTTTTAAGCACAATTCAAAGCGTGTAATACGAGAGCTGTTCAATTAAAAAACATGTAGACACGTCTTTTGAATAAGTTTGCATATTTATTTTATGCCACGAACGATTCTCATATATGCATTCTCTCGATTTCATATACGTCAACTTTATTTTCATCGCGCCATTTATAAACGTCATCGCGATAATTTAAAACTTTTAAAATTCATCACGCAGCGCCGCCGACGGAAAAATAGTGTACTAATTTTATATATCTTAACAGTTAATAAAACGAGCTAAAACCTTACAATTTTATTTTTCAATCCGAGGCATAATTAAATATAAATCAAAATGATTATTTAAAGCAATTCTTTCATACATATATTTGATATTTTATTGATCAATTTACGTCTTTTATCATCGATTTTTGACTTTGTAATAATGTCTTTTAAAATAAAAATTTGGTCATTGAAAAACGTTTTTATAATTTAAAATATTGTACATAAATTCAAAATATATAATTTTAGAATACGGCGTTTGTCTGTAAACTGGGCAACTCTTTGTCTCAAACAAATATTGATTATTGTATATTTTGTAGTTAAATTTAATGTAAATAATTACCTAATGCTCCTGTGCTGCTCAGCGTATGGCATTCATTTAAATTAATTTTATTATATCAAAAACATTTTTATAATGCTCAAAAACAGTCCCCTGGTGTGTTACCAAAGCGATAAAGTTGTTTTAGATTAAGTTAATTAAAATAACGATTTTATAGAACCGATCAAATTATTTGAACAATATCACATGATTGTTAATCTTATAAAATTTATTTTGTTATCATAGATGAATATTCTATGATTATATGTTGTGCTACATTCCAATTAAACAGTCCCCTGCACCATAACAGGTTAAATATGGAATATCGGTATGTGAGCGTAATTAATAAGTTTATTTAAGAAGGTGGCGAAATCCATGTCACATTTCTAAAGCTCTACGATGATAAAATCCAAATATTTAGATATGATCAAGGCAATGCAACAGAGTTTTCTTCTTACAATTTGTGGGATTTATTTTGATAGCAATATAGAGTTGCACTAAAACCTTGTTAATCATTTAAATACAAAGTCCTCTGACATAGACAACAGTCCTCTGTTTCGATTTTTCCATAAAATGCTCAATATTTCCCAAAGCAATGGAAATATTTTTGTTTAATTTGTGGTTTTTTATTTTAACCAGATTAATTATCGATTCTTTTAATAAGATTTGATCAATTTATAAGCATAAAAAGTGACCTGGACGTCTAATTTAGTTCACTGAGAAACGCCCAAATGCATGATACGCTATCAAATTATTTTGAATAAATGCCTGTCTCCATAATCTGATTAAAAGTCTAAGTACAAAGTGAAATAATCGGTGATATATCATCTAAATGTTTATTTTTGTAACGTCCTCGTTTGACTTCTTTCGTTGATATCAAATAAAAATGATTGAGAGCGTCAAATAAATGTACGATAATTTGTGCAACGTTCGTTTGATTTGCATTGAACATTGAAATGAAAATTTTCCATCTACGATTCATAGATATCGCAGTGTATGCGACGATTTTAGATTGTGTATAATTTAAATATCTTGACTTTGAGTTTATAAAGTCTAAGCCGACGCATTGTTCATTTAACGTTTACGACCCATATAAAATTTGCAACTGCTCTTTTCTCATGCAATGCTATTTGTGCTCGTTATTCAGTTCACCGACGTGATATTGATAAATTGACTACATCCTCAGGGAGCGTTGTCACCGATCATCAAATTAAAATGTTTTGTTTCTTGCTCCGTGATTTAAATTGTTCACATAAAAAATATATGCATCCTTTTTAACGCATCCAGAACCTTGTGTGGCGTTTCTTCAAAGGCAGGCGAATGAACTCGGACTACCGCTCAAAGCGTACTATTGCGTGCCGAAGAAGCCCGTCGTTATAATAACATGGAAAGGAACGGAGCCGTCGTTGCCTTCAATAATGCTCAATTCTCACATGGACGTGGTTCCAGTTTTTCCAGTAATTTTTATGCGTTTATTATGCAATTACAATTTTATCCAGCATTTTTTAATAGATAAAATAACAGGACAGTTGGACGTATCCACCGTTCGACGCGCACATGGCCGACGATGGAAAAATCTACGCCCGAGGCTCTCAAGATATGAAATGCGTCGGAATGCAGTACATCGAAGCGATCAGACGATTCATCCATAACGGGATAAAATTGCGACGGACGATTCATTTGTGCTTCGTCCCAGGTAAATATTTCATACGACGCGTTAACCACTTTTAATTCAAGCATCCATATTAATTTAAATAAATCGTTCAAAGACGAAGAAACTGGAGGCGTAGATGGAATGCATAAATTTGTGGACACGCAAGATTTCAAGGATCTAAACCTGGGCTTCGCATTAGACGAGGGAATTGCAAGCCCGACTGAAGATTATATCGTATTCAACGGCGAAAGAAGCATTTGGCGTGAGTAGCATTTTATTATTGTCGTCGCTAATCTATTTAATTAAGCGCCATGCAAATATAATAAGATACGAATTACAAACGCATATATGAAATGATCATTTTAACTGAGTGATAAGCAGCGTGAATTTAAATTGTTCGCGTTTATGACGATATATTTTACGGCGAATACCGCGTTAACAATTTACAGCGTCTTAAATTACAGTCCGTCGTGTAAAAACTTAGATAAATACATGAACTGTATTTGCACACGTTATCTTTCTACGTTGATTATATTAGAATTAGTGAGCTTTAAATTCTATACGCATTTCTACTCGACGACAAATTGAAATATTCATCTATTCATATTATAATTTCCTGTATGTATCGTTTTTAGATCGGCTTTAAATACTCGTGTAAGCACAACGGGAAAAAAACTGAATGCACATGAAGGTTCTCAATTTCATAGTATTGTTCTAATCATTAAAAATATAATTAAGCGTTAAATGCTTAATGTAGATTAGTATTGTTTTATACATATTTATACATCTAGTATTCTTATGGTGAAATATTTCGTAGCATAGGATTTATTGCATGCCCCTAAAACCACCTGCTCATAAATTAATTGTCCAATAATTTATAGTAGATAAATGTTGTCTTACGTGCAGCCATATAAACTATTAAATAACAGATAAATGACATGTTTGTGCAGTGTTTCAGCAGTTACAATAGAATTTCATGCATGTAAGGTCATCTAAATGCGTCGCCTAGATGTTAGCACCAGGGATTATGTGTCGAGACGACCTGGGATTTTCAGGCTTTTTTGCTATTTCTTGTTTTGTGACTTTATGATTTAAAATGTGCCTAATATATTGTACATTTTAATTATGAAAACACATTTTTGCCCCCGAAACCCATGAAATTCGTTGAAATGTCCAATTTGTATTGAATGAAAGTAAGTATAACAAGGCACAAGGCATAAAAAAATGCAACACGTTTGCGCCCAACTGATATAGTATGAGCTTCCAGAATTCAATCAAAAGAATTCCGAGAACAATGGAATGGATTCTTGTGCCAAGTGTTTCTAGGTAATAGCAACAACTGAGATCGATTGATTCGTAGAAAAATTCAGAAGGAGTAAATGAAAGATCAATGTTTTATAAATACAATATCAGTTTGTCTCCTAACTTGGAGCTAGTTCGTGCTGTTCTTGTGTCTATTCTCTGATGGGTGGATAACGGAATTTAATATAAAAAATTCCAGTAAATTTTTCAAAGACAAATAATAATTTATTTTGTATATCTCATATGAAAAAAGTAGTTTTGGAATAATGTGATTCTTTGGAAATTCATAAAATTGTTGAAAGTCAGTTGAGTGAATTTGGAATTGTTTTTGAACGTGAAATAGTAGCAACAACGACTGATTGTGCTAGTGTTTGGGCATGAAAGTCCCGTCGTCAATAAACTTTGCATAAATCATACTATACATCTAGCTGTAATTGAAACATTGTACCGGAAAACTTATCAAACAGAAAAATAAAACATTGAAACGGAAGAAGATTTAAATCATTCCAATGTAGATGAAAAAAACACTGAAGAAAGTGACTCTGAAAATGATAATTCCGAAAGATAGAATAAGATGGTTCTTTTAACTTATACATACATATGTAACACATATAAATATTTACTTACATATAAAAATCTCGAAAATAAATAAGAAAATAAAAGTCTCGAGTCTCAGGACTTTGAAAAAGCCGAGACTTCAGAATCTCTAGTTAGCACTATATATCTATTACGCGCAACGTGTTTTCAAATGATATAAACCATTTGGTTATAGTAGAAGGTAGTACAATTTCAATAACGGACGGGTTACGATCTTATCGTGGGACGATAAAGAAACTTCCTAACAAAAGACTTATATTCTCAGTGCAAACATTCAACGGCAAGTATATACATGACACCAAATCGTACAGAGATTTAAGCCGATTGAGAAAAATAAATCAATCTGGATTCCGCCAACAATATGTGGAGCAAATGCATAAGATTTTCAACAGAATTCACAATGACTTAGAAGACAAAGAATATTGCTATAATGTAATCCAAGCATTTGATAAGATGGAGCATTTAATAGAAAGTCTCCCGCCTTAGATAACTTTCTTATTAATCACGAGAGAGAGATCTGGTCGTAGGAAATACGATTCTGAGGAAGATGATAACTTGATCAATTTCTGAAAAATAATTAAAATAAGATTCTTTTTGGTATGGAAACATATTTAATGCATTGCGAAGAGAACGAAGCAAATTATATATCTGAAATATGTGGATTATTGGAAAACACGCACTGCCACAAGTAGACAAAGTCAAGCATCTCGGTCTACGCTTGGATGTACAGAATACAGCTCTGGGGTACAGCATCGACCTACTATATTGATATTCTCGCTTTCAAAATGCTGTGGAATATAACCGACACTCCATAGTACGTGACAAATATTATACACAGTTAAATGGGTGATTGAAAGCCATATTCAAAAACATAAACAAAGACTAAACACACACCCCAATGACGCAAAAGCTGAAAAAATATACAGTTCATGAATTAGAAAAAAGATACAAACGAATGAACATAAAGTCAATAAATAAACATCTAGGTGTCACATTTTGAAGACCTTATTATGTTGTTTCATTAAATGTATTTAGTTTTTTTTAACTTATTTCTTGCTTTCTATATCTATATTAGAGCTTATATAATCATACATATTGTAAGCTTTTTCTTCTATCCTTTTCTTTCTGCGCGTAAAGTATAGCATATATAAATGTTTGTTGAATAATGTTGTAGATTTGCACATCAAATGTCCAGGAAATCCAGGACACGGATCGCTTCTTTTACCGAATACGGCCGGCGAAAAGGTACGCTGTAAAAAAGTCACATTATAAAAGCACAACTGAAAGCGTATGAACGAATCGATCAATTTTTAGGTACGGATTGTTGTAGACAAGTTTATGGATTATCGTGAAAACCAAAAACAGAGATTGGCAAAGGATACGTCGCTCACTATTGGCGACGTTACAACCATCAATCTCACGCAGCTTTCGGTACGTTTATTTTAGACGGCGCGACATTTACGATACCGTCCAGATTAAACAGAAATTTATTTTTAGGGAGGAGTTCAAACTAACGTTGTTCCAGAATCGTTGACCGTGGTTTTTGATATTCGTTTGGCCGTAGACGTAGATCATGACGAATTTTTAAATATGGTTCGTATTACGTCGATTTAAATATATTTATTTGAAGCGATTGTTTGTAATTATGATGATGAATAGATTCGAGGATGGTGCGACGAAGCCGGCGAGGGTATCGAGTTTTATTTCGAGCAGAAGAATCCTAAAATTGAAATAACGCCTTTGGATGGCACAAATCCATTTTGGATCGCGTTCAAGCGGACGACAGACGAACTGTAAGCTATGATGATGAAGCGTGATTATTATTAAAAAAAATATGTATTTATTTGTATTATTGCAGGAAACTGAACATTTTAAAGAGGATATTCCCCGGGGGCACCGATAGTCGTTATATCCGAGGCGTGGGACTTCCCGCTATAGGCTTTTCACCGATGGTGAATACGCCGGTATTATTACACGACCATGATGAGTATTTGGAAGCAGACGTCTTTTTAAAAGGAATTGACATATACGAAAAACTTATTTTTGCTGTTGCAAATGTATGATTTTAATTAAAAATTTAAATAATTATCATATGATTTTATTATAGTATCAAACTATATTATCAGTTATAAAAAAGAAATGTTTGTAGATACAAATATATATATTTTGTAAAGATTTATATTGTATGTTATGCATAAGAAAATAAATAAAATGTATTAAAGTTATCAACGGAAGGGTTTTTTCAATAAGGATGCTTGATTTTTAATTGTAAATAAAACAAGTTGTGCGTGAGATATCCATTAATATTTTTTTTCTATTTGAAAATATATTTTATGGCATTAAATATGGAATATAGCGTCAGTTCAAATGTCCACCGCAGCTTTGCTCGGTGGTACGTATTCGGGAGGTCTGATTTTCGACGACTTTGTCGCATAAATCTGCCTGAATTTGCTGGATGACATTCGTTATGTTGACTTTGAGGGCATCAATTGTTTGCGGTTTATACATATAGACCCGCGTTTTAAGATATCCCCAGAGGAAGAAGTCTAAAGGCGTTAAATTGCATGATCTTGGTGGTCGGTTCATATCGTCACTGTGCGAGATAATCATGTCCTTAACTCACTTGTGCCGAATGTCCATCGTAGCATGCGTTTTGTGGTACGTAGCGCCATCCTTTACTCCTTCCTCTACCCATTCGATTAACTTTCTATCCCTTTCACATAAAAATGACGTGGTTTCGATTTAAAATAGTCCAAGAGACGGTTTTAAATCGAACTTGGGAAGTCCTGCCACTGAAAAGGTTCTATTAATTTAGCAGACCTTTGGGAGTGATTACTTGTCAATATCATCCATCAACATCCCAAATCGACGAAAATGTGATGCGTGTGCATGATTGTTTGAACTCTGACTAAAGACTGTGCCTTCAATGGATAGCAGAAACTCTAAACACGAGGGATGTTTTTTGCGTCATTTATTGCCGTATTTGATCCATTTCTCGTCTGCAATCATCGCGTATACTAAAACGACGTTTTAGTTTCTTCGCCGAGCAAAGCTTCATACGTGCGTATGAACGTAGCCTTATTCTCCTCACTTAATATGTGCAGTATAGGGATTGTTTTAGTATTTTTTTGCTTTAGAAACACTCCAGATGTTGACTGAACATTGACAAAAGACAGGGTGAAACAAACCTGATCATCAAAGTTACTCATTAAAAAACATATTTTTTTCTGGATAGTCCTTATATAACATTTTTGCCATTTATCAATAATAAATCAGTAAATTTATAATAGTAAAATTTATTTCAATTTAATAAAACAATAACATCACCACAACAATTATAATATATGTAAAATAGATTAGATAAATATGAGATTTTATAAGAAATTCAGGTTTTAAACTATTATTCAGTTTGCATAAAAAATTGATTGGAATGTATTGAGACAGAAAAAATTGAGACGATAGAAAATAATCTTCACCTATTTAAACAAAATAAATAGCACTCGACATACAGATTCCGGTCAACCAAAGTAGAATCGATATGCACGCAAACCGAGTGAAATGCATTTTCATTACATTAATAAAGAATAAGGATGTTCTAACAAATATCACAGAATACATTTGAGATTTTCATGGTTTTTGCAATACTATTTAATAACAATTCTTAAGGTATAAATTTTCATAATTTGAGTGTATTTTAAAAAAAAAACAGTTATTGCAGAATGTTTATAAAGATCACACTTATGTTTGGGTTCACTTTGTTCATGTTATTATAAAGTTCATAAAAAAGATTTCAGCAAATCGCTTTGTGCTATGAGTAATTATTTTTTGCAATAACTTACATACGTAAACATTGTAATAATACTTTAGACGGGTGACGTGCACCAGTTATTTTTATTCATAACAGTCATAGATCAATACTAATTATTTGAACTCACCCAGAGCTCTTTTGTTGGACACTTTCTCCTCGATATGTTGAAAATCCATAATGATTAACCATAATGAGGATGATCCCGATTATTAAGTGTTAAAATCTAGGTAGACAGACTTTCCCGGCAAAAAGCTCCGAAACGACGGTGATCCACAGAGCTAAAACGAATAGTATGTATGAAATACCGACTTGATGGCTGTTCGGTAACTGATATGGTTGGCCGCCGATCTCATCGACGTGGAATCCCATCGGAAATATAACGGCTGCCAGACAAAACAATACCACTGAAAAGCAAAATTAATCATGATTTAACCAATTATTTCATTCGTATAAATCATCAAGTAATCGAATTCTTACTTGCGGTAAACCCAACCCATCTAGCATACGGTACAACGTTTCTATCCCAGTGACTAGTGACCAACAAGATGATAGTTGTAGTGATACAAATACATCCGATAAAAATGCAAATAAGTGCTAACAGCCATTCCGGTTGAAGTGTGGGCGAAAAGCATACCGGAGGCCTATTATACAAAGTCATACATGTCCACATCAAGCCGAGACGCGTATCACCTAAAAGAAAGCAATGATATTAATCTGTACGTTACAAGAGAATGTATTTAAATAAATTGGGAACAATACAAATTTATTTACCGCCGACGTCGGTCACGATCCAATCTGGCATAGCTAGACTGACGATTGCAAATATATCCGCAGCCAGAAATAATGTACCGGATACCAGTGTTAGTTTATCCATTTTGAAATATTACGGTGTTATTTCATATTCTAAAATTGACCTGTGAATATAATTTAAATACGAAATGTGAGTAATTTTACTTTTATTTGTAACACAGACGGGAAAAAATGAAACTAATGTAATGTCCTCTGAAAGGACCGCAAACTGCTTCATCTGATGGCCGAGCGCATTACGCGAGACAGTTAGGAACGAATTCATAATGATAGAAAAATACAGGAAGAGAGTTCAGCCACAAAACTGATTATGCCGTGTATTGTTTATTTAAGCCGATTCTACTAATTAATGAGAATTCCAATTTGCCGGCTGCTATGAATCGTTTGGAGCATCCTATCATTGTAGTATTCGCCTGGGTCACTCTTTATGCTGAAACTTGTACCAGACCACCATTTGACTATCCTCTACCTTCTTTATACTGTCTACACCCAAGCATTAGTAGAGCTGAGAACACATCCCCGGAAGCTCTGCCACTTGGGGACTACCACCGCTATGTAACTGTCTAAACTGAAATCTACAACGCACAATCAAATAATTCGTTATGGTCCAACTAACAACTATGTGTCATGATCACATGTTATTTTATATTGATGTGTATAGAAGCCATTTACTCGAAGGTCAAAATAATTAGCATGATTAAAAATCAAAAACAGAATTTCTCTATAGATTTCAAGAACGATGATGGATTTGCAAATTTAATAATAATAGTGGATATCAAAATATACAATCATAATAATTATGATCATGAAAATACGCTGATGTTGATAATCAAAACACTTCAGTTCTCACTATTCGCACTGATTACACATTTATTTCAATAGGTCGCTTTATTAAATCGTGCATTTTTAACGATAAGACGTATTTACATTTGGAATTTTGAAGAACTTCGATCGAAAGAGGCGAAATATCGTCGCACTGGAGATGTGACAGCGGAACTGTCAATTACGATGCTACATTTGGCCATAGACAGTGCGCAATTCGGCATACGCTCAAACGTCCGATTTTACAGAATTTAAAATCGAATCATAAAACTAAATTAATAACATTGTTTATTATTTAATAATTATTAAACACATTAATATCGTTCGAATTTAAATTCTTCTAATAATAATAATAATATATATATTTAAAAAAATGCATTTTTTTTTTCAATTTAATTATAAAGTATATAAATATATTTTGATTATGGTGAACACTTTTAATGATGTTGAATATTAATATTTAATGTAGAAAAAATATATTTATGCATTAATAAATTGGTTTTGTAAAAAATATGATTTTAATTTTATAGCTATAAATTGTGTTGTTATGAGATTTACGCTCGATATAAATTTAAAAATAGCATCCGAATCGATTTGACAGTAAACAATCCTAAATAGATTGATGACGTCGGATATCGATTTGAATTATTTTTAGCCGTCGGTATGGTCAACAAATTGCAGTGCGTTTCAAGTTGAGCGTGTTATGTTTTTCGTTCGCGATTGTCCCGAGCGATATTGACGCGGCGATGAGAGATTAGACGATATCGCATGCAGTTTCGCCCGATGTTGCGCTCGGAGGGAATTGCGTTTATCGATTTTCTTACATGCACGCACTTGCATAATCGGGATTATGTCGAACCTGGGACCGGGACAGGGAATATATTCGCCCCTACCGCAGAATATCACGGATTCCGAGTCTGAAGAGGAGCTTCACAACTCCATTTCGGTGAATAAACACATTAACTATTCTGATAAATCTCAAGATAAAATCATGAAGAATGGTCTGTCGGGCTTTCAACATTTTCCACCCGTTGAAGAAATGGACGATCCAAATGGATACGTCTTGGGAATGGACAGTAATATTGAGAGTGTTAGTATTTTACAAGCTGACAAACAGTTGGAGCGGATGTCCACGCTGAGGAAGTTCTTTTTTGTTTTATCAATTTTGATTTGTTTTTTAACTGTTATTATATTTTTATGGGTGTTGCCTTGTTCAGAATTAGGAGAGTGTTCGGCTAATGTTGCTGTTGAAAGCAAAAAATCAAGTTGGGAAAATCCTTATCATGACATTGAATTAAAAGGCGCTATTAGTGTCGTTGACGGAGCACCGGGACGAGATAAGAACTTGATTTTGCTTTTTAGAGGTGATGTAATTAATCCAGAGCATTCAGAAGGTGTGCGATCCTCAAATGATAATGGAATTATACTTATCGTCGGAAATTCTGGAAAAGTCGGATGGTTTATAAGGCAACCTAGACTTCCGACGGATATCGATTGTACGTTGATAGATGTTGATAGAGACGGCGCTAAAGACTGTATAGTAGTAGGAAAAGAAGGACTTTTCGCAGCATTTAGTCCATTAACCGGAACAGTTTATTGGTATCTCCATAATCACGATGATAGTAATAAGCTATTTGCATCTGTCGACTTTCCTCTTATTTTGATGGACATCGACGGAGATAATGTGAGCGATATGCTAGCTTCTTGTAGCCCGTATGAAAGCCAAGATCATAACGCTCTGATACTTATATCAGGCTATAGAGGCAGCGTCATCGGAAGTCCTCTTGTAATATCGGAATGCATGTCCATCAATAAACTACAAATGGGCAAAGATCGCATTATAAATTTCACTTGTAAAAATAATACCAGTTTATCTGAATCTCTACGAGTGATCACCTTGGAGGAGCTCATTAAAAAAATAACAAACAAGCCCTATTCAACTAAATGGAACAATTGGATAGTAACGAAACAACATCAAGTCTTCGGACAAAGAAAAGAAACCGAAAACCAACGGAATGTCTATTCAATCGACGGCCGAAAATTAATAGTCGAAAATCAAGGCCACTGCCCTAAGAATTGCAAAGTAACCGTTCAATTAATCGACGAACGAAACGGCAAAGACAACATCTCCTGGGAATACAGCGCCACGCGAATCTACGGCATGGTTCCAGCGACGCTGCTATTCAACAACAGCATGCTCAAATATCGCATAGCCGGCTTCGTATTGAAATTCTGGCAATGGAACGTTGGAATCAAGAGCTCGAATCGGTTCGACCGCAACATAAACTCGAACACGTACAGCATTTTCAACAACGTCTTTCCGCACGACGATTCCAAGAGCGACAAAGACCATCAATTCAAATCGAAGAGGAACGTCGTTGAACCCAAACAGAGCAAAAAAAATGAAAACGTTACGCTCAATCATCTGACAGAGCGCGTTGTCCTGGTCACGTTCAACGCTACCGATATTCACATAGTGAACGCCAGTCAGAGCGATATAATTCAAATGTGCTTATACGACAAATCCGATATAATATGTCAGCCGGATATGAGCTATCAAGAAAACTCGTTATTGATAACGGACCTGGACGGCGACGGCGCGCAGGAACTCATCACTTATCTCACGAGTTTCGTGTGCACGGAGACGGCGTCTCTCGAGGAATACTTTAGCGATATAATCAAATGTGACGGAGAATGGAAACTCCGGTCGACTGTCAGGATCGTTCGCTTGGAAGCCGAACTTCCGAAGCTCTACGAGGCTGTTTCACACCATTAAATACATAGTGCCTGATATTTTAACAAATTATCTTCACCAAAATATTTATGCATTGTGCAAATGCACATTTATTGACTTATATTTCGTCTGTACCTTCTTAGAACGAAATTGAGAGTCGTAATCATGCCACAACTGTGAAAGGTATTTGACGAATAATGTGATATTTTTAGTAAGACTGGTGGACTCGGTGTAATCTCTTTGGATTTAGAAAATCTCCGTAATTGTATTTCGTCGTTTTGTATGTTTTTTGGCTAAAATTTTACATTCAAGCGCTTTAAAATAAGCATTAAGGCACAAAATGTATTGCTTCGTACGATATCTAAGAAAACATTGAATTTAATAATAAGAAGCATTAGTAATTAATTATTTTATTGATTATTATATTAGGGGGAGCCGAATATGTTCGCCAAATTTTAAGACCTTATGTTTGAGCTCAGTTTGTGTCCAGACACATTGACGTTTCTCTTTTAATTTTTGATGCAAAACTTCTAATTGTCGATAATAAACTTGTGCTATTATAGTTTCTCCCGGTTTAATTAATTCATAATGAATTATTCCCTCGAATATCCCATCATATGCATAGAATAACATTTTTTAGGCGTTGGAATTGGGGGTTCTTTTCGGGAAAGCCATTGATTATTTCGTGGTATATTTACAGTTACAATGCTATTCAAAAAGGGAATATTTTATTATGTTATTAAGAAGGCTAGTTGCTTGTTTCGTCGCTCATTTTTGTTGTATTCCCATCCTACCCAATAACAACCATCCTATTCGTTAATTAATCGCTTCTAATAGTTCTACAAAAAAAATAACTTACAAAGACGTTTCCGTCACTGTGTCCAGACACAAACTGAGCTCAAACATAACATCAAAATTGGCGAATATTTTTATGACCTCCTAATACTTTGAAATTATGAATTTTCACAAATGTTGTAATTATATTTTATAAAGTGTGTTTGTTTTTATGTACCAGCATAGATTCCAGGATTTTAGAATAATACATGTTGAAAGTATCATGTTATTAGCATGAATAGAAATTAAATAACGTTTATAAATACAATCATAATCGAATCATTTAGATTCATTTCGTGCACATTTTAAATGCTTGACTCGAATTTCATACTATTATAATGTTAAATCCTAAATAGAATAAAGTGAGGTCGGCAACCTTTTGCGATATTGTGGCTGCGTAATGATTTAAAAATATTACAGCTCTATATTTTATATATGTGGTTTAATAATTAAACAATGGTATGCATAAAAATAGTTCCGTTTTTGTTATTGAAGAGTACACGTTTCCAACGTGTTTATAATCTGCGGCCGTCAATTAAATAATATAGCGTTAAATTTCAATGAACCCATGCCGATTTCATCGAAACATTTCATTATGATTGATGAAGAATGCCATTTATTTGATATGATTAATATTTTACAGACAGATTAACTCAACAATTCTTCTCCAGTTGTTCCTTGATTGTGCTGCACACAGTACTGCCGTTCTAATTTGATCAGTCCACTGTGCAGCGAATTATTATCATCCTCTCTTCCCCTCCAGGCTACCGACCACAACATAAATCAGAAGCAAGCTATTGAAGTTTAACTCCAAACGGATGGACTCATTGCTGTGTTTAGCTATCCTTCTTAAGGTCCCAGTTCTCCTTGCTCACGATGATGTTGTGGACCATTTCTTTGACTTTGAGCTCAGCTACTCCGAGTGCTTGTTTCAGTGTGTCTCTCTGGGGCATCCAAGTCTCAGTCATCAATGGTGTGTCGAGCGTCCCTCAGTTATTACTTGCGCTCTGCACGTTTTTTGGAATCTTCAATGTCCAAAGCCCTCTTTGCCTGAAGGTCTGTCGGGGAGGATTCCAGCGTTCACGAGTACTGCGTCTTCAGATACTACTCTGAATGCTGCGGTGACTTGGAGCTCCCCCTGCTGCTGGACCCTTGCCAGCTTTTTCCTGTTGCTCTCATATCTTAGCGCCTTATGCCATATTGGGGCTCCGTTCAGAAGGATTGAGTGTATGACTTCATTTATAATTCATCTGCATGGCTTTGACCCTCTGATATTGGACCGTCCAACTGGTTGCCTTCTGTGCAGCTACTTTTATATGTTTTCTGAAGGACAGCTTGCAGTCCATGATGATCCCGAGGTATCGTAACATTTTACTGTTCTCAACCTCGTGTCCATCGACGACAAGCTGGTTTACCCTCGATCTTCTCCATCTGCTGCAGACCATTGCCTCTGTCTTCTCTGACGCCAGCTGTAGGTGATTTCTTCACATCCATGCGTTGATTATAGTGAGGGTTTCATTTCCCTTCGCCTCTATTTCCCATGGATGACGAAACAAGCTTTATCTTGGTATTGTTACTCACGCCTTTATCTTCATCCATAGCGATGCTTTCATATATTAACACATCTTATATGTGGTTGCTTTAATCAAAGCTTACACTCGTATCGGACATCTTTTCTGCATAACCCAACCCCTTCAAGGGGGATATTTTACACGGGAACTTGTCACGACTTTTATACATACATCTCCAATCCTTTTATATATCCAAATTTACCGCAAAAGATGCGTTAACATATGAGTGGCTGTGATAGTGATTTAAATGATGTTACAGTAGATACTTTTGATTTACGAAGTACTGTAACGATTCTTATTTATTATCTTTGGTTTTTTAACAGATTGGGTCTTTGCTGAGCTTTCACAAATGTATATTATGTTAAATTAGATTCAAATGAAGTTATTTATACTTCATATTCGCCTTATACGCGTTTAGATCGTACAGATAATAACTGCTTGTTTTTATATAATGATATTCAGACACCCTTAGTTCAAAAAGTCTTTTATAAATACGGCTTTGTATTTATATTATGATGATATCGAAGAAAGTTCAACATTTCAATATAATAAATGTGTATTATTTTATTAAACTAGAATCATGTCTTTTTAAATATACTAAGTACACTAAAGTTTTACACAAATAAATGTTTATACGTTGAGTCGACACGTTTTGAATGATCCGCTTTTAGAGATATTTTGCCATTCTGTTATGAATTTATTGGTTTAAATCTTGTCATTTGTACATATTTATAATATCAATAGTGCCAAAAATACGTGCAATGTTTACAATTTTGTTAAGAAATGACGTTCTACGAGATTTGATTGTCTTTCCGTTGATCTCGTTTCATCGGATTTTCATTCGTAGCCCGTATTAGAGCAGTTTTTGGACGGATATGAAAAATGGCACGTATTTTCAGCAATACTGATACCATACTTAATTAAAAAATTGTGAATTTATTTACAAAATATTAAATATAAATTGAATACGCATAGATTAATCTTCAAAGTACCATACATTAGGTCCGCTTATTGTCGACAATCACTACGATTTAGGCTTTAAGTCTTCGATCTTGGACCATTTCGATAGAATTCTCGATTGGATATTTGCAAAACCTTATGTAAGATTAAATTTAGGACGACAACTAAATTATTTTAACTTTGTTTTCGTAAAAATTATGCTTGAATTCCGGATTATAAACGTAGTAAATTATATTTGGAATTAATGTACAAATTAAATAATAATGGAGAAAATTTATCCGAGTCTCGCTGTTTGTTGTATACACCGATTAATAATAATCTGCACATCTTTCTCATCCACGTTCAAGTAGCATTACATTAGTACGTTAATCTCGATCAAAAATGCCTTTTACAACCCGTAAATGTGCATATTCTTATACGCGTCGGTCTTGACGTTTTTGTAACGGTGAATTTATAGTATACAAAAGACATTGAATCAAATCATATGCGTACCGTTATATTTTATAAAGACGTTCTATTGAAATATTATAAATCTGTAAGATATTTAAATTCTATGATGGATTGTTTTGGATAATTATATAAGGTATGCCGTCGAGGTAATATTTCTCTAAATGTGTTTTTCCTATTTGATATACGTATGAATGTAATGAAAAAGAGCAGTCGCTCGTTATACACGAATGTGGCAAACAAAAATTGAAGAATTTAGCAAATGACTATTGTATTTTTATGGCACGGGGAGATTTATTGATTGTACTACATCGTCGGATGAAAGTTTTTTATATTATTGTATGAAAAAATGGACCACAAGTGTACCAGCTCCCACTGATTAATATTATTTTACACTTCTAGTCGTACGTAGACGTAAGTATTGTTTAGATACCAAAGAATTATTTAAAAGCTCTCTCAATCTAAGTCATTTTTATAGCGAGTATGTCGATGTTTTTATATTAATGTTGTATTATAATTGCTGCCACACAAAAATAATATATTGTATTTTCACCTAAATGCTGTGTTGAAATATTTTGATGTTAAAATTTATAGCACATATGAGATTATTCAAAAAAAAAAATCAATGTGTACAATTAATTGTATTGGATTAAATGTTCATATTGTTATAGATGTGAAGTTAGTTTTTTTCTGAAATAAATATTTTTTGTCTCGATGACAATAGAGTTTTATTGATTTGCCATTTTATATGTTAGTATAGTAATCATTACCCTTATTATTTATATTGTTATAATCAATTTAAACAATTTTATTCCCCCGTGTTTCTCTTTATTTTGCTGTATTTTTATTTTGTATATATGTAACTTGTAGGTATTTCCGTCGTTACGCGGTTGGACTCAACTTAATCATCTTAGGTTCTAATATACAGGAGTTGTAGCTGGCGAACACATTTTTAAAAACATATATACGCCATGAAAAACCATGTCAAGATGGTTAGTAAATAATCCCAAAAAAGGGATTGCTAAAAGCCACCTGCTATGTAAATTAAACGTAAAACTTGCTTGGAAACTTGATTGAAACGCGATAAAATATGATAAATGTAACATTTGAGATGATAATTTTATAAATAATAATATTGCATTAGAAATAGAAGCACGTCCTCAAAAAAAAAAAGTGCTATAGAGCACTGCACACAACGTATGCGTGCATACTTCGCGTCTGATTAAAAATGACGTTAATAACAATTGTTTAACTTAGTTTATGCAAATCAGTTGAATAATCAATAAATTGGTTTTATATCATATTTTATAAGCTTTATACAATCTTAAATGTTTATTTTTATATGAAACCCATTCCTTTTTATTTTTTAATATAAACAAATTAATAAATAAGATTTATGAATTTAATTGATATCATTTTATTTTATTTTTTTAGATTAACATATAATTTTCTGATCGATAATGAAGACATGGAAAAATAATTTTATATTCAATGAATTAACATTTATTATGAGAAATCGAAATAAAAATATTAATTAAGCGTACATTTGTCAATGCATTATTTTATGAATTTTAAAGTAAGAGCGTGCATCGAAACGCAAAAATCATAAAAAGTTTTATATTATTTCGTCGTTATAAAATGTGTTGCCATATACGACGGCGCAAAGCTACCGCAGTCAAACTGAATTATGCGCAATGGTAATGCATATGTGCAGTTTCCTGCTTTACCCCCGATGAATAAAATGACAGGTTATAATTCTATCAAGTCGAATGAAATGAAGTGAACAGGAAGGTTGTATTTCTATTCGAAGTAATGCTATCGGATTGCGTTCTCTTGATTTGAGTGGTTCTCGAGCTGCAGCGTCCATTCGCGAGTCGGTATATACTCAGAAAATGGCCTCCACAATGGAAGAAGAGCAGAGTTTGCGCGAGTGCGAAAGTTACATACAGAGTCACAACATTCAAATTTTACTAAAGGACTGTATCGTGCAGTTGTGTGTCAGCCGGCCAGAAAATCCTGTCATATTTCTGCGTCAGTACTTTCAAAGGTTGGAAAGGGTAAGCATATTTTCACAACTTGTTTTCGTAAATGGAGGCGCTGCCGTCGATTTGCCATTCGGCGATTTTCTGCGAGTCGAGTCGATAAATGTGGGCATATTTTTTATGCAAATATTACGTATATTGTTTACGATTGATATGTTTTGACATTAGCATTTGTTAGTTTGGCAGGCGGCCGCTAGATGGTGTCGTGGAAAATGGTCCGCTGTCAATGAACGTACATAACGGGAAATAGAACAACGATATTGGAAAAGTGGGTCAAAATTGAAAATGGACCTAAGTCGAATAAATGCGACCATGTCAGATCAAAATTTCGAACATGCCGATAAAAATATTATCGAGATAAATCATTTAGTGTTTATTCATATATTATTATTATTTTAACAAGAAGAATATTTTTTTCGATTAGTTCATCGAGTTTATTCAATTGAATCGTTTATTATTGAGCGTAAATGAAGTGAATGCAGAAAAACTATGAAACCTTGGAATGAAGTATGAAGGAGTTTGTCATTAGATAAACTGGTCTATCCATAATAGGCGACGTTGGCTATTACTCGGGGTGATAATTTTTCGAATTTGTTGTCGTTAAAATATCAATATTCCAAAAATGCTCGTTCACCATCTCTACCCTATATGTCATTAGACCCTTTGATTATTGAACTGAAAATAATTTAATTTGCACACACTATGCATATCTCACAGGTGAATATGTATTTATATATATATTTTTTGTAAAGTGTTTATCTATTTATATGGGAAAAAATCAATAAGGGTCAAAATTCCCCCTTTATAATTTTTTGTATTAAAAAGGGGGAATTGATTAAAATTTGTTTTTCGTATTCGTAAGATAGTCCCAAAAGTATCAAAGACCTAACAAAGAAAAAAAATCTCATTTCAGAGCGATTAGGGTGCTTGAGGAAGCAATTCTATCTTTAACTCATTGATTTTGGTCACCGCGATAACGGATGTGTGAGCTGGTGCATTGCCTTGAAGAAACAACACTTTCTTGATTTCATCACTCAAATGTTGCAATAAGTTCGCATAATACTCGCTGTTGATTGTTTTTATGAATGAAAATTACCCCACGTGCATCCCAAAAAATTGATGCCATGACCTGCAGATGGAACTGTCTTCGCCTTGTTTGGAGTCGATTCTCCTATTTCAGTTCATTGTTTTGACGGATTACCGGATTTTTCCGATCTCGAAGTACGTTGATGGATGCAGATCATGTTCTGTTGACATTCGAGCATAACGTCCGATCGCGCGATCAACGATCCGAAAACTGGACCGGTTGGACATACAGACTTTGTTTAAACTCTGCCACCTAATATTTTATTGTTGTAACCGAAGGAACAGACTCTCCCAGAGTAGAATCTAACTTGGCTTTGATAATGGTTAGATTGAGACCTTTCAAATAAAAGTATTATATTGCAGTCTCAGGTCGGATACTTCTGGGACTACCCTCCGTTGCTATACTTTGTATGTTTGATGTTGAAGTGTTCATGCATGTTAGCTTACTTATTGACACGTGTCATTTTGAATTACTGTGTAAATTTTGCACTTCCCTCGTTTGATATCAATGGGACGTTTTACCTTCCCGGAGAGAAAACGCTTGATTGCTGATAAGGTCGCCAGGGTAATTCGTTGCCACCTGTTCCTAAGGTTATCTAACTCCCTAAACATCTACACCTAAATTCACAATTTCAATTTATAACTTCGTAAATATTCCTATTGTTAGACGAATCCTGTGAGATTTGGCGTAGATTTCGCGAAAATTTCGATACATTCTGTATGGTATCATAAGAGTAGATTCATTTAGAAATATATCTCTATGAAAATGAATGAAGGTATTGATAAAATATTTAAAAAATGTAACACAGGGACATACTGCTCGCATAAACGACGTCATTATCATGTTCAGTATCTGTTTTTGTCCAACAAATCATATGATTAACTCTGACAGGTTTATATGTGATATTATATAGATTATTCGAGTATTTTATAACCCTGTTATTTTACAAAATTAAAAAATTGATAGATTCTGATCCATCAGAGATTCTAAATCAATGTTGAGAGATATGGAGATCATGCATCGATCACATGCACAAAGAACTCAAATGTAGAACGCCCATATACAATTCAAATGCAGTTGCTCCTGGTGTATTTTTATTTTTTGCATTGATGGCATCATGTTGGGTCTTAAGCAAGCGCGTTGTATGCATATAAAAATATTTTTTTTAAATAAACTAAAAAAATGAGGAAAATGGTTTAAATATTAAGGAGTTCAGGTAATTTCTTAATCCCATTTTTGAAAAACCTTTTAATAGTTTCTTTTAAAAAATGTGTTTATATGATTTTTTAACACAAGTGATGATATAATATATCGCTCAATAAGTTCGCAGGATGACTAATAAAACAACAACTTTTTTAATAAACAACAACATAAAACAATGACCACTCTCTACATGAAATTACAGGCAGATATACCTTTTTTTGGACAAAAATGAGAGTAAATGTCGATTAACCCTTTCAAACCGGAGAACATACACACTACGCTTCAATGAAAATCCACTTTTCTGTTCACAATATTCATCTTGCATGGTATCTGCTTTTTGTTATTCAGCTATTTTTTCCTATTAATGTATTGCGAAAATCAAAGGACAGGGTTACCGTGCAAGCCTGCCAGTTTACTTCTGAAGGAGTAGATTTTGCAAAGGAGTGGTGTCATTCGGCTAATGACGCCACTCTAGGACAGTCAAGGGGGGATAACAAAATTGGTCAACTATAAGAATGATGCGAGTATCTTAATTATTAAAACAAACGCCTGCTCTCAAGACAACACGAACGAAAGTCGTCTTATTTTTATTGAAAGAGCTATTGCTTATCCGACGATAGCGATTTCAGTTAATTATAACGCAAGACACCCGTCTCTGTCTCACGATTTCCGATCCGATAGGGTTAATATCGTATATGAGTTTGATTTGTTTCTATTTTGAGTTTTTTTCCCTGCTAAAACTGTATGCGTTCATATTGTAAAACCGGTCAGAATAAACTGAAAAATGACGACGATCCTAACTTTTTTAATAATTTTTGTAAACAAAAGTGTAAAACTGGCACGTATTTTCGGCACTAACGATAGTTTTATAGACAATTAGATGAAATTGATTTAAATCTAAGCTAAACATAAACATGATCGACGTACGAGGGTCATCCAGATAATAAGGTTACAACATTTTTATAGGATCGAAAAATGTTTGTATTTGATTGAAATTCACAGGATAATTAACAAGTGTATTGAAATATTTTTCAACGCAATTGTCGTCAAGATCGAGACATTTATGTAGTCGGAGCACCAGCCTTTGTATGCTAATGTCGTAGACCTCCGCTGCCAGCTCATTTTGGATTTTATTTTGAATTCTGGAGTCCAGAAAAACTTTTTGAAGTGGTGTGAGCTTTCTGGGCACCCATCTCGCACACAACTTCTTGTAACCAAGTTTTTCCGACGCAATATCACCAAGGAGACTCCGACAAATGTCAGGAAATTCTTCGTGGAGATCGTCAAGCGTCACACAAGCGGTTTTCTCTGAACAATTTAATCCAGTTCGTGACATGTTGTCGACTCAACACATCACTACCATAAACATTCACGAGTTTCTGATGGATATTCGCGGCGGTCTTGTTTGGCAAAGTCAAAAAACGGATGACTGCGTGCGACGACCTTTCCATCAGAAGAATTTACTGTGACTGAACAAAATGGCCGATAAACACACGGCACCAAATAAAATGACCAGATTGTGTTAAAATGTGGATTACTTTCCGGTCTTCATTATATTAGGGTGTCCCATAAGTTTCTTTCGTTTTCTTATTAAGAAAAAAATAAACAATAATTTGTATTACATCAAAATCTATTGAATAATATATGATCCATTATGTTCTATTACCTTTCTCCATCTCTCCGGAAGTTTTATAATGTCTTCTTGCCAAAATTTCCCAGGTTTGTTGGCAAAATATTGATCAAGGTACATTTCTATATCAATTTTTGAATCAATGAAAGAAATAAAAAATAATCTGAAGGGGCAATGTCTGGAGAGTATGGAGGATGAGATAAAACATCCCAGTCAAATGATAGTAATTTATTTCTGACGAGCAAAGACACATGAGGCCTGGCGTTATCGTGATGAAAAACAACGCCTCGCCTGTTCGCTAATTCTGGCCGTTTTCTGGCAATTGCAACCCTTAGGTTTTCTAGTTGGAAACAATATTTGTTGAATTGATCGTTTCACCTTGCTGAAGTAGCTCATAATAAACTACCCCCTTCCAGTCCATAGCAATTTTTTTGTTTGTTTAGCTACAGTTAAAGCTTCTGTACCCTTGGTCCAAGACCGTTTACGTTGGATATTCTCATAGAGTATCTAACTTTCATCTCCAGTGACAAGTCTCTTCAAGAAAGGTTGGCTATTATGTCGTTGGAGAAGAAGATCACACGTCGAAACATGCTGAAGTTTATTTGAGTCAGTCAGTTCATGAGGAAGCCACACATCTGAACGATTGATGTTAGCTATGATTGTTAGCTATTTCGCGAACAGTATATCGTGGGTTTTCTTCAACTATGGCTATGATTAGATCTGTGTTCATTTGCGAAAGAAACTTATGGGACAACCTAATATATAAACATTAATTGGTGAACCCATTTTGTTAATCCCAAAGCTATGCGCTAATGAGTTGATATTATTTTTTGAAAAACTGCAGACGATTCTTGCTGCCGCTTTGTTGGAAAAGTATGCAAGGCACTCCTGTTTCGTCAAAGAGTTAAATCAAGATGCTGCCAAGTATGCCGTCGGTGCTTTTTGCTTCTTCGTTGCTTTCTCCGTCGTCTTTTCTGTCAGCAGGACTTTATCTTGATCGGCTTGTGACTTTAATTAAATTGTTTGGTAGATTGGTGGGTTGCGACAGCGGTCCTCTCGATCAGGGCCGTCATTAGCTTGTCGTGATAAGGGGGCTCATTTAAGCCTCAGTCCACCGGTTCGATCAAATCCAAAAGCAACCTTCCGATAAGACCAGGCAAAACACCATCTGCTGATAATGGCCAATTTTGCGTTAGTGTGACTGCGAACACCGCGCGAACAAAATGTGGCCGAAGCGCTTGATGTGATCTAGTTTGTACTAATCTAGTTTTTGGTATAATCTTTGATTGAAGTTTGAGCATGGTGATCTAGCTGTAGAAGATTTCGTGGATTAATTAGTGAATCGAGCGATTTTAGGCTATTTTTTGAGTCAATTCAAGCGTTAAAGGCTGTTCAAAATGGGCAATTGGTTGGTAAAGCAAAGAACCGCCTTCCGGCGAAGCTTCCGCAGGAGCAATGCATCCAGTTCGGCTGCACCGAGACGTCCTCTTGCTAGGATATCTGAAAATCAACAGATTCATCCTAAGACTTCACCAAAAAAGGTATTATTATACATTTTACTAATGAATATTTGAGTACGAGTCTCTAATCGTTTTCATAATCTGCTCGTCAACCGCAATGCATAACAGATTTGAAATCAAACCATGTAAGCTATCAGCGAGTTGTTACCTACAGATATAATGATCATTAATTTGTAGACATATTTTTATGTTTCGTTTATCGAATTTATCTCAAGCTAATATCTTTAAATTGTTAATTGAGAGATAACCAAAATAACGTCGATATTGAATGGGTTCGATATGATGACGCAAAATAATCCATTAAAAACACTCCATTTGTAACAGAAATTGGTCGGTAAATAAGCGAAATTATCACATCTGGAGTGATGAAAATCCTAATGTTATTCAGGAAGGATATCTACATTGAAAACAGTTACCATTTGGTATATATTTTGGGCAAATGGAATCATTGGGCCACATTTGTTCGAAGATGGTGCTGGAAATGCTGTTACTGTGTGATACCAATCAATGTTGAATGACTTTTTATGACCACCATCGAATCATATTGATGCGTCTGATGTTTATTTTTGGGCTCGGCGTTCTGCAAAGTGCATCCCAAAAGTCATGAAATATGCATTTTTTAAAAAGATTTATCGACAATACCGGTACAATATGATAATATTTTTCAGAGTACTTTCCATGAGTATCTACACATTTTTTCCATGGCGGTTTGGATAGCTTGATAGCAAATATTTCATGACTTTTGGGATGCACCCTATATCATGCCCGTTGCATACGAGGCTAGTTTTTAAAGTTAGGATATCAAGTCAGCAAACTCTAGTTCTGTGTAAATAGAATTAGTTTCATTTTTAAGCTAGCAGTCAGTGTTTATACAATGTAATTCAGAAAAGTCACAATCTATCAAGCTTTCAACGTTGCGGACATCAATAATAATTTTCGAAAACTGAATAATTGTAAATACCGCCATTAAATTAAAATATACAAAGCTACTTTTTTGTTTACAAGTAGTTTATATTAATTATTGTTAAATTAACGTTGTTTACTTTCGATACAAAGTGGCTATGGTTTAGGTAGACGTTGCTAAAGTTGTGGCGCGGGAACTTGATTGAAGTATTGCAATAGTAAGTACATATAATATTATAAGCAGCTACAACATATTCAATTATGGATCCGCGCAAAAAAAAGCATTGCTATGATTTTTTTTTTCAGCATTATTTGCCTAACCTAATTGATATTCACGCAAGATATACTTTCATTATGAATGATTTATTTTTGATTGTAGTTCCTTGTGGTTCGATACGAATTAAAATGTTAATCGCCGGTTATTTTTTGTTTCGAAACACTCAATTTTGACGTATTATACTTATCGCAGTCGGATTTATGAAATCGCATGTCAAAATCTATGAATAATAAAATCATCGTATTAAGTCTTTTATATTCAGAAACACATTACGAAACTGTCAAGTCGCGGTGACATTCGCTCGGCGATAGGGAAGTGATTTGTTACTGGATTTATTTTTTCGTACGCCATTGTTGCCATGTCGGCATTTCGCACTAAAGTCCCCCGCACACAATCAAATTAGCGTATTTTTTAACAGCTGACGTGCTCGAGAATCGGAGGATCCTGGCCTATTTTCGAAATTTCTGGGTGGCAAAATAAACTGTTGGGTGAAATATAGGTAATAAATTGGCGGCGGCACCGACGGCTTTTCCTCCCCCCGATCCTGTTTGGCTTGCGTGTCTTGCATAACTTTACGCGTGCTTACAAATAATCAGTCGCCGTTCCCATGGGTCCAAATTTAGACCTATTATAAATATGTTTCCATAATATTTTCACGCTATTTTTCCCCCCGGTCCACATTCTTGGGGCTCACCAAATATATTATGCTTCTAACGTTTGATATTGTGGGTAAATGTACGATAATCTTTTGCTATAAAAATTGACTTTTACGGCGGGGTAATGGACACCAACCACACATATCTTCAGCGTGAATATTATGTTTGATTTCACCCCCAAATGATCATATTTAATACAGGTATGTTGTTTTAAAGAAACTTAAATATAGGGTGCGGCAGGGAAACTACCTTATTTTAAAAATGAAAAACACAAACAGTATAGGAGAAATCAGTTTAATTGTTTTATCCATGTTGCAGAGAGACATTTAAAGATTTTATTTATTACTAGCTGGTACCCGGTGCGTTGCCGCCACAGAAGTAATAATTCTAAAAATGATCCAATGCTTGTTTCGTATAACATTGTTGTATACTACCCATTTTGAGTTTGCTGACGACAATTGATGAGGAATCGTCAATGAAGTAAATGTATTTTATCCACAGACATTTCATCCAGACTCGCTGGCCAAACCAAAACTGAATAGAAAGCAGGTACGCAAGTACGCAAGCACATCCTTTACACAAAATTTGTAATAGTTTGGAAACTTTCGGAGAAAGAAATTCGGATGAAATTTTAAAAGCTAATATACGTTAAAAGTTTTGCATCAACCCAATATTAAAAATATAATTGATGACGCACAAGGTAAACTTTCGAGTGATTCTCAGTTTCAAATCTCAAAATACGAGTGGATAAATAAAAAAAAATATGAGCTCATATTATTCAATGAACTGCTCCGATGACAAAGCTCCTTTCTCAGAATCTCGAGTGACTTGCTAAGGATATCATGAATTGCATATAAACTTGCATTCATTCAAGTTTAAACTTTTTGAGGAGAGAGCAAATTTAAAATCGATAAAGTCGTCAATGCCATAATCGCTTTACACTCATATTTTTATATCAGCTCCTATCAGCGTAAGACAATCTTCAATTCGAGGCAGAGTGAATTGTAAATAAGCACTGTTGATAGCATACAAGATCATGTCATTTCTTTACATAAACAGTACACAAGAAATCGATTCATTTGCTTCTGCTTTAGAAGGAAATGATAATCGGACAAAGACTCATTCAACGAAGAGGAAGCAATTAAATAAATTAACACTGTCGATAGCATACAATATTCAGTCATTTTTTTGCATAAACTTGAAATCGAAATCATTATTATTCGATAAATTTGGGCTAACGATCTATACAATCGTGCAATATATGCGGGGAAGCTCTCCGTCTCTGTCTTCCGAACTGCGCTACGTCCTCTCTCTGTCTCTGTCTGTCTCCGAGATCAATGTACAAGAGTGCTCTTTCTGAATAGTGGAGGGGGATCCCAGGCCCTGGGATAGTACTCCTTTAAGGGTTAAATAGCTTTTTACAATAATTAAAATGTTTCGATTGATTTGATACAACTGAAAATGATGATTACCAATCACGTTCCTATTTGAGTACGATCAAAATGTATACCATAGCTTTTTTTTTTAATTTTGAAGATCGTTTATCTTATATGACATTAAAAGGCCGCATTTATGTTCAACTAGTATATATTTATGGTGCTTTTTTGGGAGGCTTATGATTTTTTTAACCTGTTGCTGCTTTTTTCTGGTCATTAGAACTGCAATACAGCTGCATGATTTACCCAACGCAAGCAAGATGCTTTTTTTTTGTATTAGAATAATTTACTGGAAGGATTTATTATTTTAAATGTTATCCTTGTAGCTGAATCAAAACGAACATATCAATGTAGCGATTACTAAAATGTTTTGTTTGTATCCTTGCACATATTCACAAGATTCGCCATTGTTTACTTCATTGAAATTTTGATCAACAATGACTCAATAAGTTCGTAGGATATCTGCTTCGAGAGTGATATATTTATTCCGGCGTTTCTCTAACATTTCAATGTTTTTTTTTGTTGAACGATTTATCTTTGGCTTCAAAATAGGCTTCAGTTACAGCAATCAATTCTTCCTTGGAGCCAAATCTCTTTCCCTGACTGCCGATTTGACTCTGAATTGTCGATACCTTGTTGGTATTGATCGAGTGTGAACAAACGCGGTACCCGCTTTGAACAAAGCTTTCTCATGGATAAATGTAGATGCAAAATGGTGAATATACGCCTTTGACGTTGAAATCCCTTTTAACTCCTGTTCAATGCTCAGAGTGGTGAGCGAGAGTCACCTCTCGAGTTGCGGCATCAAATCATATGGTGAGTGGGAGTCACCTTTCGAGTGCAATCTTTGAGGTGTCAGATATCTCACGCAACTTCAATTTGCGATCAGCCAAAACCATTTTGTTTTTTATCAACACACAAAATATAAAAGTAGCGTCTTTAAAAACACTGTAACTTGTTAACTAAATATCATATTTTTATGCAATTTTGTCACGTAATATTTGAAGGTTTGTACTTTCTAAAAATTATATGGTTTTATCAATAGTGGCGCCAACTATATGTCATCCTGCGAACTTATTGAGTGATAATAAATGCGTTCATATATTAAATTAATTGCGTCCTGTATTTCTCGTTCATGTTTCCGTGCGAACGCTATGTAAAAAATACAGTCGATCCTCCTATAGTGTCCACTTCGTTTGCGTGTTTTTTACGTAAGCAACGTGTAAAATGCTCCCTGAACTAAATACATACAAATTTTGAATGGTTGCGTCCTAACTTTCTATAGCGTTTTGCTTCTATAGCGTGGTCCATAAATAAGGATTGACTGTATTGATATCAAAATGCAGTATGGTCTTAAACGTATTCTTATGCAACAGTAGTAATTTAAATTATCAAATATGTTTAAAGGACTGGATTATCGATATAATTAAGATGTACAAGTTGCAATAGGTTTAATAATCCTTTTGACTGTCATAAACTGTGAGCTTATGTTGGTTTTATTGCAATGATATTTGCATTAAAATAGCTCAATTGATAAAAGCGATGATTTGGAAGAATATTATTGACATAAATAGGTTTTATTTCAGTGTAGCGGTTGCTCTATTTCCATTGTTAGACTATTCCTGTTATTAATCCGAAATATCCTGTTTAAGTGTCACTCAATCCATTCAACAAGGATTTAATCTGTCGACCCAACTTTGCCCTTCTCGACTTCGGGGCTTACGCTTCCAGAATCACTTTGTATTTCTATTTTCGAATGGTGTTCTATTCATCGTCAAATGGACGACGTCTCGTGGTGTCCTATAATATTTTTGAATTTAGACGTCTTCATGCCGTGGAGGATCTTGTTTGCTCCAATGGATTTGCTTGATGGAAAAGCTATCAAGCATCTCACAATTATCCTCTTTAAGTCTTATTCATGGTTCTTGCACGAAGAGCGATTTTCAATTTGCCAAAGTTTGATTGGTTCTGCTTCAATTTGCTCGAAAGCCAGGTCAGGATTTGAGAAGCACGCCAACAATTTACAACCGATGAATTACGTACAGAAATTGAGTCGTTTTGGTTCTTAAAAGCTTTAGATAAGGAACCTCATTATGTTTATCTGTATTGTTGTTACCGACGCTTTAGATAAAAATTGACATTATGATCTGATCGATGCCATCTTGGAGTCATTGCAACTGCAGGCACGATTTGGCTGTTGGACTAATTGACTCATTGTAGTGACAATTTGTTATCAACTATTGTCATCCAATGACACATTATGGTGCTTCTGATTTCGTTCATTGTACTGCTTCATCTAATTAGAGTGCAAATCATTGATGATAGAAGATTGCTACCGTTTCATCGAAGCAAAATCGTGTCCCGATCGATCATTACCTGATAAATGGATCGATACGTCATTGCCGACAATCAGATATTATTTCATACACATTTCATACAAAGTGTTTTGAGGAGATAACAAAATGATTGGAAAATGGATGATCCAATGAATCAATCAAAATAATTTTCCACCCAATCAAATCCTTCCAAACTTTAGTATGAATTATGTAGATCAGCATGAGTCTTCGTATTACATTTCCATTCTCGTTAAAGATTCATCTTCAGACTTTCCACACTTTGCTATTCTTAGTATGCACATCACCTCCAAGATAAATATACCAGGATTCAGGTCTGGTGAATATGGGAGTCATTGTCATGTCGAAATGCATACGTGCAATCAAAATCGTTTACCCGTCTGCATGTTTGTGAACCCTTTGAGTAGTGAGCTAATTTTAAATCATCATAAACGTAGATGCTATATTTGCATGTTCGCCACTTATCATCCGTACAAATCCCTTTATCCGTCAGGACCGTCGCGGCGTGTATGAAGCTTGTACAAAAATAAATAAACACTGTCGATAGCACACTATATTCGGTATTTTTTTCAAGTAAACATATTTTATGCATTACTTTTCACGGCTTAGTCTTAAACGAGCGGAAATATTGATCGGTCAAATCATGACCAGAGCAGGTCCTCAAGTTTTAATATCCGCTTGCTGCTCTAAATTGTTGATGAATTTAAAAGAATACTTATTATTGATTTGAAGACCCAGTATTAAATTCCCTGTCTTTTATTCTCCTAAAAAACCCTATATCATAACATTCGGGTTTAATTCTAGGAGCTGTGAAATGAATGGTTTATTTTGGCCGATGATATAACGAAGTTTTTATCGGCATCCGTAGTAGATTTTGGGCGGCCCGGTCTTTTTCTGTCATTCAAAGTCTCAGTCTCCTGGTGTCTAATGTTGCAAATGCAGCCCTTTGATGATTTTTTTAATCTGTTTTGGCAATTTATCTGAATAGAAAGCGTTGCAATACAAATCGCTTTAATTTGTCTTTCATACTTCCATGAACTCTTTATTTTTTTCTTACGTTTATATTAACATTAGAATGCAAATTATGATGTATTTATAAGTAGAAGAATTGATTATTGTGTTTTTACATAAAACTTAATATTATGCATTTCCAAACTTATTGTCTTTAAAATGTATTTAAAGTAAGTGGATTATTTATCTTAATAATTTTATACATCGAATGTGGTTGCTTTTTTATTATTAATACTGTTACGTAGGGAGCTGGAGGATCATTTGAATATTGTATTATAAACAGAAGCATGACATTGAAAATAAAGCACTATAGAGCACAACATGTGCGTGCACACTCATCGAATGGATAGAGACCGCTCAATTTGAATGGTTTTGATAGTAATAAATTCGTCTAAATATCGGTAGTTCTAGTGATAAATATGATTTTAAAGTATCATCATTATGGTGTAGCCAAATTTTTCATTCTTGTCATATTCATATTACCTGTATCTATGCGTTCGATATTGAAGAAATTGATCTTTAATATACGTTATTGATATAGGGATCGAAATGGTATTTTTTTAGTCATGCTTTTCGCTTCACGTGCAGGTTGTCATTAAAATTTGCTTTCGACCAGACTTTAGAAGCTCGTCTATAAAAGATTCAAGGTTCTACGAAAACACCCAAAAAGGCAGTAGAATAGATCTGATGTAAAAATAAAGCAATATCTTTAATATTTTAGATTTATTCGTAAAGGTGACGCTCGTTGGAGTCACACGAAGCTCTTTTGATTAATGTACACGATTCCTTTGCCTAGAAATATACCGTTTTGATGCCGTTTAGTCGTGTCGTGGACGGGGATGTCGCGTGCCATTTCCAATTTCCCAATTATGGCAGCTTTAAATTCATTTTCCAATTTCAAATTCTGTTCACTCCCTCTGAATGCCGGCGACACACGTCATGTTCGATCGTACGCTAAATCTGCAAGAGTTTTTAAACTCACCTTGGAGCTTGGATATAGAGCGTGACTCTGCCATTGTTGGCGATTCCGTGTCTTCTAAAGACCAGATCCATCATCGTGAAAAATCGCTGCATTCACTGCGGATGGAGATGGAGTTGGATTTCAAGGTCGAGGAGCGTCGTTTGCTAGAACGGATTGATGGAGCTCATCAGTTATCTTTTTGTTGGCTGAGATGACTAATTTTTCCCCAGATTAAAATAATTACTCATACGTTACGGGTGCTTTTAATTGGACCATTTTTTATAAGGAGGCTTCTAACGTCTTATTCAGCGTATGAAGATCGACACTGAAGACTGGGAAGACCTTTGTCGGTATTTCAGCTGGAGTACCACAACGAAATTGTATCCAAAATCGAAAATTTCTTTCGTAACTACGTATCATTATCTAACTGTTATTCTGCTAAAATTGAATACGCATTATAAAGAAGGAAATCAATAGCGAAATTTTATGTATACTAAAATTTCTTTTTGTGCGACTTTTTTCGGGCGATTTCGAAGTTATGCGGTTTTTTTAAAGCAATTTTTTTTTTTTTTTAATTCCCATAAAGAGTACGTATCGAGATATTTTAGATAAAATAGGAAATAAATTATCAACACTAGCTGAATTTTTTTATGCGATTTCGGATATATTTTATATAGCTTTTTCAAAGTTGTGCGGTTTTTAAAATGCATGGAAGGCTTCCTCATTTTTTCTATGTAAGTCATACCTCTTTTGTGCGATTTTCCGGGGAACGCATCTACCGCACAAAAAAAGTGTATCGAGTATTTATCCAAGGTTTTCTTTCCTTAACACATCTTATTCGGGGTCAGTTAACCTTTAACTTACTGTGCTAAAAATATCCACCGATGATGTGTATTTGGTACACCACTATTGCTTTTATTGACTATTGATTATTTGAATATTGATATTGCACTATTGATTTCGTTGAGGTTGAAATATAATAACAAAATGTACGAAATACATCACCGGTTTCACCCATTATTTGAAGGTTGGTACGTTCTAAAAATTATATGGATTTGTCAAAAGTGACACCAACTATACATCGTCCTGCGAATTTATTGGGTTAGATTTAGAACTTTCTTTATAATGATTCGGGTTCAGATTGAAGACCAACAAACTTGGGAGATTAATATTTATCAACTATACATAGACAAAGCATGGATTTATCAATAGTGGTGCCAACTATATGTCATGCTACGAATTTATAGAGCGATGTGTTAATGTTCAATATATGCCGACTAGATAAATACATAGTACATATTTCCATTTCAGAAATTATATATGTGTATTTCTGGATGTCGCCCAAATATGGAAATGAATTGAAACAAACAGAATTTTGATCACAGTTACCCGCAATTGTAATTAGTTTTTCATAGAGATTACAGTCTTTCGCATAGCAGCGTGTGATGCGCCGAGGCATGTAATCTAAATTTCCCGCAAAATATGTGTTAAAACAATAATTGATTTGGAACAAGGTTGTCTAAGTAAGCTTTATCTGGCCGATATCCAAATTTAATGCGAATCTATGAACCATATGTTGACAATTATATATCTATATATGCTACAATTCCATATAGATTTTTTTCTGGATAGGTTATTATCTTTCTTGTCTAAAAGCCTAATTGTGATTAATTTTAATTGAATTATGGTACGATTATTTTATTTAAGCAATTTAATAAATTGTCTGATAAGTAGAATTATTTCAGGCTGCTATCAACAAAAAAACTGGAAGCTCTTTCAACAAAAATAAGACGACTTTCGTTCGTGTTAGTCTTGAGAGCAGGCGTTTGTTTTAATATTTAAGATACTCGCAACATTCTTATCGTTGACCAATTTTGTTATTTCTGCTTGACTATTCTGGAGTGGCGTTATCCTATTACAATTGGGATAAATAACAGCATGAAAATTCCTTTTACTACAAAAGTCCCCTAAAATAGTAAAAGTCAAAAGCTTAATCTTCGGTTTTTGATGCTATATTTGTATTATTGTTTGCATTATCGCTGATATTCAAGCATATCTTAATGCTCTATATTTATCAAATTTGTAAGTATGCTTATGTCAATGTAAACCTTTTCAAGTGTATTCTTTGTAAATGAACGAGTGTGTAAATATGCTTTGGATGTGCACACAAAGTTTATCTCTTACGAAGCGAATTAATAAGGAAATTCCAACCCGTTTATTTTTATGCGGTTTCAGTAGTGTTTGAGAACGAATGATGAATAAAAATGGGTTCACCCCCCCCATATAAAAAGTAACGTGTTGTATGTTTGTTTGCATGCGCGTACGAGGGGGTTGGATTTATTCGATATTTGCGTGCAAATCACTTTGTGAAACGGAGGGAAGATCGCATACAAAGCGGTTGTAAAAAGTGTCAGGTTGCCAAATTGCTTTATCAATTTTTGAACGGCAAGGTCATGGCGATGCCAAAACGGTTATATTAACTGGATAATGTTCAACATTCAAGGGAATCAAATCTCCATTACGGTCCCAAAAGTTTTTATGACCCGCCGAACCATATTTTGACATGCTGCAAATCGTGATAAAATGATGTTTGCACAAGTTTTGTGGTTCAACCTTGTCCCGTGTAATGCGTGGCAATTAAAGTCGCGTTCAAGGAGATTGCTGTTCAAGGAGGGATTCGTTTATACGTTTATATCCTCTTCGAGAAATAGAGGATTTTCAGCAAAGTCCAGAGGAATAAAACAATGGTAAAGGACCATTGTTGTAAGCACACATTTGTACGAGATTGCTTAATTAACACTTAAATTGGCGAAGGAGAGAATTCGCACTACTTTGTTAAACAAGCAAAGCAGATCTCCTTAATATGGTTGGCGTTTTTGGCGAGGGTCATTCGTTTAACAATTAAACGGTGCATTTTTATCAGACGTTGATGATATATGTGGCATTTGATAGGGTGCGATAAATTGGCGATAAGCGTATCGTATGATGTAACCCTATAGTTTTAATTAGTGTAGTTCGATATCAATTCTATGTTGTTTAGGGTACATTTTTATATGATTGGACATATGACCATATGATTTGATGCCGCAAATTGAGAGGTGAGTCTCGCTCACCACTCGGTTTTAAGCGAAAAAACGATACATGGCAATAACTGTTTACTTTTAGTTCCTTTGAAGGAAGTCCTTATAATCTTCTGTATAATCTTATGAAGTGTTACGTAACACCTCTTCAAATATTTAAATATTCAAATCACATAGCGAAATTAGAGGCTTATAGTTCTGCAGTGGACTATTTGTAGCTGTACTGTAATGATGATATTCATAAAGGTGTAAAGTATCTACTTCACTACTTTTCTCGTCAAGCTTGTATATCAATAAATGAACCTATATTTAGACGTGTACCTTTACAGCACGACTTTGCCATCAATTGAACGCCCACTAGGGGGCGGTAGGGACCAGATCGACTACCGCTGTTTTAGGTTACCCACAACCTGTTCACAATAGACGTAATTTCATTAATAATTGATTATTTCTTTCGAACTTATTATCGGTAGTGTATACAGGCATCCAGCATTGATATTTTTCATTTTCGAGCGTTCCCACAGACTTTTGACGACATACCCATATGCAGTGATCTTATATCATAATATTTGATTCGTAAGCTACTGTTACGTGGTAAATTAATACAATAAATTGTTATTAATTAAAATTAAGACCGGCTTAGAATTGAAAAGCCTGGGATAAAATGATAATTGGTGGATCTATTTTCTTTTTGTTATCTCAGTGTTTGGATCAGCTTAAACCCAAAATCTGTCTGCGTCGATATTTTTATATAGCATTTTGATAGTATCTACGAAAATAGACCCTGATTGCCGCTATTGTAGATAATCTTCTTAAGTGCTAAGCAATCGTAGACTACGTCACATTCGTAATCTGCAACGCGATATTCGTATCGACTTATTTTTCTATTGCCATTTCGTTATGTTAACAAAGCTGATGCTGCCGCATTTGGATGTGCCAGTTCTAAAGGTGTTCATCATTGAGATTCTCTTAAATGCTCATATAATCTTCGTCGGTATCGAATTTGCCTGTGAGGGATGAATGGAAATGGTATTTCTTTGCGCCGTGTGTATTTAGCACTTCACTTGATTGCGAATCGGGTCGGAAGACTAAAAGCGGAGCTTTCAGATTGGATATAGTCGAAAAGTGTGTATGTTGACATACCGGTTTTGTCCTTATGCATGTTGGATGATGGCAGCCATTGAACGGTTGGCTTCGCATCGGGAATCTTGTTTATTTTAACTCGAATAGTTCGCGTCTTTCGTCTGCAGATGCTTTGTATATATAAGCTACTATCGCAATGCTGACCTGGAGAAAATATCCATTACGCAACGTGGTGTTTGAAATATAAAGGAGGAATTGGTTTAAAAGCATAATCAGGGCTTCGAAACGTTATTTGTATTTAAAAATGTGTATCGGTTCGGTTCCAGGAAAGGATAACGGTTTTTTCGGTTTTTATGCGTTTAGCAGCATATTTTCTCCCATAATTTAAAGATAGCCTGAGCGTGGAAGGAAGCTAGCTAAAGATTCTAATTTAGCTTTGAAACTCTTAGGCTAGGATAAATATATAGATAAATACTGTTTAAAAATAAAATTAAAGGGAGTGGCCACAAGGTTTCCGTGTCCAACCGGTCCGAATTTCGGACCACCTGGGATAACAAAAAAGGAAAATTAACAGGACACAAAATCCGCATAAAAATGGCGAAGGCCACATAATATATCAATAAAAAAATTAAACAAATTCTCTTTTGCGTAAGATTTGTACAACATTATTAAAAAAAAAATTAATAGGAAGTCGGCTTGTGTTTTAATCGATATTGAAGCTGTAAATTTCACAGCTTCCAATCAAATGGCAGATTTTATACGTGGGATGTATATTGCACATGTACCAGCGAGGACATGCATCAGTTTTCAGGAAATTTGGATCAATAAACTCTGCAGGTATTTTCCCATTATCATAGTGGTGGTACCATAGAAAATCAGTGAATGTTAAGTTGACGACAAGCTGCATTAAAAAAATGTCGATATTATAATACTAATGCAACAATCATGATATCACTTATTATAATGGATTTTGAGAGATCTGTTGTTAAGGTTCTTTTAAAATACCATCTCTAAACTGATAAGCCTCCAATGTTTCCATTATCATCCATCTTATTGTGATCGTTTTGTTCGTTTAATTGTTCGAAAGCGAAGCGTATTAATCATTTGGAGCAGAGAGTGGGTATAAGAATGTGAGTACTTGCCCCGGTCTTGATTTAATGAAAATAAAAGGCAAAGCCGCATAAATTGATAAATGTTAGTCGATAATCATGAATGAATATGATAGCGTCAAAATAATATTATCTGCTCAAAAAATCGATCTTTAAACCACACGTCATAATGTTAATCGCGCCATAATTCGTGTCACTGGAACGCACTTTATCAATATTATCTATAGTTTTCATTGTTTTGACATTCGAAGCTTTAAATTCTCATTTTAGAATGCTGCGAATTTGTCAGAGTCTGCAGATGAAAGTTCGTTCGGCCTTTATAAAGTTTGTTTTCGTGCTCATTTTGCATGGAAGCAAAAGGACAAGAGTTTGAAGGTTGGATGAACTTGGTGAAAGAAATAAATCTTCCAAATTCAGATTTTTTTCATTCGCAACTCCCCAATCGTTTTTATTCTGATAATGGATATTCGTATTATTTAAATTACACTGTGCCAAAATTATTAACACGGTCCTTATGCCGGTGGATAGATCTGGAATATAACGTCGTTCAAATGTCCGCCGCGGTTGTGAGAAGTCCAATTTTCGATGATTTTGTCGCATAAATTTGGCTGAATTTTCTGAATTAGGTTAAGGCGTTAAATCGCTGCCGCTTGAGATAACCATGCTCTCAAATCGCTCATGCAGAATGTACATCGCGGCATGCGCTGTGTGCCATCCTATTGGGACCACATGTCGTCGATATCCACATCGTCCAGTTCAGATCACAAGAAATTGCTCCCAATTTCCGAGTCAGTTGGATTTTATACAGGTGCAGTCGTAGAAAAGTTAAGTTCTTGTGAATGATGGAAAAATGACTGCCTCATGTGTTCCCGTACACTCTCACGCACAGCAGCGATGTTTCCAACAGACCTTGCGTTTCAAACAAATCGTCTAGTCGACGTCATGCGCGCAACGTCTCTCGAAATATAAAATTTGATGATTTGCATATGTTGTTCAATGCTATAACCATTCATGATGATTTGCCATACGCTATTGAATATTTTACAATAAATTTGACTAACAATTTTCGAGTGTTCCTATTGAAAGAGGCTGTATATTGATGCATTTTCTTTTTTCGCTGGGTTGGGTTGTTATCATGCAACCTACGCATTTGATGGGCATTTAAGAAATAATTCTTACATTAATAAAAAGTCTTTTTAAGCGTTCGGATAAAATAATCTTGCAAACTTTTATGGAAAATCGATGTGGATTATATTAAGAGTCCCGTCGCTAAATCAGAATAACGTCATAAAAACGAGATTTTATCTGAAATGAGGTGCTCTTAAATTTTTACGGCCGAGATGATATTTCTGAGATATTAAAAATCTGATAGGTGTTTGAGTGTCACTTTTTTGAATATCCCCAATCTCCATTTGGGAGTCCTTGTTGCATAATTTGGGCTTGTTTGGGATGCCAACAAAGCCCGAAGGACGAATTTTATTTTTCCTCCGTATTCGGGGGCTTTCGAGCTTTGAAAAGCTTTTGCATGGATGCGGGGGTGTTTTAGGCGCCACTGTGAAAATCTTTTATCTATAAATTTTCTCGCGACCCTCAGCAAAGTGACCGCATAAATATTACACAATTAGTTAGCACGTAACGATCGACCCCTGGAAACTTATCCCTTGCGAGCTTTTGCGAAATTTATGAAGCTTCCACGTCATGATGTTCATAATCTAGATGTGAACTTTGAAACGATATTAGACGATGTGCGAAGGTGGCATGCCGTATTAATTATGCGCCATTGCTTGTGTATTTTCTAAATATCTTAACCCTTTCGTGCGTAAAGGACTGACGCTGTCGGATAATTATCTACTGTAACTAGCGTTTCATGAAGGCTATTTACTTTATATGGGACTTAATTAACAACGATTATATTACGAAAGTTTTGATACATTATTCATATATGCATGCAAAAATTATACTTATTTTCAATAATATATAGACGCTTTAAACGTCCCGCGTCAGGCTAAAGACAATGCTATACGTAACCCGACGGGAATGTGTTAATACAAGGCATAGACAATTAAATTGTTTTCTTATGGAAATGTTATTAAAAATCTTGAATAAATGGTTACAAGCGAGGGCAAGATCAGATAAATATGATGGACGATAGATAACTTTCAGCTCCGACTCTTATAGCTTTGTCATTTGTCAATGGATCAATGTGTTATCGTATTGGACCCATTTTACATTATTAAAATAAAAATCAGAAATGAACCATTTAATCAAGATACCAGAACTAATTTTGGTAAATCAATTTAATAATTATATTACAGTAAATGTACCATCAATGTTTGAGCTGTCTGCAATGCTGTATTTCTGCTTAAAATCTCATATTTCATAGTTGTGCGATAGTATGATTTTTTAACCATTTGATTGCCGGACGATGATATATCGTCGCTGGCAACACTTGCGAAAAATGCCAACGACGATTTATCGCATCGCGAGAGAACTCAGTGTCGGAATACCTTTATAGAATGGGATATACTCGTGTATTAAACTATGAAAACTATCATTATTATTATTTGTAAATACGGATTAAAAAAAAAATTGCAATTTTGTAATAATAATTTTACATAATTTTAAATCTCTTCTTGAACATCAAATTACGTCAAATTGGTTCGGCATTTTTCTTATATTACTTCGATATCATGAAATCAAATACAGTCATCGCTTCTATAGCATCTACTTCTATAGGGGTTTTCCTATAGCGTTTGCCATTCCCTTTGTAATACTTTGTTGTTTTTAAATTTTATTGAATCCTTCCAAACTATGAAATAAAATGATCATGCATGCAATGCCGTACTTAAAGAAATAAAGTGCCAACAACGCCAACGTGTTTTAATTCAGTTTATTGGAATGATTTTATATATTTTTAATTACACTGAAAAGCGCGTATACGATCGCGCTTAGTTATTATTTGAGAGGTACATTAAGATTTCAAATATATATCTTTCCGATATTTCGAGTCTCCTGTCGGACTCATGTACGCGGAATAGCTGCCGGCGCCTTGGTGATGCTCCTTGTGAGCATCCTCCGTCCAGTGCTGGATTGTTTGCGCTTTCAGATTTTTTTGTTTGGTTATTGGTACCTCAATGAAGGTACATACTCGCTTTTAGAATACATGAAGCTCCGCCCCGTAAGCCCCCCACCACGCATGGGATTACTTATTTTACCTTAGCAAAACCGGGCATGCCATTACCGCCTCTCGGCATAGTTGACAAAAGGCTTTGTTTACCTTAGCAAAGCAGATCGGATACACATTGATTTTGTATTTATATAGATTTCGGGAGTGTTTACATCATTTGGTCGATTACTGCGATGTTCGTCTTGGCAGCTCGTACGGCCTCGTTCAAATTCTGCCACCCAATATTTTACTATTGTAAAGGAAGGAGCAGTCTTTCGTAGACTAGAATCTAGCTTGGCTTTGATATATTACTTCTGGGACTGCCCTCGTAAATCATTCCATTGATGACATTCATTTATCTGCTTTGTGAGCTCAGACGTATGATGTTCGAGGAAATCAAAATTATACCGAATACTAATAGCGAACCACCGATTCGAATAATTTAATTAGCGTTTAGTGTTGCGGAGTCGTTATATAGTTTTGTCGACGGCTAAACGTCGTTAAGCGAGGCATATTCGCGATAACATCGCGGAGGACATTAAGAAAAATTGTCGCGGTGTTTGGCGTTGAATGAAGCTATAAAAATAATTTTAATTCAGTGGCACTATATGTGTGAACATTTTTAGAGGTGCTATGAAGAATGCTTGTGTTGTGGCACTCAAACTGTTTTTTTTAATATAAAATTGAAGTACAGAGAGTTTGCTATACGTCGTTTTGTATAATTCGTAGGAATAATCTCAATAAATCTTATGTACGGATAAACGGATGTAGGTCGAAGTCTCGACAGAATAACAGTCTGGATATTCACATATTGGAATATAGAACATTATGGATGGAAATGCGGTCATGGTTGCAGTAAATCATTTTCTGCAAATATACTTTAGTCGATGGAGACACCCGATTACATATCAGAAAGCATGGAAGAGGAACTGGGCGAACTTTTGATCAGCGATCCAACTTAAACGATTTCCATTTGGTGCAGAATTCGAATTGTTAAAGTTTTCACTGAAGATCGATTCGAGGCTAATGGGTTTGTTTTGGCATTTTCTTTACGTCCCCAAAAGATGCTTTGCTCTGGAAGAGGTGACATCTCGTTCCGGACCGCCAAAGAGCAAGATAATGTGGAGAAAAATGGGCAGCTTCAAGGGCATCTGACAATTCAAAGTCGTTATATAATACTTGGAATGCGAACGAAAAGTTTGAAAAGCTTCGCCTTGCGGAATAGGGATTGGGAGGTGAGGCTAACGCCTCACTCGCACCCGCCCTCGGTTTGGGGCGCCCATCTCTTTTGGGCGTGACGTCATTGGGCGCGTAGTAGAATGAGTCGGAGCTCTCGTGCTCCAGTGGAGGAAAACAGACGGGGTGTTCTCCTACCTCACATTGTTTAGGAGTCGGCAAGCCATTCAGTATCCCGGCTACTCCCAGAGGGTCAGTGTCGCTCCCCAGCACCCCCAGCCTCACTCGATAACTGACAGTTCGGACGAAGCCGGTCCTCCTCGCACCGCCTTTGTTGACAAAGAAAATTCCCCTTTTTCGTACGTCGTCCTGTACAGCCTGTTTATTATCCTTCGTCTGTCGTAGAGTACGCTCTTGAGATGTGATCATATCGCGGTCGTTAAATTCAGTTGCGGATATATACGCTCATAAAGCGCGAAACTCGACAAGATTGCAAAGCATGTTGATCATAAGGGTAAGTGTAATAAAAAATAAGTACTCGGCTTGTATTCGAATTTTCGCAATTTCAAATATCATCCGAGACACGTTAATGCATCTTTAAAACCTTCCAAAAATACACGCCAAAAAGCCATCGATGAAAATGTAAGTAAACTTTGAATGCGGCATATTGGTGTACAGAACGAATTGCGTGCGTCTGCGCATGCGCAACGTCTGCCTTTTGATTGCGATTTGTATGTGATTTGAATTTATAAATCAAATCTTATAGGTCCTCCTATTTCCGTCATATTTTATTGATGATCTGAACAGAGTTCAAACATAACTCACTGTGTAAACGAGAACTATAAACACCACAGAATAGCAACTAAAAATGGAAAATTTACTTCGAATTATAGATTTGTACACTCATCCCCCGATTTCAGAAACCCGCGTTAATAGAAAGCGCGTAAAAAAGGCAACGGATTCAGTTTGAGAATTAGCAGAAATATCCAAGATTTCATAAGTACTTTTTTTTTTATTAAAAAATCTGTGATTTTTTATTGTGTTTTATTTTTTGCAAAGTCTTTATTTATTTCTTCATATCGTGCACAAATATTTTGAAGGTTTCTTTTGGAAATTGAGGGCACGTTCCGTGTTTGGACATCAATTTTGAACACAATGTTTTAAGTGTCATACAAATTTTTTGCAGTAAATAATGACGGCTAAGAAAATTCATCTTCACCAGGTATTAAAATAAGACCAACTGATTCCTCTTCGGTTATAAAGTCATCGGTGAATAATTATTCGATATCCTTATATTGCAAAACGCATCAAAACAAAACAAAAAAAATCTCAACCGCGTTAAAGTGAAACCGCGCAATGAAAGTATCGCGTAAATCGGGATATGAGCGTAATAATAACACAAGCGTTTGATGTTTGATTTTACATTGCATTGAAATTTTATTAGTGTAACTGTAAATACTTTTTATTGAAAAATTATATTTGACGTTGATTCGACATTGCAAAATTACATAAATTCAAAAAATTTAGGATGGGGTTGTTTAATAAGAATTTTAGGTAAAAGAGCATTTATCGGTAGTAAGCATCAATTTTATGCTTTTCCAATGACAAGTTTTTATACGATTTAGAAGCAACAAATGAATATCTGAAATCTGAAAGAACGAGATCAGAAAAATAAGGCGGATTAAAAACAAATAGTAAAATAAACCAATTGTAAATCCCGTTTAAAGTCCCTGATTTGTTTAATGGTGTTTTTTGCTGAACAGTCCAAGATGACGTTGTGTCTATTGATGAGTTCTGGATGAATTTCATCGAGTGTCTTCTTCAATCTCTCCAGTTGTTGACAATACACGTCTGAAGTAATCAATTCATTATTTGGCAGCCATTCAAAATGAATAATCCCTTTAAAATCCCACGAAAAACCTGGATTTATCTTCATCAAATCTCATAGAACGTCGTTATCCAATGTGTTAAGCCTTCCACGACCTGATTGCCCGATCTAAATCTGGCAAACCACTTTCTGCAAATGGCACATATTTTTGGCACTACCGAATTTATCATTGTTTTTTAACGATATTTTAATTCTTATTGCATACTAGCCGATACCCAGCGCGTTGCCGCTACAGAAGTAATATTTCAGAAAAATATCGTTTGTTGGTTTTATTATAAATATGAATAAACATACAAACATTGATCTTTATATATTAGACTATGCCAATGTTACTCGCGGAATCCTTAGCAATAAGTGGACGAAGTTTTGTTGCAATCCGATGAACAGTACGGCAGCGTATTTCGAACGAACAAAACCCAATTCATTTTTATATATTAGAAGATCTGTTGCTCATAGGCGATCTTGCACCGCTTTTATTGATCATGCCGAAGGATCTAATCCACTATAACAACACTTGATCCGATTAAGTCTAATCAACCGAATGCATTGCAGTGTCATATCTGAGGTTGTACAATGTCTTATCCCCCAATGAATGCTTCACCATTCCAATTATCCTTGTCGTATGTATTCCCTACTGTATATAACTGTTTTTTTTTTCACTATCAAATCAAGTGGGGCTTGAATTTTGATTTAAATAGGATCTAAAGCTGGAATATTAATCAGAAAAATGTCGTTTAACTCTCAATTTCATATAGAATTTGAATGTTTGAGAATATATGAGAATGGCGCAAGCTGCAACATTTTATCGACCATGAGGCTTTGCTTTGAGAGTTTCTGAGCGGCTCTTTGTCGACTTTCTGAACAAAGCTGTTAAATCTGCATTCTTCACTCCGAAGAGATTCAAATTTAATTATTCAAAGCGGATCAATAATATGTCTTCAGGCCAATGGTACGTATATGCTGCGAACATCTATCACGTTTATAGCGTCGAAATTTCACTTCCTTCCTTTTATGCTTCGACGTATTCGATTTTCGAGCCTGCATCGGCCATTAATCAAATAAAGTGTATCCTGTTGAGTCCTTGATGTATTGCTAAAACCCTCGTCGAGTTTTTGCCATCCCACGCTTATTTTTTATCCCCGATTATCCCGTGCATTTTTTTTTCATATTAGTAGGAATTTTTCGATTTCAATTTCGGCGGAGCAATCATCTAAATGCTTCGGAATCCGTGTGTGTCTAGGAATTTGTCGTTTGTTTTCAATCGAGATAAGAGCAAGGTCGGACGATCGCCAGGGAATCCGAAATACCGACAGGGGAGATAGGGAGTCCCCCTGTGAGAGGTCAGGAATCCTTTAAAAAGCGGGATCATATGGAAGACTAGGAGATAATACTGCTGTATTATCGCACTGGAATGTCGATATAGTTTGCTTATGTTGTCTGGACAAGAGACAAAATCCTCAAAATAAGTTTTTTTTTAAAATAAATAAAATCTATTCTATGCGAGATAGAGACGGATAGAGTATCTTGCGCTACATCGTACGATTGTATATATCGTTAACCCAAATTTATCGACTAATAATATGTGAATGAATATAATGAATCTATTTCAAATGTATTGTTTATGTTTACTTGGAGTAATGACCGAATATTGTGTGCTATCGACAGTGTTTTATGTACAAGCTTCATACACGCTGCCGCCCTTTTGACAGATAAGTGGATTTGTACGGATGATAAGTGGCGGATATACAAATATAGCATCTATGTTTATTATGATTTTAAATTAGCTCACTATTCAAAGGGTTAAATTGGAATCTACAAAGCTGTTTTTTTTTAAATCTACAAGTAGTGTGCGTTAACCCTTCTATCAATGAATGTTTCTATTACATTCCGTTAATGAAAGTGGTCTAAAATTAAAATTAGGCTTACGATGCTGTTGACAAACTGGTTCCTCGCATTTCTTACATTTAAATCAGAATTTTCTTTGAAGCTTATCAAAAAGCTACCGTTTTTTATGCCTGGTGCACAAAAGAACAGTTTTTAAGCCAGTGTCAACATCTACTAGCTTGAAAAACCAGCCTCGTGTGCACCGGGCATTAGTCTGCCGTTTACTTATTTACTACCCAAGCATCTGCTCCATAACATCAACACATCCCTTGTGTTTGTTGTAAAATAACATTACCTGTGGATGTTCGGCTTCTCCAACAACTTTGGTATCATAATGGACAGTTGACAATGGAACAACAGCTTTTGATTTATTCAGATCGTATGAAACAGCTGCAACATTGTTGGAAATCTGAATACAGATGAATATAGTAGACGACGACGTTTTGGGAACATTTATTATTCCGGCGGATGGTTTTAACAAAAGTAAGCCCTGCCTGCTGAAGTTTTTGTATACCATAGAAAGTTGTGAAATATTTGTCAGCAATAAGCGTCTTCCCACTTCCTTCGTACTTGTCAGTTAATTCCAGTAGTACATTTTCACTTAAATTGGCTGTTTTCTAGCTTCCTTTTTTTTTCCCAACATCTGGTTTTTGCTGAAATGGTGCAAAAACATTTTCTGCGGCACAGTTAAAAGAAAAATATCTTTTTTTCCCGATACACAAGTATTCTGAACTTTTTTTAAATTCTAAATTTTGTAAAACCCTTCAATGGAAAAAGTCAGGGAGATTTGATAAAATCTATACATAGTTACTTATTAGAAAAACTCGAAAGCAAAAAGGTCTAGCCAGACCATCTTATTGACGGAAGGGTTAAGTAACTGCCACACGAATTGATCTTTAACCTACATAATTTATATTAGCGTGTCCCGTAAGTCTTGTCACTGGAGCATATTCTATTGATATTGTACATATTAGTTGTGTTTATCTGATCAAATGCCATTTGTGGTTTTTTTATTAAATAGTATGAATTTGTTGATAAAAAAGTATGGCATTAAGGCGACAAAGCTGATTCTTTCTTGTTTTGTTGCTTTGACTTGTTAATATTATAAAAATGTCTTGTATACCTACAGGACTGAAACTACTATTGTACTTATCATCATCATCATAGTGCAGCCACAAAGCAGTCCACTGTAGAACTATGGACCTCTTCAATATCCATTCACAGGAAGGGGTTACATCCATCTCGTCTGTATCATACAATTCACCTCCTCATTTTTTGATTCTACTGGAAAGGGCTCTCTGGAGTGCAAATAGTCCAGTCCCTCCTTTCCTCATTAGGGCGTTGCTGATATAGGGTGAAGACATACGTGACGCTTAAGTGCATCTCGGATTCGCTCCTATATCAACTGAAGGTATCTCCCCGTCCTCGTATAACTTACTCGAGCGAATTCGAGATTTAGTAGTTTCCCATTTCAGGTTGGCCCTCTCAATTACAGCGATTTCAAAACTGATATAGAAGTTAACGGAAAGACAATGCTGTTAACGTTTATGAAGTTCTTCATATGCCTCTCCTCAATGCTGTATATTTGGTGTTCTTCTTGTCCTTGTTCTGTTCCTAAGGCTTCTTGGCATCGAACCGGTAAGCTTCATCGTGCTCCATATTGTTGGGTAGGGGTCGACTATGTAAGAGATAGCGAGTGACGTTAAATAAGTACTAGTCAAGTGGCCAGTAGTTTCGACCGGGCACAATCATATAATATTTAATTGATCAGACTGGGAGCAAACTGGAAAAAATAGATTGTACTTATAATACATATTATATATATACTCAATATTGCAATGCCTGGTCACTTTGTATCGAAAGTAGACGACGTTTATTTAATGACAATTAACGCAAACTGCTTGTATATTAAAAAGCAGCTTTGTAAATTTAAATTTAATTTCAGGCTTTTTTGTCCGGTGGACCCCAATTAATTCGTGCAGATATGAGATTGCGTCATTTTTGTGTAGTTTTCCTTATTTTACTTTAACGAAAATATGAATACTAAGCAGTACATTTGCATTATGGAGTTAACGACATGAGTTATGGCGCCTCCTAATGCGTTTTGGACCTTCATTTTCTTGATTCAAATTTTTGGAATTTAAGCAAATTTTGGATCATTCAAGCAATTCTGTAATGCTTTTGACTTGTACCATTATCATAATCACCTTTCTTAGCGTACTGCGTGTATTATTAATGCGATGGCGGGTTCTTCATTAATTTTGTCGCATTTTCACTTGTCTTCTCGCGTTATTAATTATGAAGGAGCGTCTCTACGAAAACATATTTTTTCGACTCCATAATTTAAACAGGCGCATAAATCTTCCAAGGGGGTTGTTTTTTTGCATGGAATAAAAGCACAGAGGAATGATTTAATTTTTTTATTAAAATACGAAAACACGCCTTACAACCACATCTGCATTTGGATTGGCAACAAGGCATTTACAGAATGATCGTCCAGTCCGGTCACAGACCGCCCTCAAGTCGACGACTTGCCATTTTTCGGGTCGCCTCGAACGCGGCCTGCGTGCGGACGTTCGATCGCAATATTTAGGAATAGATATATGTAAACTATAAATCCGTTAACATATTACATTCACCGTATACTTCAGAGTGCTTATTAGTTTAATTGTAAATAAATAATACGCGCCGAAGTCTCATTTGCTGTAACGTAGAATGGAAATCGTATATATATAAAAATAAAATAATAAGAATTTGTTCTAGTTAATATTATGATGCATTTTATTGCTTGTCAAAATTATGTTTAATTTTTTTTTAAATATGCAAATCGATAATACTGCTCAAATCAGATCGCTTGATGATTTTTGATGTTTTAAATAAAATGAGGTAGTTGCAATAATTTCATTGAATTGCTGTGATGAATCGATGAAATGATAATTTAAATTTATTTTGGTCTGGAATCAGTCGATTAAATTCTCCTAATCTACACAGCGTTTTTATTTTAACCCTTTGATTGGTGAGCTTTGATTGAAACGCGACCAAACTATATAAAATAGACGGACGCTGCTCGCAGCACCTGAGTGCGTACTCATCGATGGGTCGATTTTTAAAAAAATTGAAAAATGGTCAACGCACCGATTGGATGGCCAGTCATCGCCTGATCGATTCGATTATTGCTATTGAAAAAAATACCTCCGCGAACAAACCGAGTAACGGACCTCGTCTAAAACAGTGTCGAACATCGTCGGATAATTTCATAACATTCCTCCATTTAACATTAATCATATGCATGTAAAACAATAATGAATAGACTACACATCTACAGTGTAATAATATGCTTACACGTTTTTCTTTATAATAAATAACGACACGATAATTTTCACAATCGCAATGAAATCATCTGTAACATGTACTATAATAATACTAAAATATTTTTTTCACACGCTACTATTAACCTTTCTAACAGGGTCGGATCCATCGTCGCATCGATTGCGACGAGATGTGAATCGCATTCGATGTGCGGACGCGATGAGAACCCCGATGCGTTCGCATCGCCGCGGATCCGTACCTGCCTCCTATGCAGTGGACGAATTTCCCCACGAGCGCAAAAGACGCTCATAGATTTTAGAGGGGTTCGATTCAAAGGACATCCCTTGAAATACACGATTTTTGTGGAAATCGTCAGACTCTAGGATTTCTACCTAGGAATCAGCGCACATCGAGTGCAAAATCCGCCACTGCTCCTATGACTTAATATAAGTATCGTCGACGTTGCTCTCTTTTGACTAAATAACATGATCCTTCCGTTCCTGTCGATGAACAGAACACGTGGCAAATCAGAGAGTACGCTATCGATATAAAAAGAGTTTGACTTCTTCGTCCGGGTCCGAAGCGTCGGCGGCCAGCTCGCTGCGCGAACGAAGATCGCTGAGATCGGATGAGAACTAAATAATTGAGAATAAATAGTTATTTACAATCCTCGACTAACCATACACGTGCACACGCAGTCGAATATATTTTTTTAAAAGTCGCGTATTAAAATATATTTTTCAAAAAGTCCGCAGAACCGCAGCGCGGGCAACAACGTCGAATGCGAAGGGACGACTCTCCCGCAGACCCCTACAACAGGGCGACTCGATAAACATCTAAATTGAAGAACGATATCCTATATGCTCCGAGAACTACCTAACGCTTCGAAAGTAAAAAGGGAAAAGAAACTAAAAGTAGACGCTCTAGACTTGTAATCTCTCTCGCTCGCAAAGGATCCGGCTTTTCGAAAATGGAAAGGGCGCTCGCACCGGCGCCGGCTAGGGCACTCCGCCTATGTATTCGGGCTTCCATAGCTGGTGCGAGAAGAAGTCGCTCACGATGTCGACGTCGCGGTCTTGATCCTGCGGCAGGTACGGCTTGGGGGGCGGCCCCCGCGGGAACACCGGCATGCATGTCACCGACGCCGGCAACACCAGCCCCACGGGCAGCATCGTCTTCGGATTTACCGGGTATGCGAACTTCTGCGCCTCCCTCGCCTGTTCGGCCATCCACACCCTCACGTCGCGCAGCACGTCTTCGATGTCGCATTCTCGATCGTCGTCCGCTTCGATCGATTCTTGGTCGTCCCATTCGCATCGTCGCCGCATCTCTTCTTCGACGAGCAGCGAATTGACGTGCGACGGAAGCGGATTGCTGCATTTGACGGTCTTCTGCAGTTTTCTCGTCTGCCTGGTGATGATGACGCGCTTCTCGCTCATCAAATGTATGGTGACGAAGGCCCTCAGGCAGACTTCGACGTGATCCCATCTCGAATCGACGACGGGCTCCTTCGCCAGATACCTGGACGGATCGAGGCCGAACCACGGATTGATCGGCTTCGATTTGGTCGACGGCGCCGCCTCTGCGATTCCCAGCTGGGCGGCCATCCTCTTCTTGATCTCTTCCCTGAGCCGCGCCTGCCTCCGCACGTCATCGTCGGACAGAAGCGGGACGAAATATCTGAAGCCAGTCTGCCTGTATTTCTTCCCGGAGCCGGACGCCCTGTTCGCATCGCCGTTGGAGTGCCTCGTCTTGAACTGTATCAAGCTGGCCAGATATTTGTATTGGAGATTCCTCTCCGGGATGCTCTTGAAGTATATGCAGACTTTCTTGATCAGCTCTGGAGTGACCCGATCCGTGCAGTTCTGTTGGCACGAGCAGAGCTTCGTCGGTATGGGAATCGGTTCTCCATCTGCGGACAAAAAAAATCACATTGGATGCGACGTCGATCGAAGGCGCGCAGTTCGAACGACTCGATCTGGGATTAATTTTAGAACGGACGTCACGAGCGACGGCCGAAAGGAAGGTTATCGTCGAAATTTCGGTCATCGACGACGGGTTTCTGCATTTTTACACACGATTTTTTTCGCACGCTGCGAAAGCGGTCGCCTGCGTCGAAAGTTTGCCCGCTTCGAGGTAACGGGATTGCGCCTCGAATACAAAAAAAAAAACTAGACTCGATTCCTTCTACGACGGATGCGTTCGATTCGCTGCGACGTCGGAAAGAGAATGCAGATCGAGGGGTCATCGCTCCGATCCGTACGAAAGATGCATCTCTTCCGCGGGTCGGGGTGCAACGGCGACGCGGCCATTCTTCGAAATCGGCTGAAAAAAAATGTCGAATCGATCGGTCGCGCGAATGGCGATTCGCGACCTGAAGAAAAGGATGCGGACGCGTCGTCCTCGCGAGTCCGAGATAACGGACGTGTCGGGCGGGTTGCGGGTTTCAGGCGCTCGCGAGCTTTCGTCTTGAAAGTGCGCCGCGATCGATTTCGGGAAGAACGATGCCGTCACGCGGAGCGACGACGGATCCTCGACGGGCTGCCAGCGCGACTCGGCGCGCGGATCCGTCGCGCCGGACGCGGCGGATCCTCGGACGGCATCCCGTCGAAGGAGCGCCCGCCGGCGTCCGGAGGCCGAGACGTCGGCGGATCCGCGGGTGCGATGACGTTTCCGGGTGCGTCGGGGTGCAACGCGAACAAGGGTGGAAGTCGTCCGGGGCTCACCTTGCAGTTTGGCGCGGATGAAGCGCGGGTTCGGCTGGGCGGGGGTCGCCCGGGGGTCCCGCTCGGGTCCCTCGGGAGCGGCGCCCTCCGGGCCGGAGTCCCTCGGCGCGCCCGTCTCGCTGCCGGACGCCATCGGCCGTCTCAGCCACCGGCGGCGCCACCGCCGCACAGCTGATCGACGAGCAGCGCTCCCCGCGGCCGCACCCGGCGACGCCCGCTCCAACAGTGCTCTGCCGCTCGGCCGCTTACCGACCGCTTCGACCGGGATTGCGCAATATTTTGCGCACTCTCGGGAAATTTTGCAACCGGGAATCAATTTTTTCGACGCGTTAAAATTATTTTTGACCCTTTTGCTGCCGCACATTAAAAACCCCACCCCACTGACCATGATATTTTAAATATGATTTGAATTGAAAAAAATAATTTACGATGATTTATGCGAGGCCAGCTACATAAAAACTTCTTTGAGTTGATACATAATATTTCCATTTCAGAAACGCATGAGATGTGCAGTTTTAGTAAAAATCGGTATACATTTATAGAGTACATATATGTTTTTCAAATTGTTATATTAACCTTTCCCTACCGGTGATGTATTTACTACACCTTGACTCTAATAATGGGAATATCTATACAAAATATAATAGATACGGGGTTCAGAATGTTTTTATTCCTCCGTAATATAATTACGAATCACATCAAAGTATTACAGTATATAAATATTCATCCACAGCGACGGAAATAAATAATTTATCGGCAAATTGGGAGTTTTATACAGCATAAAGGAATTTTATCAGTCGCATTGATGGTGTTATACGAACTAGCATTTACATATCTGATGACGATACCTCCAACGAGTGTGGAGGCTGAGCGTGCATTTTCAGCAGCAGGTTGCCTGGCTTCCAAAATCAGATCCAGACTAAATGACGAAACACTCGATGCTCTAATGTTACTTCGGGCATATTTTCAAAATTATATTTGAATTTTTTAGTGTTTTATTTATATTCTCGTATTTTATCAGTGTCGATTTTAAAAAATAAATACAAACGCTTCTCTTTTAATTTTTGACAATAAATACTTGTGTTGTTATAATTTCTCCCGATTTCATTAATTCATAGTTAAGCATCTGCGAACTGTTACAATTTCATCATTAACACGTTTGAGTGTTTTATACTGACTTCTGTGGCATTCCAATCCAAATCAATCAATGTTGGATGGGGACTTTGTTAGTTTTGGTCTGGAAATGTTCGAATACTTTCAGATCCTCCTTATATATTACCATTTTTTGGATGTATCGAGATATGAGATGCGTATAACGAGAATAAGATCTCGGTCGCGTCTATAGACGCTTATGGCACTAGAAATTTGACTTAGATCGCTCAAATGATGTAGAATTACACAGACTGATGAGATAACAGAACAGATGTTATTTTCCTTTTAAAATAATCCTAACCCCATTTTTGATCTTCATTTTGGTCGACTTGAATGAATCAAACACAAAATTGATCGCTATTGTTTAATGAGTTAAGTACAAAACCATGCAATATTCATTTTGCTTCGATATTTATTAACTTTCTTGGAAATATTACATTAAAGATACGTTCATGACTTATATTAAAAAAAAAATCTACCTGCTGTTAATCCATTGAAACATCTTTGAACATTTGTAGATTGCCCTCCATACCAAATTCAGGTAGTACGCTCCCAATATCGTTGTTTCAAAATGCAGTTTAAAGTAGCAGATTAAATGTATCATATCTTCATCCGGTTTGTTTTCTTGATGCTTCAATTATTGTTGTATTTTGCACAAAGCCGATAGAAGGCTTACGAAGTGACTCCACAAATAATCGCCATCATCATCCTGCTCAAAAGAGTAATCAATTCGTTGGATCTCGAGGAATCTCTTTGTCCCGATTGATAGCGAAATATCCTCAGTATTATCACGAAGTCATCTCGCCGATTGACGATTTTAATTTGATTCGACTGTTTGCTCGGGATACAATTGAATCGATAATTGAAATATGTTTACGATCGTTGCATATATTATACCATCTGTTGTTGGTTGGATGTAACGTCAAGTCGAAAACTGACAGCTGTCAAAATGACATGCGATCGTGACCGCTCGTTGCCAAACAGCAGGACAGATAACATCCAATTTTCAATGCACATACGTTAATCCTTTCAATGCGCGACGCGTTTGTGCATACGCTCTTCATTCGTTCATTAATTTGACAAAAATAAACTCGGTCTTAAAATATTAGCCAGTAATGGTTGAGATGATAATTTGAATAAAAAATTGTATCAGAAATAGAAGCACGGTATTGAAAATGAAGTGCTATGGAGTGCTGCGCGCAACATGTGCGTGCATACTCATCAAAGAGATACATCAATGTGATCCTTGATATCGCTGAAATATTTTTAAACAGTCTCTGAAAGACGGCATCTCTTTTATCTTTTTCAAGTATAGATAAATGTTTTTTTTTTATATTCTCGCGGACTTCCCCTAACGTCTTCGCGGACCCCAGTTTAAAAACCGTTGCTCTGGTGGAGGTCTGGCATTTAAGATGCCAGATGTCAGACATCCTTAAAATTTTAACAATGATGTAAGACGTCCTTTGAATGATACCAAAAATGTTATTTTTTAATTGGCTTTTAAATTTAATTGCCCGTTTTCTTGTTTTTTATTAACTTTTTTCTGACGATTTTGGATATGTTCTTTTTCTATGTATGTTATAGCTTTTTTTGTGCGATTTTCCGCGGAACGCATCTACCGCACAAAAAAAGGCTTAAGTGTAATTTATAAGATACAGCCATTTTTTCTAAGTGTATTTATTTATTGCGCTTCGATGGTTTTTAATATTAGCCGCCTAAAATGTGTTATAATTCGAAATCCTACTTCGAGTCTAGATTTGTAGATGGGAAGATATGTTAACTGAGGAAACGTATTATACATACGAGTATTAATCCTTTGATGAGTATGCACGCAAATGGTTCGGACAGCGCTTCTTATCGCTTTATTTACTTATATTTCTTATTATTTATTTAACTTATATTCATTCTTAATATTATTTATCCAATTTATGATGTCAAGCATAACATTTACGATATGTTTTATTGTTTTGTCATGTTTTAATTGAATTTTCAACGAAGTTTCATGAACATAAAGAATAAAAAAAAATTAGACCATTTAAATTTAATCTGTGTATTTTGACGCCTTTCAAAATATTTGCATGATCTTGATGTTTATTGGAAAATATCCGATCCGTTGCCAATAAATAACCGCCAATAATTTGAGGTATTTTGGTTATCCAATTTAAAACACAAATTTATGTTTGTGTGTCTCAAATACAGAATCTGAAGATCGACTGTCAGTTATTTCGGAACACAATCTTGTGTAACACGTGTGATTTTCGTTCCTGATGTACGTATTACGTATACGTGATTTCAGATTGATGCGATCCTGAAATTCCAATTATTACTCCTGTGTAACGTTAATTGTAGATTTAACACATGATTTGTTTTGCTCATTTGATGCTGGGACGATTGGGGATTTGAAAACGTGCCATCAGGAACGTGCTCTTTGAGACTAGACGTTAAAGCCATTAATACTCTTAGATTTATAATGCACATTATTAAAGTATTTGGTTATAATAAATATATTATTTCGAACATATTTTATTTGTATAAAGTGCACATTAAAAAAATCTTACTTTTCAATGTGCTGATATGTTGATGGTATTTATGATTGGTTTTATAAACTACAGATGCCATATTTATTGTGCGAAATATATTTTGGATATAAAAATTTGTTTATTGTACATTTATAATGGTTATATTTATATGGCACAACATGTGTGTCATAGCCTGAACCACCATTAATGGCCGTTGGCTCAACATATGTGTCACGTTTCCGCCAACAGTTGAGTCCATTGGGTCATATACCACGATTTAGTTAACCGATATCACAATCAACGCTTAGTTTTAACAATGTCTTTGGTTTTTTAAATTGATTTTACTGTTTTTAGGCAACTGTTTTTGATTTCATGTCACCTTCTGGTTCAATCTGTTCAATTGGTGATAATAAATCTTTAGCTCTAAGAGCGTCCTTTAAATCTCCATTGATTCAATTTATTAATACCACCATTGGTGTAAGTTGACAGTCATAATTTCACCTTTGTATCGTTTATGACTTTAGTGACCTTGTTCGCCATTTCAGGTTTGATCGTAAAAAACAGCAATATTTGATGTGTTCTTCATTAGTCTTGTGGCTTAACATTAAAAAAATAAGCAAATTTAAACAATTGTGCTATAAAAACACGTATGGATTGATTCTTCGTCTTTTTGTCGCTAATCGCATAAAAGCAGCGAAGAAAAGCACCTCCACAAATCCAATATATATTAGGACCGCGCAGCGTGAATAAAGTTTGTATATTAATAAATGAACCTTAACACTGTTGATATTGTTAAGCCCCATAATAGGGTTTTAAATAGAATCACATTTGGTACAATGCTGAGTTTTAAGAAGACCCCACACAAATCAGAGTTTTTAGAAAATCAATTTCACACATTAGAGCTTGTGCAGAATACATACTCCTCTTTACATCTTGATTAACTTCTCAATCCACTGTTGATAAAATTTCATTGTTTGATCAGGAATAGAACACCAAACAATATATTCGTATTTCTCATGCTTATTCGAAGACCAAGTCATGATGCCAATCTTTTCCGATGGAGTCGATCATAATTGATCGCAGCGATATTGAAGTTTCCCAATTATCGTCATCCGTGTGCATTTCGTCAGGAACAATGATTTAATTAAAGAACCTCCTTATCATTCAGCAAGTCAATTAAGTCTCCATTTTGCCTGGACGTCGAGTTTTAAATTACTTTCGAGAAATTCCAACAGCCGGCAGTTTTGATCACGATACATAAAGATGTTAGCCGAGGAACCGCTTCTTTCCTAAATATTTATACATCCGTCGATATTTTCGTGAAAATCTTTTTTTAATATAAAAGTGGGGCAGCACACGTTTGATATACGGGCGAAGCTTTTGATGTGTTTCTAACGAGCGCTGATTCCAGAAAGAAGCTCCAAAATCGATCGCGAACGATTATATTCTTCTATTTTGGATATGCGCAGATTTGTTCGTTCTGGAAAAATAAAAATGAGAATTTAGATTTGTTCTCGTTTTAATAATGATCCTTACACCTTTTAATGCCAATCGAAAAAAAAATGTATCTAAGCGAAGAAAGCCGAAATTCCCAATGCGAATATTAGGGCGTCATCTCATATGCAACGATATATCGTCGTTTGCAACTCTTGCGCAAAGTGCCAACGACGATATATCGCTGTTCGGCAATAATATAGCTAAAACGGGCGTAATTCATTCGTCATGTCTGCATTTAAATAGGAATGACTTGTATTCAGCCTAAGCTTTATATTCTTTTTCTGTTTTGTCGATTCATTTCCGTCCAATATTGGATCTAACATATTTAAATATGTTAACCCAGTTATTTTTATATTTCATCAGTTCTCACTGAACAATCAAGATTTTATCGTTGCCAACATTCCTTTATTGAATGTTATTTGTAACAAAGCAATTTTTTTTGGGTATTCATAATAATAAAATAGCATAATTTGTTCGGTTATGAAATGATTCAATGTTTTAGAAATCGGCTTAATAAAATATCCTGATTTTTGAGTTGCCTGCGTTTCGTTCAATGTTAATGGGATAAATTGGAGTCTGTGAAGTTTATCCGATAAAACTCAGATTATTAAATTAGAGATATCTGTCTTGATCTTTAGATAGTCATATTGATTATACTTTTTAGAAATAATGTAAAGATTTGTTGTTGGGAAACTATTACATGAAAATCGTCTATCCTTGGAAAAGCCTCCTATAAAGATTACCTAAGTTCCATTAAATATATGATTTATTTTTTTTAGTTTAGGGAGATCGTTTTGCTACGTTTCACACATACGCCCCATAACGCATAAAAAAAAGAAATTTGGTGGTGTCAGATCTGGAGACCGTGCGAGCCACGGAATAGCGGACGTCCCCAGGCAAAGAAATCCAGTGGTGTCAGATCTGGCGACCGTGCGAGACACATGGACAATGCACATGAACAAAACATCCTGTATAAATGTTATATCATCATCATCATAGCGCAGCCACTAACAGTCCACTACAGAACTATGGGCCTCTTCAATATCCATTCATAGGAAAGGGGTTACATCCATTTCGTCTGTATCATACATTCACCTCCTCATTCGCTCGATATTGAAGGTAGCATTACCACCGAGTTTTATTTTGAACGCTCACCCAACGGGTATCCTGAGTGAACGTATTGACGAACACTTTCGCGAACGTCTCGATAAGGAGTTTGGGGGGTTTGTAAAGACTGAGTAGTTTTCATAGGGAGATGGTGGAAAACTACTCTAGACGACCTTTTTGACTCTACTGGAAAGGGCTTTCTGGAGTACAAGGAGTCCAGTCCCCCCTTTCCTCGCTAGGGCGTTGCCGGGGTAGGGTGAAGACATACGAGACGCTTAAGTGCATCTCGGATTCGCTCCTACACCAACTGAGGGTGTCTCTCCGTCACCGTACAACTTACCCGAGCGAATTCGAAACTGAGTGGTTTCGCCATTTTTTCAGGTTGCCCCTCTCAGTTCGGCGATTACAAAACGATATAGAAGTCAACGGAAGACAATGTTGTTTTTCGTTGCAAAGTAAAGATCATCAAATGCATCTCCTCGAGGCCGTCTTCTTGGTGTTCTTCTTGTTCCTGCTCCGTTCCTAGAGCCTCTCGGATCCGAACCGGTGAGGTTCCTCGAGTTCCATACTGCTAAGTAGGGAAGACCATGCAAGAGACAACGAGCGACATGCAAGTTAAGATTCGTATAAAAAGCAATGAATAGTATATAAACTGGATATCAGCTTGCTGTTAGAAGAGTATTTAAGTATCTACTCTGTAAAAAGGTACTAGTCAAGTGGCCAATAGTTAAAATACATAAAATCGTATAAGTATAATAGTTAGGAGTAGTCAAATGTGGTTAGGCCGCAAAAGTATTAGTCAAATTGTATTAGCAAGGGGTAGTTATGTCGCATCACAGTATTCGAACTTTGACGTTTAGTGTCTACCGGGCACAATCAAATAATATTTAATCGGTCAGACTGGGAGTAACTGGAAACAAATATATAGACATAGCTGAAACGAATAGGTTAAAGTCAGGTATCAAGTAATATCAAATAGTCAGGTCCATATCAAATAGTTTTATAGTCAAGATTGTATTATGGGAGCAGTCGAAAAAGCATTTTGCTCCCAGTGTTCCCGTGTTTATGTGATAGTAGGAGGCGGATGTGTGCGAGTATTTGTTAATTCACTTACCTTGGAAGCTTGGATTATTATGATCTTACTTGCGTTATTATCCTTGTTGTAGTTCCTCTCAAATGACGCGGTGAAGATGTTCCATTTTTTGTGCAGATGTCGTAAAAACAATGTTTTTCGGCGTCACTCGCGAATTTTATATACAAGTGTAGTCGGCGTTTCGTCAGAGCGTACGAATGAACTTGCGCGGGGGGGGGTCCCAGGCGTTGGGGGTGCCGACAAGTCACAGAAAGAACTCAACGTATCACAGAAACGAATTATTTTCGCAAAGCGTATCGAGCGCCGAGTCGTTTTACCTCCGACTATCGGGAGAAGACTGAATGTTAAACTTTGACAATTATTGAAAGGTTTTTAAGTCCTTAATTTTATTACAGTTAAGCGTCGATTGGGAACGGCCCACTGGAGGTAGAGAAAAGAACGGCACAAAAAATGCATTTCTTTGAATTTCGATGTTTGCCATAAGCCGCATGTTTAGGCGATAACGAAGGATGAGATGTAATAAAATTTAGCATTATATTATAATGTTTCGCGTGTAATTTTCGTTAGGACAAGATGAAACGGTCTTACTGATGAAGGGGGCCCTGTCGGAGGGCGCAGCCCCGGCGGTGAGGTGCCGACAAGTCACAGAAAGAACTCAACGTATCACAGAAACGAATTATTTTCGCAAAGCGTATCGAGCGCCGAGTCGTTTTACCTCCGACTATCGGGAGAAGACTCAAATGTTATATATTATGTTCGAATATAACACGACGCTTAATATTGTTGTGATTAATCCATTTTTCTCAAAGAATTTATTGATCGATAGCTTAAAAATCATATAAATGTAGCAAATGTGGATGAACTGTTTATCATTTAAATGGGGCTATTCTACTGTTTTGATGTTTGTATTGTTATACTGGGTTATTATTTTTTGTATTGCCAATTATAGTATCTTCAAGGTTATAGGTTCCAGACCGAAAATGCTGGTACCATCTTTGTTCTTAATTCGCATTTTATAGTATATCAACTATAAATCTCGCAGTTTTTTACTGCTATTATTTTTTTTTGGCCTTGATGAAACATCCAAAGCAAAATATGTACTAGATTATGTTCAAACCAGGGCTTCGAACCGGACGTAAACCGTTACTGAACCGGTTCGAAAATATTGGTTTATTTTGTTTATAATATTTAATCTTTGTTCGTCTTATTAATTATCCACTTAAATTAATGCATAAGGTGTAATCCACTGTACAATATTATGTATTTCGTTATGTCATCTTTTCATATACGAAGGTCGTCCAATCTAACCCACTTTGTGACTTGTTGTCGACTTATCACCTCACTAGCATAAACTTCCACAAGCATTTGATTGATGTTCGCGGCGGTATTGTTCTGCAAAATCAAAAAAAAAGGATGACTGCGTGGATATCGAATGAACGGAAGGTGGCGGGAGCGCGTGACGACCTCTCTTTCGGAAGAATTTACTGTGATTGAACAAAATGGCCGACAAACACGCTGGACCAAACAAACTGACCGTTAGAATCCCCTTTACATGTCAGGTGTGCAAACTTTGTAACAAAAAATATCCTCTGGCCTCAGGAACCCTTGTAACCTTACTTTCTAGATGATCCTCGTATTTTAGGCTCTAAACAGGACCTAAAATTAAACTAATAACTAACAGTTCCAAGCCCTGGTTCCAGCTTACATTGCTTAAATTTAGTTCAGATAACAAAAAAACAACGTGCTTTACATCTGTGCAAATATCTACATTTTTCTTTCGCAATTTGTCAACGTTGCATCATATAATTTTGATCAAAATATAAATGTGTTCTTGTGGGATCTAAAACCAAACGCATTTATCTGCGAAAACTAAAGATCATGTTCTTCTTGGCTTCAATGAAGTTGTTTGTTGAAAACGCTTGAAAAACTACCAAGTTTAATTGGTAGTGATGCAACAAAATAAGCAAGTGTGAGATGTATATGCGAATGTAAATTAAAATAAATATTATGGGAATTTCAATATTGAAGATTTACAAAGGATTCACGTGATTGTTAGTAAAGATGTTAGCGTAATTATCGAAGTAAACCCGAGAAGACGTACGAAGGCTTAATGTGAATGATCCACAAATATTTTTAAAAAATAAGAAGGCTCTCAAAGTTTGACGAATGATTGCTTCGCAAATCGTCCAAGGCGCATCTTAACACCTTACGTACGGGGAAACAAGTTAAACGCGCGCGTTTATCCATAGTTTTGGTTATTTTGTGTATTGGGAAAACGCTGAAGTCGTTGATGCTATAATCGCTTTACACCGATCACTTTCTGTCAACTTCTATCGGAGTGAGACAATCTTCAATGCGAGGCAGAGTCAATTGTAAATAAGCACTGTTGAAAGCATACAAGACCACGTCATTTTTTTACATAAACAATACACAAGAAATCGATTCATTTGCTCCTGCTTTAAAAGAAATGATAATCGGACAAAGACTTATTCAACAAGCAGCGACGAAAAGGAAGCAATTAAATAAATAAACACTGTCATTATTAGTCAATAAATTTGGGCTAACGATCTATACAATCGTGCGATGTATGCGGGGAAGCTTTCCGTCTCTGTCTCCTGAACTGCGCTCTCTGTCTCTGTCTGTCTCCGAGCTTAATGTACAAGAGTGCTCTTTATGAATAGTGGAGGGGAGGTCTCAGGCCCTGGGATAGTACTCCTTTAGGGGTTAAAAGAATAGTTGAAATTGGCTTAATTCATAAAAATATGCTTGTAATATGTCAAAGGTAGAAAATATTTGATTTAATTTTCCGCCCATTATTACCCAGGGCAGTCCATTATGTTTATAGCGCTACACGTCCATAAAGTCCATATGAACTAATTTCATTTCAATGACGATTTATTTTGGACGATATTATAATAAATATGCATCCATAGTAGATTTTAGGCGGTCCGGTCTTTTTCTGTCCTTCAAAGTCGAATTCTACGGTTGTCTTCTAATGATATAATGCATTGATGGAAAATTTGAATTTTTAGCAATTCACTTGATTGAAACGCGTTCATTTCGTAATGTAATGATAGAAGTACAAATGGCAAACGTATAAAATGAATTTAAAAAAATCATCACATACCCATTATATAATAATTATTGAGAATGATGAGAGATGGATGAATGATGAAATGAGAAATATCGTTATTCAGGACAGTTATCACAAATGTAAAAGGTTATGAAAAAAGACCCGGACTAATAAGAACAAGAAACATGACGACTCCACTTATCCGTACAAATCCACTTATCTGTCAGGACCGCCGCAGCGTGTATGAAGCTTGTATATACATAAATAAATACTATCGATAGCACACAATATTCGTTCATTTCTTCGCGTAAACATAAACAATACACTTGAAATCTATTAATTTGGATTATTATTCGATAAATCTGTATATGCTCTCTCTGTCTCTGTCACTCGCTGAGCTTAACGTGCAAAAATGCTCTTTATGAATCACTGGAATTCGAACGCAAATACGCGTCTCAACTCCATAATTTTGAGTTTACTGAGGGCTTTCAAACTAAAACAGCGTCAAAAGGCTCTCAAGTATAAAATCCGTCAGTAAACTGTTCTGTACTCTGACTCGCCTCTCGAGTGCAAAGGGTTATTACTTTTCTTAAAGGGCTAACAACTTCTTGTAACCAAGTTTTTCCGATGCAATATCACCAAGGCGACTTCGGAAAATGTCAGAAATCATTGATGGCCTTCTTTTAACAATCCAACCAATTTCGTGACATATTGTCGACTCATCACATCACTACCTTAAAATTCCACGAGCTTTCGATGGATATTTGCGGCGGTATTGTTCTGCAAAGTCAAAAAATGGATGATCGCACGGATCACGTACGGACGGGAGTTGGTGAGAGCGCGCGATGACCTTTCCATCGGTAGAATTTACTGTGACTGAACAAAATGGCCGACAAATCTACACGCCAAGTGTGCCAAATTCGAAATAAAAAATATCGTCGACCTCAGGAGTTGTTATTACATGCGTTTCGCATGGAATGGGTTAAGAAACATCGCACGAATACAATTTTAGAAATACTCTTTCATATTTTTGTATGTAAAATGATACTTGTAACCTATTTGAATGTTTACTTCAAAGTGTCTCGGAATGAAGGTGTTTACGCTTCGGCTAAGTAGTTTCCGATTTGATTTATCGACGCTGTGTGGGAGGGACGAGTTGAGGTTCTATTTGGAATTGGTATCGAGTTTCAGCACGATGTAAGATGTGTGGTGTCGTAAGTCGAGACTTGGGCGGTGTTGCAAAGTTTGAAGGCGCCACACGTGTACCCAACAGGTGTTTGATTTAGCTCGGTGGGACGGTGGATTATGCGCGTGCCTCTTCTGCCAGCTCCGTTTCTCCGGTTCTCTCCTCACGATCAGTCTGTCGCGGGTCGCGACGCTGACCCGTCGTCCAGCGGTCCGTGCTTCTCAAACGGCGGCTCGCGTAATTACTCCCGCGGAAATCTCATCCGGAAAACCCATTTTTCACACCCCCGAATTCATAGCATGTGATCCTACTTGTGGGCTGACAGTGAAGAAGTGATCGATTCAAATCGAATCATGCCAATTTTAATATATGCATTCATTCAATTCAAGATAAAAAATATTTTGCAAAACCGCTAAAATCAAATGCCAAATCTTGCCAAAATAAATCACCACCGGTTCCAATCGCTGAATATCATATTTAAAAAAAAAGTTGACGTTTTTTAAATTTGTGTTTTTTTTATGTTGTTTTTGTTAAATTATTCGTTTTGTGTGCAAATTTGTTTTTTTTTCTAGTGGATTATTCATTGTTTTGATTATAATTTAGCGTGCACGTGTTTTTGCAGTATCATTGTTTTAGTGAACTGACTTATGATAAACTAATTTGGGCACAAGAATACCAAGAAGATATAACGTATTTATAAATAATCAGAATGGCGACTAAGGTGAGATTTTTTTTAAAGAATAGTCATAATCAGAAAACAATTATTCCTCTTATTGGACGAAATCTGGTCGATCAAATTCGAATTTGCTAAAATAAATTTTATGTGCGAAGACATAAATGGGTTGAAATTCTATTGATTTTCTGATCATCATGAGACAGATTAAGGAAAGAAGCCAATCGAGTGCAAATCCGGTAGAACATTACAAAGTTTTTAAATCCGCTGCAATGCTTGTTGGCGTGTTAACACATTTTTGTCGGGGTCTATCGGCTCATATTATTGATTTTTGACACTTATGAATCAGATCATCAACCAAGTGTAATCACAAGTAATTGAATTCAACAATATTGAATTATGCTTTTAGGATTTTTTTTTAAAGTTTACGACCACTATTTGGTCCCGCGTGTTTGTCGGCCATTTTGTTCAGTAGCAGTAAATTCTTCCGATGGAAAGATCGTCGCGCTTCCATAATCTCTCGCCCGTGCGAGACATCCGTTCACTTCATGGGAGGGAGAAGCTTTTTTGGACTCTATAGTGACAGAGGATGAGACGTGGGTGTATTACTACACCTCAGAATCCAAAAGATCACAAAAAAAGTTGGCGGTGAAGGTCTTTGACATTGGCATACAAAAACTGATGTCATCTATTTCTTATTGCGGCTGCATTGCTTTCCGCCTGTGCAGAAGTTAGGGAATCGTCGGTGGGCCTCGGCTGCGGGAAGATGTTCTTTCCTCGCTCGGCATAACAGCGGCCCGAAATCAGAACGAACCCGCGTGCGTGCGCGTGGGAATTTTTCTCCTTTCTAAAAATTGATATTCTAATGATCTTATCCCAATATAACCACAAATGAAACCAACACATGATAAATGATTCAGTTTTATGCGACTCTAGATAGCGAACGACATTGTCATTTGAATTTATTGCCATCGACGCTTGAAAGTGAATGATAATAAATTCACAATTGGGCTTTCCTTGTACAATGTTTTTTTTATGGATCTCAAAGTCATTCATATATCAGAGCAAATAAATAACTCCAAAATGTTTATTTAATATCTAAATCATTCTGCTGCTTAACATTTGTATGAAATTATAGAATACTGTAGGAAGTTTTTTATTTTGAATTCATATATTTGCTAAATGAACGATACGCGAGACCCTTAAGGACGACTCGCGAGTCGTTTTATTTATAACTTCTCGTATTTATCCACAAATTTGTATTGTTTTGACGTGGGACGTTATTCATTGATGAGCTTAAGGCTTTTATTTAAATTAAGTATTGATGAGTATGTGTTTTATTTTATATACGTTGCTTGGGGATGTGTTAACCCTTAAAGGAACACCCGGCGGTGCAATCATAATTAACTGGAAAACAATTACATCTACGCACGTCGATGATTAAAGCAAAGGCATCCAGTTTTCAAAGTACTAAATGAGATTCGTCGAGATCGCTTTGTTTCGGCGGGGTCCTTTTGTAATCCCGAATATCCTGTGAAGTGCTTATGGGATTCGGGAGCAAAGTAATTTTAACGAAGATATTGGGTCGGAATGCTAAGGAGCTTTGTCTCCGATGAAACGGCTAATATTACCATCTGTCTTCTCTTCGTATAATTGCTTTTAAACGGGACCAACTTTTCTTACCTTTTTCAGGGCTTTATTCAATCGTTCGCCTTTTTTGCTGTAACTTCTCATCGGCCCGTTTAATTACAATGAAATAATTGAATCGACGGCGATTGAAGTTACAGGGGAATTGAATGCATTTTTGTTTTGCTGCAGCAGCGGACAGGAGAAAATGCAGTGGCATTTTATTTTTATCGCTGAACGTTTCAGAATAACGAGCTTAGTTAAAAGCTCGCTTATTCTCTGATAAGAGTAGCTTTCCGTGAGAGCTTCAAATTTTTTCCTTCACTGTGTGATTTGTACGGTACGAAATACTAAAAGCAGAATATTTTCCACCATGAAACGTTTTAATACGTTTTTTAAATGAAAATTTCAACCGAGGAATATTTAATTAAATACATAATCAAAGCTCGTTCTATAAACGAAGGTCTTTAGCGCCACAAATTTACTCGACTGAGTTATTAAAGCGTCATAACTTGCATTTTAGCGTATTCGTGGATATTACGAATTTAGCAGCGTTTGGCAATGCTCCATTAGAGAGAAACATTTTTTTTTCAAGACATTTCGTAATGATATACGATTGTTTATATGAATTTTAATTTTTGACGACTTATAGCAAGTCAGAGAGGACATTTTCCGGTTCCATAAATTGCTTAGTTTATTGGGTCGTCCTTTCGTGTGTTTGTCAATTGCCTTAATTTTGTAGATAAAATACGGTCATGTTCAGCCAATTAACGGCATTATTGAAGTCCTAATCTAAATTAATTTTGCTTTCGAATCGCCAAACCAAATGTTACCAATTTAAAGCGTAATATAACGTCAAATACTTGCACTTTATGAATACGAGTTTATTGTCATCTGCAATGGCATATAATTTCGATTAACACATTCCCGTCGGATTATGCATAGCAATATCTTTCGCCTGACGCAGAATCTAATTGCAATTATTGCGTTAGATCCTTTTTTAAAGCCAGTTAATTACATGACTAATAGCACGGGAGGCAGCCACTTAAATTTTTCTTCTTCTTTTTCGTCTTTTTATCCGATTTCGGATGTAGGGGATCTCCATATGAAATCTTACTTGGGAAAGATTTAATGTGGCGGTTTCCATACGTAGTGAAGTAAGGGTAGGATTATTTGGTAGGGCAATTATCATATATTTATATAAAAATCAATGTGTGTCCGATTCAAGTGGGCTAAGGTAAAAAAAAACCTTTTGTCAACTATGTCGAGAGGCGATAATGGCATGCTCGGTTTGGTAAGATATGCCGCGAGTCGGTGACGCGGATCGACAGTCGCTTTTCGAGGTGAGGAAGAGCGCACGCATACGCATGGATCCTAACCTCTCAGCCCCACAGCAATACACCGCGAAGATCTACTACTGCCTTTCTTTCTAAGCGCGTGTGGCTAAGCAACCACATCCAACATATGCGTCTGACTAAATTAAATCTAAGTGAATTAAAATACATACACTTTATATCTTTAAGTGTGGCATTGTAACGCATGCCGGATATTCGCTAGTTATATATAAATGATAATTTAATTATTGTTGCAAATTCAATCACTCACCCTTGGGCGTTCATGCACGTTTTTATTAATCGCCTCAGTATTTACATTTTCAAATTCAGGAAAACAGTGTAAACCTGGATGGATTTTTTTTATTTCGTAGGTTATAACGGTCAGTTTGTTTGATCTTGCGTATTTGTCGGCCATTTTGTTCAGTCACAGTAAATTATTCCGACGGAGAGGTCGTCGCGTGCTCCCACCACTTCCCGTCGGTACGAAATCCACGCGGTCATCCGTTTTTTGACTTTGCAGAACAAAACAGCCACAAATGTCCATTGGAAGCTCGTGGAAGCTTATGGTAGTGATGTGATGAATCAACAATATATCACAAAGTGTGTTAGGTTGCCCATAAAAAAAGACCGTGCTGATAATCATGATGAGGCAAGGAGAGGCAGGAAGACCTTTAGTGATTTCTGACGAACTTGTGCAAAAATTAAAGAACAACATTTGCGAGGAGTTTCCTGGCATCTCGAAGTCTCCTTGGTGATATTGTGTTGGCTTAGTTACAAGAAGTTGCATGCGAGATGGGTGTCCAGAATGCTCACACCCCAGTCACTATACCCCAGAATCTAAAATAATCCAAAAAGAGATGGCGGTGGCATACAAAAGCTGGTGCCCCGACTACAGAAACTTGATCGAAGTATTACAACTTTCAAAACATTGCAATATTAAGTGCATATAATATTTTTTATAAGCAGCTTCAGCATAAAATTGTTATAAAAGTCGGCAACAACATCATCATCGCGGTAGACTGCCATTTTGTTAACTTGTGACAAAACGAGAAGAAGAAAAAAACAGCACTGTAGGCATAATTATACAAATAATATCGTTGTTTCCCTTATTATAAAGACGTATTTGTGCATCTACCAATAATACAAGAAACATGCGCATAGACGTAACCCGACGGGAATGTGTTAATATGCCATTATTCAGCGAGTTCAATATGCACGCACTTCAATGCATTTCGCTGTTACATTTTTATGACCTGAGTGGGTTTTCACTTTTACTTGGTAACTCGCTGCTCATATTAACAAATGTTATTTGAGATCTTAATTATCACCGAAGCATGTAGGCTCATATACAAAGTGATTCAATTTTATTTACATCTTGACATTTATTGTAGTATTTCAGTAATCATTGATTAATGAAGTTGTATTTCAAAATTTTAGCTGAACAATGTTTTATCGATGTATTATATTGTTATAAAACTGACGGGGTTTTAAACAGAGTTATGGATTTACAAACTGCCCGTATAATTTAATTATATCCCAAAAAAGCTCCTTTCTCTGCAGTAATTTCCACATAAAGCTATCTAGATTAGGTTTTAAAGCCTGAATTATGTCGGTTATTATTCGGGAAATTTTATTTTCATATTCTATTGAGAGTCGTGTTTAGAGCAGCTCCTTGAAAAGTGCTTACTTATTATGATTTTACCTAGTTTTAAAATAAACATCATAACTCTGCAGATGCTCGGGAGCGAAAATAAGCTTTTCGGTGGAGCAATATTTGTTCTGTTCGTAAATAATGTACTTGTGGCTTATTTTTAAGCTGGGCTATTCCTGATTTTAACTCAAGTTCGACGCAGTCTAATTTCTAATTTATTCGCCATTGGGAAATTTCGAAGCAACCTTTGGCGGTGTCATTTTATGGGAGCGTTAAATTATGCCCAAGTTTGATGAATTATACAATATTAATCCTGAAGGTTCGTCCTTTTATGCTTAGTATGGCAGTTGAGTCGAAGCTTTAGTGATTAAGTTGTTCCCTATGCTTGAAAATTTGAGCCAAATTTATATTTTTCAACATTAAAAATAACATCTAATAATAATCAGCGTCTTCAGTGTGACATTTTTAAATTTGAGCGAAGATGAATTACTTCCATCTTATAATATTCACACGATTCATCCAGCGACCTTATTTAAAAGGAGCTTCCATCCTGATCGTCAAATTTATTTCCATCACAACCTTATCATCAGAATCATCATTCAAAGCCATGCTCAGACGATGCAATAAATTCTATAAAATATTCAATTTGATCATCGAATCTATTTTGCCAAGCAAATAGCGCACATTTTTGCTATGATTTATCTTCCGCATATTTTATCATGTTTGCTCGAAAAAATTAAGCTCTTTATAAATAGGCTTTCAGCGCGAAATGTGCTTTAAAAAAGCAAATTTAAAGATGCTCGCGATTCGCAGGAAGTGACGAAAAAATGACGAATTGGCAAACGTTCGCGATTGTGGATTTTTATGCGAATTTTCCACATTTTAGCAATATATATAATCCTCTCGTGGGGATATTTCCAGAATTAATATGCCGCTGTATGACGTAATCCCGCATAGTTCCCGAAAGATATAGAAATTTCGCCACATGTGATCGACGACGTCATCCATTTGGAGCAAATTGTTCTTTTATTCCATGCAATAAAAGTCCAGATGCCCTTATGTAAATGCAGAAGCAGTTACGTCGTATAAAATGCCCTAATATTTCTATATTTATGAAAAAAATATAAAGACTAGATAAAAATATGTGTGACCATTTGGTCACGTTTATGTATGAATAATAAATGAACCTTAACACTGTTGATAGGATACAATATTCCTTCATGTCTTTGCGTAAACATGAACAATACGCATGTATGTCTTATATTTTAGCAACAAAATGATGAATTATTTGATACAATAGCGTTTCAAATAGAATCACTTGTATCAATCACTTTGTACTGCGAAAATGTTTAGACGTGTAGGGGTACCTTTACAGCACAACCTTGCAAATGATAATGAGACGCAAGACACTCGTCTCTGTCTTTGATTCACTAATGTCCGCACTCAATGTGCGAGAATGCACTTCCTGTATCACTCGATTCTGAGCGCATATATGCGCGATTACTCGTCAACGGGATAAATTAATGTTGATACATTTGCACGGATAATCAGCGTATTAAGCATCCATAATATCATGTTTTTATATATGCAAGTCTTCATTGATGTCATTCAATGTAAAGGCTCTCAAGGATTCAACTATATTGATCATTAAAATGGAATATTTTATGTATTAAAATATTGTTCAAATGTTCACAGGGTCAAACTAATTTATTGGACGACTACATACCACTCTATCAATGTGTTGATTTTAAGCATTGCCTTGAACAAGCACTGAAGATACTTTTAGGATCCATTAAATAATACTAGTGCCAATAGCCGCCTAAGCTTAAGTACACAGAGTCCCTAAGTACAGGATCACACCGCGTGATCCCTTAGCACATTGGTCCCCGATTTTCGCGTTAATCGCTAGAGCATTTCTATTTTAATTTAACCTATGCTGTAGCGGTCGGTTTTCCACATTACTTTTCATATGTCATATTAATGCAAAATTATACGCTGCGACCCATTCGAAAAGGATTAAGCGAGGATCGACCTTCAGCGCGACATAAAGGATCAACCCCTCTCAGTCACTAGAGGGAGAGATTAGGGAGTGTATAGAGATTACAAATGCGTGATCACGTGGCTTCTTTCAGTTGCTGGATCGATATGCACATACGTACGTCATATATTATCCTGGACGATGATGTAAATATGCGAGCTTGATCGTTCCTGGTAGATCCATCTCTGGACCGGTTTTCTAGTCGGACTCATTGCTGTCACGGGACAAAATTGATTGTTCTACTTGAGACCTGAATGCATCCAGCGTCGTTTTCTATTTTGTTTCTTCGCACTTTGCTCCATTTGATTGCCATCGCAGTCTTGTGCATGGTGCATGACACAAATTTGCATCAGATAGCGAATACATTTATTCATAATGTGTTTTCTTTGAATGTATTCAATTGAACAATGAAGAATGATCAAGAACTAGTTGGGTCAAGATTCAAAGATGATGATATCATACTCAGTTCCTTGGCAAATCACAACTCTGATGTTCTGAATATAAATCTCATTGTCGTTGTTGGAGCATATGCGTTTTTTAGGAGAAGTCATTTCTCGCTGGTAATTTATGAGGTATTTTCAAAGTGTGGGTCGTGCCCATATCAGCTCGGTTCAATGCCGATCTATTGTGGAAGAAATGAAAATAAACTTGTTTGATTGTCAGTAAGTGAATTGCATTTTAATGATTTGCAGCTCGTCTGACTACTTTGAAAATGTCAGGCGTTTCCATGGCGCAAAACTAGTTTTAATAGCACACATTTCTCATTTTGCTTTCTCCTGCCGTTGATCTATTCTAATCAAGTCTTAGATAATTATGAATTTATACGTTTAGTCGACATGAGTAATTAAAACATAATGAAGTTCGAAAGGCAAATTGATTATCGCCTATGGAGAATATTTGTGCAAAAACAACGCCAAGTGTTCATTCTGTTGTAACCATTGATACTAAAATGAGAATTAATCGGCCTACAATTTAGAGCAGCGAGTCACCAAGTGATAGCAAGAACCTGCCCTGATCATAGTTTGGGATGTAGTATAAATCGATTGTTGATATTTGATATACTAATTAGTCTCAGTGAACTCAAAATAATTGGTTTGGTACGCGAAAGAAAGTTTGGTTGATTTTTGTGTTGATATTCTAGGGTCATCTAGAACAGTGGTTCTTAAACAGGAGTCCGCGGACCCCTGGGGGTACGCGAAGTCATTTCCGGGGTCCGCGAAGTTATACAAAAAACAATTATCTGTAGTTGAACAAGATATTTTCGTGAATTTTTTTACATAAAATATTATAAGAAGATCTATTTTGACCAATAAATGTTAGTTTATTTAAAAAATTAAGTCACAAGGGAGGGGATGAGGTCCAGCAAAAAAAAATTGTTCACAAGGGGGTCCGCGAGAAAAAATTGGCTCAAGAGGGGGTCCGCGAAAGAAATTTTGCTCAAGAGGGGGTCCGCGGACTACATGAGTTTAAGAAGCGCTGATCTAGAATGTAAGGTTACAAGGGCTTCTAAAGTCGGGGGACTTTTTTTGTTTTGTTTCGAAGTTGGTGTACCTGGCATATAAGGGGCATTGTTTGGTCCCGCGTGTTTGTCGGCCATTTTGTTCAGTTACAGTAAAGCATTCGCGCCATCTCTTTTTGGATTCTGGGGTGTAGTTACTAACCTTTGTCTCATCCCCCATCAAGATTGAGTCCAGAAAAGCTTCTCCCTCTTATGCAAAACAAGCAATTTTGATGCTGCTTCGGTATCAGCATTCTAGGCACTAGAATTTTTTAACATTTTTTTTATGCAAAAAGTTTTTAATATATAATATTGATATTTAGTCTGTTGACTGGACAATCTTTATTGAACATAGTATGAACATAATATTTTTGTTATTGAACGACCTTTTTTAAAGTTTGGCAAAGTATGGTAGTGGGAGTAAGAGGAGTCACGTATGTCGGTGCGCGGGCGATGACATTCTTCACCACGGAAGTCCTAAGTCCTAGATAAGTGATTTTCAGCAAAAAAAATAAACATATTTTTACTTAGTATAGTATTTTGTATAGTTTGACCTTTAATTAAAAAGAAATATTGGAAAATAATAAAATAGTGAGCAATCGAAAAAAAGTGTGTGTTTTCACTAACATTTTTTGTAGATTTTTGTTCATTAAATAAAAACGTTTGAATATTTTTAGATAATCATAGGTCAAACGATGAAGACGTTTATTGAACATCTTCCCGCCAAATTTCACAAAGAATGCTCATCTAGGGCGCGTGGGAGCACTTCCGTGAGCTTGAAAAAAGTAGTTTCGAGAAAAACGCGTTTAAAGTTTCTCCTCTTCTCAGCTTCGCGCAGCGTAGCTTCTTCTCATCGGCCTATAATTTTGCGAATTTAATTTATATCGACTTACTTAAATATTTATTCTTTCCGATACACGAAGAAAACATATTTTTACTACCATAAACTTCCACGAGCTTTCGATGGATATTGGCGGCCGTATTGTTCTGCCAAGTCAAAAAACGGATGACCGAGGGGATCTCCTACTGACGGGAGGTGGCGAGAGTGCGAGACGATCTCTTTATGGGAAGAGTTTACTGTGACTGAACAAAATGGCCGACAAACACGCGGTACTAAACAAAATAACCGTTAGGAATGTCCGTTATGCAGAACTTATTTGAATGTTTTCATCTAATAATGCTATAATCTCTACTCTATGTTCATCCTGTAAATTGTCCTGTTGAATCAATATTTCAGACATTATTGTTATCAGCTCAAATTCTACCATGCAATATTAACCTTCTACTGTGCTAAAACACCCGCATGCCACCATGATATGTATTTGGTACGCTTTATGAAATTCTGAAAAATTCTGAACCCTTTCATATTATATCTCATATCGATATTTTCATGTACTACATGTAAAAATGAATCCGCCGGAGCAGAATCGAAAACCGGGAAAACCGTTATTATTCCCGGAAAGAAAACCGTAACCGAACCGAACGATTCCAAACCTTTTTGTATTAAACAAAGCTTCTTGTATTAAAATATATATTAATTCAATAGTGAATATTTATTCAAATGATTTATACAAGTGTAATTGATAGATTTGTATTATTACGTCAAAGAACAATTCATATATTCATAGTCTAACTTTTTTTGTTTAAGCATCAATGACGGTGTTGTTAACCGGTTTATAATGTTGATGGTATTTTGGTTAATCACATGATGCTTTTGTGTGAAATTCATTAGGATATATTGATCTTTTAAGCATATCGAATGGCATTCCGGATTTTTTGATGATAATTATTTCTACACATTAGAGTTATTTTCTATTTAGAATTGCTCATTCTCAACTAATTGATATATTTAAAGTCCAGATTTCGATCAAATGTAAATTGGCGTATTTTGGGACTATAAAAATCATCTAAAATTAATTGATTTAAAGTGGATATGATGGTTTGTAATGAAATCATCGTTGATGAATCCTCAATTAAATGTATTTTATATTAATTTTGCTTATTTATCTAATGGTATATTTATAACTCTTATCTCAGGATCTAAGGACGTAATCTGATAATTGACTGTCATTGGTAATTAATTGAATTATTATAATATATAATGGATTGTTTTCGAATAATACGTAATGTCATCCTAATGGACTTTATCCTCAGTTATTTTATTGATGCTTCATTGCCATATGTTGGTATGCTAAGCCATAACATTAGTTGTATGGCGGTTTATAATAATTATAGATGGATGTATTGTTAGCTGCATTATATTGAATCCATTTTGCATTCGATGAAAGCCTCGTACCATACAATTTAGAGTGCTTCGTCCATGATGAAAATGTATATCGATGTCAATCGAACATTGAAAATTTATTAATAATTTAATGCAACGAGCGAGTGTCTCATTTCCCAGTAATATCGCTAATATTTTATTTATTATCATACATTTTTATTTTTTAATGCATCTAGGATTGTATAAGCCGCATAATTTTCATAATAAACTATACTTGTCACATAAATATTTTGATCTTGATACGATCGATGGAAATTATTTTTCGGCTAATGACTTGCTAATCGATTTTTAATTGTATCATTTGTCTGCTTTTGTGTTGCACTTTTGATGATGCAATTTTCTTGAGGTTGGGTCTTGAAGTGGTTTAAATTCATTGTTGGTAATCATCTTCAATGCAAACATGCGACAGCAACTCGTTTGTTGATGAATCCTGATCGCATCTCAATCATAGTTGATTAAGTCGATCCAATTCTGCATATTATTGGTCTATTTTAATTGTGTTCCAAGGTTCTAAGACATCTCTATGATTTATAATGGTGATATTCGATCAGATAGGGAAATTCGTAAAAGTTCGTAATACATTACCATAATAAACTTTTAAACAGTAACAATGTTTACAACAAGTTTTAAATGCCGGACAACGATATATCGTCGTTGGTAACACGTGAATAAAACGCTGTTGAGAGCATCTCGGCGCGATTCGGGATCGATCGCAGCGCAATCCGTAACAATGGTCCCGACCCGCGAGTCGGCTGCGATGAACGACGGATCACATTTATGATGTAATTCGCTCGGTGATAGAGATCGAAATGAAGCAGGTGATCAATAAAATGTCGAACAATCTCGGCAACACAAATCGGCACAACGTATTTATTCAAATTAATCCACTGTAAGAAAACCAATGGCAAACAAGTGAGTTTGCGTCATACGGAGCAAGCGGATGATTATCCATTCGAGGATAGACACTTTATCGAACCATCTTCTCGAACTCGAAGTTAGTCATCTTCTCGAAGGTCTTCCACCATCGGGGTCCAAAAGCGAAGATAATTTATGTTCGCCCTAATAGATACTGCGAGCGATTTTAGAGATATTAGAAATTGTATAAAAAGTTAACTTGCATATTTTATGATGTTAAGGCGTCTTGTATCCCCTAGCATATGCATGTATACCACATGCTGTCCTGCGGGATCATTTACGGCTTTTGAGCATTTCTCGTTCAGAGTTGTCACAAGAGATAATTAATATTTTTTGTTAATATTGTATACTTGTGGATATGCTGGACGACGACAAAAGGAGAGCTTCAAGGAAGGATTAGTGATACCAAATTATAGCCTTCTATGCCGCAAACTGGCGACGATCGCGAGGCACGTGGCCTCCATCCGAGGTGGCGATCTGTCGCGGGACCAAAATGTAAGCCGTCCTCGTCCCATGGCTATTTATTTACTCCTTTATTTTGCCTGCCTTCCGGTTCATCCCGGGCGGGTCTTAATCATCAAAAGTATGGCCAGCTTAAAGCCGACTAAACTGTTGACGACAGAAAATTTAAACATAATAAAATCACCAACGACTCATTGGTGAGTCGCTGTTGGTTAAAATTTATTAAATCTATCAATTCTTTGCGTGATAGATTACTACAATTTACTCGGTGGATATATACTATAAAATAATATAAATGGGTAAATGCTTAAATTATTATTTTTGGCATAAAGTGAATATTCTCCATATGCCAAACACGTATGACGAAATTCATATATACGTATTTTTCTATTATTCGAAGCTAAATATTCGACCAAAAATTCTTCATTGGGTATCTCCTATGGGGTTTCGAGAGACAAGTTTTATCGATAGGGTCAAAGCAATTTAGATTTTCAAGTCTGGCTTTTCCATTTTCCATTGCATGACAAATTTGCAACGTGTGGATTGAATACAAATCGGCGCGAATTTGAATTATAGCACCAGTCTGACAGCATTTGTGTCCGACGTCGGCAGTTCCAACCAGTGGGGTGTCGATAATTTTGTATTATTTAAATAAATAAATGTATTCATGCTTTCGAAGTTTTCGGAATCGAATGAATCTTGATTAGTTTTGTACGTCGAAACTTTTAAACAAGATTGATGCTTGCGGTTCAACAGGGTCCGTTATGATCCCCGGGGAAGTTTTTACATATTTACGAGCGAAATATCATTTTAATAAGTTTGATCATGCTTTCTTTTATAATAAGTTATATTTTTCATATCGTTTTGCTCATAAATTTCGGTTTAATTCAGAATTATATAAGCAATATGCGTTGAATACAATCGTTTGATTTATATCGACATTTGCATTGATACTGGGAATAAAATATATGGTTATTAAGCACAGTTTGAAGATATTTGTATAAAAAATAACATAAATTTGGCACCATATGTGACTCGCATTAATATTTTCTTTGTTCGACTCGATTATTTGGAATTGTCATGGGACTCGGGACAATTGGGGGAAATATACAGAAAAGCCGATTCCCGAGGAAAGTCTTTCTCAGAAAATACACTGCTCTCCTCCTAAATCGTCCATTCTTTGAGGCGCTGCCTCTAATCCCATTTATAATGTGACCCCAAGTGCGAATAACAAAGAAACAAACTCAAAGTTATCCATTACCCCCACGTTAACATGTGGCGATTTAAGTGCTCCAAAAATGGGATAAATCCCCCGTTTTTTTTCCTTCATCATCCATCGCCGGGGTGTAAATCTCGATTTAACGACGTCCCAGGGTCTATTTATTCGATCGTCGTTTGAATTGTTTCGATTTGTCAATTCGGTGTTAATAAATGCAATAATATGCTTGAGCTTTAATACCATTCAATTATATCTGTTTGAGATTCAGATGGAATCAAATGAAATGTAAATTGGCTCGTTTCAACTGTTCAAAGTCTCCGCTTATGAATTTTATATTCGTCTTCGTTTAGAGTGGTTTTAAATTTTTAATTTGTCTTGTCGTTTTCGGGGACTTTTGATCCAAGCAACCCGGATCTTTTGCTTTTCTTTCAGACGAATCCGTATTCCGAGTGTTTGTCGGAGTTTTTTGAAGCTATTCAGCGAATTCATCTGACTTGAAAATACTATTCTGCCATGTCATTTCATAATGACACAAATGAAAATACATAACATTGATCTTAAGAGCTGAAAATGCCTTCATCGTAATTATTCATTATATAATTATATTTGTTGTCAACATTTCGGTTCGCAAAGTTCTTATTGTACCCATTTTTTTAAATATTCAATTTATATTTTTTCGAACCATGTTTATTTATGAATATATATGCTGTTTTTGGTATATAAGAATCATCCAATATCTTGTTGCGTGGGTGATTTGGTTAGATTAATAGTGACATCTTCTGTCTCCCGTCAGAATCAATGTCTTCTGTCATCCTACGGACACATTGCGTTTAGAATAACGATATCACTTTTTGCGCATGCGCTGCTTTCCGTCCGCGCTAAGGGGGGGAGTCGTCGGTTGTTAACCTTGGCTGTGGGAAGATGTTCTTCCCGCAGACTGATAGCTGTAACCTCTCTGCATAAATAATCTTAATTAGTAAAAATGTCGCTATAGTCCTTACCTCAGAGTTTTTTTTTCACAAAATGGCGTGTTACATATTAGCGGAGGCGCTCTTGGGAGAGATTCCCTGGGCGGCTCCCCGCTCCCGCGCGCTTATCGGGATGGCCACGCTAATGCACGGGTTCGTTATTTTTTCGGATCATGTGTAGCCGGACTGATGGATGGGGGTAGACAGGCGTCGAACGAAAATACTTTCTTCTCTAGGTAACTTTTTATCCAGTACGAGAGAGAGAGAGAGAGAGAGAGATTTGGCTGCGAGAAGGACGTCCTTTCGCAGCCAAGACCAACCGTCGACTCTTTTCGACTCCCGCCTCCTGCGCGTCACCACCCAACCGGCAATGGTGCACAGAAGACGGCGCTATTAAAATAGCACATTGCACCTAAAAAGAGACGTAAGATTTCGCTGTTAATCTGGCAAATTAAATTCGCCCAGATCAATAGCGCTATTGCGTGGAGATGTTAAATCGCCCACTGTTTAACTCTTTGAGTAGTGAACTAATTTAAAACATCATAAATTTAGATGTTCGTATGTCCACCAATTTTCATCTGTACAAAACCACTTATCTCTCAGGACCGCGCAACGTGTATGAAGCTTGTATTTAAATAAATAAACACCGTTGATAGCACACAATATTCGTTAATTTCTTCCCCTAAACACACTTGAAATCGATAAATTTGGGTCATCGATCTATATAATTTTACGAAGTATACAGTACACTCTTTCTGTCTCTGTCTCCCTCCAAACTCAACATGCAAGACACTCTCCGTCTCACTTTCTGAATCACTGGAATCCAATCGCAAATATGCAACTGAACTCCTCAAGATGTTTAAAAAAAAGCTATTTTTTGGCTTTTTTTTTCAGTTTAATTTTTTTTAAATAGTTAAAAATGTTTTTTTTTACAACGGGGAGTTAAATCAGTCAGAATTTGAAATAAATCAATCAATTAGAACTTGAGATATCATGTCAACCGTGTTAGTGGGAGCGGAGAGCTACCCGGGGACTCGTTGCCGTTACACGTTACACTGGTGTCAGAAGCACTTTGAAACAGATGAATGAACAATTTTTTTAATCTCAAAATTTTCACATATTTCCTTTAGGACTATTCCTTTTAAATCTTAAATCGAATCTTAAAATGCCAAAAATTATTTTTCCTCGACAAATCTTCCAGAGTTGGTATATTGTGGGCGCTGATATTTTTCTCCCGCGGGACTAAGAACGGGAAGATTTCTTTTTAGTGTAGTTGTGACATCCAAGAGTTGCTTCAATCCATTTATCGGGTTCATGCGATATGATTTCGCAAGCGCCGACGAACGAACACAGCTGTTCCATTAGATTCCATTTTTGGATTTGGGACTTCATTCGGGATCATTTCGCGAATGATTTCGAATATTCATGACGCAAATGCACGTGCCGTTTCGCCTGCCTCGTCTTCATTGGATGGATTTAATTTTACTGTCGTTATTATGTTTTATAACTTTTACTAATCCAATTCCCGACTGGGGTATTAAAATTTTACGCGTTTCCATCAAGGTTCGGATCTCATTTGCCGGAGTTATAAATTAGAATCATGAATTCATGTCACCGTTCTTTTTTAATACTCCCGAATAATCCGAATGGGAATATTAGTTTTGCATCCCCGGTTTAATAATTTTATTGTGTGTATCCAACAATGAATATTGTGAAAATTTTCATAAAATCATAACGTACATTTGGAGCATGAATTTTACATTAATTCTAGGAGTTTATTTAACTTTGAAATTTCGCTGCGGTTTTATTTCAATTAGCAGTTCTCGTTTTGTAAATATACTTTATGGCTCAATGAACGCTTTTCGATTTTAGTTGAAGCGTTCTGCGTTTACAATTCGTTAAATTTTAAAATTGTCATTTCATTTCAAATTCATTCCACTTTAAAAGCTTGTTTTAATTATTCAAGCTTTGTTTTCATATCTTTTTTTTTTTCATTATTTAAAAGCAAGCACTTCATAAGCTCCCTATTATTATTTCGCACATTTTTGCCAAAAATGTCTTATAATTTAAAATGGTGATAAGATCATATTGCGACCATTATAAAAAAAATACATTTTACCAATTTCATTGTATTAATGAAATTATATCGTAACTCATCATATTAGTATTATTCGCCTTTAAATCTTTGATGATCCAGAGAGAGTATGCCCGCACATGTTGCGTGCAGTGCTCCATAGCGCTTTATTTACATACAACATTATTATCTCAAACATTACATTAATTACATACGCACGGCCACAAAGAGGATAAAGGAGTTTCCCTGCTGCACCCTGTATTATACGACCCTTGTTTATAATAGAGCATCGATCGGTGGTTGTGCTTTTTCGGCAGTTCTTCGTCCCTTTTGTGATGGAAAACTCTTGACCCTTTAATCGTAAGGGCGCATTAGAAGCCGCATAGGCCGAATATTATATTACCATCAAATTCTTTTTTGTCCATGCTGAAGTAGTGTTTGTAAAAGCACTTTAAATTTTGACTGGGAATCGTGATATTGACCAAACCATTCCTCTTTGTTGTCGCTGGGTTTGTTTGTTGGGTTATGCAATTAACTTTGTTGACATTATCTTTCTTGTGTACGCGTGACCCACTGAACTTAATTTAATTTTAATTTATTTCATGTGATTTTTAAATCATATTTATTGGCGTATTAATGGGGGGAGGGGACAAGTTATTTGAGGGAATATTTTCATCTCGTGCCAGTGCTTGTCAAACTAGAAATATTAGGATCACATCAAGAGCCTACGTGTATTGATCGTTTAATGCTACGAAGTGTGCCAAGTGTTATCCCCATTTCGTAGATTAGGTACTTTTGTTCAAGCCCATACCATCATCAATATATTGGTGTTGTCGTTCATCATATCGATGAAAGAATACATCAGATCCGACCCAATGTGATTGATGATGATAAACGAGGAATTTTGCGCAGGATTTTGTCTTATTTTTTATATTTTAATTTATATATTGTACTATAGATGATGAATCAAATAATTGCCAACAATTTATTATGAATGCTTCAATGCTATGTACGAGGGAAGTCCCAGAAGTACCCGAACTAACAAAGAAAATACAAAAAAAAGATATTGCTTTTCTCCCAGCGATGTTCAATAGCTTCACTATCCTGTTTATAAAGAGAACCATCGAGTTCCTCAAAATAGTCAAAGTTGCCGACTTCACCTCTTCATTGTTAGCAAATCTTTTACTACTGAGCCATTCGAGGGGGCTAAATCTGGTGAAAAAGGTGCATGAAGAAAAAATTCGAAATTTAACCCATTAATTTTGGTTATCGCGATAACGGATGCTTTTTAACGGACAATGGACATATTTTCATGATTTCGTAACTTAAATGCTGCAATACATTCGCATAATACTCGCCATTGATCCCATGGCGTCCAATTGCGAGGTTCTCATTCATCGTGTCAGCGATCCGATAAGGGGACCAGTTGGACACACAGAAATTGTGGCTTCTCCGTCCTCTTTTAGGGCTTTTTGCGGTATTTTCAATGATAAATACGTACTACGTACGTACGTACGGTTTTCTATAATCTGTACGATTACGTAAACCCCTCCAGAAGCCAATTTACATAGACGGTTCGCGCAAAATGAACTCGTGACTGAGACTACACTTCCACCTATATATTTATTTATATTACTAAATAACGAATACCCGGCATGCGTTGCAATGCCATAAGCGCTTAATAATTATTTGAAAAAAAAAAACGCAGTACGTGCTTTATTGCTTCAGGTCACGTGTAGAGCGAGCCGAAGAGCTGGCATGGCATCTGGCATCACCTATGTTATTCTAGCAAGTGTAAACATTAAGTTGATAAAGTTTTACCGCAATCGGATGCACAATATGGAAGCGCATTAAATACGGACAAACAAACATTAATTTTTATATATTAGATATGTCTATGTTACTGGCGCATTCCTTAGCAATAAGTGGACGAAGTTTTATCGCAATCTGATGAACGGTATGGCAGCGCATTACATACGAACAAACAGATTTATTTTTATATATCAGATAAATTTTAATTTATAGTATATACATGTATATAACTTAGTTAGCTTTTTAGTTTTAAGATACCAAATCTAGCTAGTTTCTCTCTAGCTCGCTAGTTCTCGCGGATTTGGATATTAAATTCATATTTAGCACCATGCTGTGCATTTTTGTTGAGTGCTTTGGTTAGCATGCTCCCGAATAGCGGGACCAATGAACAGTTCGGGTCAGTGGAGCGTCCCCATGTTCCCCCATAGTTCCCATGTCTCCATGACTATGAATCGACGCTAAAACTCGGCTTTATTGCTGTAAAACATCGCCAAACACTCGATTGAAACGACGCTGTTTTTGTTCCATTGTGAGCGAACGCTGCACCCATCTTGCGCACAGCTTTCTCATGTGCAAATTTTCAGTCAATATGCGATATACAGCACTTTTTTAAATGTCTACCATGTCTGCTAGCTCGCGTACTTTCATTCGACGGTCATCCAATATCATTTTGTGGATTTTCTTCGCCATTTCTGGCGTAGTCACCTAATTTGGTCGACTGCTGCGATGTTCGTCTTGTCAGCTTATTCGGCCTCGTTTAAATTCTGCCACCCAATATTTTATTGTTGTTAACGAAGAAGCAGACTTCTCCAAAATATAATCTAGTTCAGCTTTGATATTGATTGGACTGAGATCTTTAAAATAAAAGTATTTTAAACTACTACTATTAGGTACTTTAAACTTAGGCTTTATATAGTCGGTACTTTCTTAGCATAGTATTTTTAAAGAAAAATAACAGCCATTTATTCGTCAAGTTGGATACTCTGATATTAATATGATTAACTTTTGAATAATAGTTATTTTCTTTTGATTCCTGATAACCACGAAGACTATCCCTTATCATTGTTGAAGTTGACCCCGGAAACCTTGTTATTCGGATTGTTTTGGTTGGAAAGCTTTTACCGAGGTTTATTTTTGCTTCTTCCGATTTTGTCGACTTATTCCGGACATGATGAATATCCTCTCAAGAGGAAGTTTTCGCCTCTTTGGCATGGCTGAGAAGCAGAGTCAAACAAAAAAGGTCCTTGTCTCGGCGCTTCAATTATGCTGAAGGAGGAGGCCGGTCCTTGAAAGCTCAACATGATGTATGCGAACACTCGGACAATGAAATATGGAAGGTTGTACCTCGGAAAGCTTCGAAACTACCCATTATGTTGACGTCGAAAAAATAATAATGAAATTCGAGATGATAAATTCTGAAAAATTAAGCATATTTACCCCAAAATAGCATTGAAATACGAACACTTGGATCGTATCAAATCAATAAACTTCAAACATATTCGTCGATATAATTGTAATTTAATGAGCAATTAAGAAGACAAACAAAGTGAAGGGCATCAATATTTATAAACACCGATTCTTGGAAATATTTAAGAATATCACGTTTCATCGCTTGGTGGAAAATATTTTTTACATCAAACCTTAAGTAAGACTTTTTAGCGTTAATAGAATTTATAAACGATCGATTTCATGAAGCTAAGCTTTCATCCGAATAATGGAAAAAACATGTAACACTGTTTTAAACAACTTCTCAATTTTCCTCCAATTACCTTGATATGTTCAAAAAAATATTTCCCCTTAATATTTTATAATTTACTCAATAGGCATATTAAATGAACGCTAAAAATAAGTATTCAAGTCAGTCTTCTTGAAAAACGCTGACCTATATATAGGTCAATGGGATGCCGAGTATAAGACGTTGTTGAAAATTAATTTAATTTTTTAATTAATTTAATGTTTTCCCCAATTCCCTGTTTTTATTCCTTATCTATAATTCATATGGGAATGCTCTCAGATAATAAGCAACTGAAAAATTAATTCCAAAACACGAGCTGTGCTGGTTCTTATAGTATCATAACCACTCGCTGTTTCAAATCTGTAGTTTGTTTTTAGATTTCGTCTACAACCAAGTACGATCGTTTTGCTTGCTAATTTAATACTGTATCGGGAATATTTTCTTATCTGAAAAGACAATGTTTAATATTTAAAGGCTTCAGATGAATTTATGAATCGATCATGATGGTCAATCGTCTGGATCAATCGATCGAAGTCAGACCGATATTAGTTCAATTAGTGCTTTGACCAAAAATACGCACAAATTCAAAAATATCAGTAGCTTTGCGCGAAAAAGAATTTGATTGATTATCGTGTTGATGTAAAATGTACCCAGACTCCCAGATTTCAATTTGTTCTTTAGTCTTAAATATTACAAGCTGGGACTCCCAAACGTTACAATGCCACACAAAGAAAGAAAGTGTTTTTATATATTTTTAATTCCGTTTAAACAAAAAAGAATTAATCCAAGTATGAAATGATGGCGTTATATGTCGTTTGTTTCGCAATTTCGCCGATGCCCACATTCACTTTAAAATGTGCGCTAACATGGTGTATACGTTAAACGTCTCGCAAAAGAAATTCCGTAGACAAACAATAGTTGTGTTAATTTAAAAACCTTCTTGGATGTACGCCCAATAATTCAAAAAAGTTTCATCGCAATCGGATGAATGGTATAGTAATGTATACGGGACAAACGTATCACATACACACAGACGATCATTTGACAATTTTTTGGGGTTTAGGGGGGGTCTTTTGCTATATTCTATGTCATAGCTGTATGTCCTTAGTGTAAGGGCTCCCACGGTCTCCAGACCTGACACCAATGGATTTATTTGCCTGGAAAGTGCCCTATTTCGTGGCTCGCACAGTTTCCAGACCTGACACCAATGAATTTCTTTGTCTGGGGACATATTTAAATTAATTATGATAATCAAATTTATTGAGTATTTTACGACCGGTGTTATGATTAATTTATCCTTCATGCCCCACCCACATCATATAAGGCTTGTATGGATTCAATGTTTGCCTTCGAGATCGTATTGAATTCTCTGTTCGATAGACCTTTTTTCAAATTAAATATCTTCAAAGAGCTTTTTTCGCATAGCCTCAAGCTTTGCTGTGTTTAAAGAACAATCCTTTGGTAGCTTGCGCTGTTAAAATACGAAATGAGACTCGGGAGTGACTCTCGGGATGATGACGTCCGTGGCGGCGGTCCAAAATAGCTTCATGACAAACGACACACTGATGTTCCTGTCCGTTCGAAAATAAGAACATAATCCTAAATGACGATTATGAAACGGTCGTATATAAGAAAATTCGTAACCGCTTCGATATTTCAGTGAAGCAATATGTGTATATTTTTTTAATCCAACCCTTCAGTCGTTCGCTTCTGTTTCCGTTTCCATTTCATTTCCGCTCTTGTTCCCGATGTTGATACATGGAAGATATTCCATGAAATAATTTAATATGTATCATATCTAAACGCGTGCTCGAAATAAAGAATATATCCATACGTCGTGGCTAAATAAACTTTTCGTCGATGTTTGTTTTTCCGTGAGTTATAACAAACTTTCGGCGAATTTCGACAAATTTTCCGCTAACCGAGGATATATTAAATTTTATCGAAAATTTTAGAATCAACAACCCAAGTAATAACATCGATCAGTGGCTCTTCGATAATCAGTGATAATAAATTAAGGATAAATTTGTGTTTATTCAATAGCTATGGATAAAAGCCAAGAACAAGTCTTTGATAGATGTTCATTCGAGGGTGCTTTTTAAGCCTCCAGCATCGGATGGATTTTATCATGTTTGTTTAACACAAGAACGAACAATATATTTTGTATAAATTGCGATAAAATAATGAATAATAAACTACTCAAAATGTTGTGAGGGTAGTCCCAGAAGTAACCGTAACCAAAAAATGACACCATAATCTTGCTTTCAGATGGAACTGTCTTTGCTTTGTTTGGGGCTGATTCTCTTTCAGTCCATTGTTTCATGCGGAAATTTGTCCATGGAGGTAGACCATGTTCTGTGTTCGGGCATGGCGCCAATTGCGAGGCGCTCGTTCATCATGTCAGCGGTCCGAAAAGCGGACCGATTGGACACACGGACTTTGTGTCCACTCTTTTGAGTCAAACTTAAACTTCCATCACACATAAAACCTGTATATTTATCTTACTAATTTATTGTTTGTCCTCAGATACTTAGATATTAAATTCAGGTTTAGCACCTTGCTATGCACTTTTCCTGAGAAGCTTGGTATCGTCTGGAATAGCGGGACCAATAAACAATTCGAATCAGTGTCCCCATGTTCTTTTGTCTCAGATGTAAAGTGATGGACCCATGTTTCATCCATAGTTATGAATCGACGCAAAAAAATTATTGCTGTGAAACATCGCGAAACACTCGATTGTTTTTGTTGCATTGTGAGCAAACGCGGCATCCATCTTGTGCACTGCTTTCTTATGTGCAAATTTTCAGTCAATATGTGATATACAGCTTTTTTGAATTTGCCTGCCATAAACTTTCTATCGTAGTATTTTTTTTTAAACAACAACCAACACATATACGTCAGGTCGGATATCTTTGGAACTTCCCTGGTACTGTTGTCTTATTAAAGAATATCAAAAATTTAATTTAAATTTATAGCAACAAGCGAAATAATTACGACGAAATGAATGTCAAAATATCCCATTATAGAAAATTCCATCGACAACATCAACAACCGATATTAAGACGAAAGCTTTCCTTTGTCGAAAACAACAGCCGACAGACTTCCTCGGGCCATTACGTAATTGACTCGATAATACAGCCCCTGAACAAAATAAGGCTGCATTCCGTAATAAATAAAATTAAATAAGCTCTTGATGCTTGGAGCGTCCCTATAAAAACCATTTAATGTAGTTAGCATAAGAATAAAGCGACATTAATAAATCAAGAAGCGCTCGGGCAATAAATCTCCCACGGCAATTTAAAGGGTTTTATGTAAGAGTGAAAAATCTCCATAAACAACAACATCCCGTTGAAAATAGCATCGAACGCCTTAACTAAATGGTAATTTGTCGAATTTGTTTCGCAACTGGATTCGTGCCTATTTTTGATTCGAAAGCGCAATGAATGTGTGGAGACCATCAAAATTTAATTATCTGGAGTGGTAAAAATTTGGATCAACGAACGCTATGCTATTTCGAATCCGGGGCCATTTTGATTTTTTGACAGGCAAGTGGAAGCTGCCAACATGCAAAGTCGTAACAAAACCAATGCTGAAATTCCGAATGAAAAATCTCAAATAATATAATCTGCCTGTGTTTACGAAGGCAACTTTTCAGCTTGTAGTCTCGCCCTGTTATCCTGTTTCCTTGGAGCTTTTTTATCTCGGCATAACACGTCGGAACATAAGACGATGGAATGGGGGATGAATAATTTCAATGTCTAAATTATTTTCATCCCGTTTGCCGTTGAGTTTTCCTCGGGTTCATCCTACAGGGATTCAACTTTTAATGCCGAGTTCAAGTGTATTTTCGTGTTGAATTATTTTCAACTGAGGCATCGATTGTACGCGTACAGATACTTTGCGAATGTTCGAAGAATACTGAATTTAAGCGAAACATTTTTATAAGAATTATTTGAGGATATTAAAACTGGTGAAGATACCTAGATAAAAGACCTAAAAGCAATCTTTGTAGCAAATTTCCTACATTTCTACAAAGCCAATTATTTGTTTCAGTCAATGTTTATATCTGAAAAATTGTACATATCGGAATTAAATTAAAATATACAAATCTGATTTTTTATCTACAATCTAGTTTACGTCGATTATTGTTAAATAAACGTCGTCTACTTTCGATACAAAATGGCTGTGATTTAGGTAGACGTGGCTAAAGTTGTAACGCGACAAATCAAAGCATTGCAATATTAAGTGTATGTAATATTTATTATAAGCAGCTACCACATAGTTTCAGTCTTGTAGGTTTAAGGCATTTATATAGTATTTATTTATAGGTCTAAAAAATGTTATAAACAACATCACCGTTTGTAGAGTTAAGATAAATATTTGCGTCCGAATTCCAGTGATTCAGAAAGAGCACGTCTTACACGTTGGGCTCGAAGAGAGACAGAGACGAAGAGAGCATCTTGCGTACATCGTGCGATTGTATAAATCGTTAACCCAAATTTATCGAGTAATAATGATAGCCCAAATGAATCGATTTCAAGTGTATTGTTTATGTTTACGCGAAAAAATATCGTGTGCTATCGATACTATTTTTATATACAAGCTTCATACACGCTGCGGCGGTCATGACAGACAAGCGACTTTGTACGAAAGATAAATGACGGTCATACAAATATAGCATCTAAGTGTATGATGATATAAAATTAGCTCCCATTAAAGGGTTAAATGAAAAATATAGCGGATCCGAATGTATTAAATTTCCGATATACACGTATGTCGCCATATGGTCACGTAGCTTTTTTAAAATTGTTATTAATCCTTTGATTAGTGAGTTAATTTTATATTGAGCTAAACATAGATGGTATATTCGTATGTGCGCCGTTTATCGTCCACACAAATCCACTTTTCTCTCAGGACTGTGCAGCGTGAATAAAGCATGTACAGGCAATCCTTTATATAGCGTACACTTCTATAGAGCTTTTCTTATAGAATTTGCGACGATCTTTTTATATAGCGGTCGCTTCTATAATGTGTCCTGTGACGCTTAGAATTTTATAACGTATAAAATGCGAAGAAAAAAATAAAATATCTGAAGTATTAAATATGAGTAGGTCTATAATTTCCGGTATAGAAAGATAAAATAAGAAAAAAAGCCAGAACAGAATATTGTTCAATGATATGAATAGGATATCAACGTTAAAAAAAAAATCCCTATCTCGACGCTATAGAAGGGTTGCCTGTATATCAATAAATGACCTAAACACTGTTGATAGCACACAATATTCGTTCATTTCTTTGCGTAAACATAAACAGTATACATTTGTATCTGCAGTTTTAGTAACAGAATAATGCATTTTTTGAAGCTTGAAATGGATACAATAGCGTTTCAAATAGAATCACTTTTGTTAATACGCTGAGTTTTAAGTATATAATCGATTTATGTGGCTTTCTACTATTTATTGTGATTCTAAGAAGACCATCAACGATCTAAGAAGACCCCATACCTGAATTCCATTATAATTTTAATGTTTATTTCGTCTTTGTCTGTTATTATTATTGAGAATATTTAGACGTGTAGGGGTACCTTTACTCAATGTGCGAAAATTCTCTTTCTGTATCGCTCGAATTTGAACGCATATATGCGCGAGTACTAATCTATGGGTCAAACTCGTCGTTCTCCTTGAGAGATTTTTCCTGGAATACAATATTTTTATGTGGGGGTTTTCCACAATGCCTTCCGCATATGATTCATGGGGGAATATCAATCTTGCAGATTTATCAGTGAATATATTAATTTTTGCGAACTAGTTTATGTTAGTTATTTTAGCTGTCAGTATATTAAAAAATTCCTCTAGCAATGCTACGTAGCTTACGACTATAAGACGAAATGTTTTGCATTTACACGTAACACGATTTAAATATTTATACGACATTATTTTTGGGCGTTCTTCATATTTACATAATCTTTTAGCATTGAATGATATAAAAATGTCAGCCAGCAACAGTGCGAAGCGAGATAAATTCTATCCATTTTTGAGATTCTGTACATGGAAGAAGAGAGTTGATTTTCTGTTGCTTTGGATTCGTTTCCTTAACCGGAAGACGAGAACGAAAAAGGAAACAAAGTTCTTATCTTTATCTTTCTTTTCTTACACTTCAATAACTTTGGACGTAATCGCGCTATTGGATTTGTATTCATTCAGATAAAATATAATGGCCTTGTTTATAATACAGCCAGCTATACATCATGCTGTAAAATGTATGAAAATCTGATTTCTTAATTAAATGTATATTTTTATTCTTTCAGGTAAGCATCGTATCGACTTCTTCCTCGGGCGATCTTCAGCATCCAATTTGTATTTATCTGTAAGTCTGCACGCGTATATTTAATTTTGGCCGAAGACTACGAAAATTAATTTTGGAATACTTGGAATATTTAACGATTCCATGATTGTGCTAAATGCGAGAAATTCTGCGAAAATCACGCTTCGATTCGAAACTTTTCAACACAGTATTTCAAACGTATATCCATGCTAAATTTTGCTGTTTTTTTCAATATTCGAGGGATGTAACACTAAACACACGCTCAATTTAACGTACAGATCGTCATAATTTTGCTCTCTGCAAAATCGACATATGTGTTGATATTTAGACAGTTGGCGCCATATTTCCGCTATTTTCCCCCCGGAAAACTCCGCTTTCTTTGTACCCTTTTATCATAAACGCCGGGCTAAAGTCCTGCGACCCTGCGCCATAAATGTACTTCCGCGCAAATATTTTTTGGTATAATTTTCGTTTTGAATTTATGACAATTTTTTCGGCAGGTACAACATCGAGATACAGGAACGCATTATACGAGTACGTCCTTATAATCCCGGCATTATTGCGAGGAAGTCGGCCTTTTCAAGGGTGCATTCCGCTGGTTCAATGGGGCGTTGGTGTTTGGGAGAAATTAAGGAAAATAAATTACTCGGCTGGATTTCCGCTGAATTTGCGTCGTAAATCTGCGATTTAACCGGAAGTAATTTCCTCTTAAAACAAACGGTCTTTAAAATGTAATCTTTATTTCGTTTTACTTTTTCGACGTAATTTAATTTTCAGAAAATTCAAATGCTTTTAACTCTTTGGTGAGTATACACTCACATGTTGAGTGCGCACTCGATCGATCTAAAGAGCGTATGCCTGTATGACGAATTATCATCCTCATGCAATGGCGCTGTTAATCTGAGCAGATTTAATTGGCCAGATTAACAGCGCCATCTTCTGTGGCGCTGTTTGCATATTATGTCTGGGATACCGACCGATCGCTTCTTGCGCGTGCATCGTTGCCAGTTGGGTGGTGACGTGCAGGAGGCGGGAGTCGGAGGAGTCGTCGGTTAGCCTTGGTTGCGGGAGGACGTCCTTCTCGCAGCCAGATTTCTTTCTTTTGCTATTGCATAAAGAGTTATCTAAAGAAGAAAGTCTTTTTGTTCGACGCCCGTTCACCCCCATCAATCCGTCCGACTACTTTATGACCCGAAAGAAGAACGTGGCGTGCAGTGCTCCACAGCGATTTTTTTTTATTTCCATGCTTCTATTTCTAAACAATAAGTACCAAAAGTGATCCTATTTGAGACACTGTATATTGTCCTTTCAAAAAAAAAATTGCAATAAAAAGATGAGAGCAGCGTTTATATCGGTAGTACCAAATATTCGTGCTGTTTATACACTTTTGTTTAAAAACGTTATAAATAAAATAAGGGGTGTAATGGATTTTTTTCTATACGCATTAAAATAGTCATTGTTCAGCTTATTCTGACCAGTTTTTCCGTCTGGACGTTTACAACTTTCGCAGAAAAAACACCCCCAAAATGAAAAAAAAAAAATCAAAATATTGTTTTCTATAATTTTTTATAAAAAATTTTGCTCACTAATTATAGGGTTAATAGCTTCTGATTCAATTGTTGTGTTTTATATGACGAATATTCTATGTATGGGGGAGGGAGGGATTGAGGAAAAGTGAGGTCAATTTTGCCCTAATGCCTTCAAAAGCAAACGAGTAAACCATAAGATAAGCGTGTGTTATTGGCTGAGAAAAGTAAATCTTTCTGTTTTCATCGAGTTGACCTTGACCTATACTTGAGGAAGAGGTTCGTCATCGTAAAGTCTCGCAGCTGAGAGCTCTTTTAAGAACGTCAAATAAATCACATGCCGAAAAACAGCTCTTTTTCTCATCTCATTCTTGGCTTGAAGTACCCTAAAAAAATTGTTTTACTGCATTCGGTCAAATATTCGATTTTTCAATATCATTTACGATTTGTCTGTTGTTGTAATCTTGATGCCATGATACGTTCGTCATCTTGTCCGTTCACATGACACGTATCTTGATTGATCTATTTCAATGTTTATTTTGTATCGAGGCCATCATCACGCCACTAATCATCGCGAGCTGATCTCGCCCATTGTGAGATATAAATCGAAATACATATCAGAGTGATGGTGGACGATTAAGACGATTTTTTTAAAATCGGAATTGGTAATTAAATAGCAATTACGGATTCAATTATACGGATCGTTTTGAATTCACCGGTCATTCTAATTAATGGATCAATCTTCAGTGCTCTCTGATCGCAGAATGTCAAGTTCCTCGGACAAGTTGTAAACAGTAATTAATCAAATGTATTGTTACGTAGAACGAAGGCGGTGGATTTCGTCCGTTGCGTTCAGCAAAAATTACAATGGATGGGCAAAAAAGGAGCAATTCGAAAGTCGATATTAATTTCAAGATGAAGGTATTTTTTAGTTTAATTTATTTTAAGGCAGACAAAATTGTAATTTTTTTCTTCGACTGGATGTTGTCTGGACACTTTGGCGCCGTGTCAGAGTAAATACTCTGACACCATTTCGTTCTTTTATTGTCCAATTACATTTGAGCTATGTATATTTAACAATTCCAATAGCACTTTTATATTGTTTAATTATATTTCACTATAAGTAATCAATTCTTTCAAATGTGCAATAAATTTAAGTCTTCTATTTCTTAATCGAGCACATAATCGCTTTCATCATCAATAACAGCTTGCCAGTCTTAGTAAATTTTTAATTCCACTTTATGTAACAATATATGGCCATTATTAACAAACTTACAGTAGATTAATGTGGTAAGTCATCTCACAGTATTTATCGAAATATTTATTGTTGCAAATCAGAGATTGATAGGTGATTATGCATGAATGATTGTTTTAGTATTTGCCTTCTAATAAATAGGCAATCGGATTAAAATTAATCTAAGAAGATCAATCTAAATCGCTTACGATCTGTAATTTTTTTTTTGGCTCCAATCAATATAAATCACCACTTTTGAGTAAGATTTTCTTTCGTAAAAAAATTCTGTATTTTTCCTGGCTTGACGTAAAAATAAACTGTCGCAGAAATTGGATTTCCTGACGAGACGAACAAAATTGAATCGATCGTATCGTTTTATAATATTTCTATTGACTCTTGCAATAAAAGAAGGAATATTTCGTTGTATAATAGTATTAATAAATAAAATATGTGGCTTAAAATAGTGATTCAAACCGTTATTTTATCCATTTAGGTTTTGGTTTCGATTACGTTCCTAGCATTTATATCGGTTCGGTTACGGTTTACATTCGGGCAAAAATAACGGATAAAGGTCCTGCATATAACCATATACACACTTGACTAGTAGCGCGCATTTTATTATATATTGCACAACAAACAATGTTTTAGCTAACGGTTTATTTTAAAAAATGTCGAAAAAATCCATGCCATAATATCCATCCAGCCTTTCATCCATACATCTTCACTAGATTCAAGCAAATCTTGACAAATTACCCCAGTAAAATCATTACCCATAAACAAGGACAAGGGAGATACATAGATCGCCACTCTAATACAGCTAGCGACAATCAATGGCGCTATTGCCAAGTATTTTTACATGGCGTTACATGTTTTAAAAAATGTGGTCGCCAGCCACATCAACTGTAGGATTTGAACCTAAGATGATCTAGTCACCAGTTCAACTGCTTAACCACGGGACTACCTAAAGGTATATATAAATGTACTCGATACAATCTAACTGCAAAGTTCTTCTTAACACTTTACAGTCGTGGTACTCCGCACTAAACTTTGTTACATCGCCGAAAGTCCAGGAGATTTCGCAAGAAATTAATGAAACTCTACTTCTTTCATAAGATTTATAAAATTCTTAAATCAGCTAACAGATAGTAACGAAATTTTAGAGAGATTCGTTTAGAAAGTAAGGTTACAACATTTATGTAGTATCGAAAAATGCTTGTTTTTACACAGGATAATTCACAAATAAATTAAACTATTTTTCAACGTTATCACAGTCGATATCCAGACATTTCTGTAGTCGGGACATCCGCTGTTGTATGCCAGTGCAATAGACCTCCGCCGCCAGCTCTTTTTGGGTTGTCTTTTGGATTCTGGGGTCCAGAAATTTTTTTTGGCGGTGCTTCGGTGTGAGCTTTCTGGACATCCATCTCGCACACAACTTCTTGTAACCAAGTTTTTTCGACGCAATATCACCAAGGAGATTTCGAGAAATGTCAGGAAAGTCACACGGTGGTCATTGCGTACTTGTTTATTAATTTTTTACACAAGTTCTTCAGAAATCATTGATGTTCTCCGAAAAATCAAAAAAAGGATGACCACGCGGATCTCGTACAGACGAAAAGTGGCGTGAGCGCGTGATCCATCGGAAGAATTTACTGTGACTGAACAAAATGGCCGTCAAACCATCGAACATCAGTGGTTTTCAATCTGCGGTGCGTGATTAAAATATTGATACATATGTACATACCCCAGGGGGATCCCCGCTCCCACGCGCTCGTTAGAATGGTCGCGCTAACGTATGGGTTCGTTTTTTTTTTGGATCATGTGTAGCCAGATGAATGGATGGGTGTGGACAGGCGTCCATCAAAAAGACTCTTTTTTAGGTAACTTATTATCCAGCACGAGACTTGGCTGCATGAAGGACGTCCTCCCGCAGCCAAGGCCAATCGACGACTCTTACCGACTTCCGCCTTTTACGTGTCACCACCCAACCGGCAACGGTGCACGCGCAAGAATCGATCGGTCGGTAATTGCAGGTGTAATATCCCCGTAGCCCAACAGAAGAAGGCGCTGTTAAAATAGCACATTGCATCTAAAGAGAGACGGAAGATGTCGCCGTTAATCTGGCAAATTAAATTCGAACCTCGCTATTCCATCGGAATGTTAAATCGCTCACACTACAATACCCAAGATTTCATCTTTAAATCGTTATAACTTTTTAATCAGTTTTCCTAATGGCACGATATAACCGTTTTTGTATTTTGCAATGTATTTTTGATGGAAATAAATCAATTATTTTTTGCAATTGGAAAGTTACTTCTGAGCTTCCAAAATCACATAAAATGTGCAAAGGAATCCAGTGGTGTCAGATCTGCGAGCCACGGAGTAGTCCCACAGTCCCCGCGGGCACGGACTGTAAAAAGTTAACCTTTTCGTTAGTGAGCAAATTTAAAATCGAGGAAGTCGTTGTTGTCATAATCGCTTTACACCGATTACTTTCTGTCAGCTCCTAATCAGCGTAAGACAATCTTCAATTCGAGGCAGAGTCAATTGTAAATGAACACTTGATAGTGAATACAAGACCACGTCATTTCTTTACATAAACAATGCACAAAAAATCGATTCATTTGCTCCTCCTTTAGAAGGAAATGATAATTGAACAAAGACTCATTCAACACTCAGCGAAGAACGGCAAGCAGTTAAATAAACAAACACTCTCGATAACACACAATATTCGGTAATTTCTTTGCGTAAACAAATAACACACTTGAAATCGAAATCATTATAAGTCGATAAATTTCGGCTTAACGATCTATACAATCATGCGATGCATATGAAGAAGCTTTCCGTCTCAGTCTCCCGAACTGCGCTAAGTTCTCTCTGTCCGCCTCGGAGCTTCAATGCACAAGAGTGCTCTTTCTGAATAGTGAAGGTCAAAACGGATATTTCCGTAAGTACTCCCATACAGGTTAATAGTAAAAAGAACAATGTTGATGAAATATTATATTATTTCATATTTTTACATCAATACATTTATTTGAATATTTCTATACTTCTACATTACATTTCCACGAAACGGTCTGTTTTGCAGGTCAACACGTAAAAACGCTTTCGTGTAACGTCGGACGCACAAATGACAGTTTCTATTTAGTCCGGTCGTCCTTGCTGGGAGTTCAGGGATGGGAAAACTTTTTTTTCCGATCTGCGCTAAAAGCTTTTTCTTTGAACTGACACTCGAAACGACTGCCTCTAAAATAATTAACTCTTCGCGGACCGATGGAGTCGCTGAAAAGACTCCAACACTTCAATCTTAGACATGAAATATATATAAACATAAACGTGATTCAATCGAGGCAAATTTCGCTTAGTTTTAATTGAGATAAATTTTATTATTTTAATGCCGAGAATAGTAATTAACAGTGTGGGCCGGAAATCTATATTTATTACGCAATCCTTTAAATATAGGGGAAATTTAAATAAAAACAATGAATGTAATTTAAATAGCAATGAATGCTTAAGGATTACGCATCAGGATCGGAATTAATTTACATAGTTTGAGTTCGGCAATAGGATCACATGGGGAATTGAATACGATATTGCGCGTTGGAATTTTTTGCTATATTTCAAAATAATCCTCTTTATGCTCCCGAATAAATATTTTTTATATTTCGGCTTTTTCTCGGAATTTCTCTTTGGAACAACTTCTATCATAAACCGACATGCTAGTTTTATGTTGCTGACTGGTGAAGAATTAGACACAAAAAGCGAAACTTGTTTCGCTTTTCTCTTAATGCGAGAAAAACTCACTTTCTTAGGGTGGATGTGACATCTCAGATTAATTTTGACGGCGAGACCTTCAGTATTTTTCTCTCGTGACACTGCGCATTACAGAATCCACAAATATTTTATTTTTCACGTCTTGTTTTTTGCAAGGAATTTAACTTGTCGTTACGTTATTGAGAGCCGCTTTGAGACATTTTATTTTCATGACCTCCGCGTAAATATCTTTAAGGGTTGGCATTTTCTTTGATCGCGTGTGAACGTGCAGGGCTCTGCTGCTAATTTGTCAAATTGATTCGGAGTGACAGTGATGACACAATTCGGCACTCGTGTCTTTACGAAATGATTAATTGGCTTGAGCGGAGCTCAGAATTAATTTACTTCAGGCGAAATTGTGACGATTTCATCCCCTAAACAATGCTCGAAAGCTTTTTATTAAGCGGGGATGCGCCCAAAGAATAAGGGTCGTACTTTTGTTCCGGTGTCTTTTTCTGATTTTGCACCTGCGCTGTGGAAGTAGCTCTTATTACGTACAAAGGTCGACTGAAAATTGACTTCGTAATCTTTTCAGCTGAAAGTACGAAGCTTTGTCTTTTTTGTTGCTCGCCAATTTACGTCTACTTGTATTTCTCATACGAGCCGGAAAAGTACTATAATATATAATATATTCATAAGGGGCGTGAAAATTGCTAACTCGATGTTGTAATACCTTAAAATAATAAACACTTAAACGTCTTTGTATAAAACAATTTTCTTTGCGAAAAAGTATATTATTGCTTAATTTGTGAGCTCTAAAATAAGAAGCATAAAGGCGTTAAATCGCTTGTGCAGAATGTCCATCGTGTCATGCGCTGTGTAGCATGTAGCGCCGTCCTTTTGGAGCTATGTCGTCGGTAGTTTAGGTCAAGTCCCAACGCAAAATTCGCCAAGTTGCAGAAAAGCCGCTTCGGGGTTTCCGTACACTCTCACGCACAGCGGTGATGTTTTCAGCAAACCTTGCGTTTCGGAGACGTACACGTTATGTTTCTCGGATTGAACACATTGATTTTGAAATTAATTTTGATTTGCACACGTTGTCCAATAATATAATCTTCCATGGTGATTTAACATACACTTTTGAATAATTCATAACATAAAATTCTGAACCACGCATCTATTATATTTCATATCGATATTCCCATTATTAGAGTTGAGGTGTAGTAAATACATCACCGGCGGGTAAGGCTACTAAAACAATTTGAAAAACATTCATGTACGCTATATATGTACACATAGATTAGACAGTCACTGCTCGCAGGCGTCGCCTAAGTACGCCAATTAGTAATTACGCCACTGTTTCCAAGCGTCCAGATTTCGTCGGGAATGTCTCGATTTAGTAGCCTTCATCGTGTTGGTGAGGTGTACTATTTCTGTTAGATAAAAATTTCAATCCCGAATTTCTCGGGATTACGTTTACTAATCCCGGGATTCTTAAGTACCTAAAACTGTCCGGGATCCCGAAATTGGATTCCCTATTTACATGGTCCCAAATTATATTTTTTTTCCAAGTTTCTACGTGTACGATACGTACTCTTAATGAAATTTAAAAAATGTTTTAAAAAAATCGCATAACTTCGAAATCGCACGAAAAGAAGTTTGAGTGTATATCGTGAATGATAAATTTTAGCAAATAAGTAAATTTTGTGAATGAATTTTTCTCATTTCTTCGATATAAATATACACTAATAATTAGTCTACGTGTAAGACATTACGTGTAAAATTATAACACGCTACGAAAATTAGTTCAGTAATCAAAGTGTTAAAAAACGTGTTAAACAAACAAAACATACTTTATTTAGCTTTAGAATATAGTTTGAACTTTTTTTTTTAAAAAAAAGATGTATAATAATCATACAAAAAATGCCGAGTAGAACCATTTTTCCGCCGTATCTGAAAAATGTACATCTACTCATCCCGCTCAAAATGTGTTAAGTCTTTTTAATTGATTATATATGATATGTTGGAATGAGTGTATTATTTTAAAGCAGCTGTTTAAAAATGTGGTCGCCAGCCACACCTACTGTGGATTTGAACCCATGACGATTGAGTTACTAGTCTTAATGTGTTAATCGTGGGACCATCTACGGGTTAAGGTTTGATCGGGTATTAATATTTTTCTGTAAATATAATTATTTGGAACCTTCGGAGCGAATGGTTAATTTACGATTTATTATCGAGATCAATACGATCATCTCAGGGCCAAACATCCTTTCATTTTCGATCGTGTTTATGTTGGTCAAACAAGTTTTGGATTTGTAAGGCGTCTTTCTTTCGCAAGTAAATTGAAGTTATAGAAAATTTTGATGGAGTTTGTGATGAACATCAATTCTGACCTTATTTGTTATTCATTAACTGTTGCTAACTTCAACAAAGTCGGATGGAGTTCTAAATACCCCATTAATAAAGTCGCAAAAGAACGTTACGAAATTTTATTCCGAAGGGTGGCTCACAATAACTTAATTACAGGTACGTTGCTTAATTCATTCCGTTTGATCTTTTTCGTTTGGACGGGCAAAATGTCACGTGGCTTCCGAGGCTGTATTCGTAATGGTACGAATCTTCCATGGCGTCATTGTATGGATGCTTTTAAAGTTTTATGGCGGTTGACGTACGGTTCGAGTTACATTTCAGCAGCAAATTGATAGCTTAAAATTGTGCTTCATAGTAGCTCGGTGGAAGTCCCGGTTCCGCCTCCATGATGACATGCCATGGTTTCTTTTCAACTGGATATGATTGATTGGGGGCCCGCGTGCGTCATCCCTGTCGTATCAAATGAGGCTATAAATTCGACTTTTTTTCACATCATACAACAATTTTACCTATTTTACTCCCGGGCATCCTATTTACGACGCCCGGCGATATATCCAAAGGCGCTCATGGATGTCCTTGATTTATCCGCCCTTTTCCGCAAACATCCCTCACAATTGTAACTTTTGTGCTAAAGACGGTTTTATATATTTTTTTTCGAAGCAAATCTTCGTTATCTCGCTGTTTTTCAGGAATTTGTTTGCATTCGTGAAGAAAAGCTCATGTTTATCGTCGGTACATTTCGCGGGTATTCACTTGTGCGGGATTTTATTTGTATTTATATTAATACTATTACATGTCGGGCGTTTTTTAAACATTTTTTTACGGTGGCAAATACGCGTTAGGATATTTTTGTAACATGGCAGACGTCAAATATTTCGAGTTGCTTGTCATATCAATTTTTCAGAAAACAAACATGTTTTATAGAGCAGTCGTGTAATTTTGTGTGACGTTGTAAGTTTGCTTTTGATCTTTTATAGTCCACTATGTCATATGCACATGACAGTTTTTCATGTCAAACTCTGCATTTCTGCCTTGCATAACATCCACGTTTTTGATTACCCTTCACATCGTGGAATATAATTATAGCTCTGGATTCATTTGGGTAGTTGTGAGTGCTAAAATATATAAATTGACCCAAATTTCGCACCCATTTCTACAGACGCTAATTTTTGTTTCAGCCAATGTTTATACAGCGTAAATCAGTAAAGAATTACAGTCTGCCAAGCATTAAATTAAAATCTATAAAGCTGTTTTTTTTTTATCTATAAGTAGTTTACGTTAATTATTGTTAAATAAACGTTGTATACTTTGTAAAGTTGTAGCGCGAGAACTTGATTGAGATATTGCAATCCGTAAAAGCATTGCAATATCAAGTACATATAATATTTATTATGAGCAGCTACAACATAATTTCAGTTTTGTAGGTATGAGACATTTATATCATATTTATTTACAATCTCATTATTAAATCTCAATATTAAATTTGGGACGTCCCAGTTTCTCACAAGGCACGGGCGGTTTCGGGCTTCGCTTTTTAGGTTTGAACTCATCCCGATCTCGGAATGTCCGTACGGAGATCCGTTCATGGACGCAGATGTTCTATAGATATGTCCGGGCATAGTGTCTGATCGCGAGGCGCTCATTCGAAGTGTCAGCGGTCCGAGAAGCGGACCGGTTGGGCAAACATACCTTGTGACAATTCCCTCCTCTTTTAGGGCATTTATAGCTTTTTGCGTAAGTTATGGAGATAAATGTATCCTTGGAGCTTGAATGATCACAGAAGTCCCCTTTCTCAGGCCAATTTATATAGGTGGCTCGCGCCGAATGAGGTCGAGATTTATATTTCACACATATGCTTAATTGTCTTAATTGTGAGGGTTGTCGAAACAAATTGTCTTTCAACATTTTTGAAAAAATACTGTTACGTAGAAGAGGAGGCGCTTTCGGGCAGAATTTTCGAGCGGCTCCCGCGCGCTCATCAGGATGTCCGCGTTAACGCACGGGTTCATTCTTCTTTTGGATCATGTGCAGCTGGCCGAATGGATGAGGATGGACGAGCGTCGAACAAATATACTTTTTTCTCTGGGTATTTTTTTATTCAGCATAAGAGAGAGATTTGGCTGCGAGAAGGACGTTCTCTCGCAGCCAAGGCCAACCGACGACTCTTCCCGACTCCCGCCTCCTGCGCCTCACCATCCAACCGACAACAGTGCACGTGCAAGAAGCGATCGGTCGGTAATTACAGGTGCAATATCCCTGTAGCGCCACAGAATATGGCGTTGCAGGGGTACCAGTTTGCCTGGGTCAGAGTTAAGAAAATACTATTTATGCTTATGATATTTTTATTAAATTCATTTACAAAATTTGTTCAAATTGGCCACCTCTGCTTCGTGTACACGCAAGACAACTTTTCCTTATTTCAATTGTAGTTGTCTGAAGTAGTATTTCCTTTTTCATTTTTGCAAAGGCGACGATTATTCTTTCAATTAGGATTTCTTTTGTGGGCACCTCTGTTGTGTAAATTAATTCTTGTGGTGATCCTATTCCGTGGGTCGCACGGTCTCCAGACCTGACACCACTGGATTTCTTTGCTTAGGGACGTGCAACTGTAGTTGTCTGAATTCCTTCAATTAGGATTTCTGGTGGCTGACATAGTCCCGAATGGCGGGATCAATAAACAACTCGGTCACTGGAGGGTTTCCATGTTTCTTTGTCTCATGTTTCATCCATGTTTATGAATCGACATAAAAAATCAGCTTTATTGCTGTGAAACGTCGCCAAATATTCGATTGAAACATCCTCATAACTGCTATTTTTGTTCTATTGTAAGCAAACGCGGCACCCATCTTGCGCACAGCTTTTTCATGTCCAAATTTGTGACTATATCTACTATATCTGCTTTTTTCACATCATTTTGTCGACCGTTACAATATATTCGTCTTGGCAGCTCATACGGCCTCGTTTTACTGTCACTCAATATTTTACTGTTGTAAACGAAGGAGTATCTTTATGTTGCTGTTAATCATTTTTTGTGATCTCTTTTATGGGAGCATTAATAACCATTTTGATATAGTTTTTCATGGCACATAAATGTTTTTAAAAATGTGGTCGCCAGCCACACCTCCTGTAAATTCGAACCCAAGATGGTTGAGTTACGAATCCAACCGCATAACCACGAGACTACTAAAGGTACAATATGATATTATGATTAATAATTTAAATAGTGAAATGTTTTCATCATGTTCAGATTTGTGATGAAAATATAAAATAGAAAATAATTGTTTACCTAAGAAGCAAAGTAAAATAATCTTCAAATGAAAATTTAATAAGCATTGAGACCAATTGAAATTTATCATACTAATAGCTTTGTTTGAAGCATTGTTTATATTAAAAATACAAATTACAAATAATATTATGATCCTAATGTGTTAAACCTTATTAATTGTAGAAGGTAATATTAAGACTTTCTAATTCGATTGTAATTGATATTCATTCATTCTTTGTGAACCGTCCGATGGATGCTTATAAAATATCGAATAATACTTCCAGTCGCGAATGTCTGTCGCAGTTTTTCTCGTAAATATCGAAATTGCAAAATCGTCTTTTCGTTTTGTCGTCCTTACATTGAAGTTTATTTTCATTTCGCTTTATTCGAAACACAATACGTCGTGCGCAAAACGCATACAGCTCGGAAAATGCGGAAAACGGAAGCGGACGTTCCCGTTCCCATTTGTATGCCGACATAATGAGTTTTCCAAGTTGGAATGTAACGTTAATAGAATTCTCAATGTATGAATAATTCTTTCGTATGCGTCTAAATTGGTTAGTATGTAAAAAGTAAAATTATTTCAGCTGTGCGTTCATAATGGACACAGACAAAAATATACCAGTGGTTCCTTGCTTATTTCAGTTTATTTATATAAAGATTTTTTATTGTATAAGTAGGTGTATGGAATTTAATACCAAGTTGTTTTCGACAAGAAAGACTTATTAAACTGTACCAAAGTATTATTAGGATGTCTTCCGAGTATCATTTTTAAGAAACACTTAATAAAATTGATCATTTATTGACAGATTATTTTACTTTGAAGTTTTTTTTAGTGTATAATGTTTATTTTAATCCTTTTCACTCGTATGTCGACATTATTTCGACAAAATGTGGACAAAATTTCGACAAACATTCCGAATATTCCGTTTGAAACGATCCTTTGTGTATGCGTCCGAATAAAATGAAATTCTACTGATATTGTTTGAGGTGGACCCGAAAGTATTTGAAAACTTAACAAAAAAATTTATACAGGATTTTTTGCACATGAATCGACAATTTTTTTTCGGGTTTAGGGAGGTCTTTTGCTACGTTTCACACATAATCCCGGGACTAGTAAACGTAATTTCGAAAAATTCGAGATTGAAATTTGTATCTAACAGAAATCGGTGATGTATTTACTACACTTCGACTCTAATAATGGAAATATCGATATGAAATATAATAGATACGGGGTTCAGAATTTTTGTATTCCTCAAAAATATAATTACGAATGACTATGTCCTAAGTGTCGAGGTTGTCAAAATTTTTGAGCTTCAAAAGTCACATAAAATGTGCAAATGAATCAAAAATGTCAACTTCTAAATTCTTTAAACAAAAAGCTAACAACTATTTTGAACTTATTTTAATTTAAAAATGTTTTCTATATTATACTCTATCCAGCGTTATGCTACATGTTATACAAATCATTAAAAAAGTCATTAAACTTGAAGAGGTATCAGTTTTCCAGGGTCAGGGTTAAGAAAATTATATTTATGTTTATGATATTTTTATTAAATTTATTTATTATACTATGCAAAGGCAGCGCTTATTTCTTCAATTAGGATTTATTTTGTGGGCATTTCTGTCGTGTAAATTAATTATTTTGACGTTCCTACTCCGTGGCCCACACAGTCTCTAGACCTGACACCACTGAATTTTTTGCCTGGGGACGTGCTCTATTCCGTGGCTCGCACGGTCTCCAGATCTGACACCACTGAATTTCTTTATCTGGGGACCTGCCCTATTCCGTGGAATCATCAGCGAACTGTTTACCACTTCATCTATGAGTGTTTTACAGATTTTTATGGCATTCCAACCCAAATTAAAAAAGGCATATATTGTCGAATGTAAACTTTGTTTAGTTTTTTATGTGAAAATTTTACCCTTCACAATAAAAAAAAGCTATTGCACCAAAATAATGTTTTACAAAAAATATTTTTTATTTTATTTTTATTTGAACAATCTATTCTTTATATTAATTTATCTTTATATTCTTTAATCATTTCTGTATATTGTTGAGACGCTATTGCAGGTCGTTGTGTGAGGTTAGAAGAGCTGTGTCGTCCGCAAAGGTGGTCGTTGTCGTGGTGTCTGTTGTCGGAATGTCGGCTGTGTATAAAAGGTATAAAACTGGACCAAGCCTTGTGGGACGCCGGATTTTATATCATGGAGTGTGGTGGCTTCATCTTCGTATTTGACGTAGAATGTTCTGTTGGTCAGGTATGATTTGAATGTGAAAAAGTAGTTTCAAACAAGCTCGAATGCCACACTTTGTCAAAAGCCTAAGTTACGTCCAAGAATGCTGCCGAACAATATTTTCTGTCTTCTAAATCCTTGTGTATTCTATTGAAGATCCTGTGTATTTGTTCCACAGTCGCATGTTGTTGACGAAATCCAAATTGATGATTGGGTATTAGATTTTCTCAATTAATGGGTTAAGTCTCGAAAAAGTTTGGAAATTATATAAAATTATATAAAAAAATAATGAACAAAGATATTTCCGTCATTGTGTCTGGACACAAACAAGTCGCAAAATTTTCGATTACTTTCGGGTTCTCATAATATTTAAACCTATATTCTAACAGCATTGTGCCCTTATTGAAAATTTTCTAAAGAAAAGCATAAAATTATCTACATTTTCTTGTCGCGAATATAGTGGCATTCCTTTGCTAGAGTTTAATATTTCCGATTGATCATCCCCGTTTAAGTAATTTTTCCACCACACCACATATTTTTATTCATAAATCATTATTACATATCAAAGACGAAACCATCTACTTCTTATTGCTTCATTTCTGCAATATCGATGCTAATCGAAATCATACATCAATGCAATTTGAAATTCTAAAGTCTTTACATTGATATCATAATTTTTATTCGCTATCCATAATCAATGATCGCTGCTTCCGAAAATTCCTTGTATTCCCGAGGCTACAATCTAATTTTATCATTACACGTGTCGGAGGAATTTTCATGTTTGTTATTCATAATTGGACCAAATGACTGTTGTTGTGATTTGTTTATTTTTAATCTATCCCATTAGTGTTTACCCGTTGTGTGGGAGGTATTTCTGCGCCTTCGCAACGATGGCAAAAGGCCTCCTCCCATGAAATATTCAAGGCATCCTCGTTGATAAAGCAGATGACCCAGCTCGAATATCAATACTAGATATTGAACCAGAGCTGAGTAAATATTTTTCGTTTTTACATGGACACGTAGATGAAGCCAGGCATGCGGAATATTAAACGAAATGCTCGGAAATCGTATGGGATCGCTGAGTGGCGGTTCTATTTATTCGAAAATTTCGCTGTAAATATATTTGCATATTGCCTCAAATTTAATATGTTTACATAATATCATCGGTTCAAATGCGATTCCGCGGTACAAAATGGATACGATCTTGCCAGATACCATTTTCTGCTCATGGACATCGATACGATAATTGATTCGACTCGACAAGTTTCGATTTTTAACTACTTCTGCTGTGTTTTTGCTCTCGTTTACAATTTTGGTCGATAATAATTAGTGAGCTAATTTTTTGAATCATTTTTTATGTTCATGAAACATCATTGGAAATTTATTTAAAACAATAAAACAGATGTAGAATGTAAAATTTGACATTTTAATTTGAATAAATAATTTTAAATATGGAACTATTGAGGGCTGCTCGGACCATATACGTGTATACTCTCTCTGGATCACTCGAGTGCGCACTCAACATGTGAGTGCATACTTATCAAAGGGTTAAAAGCTATTTGACTCTGTATCACTCCGTCTGTAGTTTGTTTCGTCAATGATTACCTAAAATACATCCTCATTTATTTCCATATCCAAATTTCAATTCATCATAACATGTTCTTTGTTTCTCTATAGTTGAAACTTTTTTATACTTTAATAAAAATAAGTTGAATCTCATTAAATCTTAATATTTTTAATTTAAAATTTATTTTTGATCCTCCTAATATTCGTTCGATTGGAAGCTCGAGGAACAGTTTTTCATTCAGATGGCCTACATCGTCTTTTTAACCCCTTAAATTTTTATATTAACTTTTCCCTACCGGTGATGTATTTACTACACTTCGACTCTAATAATGGGAATATCGATATGAAATATAATAGATACGGGATGCAGAATTTTTGTATTACTCCGTAATATAATTACAAATCACATCAAAGTATTATAGTGTATATATATTCATCTGCAACGACGGAAAAAAATATTTTTCCGGGAAATCGGGAATTTTGCGAGTTTTAGTCCGCATCTCGGCAGAATGGAATTTTATCAGTCGCATTGATGGTGCTATACGAAAATGGGGGCTCACGCGGTCATCAACTCAAATTAGCATTTAAATATCTGATGACCAATGAGCGCGAAAGCTGAGCATGCATTTTCCGCAGCAAGTTGCCTGGCTTCCAAAATCAGATCCAGACTAAATGACGAAACACTCGATGCTTTAATGTTACTTCGGGCATATTTTCAAAATAATATTTGAAATTTTTAGTGATAGTTTTGTGCCATGCTGAGTTTTTAAGTATGTGGTTATCTACTAATTATTATGATTCTAAGAAGACCACCAACGATTTTAGAAGACCCCATAACTGATGATTTTCAATCGGATACGGACAAATATCGTTATAATTTTAATGTAATTTTAACGATCTAAGAATACGTGAGAAGTGAAACGTGACAAAAGAATAAAATAGATCGTAAATGTTATGTTCGATTTAATGTTTTGAATAAATAATAATATTTTATTAGAAATAGATGCACGGCATTGAAAATTAAGCGCTATGGATCATTTTTCGCACTATTAGAGAATATTTAGACGTGTAGGGGTACCTTTACAGCAAGACCATGTATGATGAGACGCAAGATATCCGTCCCTGTCTCTGATTCTCTAATATTCACATTCAATGTGCGAGAATGTTATTTCTGTATCACTCGAAGTCGAACGCATTTATGCATGATTCCTGATCAACGGATTAATTATGTGTTAAATATTTTCGAGCTACACTGTTACTAAATATTACATGTCGAATGCTTTCACTTATTCACTGCTTCTTCGCTTGTTGATTGGAAGATGAGTTGCACATGCGCATAAGTGGACCGCCATAATCCCGCAAACATACCACGTGATTCGTTAAATGCGCAACTGACTGATATTTTAAAAGTATCCTTATAATATGCAGATTTATAATTTACAACAGCCATATGTAATTGATGACTCACCGTACCCTTTCTCTCATCCCGATTCTTTTATGTCGTTGCTGTTTTGCACGGCAGCATCGTTATAAAAGACCGAATGTGTATTCGTCTATTCCGAGGCGTCATTCCATAAAAGCCTTTGAATTTGTAACACGTTTATTCAATCCCCGGTTACTTTTGTATCGCCGGCTCGAGACCGTGCGCAGTTTGCCTTTGCGAAATTCGACAGAGCCATTAAATAAGGCTCTGTCTCCATTTGGGCAATAGGAAAATAATTTTTATTGGCACTCGTTAATATTCGAATGTTCGTTTTATATTCGTGCCTTAAACGGAGGTAATAGCCGGAGTGTTTTATTGCGAAATTATCTATGCGGTCTCCCATATTCACGGACGATGAAAGGATAATGTTACGCTAATGCAGAATCCGGCGGGCGAATTTCAAACTTTGGGACTGGCAATATTTTAGGATTATAATTATGATTGGGTCCGCTTCCGAAATAACACTTTGAGTGCGGCCACAACTCGAAATGGAGTCGGCTCGTGTGCGATCTTAAATTTTAATATGTAGCGACGCACTCTGCGATGATCTCCCTGAATATTTCATCCCTGTGGGTTTTCCATTTTCATCCCCGCGCTCGGGTTTTCCCAGCGAGAAAAATTGTCGTGCTCCGACAGATGTGCGTTTTTACCGCGCATTAAACCCGTTCCTAAAGTTTCGGTTTCGTCTTGCGTCACAATTTGGAGGGCATTTCTTAGTTATACGTCAGCTTCAATTTTTTATTTCACCGTACCATCCCTTGTCGCTTCTCACGCAGAGCATTACACTGCAGGCATGTTTCGTCCGTTTTGCTATATAGTCCTCTTTCTTACGGTCATTTACTGGACTAGATAGTTCATCGTATTTTCTTAAAAACCGAAAGGTTACTATTTTCTATAAAGAGTTACTTCTTTATAGAAATATATTTACGGATCTTTTTTATGCGTTTTTCAAGTTATGCGGTTTTCAAAAATAATGGAACCTATCCATCATTTTTCTATACAGGACATTTTTTTTATGCGAATGCGCATAAAAAATAGTCTTTCTTCCACCCAATACGACATGTTTAGTTCAGCCACTAGATCAGGGCATCATTTCCAATTTAAAAAAGTATTATATCAAGAAACTAGAGAATGAGTCATTAACTGAACCTGACCTTTTGAAAAAGTTTTCAATTTTGGACTGTATAAATAATGTTACAAATTCTAAACAAACTTTGACTCAAATTCTGAAAGTTTTTTTATGCGATTTTTGCTACATTTCCTCACATTGATTTGAAGTTATGCGGTTTTTAAATATAACGGAACCAATCCCTCAGTTTTCTATGTAGTTTAATTCTTTTTTTGTGCGTATTTTTATATGCGATCCCCGTGGAGCGTATCTATCGCATAAAATCAAACATAAAAGTCCAAAAAAGTGTATAAGATTTTTGTTATTAATAAATTTGGACTTTTTTTATAAAAAGCCACGATAACTTTTCGGTCCTCCTAATATATGAGTCGTGATTTTCTATATGAACTCGACCATCCCAACAGACATCTCCGGAAGAAATTGTGGTTCAATGAAAATAAATAATTTGTATATTCTATTGAATATAAATGCATATTTAATGATTTTTGATAAATAAAAGTATTTTTAAAAAATGTAAATATGTACGTAATACCTGCTGAAAATTTTAAATATCAAGTACGTCTCGACTCTGGACCGGAAAGGGAAGGTTTTGAGCAGGAGTTCCTGACTTGATGAAAATCATTATTTTTCCTCTCTTAAGATTATTGTTCTGTACTTGTAGTATTGTCCTTGTGGTAAATCACAATTCATTGTAAAACGGTTATAGTTCGATCAGCGACAACTCATAGATAACCCAAACACCTTGCTTATTTAATTTTTTATAGGATGAAGATGTCCTACATTGTTGACTATGGAAAAGCAAAGCTTCTTATTAACCCACCGATGAGTAATCGCGCATATTTGCGATCGGACTCGAGTGATGCAGAAAGCATTCTCGCATATTGAGCGCTGAGATTAGTGAATCGGAGACAGAGACGAAGAGTGTCTTGCATCTCCTCATACACATTTCTGCTTTCCCTCAAATTAAAGTAAAATATGATATAAAATAATCAATGAATAATACCTATTATTTAAGTGTAATATAATATAATTGTTTCCTAAACCGTGTTTCAGTATAAACTGTCTAAAGTTTGAATACTTTTAGATGCCTCTAATGCAGAGAGTAAACGAATTTTGTAGACGAAGTAAACGTATCCATGTGTTGATGTTTACTTTTTATTTTAAATGTGAACTCCTCTTATCTGGGTCATTTGTATTTCTGTGGGAACGCTTTGAATGTGTAAAATTATTTAATTTTATTTTTGTAACTAAATTTTACGAAAAGGACATAGGCAATTTAATCGAAAGATGATAGATACTGTTGGAAACTATATTATCTAAGAAATTTTCAATAAAGCCTAAGACAAAATATTTGTAATTGCATTGAAAAAAAAACGACATTACCTATGATTACTCCTATAATATCTCCATGTTAATTTTTTTTTATCCAAACGACTTTAATAAGACTACTTATATGTCAATACGCGATAATGCTGGATCAAATAAAGTGATATATGCTGGAAAATATAACTGCTGGCTATCTGATTAAAATCTTTTATTGTCTATCAGTACTAAATTTAAATCTAATACTACAAATGTTCGCTTAAATGCTATTTCATGAACGACAATTTTCATAAGAGGCTCATGTATAATTTTAGACTTATAAACCTAATCGACTGACTACAATACATTTGCTTCGAATTTATTGATTGTCAATTTGGCTTGCGCTGACTAAAATGCAGAACCAAAAATAGCAGACAGGTATTAATTTTTTATAAGTTTGAACTCAAATTATTCATGGGTCAAAAAATTCAGCACGACAATTATTCAATATTGAGAAGATACTCAATATAATTTTAATATAGGACGTATGAAAACAATGAACCTTAACACTGTTGATAGCACACAATATTCCATCATTTTTCGGAATATTTCTTAATGTTCAACTTGCATGGCATCTGCTTTCTGTTAAGCTATTTTTGCCTATTAATGTGTTGCGAAAATAAAAGGACAGGGTTACATTGCAAGCTTGCTAGTTTACTTCTGAATGTGTAGGGGTACCTTTATGGCACGGCTTTGTCATCAATGCGTGTATGATGAGACGCTAAGACACCCGTCTTTGTCTCACGATTTCCGGTTCGATATGGTTAAGTCTAATCGATCGAATCAATTACCTATCATTGTCCGGGTACTTGCTCTGTCTACTTAATAAAAGACAGATTTTTTTATTTTTCACAGATTATTTTAGAACGAATGGGAATTTGATACGTTATAGTGCTGTTTTTTTGCAAAATTATTTTTTTTGTTTTAATTTGACAAAGTATACATTATTAGTGTATGCCATATGAATGTTCGGAATATAAATGCCATAACTTTTTCAAAACATAATTTCTTCAATTTTATAAAAGTTCGCACTTTTAGAACCAATAAATTCTTCCAACCCTTGAATTGTCTCAATCCGATTTCGAGACTTTATTCCGTAAAAAGTATTCCAAGTGGCGATAACGATGAAAATAGTGGAAAAATTTGTCGAATAAGGTCTCATAAATCTAAGCATTTAATTTGGAAATGATAATGTTCGATGTACGCGTCCGAATGTTGCATAATAGTAATTTTAGTTTATGCTGCATACTTTCGATTTCACAACTATACGATTTAGCCGTAATGTCTTTCCCTGGTTTTAAGAAAGAATAATGGACTATGTCATTTGGTCACCATAAAGTAACCGCAAACCTTTTTTGATGCATTGAAAGCTCCCACTGCCCATATGTTTTCCTGTTTCCAGTTTTCATCACAAGTACTTTTACAGATCGATACTTCTCTGGAAGCTCTGCTGATATTTCTATGTGCTTTTGTGGCGTTGTATCCCGATTTATACAATACACTCAAACCTCTTTTTGTGCGATTTCGAAGTTATGCTGTTTTTTAAAAGTTTTTTTTTTAAATTTTAAACTGACTTAAACATAGATGGTATATTTGTATATGCACCGCTTATCATCCACATAAATCCACTTTTCCCTGAGAACCGCGCAGCGTGTGTCATGCTTGTATATCAATAAATGCACCTTAACACTGTTGATAACACACAATATTCATTACATCGCATTAACATAAATGTACTGATAAAAGAAAAGTAGAGAATAAATAGCAATATTGTATTAAAAATAGAAGCACGGCATTGAAAATTAAGCGCTATGGATCGCTATATTTATGAATACTTAGACGTGTAGGGGTATCTTTACAGCACGATCTTATCATCGATGTGCGAGTGTATGATGAGATGCAAGACATCCGTCTCTGTCTCTGTTTCACTAATTTCCGCTCAAAATGTGCGAGAATGCTCTTTCTGTATTACTCAAGTCTATATTATATCTATAGGATAGATGTATAATAAATTCTCAAATCAATATTTAGTAGATATTTTGAAAATTGATAGCCGGGAAAGCTTAGGGTTACTAAATTAATTTTATCAGGGTGCGAAGCCAAATAACTTTGTCGCATTTATTTGGTTTTCTACACATCCAAAATATTATTTATAAATCATTTTCTGATTGAGAATGTGACGTAAATCTGTCAATACGTCGTTGTATTCTGAAAATTCGGGGTTAATCTTCATGTTTGATGGCATTTCGGTAAAATAATTTATTTCTTTATTGGGTTATTGACGTAATTTCAATAGATAATGATAGTTATTATCGTGTCAGTATGATATCATCACTTGTAGTCTGAACCGATTTTGACAACGTTTTACGGACCTGTCCGATCTAAAACAAACAGATTATATTTAGAGAGTCGTTCTTTACTTTTTATTGTGTGGCTATAAATATTTTAAGAGCGCTATGTAATCTTTATGTGTTACATAACGTCGGAAATGTTCGATACTTTCGTAAGACTTTTATTTTGTTCGGAAAATATGTCAGTTCTAAATATTTTATGTAAGATTTGGGCTAATTTTGAGTAAGGCTGTATTCTCTATGCAAATTTTGCCGTTCGAGTCGATAAGGTTCTTCGTATGCATCAATTTGCTTCGATCTGGTGTCAGCCCAGTTTTCTCGAACGACACTACCTGATGACCCAATTTCGCTAAGAGCTTCTTCCGGCTTTTTTCTTCGCCACCATTATTTGCTGACCCATCCATCGGATCTACTTGGCGAGGTCGTAAATTTCATTTTATCGGTTTTTGGTCGCCATTAAAATTTACCCAGATTCCGAACTTTCATGTTGGAAATTCATTTTTTTCCGTACTATTTTAACGTTGGTATTCTTTTATATCTTTTGTGAGACATTAAACAAAAAATGAGTTTTCGACCTGTGTGCGAAGTTTTCGCACGATAAGGTCTGCGCTGCGAACTTTTTGTCTCTCACTTGTGGGCTGAAGTTTTTTTTTTTTGGTTATTTCGAATTTCGCTAGGGATTCTTATGTTCATGAATTTATGTATGAAGTAAAAAAGTGTAATCCATCATAACAGCTTTCAGCTAAATTTCAAACTTGCATATAAAAGAACATACACACAGATATTCCATATTGAAAACGGTGATGTCTTAAAGTACACATTGCAAAATCAATGAACAATAAGTGCATTTAATCCAAATTATAAGGATCTTTCAAAAAGGGCACGCTTGAAAATTGTTAGATTGTAGCGACCATATTAAATTTGCCCAGCAGACTAGCACTAAATGCATCCCAATAAAATTACTGTTTGGTGCGGATTTTGTATCTGGCGGAATCATCAGTCTGTAGTTCTTCCTAAACGAAACTACATTGTCCATAATCATCAACGGAAAGTGCTACAGATCGATAATATCAAACTTCTTGTAGATAGATTCAAATTCAAATTTAGACGTGTATGGGTACCTTTACAGCACGTCTTTGCCATCGATGTACGATTGTATGATGAGACGCAAGACACTCCGTCTTTGTCTCCGATTCACTAATCTCAGCACTCAATGTGGGAAAATATGCTCTTTCTTTATCACTCGAAGTGGTTAATGTCATAAAATATCCATTCAAATAAAAAAAATGAGTAAATATCTCATACACAACTTGTTTTATTTACATTTAAAAGTCGAGCATTTTTATTAAAAGACTCTACACTTACAGCATTTGAGTTGCCCGCTTTCAAAGTCTTTATTCCAATATGTCTCTTTGCTTTCGTTCTATTTACATTCTACCAAATAGAACAATTCTTAAACTGCATTTTGAAACCATTGTTGAATAAAACTATATTCCAACACTAAAGTTTTATTTCACAAATCTATTTCTACAATGGCATATCTTATATTTTCATATGAACTATCCGATTTAATACGATTGATTTGATAATTCGCGATTATTTTTCAATAATCATAAATAAACAAACTGCCGTTAATTATAATACGGATTTCCGTCGCGTATGCTGCGAGTCCGTCTCGGGGATGCGGAACCCCATCGCTATTGACCCACACGAAGAAATAAACCGAATATTGTATCCTATTGACACTGTTTATATATTATATACAAGCTTTTTACACGCTGCGCGGTCCTAAGAGATAATTGATTTTTTACGGACGATATACAAATATAGCATATACGTTTAAATGATTTTAAAATGAACCCACTGCTCAAAGGTTTAATATGCGAGATTTCGTTAAATCATCTAAAAACGAACTGCAAGAAGGTCATCCAGATTATTAACAACCCTTTGTTACTATTTGACATTCCAGTGTGATTTTCGTCAACTTCAACGTAAGTGTCATAAATGGCGATATATTTAGAACCTTTCAAACAAGGCTATCGACGTGATTACATGACTGGGGTTTTCAGCCTTTGCTGTCATTTTCACGCAAGGGTGTCAATCATTTTCACACGGTTCTCTAGCTTTACGTTGTTTTGATTAAGATTTTCATTAATGCAACATATTCATTCTTATTTTGAATCATTCATAGCGAGCATGATCTACATCAACGATGTCTTCGGAAGCCCAATGATGCATTATTGCGCCAACATTGTATTGTAATTAACCATTTAATTCAATTTTATTCCCATTTTTAAATTAATTGATACAGATTATATTTTCCGGAAAAGTATTAATCATAGTCGAATTTGGCATGGATGCCGACTTTTCGTCATCGGCACGTGAATTAAGGAAATAGCAAGAACGCCATTTATATCGCGTCTTTTAAAAAATACCCATGGGAGATTTTCAAGATAATATTCTCGACATAAGTCACGTGACCCTCCCCAGATTTTAATGGCCCGCCATATATATATAAAAAATGTCCGCAACGAAAGCTAGGACCATTTGGCAAGTTAATAGACCGCCGTAAAGGTTGGCATTGCTGCGCTTAGTTAGGAGAAAATTCCCGCTCTTGATTTAAGCCAAATAATTTAACACGGAAAACGCATTAGGACTACTGAGATCAAATCTGCCCTGCGAAGGTTCACTATTAATATTAATATGTTTTTACACGACGGCCTGCACGAACGTCGACTTATATCGCTGGATTTTGGTTTCTGATACATCCAATGATTTTAGAGGCATTATCGGCATAGGCAATTTAAATCCACTCGCTTGGAAACTAATCGTGATTATAGTATTTTGGACTGTGTTAAGATTTTTGTGGATTTAAAATTCCTATACATTATGTAGTACTTTGATATAAATTTCGACTAAGAAATCCTATTGTAACGTTTCAAGATCATGCGGGTCCATTCGATATCGGATCGTAGAGGATTCGAGAAGGAAGATAAATAAGATTAAATAGTAATGTAATGTTAATATTTATGGCAAAGATCTCATATTTCTTGGAGGAACTTGATTGACAACGACTTACGATCTATTGAGCCCACCTATCTCAAGGATATTTATGGGCGCATATTCGGCACTGCTGTGGGTCAGTTCCGGAATAAGTCCAGGATTTGCCATACAGAGTACCTTCCACCGGTCTGCATCCCAAGGGACGCTTAGTGCTGTCGAGCGCCCATATACACCAAGTAGTCCATAACAAGCTAGGCGCCACGGCGGAAATCAACCCAGGGTGCAAGGATTAGAATGGAAATGAGGTAAATTGGAGCTATTTGTGAGCCAGCAGATAACGGACTGGGACGTGCCACTGTCTGTCCGAATGGATTTTAGACTCCATGATGCCCACCCATAAAACCTGGGTGGGGCAACCCTACGCCGGGGTAATGATGTGGAGTAGAAGCAATCTCGGCGGTTTGCTCATCAAACGCTGTTGGGGTAGCCCATCTAACATTAGTTGGAATCACCGCTAATCTTAACAGCCCAGAACATTTAGGGGAGAACTGCTTTGGGCTGCTCGAACGGCAACTCGTGGTTAGATAGCATAGGTATTTTTTGTTTTTTTTTTGTTTGCGAAGGGGAGAATCTTAAAAAGACACCACCGTTCTGGTGGTAGTGTGGGAATTTTTACCCACTATCCTCTTCGGCTGCCACCCGGCTACTAATTAAGTATTGCTCAAGAGTGGCAGCGATGTGTCCCACACGGGCTCTCCATTTGTCTCTTTCTGAATGTCATTCTACTGCTAAAGTTCGTCGTCTTGTACGTTCAGCATCCTCCTTCTCCCGCATAGCGCACGTCGTGTATTTGCACCACGCATTCTATGCCCTAGCATCCGTTAACATTGAAGGTACTATATTGCTTGAGGAGAGCGAGCTGATCCTCAGCTCCTCCCGTTAGGTACTACAAATGACCGAACCGATACGAGTATCATGGGGAAGGGATATCCCCTGGAGTCCCTCATCTGCTGTAGTCTCCTTCAAACTGAGGTTGGACTCGCGGTGACCCCGCTAGATAGCATCCTTTGAAATTAGCTTAACCTTTGTCCTTCCTCCTCCATCGCACCTTCGGGTGGACGTGATCTTAAACTGGTCTTCTTGCGAAAACCTTGCCTCCTCTGGAGGGCGCGGAGCATAAGTGGTGGGCACTCGGACACTCTGCGCGTAGCGCTTGGGATAAAAAGATCGGTGGAAGATTCTCTGCATGGCTGGTCCGGGGAAACCTGGAACAGACCGTACGGCAGCTCGGGTAATAGGTAAGGCTCCAAACTGGTAAGACGCTAACTGTCGATCTGTATTATCCCTCTTGTGCAAAACGATCCAGAAATTCACGCGCGGCGGTCACACGATTTGGAAGGTGTTCCAGTGTGAGCATTTTGGGCATCAATCTCGCACCCAATTTCTTACAACCAAGTTTTTCCAACACTATCATCAAGCATACTTCGTGAAATATCCCGCCTCCCACTTTTTATCTCGCCATGATAATCAGTACGGCCTTCTCTGAAAAACTTAACCCACTTCGTGACATGTTGTCGACTCATCACATCACTACCATAAACTTGCGTGAGGTTCCGATGTATGTTCCGCGGCGGTATTGTTCTGCAAAGTCAAAAAAACGGATGACGAAAAGTGACGGAAGCGTGCGACGCTCTTCCCAGCGGAAGAATTTACTGTGACTGAACAAAATGGGCGACAAACAATCATGACCGCTAGAACCCCTCCTACACGCCAGGTGGCAAACACCTGGCAAACAAAAAGCTTCAGGAGCCTTGGTAACCTTACTTTCTAGATTTCCTGCTTAGCCTGTAACTGCTTTACCTTGTATTCCATAGACTGTTGAAGATAGTTTGTGGCATGGTTTAATGAACCATCTGATGAGATAACTTTTGTGCGCCTTTACTTTACTTTATTACCCCAGGGACATTCTGGGGGTTTAAGGGTAAGCACTGTAAATTAAAACATTAGTCCTATTTCGGAAAAAGATCCCAGCTGCGAGACCGCTGAGGAGCCGACAGGAAGAATACGTCATTCAGCAGTCAAGGCTATTGATTGACTATTATTTTTCCTGCGCGTCTGCGCGTTAATCCTACAACACAGCCAATAAGCGTGTGCGTCGGCTCACTTTAACCCCACGCTGTAATAAATTTATCTCTCTATCTATTTATTAAATTCGTCGTTATTATTAGCCCATCTTCAAATGCATGCTTAACACCGCAATTGTGGCGCCTCAATACGTACATTTACCACATTTCCACGGGATTATGCTACACAATAGTTTATAATAAATTGGTTTATTTTTGATTCACATATATAATTCTATATTTTATTATATCATAACATTATCTAGAGTTCGTACAGAACCTCTAACCCCGGCAGGGCATATTGAATTTCCCACTTTGGCACTCTTCCAGAAAGAAAAAAATATCCCGCTAATGCGATCGTTTCGCTGTATTCGCTTAGAATGTTGCGGGAAAAGTGGCAATTAGGGATTCCAATATCGAAATACTTGATATGTCGATAATGCAGCACGCTGTAATATCGTGCGAATAATATTTTTAATTAAACTCGGTGCTTTTCACGCAGGAGATCGGTATATAAGATTTGTACGACCGGTCTATATATATAATGGCCTTAAATATACATAATTCTTTTTGGGCACTTTTATGCGGAGATTTATGAAATTCGTGCCCTATCTCTTCCTATGGCAGGACTTCATTAACTTGTAAAATATTAATGGAGGGATTTAAATTCTCAGTCCGGGCGTCTCCAGTGGATATTGTCACTGAATGACCTGGATTTTTGCTTCAATTCTCCGCGGGAATAGTTTTCTTTCAGCATGTTTGCTGGTAAGTTAAATTGAATTTTCCTACAAAGAACCTTTCGCAAATTATATTATTAATTGCTTTTAAAGTTAAATTTCGTGGCGCTCAAATGGTCTTTTGAAACTCGTACTAGACCGAATTCCTGTAAACGTGCCGGAAATAATTTTCCGACGAATGAAATATTAGATTTTCTTGGATGTACAAGAAAATTGTCTACGCTATAAATATTTTAAGAGCTTATTTAAAAATAATCTTCACAGCACGCACTGATGAATTACATCCTTTGCCTTAATGAATAGATTCATCCTTGATTACAAGCTTAATTGTCTGTATCCGCACTCAAACTCTTTCCAATAATAATATGTCACTGGGCAAATATTTAGACTTAAAAACCAATCCGTGGAGCACAACCTGATATACATCTAAAGCTACATTTAAAATATTTTTTTGCTTTTATGGCGGATTTTTTATTACAAAAAAGGAATCGAAGGACTGCCAAAGCGATGGAAAGATATATTGAATAATTAAGGGATTTGCATTTTATAATGTTGGGTAGCGTAGGCGATTTACCATCCTCACGTAGTATCTTAGGCGAATTAAATCTGAGCAGATTTAAAGTGTTATCTTAACAGCGCTATCTCTTGTGGCCCTACGGAGACATTGAATCTGCATACCGACGGATCGCTTCTTGCGCGTGCACCATTGCTAGTTGGGTAGTGACACGCAAGAGGCGGGAGTCGAGAGAGTCATCGGTTAGCCTTGGCTGCGGGAAGTCGTCCTTCCTGCAGCCAGATCTCTCTCTCTCTCTCTTTCGCGTGGAATAAATAGTTATTTAGAGAAGAGTTATTATTGTTATTAATAAATTTGAACTGTTTATACTAAATTTTCTTTCGGGTCCCCCTAATATTTAAAAAAATCAAAGCCAATATAATACAATTTCCTCTTTTCATCCATCAGATGTGGAAAATTTTACCTAACGTAATTTCCCCACTGAAAAGCGTTTTTATAGAATTTTCAACCACGTTATACGGTAGCTCTAAAATTGCTTTTAAAAGCGGATGCAACCCAATCATTAGCATCCGGCTGCATCCAGCAACATATTTGCATCCACGATAGCCATGATGCTCAAATACTTTTTATATCGCATTAGCCATCACTTTGAGTGTGGCGTACTTCCTTTTAGATCTTGCATCCGCTCTCTACGAAGTGGAAACGAGCATCGACGACATCATGTTAACATCGATTTTGTATTTTTTCGTGCTTAATTGGACGACTAATCGCATTTTTTTAAAATAAAATTTCTTGCCCAGCCACAGCAGAGCGTGACGCACGGAATCAGATACTCGCGGACCGACAGATAGACCACTTTTTATATCAATTTTTCTTCCCAAATTGTGTTTCGCCCGTTAATGGAATAGACAAACAAGCCGTATTGTGGACATTTATTAAGAATGGCATTTTATAAGGTCATGATGGTATCGGCTGTTATGGGTGGGAAGACTAACAAACTGGGGGATAAAAAATGAGCCAAATAATAAAACTGAATTTATGACTTTGTGCAACTTTATGTTCCCGAATCGACCTTTGTATAATGTGATACCGATATTTATGTAATGATGTGCTTTTAAATCAATGTATTTTTCATAATATTTGTTGTTGATGTCCCGTTGAAATATTCTAAAAATTTTCGTTTTCATAGCATAGCCAAATCTAAAATGTTTATGATTTGGCTTTGCTAACAATATTTTTAAATTTATTATCCACAAAATCGGGTGCACACATATGAATGTTTTTTTTTTTTTTGTTAAATCAGAATAAAATGTCTATAATGCATCAGTCACTTGTGATCTATTGTGTCCAAAACTATACGAAAACATGCCGATTTCAAATTTTTTGAGCTCACAGTGTCAGGTCTGGAGACCGTAAATGGGAGCCACAGAATAGGGCAAGTTCCCAGACAAAGAAATCCAGTCTTGTCAAGTCTGGATACCATGTGAGCTACGGAACAGGGGACATCCCCAAGCAAAAAAATCCAGTGGTGTCAGATCTGGAGACCGTGTGACCTACGGAATAAGGCACGTCCCCAGGCAAATTAGACTATTTTGAAATATTTTTGTATATCGCTCTCGGGGGCAGAGTCCCCGGGTGGCTCCCCGCCCCCACATGCTCGTCGGCATGGCCGCGCTAGCGCACGGGTCCGTTCTTTTATCGGGCCGTGATTTTGCCGGACGAATGGGTGGGAATAGACGGGCGTCGAATAGAAATACTCGTCTCTAAACAACTATTTATCCCACATGAGAGAGAGGGAGAGATCTGGCTGCGGGAGGAACGACCTCCCACAGCCAAGGCAATCGGCAAAGGTGCACACGCAAGAAGCGATCGGTCGGTATGGAGTTGCAATATCTTGGCCACAAGAGATGGCGCTGTTAAAATAACACATTGCACCTGAAGAGAGACGGAAAATGTCGCTGTTAATCTGGAGATTTAAATCTGCTCAGACTAATAGTGCTATTGCGTGGGGATGTAAAATCTAAATTAAAACAGACTATTATTTAGATTCAAATCCTAGTTGTAATAAAAATATTTTTTAATTTCCTTTGGTCTTAATTTCTGCGTTTGAAAAATTAAATTATAATTATTAAAATCGGGCAGGGCCAAATATGACTGATTTGCAACAACAATTTTAATATAACGTTAATCTCGCCATTCAGCCATAATTTTTTTTCTACTTAAAAATCCTAATAATTTATACATCTAATAACAATTTTACACATCAAAATTAATACTTATAATGTGCGTTTAAATAGTTTTTTTTCAAAAATTTTCATCGATTACGTTGACACATTAGGATAAACCACGTAAACCAGTTCGAGCGGCACCCATTGGGCTTATTTTTTACTTTGCGACTTTTTTACAAAATTATATTAACCATAGTTTTAAAAACGTCCTATCCATCATTTTGAATTTGCTTATCTAACAATCGCACATTATGTAATTATTTCACCTCATAATCGTACATTGCTATTAATCCTAATTCAGTTGATTATGAAAGCAGCGTAAATCTCAATAAAGCAACAAAACGACTTCTCGCCTACGTGCTTTTGTTGATTTTTTTCCCCTCAAATTTTCTCAATTTTTTCGTCATAAATCTTGGAATAACATCGTATTTTTGTTGTGAGAAGGCGGGGCTTTGAACTTTGCAATAAATTATTCACACACAGTTCCCAGCATTATACAACTGCGAACAGAAATAACTCTTTAATAGTCCTTGCGAGCCAAAGATTTGAGTGTATATTTGACGCGGAGGTCTTGTCTAAATTATTTTGTCACATTTCTGGAAGTTATCAGTCGGTCGTTTTTCTTCCCGATTCATGCGGACGTCAGGATGTCCTGGTCGAATTGACGGGCACACTATATTATTTATCCCCTTTTATTCCATCACTTAAAATATCTGACATGATGTTTTCTTTTTATTTTTTCAGGTGAGTCATGAAAGCGCCTCTCTAGAATAAATTTAACCCTACACTGGTAAGACTTTTGTGTGTTTTCTTCGTTTTTCGATTATCTTTTGATGATTTATTGCGAGCCATCTTGTATTTAATGCACGAGTGAAGCTCTAAAATGAATTTATGTAGCAAGCTCGTCTAAAATTCTGAATATGAATATGCACACGTCTCTGGATGTGAATGCATAAATAAATATGCTATGCAACGAAGTTCGTATGCAGAGAACTTTTGGTTTGTTTTTGTAATAGAGCTGCATAAAATTATTAATATGCATATAAAATTTTGTATTTAATATGATTTTTTAAGTAAAGGTTTTATTACATTAAAATATTTTTTATATATTTCCTCTAAGTTATTTATATATATAACTTAGAGGAAAATCAATTTACTTTGGATCCATACGCAAAATCTCAAATATTTGACACGTTAATCTTGGCAGATTTACGATGTCCAGACAAATGTAAGAAATTTGCAAGAATCAATAATAACACTTGAAGTGATTGAAAAGTCGGAAACGACGTTCCTCAGAGAGATACGCAAATCCCTGCTGATCTAAAACTTCTAGAAGTATCCAAATAGTAGGGAGATCTGTTGCGAGTATAAAAGAGGTACGGAGAATTAGCTTAGTCAATTGGGGTCAAATTTGGTTCAGATCTTCTTGAGGGTTGTCTATTTCCTGCACTGCTGCACGGTCTATTCAGGGCTACCCCGGACTAGCCACACAGAGAGGTCTTCCACTGATCTTTAGGTCCAACTAGAAACACTATGCGCAGAGCATCCAGGCGCCCACTTCTTTTGTTCCGCGCCCTCCAGAGGAGGCGAGGTCTCTGCAGGAAAACCAGCTGCGGTGGAGGAAGAAGAAGGAGGGCTAAATTCAAATGAATACTACCGCGGGCTCACTGCCACCGCGAGTCTAATCTCAGTTTGAAGGGGGCTGCAGCAGATGATGGACTGCAGGAGCTACCCTTTCCCTATGGTACTCGTATCGGTTCGATCATATTTAGTACCTGACCACGGAGACGAGCCGCCGTTCTAACAGCCTAAAACCGTTCTCCACTTTATTTCTAGGCTGTTAAGGATAGTGCTGAGTCTTTGTACTACTGTAATCGGCTGTTCCACACACCCTTTTATGGGTATGCAGCACAGGGTGACCTGCGCACCCAACTCATGTTACCCAAGCTGCGTTTGATGAGCAAACCGACAAGGCTTATTTTGTGCACATCTACTCCACATTACCCCAGTGGTTCAACCGTTGCCTACTGACGTAGGGTTGGCTCCCCCTCTTGGGTTTTATGGATGAGCATCGTGGAGTCTAACAACCACCCGGTGAGAATTCGGGATAGTCGCTTAATTCATTTCGAGATGGGGTTCGATCTGGAGTCCTTCGGAAGCGCCTGGGAAATCTCGTCCTGAAGATACCGTTGCTTGCAGGAGGAGCTGTGTGAGTGCGATGAGGATAACTGAGCCCTGAGAATTCGGCCAGGGGTCCTACGTTATAATTGATTACCCTGCATGATTTCGAATCTTTATAAAAATGTTTATATGAAAACCTATATGATCATCGTGTGAGCTATAGTAGCTCCCGCTTCGGCTCACCCAGATTGCGTCAGAATGTCACCCACGTGTTTGAGTCGGCGCTTATTTTAGCCCGCATATGATTGCACGCAATAGGGCACTACTTTTGACTTTGACTTGATGATAACTAAATGGCTTCCCGATGGATCCATTACATAGATTGAAGCACTATGATATTGAGACTTTGTGGTATCGTTCAGATGATGCAGTCTCTGTAATTTTATATCCCATTTAATTTTAAGAACAAAATCTAAAAAAAGATAATTGAAGCAGTTATTCAATCGGCTTAAAATCCATGATAAATTGACTTCACTTTACAATACATTTTTTTGAAATTCTTCATATATTAATTATGAATCAAACGAATGCCCATCGTTTGTTATCTTAGAGCGTTTTTATTGTTTTATGTGAATTTATGGAATTTTAAATCTATGTAAATTACGGACTTTATCTATGGATGCTATCTATGAAGCTGCTATTTTTGGTTGTTATGCAAGTACACAAATAAAAAGAAACATCTTACTTCTGAATAGAGACTTCAATGTGGCCAATAATATACGTCACAATTTTAATCTTATAATTCAGTATTCATCTATCATTCATAAAATCACCCATATGCGTTGGTATTATATAAGGTCTTTAAATAGTAATGCTCGGTTTTTAAATTTAAATTTATGACATTATCCCGTTGATGAGTAATCGCGCATATGTGCGTTCGGACTGGAGTGATACAGAATGAGCATTGTCGTACATCGAGTGCAAAAATTAGTGAATCAATTTGTGATCAAGTGAATCAATTTCGAACCTCCTTATTGAAAGAGCCCATCAGTATTCCTTAGTTTTCTTGGATGCAATAATTCGGCTCGGATACGTCCCATATTTTGCCTTTGGGTTTCATTGTTTTTCGCCGGTGGTTTCAATGTCTGCCATTCTTCATTTCCACAATGCTATGAAAATATGGCAACCGGCGGATATTAGAATTTTATATGTTTTTTCGACTCATCCAGTAGTCGTGATATCGCCGCATATAAGCTCCGTGCTTAAATTTCCTCCATTGTGGAAAATCACGCGTTTTCCATTGTCAAAAGGGATGGTAGAGTGTGGAGCTTTTTTTTATGCGATCAACGTTTTTATTCCAATTTCCTCAATCCAAAACCGCAAAGAACTAGTCGAGGAAATATACTTCCGATTTTCGAATCGAAGGAAAAATACAATATTATTGCCTTTTCGATATGGCTCTCTAAATGATCATGAAATGAGATCAATCTAATCTTGTCCTTTATGTGTCCTACTAAGAATTCAGTATTGAATTTTCCTCTTAAATGCGAACGATGTTTTGTCATCGCACCTGTATATTTCAACGCACCCCATTTCACCCTCATCCTTTCCGCTTTCATGGCGCTACAACCCCGGAAGGTTTTCATTAGCAGTATTTTTTTTATAGAGAGCTCTCGACGACGGGGTGAAGTTATAAACTTTCCGACGCAGTTTTGTGAATATTTCTACATTGAAATTTTCAATATTGCGTTCCGAGAATACGTTTTGCGCTGTATCGGGAAGCCATTAAAACGTAGTCGTATTTTGAGCGTTGCTCTAAATGGATTTTCAATTTACGCGCCAAATGTCTCACAAGCATGACAGTATATTTAGATGATGAGGGTTGAATTTGATCTTAATAGAAAATTGATTATCGCTTAGGCATTAATATAAATCAATTTTGGTGGCAACATGCGTAGACATTTGAATTTTACCTATAGAACATATGTACATAGTTAGATAGAAGTATAGGGTCATTTAATAAGGGTGCTCGATTTTTAAATATAAATAAAACAAGTTGTGCATGAGATATCCACAAAATTTGTATTTCATTTGAAAGAATATTTTATGGCAGATTAACAGCGCCATCTTTTCGTTGTCGAATAACCTTGGCTGCGGGAGGACGTCCTTCCCCCAGGCAGATCTTTTTCTCGTGTTTAACTCTTTGCGGTCTTAAAAAAACAATTACAGTAGGTCCCTAAATATTTTAGACATTTTTAAGATAAAACGTTTTTTTTTTCAATTTTTAAGTTATTATTTAATAAAACACTATTATTTTTTTTACCAAAGTTGTATATTTTACCAATATACTATACAGAGGCATTATATTTAATAGTTTATAATTAGATAATGTATGATATCTTTCAAAACATTGGCCTAAATGGAGACCGGGTTTTCTGATACATGTCACATGTTTCTGATATATAAATAAAGTTTGTCTCCTTCATCTCACTTGGAATTTTCCTATTGGAACATACTAGACCACTGGATCAGAAAACTGATTCATCTCTGCTATTGTATACTCTGAAGGTTCTTGGTGCTCGAACAGAAACACTAATTTCTTCATCTGAATCTGAATCTATGGTGAGGGTGGGATTTAATGGTCCGGGATCGGTGTTATAGTTCTTTTTCTTTTTTTTATTGGTTATTTGCACCACACTATAATTGTTCTCTTCACTTTCTTCACCTATTGCTAATTATTGCAATTCAATATCCAGTTCACGCATATAATCATTATCGTCACTACTTTCAAACTCATTTATATAACTTCTTTTTACAATTTTTGGCATTTTGTATATTTGTTAGTTTTACACAAAAATATTATGAATATGATTACGAAAAAAATATCGTATGTATAATCAGAGATGTTCACGAAAGCGCGCGTCAAGAGTCACTGCCTGTGTTTAGGATTTTATCCGGGCAACAGCCCCTTTCCAAATACTGTCCTTAATACGATACGCAAAATAAAAGCACATGATTTTAAATCTGAGTGGGGAAAAATGTAAAATCAAAATGTCGAGCCAAACTCGACATAGGACTCACCGGAATAAAATAGATGTCGAGTCAGACTCGACATAGAACCACAAAGAGTTTATGAAGAGTATTTCTGTTCCACATCCGTCCATCTCCATCCAATTGCCCGGTTACAGGCACGTGGAAGCGGGGCCTTTTTTTATACAAAATGATTTTGATTATTTGTTATATTTTAATCAGGAATGAATTTATATTTTCGTTTGAAATGACAAAAAGCATCAGCGTAGATTTGTCTTGGTTGCTTTATTTATGACCAGAATTGATCCTCGCTTTTTCATGGTATCTTACCGCTTCAAATTTTATAAGGACTCATTTTTTAAAACAAAGTTGGTTTGTATGCTATGTATGTTTGAAATGAGCAACATAAACACATTTATTGTATTAAAATGGCGTTTATTTTTCTAAAATCTCATTGATGCAATGACTTTATATTTTAATAACGATTTGAATACAGAACAAATCTCATATTTACTGCGTCATAAGGGTGGCATTAAATTAACGCAAACGTGCCCGAGCCGTAACGTTATATTTCCTAATCAAACTGTTTTTGTTGCTTTCGATTGTAGTTTGGATCTCAAATTTGGGGTTTAATTAATTCTTGCATACTTTAAATAATGAACGACGCAGTGTGCTTAAAATAACATGTTTTTTAGGATCGTCGAGACCGAGGATTTCTTCGAGCTTTCAGTTGACATTTATTCAATTATAACTTTCACTAGAGGGATATAGCATTAATTCACAGCGGATCTTTCGTCATGTTTAATCAATTTAAATGTGTATTTTTATCTGCGAGATGTATGTAATTAAATTACAAAAGTAATTTTCTCCCCTTTTTTAGCAATTCTCCTTAAAGTTTCTTTTATATTTTTTACTTTTCGAAACAATTACGCCATTTGTCGAGTTTTAATATCAAAGGTTAAAGGGGTAGCTACTCTGAGAGCCTTCTGAGACGGCGTTTAGGCGCCGGTGATTTATAATATCATCCGAAAAAACGCCTCTTTTATGTAGTTTTTGAAACGAAACTACCGCTAATTGAAAAGCAATGGGAATTGATGATATCACAGCGTGTGTTTCCAATACTTCGTATTTGCATGGCTCGATGGATATTTAGGTGACTTAACGAAATGCTGAATGCACGATAAAAATATATACTGCATATGTACATATGAGCTTTTGAAATCCAATTGATTCTATCAATTGGGAAAGCCGTATTGTGTTATAAATGACTGTGGCAAATTTGACAGTTGTTTGGAGTGGTATCGCATGGAAGCCCCTTTTTAATTTAATTAAACTACGGAATATATTAAAAATCTCGTCAATTTTAACTGTTTTTTTAGGCCCTATATTTTTACAATTCAATATTTTTTGACAAAGCCTAGCTGATATGATGGGGTCTGCTTCCTTCATCAGATACCGAGGCGAAGATCTACTCAAAAAGGAGATCGTACTCGATTTCCTTCATCGCCGAATGATACTAAACGATGCGCACGAAGCTGAGTGCACTTGCGTGGATCAAAATGGATACGGCGGCGGAAGAACTAGCAGAAGTTTGACCCGGCAGACTAATACTAAATTCAAGCTTCCGACGGATGCAGACGTCTTACTACATTTTTAATATTCGATGTTAAAATTTATTATGAAACTGCTCCGCGCTACAGTGTGTAAGGCAATTACACGCGCAACATTATTATAGTCGTTATTGTCACATTTATTATATTGACTATTTTTATAGTCCCGTTGAGAACTCTTGGTAATTAATTTTTACGGTCCTAGTTAAGTCTCTTAACACCCTTATTAACCCTATAAATACCGCCCGCACAGATCAATGCCTTTTATCAATTCAATTTTATACACAAAAAACACGTTATACAGATGTCTTCAATATTATATTTAACTAAAATATTAATAAAACCCTAATGATCGAATAATTCTTACGGATCAAATCTTGCAAATTTAATCAATTTTCGATAACTTTTGTACATGCCTTTTTTTCTATACTAATAATTGTTTACAAATGTCATTCTATCTAAAAATGGCTTATTTTTTTTTTGAAATTTTCTTCATTTTTATTATTCTAACATTCATCATCGGGTGTCGAACAAAAAGACTCTTCCTTAGGTAATTTTTTATTCAGCACGAGAGAGAGGGATTTGGCCGTGGAAAGGACGTCCTCCCGCATCCAAGGCCAACCGTTGACTTTGTGTACTGAGCGGGACGGGGCGGTGAACGATTGTGTAGTCTGTGAGAGTAATGATTAGTGATCCAGGGTTTAAATGCTAGAATCATCTAAATATATGACAATTTGATGTTCATATCAAAAAATATATCTTGCACCTGGGTTTGATCTCTCTAAAAGACTTTGGAATAAAGATATTAATCTTGACTGTGTGTTATTGTCTTTCTTGTCTTTTTCATTCATCTCACAGTGTCTTTTCTACTGGTCCAAAAGTCGAGTAGACTTCGCGGGCTATTCGATGGAGAGGTAATTGTTCTGAAGGGCCAGATAAAGAAAGAGCAATCGCCTTTGAGGGCTCACGCAACGTTCAATCAAAAAAAAAAATTACATAAACCTCCGAGAATGAGATTATTTTTCGTTTAGAAATGAATGTAATTCAAAATAAATTGCAAAATTTAGATAAATGGACAAAATCTTCAGACAAAAAAGTTCTGTAACTGTACAATCACTTTCGTCAGGCGAAACTATTAATTTAATATTGGCATTATATTAAAATCTACAAAGCTGCTTTTTTGTCTACAAGTAGTTTATATTAATTGTTGTTAAATAAACGTCGTCTACTCTAGATACAAGTAAGCTAGGGCTTTGGTAGACGTGGCTAGACTAGCAACTTTGTTTTTGAGAAATCATATCCACTGACTTAGTAAAGTTGAGCTTTGAGTAAAAAGCGATTTTAAAGTGCGATACTCCCAGCCAGTCGAATATATTCGCCGGAATTTCCAAAGGCTCTCTTTCCTACAATTTTACTTCGATTGTTTTGCTATTTTGGGTAAATATTCTAGACTAGTATTATTAGATTGAATTAAAATTTTTCTGAAATTTCAAAACCCATGTAACTCTGTAGTAAAAAAATAAATTAAGGTTTCGTCCTATCGCAAAGCATTGAATGGTGTTGGCTTGGCTACACATTTCTTCGTTTGATTTCCATCAATACCACCTTTAATCCATTCGCTGGTGGAAATTTTCCGCATGACGAGACATAATCCCCACAACAGACGATAATCGCATTCCCGTGCATTCACGTCTCGTCGAATTTAACACTTGGACGTCGAAGCCATCAATCCGACAGGTAAACCACCCCATTAAGACCACCCGCTCCAATAGACCGTCGCTGTGTCGGCAAATTATGCCGACATCCCTAATGAATATTTGTCGGCTGATTATAATTGACAACAGTCAAGTGGGAATATGTGGCGGGTCTCGAGACAGTTTGGAAATACACAGCCCGGTACATTATTAACGAGCGCGACTCTGGCGCAGGAATAACCCATTAAATATTCGCGAGTGCGACAAAACTGGCTGAGAACACGCGCGCGAGCTCTGACGTTTATTATAAATAAATTAAGGGGTTAAATTCTGAATCGCAGGGAACTATCCATATATGGCATTATCGCTTTGCCGCATTGTGTCGCGCGAACACGTCTAGGACGAATGGGATTAGGATGTTCCCGGGGCCTTATTAAGCCATTCGTAGGGATCGAGCGTATGGCCCTTTCGAAACAGCGTGCATCGTTTACGTTTATAGGATTATCCAGACTTTGAATGCAAATTGTCTTTAAAAAATGTATGCGATAACATTGCCAAGACCAGTGGATCCTTGCATCATTTGCGTGCATTTCTACTTAAGAGCTGATCTTGGAAAACTCAAAAACCGTGTAGATATGTAAAATCAAGAACAAAATCTGGAGGAATAATTTTGTAGGATGATCGATTTAAATCCAGCAATAATTAGAAGCGACGAGTGACCGTGATAAAACAAAGACTCGCCTAGATCGTGATTTGAATCATATTGACCGATGTTCTTTGATCAGACCGTGAAAATAAATACATAAATATTACGCGTACGATGTACACATAATGTTTAGTTACAGACATTGAACATTTAAACTTTTTTTAATGTCCATTTCATAATTGATCTTTTTACTGTACGCCGTATTTTAAATTAAGTAAGCTCATGAAAAACTCTACATTTTATCCAATTACTGCTTAATTTGTGTAACATTAATATTTATAACACGTTAATCATGTTAAAATTACAGGGATTATCCTCAATGCGTTGCTCGTTTTATCTTATGAAGTATTTACAATTATTGCAGATCGCTCTGTCTGGTTGTTATTAGGGTGATGCATAAATTCTTATGTTTTTACTGTTAAAATTAGTACTAGACCTTGCAAAATTATAATTAATAAAAAACGATTCAATCAAGATTTAGAGCCATTGAATATCTTAAGAAGATTGAACACTGGGTTCATACCATTGACCCTTTGACGAGCATGTACTCACATGTTGATTACACACTAATACGATGAATACACCCCTGGACCAATTCGGCCCTATTTTTTGACCAATTTCTTAGACTTCTTGTATTGTCCTCCCACCTCCCCCGCCACTGGTAAAAATATAACAATTTTTAGAAAAACCAAATTAACTTTTTAATTAACTATCCATATGCTATATTTATATGCTCGCCACTTATCTGTCACGATCGCCGCAACGTGTATGAAGCTTGTATATAAATAAATAAACACTGTCGATAGCACACAGTATACGTTTATTTCTTCGTGTAAACATAAATAATACACTTGAAATCGATTAATTTGGGTTATCATTGTTATTCGATAAATTTGGGTTAACGATCTATACAATCGCACGATGTACGCAAGATGTTCTCTCCGTCCCTGTTTCTCTGGATCATTAATTTTGAATTGCTGCTAAATAATGAATTGATAACTTCTGGCGTGTGGTATCAACAATTAGAGAGATTGAAGCAGAAACTTGATGAAATTCTTGCACCACGACAACGCAAAACTCCATTCAATAAAAAAAAAGTTAGAGACTTTGAATGGGTGTTACTATTGCTTTTAACTTATTCTCATTATTCAAAAACTCTAAATTAGGTAGCAAATTGTTGTATAAATTTAAAAAAACGGCATATATTTTTGGCACTACCGATCGTATGCATGCTCTTCCCTATTCAATCCTTTGGGTGGTGAGCTAATTTAAAATTATCAAATGCCACTTATCATCCGTACAAATTCACTTATCTGTCAGGACCATTGCAGCGTGTATGAATCTTGTACATAAATAAATAAACATTGACACCCTGACTCCCATTACAATCTCCGACCTACAAGATAATCTATTCGTCTCTTTCTCTCCAAAATCAAGATGCAAAAATGTTCTTTCTGAATCATTGGAATTCGCTCGCAAATAGGCGACTGTACCACCATACGGGTTAAAGATTTTCACGGGTTTAATTTCTTACAAATTGTTTTAATGCTTGCATTTTCACTGTGAACGATGGCTTCAATCAACCGATAAGAAATTAATGCATATGGATTGGTTTGGTCTAATTGGAATACTTTGCGCAAAGTCGCCATGCGAATACATCCAGATGCATGGTATAAATCGACTGTCATCGCACGTTTCCATGTTTGACACGAAGAAATAGAACAGAATAACTTACCCGTGTAACGATCCATTATAATTAACTTCGTTGACAACATTTGAACTAAGATATCACGTACGTGCCCATTTAAAATGTACTCCTCCTCTGCATTATTAAATTAAATTCAAGCGAACGACATACCCGGGCGGGGCAACCCTCCATCCCGGTTTACACTATTGGGTCGTTACGTCAATTATTCGAACAATCCTTCTGATGCGGAGGATGCTATTTGCTCATATCTAAGTTCTGAGGCCCCTCGATAGTTTCATTGCTGTAGGATCTTCAGCATTTGACCCGAATTTATGTACAAAGTCGCCGCAAATACTTTCCATTATGATTTGACATGTTATGAAACTACCCCTGAGACGCTTTAAAGCTCTTCATTTTCAGCACCGTCAGTTTGCGAAAGTTTAATAGGCTTTAGATCAAATGTGACATTTTTCAACGTCGTTTTTTTATGATTCAGAGCTTTTCTACGTCATTAAAAGTGTTTTATAAGGATTATGGCATTCAATCTCATAGACATTTATCCTTATTTCTTACTAATGAATTAATACAGATATTTTGATATAAAGCACATCAATATGATTCAATTGTGGTCATAAAGAGTCACTCACATTGATTTGGTATCGCTCACTATTTTCAGCACCATCATCAAGAAATGTGGCTCATTGATGATTCCACTTGACCAAAATTCACACCAAATAGTAACCTTTTTTTGGGTGGATTTTCATCAGTCCAGATACGACGTTTATTGCTTATTGACGAATCCATCTATTTCACTAAAATGTGTGTTTATTTGTATAAAATTCACATAGGAGAACTCAACTGTCAAAATTTTGATACATCGATCGCGGCGGAATAAATTTTCAGATGAAATCATGGACGCATTTTGCTGAACCTTGAGAATTGATTCTTTAATAAATTTGCGAAGAAAAAGGCTTTTTTTTTGGGACCGGTTCCAGGTGTGTTTTGTACAACCTTGGCGTTCACCCCTTTGGCCTTTTCGATTGAAATCTGCCACTGTGTCAACCCCTGACATTTCGGTTTTTAGCCATTTCAAGATGTGGTCTATTTCATATGTAGTGTATACAAAAACACCCTTCTACTCATTCAGCGTCGATTCGACACTCTGCCGTTCTGTTCAACGAATTGGATTTAGCCAGATTTGAATCAGTTGTGTGGTTTTGCATAAATTCAACATTGAATGTTTGAAATTGCGAATTTACCATGAAGAATATATCAGTTCAGATTGGAATTTGTATTTAAAACCACATTCGTGTATCAGTTTTATGAATATTTATATTTATTTATAAGCACAAAAATACAGCCGAATAACTTTACAGCTATATATACAATATATAAGACTAAGAAAAACACATCTTATTATAATTTGGTGTGAGTTTATCAATGATTAATTGATAAATATGGTCTTGAAATTCTCATCGTCATCAGCGTACCTTCATAGTCGCTTATATTTATTTTTGAATTGAGAGCTAACATCCCACTGCTATATGTTAGGATGACATCTTGTTGTCGATGTGAAGTCGGAAGCGATCTGACTCACAACTGGCTAGAATACGTGGGCGACATCTTGCGCCATCTGGGTGAGCCGAAACAGGAGCTTTTATTGCGTGTGGGTATTCAGATCTATGGAATTTAACTCGCTATTTAAAAATAAAAATAAATTTGATCGGTGGTTTACTAATTTTTTAACACCCAACTTTACCAACACTCGTCCAGTTGAATTTGATTAGTGAGTTAATTTTAAATTTACATAAACAAGATGCTATATTCGTATGTTATCCGCTCATCGTCCACGCAAATCCGCAATTTCCTCTTAAGACCGCGCAGCGTGAGTCAAGCTTGTATAAGATACACATTTAAATCGATAAATTTGGGTTATCATTACTAATCGATAAATTTGGGTTATCGATCGATACAATCGTACGATGTACGAGTGTATGATGAGATGCAAAATCGCAGTTTTTATCGCTTCACTGTATTAAGAATTAGTATTGTATTTAAATGTTGATGAAAATAAATGGATTTTTTTAAAAAAATAATTTAATCAATGTAACGGAGGACCCCTGGCTGAATTCTAGGGAGAGGACTCCAGTAGGCGACGGTATCCTCAGGGCAAATTTCAAAGACTAGATCTTCATAACTACATTTATTTTCCGCTTTGGATCGGCGGCGGTTACGAGGCGTAGACGTCTCTTTCGAGGGACTCCAGATCGAACCCCATCTCGAACTGAATTATTCGAATAAATATGAATAAACATACGTGAACAAATAACATTGATTTTTATATATAAGGCCTACTGTAATTTTATTGTACTATACCTATATTATTTGAGAAAGTGCAAACCATAAGTTGGCAAAGTTTAATCGCAATCGAATGAACGGTATGGCAGCACATAAAATACGAACAAACAAATTTTTATTTTTGTATATCAGACTATGCCTATGTTACTCGTGCAATCCTCAGCAATAAGTGGACGAAGTTTTATCGCAATCTGATGAACGGATATGGCAGCGCATTACATACGAACAAACAGATATTAATTTTTATATCATAAGAAGATTTACGGAAGAAAATGTTAAAAAAATTACGGATTTTTGTAATTTTGCTCATGAAATTCCGTTAATTTTACGTGTGCGGTAAACCTAGTGTTAAATAGCAGCATCGAGTGTTATTAAATTAATTTTAAAGGCATCAAAGAGATTAAATAATCTTTAATTCAGAGCTATAATAGAAAACTCGTCGGTGACACAACACTCAATAAGTTCGTAGGATTTTTTGCCGAAATTGCTAAAAAATCACTCCAAATGAAATCCTACGAATTTATTAAGTGATGTGTAATGGCTTATTAGATAATATTTGGCATTTACGTTAACATAAGGTCAGGTTTATACGAAAATGTCAGTGAATATCTTGATATTTACATAAAAAGTTTGTCTGAATGTATAATACGGCTATATTAGCTCATAAATCAAGTATATTTATGTTATTAACTTGACTAAAAATGATAAATTCATATTAAGGTTTCGAAACATGACAAAAAGGACAGGCTCGAAAATATATGTATGAATGGAAATTAAATGGATTCATACTTATTAATATAAGCTGATAACTCTAATGGTGGTTTGTAATGTGTATGTTCGTATAATCAATTTGCAATATTGACTGTGTAATATATTGTATATTTTTTTAGATTATATATATAGGGAAGGTTTTAGTTGAAAAAAAAAAATAAATGATACGATAAACAAGACAAACAGTAAAAGAACGAGGAAGTGCCAGATAATGGTTGATAATAGGAAAATTGACACAGGCAGGCGTGGGTAGATCACGTACATCTTGGCAGGCGAGGAAGTACAATCTTCAGGTGTGACGAGGATTAAAAGGGTTATTAAGTATCACGTGTCACACGTAATTCCATATGTTTCGTTTTTTGCCAAAGAAAATAAACAAGAGCCCATATCCACTGCGAACGATTGAATTCGCAAAGAGAAGCACCGAAAAAGATAGTCTTACATTAAATTTTTCTCTCTTAAAATTAGGGATTCTAATATTAAATTGAGGCGAATTTCAACAAAGCTGAAAGAACAATAATTCAACCATCGCAGGTAATTTGAACTGCGGTTTCTGCTTTGGGCGCTCTAAGCAAACAGAACCTTTAAATTGACCTTTAGAAAGTTTAGTCTAAGATCTCATTCGAACGCAAGGCAAACAAAAGCCACACGAATAGGTTTTTGATCGCGTGGAGTTTAATAATAATCGAGATGTTTTCCATGGCGATAAACTCCAGCGAATATATTTCACAGATTTAATATTACCTCCTGTGATTCTCGAAGCCCACGTCCAATCCCGATACATTACAGACGTTCATATAAGCAATCGAAGTGTAAGAGGGCGAAAAATCACTATTCAAAATAAGCGCATCGCCGGTTGTGTTTGCGGGTTGCCTTTTATTTTGGGATTGCTTTAAATTCTTGGACGGTCCGGCCTGGCGATAAAAACCCCGTCGTATATCGCGATTCCGGGACGTGGTAAAATTTCGGCAACATCCCCGACGTTGATTGGAGCGATCTTCTCCGGGGATGCTTTGATTGAATCGTAAGCCCCGGGGGTTCATTGTTTATTGACTGATATTTTTCGAGTGCGCGAAAAACCCCGTCTTTGTTTCTACCCCCCCACGTCGGCTGTCAATTTTCAATTTCGTCCTCATTATTTTGATTTGTTTGTGCCCGCCTTTTGCGCTCTTCGGCAGTGGAGAAAACCCGGATGCTGGAGCGGAAGCCGGCCCGGGAATTAATAACAATTTTTCTTGTTGTTATTACATTCGATGTTCGTGAAAGAAATGGGGGGATAATTTCGTCCTCGGCGATATTGGGCTTTTGTATCCTTTGTTTTCGAGAAAATTAAGGTACATATTTTATATCATTTTCATCACTATTATGTTCAGATACAAAACTATCTTGTTTTCTACTCGAAATTTGCTTTGCTCTTTAATATTGGAGACTTAATTAGTTAATCAAACAAAACATTAAATTGTGTAATATCTCTTCAATGATATTTAAGTAGGAGGTCATGGACATGTAGAGGGAAGCATCGATTGTTAGCTTCATTCTAACCTGCCATCTTCTCTGGATAGATCATATAACAGTGTGAGTTAAGCACAATGAATTCCTCGCTATATTTTAGATATAGATCTAGCAGTATACCCACCAGAACTCCATCTACATAGGAATGAATAATGCAAACTGTCAGACAACGACTTACGGATGTACATGGTCTATATATTCGACCCCATTACCGGCGCTGCTGTGTCTTCCACTTATCTTTTGGTCCAGGTGGCGTCCAGGTGCCTACCCCTTTTGCTCAGCGCCCTCCAGAGGAGGCGAGGTTTTCGCAGGAAGTCCGGCTTCAGACTACGTGCAACCGAAAATGAGTTGGAAGAGGAAGGACAAAGGTTAAGCTAATTTCAAAGATGCTATCTAGTGGTGCCACCACAGATCCAACCTCAGTTTGAAGGGGACTGCAGCCGACCTAGTAGTACCTAACCTATCTAATCACGAGTTGCCGGTCAAGCAGCCTAAAACCGTTCTCCCCTAAATGTTCTAGGCCGTTAAGAATAGCAGTGACGCCTTTTACGCACACTTCACCAACTTTTATAATCAGCAGCTCTACACATCCCTTTAAGGGCACGCAGCACAGGGTAAGCTGCATCCCCTTCTAATGTTAGCTGGGCTACCCCAACAGCTTTTGATGATCAAACCGACGAGGTTGTTTCTACTCCACATCATTACCCCGACGTAGGGTTGCCCCTCCCCGGTTTTATGGGTGGGCATCGTGGAGTCTAAAATCAATTCGGCCGTGGCGTCTAGCCTTCTTATTGAGGAGATGACGGACTGCAGAGGTTAGTTTTACACACCACTTTACGGGTACGCAGCACAGGGTGAGTTGCCCACGGGCGTAGGGTTGCCCCCCCCCCTGAGGTTTTATGGGTGAGCATCGTGGAGTCTAGCACTATCTAAGCAATTAAATTGAACGGAGGGATATTTTTTTTTGTATGTCAAAAGTTCATATGACGAAACGCGTGAACAGACCCACAGAAGTGCCGCGCAAAACACGCTTTTACGCGTGAGCGGACCGCAATGTGTTATTATTGAGTGTATGGCAAGGTCAATGTATGATTAGTGAGCGTCCCGTAAATCTTTGGTCGTATTTAGTGTTTTTATATATTTTTTAAATAAATATGAATGCCTTCGTTTGTAAAAAAAATATAAAGTAGTTAAACTCAATAGTTAAATAAAAAATAATTGCTGGTCATTTTAATTTGGTTTTCATAGCTTGTACATGTTTTTAAATTAAATTTACGTAGCCACTAACCATACACACCTGTAGATTTGAACCCAAGATGATTAAGTTACAAAAGGTGCAAGACGATCACTTCACATTTGGCGATGAATTATTAAATGCTGATCCCGGCTCTTAAACGCGCGTCCAGTGAAGCCATGTGCTCGAAAATCAACGTCACTGGCGCAACGTACACATCATGTGTGCGTCAACACATTAACTGCGTTAAAACGTATATTTTACATAATATATCATAACTTTTAAAGTGATCAACATATTTAAATACCAACTATTCCGCACCTTTGAAATGTTTTAAAACAGTGATTTTAAATTACGTCTTAACACTTACAAATGCGTATTTTACACAAAACAATTGTCACATGTGGTATTTATTTATTAAATTTATTTATGCTTCATAATTTATGACCCACAGAATGCCCACAAATTTGGATTAATATCGGGGGTTGTTTCCAGGACGCCACTCTCGGGATATTTTATAGTTTTTAAATACACGTTGATGACTCACAATAAATCATGAAGGCTTAACATGCAAATAAAATTTATGTACACATGAAACGCGCTCCATATTAGCAAAAATAATTATACTGCAAAACAATATTTCTGAAAATTATATTAACCGACATAGAACATATTAACACTCGGGGACCCGCTATGGCTTGCTATTTAAGATTATTTTTAAATACTTACGCATCATATTACAAGCTTTATAAAACTTCTTATTTTACTGATTTAATATTGATACAAAATAAGTTGTGAGCATTTTATGAAAGCCGCGCGGAATACAAAATCGGCCAACATGTGCGCGATTACGTGCTAATGTATTTCCCGCAGTTAATGTGTTGAGAATTTTTGGCATATGTTCGTCTATAAATCTTCAACTGCTCATAACGTTTTTTGAAATTGCTGTATGTTAATAGATATATTTCAACGTATATATAGTAAAAAATATTTATTGCCCCCGTTTTGCTTAGTATGTCCTGCATTTAAAGCTTAATCGAAAAAGGGTTTAATTCTCACTGGGTAGGATTTTAATTCAGGATTATCCATTCCTGTTACGTCCGTTCTACTTTATTTTCATTTTGTTCCCCCTGTGAAATAATGGGGTTTTCAAAATTTATTGATTTGAAATGTTTGCTTAATTTATATGTAAATTTCAATGTTGACATTTTAAAAATGCTTTCAGCTTTAACACCGTGTAAGACGATCTTCTAATTGAGCCGGTCTTGTGTGTGTTTGGAGGCTTTCGTTTTGGTTCGCCTGAGCCTCTCACGTCGGCTCCGGTGAGCTTTCATGCTCGGAGCTTTGCGTGGAGCTTTCTCCCTCGTATTATTTTCGTTCTCGGGCTTTAAGTTCAAGGCTTAAGGAGCAGGCTCAACATCGAATCTAATTCTTTTGGCAAAGGTCAAGGAATCGGAGCAGAACGTCATGTTGCGTGACTGGTCCTTCGTGACGCGAAGAAACGTTTGCTGGCGTTTAACACGTATTCCTATTTGGTTTTGTAATGCCACGGCGTTCAAGGGTAATGAGACTCCACAAGCTCAATTAAAGTGCCGTTTTTTTAATACATAATTCCCTTGTACAGGGTCTGATTTAACACGCATGCAACGGGCGAATATTTATCGGCCATCAAGCATACGCAGCCTGCGTGTTGTATTTTTGGAAGTGGTGTGCTGTTTTTGCGGAAGTGCCCACGGTCGCACATCTCGTATATAATTTGCTCTTACTGCCTTTTACGTATGAGCTTTCTTATTTTGTTCCTGTAATATTGCGTGGAATCCTTGAAAAGTACGAGAATTTTATATTACTTTATGAATAGGGTTTCTTCAATCGTTCATTAATTCCATCTACATACGTTTTACTCGAGGGAAAATTATTATTAAACTGTAGAAATTTATTATTTAAACAGTAATATTAAAAATATCCTGCAATTTGATTCTAGAAAACTTCGAAAAATGTCTTCGAAATTCTTCGTGAAAGTCATCAAGCGTCACACGGCGGTCAATTCGCACATGTTCTTCAATTTTTTGCACAAATTCGTCATTAATCATTGATGATATCCCACTCCTAGCATCGTCGTGAGCTTCAGTACAGTCTTCTTTGAATAATCTAATCCACTTCGTGACATGTTGTCGACTCATCAGATTACTACCATAAACGTCCACGAACTTCCCATGAATATTCACGGCGGTATCGTTTTGTAAAGTCATAAAACGGATACCTGCGCAGATTACGCACAGATGGAAAGAGGAGGAAATGCGCAACGACTACTCCATCGGAAGAATTTACTGTGACTGATCAAAATGGCCGACAAAATGTGAGACCAAACAAGCTGACCGTTAGGTCCCCCCTACACGACAGGTGTGCCGCACACCGCAAATATATTAAAATTCATGGGATGAATTGATTAATTTATGGGGATTGAATGGGTGGGTTAGCAACGAAGAGGGTGTATTACATGCGATAAAATATATCTGAACGGGGCTATATATGTTGAAGAGACAGACAGACAGACATACATACATTTTATATGGTAAATAAACTTTTAAAAAAGTCTAAATCTACACAAATTCTTTAAGAAAATCACAAAAAAATTTAAATTGTAATAAAATTTTATTTCATTACATATATTTAGAAAATATTGCCCCCTTCGATACTTTTAAAAACGCACATAAATTAGACAATCAAATATTTTTTATAGGGCTGCAGGAGCCACCTTAAGTAAGTAACATTACAGCATTAATTGGGACAATCCCTAATACTCGACGTCCCGCCTAAAATGTGTTAATTATTTATATTTTTATGATGCTGCTTGTAAGCAGTCCGTTTCAGGACTAAGGCATTTTTTCATCATATCCATCAATCATTCACCTCCTCATACAATCGATATTAAAGATAGTGTAGCGTTCGACGCTCTTCTGGCGTTAAGAGGTCGGCTATCTTCGTTGCTGTGCCTTTTGAATGGTCGCGTTGTTGAGAGAGCATCTTAGCGTGATGCGTGATCGATTGCGGCGCAATCCGTAATAATGGTCCCAACCCGCGAACCGGCTGCGATGAACGACGGAACATATGATTTCATTGGCTCGGTGATAGAGATCGAGGCAGGCGCTGCAGGTCTTCAATAAAATGTCGAACAATCGGCATAACATATTTATGCAATTAATCCACAATAGGAGAACCACAGGCAAGCAAACGGACGTACATTATACGAAGCAAGCTGGTGATCCATAAGCGAAGCGGGTAGTCAGCCAGATTGAAGTCCTGGTAATTGGCGCCTTTTCTTCCCGGCGAAATATCTTCTATTCCGTAGCAAAATCCCGGTGCTTGTTTTGATAATTAGGTTTAATGACTTGATTCGATCACCGCCGGGTCCCTTTTTGAAAAGCCACCGCCCTTTTGACAATCTACCGCTATTTTGACAGTCGGCTGCTGTTTTGATAATTCGTAGCTGATATGATGACACCTCATGGGGGGTCGGAAATGGCATTATCTGAGTATACTCCTTTGTAGAAATATCTTCTTGAAAGTAGAAAATCTCAATCAAGCAATTTTCACAGAATTTTCTTCAGCATTACAGTAGCATGACAAGTTTTTTTAAAAATGGATGTGCTTTCAGTGACAATTTAAGATAAAAATTAGATCGACTACATAGTGTTAAACATCAAAACAAGTTAAAGATAATATTTCGAGAAAAAAAATAACAGATTTTTCTTAATCATCGACGAGACGATGGACACGTTTCAAATGAATTTGAATCTTGAAAGTTGCGTGGGGTAATAAATCAACTCATAATTTGCTACAAGGCCCAAAGACAAAAAAAAACTTTTTTCATTCGTTTTCAAGCGAAAAAATCATTTGGACATGTCTGAAAAAAAAATGTTTCATCTTTCATTATTATAATTTTAAAAATGCGATAAGAAGACTTCTGTTTGATGCCAAAATTCGACGAACAAACACGAATAACGAAAATATTATTTGCCGCTTGTGAGGGTCTCACAAATGACAAGCTTTCATACTTTTCGCGTTTATTAGTATTTTCAGCATTCGCGAATTCGAATATGCTTAATTGGGGGTGTTTACATTTATGAAAATTGTTGGAAAGAGAATTTTCAATTTGCATAGGCACGGCGAAACTTAACGTATTCCAGTAAGTTGTACGACTTGTTTGAAATATTTTGCGTTCTTTGAAGTGTCTCGGCATGATTGAACACGTGACATCATTATTTTTATGATTAATATTTATTTTCTAGGATATTTTTTATCCGCCGATGACGCAGATAGTTACATTGGCAATTTTGCTAGATTGCTAAGTATTGTATTGCTTTAAGGGAGAAAAAGCGCCTACGGCTCGAAAATTTATCTCGGCGAAATGAAAACTTGATTTTCGCAAAAAAGAAAATCGCCGATGTTTACGTTTCAGAAATGCTCGAGCATAATTAATGGCTCGTCTCTAATGAATTCGTTAATATTAATTGTCTTTATTTTGAAATTAAGGCTCGTTATTCAGTCGGCGTGCATATATTATATTAGCGGCGCTCGTCTATTGAATGTGTGTTCTATGATGCGAGATTCTTTTGTGGCAACAACAAAAAGCATGTTAAGGCCTACTCTTTTGACCCGTGACTATGGAATTACTCCAATTGGATGTTTGGATCTTCAAGAGCGTTGGTTTTATCGCTTAATTAAATTATTCCGGCTTGAAAGCCTACTTGGGGCCGAGTAGGAAAATCCCATTTGCTGTGTGAAAATTCTGGCAAGAATCGGACGAAAAAGTAATGAGTCTATGTATTTGATTACCTGCTCTCGCAAATGGGAGTTTTTTTCAGAATTTTTTGTTTCACATCTGTGTAATTTTGAACAGTATAAAAACATTTTTATTTAATTGGGAGGTGACAAGATCTTTTTAGTTTAGCATCAGCAACGAATCAGTTAACATCGCCAGTGATATCTCTCTGCTTTTTGTACTTAGTTTTTAATATATTGAGCCCAGAAATGAATATAGAAATATTTATAAATTCCAATAATGATGATATGGCAGTGACATCTTTCTACAAGCCCAGACGATGATTGCATTAAAATCGAAAGGGATAATGATGTTGAACCCATTGATTAGTAATTGCGCGTATATGCGTTCGCGAAAATAAGTGAATCGGAGACAGAGACGAAGAGAGTGCCTTGCGTCTCATCATACACTCGTACATCGATGGTAAGCTCGTGCTGTAAAGGTACCCGTACACGTCTAAATATTCTCAAATATTACGACAAAATAAACATTAAAATTATAATGGAAATTGTCCGTATCCGGTTGAAAACCATTAGGAATGGTTTAACCTATATCTTCTTCGATCGTTAGTTATATTTTTAAAATCATAATAAATAGTATAAAACTACATAAATCAATTTACTTAAAACTCTATTGTATCGATCGGCCCTAATGTATCGATTTCAAGCTTCAACAAATGCATTATTTTATTACTAAAACTGAAGACACACATGTATTGTTTATGTTTACACGATGAAATGAACGAATGTTGTGTGTTATCAACAGTGTAAAGGTTCATTTATTGATATACAAGCTTCACTCGCGCTGCGCGGTTCTGAGAGAAAAGTGGATTTGTGTGGACGATAAGCGATGGATATACGATTATAGCATCTATGTTTAGCTCAATTTAAAATCAACTCACTAATTAATAGGTACGTAGAATTTTTTTCGCTTTACACATTTTTTTTTCTCAAGCTCAAATTGCTGTCCTCTCAGCTGACTACCGATTTGAATCTGGAATATTGCGATGGATCCATGTTTCATCCATTGTCATATACCGCATGAAAAAATATTTTTTATTGCGCTGAAACAGCTCCAAACAGCGCTCTGAATTGTCGACGCGTTGGCGTTTTTGATCGACGCTGAGGAAACGCGGTACCCACTCCGAACAGAGCTTTCTCATGGACAAACATTGATGCAAAATGGTGAATTTGCATCAATGTTTATATGGTAAATAAACTTTTAAAAAAGTCTAAATCTACAAAAATTCTTTAAGAAAATCACAAATAAATTAAATTGTAATAAATTTTTATTTCACTACATACATTTAGAAAATATTGCCCCCTTCGATACTTTTAAAAACGCACATAAATTAGACAATCAAATATATCTTATAGAGCTGCAGGAGCCACCTTAAGTAAATAACATTACAGATTGTGACAATCCCTAATACTCGACGTCCTTCTGATATCTTTAAGGCATCAATCAGCTATCTTACTCGACTACAATTTACCATTTGATTTTTTTTATAAACAACGGTAAAAGTTCATTCAATTGTAAAAAAAATAATTAATATCTCTTATTTTCTATGGATGGCAAGAAGTTCGCGTTTCCTGAACCGTGTCTCGATACAAAATCTACGACCTGCATAATTTATGTTTTAACAGTCAACATAAATCATGTAGGTCACAGAAACAGTCAGAATTAATGCATGTCTGCAATGTGATATCGTACGAGTTCTTGTCTGCTTGCTTAAAGGCAGCAGGATGCTTTCAGCCATGATATCATATTGCCGAAAGCAATTGCAATTTTCGAATATACGTTTGAAATCGTTTTCACTCTTTGTCGATGGATGTGTGTAGCTTTTGAGGATTCTTCTAGGGCGTCTTCTGCGATCCTTATAAATATTCATAAATTGGGAGCCGTAAAATAACCCTAAGGAATTGTATAATATAACTCATATGATATGTGATGTGATACATGTCAAAAGGAGAGCTTTTAGGATATCCTTTGGCGGGGCTCTATCTATTGGGATGTCTTTTTGCGCTCGTGCTCCAATTTATTTCCATATTTTTTTTATTCGCATTTTGGAGGGATTTTTTGCGCTTCGGGATGACTTTAAATTTAATTAAAAAAACAATGTGAATAAGGGCGTGATGATCGTTCTGCATTTAATTATAGGATTCCCTTGGACTAGCGCCGTTCCAGTTTCCGCTCACTGAGTGTAACGTGATTTGGGAAATTATATTATACCCAGTTTAGTAGCGGGCATATCTCGTTACCCAGGGCATTTGATTCGGGATTCTGGGTTATGACCTGACACATTTTGATTACTTTATTTTTAATACTTCCACGTCGCTCCAATTCAATTTTCTTCCCAAAGAACATAAGTTTTATCGCGAGATTAATGCGCTTGTCGTCGACCGAACAAATTTTCCAGCAATTCTTATCGCGCTCTCGAGTTCCAAGTGCTTGAAAGTGCATTTCCAGATCTCAATCTGGATGATTGATTTCGCCATTTTTAACGTAATTTTCATTCAATCCAGAAAATCGATGGAAATTACAATACCGTGCGCTTGAGGCGGTTTAAAGCGTTCCCCGGGAAACGTGCTCAAATCGCTCAAAGCATTTGCATTCCAGTAATTTAGATTGCAGATTGCAATTGTCAGTTATCGTGATAGCGTTAAATAAATAGGATGTGGTGATACTGTAACTTACTACTGAACACGAAAGGTCGCTTCTGGACGATCGATTCGATACAATCCGGGAAATATTATATTTTCCATGATCGAATGGTTTTTTTTTACGACACCACGAAGGGATGATATATTGCGATTTTATTGCCATATTTATTTTTTGTGATAAGCAATCATAACAATCTGGAACTTGGCATGTTCTAATTTTATCAAATTTTAAATATATTCAATTGAGCTGCTTTCCTTGAGATCCATTGAAAAACTACTTGAGGTGATCATATTGATTTTGCTGAAAAGGGCTTCCTGAAATATATGGAGTTCGGTCCCTTTTTTCTCACAAATGATAAAATGAAGACCCACGTAACGTTTAAGTACATCTCAAAATCGCTCTTATACTGAGTGTGTAATGAAAAATACGTATTTTAATTATATATGTACCATAAAGATTATTTGCTTAAGATTTCACGGACTTTATTCACGGACGTATTTGCATTCGGACTCGAGTGATACAGAAAGAGCATTTTCGCACATTGAATGCGAGTATTTGTGAATCGGAGACAGAGACGGATGTCTTGCGTCTCATCATATACTCGTACATCGATGGCAAGGTCGTGCTGTAAAGGTACCCCTACACGTCTAAATATTCTCAAATATAGCGATCCATAGCGCTTCGTTTTTAATGCCGTGTTTATATTTCTGATACAATATTATTATTTATTCTAATCATAATGATTAGGTCGAGTCATAAATAATTGCCGATTCTTTTCAAATATTTATTTATCTTTAACAAAATTACAAAGCAATATTACTCTATTACATATTCAGCATTGTTAGTGACAACTTTCTCCCATTTTACTGGTAACTTATCAACACCCTCTTTATAAATTTTAGCTGGTTTATTTAAGAAATTCTGCAAAGAACAGAATAGATGGTAGTCAGTTAGGGCAAGGTCCGGGGAATATAGGAGATGTGGTAAGACAAACCACTCAAGTACTAGAATTTTCTGTTGTCAACTTTTCTGTATACGGTTTTGCATTATCGTGTAACAGTATGACATATTTCTGATCGACTACATTTGGGTCTATTTTTATGCGATTTTCAAAAATAATGGAACAAAGCTTTTTTTATGCGAATGCGCATAAAAAAAATAAAATTAACACTAGTGCATCTTACAACCGTTATAATGTGAGTGTGTATTGGGTGATGAAAAATTGCTTTTAAATCTGGCAACTCTTCTCAAATGCTTAAGAATTGCATGTCTCCATATCACGTAAAATCTTAATGATTAAATCGTCGCAAAGTTTGATCAGCGATTTCATTATAAAAAAGACGATTTCTACACAGAAGGATGACGAATAAACGTATGCTGACTTGATTGTAAAATAGACTTTATTAAAGCAATTCTAAGATAAATATGTAGTGTTTTTATTTATATTAATTTTTAATTAACTTTTTTATGCGATTTTTGGTACATTCTATCACAATGATTTGAAGTTATGCGGTTTTTTAAAATAATGAAACCTATCCCTCAGTTTTCTATGTATTTCAAGTCTTTTTTTATGCGATTTTTATATATGCGACTCCCCGTAGAACGTATCTATCGCATAAAAAGAGACCCAAGTGTATATTGGCTTTAGGATCCGGTGAAAATGGCTCCATTTTTTTCAGTGGCTATAGATATGCGATCTTCTGTATTTCCTTCACTAAGATTATGTGGCATCCACACACTCAATTTGCTAACCTTACCCATTATTTCCAAGTGCCAGAAAATGGTTGTTTGTGATGTATTTAGCTTCCCTGACTTTTTTGTTGATTGACGTGGATTTTGCTCCAATAACATATTTAAAATGTTTTCATCAAAGTCGGAGGAGCCCTTGGTTTATTTTTCAGGGTCTCATTTCTTACTGTCCGTTCGCTGACTGTTCTTTCACTGTATATACCACTGTTGCCTTGTTTAAACTCACAAAGCATTTTATGACAAATATGTACTTTTTGGTTTTCCATTTTACAGTAAAAATATACAATAACATAAGATGTGACACAAATAATCACTTGTATTTCTATAAAATAATATAATATTTGAATTTTCTTAGAGTACAAAATAGAGAATAATCACATCAATCATCAACAGATGACGACAAATTAAACCTCAAAATCATAGTGGAATTTGTCCGTATTCGGTTGAAAACCGTCAAGTATGGAATCTTCTTAGATCGTTGGTGGTCTTCTTAGAATCATAGTAAATAGTAGAAAGCCACCTAAATTAATTATATACTTTATGCTTCAACAAATGAATTATTTTGTTACTTAAACTGAAGACACGCATTTGTATTGTTTATATTTACGAAATGAATGAATATTGCTTTCTATCAACGGTGTTAAGGTTCATTTATTGATATACAAGCTTCACTCACGCTCCGCGGTCCTGAAAGAAAATTAGACTTGTGTGGACGATAAGCAGTGGACATAGTCATTAATTAACGGGTTAAATGTCTCTCTGCAACATGAAAAAAATAATTTAAATGACATCTCGTATATTGTTTGTGAAATTATTTTTTTAAATAAGGTAGTTTCCCTGCCGCACCCTATATAACGGCTGTAAATAGAGTTGAATGTCTTAACTATGCATACAAAATACAATTCGATATCCATCCGCCTTGTATATCGTGCTCCTGTGTTGTTTCATTAATTATGTTGAAGTATTCCATTGATCATATCAATTTTAATTGCTATTTAACCATTGTGGGTTATTAAAGGGGGGGTTTAGTTCCCCGTCAATTATTTTTTACTCCCCGCCCTTCATGGGGTCGAATCGAATTTGAACAACAAAGATTATGATTCCATTCATGCGATGCGCCTCAAACAATCCGGAAAAATGTCAAGGTTCCAATGATAAATATGTTTACGCCTTTTTGGGCCAAAAACCGCCATTCGCTGGTAAACAAAGTTTAGAGGCCACGAGCGATATTACGTTGTCATGTCTGTTCCCATAAATTTCCACGACCACAGTTTATACAAAATGTGAAAAGTTTCGCAATAAACATATACGCTAATGCACATCGCATTTTCTATTTCCACATTTTACTGCTTCTACCTAGATTTTACTCTCTTCTACTGTGCTTACAGACGACAGTTTGTGTCTTTCGTTTGCTACATAGACATCTCCTCGAGGAGCTTCTCTTCTTTGTCTGTTGGACATATTTTTAGCTGTGTAGTCATCCTGTGGCCTGCAGAAGAATGGTATATTTTCTAAATTCATCTCTCAAATAACAATACGTAATTGTGTTTCATTGAAGCATTTGTGACTGAATAGCGCCATTGTTATTTAATGAGGTATCATGATATTTATTGGTCATTAAAAATTATATCTTTGGACGTCTTCCAGATTTAGTTTCTTGAATTGATCAAGAATATCTCAAGAGAAGAGTTGATAGACCGATTTAGATATGCCCAGTTGTTGCTTCGAGTTTGTTTTAAATAGTATGCAAGTCACCAAAGTCATATTTAACCGACATTCAACCATTATGAACGTCTGCAAAGTTTCAAAAGTGAAAATAGTATGGAGGCAATAGTTTAGAACTTGTTTCTCAATGGATTCGCAGTTTTTGTGTGAAATTCCATACTATATAAATTATGTACAATAATCTCTTTCCATTTTTTTTAATAATATATACACTATTTTAGAATAAGAAACGCTCGAAATTTGTTAGATAATAGACCAAATTTTATTTTCATTTAAAAGTAAGACCCTATACATCTATACGCACTGCTAAAAACATTAGGAATTCGACCATATTTTATATAATTTTCTTCAAATTCACATTTGGAACAATTCTATTAATGTAATACATACCACAAGTTGGAGATGGAATGACATACATGCTCCTGTCATTCGCACACCCAAGCTTCAATTTGGAGTAATACCTTTTTGAGTCCTCATTTTATTCGACAATCGATCAATTTTATCGTATACAGGGTGTTTTGCACATGAACTGACAAATATTTTTTGGGGTTTAGGGGGTTCTTTTGCTACGTTTCACGCATAGGCCCTATGTCCTAAGTGTCAGGGTTGTCGAAATAGATTATTTTTACATCTTGAAAAAATACCCAAAATTTCACCTTTAAATCGTCATAACTTCTTATCCGTGGTCATAATTATTTTTGTATTTTGCAATATATTTTTGATCCTAAATAAATTTTATAATAAACTATGTTATACAATTGCTTTAAAGAAAATTACGTCTGAGCTTCCAAAATCACATAAAATGTGCAAACGAATGAACTATGTCAACTTCTAAATTCTTTAAACAAAAACTATTTTAAACTTAGTTTACTTTTAAAAAGTTCTCTAGATTATATCATATCCAACGATATGCTACATGTCAATCATTCATTAAGTCGTTAAACTTGAAGAGGTACTAGTTTGCCAGGGTCAGGGTGTTTTTATTACATATATTACAAAATTTGTTCAAATTGGCCATTTCTGCTTTGTATGCACGCATGACACATTTTCCTTATTTCAACTGTAGTCTGAAGTAGAATTTCCTCTTTCATTTTTGTAAAGGCGGCGCTCATTTCTTCAATTAGAATTTCTTTTGTGGACAACTCTTTAGACCTGACACTACTGGATTTCTTTGCCTGGGAACGTTCCCTACTCCGTGGTTCGCATGGTCTCCAGACCTGACACCACTGGATATCATTGTTTGGGGACGTGCACTATTTCGTGGCGCGCACGGTTTTCAGACCTGACACCGCTGAATTTATTTGCCTGGGAACGTACCTTGTTCCCTGGCTCACAGGAAACAAGGTATTTCCCATTGAAATTCACAGGGTATTTCACAAATATATTAAACTATTTTTCGTTGTAATCGCCGTCGAGATCGAGACATTTCTGTAGTCTGGACACCAGTTTTTGTATGCTTGTGACATAGACCTTTGCTATCAGCTCTTTTTGGATTCCGGAATGTAGTGACACACTTACGTCTCATCCCCGTCATGATAGAGTTCAGCTTTTTGGCAATTTTGACGGGTGCTCCAGTGTGCGTATTGTGGGCATCTATCTTGCACACAACTTCTTGTAACCCAAGTTTTTCCGACCCAATATCACCAAAGAAACGTTCAACAAACGTCAGGATGTAGCGTGGGCGATTTACCATCCTCATGCAATAGCGCTGTTGGTCTGAGCGGATTTAATTCACTAGATTAACAGCGATATCTTCCGTCTCTCTTTCAGGTGCAATGTGCTATTTTAACAACGCCATCTTCTTTGGCGCTGCGGGGACATTGCACCTGCATTTATCCGACCGATCGCTTCCTGCGTGTGCACCGCTACCGGTTGGGTGATGACGCACAAGAGGAGGTTGGAAAGAATCGTCGGTTGGCCTTGGCTGCGGGAGGACGTCCTTCTCGCAGCCAGATCTCGCTCACTCTATAAAAAGTTACCTAGAGAAGAGAGACTTTATGTTCGACGCCCGTTCCATTCCCATCCATCCGTCCGGCCATACATAATCCAAAAGAAGAACGAACCCATTACTGCGGTCATCCCGACGAGCACGTGGAAGCGGGGAGCTGCCCGGGGACTCTGCCCCAAGAGCGCCCTCGCTCCTATTTATTTAAATTTATAGATAGAACGTGTGAATATCTTTCGCTTTTAAGAAAGACTTAGTGCTAATTATATGCTTGATTTGATAGTTAATTGGGCCCGTATATTCAATTAAAGTTTTTCCATTATCTTCTGCCTGCGCTCCATCCACCACGACGTCGTTTCTTGCAGCTTTGTCCCGATCTTTCGAATGTTTTATCCCGGCGTACGACCTTATCAGCGCCGGGACGTCTTCTAAAGGCAAGATGGCAAAAAATATATCATCACCCTTTGTGGTCTTCTCCGTTAGTGCTTTCTGTGCTCGTGAGCTTTTCGTCTGTTCTGAGCATTTCATCTCTTTTCACGGTAAAAACGCCGAGGGCATGTTTTATTCATGAGCACACTCCTCGGCCCCACTAATGCTGGCTCCATATTTGATCTTCGCGCACATCGTATACATTTTGAAGCATCCACGGATCACGCTCGTCCTTTTTTCCACCAGTTCTTGCAAATAAGCGACCCTCATTCTTCGTCGCGTCTTAAGACGACAGCCGCTCCCGCATCGAAAGCTGGTTCAAATTCGAGCATTATCGATTTATGCTGCTTAATTGGTAATCTTTCGTCTATTTTTGAATCGAGTTTATTTCTTGTAGTTCGAACGTCGTCATATTTATGCGGTGCTCTCGGAATTTCTTTCTCTTTTATATCCTCATTTCGTCGATGTGCTGCTTTTATGGGACATTTGTCTTTGCTATTTTCTTTGGAGCGCTTAAACCGTTCAAAAGTTTATGTTCGTGGCGTAATCTTGTAGACATGAGACACTTCAATGTCTGAAACTCCTTCAGATAAAATTCACGGAACGACACATAAATTTTGTTTCATTCAGAAATTACCACTTATAGTCACTATAAGCATTCCGTACCATATAAACCGCAGACATTGGTGAGGGAATATATTCTAAGATAATTTATAATACACGATAAATACAATCTAAGACATACAATGCATCATGATAGTTATGGGCACAACTAACTTCTCGTTCATTTTAGCAGAAAATCGGACACTTCATATGAAAACAAGCGTTACAGTTCAAACACACATTTTGTTTATCGTGATGTATAATATAATTAATTCTTGGTAATATTTATTTGCCGTTATTTGATTAAGCACAAGGTTTCTTCTGCATCAGAATCCAATTACAACGATGCAGATGACATTACATACTTGATTAATACATCCATTGATTTGTTTCAAAGTACGACCTATGAAAAAATGAAGGTAATTTTATCAGCATATTGCTAATAATGCGTAACGCCTTTAATTAAATTTTGTGGACACATATTGCATTCTGTGGTCCTCGTAAGAGCTGATAGTCATTGGGAAGTCGTCGGTTATCCCTGGCTGCAGAAAGATGTTCTTTTCCCATAAATGAATTAGAAAAGATGACAGTTTTACTTATACCCCTCTACCACTTCCATCATACGATTCGACATCACCGCGATCCGAAAGCAAAACGAACCCAAGTGCGAGCGCGATTATCTTAAAGAAAACGTGAAAGTGAGAAGCGGCCTGGGTACTCTGATTTGAGAGCGCGCTCCACGTTACGCTGGTGTCAGAAGCGGCGAAAAATTATAGTTTTTGGCAAAGAATGTTTTTATATTATAATACCATTAATTTTGACGCCTAATTAATACTGGGAAAAAAATGATGGTTTACGCATGCTTTGTCATCATGCAACATGTTTTCTGTCTGTGCTAAAAAAAAATCATGATGAATTTCTCGCAATGAAATATATTAATGAGATTCGTGGGTCAACAGTTTTTTTTTCGGATTCTTCTATCCCCAACCCTTTTATGCTGTCGGAACCACCCTTAAATATCGGTTCACATTGTACGGTGGGCATTTTGGTAAAATGGTTTCGATTGCCTCCGACACAAAATATTAATATGTTTGATTGCGCGCTAACAATGGCGCTTTGTGGTGCTCACTCCCCTGTGTTTTACTATAATGGCATCGCACACCACCCACTCCTCCTCCTGCGGGAATGCTAATCCACCGACAAATGCTAATTTTATTATGGATGTTATTTTCATTTTAGCTTTCGTGCTTTGTGCCGATCTATAAAAGTAGACGTAAAAAAATCAACGTCATGCTTTCTGCTTTTCAAACACCTGTAATAGTCGAGCCGTATTTTCATTTTTACGAACGCTCCTTTCAGCAGATTTCAGCTGTGACCCATATATAGTTGTGGTGTGTGCTACTTTTTCATACACATTCTAAAGATGAAAAGATGGAGTCGTTGGAGCCGATGGTGTGGGTATTGCGATTCTGTGTATAAAAAAATATTTTTAATAAATGAAAATATTGAATAAATGGAAGTTATATTAAGCTATCTTTCAATGTACTTATTAGCAATATCCAAGTATCTAAGCAAGCGATCTTATTCTGATCATCATCATTAATCAAAATTTGAATTTCAGAATAATTGACATATCTTAGCCACCATTTCAAATATGTTTTTGCGTAAACCGGGTACACCAGCCGCATTCCTGCAATCGCATCTCGCAATTCTAAACGGGTGCCCTCTTGGAGTCCGTTCACTATCGGTTCGTAGAATATCAGAACTTCCCGCGGCCAAGACGAGCGGTCGGATCCCAATACTTAAATGGCTCCGACTGTGATGGACGATGACTCAAAACTCATCCGCTTTTATAGCAAACCTCTATTACTATTCTTTGGCTTGTTCTTAAAGCTTTACATCCGCTCTGAGGAATGTTTAATTCATCTGTTTCTGGCTGTCGCATCCGTCGTATGCCGCTTCGATTATTTTGAAACTATCATCCGGTAGTCGACACGCGTAAGATTTTCGGTGGCCGTAGTTATCCGAATTTTGCCAATTTTGAGTAAAATGTATCTTTTTATAAAAAAATTAGAAACTGAAGCTTCCACGTTTTTATTTATTTTTCACAACCCCGTAATTTTTGTTCTACATTACAATATCATCATTTTTTAATAATTATTTTCTAGATAACTTTATTAAAGACTATATTTCTTATCACAATACAATCTTGGAAAACTGCAATGAATTCATAATTTGTATTGTATGATGTCTTATTAGGTGGAGCCAAAAGTCGTTGCATATTTATACATCTTTTTGATTTAACCACATTTCTATAAACATGTGTACATTTAATTAGGTTTTTTCAACTATCTTTCATCGAATATTTTGATTCGCATTGGTACTATAACGTTGAGGCGGGGGTGCTCTTGGGGGCAGAATTCTCGGGCGGCTCCCCACCCCCACGTGCTCGTTGGGATGGCCGCTCTAGCGCACGAGTTCGTTCTTCTATCGGGCTGTGATGTTGCTGGACGAATGGATGAGAATACGAGACGGGCGTCTAATAGAAAGACTCTCTTCTCTAAATAACTATTTATTCCACACGAGAGAGATCTGGCTGCAGGAGGGACGACCTCCCGCAGTCAAGGCTAACCGATGACTCTCCTGACTCCCGCCTCCTGCGCGTCACTGCCTAACCGGCAATGTCTCCGTAGGGCCACAAGAGATGGCGCTGTTAAAATAACACATTGCATCTGAAGAGAGATGGAAGATGTCGCTGTTAACAACGCTACTACGCGGGGATGGTAAATTGTCCACGCTACAGTACAAAATACCAATTTCTAACTTCTCTCAAGGGACCACATAGATTTATTTTGCTGACATGTCGACAAACTTATTGACAGGTTGAGTGGACTCTTAATTATTTTGTAGCCAGCTTTTTACTCATTTTACTTCCCTTAAATTCTTTACAACATATATAATATGCATTGTCTTCTTCTTCTTCAAGTGCCATCTCCTCTTCGAAGGTTGGCTATCATCAGGGCTATCTCCACCTTGGAGACAGCAGCTCTGAAAAGAGACATTGTGCTCCTCCCGAACCACTGTCTTAGGTTTTTCAGCCACGAGGTGCGTCGTCTTCCGGGTCCCCTTCTTCCTACAATTTTCCCCTGGATAACAAGCTGCAGAAGCTCGTATCTGTCTCCTCTCATCACATGACCAAAGTACTCTAGTTTTTTGATTTTCAAATTTTCTAATACTTCAAGAGATTTATTCATACGCTGCAATATCACGTCGTTCTGAACTCTATCCATCCACGAAACTTTGAGCATTCTTCTGTAAATCCAGAACTCAAATGATTCTATTCGTTTGGATGTAGCTTCTGTAAGAGTCCATGCTTCTGCACCATAGTAGAGAACGGGAAGTATATAGCAGCGTACTAACCGCATTCGAAGTTCAAGGGATAAATCTTTTGTAGTCAGGACTTTTTTCATTTTTACAAAAACATTTCGTGCCTGTTCAATTCTACACTTTATTTCCTGACTGTGATCCCACTGTTCATTGATCATGGATCCGAGATATTTGTACCTACTGACCTGCTCCAGCTGCATGCCACCAGCACCGACATTAATTTTTATATTTGGTGTTTTGCTTACTACCATTACTTTTGTCTTCTTGATATTCAAATTAAGTTCATACTGATTGCTCACAGAATTCACCCGGTCAATAAGTACTTGCAGATCGCCTTCACTTGTTGCTAGCAGCACAGTATCATCCGCATAGCGCAAATTATTCAACATTATTCCGTTGGCGGATATTCCCACGTCGACTTGTAGTGCCTCCTCGAAAATTGCTTCTGAGTATACATTGAATAGTATCGGTGACAGAATGCAGCCCTGTCTAACTCCTCTTAATATTTTCATTTCTTGAGACATAGTATTCTCAACTCGAACCGTAGCTGTCTGATTCCAGTACAGATTTGCAATAATTCTAATATCATTATCATCGAGGCCAATTCGTTTTAGAATTTCCAGTAATTTGGTATGTGATACCCGATCAAAAGCCTTTTCATAATCGATGAAACACATGTAGATATCACAATTCACATCACGGCATCGCTGTATTAGAACCTGGAGAGAAAACAGGGCTTCTCTTGTACCTAAGCCATTACGGAAACCAAATTGTGTGTTGGAGATTTTTTCTTCACACTTTCTAAATATTCTATTGTGAATTATTTTTAGAAATACCTTTAGGACATGACTCATAAGGCTGATTGTTCTGTACTGTTCACATTTTTTCGCATTCGGCATCTTCGGAAGAGTAATAAACGTTGATTTTAACCAATCCATTGGGATAATACCAGATGAATAAATTTTATTGAATAAATTCAAAAATATTTCTATATTTGAAGGGTCAATTAGTTTAATTATTTCAGAGTAAATATCATCCATTCCAGGGGCTTTCCCATTTTTGGAGATTTTAATTGCGTACATTATTTCATCTTTTGTGATTGGCGGTCCTGAACCTTTAATGCAATCATGATTTTCCGCTCTAATATCCCCAAACAGTTTCCGAACATAAACCTCCCAAGTCGTCAATTTCTCTTCTAAGGATGCACATAAATTACCGTCCTCCTTCAGAAGAGTGCTATTACTGGTCGATTTACTCCCGGTAACCTCGCGGATTTTCTTGTGGAGATTAAATGAATCATATTTCTCTTGCAGTTTTTCTATTTCTACGCATTCTCCTTTTAAGAATTCTGCCTTAGCTAGCCTTATTTTATGTCTGATAATAGTATTTACTTCTTTATATTTATCAACATCAGATTTGACCATTCTTCTTGTATTCATGAGGTTTAGAATTTCCGCTGTCATCCATTGTTTTTTACAATATGTTTGCTTTGTTCCCAAGTACTCATTACTCACTTCACTGATAGTATTCTTCAATTCGTTCCATTTTAAATCGATGTCTTCGACATTTTTGTTGTGGTCACGAAGTTTCAGATTTAAGCTTTCCGTAACTGCTGTACATTTATTTGGGTCTTTTAATTGCTGTGGAAAGATTCTTTTCCCCCCATTTTTCTTATTGATTGACTTTAAACGCATTTTTATAGCGCACACTATAGGAATGTGATCGGATGATATATCAGCTCCCGGGTAGGTCTTTGCCCATTTTACACTATTTTTAAACCTTTTATTTATCATAATATAATCAATCTGATTACGTACAACATGCTGTGGGTTATCGGCTGGAGATTTCCAAGTATACAATCTCCTATCCGGAAGCTTGAATTGAGTATTCATTATCGTTAATAGTTCCTCTTGGCAGAATTCCAATAATTGGTCACCTCTGTCGTTTCTAACCCCTAGGCCAAATTCTCCAACTATATCTTTAAATTTACCCTTGCCTATTTTTGCATTAAGATCTCCCATTATAATATTAACTTCATGTTTTTTAAGAAGTTTGATCAATTTCTTGATATCAGCATAAAATTCTTGGACGACATCATCGCTCTTGTCTGCTGTTGGTGCGTATACCTGTATGATATTAATATTAATAGGTTTAGCCTGTAGTTGCAAGAGGCATACCCTGTCTGAGAATGGTATAAAGTTAGTAACACTTCCGTTCAATCTTCTACTGACAAGCATTGCAACTCCATTTTGATGTTTATCATTATTATTTCCAGAGAAGTAAACAACTCCGTCTTCATGTTGTGAAACCCCTGCTCCCAGCCATCTCAACTCAGAGATACCAAGAATGTCAATTTTAATCCTTTCCATTTCTAAAAAGGCATTTTCCAATTTTCCCGCATCTTTAAGACTTCGAACGTTCCAGGTGGCAATCTTCAAAGCTGGACCGGAGATTCTTCGCACCCTCTGACCACTTAAGGTCTGCCGGGGACTGAGGGCCATTGTTGTTTGTTTTCCAGCCATGATGATTTTACTAGGAAAGATTGTAATGTGGTGGTTTTCCGTTGCCTTCCACATCGCAGTAATTGAACCAATATTGCTTCAATATTTTCTTACCAGAACCCAACCGACATCATTTGTCTTCGGCCTCTGGTAGATACTGATGTTGCTGCTGCCCAACACCAGGCCTATTTGGTCCGCGGGAGATATTTGATTTCTCTCCTATCCACTATATCTAGTAGACCTTCCCCTATCCGCCACCCGGGGACGCGCTCTCTAGCGATGTAGGCTCCGCCGAGAGAATATGCATTGGATGATCTTTAATTGTAATTAAATTGATTAAATTAAATTTTCTTTATTTTTAATTAGAAGGATTTGTGTTGCTGATATTTTAAATATTAGCAGTCGTATCCTTGTTCATCTGTAAACACTTTAATTGGATGCTAAATAATTGGATGTTAAATAATAGTATACTGCCTATTACTTAAGGCATAACGACAAGCAATGCTTATTATTTTTATAATGATTTACATACTAAGACCTAATTCATGCACATTATTGAACGCACGCCTTACGATATTCTGCTTGGTACACACGAGGACAGTTTTCAAGCTAATAAAGCAATCCAGTGCCAACAAACCAACAAGCTAGTAGTTCTAGCTTTGTGTAAATAGAACTAGCTTCGTTTTAAAGCTATTTTTAGCTCAAAAACGGAATTAGAGCTTCCAGTCTGCCAGTTTACAAGCGCTTGCTCTAGTAGCATTAATACTAGCCTCGTGTGAACCGGGCATTATAGATCAATACTTTAATCTTGTGATGTTTATAATTTGCATATTTAAGTACGCATTATTAGAGCTAAAGTCGATTCAAATTAACGTCTATAATTTGGGCTGCAACAACATGAATTATAAATCCCAATTTAAAACGGTATTTTCGCTAGACGAAGTCCACAATCGAATGAATTTCAGATCCAATATAATATTGATGATCCATTACGATAATGTCTGCTGAGAACGAAATCGATGCGGCGATAACCTCCGATTGAACCTCGTCAGACTGTCACCGAATTAATTAAAAGGAAGGCCTGGCAACTCTTGGAGCTCGACTGTAAATTCGACTATTTATACAGCTCCGTCTCGGGGAAGTAACCGAGGCATTTCTGGCAAATAGAAGACACTCCATTTAAAAAGACGCAGTCTCCAAATACATTTTATTTATTTTGAGGTTCGTCGGAAATGTGAACCGAAGCGAGCTTCAAACAAAGCCCTCGATTTATATCGGAACATAAAATTCGTGTGCTTCCTTCCGCGGGACCGGAGTATTTATGCCGCGCAAATAAGCTGGAATACGCGAAAAATATTTATACGGCTCCGTGTGTTATTTGCGAACACTTGAATCGGCACTTCGAGATGTGCCCGCGGGCTACGCCATATCAGAAGATCTATTGTCATATCAGAAGTCTATTGATTTTTTACCAATGCTAGTATCATGTTGGCCAATCATATGCGTGTAACCTGTCTATTTGTTAATACCATGTATTAGACAGTACAATAAACTAGTCTTTTGGAGGGGGGAGGGGACTATTTTCATGTCGTTATCTTGAATGTATTTATATTAATTCTTTCGCGACGGGTGACTCATATTTGAGTCTTAATTCTCAGTGCTTGGTGACGGAAGACTCACAGGTGAGTCTTTAAGTAATCTGGTTTTCAATGATGTTAAACTATCGCACAGACGAAAATCTTTTCTGAAGAGATGTCACTAGAAGGATTTAATGAACTGATTTTAAAATAAATTTTGGCGCTGCGGGTACATTGCACCTAAAATTACCGACTGATCGCTTCTTGCGTGTGCACCGTTGCCGGTTAGGTGGTTACGCGCAGGAGGCGGGATTTGGGAATAGTCGTCGGTTGGCCTTGGTTGCGAGATGACGTCCTTCTTGCAGCCAGATCTCTCTCTTTCTCTCGTGCTGAATAAAAAGTTACCTAGAGAAGAGAGTATTTTTGTCCGACGCCCGTCCACTCCCATACATCCGTCCGGCCACACATTATTTGAAAACGACGAACCCGTGCATTAGCGCGGCCATCCCGACGAGCCCGTGGGAGCGAGGAGCCGCCCGGGAGCCCCCCGCTCCAATGTAACGATAAATTATTTTTTACATTTTCTCCATATTATTTTGAAAAATACTCGCTAATTTTAGAGTTATTTACAACTGTATAAAATATCTAGCTTTGACGACGCCTGAGCCCGTTGAGTGAGAGTTAATACTGAAAAACGCCCAACAGCGTTGTTTGTGTATCCGTAGGAACGCTTGATAAGTGATATTTGCAGATATGTATGTATATATATAAAAATGAATATCTTTTTATAAGTTTGTTTGTGGAGTATACATTCCTGTATCATTCATCTGATTGCGATGAAACTTCGGTGAGTTATTGGAAACGTATCCAAGAAGGTTTTTAAATTAGCACAACCATTGTGTGTGTGCGGATTTGGTTTTGCGAGCGGTTGCATTATGTTGGCGCATCTGGCGAAGTGAAGCGTGGGCGCGGAGACGGGGATAAATAGGATGCGCGCGCAATACAGCTAGTGAACTCTGCTCACAGGAGAGAAAGAGACAGTCGGTCTTCGAGGCGAGAGCGAGCGTGTGCATGTTTTTATATCCTAGTCCTTCAGCCCGCGCTACACGTAGCCCGAAGTAATAAATCACGTAATTGTATTACTGCGTTTCTTTTCAAATAATTACTACTACTATATTAAATTGCTTCAACGTATAGTCTTAGTAAATATTATATGAGTAATCGAGACTGTTGTCTAATATATACTTATTTCAAGATGCCATATCTGTTATCGGATGTAGACGATCGCCATGTTAGCGTTTCTTAGGGGTTGAGGATTTTTATATGAGGGTTCTTATTGCCATGTTGGAATGGGATTTTCTAGGTGGGAGTGAGTTGCGAAAGTATCATTATTAACTATGTTTCAATTATTGTTACTAATCAGTCATTCATAGGCAGTACTGCGCGATAAACCCAAGCGACACAAGACGCTGTTATATTTTTTTAAAATAAATTATATTTTTTTAGGACAGTAATAGGCTTTGGAGCTTTCAAAGCTCGGCCTAAAATACTAAGGGTGTCTTTTGGATTGAAATCCACTGAAAGGCCGCCACATCGCTAATTCTCTCTGACGTACACATAATATGAGCATAATTCCGATAGCCGCTGACCTTTTCTATGTTCGATAAAATTATTCGTCCCTCGAACATAATGCAAAGGTCAACGTAAAAAATAGATATTTTCACATAGTTTCGCTGCTTTTCAATTGTCCTGTATGTAAATAGACATCGGGTATTGTTAGCACCATACGGGCGCATAACGAATCCCGCAACACCCCATTATGCGTGAAATCGATACATTTAGCAAGAAACTTGTGCCATGTAATTTTCTGTAATGGGGAAGATTACTCAAAGACTGGGATTACTCGCCCAAATGGAAGATCGCTGTATTAGCCCGAGCCCTAAGTGGGTGGATTCCCTTTTGCCGGCTGAGAAATTGGACGTTCAACTCGGCCTGTCCGGAGTTATGTCAGACCGCGACAAGTCCCGTCATTTCGATTCGGGCTGGTTGGAAACATTTAGCGCCGAGCGTCTAATTTTCAATTCAATCAAGATAAATTTATTATCTTCCATGATCTTCCATCCTGGGGAACAATCGTGGCTGCGCCGCGCGGTACGCCGAATTGCTGTTAAATTATAATTACATCTGGGCAATTAGCTCTCGCGGCAGGAAATAGCATTCAAATATCTATTCGAATCCATCCAATTAAATATACAGCTCCATTAAATATTATATTTGGCAATTCCAAATTTATTCGCGGATAATCGCTTAAATGCTTGCAGCGCTTAATAATTCAAGGCTTATTCTTAGAATATCCTTGCTGAAAGCTGTCCAATTAACTATTTTCGATATTAACTCCATATTATATATAATTGATTTTACAAAGTGGTGAAACATAGATAATAACATCACTCTAGTACAGTACACGAGACATCATATAGGCGCCAGTCAAGGTTAAGTTAGATTAGATGAAGCTTCAAGAATAATCTGGTAAATATTAAGATAGATCGAATATAAAAGAGATGTGGACGGATCCGACCAATAGTCTTGGCCGCGGAAGACCTGGACCAACAATCATATGTTAGCACCTTCTACGAACCGATAGTGAACGTACTCAGAAAGGCCATCTGTTTGGAAGCGCAAGTCCCTGAGGTGGAGTCCAATTGACTAGTACACTTGCATACATGTTAAATATTTAGTAATATTGACTCTTGGTGACGATTTCTTTGTATATTTTTTCTTCCTCCAGTGATCTACGAATAGAAAATAGCATACATATTAAAGGGGTCGTATTTTTTCCGCCACCGTCCCACGAGGGTTGGCAGTAACACATGGTATGTGGCCATCTTCGTGACACTTATGTTCCCAGGCACAAAACACCGCAGTTTTTCACAGGGGACCCAATTTGCCTCTTCTGACTATTTTATCGTCAGTAAAATAAAACCTTACATATATATGTAATATCTAAAGCTCTTATAACCATTACTATCATAATTATCATTATCAGCTTAATGAATCGTCTGCGTGATAATGATCTCTCCAATTTATTTGTGTCCATGTTAATTTTTTACATTCAGATATTGATATTTCGATTCGTTTTTATCCAAGAACTATCATCAAAATTGTATATAAATTTTGACAATCTTTAGATTTATATTATCACCCTCGTCTTCATTGGGTATTTATATTATAAGCTTACCGTAAGAACTTGAAACTTATAGCGTCGGGAGAAAATGATCCGATATGAAAACGCCATTCTTGCGAGTCACGTGGTTTGATTGCGGCATTAATGGCGGCTTATTGCGCACATAGCCGTAAAGTCGTATAGCGCGAGCCTTCTTTGGCCCTTTCCGGTCTTATGTCGAATCTCATTCGACATCGATTTCTACCGCGCGGGTCTCATGTCGAATGTCATTCGACATATTTTCTCATTGTTATTATTATTGAATTAAAATGCAATGCAACATTTTTTTTTCAATTGTATCTATTAGAACAGTATGTTAACCATAGGATAAATGATTTTTTTGCTCATTGAAATGTTTAACTGTCTTTTTGGAAGGGATACGAAAGGGTCGTTTTAACATTTACACTTGCTCCGAATTGTTACCGATTTTTAGTATATTTTTTTTACCAATCCACAAGGGAAACACAAATACTGCGCAGTGTGTTCCAATAGAAAAATTCCCGGCGGTAGGAAAGAAACCCGCTACATATGAACTGAAAATCTAGTGTGGACCTGGTGGGAACAAATACAATTTTTTTGGGGACCGGAAAGGGTTAATGTGAGAGTGTGAGTTGTCAGAAAAAGCCGATCGCCAAGATCGGCTTTTTCCGATCGACCCGAATGAGAAGTTCGTCTTCTGAAAGTCTCGCAGTTGGGTCTTTTTTGTCAAAGTCTAAAAAAACCTCCAGATCGAAGAAGTTGTTCTTTTTTTATTTTCTAGTTATCTTTATCCACCTTTCGACGCTTCTTCGTCGGTCCTATTGTGAATTGACTACGTGGACCAATTTGCCCGATTTCCCTTTAACGTAACTTTTTTTTATATTTTGGGTGGCTCCTATAAGAAAGCCCCGGCCACCGACAATGCTTGCGCCATTTTTATTTGTCCCAGACCTCCTTCCTCCAATTGTCCAGGCCCAGTCGTGCGGCATCTGTTTTGACCTGGTCAGCCCAGTGTACCCGAGGTCTTCCGCCGGGTCTATTGTCATTCGGCCCGGAATCCAAAATGTTTCGAGGGACTCTATTAGTGTGCATCCGTGCTACATAGCCTACTCATTGGAGACGGCGGGTTTGCTTGTTATCGACACTTTGCCGTACATGTCCATGACCTCTCTTGTTCTCATGACTTTGGAGTCAGAGATTTCGTCGCGGAGGAGTCCGAAAATTTTGAACTTGAAAACCCTCGCCCGACGTATTATTTTATTGCTTTTTGACTGTTTTAACAATAAGTAAATACTTTCTGTATATCGTCTGCATCCGTATAAAATCCAACTGATCCAAGAACTTACAGTAAATTACCATAGATAATGCAATATGTTTGGGCAGCTGAATAGCAATACTCTCTTCTCTAAATAACTATTTATTCCACACGAGAGAGAGAGAAAGAAATCTGGCTACAGGAGGGACGATCTCCCGCAGCCAAGACTAACCAACGACTCTTTCGACTCCCGCCTCCTGCGCGTCACTCCCCAACCCGCAGCGGTGCACGCGCAAGAAGCGATCCGTCGATATGCAGGTGCAATGTCTCCGCAGGGCCACAAGAGATGGCGCTGTTAAAATAACACATTGCACCTGAAAAGAGATGGAAGATATCGCTGTTAACAGCGCTTTGTGGCTTTTTGTAGCATCGCAAATTGAGTGGATATCTCTTATATAATTTTTTAAATTTGCATTTTAAAATTGAGTGTTCTTATTGAAAAGCCCCGTATGCCCAATTAAGTGTGCCGATATATCGGTTCACGTGTGATTAAATCCCCTATGTTTGATTTGGGAAGTGTCCCGCTGAATCCAACCCCCATGAGCACTTGACCCCGTCACCCCCGCGAGCAGGCCCGCGTGGGGGCTGCAAGTATATCCTATCGCACTAACAACGTGTCGTTTCCGAGCCGTATCCATTTCCGCGCGTACTTACTACCCTTTTTATGATAAAATTTATTTTCCTACCCCCGCGCCGCGGTTCATTAATATTGTTTTTGCGTGCGATCGATGGGCCATTAAAGTGGCCGCTTTAGAATTTAATTACACACTCGTCGGTAATGTTCCCGTATGTAAATCGAAAAGACCGGAGGATTTTCGGGCGCAAATTCGTGTCTATTTTCATACGTTTATTTTTGAGGCGTTCGAATTAAATGGATAAAGTGGCTGGTATAAATCAAGTTTTTTTGTGTGCTGTAAGATTTTTGTAGAAAATATCCGGATCGGAAGTCGTTTCATGCAAATTGTTTCTGTACTCTAATTGAAAATGATAACAAAAATTGGGGTAATCGACTTTTTTTTTATAACCACAAACCATCATTCATTCCCAGACATTCTGTCCCGAACCACTTGAGATCATAGCGATCTTATTTTTGATAAAAGAATTTTCCTGGAAAATTTAATTTTTCACACATCTCAAATGAGTCCCTTTTAAACCACATTATTTTTCACCACAACGACAGGCAAATATATTTTCCCACATGACAATGGTTCAAGAATACCATATGATGTGTACATGAATAGCATATTGCATACATGGTTGTAAAATAGTCGGCAAGTGATATTGATTAAATAATTATACGTTTTGCAGCACTTGTCCTGTTTCAGATCGTTGTCTCTGCACATCAGACAATAAAGCAATCGGTGTCTGAATAAAATATTAAAATTGAGTAGTCGCTTACAATTTGGTATTTTGCTCGAAGTCTTTAATAATGATGCATGAATAATATTAAAAGTGTTATAGTTAAATGTATGTAATGATTAGGCCTGATCCACACTATGGTGCCGGTAACGGTTCGATCTCGCTCTCGGTCTCGGTCCGGTCAAATATTCTCATACAAAAAACGGGATTGGAACGATCCGATAGTGTGAATACTCTGATTGTTTCTTGTGTAAGAATATTTGATCGGACCGAGACCGGAGCGAGATCGAACCGTTACTGGCACCATAGTGTGGATCAGGCCTTATGCGTCACGCGCTCTCATTAAATCGCCCGGTGAAGCTGTGAACCTATAAGCCATATTTACTACTGCTACGTGATTCCCAGTTACGTATACCCAGAAACTTTTTTTGAAAAACGTGTCATGGAGACTGTAACGTTGGATCATTGGTAGAAGCATCGAACATAATAGCGCGTGAGGTAGTATTATTTGTGTCAATATTATTACAAAGTTGATCCTTTCTCATTTTGTTGTTGCTATCATTGATAACAATTTTTGAGACCTATAAATAAATATTATATAAATGTCTTATCCCTACAAGACTGAAACTACGTTGTAGCTGCTTATAATAAATATTATATGTACTTAATATTGCAACGTTTTGAAAGTCGCAATGCTTCAATCAAGGTCCCGCGCTACAATTTTAGCCACGTCTCCTGAATCCCCAGCCACCTTTTATTGAAAGTAGACGACGTTTATTTAATAATAGTTAACTTAAAGTACTTGTAGACAAAAAAGCATCTTTGTATATTTTAATTTAATATCGTTATTTACAAATGTACAATTATCTAGGTTTCAATTATTGTTATTAATATCTGCTATGTTGAAAGCTCATGCTGTACTGAAGTAACGTGGGCGATTTACCATCCCCATAGCGCTGTTGGTCTGAGTGGGTTTGATTCGCCCCAGGAGGCGGGAGTCGAAAAGAGTCGGCGGTTGGCCTTGGCTGCGGGAGGACGTCCTTTCCGCAGCCAGATACCTCTCCCTTGTGCTGAATAAGAAGTTACCTAGAGAAGAGAGTATTTTCATTCGATACCCGTACATCCCCATCCATCCGTCCGGCTGTGCATGATCCGATAAAAGAACGGACCCGTGTGTTAGCATAGCCATCCCGACGAGCGAGCATTTTCATGGCGAATGTTTTTAAAAATTTGGTCGTCACTAGTCCAAATGTTAAACCGCCGGACTACCTACAGTTTTGTTACATAACTTAAATAGAAAGGTATCAAAATAATGTGTAACGTTTCGGAGCCCTGGCCAACTTCTTGAGCCTCCATTTCATTACCTTCGCCGCTGCGATAGTCCTCCGACTGTCACCTTGTTCGGTCCGCGGAGACTGCACCGGGGGTCATTAGAAGCACCGGGACGCTTATACTCCGAAATGCGTACCCGTTGCGAAAGTCTTCTTCGCCGTCTCCTATCGTCCCAAATTTTGGAGAAAATGTTCCGGATTCGCACTCAATTTGATATAATTTTGGCAATGGTTATTATAAAAAAAAAGTTAACATTCTCAGAACCAAGTTTGCACTTATCCTATGCATGTTCAGCTCTTCACTAGTAATAATAATGTTTATTCTAACTCGAGCTCATTGCTTTGTTTATGGTGGGATAGAGACATAATTGAGTGCTCCCTGTAATATTAAAATATTAAAATTATTCTTATTTGAGTGTTTTTTGTGCAGAAATGTCAAGAACTACAGAGGCAATTATTATGCTCATTGTTGGAAGACTGTCTACCATTATTTTGTTCTTCGCTCGTGTGAAGATAATCTGTCATCTTTGACATGCAATGAAAACAAACTAACCGGTCTATTCATAATAATCTATTGACACAAGCAATTCAACAACAGCTAATTCTGTTGTAGCAGTTTGCAACAATAATTGCCAATTTCCACAATCATGTAGTAGAGCTATTTTTATTCAAACCAGCGTCCACTTAGTTGATTCGAGTGGTCTTGTCTTCGCAATGACAAATTGGAGCAGTTTATTCGACCAATTTTTCGAATGATGACCCTGTTAATTTTTCATCAGCGACATGACGTGACTCTGGACGTCCTGTCGGCCCCATGCTGCTGGACATGTCTCCATTGGCCTACGAGGATAATTCCACCGAAACGGGAATCTGGCTATCATCTTGTTCTGAATCTTCTTTCTAATTCTCCGTCATATTTCGTTATATTATTAGATTGATTTGTACATATTTTGGACTCTGTAAGTTCATCGGCTTTGTGCTCAAGCAAATTATAGTACATTCACATTCAAATAAGACAGAGTCGATTATAGATAAATAATACTTATTTTAAAATTACAACTAGTTTTAAATTGCTTCATGTCGAGTATTATTCAGAAGCCTTACACATTTATAGGGTTTAATATGAATACTGTTGAATAACGTATAATTAATCCTTACAATGCGCAAAGCATACATTGATATATACGTTCATAATGGCCATGCATTATGTTCGAACACATAAATATTCTATATTTATTACTTAAAATTGATAAATGATATCATCATAGTGTGCAGCCACAAACAGTCCACTGCAGAACTAGGGCCTCTTCAATATCCATTCATAGGAAGGGGTTGCATCCAATTCGTCTGTGTCATACATTCACCTCATCGTTTGCTCGATATTGAAGACATTATGACCTATGAGTTTTATTTAGAACGCTCAGCCAGTGGGCTACCTGGATGAACGTGTCGAAGGGCGCTATCACAACCGTCTTGATAGGAAAATTTGTAAAGATTGAGTGGTTTTCTTCAGGAAATAGTGGAAAACTACTCTAGGTGACCGTTGATTTTTGTGTTGAATTCGACATTGTGGCGTTAACACATTCCCGTCGGGTTACCCATGGCGTTGTCTTTTGCCTGACGCGGTGTGTATTTGCGATTATCGCGTTAGAACCTAGAGAAAGACACGCATAAACGTAATTCGACGGAAATGTGTTAATAATAAACGTTATGTAGAATATGAACAGCATTTTTAATTAAAAAAAAGCAATTGAACATTGAAATCGACTCCAAATTCAATGTCGATAACTTGCCGTCTTTTTTGCTTCCAGTCCACACAATGTCTATTTTGGCGCGTGTATTTGATGAGGGATTGAAAATAATTTTTATTTGCATTTTTATCGATTCACTTATAGGAAGACCCTCGTCAAACCTTGCGCGATATTACATTTGTATATTCAAAGAGCGAAACCGCAGTATTTGCGTAGGCCTTTTTTGCGCTGGGAATATTATTGTATTTATTTTGGCAACAGTTTAAGTCCTTCAATATGTTTTTTTTTCGTATTGGAGATTTTAAATATGATTTAATATTTTGTGTCCGAGTTTCATTTTGACACAAATGTTCATATTCATTTTTTTTGACTTGTATGAAAATTTTCTTAATTAAAATTGTGCTAAACAATTAACCCCGGTGTGTACCAATTAACTGTAATCCATAGCACATAAAATATATAGCCTAATTCTATTTTCGTTACATGGTTAGTTATTCATGTGGTGTTTCTGTTCTCATGCTTTGTTTACGTCTGAAGTTGATAGCGAAGTCATTATTTTAGAACTAGTAATGTACTTGTTTCCTTCGGGATACGTTTGGAAGCTGCGGTTTTCTAAACTACTCTATTCTCATAATAAATCTGCTTGAAGCAAAATTACTGTTGTGAAGTTGACTGAGGTGCACAAATGTATTGATAAATATTTAAGCTCATTAAATTTGATCCAATCGGAACAGAAAAGAAATTAATACCTAAAATAATATAAAAACTATATGTTTATAGTACTGTATTTTCGCTATTGTATAGTTCAAGCAAAATTAATTTGTGTGAACAGTTAATAGATGGCGCACGCTCACACTGCAACGTTATAAAGTGATGCAGCAGAGCGATTTTTTCCACGAATTCATAAATTGCAATTATTACAGCCCGACGAAATTTCGTTTCAATATTCAACAGCCCTCAAACAAAGGCTCGCGTCACCACCCCAAACCCCCTCGGGCTTGTTCGGGTGCAACTTTGCTTTGTTTGCGCAATTTGCGGCCTTTCCAGGCTCCACCAAAGCTTTGTGCTTGTTCTGCAACCTTCTGCATTGCGCCGCTTCAAATATCTGAAAAGTAATAGCAGTTTTTGCAGTTTCGTGACTCCGAGGCATTATGCATTGCTTTGTTTAAAAGTGTTGCACGCGCACAGCGTAATTCGTGTTGATTGGCTTTTAATTTTAACTTAATGAATCATTCCAAACGTTTTTCTTCTCTTTTGCAGGAACAAGCTCATTCTGCTGCCTTGGCAGCTGCGGCTCCTGAAGAAGCAGACGATCTTTCGCCACTTCCACAGCCAGCTGCTCAACCGGCTCGCAGACGTGGAGGAATCAGTGCCGAACCGTACACCGAAGAAGATGCCGCAAGCTATGTCAAAAAGGTTTGTTTCAAGTCTAATAGCCTTATTTAAAATTAATGTGTCATCACTACATGGAATAAATCTCGAAATTTAGATAGAAAGCGTCACTAAATTCGCTATTTTGATTATAGACTTTGAAAAAGCATTTGATCACGTATGACACGTTATACATACAGTTGGATTATTTGCAAGATAAGGCAAGCAAGATTTCCAGTTATCCATCTTAAAAATATTGTAGAATAACAAGTATGTTATTCTGGTATGAATATGGCTATTTTCCAGAGTCTGGATTTGAATCTAAACATAATCTAAAATACAAAAGTGATAAATTCAATGCTATAAAAGCAGAAATATTATGACTATGAATAGTTTTATGGATCATTAAATAGCTAGTTAAAATAAACACAGGATGAATTCAATATTCCAGACTCACATATAGGATGAAAAGTATTAGCGCGTATGTTGAAATTATTGAATTTTATGGTGAAACAATAAAAGATATTCCGGAGATGGTCTTCCAGATCTGGAAACACCGCCACACAGAAGTGTATCAACGCAGGAAGGTGCTATTTAGAATATTTTTGAGCAATTATACAAATATATTCAATAAATATCATTTTATGAATTTGGCCGCATTACTTATGGAACATAACAACAATTTTTGACGAAACTAAAAAATCTTACAGCATTTATGTTTTTCATTTTGTGCGCTGAAGACTCAAACTAAAAAAGCGCGTTTTCGCGCGAACGGACTTATAAAAGCGCCGCGCGAAAGGCGCATTTACAAGTAAGCGGACCGGAATGAATTAAAACATGATTTGTTGTTATCTAATATATATAAATAAATCTCTTTGTCCGTATTTAATGCGCTGCCATACAGTTCATCAGAATGCGATAAAACTTCGTCCACTTATTGCTAAGGATTGCGCGAGTAACATAGACATAGTCTAATGTATAAAAATCAATGTTTGTTTGTCCGTATTTAATGCGCTGCCATACCGTTCATCCGATTGCAATAAAACTTAGTCAACTTATTGTTTATACCTGCGGGAATAACATAGGCATAGTAAAAATATTGTTTGTGTACGCATTTTATATATATTATATTCATGGAAGACTTGGATGTTTTCACAGAACGGATTTATCTTCATGGTGTGACAAAACCAAGAACATCCTTAAATTATTCAGCGCAAATGATCTAATACCTTAATAGAAGAAAGAGGTTATTAGGTCAGTTAAGAAACGCATACACGTGGATGAAGATTGACGAGATGGTCATCTATGTCTGATTTCACATATGACACTCTAAACAGAAATATCGATGATCATGTTTTTATCCAAGACGTAGTATAACTTGTGGTTGTTTTATACGAGGGAAATTCAAATATAATTCGGAATTCAATGTGCAGATTTATTGGTGATATATTAAAATAGAAATGGAGTATCTTATTTTTCTACGTAGTCCATTAGATAAAAAAAATCCATTGGATAGGAAGTTGTGAACGTATTGTTTGACCGCAGCGTTGTCTTGAAATCGAAATTGAATTCTTGACTTTCAGACCTTCATGAAACCATTGGGTCCAATCAAACACTCGATTCTTACTTAGAGTAGCATAATCGAACTATGCCTCAAGTCTCTTCAAAATTTCACTTGATTTCTCGGCTTCTTTCTTCAGTGACGGGATCAAGAAGCTTCCTATTCGATGGAATAAATGTATTTCTAATGAAGGGAACTATGTGTTCCATTTGTATTTTTATATATTACCAATAAATTTGTACAGCGTTCCAAGTTATATTTAAATCTCCCTCGTATATGCATTATTTTATGTAGACTATGGATGTGCTTACGTAGATATCGAAAGTGGAATTGGGAATCATGACGTCTATATTGTGGCCGCATTTCGCCAAACCCGGTTATATTGTGGATCTGGAAAGCTGGTCGGTTTTCGATTCGCCATACGATAAAGCAAAGGCGTCTTGAGTGGTCTTCGAGTGGTTTCTGGGAGCCTTCGCTATCGTCCTTTTTCTCCTCGAGTGTCTACAGAACGTGATCGGGAGAATGTCGGCACAATCGCTTACCTGCTCAAATTCTCTTTGAGTCAAACGATATAAATTTGCGATGAGTTTTGCTATCAAAGCCACCGCTGCTGGTTTTCGACATGAGTAGCTCCGTAAGTGGTTGAAAGGGTTGCGATTTTCATCGGCGGAAAACCGCAACATTCATCCCTCTTTGCGATAAACATGTTATACTATGTGTTTGACCCGTTTAAATGTTTTCTTTTAATAGGTCGTTCCGAAGGATTATAAAACGATGGAGGCGCTTTCCAAAGCCATCGCGAAGAACGTCCTGTTCTCCCATCTGGACGAGAACGAACGCTCTGACATTTTCGACGCCATGTTCCCGGTGAATTGCTTACCTGGCGAACCTATCATCCAGCAAGGCGACGAAGGGGACAACTTCTACGTCATCGATTCGGGCGAAGTCGAGGTAAATGTGATATCTTGTTAAAAATGTGATACTTTTATCGATGCCAAAACATTGTCTTATACAAGACTCGATTGCCCGAGGGCTGAAATCTCTCAGTTTCTTCCCGCAAAACACGTGTTGTAACCTTTACAACGGCTAATTGAAACTTGGAGGCATGTTTCGGTGGCTTTTGTGGTAATTGGAGTCGCCCTAGTAAAGCAAAGACAGACGAATATACCCAATTAACAAGCGTGTTACATGAACACTTTAACCCTCTAAATGACGTACGACGATATATCGTCGTTGGCAGCAATCGCGCAAAGTGCTAGCGGCGATATATCGTCTCATATGCGATGACGCCCTCATACCCTTTGAGTAATGTGCTAATTTAAAATCATCATAAACGTAGATGCTATATTTGTATGTCCGCCACTTATACAAATCCACTTATCTGTCAGGACCGTCGCAGCGTGTATGAAGCTTGTACATACATAAATAAATACTGCCAATACCACACAACTTCGATCATTTCTTCAAGTAAACAATACATGAAATCGATTCATTATTGATTGTAATTTACTACTAGTTCTATCGACTAACAAGGAAATGTTTGTTGCATTTTGTTTAAAAATGGATCCAAAGAACTGCAATAATATCCAACTGCAAAAAGAATCCTTATTTCATCGTTGCTCGTTGATAATCTTATTTGGCGCGGCTTCGTCATAACAAGTTGGTTGTAGTGAATCCGGAGCACTTATAATTTGCACGCCTTTGAGGGGTGAATGGTCAGCTCGATTTCCTTTTAACACATTACTTGACGGGTCACCGATTCTTTTGTCACGCTTGTTTATTATTAGCATAGGGCTGTCGACTTGTATTGGTTGATTGTGCATAAAATGCTCTTTTTTTTTTAAAAAAATCTTGTTGCTGTTTCAGGTCCTCGTGAATGGTGAGATGGTGACAATGATCGGCGATGGCGGTAGCTTTGGAGAGCTGGCTCTCATCCATGGTACACCTCGTGCAGCTACCGTCCGCGCTCGCGTCACCACCAAGCTATGGGGTCTCGACCGCGACTCCTATCGTCGTATTCTCATGGGATCCACAATCCGCAAACGCAAGCTCTATGATGAATTCCTATCGCGCGTCTCCATTCTAGGTTTGTTATATTGCCTTCATATTATTTAAAATACTCCAAAGAAACTAATAATAAATACCGCAACCAAAAAGATAGAGAAGACGATTATAAAATGGTAAATTTAGGCAGATCGAGGATCATCCAGAAAGTAAGGTTACAATATTTATATAGGATCGAAAAATACTTGTATTTAACTGAAATTCACAGGACTACTTTACAAATGTATTGAACTATTTTTCAATATAATCGCATTGAGATCGAGACATTTCTGTAGTCGGGGCACCAGCTTTTATATGCCAGTGTCATAGATTTCCACCGCCAGCTCTTTTTGGATTGTCTTTTGAATTCTGGGATGTAGAGACACATCCACATCTCATCCCCCGTCACAAAGTCACAAGTTCAGAAAAGCTTCTCCCTCAGAAAATGTCAGGAAACTTGTGAAGTTTGTCAATTATGTACAAGTTCGTCAGATATAACTGATGGTCTTCTACTCTTTGCCTCGTCGTGCGTATCAATACAGCCTTCTCTGAACAACCTAATTCACTTCCTGATATGTTGTCGACTCATCACATCACTACACAACAATATGGTTGGATAAAAGGGCTATCACTTTTTTATCCATAAGTAATGAGAGAACTTCATCTGGGGGTAATATAAGAAGCTTAACTCTGTCCTTCCTCCTCCAACGCACCTTCGGGTGTACGTGTTCTTTTTTTCCGCAAAGAGGGGAAACGTTGTATACACACTGCCGGGCTCAGGCCCGTGCCCGACAGTAGTTTAGGATTTTGTATACACTAAAACCTCTCCTTGTTCACCTTGTTGTGCCCGGCCCAACCTGTTAGACATTTGCCAGAGGCGACATCCCGGGTCTCGGGCCCTCCCCGCTTACCATTTATGTGGTGTCTCCCCCCAGGGCCGCTAAAGCGGCTCGGTGCCTGATCCTCTCGGCGTCCTCCTTGGATGCGATCACCTCAGAGGCGAAGTTCCCCCAGGCTGTCCATTTTTCCTCAGCTTTCCAGCATCGAATCCATCATTTCATTCTTCGATGCTCTTCCGTTTCTCCTGTGGAGGTGTGGAGAATTCCCCGTTCTTCTTCCTATGCTTTACATTCAAACAACGTGTGCTCTGTGTCATCCGTCTGTGTCTTGCAGTGATAGCACTCGGTGGTCGCCTCTTTGCCTATCCATTTTAGATAGGTTCCGAAGCAACCGTGCTCAGCGAGGAGCTGAGTCAGATGATAGCTCAGTCGTCCATGTCTTCTTTCACTCCACTTTCTTAGTTGGTCGTACTGCGGGAACCTCGCTTCCTTTGGAGGAACAAGATGTGGACACTTGGACGTTCTGCGCGTAGCGTTTCTCGTGGGGTTAAAAGATCAGTGGATGACACTCTGTGTGGCTAGTCCGGGGAAACCCGCAACAGAACGCACAACGGCGCTGGTAATAGGATCTGTTATCCCTATAAAAACCCTCCACACTGGTAAGACGTCTGTCGTTCTGTCTTCTTCTTGATGTGGCTTTTAGTAATTACTTTTATGGGACTATTGCCAATCATTTTTATATGATTTTCATAGCGAAAGTGTTTTTTTTTTAAATATGGTCGCCAGATACACCTTCTGTAGATTCAAATACATAACAATCGAGTTATTAGTCCGACCGCTTATTCGCTGGACTACGTATAGGTTTTTATAGCCTTTCTTGTCCTTCTCATAATTTATGAAGTTTTTTATAGCCTTTCTTGTAAAATTCATTACGACCTCAAATCTCCATTCGTACCTTAGTCTATTCGCAAGATCCTTTTTTTTGTAATTTGGCTACCATCTAACTTATCTTCCCTTTGTTTTTGTTAGCTTGGTCAATCATAAGAGAAATTGTCCAAACTTATCTATCTAAGATACACAATAGACAGAAGTACCGAAGGTGATCCTATTTGAGACACTATTATGGGTCTCAAATGTATCTCTTTCAAGCTTGAGCATATGTGTTCCTTTGTTACTAAAATAGTAAACACTGCAATAAAGCTGTATTTTGTCTTTCCAAAACATTTGCGTTTATATTGGAAGTGCTAAAAATACGTGCCGTTTTTACACTTCTGTTTAAAAAGTTATTAAAAAATAAGGGCCATAAATTTTGTAATGGTTTTCTTCTTCAATATACGCTAGGTTGATGAATATATTAAAAAAATTCAATCACCATATAAAATATTTGATCTTTACACTGCATCTATATTTAATACTATCATATTATTTATATTGATCTAATACATTTTTAATGTTTATATTCTTTACAGAAAGTCTCGAAAAATGGGAAGAGCTTACTGTAGCCGATGCTTTAGAGTCAGTATCATTCGACGACGGAGAGACAATTGTCAGACAAGGCGAACCAGGAGATGATTTTTACATTATCGTCGAAGGTATATAACGTACACCAATAAAATAATTATATCGTATAGAATGATACTAAGCGAATAAATTAATGCTTCAGGAAGCGCTCTTGTATTACAACAACGCGCCGAGGGTGCCGGTCCTCGGGAAGAAATCGAAGTCGGACGATTAGGTGCCAGCGATTACTTTGGAGAAATAGCTTTGCTTTTGGATCGACCACGTGCCGCTACAGTACGTGCCATCGGACCTCTCAAATGCGTCAAGCTTGACCGCGCCAGGTAACCATCGCATCTTTCATCGATTTGATTTATTCATTGTATTATTTTTTAATTTAATATATCCGTCTGCTTTTAGATTCGAGAGAGTCCTCGGTCCCTGCGCTGATATATTGAAGCGGAATATAACACAGTACAATAGCTTTGTCTCGTTATCGGTATAACTCACAATATATTACTATCTTCATGTATGGGTAATCGACAAAAGTATTTTTTCCCTTGATGTGCCTGAAAGGTCCACATGTTTTTTTGTGCCTGTCATTTCTTCTGGTAGAGAATGTAATTTGAAACACTTGCTGTAATATATTTTGTGATACTGAAACGTTGACAGTTTCTTAAAATAAAAATCTCATACAAAATTATCATTAGCGATAGGGATGTCTCACAAAGAATCTGAACGAAAATATAAACTTAAACGGACGCTATTGATTAACGTCTCGATAAAAAAATTTAACTGCTGTAAATCGTTTAATAAAAATGTGTAATGTAAAGTTTTTTGTTCATATTTTCAGCAGGAATGATATTTATAAGATAAATATATTATGAACTGACGTTAGTACACTTACTGGCTAGGTGTAATTGATGCATTATTTTATTTAAATTATTAACATAACATTTTAACTTTGTGTTGCGAATCAATTTTTTTCACATGTTGTCATTGTGTAATTGTTAGATCGAATTTATGTAAACGGGCAGAGCAGATTCAGAACTACGTGCAATTTTAATGTTGCTTGTGCTTGAAACTTTACCGAGGCATTTATTAATTGTTGTGGAAATATATACGTGTATACATTTTAAGTCGATTGGATATCTAGCGGCGATGCAAAATCATTGTGCCAAATATATTATGCTTAATTTAATTTCATTCTTGTTTGGATTTTACTATTAGGACGTATTCGTTTGTATAAGCGCAAAAACTTATATGCATAATTAAAATTGATGTTATCCTTGCAAGTATATTGGTGTTAATCTACGGGCAGGTAGTCTGAATCTGCTAGACCTCACTTATTCATTATTTATGTGTATCATGAGTTTTTATTTCATTCACTGAAAATGTAACTTTATTCTTATACATATAAATAAAGTTAATGGGTATAATCAATGGTGTTTTTAATTTTATTTGTATATATTAAATGAATTTCAGTTTTTTTTGAGCTTTTGACTAATTCGTTTGAGTTGTTCACAATAAATGAACACTGTAATGGTCTGATCGGGTTTGAGCAATTCTTAATAAATAACTCCATAAAAATCCCACCACTCACAAAAAAGGACTTTCTTTATTTGTTGATCGAGGGGTGGGAATAGGTACTTGTCTGGAGGAAAGCCGTTGTTTTTCATACAAGTATAACACAGTCAAATAAGACAATTTCATTAGATATTTTCAGGATTTCCATTAAGAATATCTTCGCATTTCCGATTAAGCCATCCTAATACTACTTCAATTTTAAATTAAAAATAAAAAGCGGTCATGCTTAACCCCTAAAGGAGTACTATCCCAGGGCCTGGGACCCCTCCTCCACTATTCAGAAAGAGCATTCTTATACATTGAGCTCGGAGACAGACAGAGACAGAGAGAGAATGTAGCACAGTTCAGGAGACAGAGACGGAGAGCTTCCCCGCATACATTGCACGATTGTATAAATCATTAGCCCAAATTTATCGAATAATAATGATTTCGATTTCATGTTTACGCAAAAAAATGACTGAATATTACGTGCTATCGACAGTGTTTATTTATTTAATTGCTTCCTGTTCGTTGAATGAGTCTTTGTCTGATTATCATTTCCTTCTAAAGCAGAAGCAAATGATTCGATTTCTTGTGTATTGTTTATGTAAAAAAAATTATGTGGTCTTGTATGCTATCAACAATGCTTATTTACAATTGACAAATTGAAGATTGTCTTACGCTAATAGAAAGTAATTGGTGTAGAGAGATTATGGTATCAATGACTTCATTGATTTTCAATTTGAAACAAGCGCAGGTGTCAAATTAATCAGTCATTATTTTATAATTATTATTAAGGTTGTATAAAAGTAAATATAGTTTTTATGTACAAAGCAAGTTCATAAAGTAAGTGTACTATGGGTAAAACATGATAGTACGTAAACTTACGTTATAGTGATTTGAATTGGAAGGTGAGGATTTTCTGAGCTCAATTTATGACTGGGGATAAAAAGTGGGTGCCTCATTACATGTCTGAGTCAAAAGACAGGCGTCACACTAATTCCCAATTTTCAATCAACGAGCAAGTGTAGAAAGAGGTTCTGAGGTGGGGGGACGGGGAAGGAGCTAGTGATGATGTTGACGATGACGACACAAAACATAAATATTCAAGGTCAATCAGGAGGGCTGCTGCTCTAGGCTCAACCCTTCGATTAGCGAGTTGATTTTAAAATGACGTAAACGTAGATGCTATATTCGTATGTACATCGCTTATCATCCATACAAATCCACTTTTCTCTCAGGACCGCGCAGCATGAGTCAATAAATGAACCTAAACACTGTTGATAGCACACAATATTCGTTCATATCTCCAAACTCCCAATAGACAGAGTGATACAAGTACTGTAAACGTAATATAATATTTAACATTAGCTTGACACAAAAAACCAGATGAATAGAGTTTGCATTATTTATTTTTAAGACCTGAAGCATTTTATGATTTCCACTTTCATATAAAAAAAAGGATCGTGTTACATTAAAAATTGCGGTGTTAAGAAATAAAAGAAATGGTTAATAAATATACTTTTTATTTAACGTAAATGAGGTGTGTTGAGTAAAAAAATTATAAACCTATAGAAATTTAGATATGAGTCAGCATCCGTTGTACGAAGTGAACGAATCTTTCCAACAAAGTACAACTCGCTGAATTTGGATGTAAACGGAGCCTGTTAAAGTGAGGTCGAAGAATCTTCTTTCTTCCATAACATCAGCGTCATGTCTGGTAATCTTTAGATCTTGAGCTGTCAAACAGGATCCCATACTTCCGCAAGCGTCCCTCCGCAAATCACAACAAATACAATTAAAAAAAAACAATGATTTCAAAAGCAAAGTGACGAATGCTATTTACCTAAATTTGAATGAAATGAACAAACAATTAGCGTGTACTTTGCCAACAGCGCAAAGAAAGAATGTCGGACATGGAGCCTAGACGAAAATTGGAAGCACGTTGCTCAGCACGCAGTGGAAAATTTACTTCGGGGAAGACTGATTTTCATGATCGATATCATGTTTCGATTGATTGTCCGAACGTTGCAAACGTGTTTGTTCATCTTCTTGAATCGTTTTCATGAAATTATTCGGATTCATTTCGGTGAAGTTTCGATGTTTGACGAATTTATTGAGTAGCGTTTAAACGAGTCAATGGAAATCGTTACGATTTTTGTCTTCTATTGAATTTCTGTTTTGCTAATCTCCTGCGTATTATCTTCAAAACGAGTCGTTTGCATGATTTTTTTGCATGAGTTAACAGCTTCTCTGAGGGCTTTCTTATACAATCGAAATCGTAATATGTAAAAAAATCAGCAATATTTGTATTTCATTAATAATGCTTGAAATTTAATGTAATCCCTTCTTCTATGCCTTTTTCAACGGTCGTAATTTCATCACGTAATTGAATGAATTATCTCTATCTGGATTCTCTATGCTTGCTAACGTAAATCACTGCAAATATTTTCTTGTAACGGGAACACTCTGCATTCACGTAGATGTTTTTTCGCCGGATATAATCCGATTCTTAGTATTTCCATAGGAAATTGATATTTTTAATTTGATTTAACGTTTATGTACAAATTCACATTTTAATAAAATATTATTTATATACAGTAAAAATGATTATTATAATGTCCATAACAATTTAGTCTTTAAATGTAAGTCCATGTACACTAAGATATTTGTTTTAACTTGTCTTCTTAAAAATATCGTACTGTCACCGCTGCACAATTCGAGAAAACGAGCCGGATTTATGTTAGAAACAACGCATTCCGCATAAGATACATGGAAGAAGCTAATTCAGAGTGAATTTCGTAGCTTTGATTTGTTATTTTGGAATTCTAACTGCCAAAATATTCATTGGCAGCACGAAGAATTTAAATAGCGAGTGGTCAATATTCTTTATAGATATCTTCAAATGTTGGGTATTGCGGCCGCACTCAATTTACAATCGATATGCTGCTGAGAGTCATCTGTAAACGCGAGACTGAACTGCACCAAAAACTCTAACGTAAGCTCCTCTGTCTCAAATGCCATTTCGGTTTTCAAAAACTCAACAGGGACAGTCTGGCGGTAGCTAAACATTTAAGCAAAACATTAAAAAAATTCATTCTTTAAAATAGAAACAAACAAAAAATAACAAATAAATAAAACACCTGGAAAAAAAAGCCCTAATTTCATTATTAGAATCTAGTCAAATAATCGAGAATTTATTTTTACATACTTACCTCGCTTATTTATGAAGTTATTTAACGACGATTAAGATAAAATATGATTAAGACTAAAAGCAAACGCTCGAAAAATATTTTGATCTCTACGTGGTGGTAATCAACGCACGACGTAAATAGCGACGGAGACATTTTTCAGCGTTAAAGACATTCGAAAATCTAGACAGAACGAATATAGAATAGTCATAGTGATAACATACGCTTTGATGATGTACTTGAGGTAGGATTTTCTTTCGCGTTCTATAAACCAGTCCACCAAAAATCCGCTCATCATCGGTGCAGTCTGATAGAGGTTGAAGAACCGATGAAAGTTTCCGGTCGCCCACGCGCTGCGCATTTGTAACGCGTGATTTACGCAATTGTCGCTCTTCACCTCAGGCGACAGCGATTTTAAAATGGTCGTTAAATCTGAAACGGACGCATTAAAATTGATAACATATTGTTTAAAATCAATATGGAATATTTTTGCATTTTGCATGATTTTTGGGACATTCTGTATACTAGAGGTACCCATAGGTAATGTCTTTTATCATAGTAACATCGTCTGTGGAGCAGTAAGGATGTATTTTGTAGTTGCGTGATTGTGAAAACAATTGGAGACGCATCCGCTACAACAATACCTGCAGTAGCTGTATGCTTTTTTAATCTATCTATATATATGAATGTGTCGGCGTGCAACGTGCGGTTTGCTTAAGTTAAATTCCTATACTGTTCATCCGTTTGCGAAGAAATTTTGGTGAGTATTTGGGCATGTATCCGGTAAGGTTTTTACATTAGCACGACTATTATTCATGCACGGAATTTGTTTTGCGAGACATTTAACGGATGCACCATGTTGGTACATATCCAGGTCCAAAGGTCACTCGTAATGTTAATTTAGATTGCAAGCGGCAAGACGGCTTTTATAGGGATGGGGATGTTCTGAGAATAAAGATAGTGGATGGAGTCGATGAAGAAACAAAGATTGAAAGTCGAGCGAGTCGTAGCGAGTTTAAAATCATTTTGCATTAAATACAACATTATTTCCGGATACCTCTAATATTACACAAGAGAAACAATTACCTGATGTGTTTTTAGTAAAGATGTAGTACAATATCCTATAAGCCGTAAATTCCATTTTATTTCCGACATGCGGAACTTCAGCGTACAACATTTTGAGCTGGGTTTGACACTGATTAAACTCTTCGTGATCTCCTTTTTCCAGAGCAATGCGAGCATGCGTTTCATATACCTGAATAGTAAACGCATCGCGGATACCCTGCACCTGTATTGCGAGAAGATAGTAGAAAAATAAAGTATGTATTTATGAAAGCGTTTCATAGAATATACATCTAAAGCTTTAATAACAACTACTACAAATTATCACACAAAACTTATGCTAAATACTTCGCACGTAACAAATATCAATATTGAAAAGGCTCTATTTAAATTTCGCTAACATTAAAGTTAATAAATCAATTTGTTATACAATTAATTTAGATTGCCGACGTGACACATTCAGTTAAGTGTTTAAATTCATAGATATAACAATAAAAATATCCGTCAATCCCAATCTCAATAAGATAAATACAAACCGTTAAATCTTGTCTTATAGATTTTAACTGATCACATGCATAGTGATAATCTTGTTTGGCCACCCATCGATCTTTCACGTTTTGTAACGATTTTTGTAAAACAGGCACAGGTCTAACTTCGCTAGCATCCGGCGCTTTAGTCAAACGCAGGAATGATTTCTCTAAATCATTACACGTCCCAACGATGTGGAACTCGGTCCAATCAAAGTCACCGTTTGTGTCTTCGACTATTCTATTTTGGAAAGACACGTCGATAATCGACTTTCTAGGTTTGAAATTTTGATGAGGGGAGCTCGCCGACACCGGCGTAGATGAATTTGAGCCGGTGCTATTGAATCTGGCGGCCCGCTGCTGAAGTTTATCCGATGCCGTGAACTCGGGCATAAACATCGCCTTTTTCTTCTGCATTTTTGCTTGTTTCGCTTTAGATTTGGGAGTGATAGTAGAAAGCCTATCAAATACTTTACCATGATTCTTGTTTTTGTTTACTATTAGCGGTTTGAAGTTTTCTTCACTCGACGAACTCAAAGTAGAGCTGGAGCTGAAATTAAAAAATATATTTAAATATTAAACACACAAAAAAAGATTTTCTTCTAAAATACTTAAGATTAGTGACATCTGCTGTGTTTACTGCTATTTTATTGTCATAATAAATGAGATTGCCGACTTGTGCCAAGACTTGATTCATTTATGTATATTTCAGTGTTATTAGCGGAAAAAATATATATTACAGTATGTTTAGTCATGTCAAATACAAGTACATTTTGTTACTCAGCTAACAACAAATCCTATTTCAAGATGGTGGATTTTGTGCTGAACAAACAATTGATGCAAAGTATAACATAAATTTGAAAAAAATAAAACCATAAAACGAGGGTTGCGAGTATCATTACTGACGAGCTCAAGATGTGACACGTGTGTATGTGTCATGATTTAATCAATGAAAAACTACCATTTTTACACTATCATGCGACTGGAGATGAAAACCAGGCATTATATTCAAATCATAAATGCAAAAAAACGGCTTACAAAGGATAACAGTAAAAAAACTCTTTTGAGTGTATGGTGGGATTTTTCCTTTTTTTTTGGGTGGCTTTTAGCAATCCCTTTTAAGCAACTTTTACCAACCATTTAAATATGGTTTTTCACAGCGAATACGTGTTTTAAAAATATGGTCACCAAACATGCGTTCTATAAGATTTGAATCCACGATGATTAAGTTACTAGGCCGAATGCTTAATTGCGAGACAGTGGTTGGATTCCAAAGGGATAATTTAGCATTAAGTCTTTTCATATGGTTGAACTATAACGAGCAAGATTTAAGGTTCATAATTAGATAGTTTAAAAGCGGCATTTGTTTGGATCCGCACCGTAACACGATCCGGCTTCATGTGGATGATTTGACGTAAAAAAATATTAAGGACCTCGGTTGGGACACTTTATTGCATCCTGCATATTCACCACATCTGACACCATCGGATTACTATCTGTTCGGTCAATGGAACATATTTTAAAAGAGAAAAAATTAAATCATCAAAAGCGATTTAAAATGGATAGATGGAAAAGGTTATAGATAATAATGGAAATGTCTTTTTGTAACAATATACAGTTTCATTGATAAAATACGACATTAACATTGTATTTATCTAATAATTCTGACATTTAAAAAACAACCAAATTATCTAATATATTATATTTGACTGTGTGCCGAATAGAATGAACCTTGTACACATATTGTAACAATTTTTGTTCAGTGTTATCATATCACCAAAAGAGGTACAGCGTTCATCCTCAATACTGTCATATATTTAGTTTTTTTTTTTAAATTAATTAACGTTCCGAAAGTAGCAACTGCTACTATAGAATAATACGTCCAATTTTCTCTAGATGCAATAATACACTGCAACGCATTCTTAGTTGCTGGGTTAGATTAAGGGGAGTGTTAGCTTTAAAGTCGCAATTTTGCATTATACTAGGGGAGTCCGCCACCCAAACGTTTCTATTAATTTGGAAGGCCTTTGATACTGATAGCGTTTTAGGAAGGCCGAGAGGTCACCGACGAACCCTGCAGCAGATGTCTAATCAAAAACATGTGTATGTGATTATTTGAACTCTGACTGACAGTTGAGCCTTTAATAGATAACAGAAACTCTAAACATAATTAAAAAAAGCGTTAATCGCACTGTAACCAAAGATTTGAACACAAAGACGCATGGAAACTTCATCACGACAATACTGCCAATTGACAGCATCTTACATTTTTACACTATTATGCAACTGGTGATGAAAATCAGGTATTGTATTCAAATGAAAAACGCAAAAGACAATTATTTTCAAAGGGTAACAGTAATAAAAGAAAAAAATTCTTTTAAGTGTATGGTGGGATTTTTTTAATTAGGTGACTTTTAGCAATCCCTTTTAAGGGACTTTTGCAAAACATTTTGATATGGGTTTTTATAGTGAATAGGTTTTAAAAATGTGGTCACCAGATATACGTCCCATAAGATTTGAACCCACGATGATTAAGTTACTAGTCCGACCGCTTAATCGTAAGACTATCTACAGTGATTGGATTCCAAAGAGATAATCTAGCATGAAGTCCAACCATATGGTCAAACCATAACGAGGGAGGCTTATTGTTCAAAATTAGAAAGTTTAAAAGTGGCATTAAGTATGAAGAGGCCAAGTGTAGTCAACCGCCGCCAAAATTATTTAAACATATTTTATATCAAAACCCGTTGAATTTTAATCTTCCGGAATCGAACAATATATTCACTAGATGGAAAAAAGTTGCATCTACTGAAGGAGAATGCATTGTATTGATGAAGTGATTTAATACATGTTTTATTTGGATTTAATTCTCTCGCTTAAAAAACGATATTCCTAACGGGACAATCTATTGCTTTTGGGTTGATATTGATGTTTGAAAAAATATTTAATGGGATATAATGAGAAGTATGTTGTGTAACTGACCTGCGTCGACGCCGTCGAGGACTCCTGGACCGGTCTCGGTCTCCTCCGAGGCGTCGGGACATGGATTTAGAGAGCTGCGAGCCTGGAGCGCGTCGCGGAGGGGGATGCTGTGGACGAGGAGATTGTTGCGGGTGCTGCGGATGAGGCTGATGGATATGGTTAGTTTTATCATCGAGACGATAACGCAGTGGAGGAATCTGAGGTGTAATTGGCTTGAGTGCGACGTCATTGCGCTCGCTGTGCACGCTCGGCACTGGCTCTTCATCCCAGTTTTTAATCCAGAGTTCGTCGCGGCTCGCCGCCGCCGTGATGCGCCCCTTCAGACAGATTTCGATCTGATCGCGGTCAAAATCCGTACGGCACTTGCTATAGCAGCGCATCACATACTTGTTGAGGCTCTCGGGCCATGCACCGGTCGGATTGTCGAAGACATTCGGTTTCGGCGGGCACGGGAGCTGCGTCGACGTCGGCGTCGGCAGCAGCGCCGGAGCGGTCGGCGCCGGGGGCGGCGGTGGCGGTGGCGGCGGCGGAGGCGGCGGTGGAGGCAGAGGTGGGGGTTCGCATGGCGGCGGACACGGCGGTAAGGGAGGCGCTTCTAACGGCAAAGGCGGTGGGCCCGCCTGAGCTGCGTTTAGTTTATTTTTCTTCCTCTTTTTTTTGGCGGCGCCACTGTTCCCATGAAGAGGATTGAGCCGGGGCGGCGGCGGAGGCTTGCGGCCCTGCAAATGAAAACGCACCGGTTGCGCCTGGTGCGGGTGCTGCTGATGCTGAAGGTGTTGAGTGTGGGGGTGGGGTTGCGGCGGCGGGGGCGGCGCGTCACCGAGAAGGCCGCGCGCCCGCTGCTGCTCGGGGGCGCCACCATAGACGCCTCCGTACGGGTAGCCCCCATAATACTGTCCATATCCGTAACCGTAACCGTAGGGCCAACCGTAAGCTTGGTAGGCGCTGCCGTCGAGGGCACTAGCCCCTACACCGGGAGCTCCGCCCTTTTCCGTCATCGCTATGAGCGACTCAGAATATATCCTAATCGGGTCAATCACCAGGTTACCACAGTCACTGCGTATTTTTCGCTGGGACTGCACGACGCAGGCATACCACTACATATGGCGCGCGCAACGTTAATAAATCTAATTGCGCTAACTTTGCGCAACGAAAAAAAATGTCAATTCCCTTAAAAATAAATAATTATGCATATATAATTTTACCATCAATATTTAGCAATTAATCTTTACCATGAGTGACACAGCTTGTATAAATTTTGTATAGTAAAAAAAATAGTTGATTTTTTATTATTACATAATATATAAAAATATCTGAATAATATGCTTCACATTAATATAAAAAATTGACAGTTAAAAAAAAAATATTCTAAATTTCTGTAGGAATTTTTACATGCCTTTTTAAAATAAATATTTAATTCATGTTGCAAAAATAATATTTAATAATTTCTTAAAGTTTAAAATATGTCCATACTTTTAGAAATAAATTTGATTACCAAACTATAAATACCATCGCTTAGTAACAAAGTTGTTTATAGTTTCTTACGCTCAATTTTAATTCAATTCACAAACATGGACAAAACGGATTTAACATATTCTTATACGAGGCCTCGTTCAGAATTTGGAAAGCAGTGTTTTTTCTCCGACAGGGGACCGGAGATCATGGAAAGTATTCCATCGGATAAAACTTTAGGAAAATATTACGTTCTGAGAAATCCCATTCATCAAGAGACTCAAATTGGCAAACATTATTCTGAGCACGAAGTCAATACTTTCAGGTGAAAATTTGCAGAATGTTTCCCTATCCAATTGACAAAATAAGCTTTAATGCTTGAATGTGTTATAGAGCTGAATATACGACTGCTGGGCTTAATCACGTGGAAGGCGGCTGGCCTAAAGATATTAACATGGCGGATCCCGAAGCGACGCAGAGATACCGTCGCAAAATTGAAAAAGACGATGCATACGTTCACTTGCGTCATGCATTTGACTCATGTAGAATAACCGTCATACCCATTGATATTATAACGATTATAACATCATAAATATGTTCCATGATTTTAGGATATGGAGCATTATATATTGCAGAACAACTGCTATAAACGTATATCAAAAGTATTTCACCGAATTGGATCCGGCTCCACCCTGTTGAAAAGAGTTCTTGTAGAACAATCAATGTGTATAGGGATCAAAATTCCGGTAAGCGTCCCGTTACATTCCTGAGCTGGTCGGCAGACGGAGGAGCGAGACTGGCAGCCACTCATTGCGATTTAGAATTTCATACCTCGCCGATGAATCAATGCACTCATAGTTACATTTGGGACATAGGTAAAAGCGCATCATCTTACGCAAATGTTAAATTAATCGTTGAAATGAACGGTTGTAATTCGTTTTAGAGAATCCGAATAAGCCGCAACTGGTTATTATTCCGCATGCACCGTTGTGCTGTTTAGAATTTAATCCGAGGGATCCGAATACATTGGTCGGCGGATTACTCACCGGACAAGTAAGGATTTATTGATTATATTATGTTATAGGAATAACAATCCATTTAATTATTGAAATAACAGGTCGCAGCATTCGATTTGAGGCGGGGTTCGGAACCAGTATGAAGTTTGTCCGATGCATCAAGCTCATCGAGATCCAGTTAGAAATGTGCTGCATATAAATTCTAAGACCGGAACTGAATTCTTTTCATCGTCTACAGACGGTCAAGTCAAATGGTGCGTGAATGAATATTACTACTATTGAATTAAGTCAATATTAATAGTTTGTACATTAAAGGTGGGATACTCGAAGACTATCGGAACCGACGGATACTATGATTATAGATCCTGTGAAAGTGGTCGGAGAAGAACAATCAGTTTCTAGGGCATTAGGCGTTAGCTGTTTAGAGTATGAAACTACAATTCCTACCAGGTATATTTAAAAATTAAGCCGTGTATATATTACACGTCATAGGAATAAATATTTTTAAAAATGTTTATAGATTTATGTGCGGCACTGAACAAGGTTTAGTAATCGGAGGCAATAGAAAGGGCAAAACACCTATTGAACGCCTACCCGGAAGAGTAATACATATTTACGCTGATGAACAAAAGCTTGCGTACTACCAAATTAATCTTCGTTATTAGTTTGCAGCACATTTGGGTCCGGTTTATGCATTGCAGAGGAATCCCGGTTTCGTTAAAAATTTTCTCACAGTTGGAGATTGGACCGCTCGTATCTGGTCGGAGGATTGCAAAGAAAGTCCTATTATTTGGACATATTTCCATAATACCAAACTTACTGACGGCGCATGGAGTCCGCTCAGGTAAAGTCAAACGATTCCGAATCACACGTTTATAATATAAATTCTGAATTTATGCGTATCATTATGAAAGGTTTTCGCTATTTATGACAACCCGTTGGGATGGATGTTTATGCTGTTGGGATATACTACGAAAGCAGAATGCTCCGGTTGTGACGGCTCAATTATGCGATGAACCTTTGACTAAAATTCGCCCCCAAGACCAAGTAATAAATTATGCACAATATCCAAACGTAATTAAAACATGCAATATAAACTCAATATACATTTTATTTAAATATTTAAAGGGTCGACTCGTACCGTGTGGAAGTAGGAAAGGCGCCTGTTTATTTGGTTGAGCTCTCTGAGAATCTCGGCACATCAGGCGAAAAACGATAAACTTCTATTGACCAACGTACGTAATAATAACGCGCTAAATATATTCGACGATATAATCGATTTATATAATTTTTTCGTTTAGATGTTTGAACGTGAAAGTAAACGCGAGCGAATCTTAGAAGCCAGAATGCGCGAACTGCGCTTAAAGATGAAAGTTCGCATCGGACAAGGTCCCGGCGGAGGACCTGGCGCTATCGGAGGAACCGAATCGAGCGGAGGCGATCAAGATATAATCGACGCAGAAAACGAATATCGAGAGATAGTCGAGCGAGAAGCCAAAGCGCAACAAGCTCCTCCTACAACCGAACACATATTAGGTTTCATATTTACCAAACAATTGTATTTAATATTTATAAACAAAGTAATAACGACGCCGTTTTTTTACAGATGACGCCGAGTAAAACAGACATTAGGAAAAAATGAGATTTATTTTAATACTTTCCTTTGAACACTGTAGAAAAAGGATTCGAAAAACACTGTAAAAATAATAATACAAATAAATGCGTAAAACGAATTTCATAAATACATACAAAATTACACATCGAGGATATTTCCATTTAAAAATATATTACAATTTGAGAATACGCACGTATAATGAAATATACGCATAATGTATTAATGTTGCATCGATGAAAATTATAAAATCCTTTTATTATCGTACAATATTTAAACTTTAATCTAACGATTTACCATAGCACGGGGCGATAAAAGTTGAATAAAACAACGAACATTATCTATTGACATATTTAAGCCTATTGTAAATGATAAATATTGATATACGAGCAACCGAATAAAATAGAAATCGCTATAAGACGATTATTCAGTTTTCTATTTGTATTGAAATTTCATTAATTGCAGTCATAAATGTATGTTAAGTTTCAAAATTTGAGAGAATTAAAGATTAATCATATATAGATAGAACCTTGAGACACAGCTTCAAAAAAATCTATTTCTAAGGCATGCTTAAAAATTATAATTTTGCACGTGATTATTGTAATAAATTAAAATAATTGATATTTCTTGAAATATATAAGTAATGTTATCTTTCCGAGGAGCCTCTAATTCAGTGGTAGTCTAATTCTTACCGCCCACTAATGGGCATTCAAGCTTTCATGATAGACGGTAAAGGTTTTGTCTCAAACTTAAACATAGCAATATGACGCAACTATGTTTCATTTAGTTAATTGTTTAGATAAGGGTATGGATGAGTTCAGAGTGGCGCTTTCTTACCATAACTACCATATATACTGTGAGCTTTCACGGGGGATCTGTGATGGTATGGAGCGGCATAAGCTCTGAAGCGCGTAGTGTTGGCAGTCATCAATGGAAGTCTGATAGCTGAGCGGGTACATTATGCTATTCTTTTATAAAGCGTGCACGGTTTTTACATATTTTTGATTCAAGCTAAATTTTAAGCTTGGGCCACTTTTCGTGTCGCTGAGTGTATGAAAGATGATGTATCTTCAGAGAAGAATGAAAAGTTCGGTAACCACTTCAACAAACACGACGAATAAAGTAAACATAATTGCATAGAAACAAAAAGATAAATTTAACTATTAGGGGTACCCATAAGTAATCAATTATTTTGAATTGAAACAAGAATATTTTTTTACAATGTTGTTTTAATTATTCAATCAATTATATAATTTCCGTCTTTATTTACAACTCTTTGCCATCATTCGGGCAAAGTTTCAATCTCTCTTTTATGAAGAGGCTGGCTTTGACGAAAAATAGTTATTTAGGTGAATTTCAACCTCTTCTGTCAACTCATCTGTCTTATTTTCAATCAGACGGCGCAATATTTAGCAAATATGGCGGATTCCCAGTTGAGTTCCATTATTTTTTTCTGGGTTATTTTAGCTGTATGGTGTCTGGCATTATCTTGATGCAATATCGCACCTTTTCAGTAGATTAAATTCATACGTTTTTCTAATAACTTTGCATTTACTCTGTTTAATTGTGAGCAGTAGTAAATTTCTACACTGATAGTTTCTCTTAGTTTTAGAAACTCAAAGTGTATTATTCCACAATCCCACCATATGTTCAAAATGACTTTTTTTATAGTTAAAGACGGCTTAGGAGTTGGTACAGCCGTATGATTAGTTGAAAGCCACTGCTTAGTTCTTTTAAAATTGTATAAGATCCATATTTCATCATGAGTTATAATCTCTCTGTAACTTTTGTGAAACCATCGTTTGAACTTGTTGACCTTAAGAATTTCACTGCAAACATCGCAACTCTTCTTAAATGTCTTTATTGCATTACAACCCATTTTAAAGTGGAAGAGCATAAGATGTCATGATGTAGATAATGAGTTTATTTTTATCTGTTGATGAATAAATGAAGTTTAGAGTCTACTTAATAAGATACAACCAAATACACAACCACTCCAGTCGATGAGTCAGCAACAACTGATATGTAACAACACGCTGTCAAAATAATTGATAATTATGGGTACCCCTAATACATATTTTCACTAAATTTCCAATAAAAAATTACGAGTACTTTGCAGTTGTGTAAAATTAAGTTATTGTGGAATCAGTGGGTGGCTAGAAAATTATATCATTCATGAAAACACAAAAGTGGGCGGTAGGAATAAAAAAGTAAACTACCCCTGCTCTGATTGATGTCCTATGTAATTGTGAGATTTATTTTGTACAATTCAGTATAATTTTATTTGTTATCTTAGGAAGACCAAAAAGTAATCAAAATCTCTTCGATGAGCTTCTTTCAGTTATTTCGAGAAACGATTCGGCCCCCTCGACCAACACTAACAATAAAGAAGATCCTTTTTTGTGTGTGGTGGGATTTTTTTGGAGGATTTATTATGAATTACTCAAACACAGCCAAATCGTTACAGGGATCGTTTATTGTGAACGAATTAAACAAGAGCTCATTAAAAGCGATCTGTTTTGGTCAATGATCAAAGGATTCTTTTTGAATAAAGAAAAATTTTGATTACTTTTCGGTCTCCTCCAATAGGTAAATAAAATAATATAATTTATAATGTTTGCATATTAATAAATAATTCATATTTTATATAAAATTCAGTTTACATCCAAATTGGCGAATGCGACCAAAGTGATAGAATGAACCCGCTAAAAATATTAATATGATGTACAAATGGTCTTTTGCCTGTTATTGATTGATATCCAGTGATATTCATAATCCATATATTTACGTTTAAGATTCAATTGCTGATAATTAGAGGCTTACCCTTAATTGGTCAAACATAGACTACGTATACTAAACACTGTTTAATTAAGCGTTTGACTTAATTGCAAATAAAACATCGACTATTGTACTTATCTTAAAATGCAATTACTATGACGTTGAAGAGCCTACGAGAGAATCTGAATCAATGATTTAAAATTTTTCGTTAAAAAGAAAAAAATTCGTTTTGAAGTGCCGATTTTATAAAATGCTAAATTTATTCATTTTAATGCTAATGAACAGGATTGAATCCGTTGAAAACCCATTTTCTTTCGATGTTAGCTCCGACGCCTGACATTTCTTGGATGAATACAGTTGGAAATTTTCTTAGGAGATCTTCTACTTGATTCGGAGAGATCTGCGATTCCGTCTTTTGGACGTACGACCATACGTAGTCTGTGCTCGCGCCGAATGGGTGTACGTGTAAAAATGTGGATATGATTCCAACGAGTTTAGCTTCTCGATCAGTGAGGCCGCCGGACAATCGGGACAGATCGTTTGAATCACCCTTCAAAAGAAAAACATTAATTAGTATAACACGCATTTTTGAATGAGCACAGAAATTAATAGTGAATATATATATACTTTTTCTATTTGATCGCACAGCGGGACATTCTTTTCATCGATTGATTTAGTCTCGAATGCCATTTTATCTGTCGTGATCAATTTTTCTTTGGCGTTTAATTTCGCTTCCATGGCTAATAGCTTTACGGATTCTGATGCTTGTGCCCTTTTCGCTTGTGTCAATTGTGCTTCCATGATTAACATTTGAGATTGTAAATTTTTTACTTCTTGACTTTTGCTATCAATTTCGCACTGAGTCTCCGATCTCAGTATGTCTATTTCATTTTTATACGCCTCAAGTTGACATCTAAGATTATCGTTTTCCTCCTGTTTGGAAATAATATCAAATGTTACTTAAAAAATACATTTTAATACATATTGGGTGTTTGAATAAATTCCTGCCATTTCATCATCAGATGACGGTATAACAATTGTGTGCGTATAGCTTAAGTGGTGACACATCTATATTTAAGTGCTATGATCTAGCAGACCATTCAGACCATAGCAGATAAGGAGAGGATGGATGGTGAATATTCGTCGCCATAAAACCGGATTCCCAACTAATTCGATGGAGGGGCCGAAAACATGGAGAAACGTCCTACCAATTGGCGCAAGTGCTCACAAGACATGGATGTTTCAGTGCGTACTTGAGGAAGATCACCAAGGAAATATCCACTATGTGCCATCACTGTAAAGGGGAGGTCAATGATGCGTTGCTGAAATAAGCGTTCGGGTTACCCGAGCTCAACGATGAAACAAGAAGTTTTAGCCCATCCAACACACTCTCCCGATATTGCTCCTTTTGATTATCACTTTACCGATTGATGATTCATGTCTGGAAGTCTAGACTCAAAATATATGTGGAATGGACTCAAAACGGCAGGAACTTATTCACACATGAAATAAAATTACATGAATACGCTGTTATTACCTTAAGAAAATCAGTATCCATTTTGGAGCGTTTTCGTATTGTACTACCATCAACGTCATCAGTATCGCTACAGTCCATCTCTTCACCGCCACACGATTCTTGCCAAAAGTCTTCTAGTTGAACGGTCCGAATTTCCTACAAATTGTAATCGAATGTAAGCAATTGCTACATATTTTTACTTAAGAACTAGAAAACCAGACCATAAAGATTTCATGCTGGTAATGATAGGAAATCAAATATTACTACATTGTCATTTAATTTTGTAAAAATTTTCAAACAAAATGTATGCTGCATACATAATTTATAATTGGATTCAAATTTACTTTTGAGAGGAAAAGCTCGAATAAACATACATTAAAAATGATATAAATAGCAATGATTTTTACTTTAAATGCAATATGTACGTCTTCAAAGATTTAATCAACGATCGAAATAACATTAAAACCTAAATCATTTATATCCTTACACACCTACCACTCATATTTATGAAGTGATGAAATTTTAGCTTTAATCATAAAATAAACTTATCTATAAACACATATTTTTATTATATACACCGCCATTGTATAAATGTTCGATTAATCTCCTTGCTGTGATATCGTTCTGAAAAAAACATCAAAATTACTCGACAACATCAATTACCAGAGTAATTTTACGTGACTTACAAAAACGAAGAGTAATATTTCGTTTCGTACTTTGAAATTTCCATTTAGCTTGTACGCTGCTATCGACGATAAAATATACAAATAAAAGCTCGATAGCAACAAAACTTGATTGCAGGAATACTTATGGTTGTCGTTTCTAATGCGTGAATATAAACAGAAATTCGAAAAGCTACAATAAATCATATATTTGTGAATCATGTCGAATGACATTGTTAGACACGTTAGTCGGATGATATCAGATAGAAGATTATTTGTATTTTTTCAAGCGGAACCACAATGCTATAAGTATTAAATATTCAAATATCCAGTTTTGCGCATGGATATTTTTCTATTTTTGTTTTACCAAAACAATACAGCTGATTTTACCTTCCTCTTTGCTAATACAACAGATCTTAATATTTTTCATTTAAAAGTAGAACAAAATCGTTGAAATAAATAAAGCAAACTTACCTTCTAATTTGACGAAAAAACTAGATGAATTTAAATAGAAAACGTAAACTAAAATTTGTGTAACTACATAAATACTATTAGTATTTAAAATAGTATCGATTGTTAGAATATACTTTATAAATGCGTGTGCTAAAAGAGTACATACATTAAAAACTTACCGTCAAAAAAAATATGTTTTTGAAAAATTTATATAAACAATATACTGAATATTGTATATACGATTTGGTATTTTTGGTCTCAACGCTTATACTATGTTATATTCAATGAAACACATAAATAACAAAACAATATGATAATAAGCTCAATGATAAATATGGAATTGAACTCAATACTTCTACATATATTAGGGATACGTATAGGTAATGTCGTTTTTTCGATGTATACCCCGTAAAATGGGAGATTTACATGTGTCCGTCGGAACTACAAAAAGTTATTTCAACTCCTAAACTAAAAATATTGCTTTTGTGTGTATGGTGGGATTTTAAAAGAATTCTAGTAAAATTCTAAACTAATCCCACCATACACACATATTGGGATGAAGTGAGTATTGGCAGAGGTGTTCCTGTAAACAATTGGATGGATTGAATCCAGCATTGCATAAAAAGAGACTAGACTAATATATTGCATAGTAAATTTAAAAGAATGCTGGCAAGAAGATGATAGATAATATAGGAAATTATTTTGTGTAAGTTTAGTAAAAAACATTTTGAATCGCATTGAAAAAACGACATTAGTCTTGGGTCCTGGGTAACAATAAATGTGTGATTCAAAGCAAATAAAATCAACTAAACATATTGTTGCCAAATTCGAATACGACTACTGATTTCCTCAAATTCAACAAAAATGACTGAATTTAAAGCCATGGAAAAAACATAATAAAACGAATTAATTATAACGCTTAAACGATATTATTAGTGTGTATATTATACATACAGCGGAATCTCGCTTAACAAGCATCTCGCATAACGAGCGATAAGAATACCAGAAATCCCTAATCGTAAAAGCAAAGCTCAATCACTTGCACATAATAAGTTGATCGCACTTATATACATACCAATACTCACTAAGCTTATATAGCTAATTCCGCGTTCCGCTGGCACCTCTGTGAAAATTTTAAATCCATCAATATTCAGCTTCTGCGTCCCAATATCACACAATTAATCCAGCAGGTCATTTGTAAATTTAAAAAGCTCTACATTAAAGCACTCTTCAAGTGTTATGTTGATGTGATCATTTTCATACTGTGACTTGTTTCAAGATGATCGATAAGACAGGGAATTGATAATTCTACTTTACTAACTAGGTTAATCTACTAGCTGTTTATACTTTTACAGATTCCCGACTTGCTTGTCACTCATTATTTCTTACATGACTGAAGTAGCCAATAGTATAAAGCGTATCCTGTTCCTCCTAATCCTAAACTACAGGGGCATATCCCTTCTAAATATTGGATACAAATTATTTACAAGAGCTCTGATCGGACGGCCGTCTCCCATCGTGGAGAAATTTCTGGGGGAGTACCAATGCGATTTCAGACCGGGCAGATCCACTATGGACCAATTATTTAATGTGAGAATATTCTCGCAAAAATTGTGGAAATACGGTGTTGATTTCCACCACATATTTATAGACTTTTGCAAGGCATACAACAGCGTCAGCCGGGAATAACTTTGAAGGATCATGTCGGAGATAGGAATCCCGAGTAAGCTTATGAGGCTGTCGGAGATGTGTGTGTCTGGATATGTTAGTATAGTTCGCTCCAACGATGCCCTGTAGGAGCTTTTCAAAGTAACAACCGGAGTCAGATAGGGGCATGCCCTCTCCCCATTACTTTTTAATATTGCGTTGGAGGCGAGGCGGGCTGATCGGGACACGCAGATCCATTGAAGGATAATGCAATGTATTTGACCTTTGCTGACAACATCGTTTACGGTCTCGAGTATCTTCCGAGAAAAACTTCCGTCTTTACAAATCCTCCACACTTATTAAGATATCTTTGGAGAAAGAGTCCTTCGATATACTCACCCAGGTGACCCATTGGGTGAGTGTGCCAACTTTCGAATTATGCTTCTTAAGCGAGGTTTCACTGTATTACATAATATATGGGTGAAAGTTAATTTTTGATGTGAAAATAAATCTTAATAAAGGAAATAGTTATACAAAATTATTCCTGAAATGATATATATCATGTACCAACACTAAAATTGATCGTTAAATTAAAATTTTGATCCCAATCAGCATACTTTAACTTTTCTAAAAACTAAGTCTCACAACCATAACACCATTAATTAGTTTATGTTACGTCTTATAAAAGGTACAAATATCTTCTACGTATGATACTACAAGAATTGCCTAATAAAGAAAAGCTTCAAACCTTCCATCCATTTATAACCGCTACATCCTTCGTAGATTCAAATATTATTTAAAACATCAAATTTTACCAATATACGAAAGTATCAATAAAATTAAATGTATTTTCACATTTAATAACGCCAAATATTCAAGCATGCATATGTAACACATAAAGGCTTTAATACGAATGTTAAAAAAAGCAAGCAGTTCAATCGTCCAGTGAAATCTCATTCGTCAAAATGTATAGAAATCATGGATGTTCCCGACCCTCCTATAGCGTCGAGGACCACACTACAATAAGTTAGGCATCCATACAAAATATTTACGCATTTAGTTCGTTAAAACGCGCTGCTTACGTAAAAGACGCCGCAAACAAAGTGGACGCTATAGGAGGGTTGACTGTATATATGATTAAAACGCACAAAATTGGTTCTATAAAAAATATAGACTATAATCCTCTGTTGTTAACTCTCAAAAACTATTTTCAATGTCATCCATGTATACGTTTTAAATTTAATAAAATGACTTCGACGGGACGGATATCACTGTAGAATTAGGATAATTGAATAAAGAAATTATTAATATGAAGGGAATGTAAAATCACAGTTTAAATGGACTAATATTCGAGGAAAATAATGCAAAATTAACGCCTTACCTTAACACAGCCACGTATACTTTATTTGTCTATTATTAAATATACGATGTGTAAATTAATTTTGAAGAATAGAGTGCAAGAAATATGATGGCATTCTTCTCACAAAACAAGAAAAAACTTACCATTGATAAATTGAACGAATCAATTCGATAATTTATAATGTTTTATTTTATAAACAATACATAGAGAAGTAGAGTTACACACCTATTTGGATATTTGTAAATATTGTCGGGATTTTTAATGCAATATTAATGAATTTTATAATTGCAGACCAGTTATTAAACAACTTACATTAAATAACGTAAGTTTGTGTTACCTGATGGGAGAAACTTACCGAGGATTGTTTCTTCCACATGTCAATGTTTTTGCGTTGAGCTTTGGTGAAATGGTCCCAGACTTTCTTGTGGGAAGCAGCGGCAAATACTTTCTCCACCTGCGAGACTGCATTGGAACCACAACAAAATTCAAAAATCTCAGCAAATACTACTCATAACAATGAAGACTACAGGCGGCTGGAACGATTCTCTCCATTGATGGCAAGTGACCTTACTAGTTAAATATTTTATCGAGCCCGGCATATATTTTATAAGACATAAAGTGTTCAACCATTACATCACCATTTAGCTTATGTTACTGATATTTAAAAAATAGATTTATTTACCTTATATTTGATAGCATTTATGGCACAATTGTCTACCAAAATAAAACATTAATGGCAATGAAAGGGTCAGTGAAATAATTCAATAAATGTGATTGTAATCAAATTGCTATTTCAGTTAATGGACTACATGACATCCATTAATTCTAATTAATAACAATTTCTTCATGATTCTACAATGAATGAATATTTTCATCAAGTCGAGAAAAAAATTAAGTATCTGTTTATAGATGATTACTGATCAATATAAATGCAATGCGAATGATATGGATTATTTTGAATAACGATTTAAATAAATACGATAAAAAACAAGGACTATGTCTATGATAAAAATAATCTATTGTGGAAAAACAATACAGGGACCGAACATAAACGATAATTTTTTTTAACACTTTGAGAACCGCGCTTTTTGGTGTGAAAATGCTGTGGGGGCCGCTCGTTTTAGGCAAATTTCGCAAGAAATCAAGACCTTTATAATAATTTACATATCTTTTTAACCTATGAGTGTATATACGTAAAATTTTCAGGTTATGTTCTACATAATCAAAGGTATAGATATGTGATCTTCATTTTACAACTTTCAAGCAGTGGTTCTCAAACCAACGAAATACATTTTTTTTCTTTCTATAAATACTACTTGTTATTTATATTTCATTTAAAATTTATTTACTACATGAGGGTGATAATACTTCGCAATTTTATGGAAGGACCGCCACTGGATATGTATATATCCTTTACTTCAGGATCGTCCAACCTTTTTTGTCTTGGGAGCTACTTTTCAATTTAAAATTGTCTTAGGATCGACTTCTAATATGATTCTTATAGGAAATTTATTTTCTTTCTTCAACCTTAAAACTCAAATTTATATACCCTTTATATCTGTAGAGACATCTGTCAACGAATAGTGAAATATTAGTGTCGGTAACATTTTTTTTTATGATGTTGTAGGCCTACGTTTTTACGCCAAATGGCGTCAGCGGTTCATAACGGTTGGGGAATTTTTACGCCAAAAGGCGTCAGCGGGTCTCAAAGTGTTAATATGTAGTTAAATATTGAGTATGATTATTAAAAAATTAGAAAGACGTTTTAGATTAAGTTTTAAACAAGACACCAAAGTCAAATATCATATGCAAATAGTTTGATAATTAATAAAACTCGACCACCAATAACGTATTATAACGTCTTACCTTAATACCTATTCTTTAATAGCGAAGTTTAATATTAGAGTGACCTGAAAGTATTCGTACATTTTGAGATTTATATACAGGATGTTTGATGTGCAAATGAACGAGTAATGTCAACTTCTAAATTCTTAGGAATAGGATTTCTTTTGTGGCCACTTCTGTCTTGTAAATTAATTCTTTTGGTGGCCCTATTCCATGGCTCTCGGTGTCCAGACCTGACACCAGTGGATTTATTTGCCTAGAGGCGTGCTCTATACCGTGGCTCTCACAGTTACCAGACCTGACAACACTGGATTTCTTTGCCTGGAGACGTGCTCATTTTTGTGGCTTTAACAGCCGCTAGATCTGACACCACTGGATTTCTTTGTTTAGGGACATGCTGATTTTTTCTTAAAGGGTGTGCCGCATTTTCCAATTGTTCAAAGACAAAGACTGAGATCGTTGGAACCATTTAAAACGCATCGATAAAATGAATAGGATGGGTGTTATGGGGTAGGATGGATACTACATGCTTTGACAGAATACAATATAAACAAGTGATGAAACATGTGCTACACCTTCTTGACAACACAAAAAATATTCGATGATAATGCACGTCCTCATAAAGCAAAATTGATACTGAATAAAAGATGGGGATTAAATTGGGAAGTATTAATGTGTCTTCCTTATTCACCGAATCTCGCCCCGATGGATTTCCAACTTTTCAGGTCAATGAAGTACAACCTGAGAAACTTTTTTAGAGAGAAAGTTTTTACAAAAAAAAAAAAGGATCAAAGGTCTGCCAAAGTGATGGGAAGATGTGTTGAATAATGAAGGGAATTATATCTTATAATTAAATATACAAATACTTTCGGGTCATTAAAAATTATGTTTAAGATTCGTTAATCATTCGTTATTTTATTGATAAGATATTTAAAAATATATATTTATTAATATTTAGTAAAAGCTGTATCTTTAGCACGATACGAGACTTTTTATGATCATTATTATAACAATGGTGCTGTAAAGTCGCACATTAAATGAAAGTATGATAGGAATATATTTGGCGACGGAATTATTTTTGGCATTATCTTGTTTTACATATAAAATAAATTATCGTTTCTTTTCAGTCCCTTTATCAACTTGACGACATAGACACTTTATGAAAAATAAATAAATATAAAACGCTTTAGAAAATAAACCAAGAATCATAGCTGAAAATGTGAAATACAGTGAAACCTATTTATATTTGGATTAAATGATAAATTAAGACGTTAATAATGTTATCTTTCTGAGGAGCCTTTGATTCAGTGGTAGTCTAATTTCTACCGCCGTGGACGGTACGGGTTTAGTCATATTGTTACATATACACTCAGCGGCATGGAATGTGGCCCAAACAAAAACATAGCGATACGACACAACTATGTTTCATTTAGTTAATTGCTTAGGTGCGTACGTTACGTACGTCGTCATTCAGAAAATGGAGTGGCCAGCCCGAAGCCGACATGAATCCAATCGAGCATGTTTGGGACATGCTCAAGAGACGAGTTAGAGCTAACCCAAATTCAGCACAGAATGATTTAAGCTAAATGTTAAGCTTGGGCCACTTTCCGTGCCGCCGAGTGTATATAGTTTTGTGTACTATTAATCATAAATTATTTTTAATCATGATCAAAATATCATGACCTATGGAGACAGGGTTCGTTTTTTATGCGTTTACTTAAATGCTGGTCATATCGTTTGACCCTTCAATTAGTGAATTAGTTTTTGTAGCCCACACGTTTTGGGAGTGCGTTAATTTTTTTGTGTTCATAAAACTACATTGGAAATTCAGTTTAAACCTTACAAAACAATAAAATAATTTGAATAAATAAGACTCTATTAGAAATACGGCATTGTAAATTAAGCTCAATGGAGCACTGCACGTGACATTTGAGTGCATACTCTCTCTGAATCACTTGAGTACACATCTCAGTGATTTGATTTTGAATTTTATCCCACAATTTTACAGCAGAGTTTTAATTATGTATGTAGCTACAAAAATTTTTTTGCATATTTTGATACAAGAATAAAATTTACAGGTTTCACAATATTAACAAACATTAGAAAGTGTGTTAAAAATACATATATATACGTATCGCTTTATACACAATTGGAATATTTTCTAAGCGTCGATGAATGATCATCTGATTTTGAAGATTATGAATGAAATTGGTTAATGAACATCTGGTTTATAAAATAATATGTGGAAATTGAGACATTTTCATACGCTAATTGTGAAAAATGTACAAATCTTTGTACATGAGACATTTCAACATTACCATTCTGTTTGTAACCCTGACATCATTTGGAGGCCTTACTATGCTCAATATTTTGAGACTGACTTGTCTTACTTTCCAATTATTGACCATACTTACTTACCAACAAGACATTGTCTTATTTTGAAATTAGGCTGTTAATTCCGTAAAAATGCAGACTTCTCCATATGGATTGAGAAGAGTATTGAATTTTTAAGATCGGTTTACATGTACACATGGAAGTTATGAATTAGTTCACACTATTAATATTGTTTTAAAGTAAATCTGAATGAGTGTATTAGAATACGATGTGAAAAAAAATCAGTTTTTCACATGTGAACATGTATGAAAATTTGTCGACCCTTATGTGGATATTTTCCTTGAAACTAGTTAGTTATTTACTTTAAATAAAAATCACCAGCACACGTTAATTATTATTTTAAAACAATCAGTGTTTTGGGTGATTTGTACTCAAAATAAATGAAATGGGATTATATAATATGCAATCCCGGTATAGTGAGAGTAGATAGAAAAATTCATATAAAACTGATAGTAGTATATGATACAAGTTAGACATCATATCATTAAAACATACATTTGTCACAATAAAAAGAATCATTAAACTTGAAACCTACATTGGTTTAGGATGCCTTGCATTTTTTGTTTAGCCTCATCTTTTGCGCGTTGTATTTCTTCATCGTATTGCGTTTTTTCATTCAAAAGTCGACGCACATGAGAATTTGTACTCTGAATCATTGAATAAAAAACGTTGACATTCTTCTTTGTGCAATCGCCCCGCTCCAACCAGGTGATAACGACCTTAAACAACGAAAATAAGCTATTGAGTTACAGTTTAACACTTTCGTCGCCCACCATTTAATCAATAGTATCTCACGCAAATTCGATACTCGGAGCGCAAAACAGAGGGAATAGCGATGCGATACTGTAAGATGTGAGCTTAAATAATGCGACTTGTTACACGACTGCGTCACAAAAACTGAACAGAAAACTCTTACAGATATTTAACATCTGGAAAATATTACAGAAAAACTGCATTAGCTCTCTACTTCTCACATTGCATTAGCTCTCTACTTCTCGGGGTGTAAGAATGTGGTTGCAAAGGAGTGGTGATACTCGGCTAATAACGCCACTCCAGAGCAGTTAAGGGGGAATAACAAAATTGGTCAGCGATAAGAATGCTGCAAGTATCTTAATTATCAAAACAAACGCCTGTTCTCAAGACAACACAAACAATAGAGTTTCGACTTCTAGACATTCATTCTTTTCTTAAACCTTGTTCACACAAAAACAAAAAAATTATAAAACTAGTAGCTTTTATTGCTGCATATATTTTCAACGAAGATATCACTCCCCCTCTGCATAGAATGGAAATGGTGGGCATCTCGATTTGACAACAAGCAAAAATAATGGTCAACAAAAGGGATACGGAGCGCGTGAAAAAAGCTAATGCTGCACATTCTATAGCATCAAAAGAGGCAAGATTGGTGAAGACGAAGACTGGAGCGATCAGCTAGAAAATAATTTTAGAAGAAACAGAAGTTATCCTCTATGCTCTTGGCATAGCAGATTAGGTGTAAGTATTAAAGTTTTCATTTTATTCGCACATAAATTTCAGTTCAAATTTAAATGCAACTGCAAATGGAAGGCAACGTCACATGAAGAACAACGGTGACATGCATTTGGGTGATATGGCATCGTATGTGTTAATCATATCGAACAAAATAATTTATTTAATTGTACCTGAACAGCTTGAATAAAATTTTCATCTTGCTTTATCTTTTCGCATATCGCTGCAGCCTCGTGATCCGAATAATGATGAACGGGCGGCGGAGAAGGAGGTTGGTGTAAAGTCACTTGACGTTCTAAATGTCGAGCAGCTCGTTGTAAGGCACGCTGTTTGCATTCCCATTCGTGTTTATCGTCTCTCGCTTGAGCATAGTCTACGTGTAATCTAGCACAGTTTGCGGGATCGGTTTTGTTGTCGATTCGTATTCGATAACCCGATAAATATACAGCACCGTCGACGGACTGTTCATAAACAAAACGGATATGACAAAAGTTCTTCTTCGAGAGACGCAGCGACGTGATTTGACCGCATCTTTCAAATATCTCCGTGAGAATATCTTCGGTGATATTTTCGGGGAGTCCGCCGACAAATACGGTTCTACAGCCGGGGGGTCGTTCTCGCGTCGTTGGCGGCGCTGAACTAGGATACGGCGGCATTAGAGTGCACGATTTCAATTGAATTTGTTCTTTGACGGCACCCATCGGAAGACCGTTGATTCCCATGAGTCCACTCATGGAATTGTTCATACCTAAGGACATATCCGGGCCGGGCATCGGTATTCCTTCGCCGACCATCGGCATAGAATTATTAGAACTCATCGGCATTCCGTTCGGTCCAGTCAATTGCATATTGCTTAACTGGCTAGAATCACTCAAATTTGGACTCTCGATCTGAGATTGCATCATTGCGTATTGACCCATGCCCATCATGGAAGGATCCATCATCATTCCCCCCATTCCGCTGACCATTCCCATTGGGGTTCCTATCATTCCGCCCCCGTACATTGCACTCATGCCCATACTGCCGTACATCATGCCTGGAACAAACAAAAGAAACAAAATTTGATTCATATTACATAACGCATATCATTTGTATTGTATTTATGTAATACCTGGTTGAGGTGCGATTCCATTTTGGCTGATGTTATTATCCGTTATAATATCTTCGGGCATTCTGTTATCGTTGAGTTTACCGGACGAATTGCCCCGATCCATGTTGTCTTGGCTTCTATTTCCTTTATACATTGGTCTATTTCGATCGTGGCGATCGCGTCTATCTTTGTCGTCGTTGTGATCTTTACGGTCACGCCTCCGGTTGTTGTCTCGCTCGTGCGAACGCTTTTTATTCATTCCCCTGTCGTTTAATTGCGGCGACATGTGATCAGAGTTTTGGTCAAAATTGTCACTAGATCGTCGATTGCCCATTTCGTCTTTGTTACTATTTTCTAAAGGCAACGGCGGTAAATTCTTGTTCATGTTAAATTCTAGCGGGGCATCGTTCATTCCGGGCATTATCATATTATGGCCTATATTAAAGTTTTGATGCATATTTTCAAAGCCTTGTCCTCCTAACATAGGTATTCCTGACACTATAAATTAATACAAAACAAACATTTTTCAATAAATAACTATTGATAAAGGATGTATTTATAATAACACAGATAGATTTACGTCGATTAATCATATTTTTTAAATAAACGAGCAGTTTAAAAATACATTAATGTTAAGTTATTCAAACGATAAACAAAAGAATTACATTTATAAAATAAACATAAACAAGAAAGAATAAAGAATGATTGAATTTATATTCTTACTCATAGGCGGTGGTGGCAGAGGTGAATTATGAATATTATTAGGGAAAGGGAAAGACATCTTGATGATATTCTATTTTCTTGGATAAATACGTTGCAACATTAAAACACACATTGAGTTCCAGCAAAAAATTGATAATATGGTGGAGCACAGCTCGGACAGTAGCGACATAGACCACGATGATCTAAGAATAGGTTTTTTCCGGCCATGAACGAAGTGTATTTTTCGCAGATCGTCTAAAATTAATTTTAGATGCTCATTAATAAGATTGAAGATAAAAATACGATTTAATCCTAAAATAATGATTTTGTAAAAACTGAAGTGCAATAAATACAAAATTTAATTCATAATAATAGTAATTTAATTTTTATTTTTGCAATCAAGAATTGTAATGACAATGTCAAAATTTAAATAAATTAAATTATTTATGAACACAAAATATTATACTAAATATATATATCATTTATAATATATATTTATTTCAAAAGTATAATATGTTAAAAAGAAGGATAATCGAAATATTATATGTGTTTGGAACCATTGATTGTTCGGGAAATCACTAAAATCAATAGTTTTATCGTATTGAAACTTTAAATACGTTTTTTAAATGTAAAAACTATTGAAAAAATATAAATGTTTGAATAAAAATCTACTTAATTTAAATTGCGATTAAAATGATACAATTATTATATCGCTTTAAAAAAATCGTGAAAATTTTGAAAATAATTACGGATATATAGCGGAAGTAATAAAATAAATTCGAAATATATGGTCAAAATATTTTGCTTTGAGGCAGAAAAAAAAGTTTTGGTGTGCGTGCCGATACGTCCGACAGTCATGTCGGAACCTTCGGAAGGTGGGGGCGTGGTGGTGGTTCGTGCCAAGCCTCAGCGAAAAGTATTTAAAGCTCCAGCCAAATCGGTCAGTAAAATACCCGATGATATTATCAACGATGAACTTCTCAACGTGGCCTGCAAACTTTTGCCACAAAACTACAATTTCGAAGTTCATAAAACTATATGGAGGATCAGACAACTCGAAGCCAAAACTGTAGCCCTGCAGATGCCAGAAGGTGATTTAATCAATTATTGTTTTTAAACATGAACATTACATATAATCGTTATAATATTATTTTATAAAGTAAATATGGAAAATGTGCCATGAAATATTAACTTTTATTGCCTGTAAAAGTATTAAAAATTTGACTTTAAAATTTAGAATTATTTAGGTTTATAATGTTTTTTCTATAAATATGGGTCAGTACAGAATTATCAGGTTAGTACATACATAACGTCCGGCATAATAGAAACAACGTATTTGTGATTATGCAAAGAGAATTTCGTTTAATTGTATGTGAAGAATTTTATCAAGGAAATATTTAATCAAATTTGGCATTATCTTACGTTTTTGCACAAGATAACTCACAAAAGTAATTTAATAAGCCCGTTGATAATATTCTTTTCTATTTGCATAGATAATTTGCAGTCAATTTTTTATTTTATTTTTGCACATGATAATTGTATGAGGAGGCTCCAAATTTAACCCGGAATATTGCTGTACAAATTTATTGGTGATATATAAAATATCCTTCATTAGAAATACCTTTATTCCATCGGATAGGAAGCTTCTTGATCCCGTCACTGAAGAAAGAAGGCTGCTGCTCTAAAAACCAGTTGTGCACGTATTGTTTGATCACAGTGGTGTCTTGAAATCGTTGCCCTTCTAATGCCACTTTATGGGTAAGCTGCTCACCCAATTCATGTTAGCTGGGTTACCCAAGCAGCGTTTGATAAGCAAATCAACGAGGCTGCTTTTGTCCACCTCTACTCTACATCATTACCTCAATGCTTCAACTGTTCCCAAAGGCGTAGGGTTACTTCCCCCTAAGATTTTATGGGTGGGTACCATAGAGTGATACACCCACCCAAGCAAGAGGGCATCTCGACTTGGTTTTCTTCGTCTTTTGTTACAAGCAGCCTTAGCGTCATCCAACAGCTGGCAGTAGGAGGCTGTATTCACCGTCTGTCTGTTATGTAGAAAATCAATCCATAAAATACCTTTCGAGTCCCGTAAATACCGTAGCTATCATTTTTTCAGCCGACTATGTAGAAAAATAAGATACTCCACATATATTTTAATATATAAATAAATAAATGAATCACTGTTTGTTCGTATGTAATGCGATGCCATACTGTTCATAAGATTGCGATAAAACTTCGTCCACTTATTGCTAAGGATTGCGCGAGTAACATAAGCATAGTCTAATATATAAAAATCAATGTTTGTTCGTATTTAATGTGCTTCCATACCGTTCATCCGATTGTGATGAAACTTTGTCAACTTACTGTTTACACTTTTAGGAATAACATAGGCATAGTAAAAATATTGTATGAATGCACCATGTTGGCGCATATTAGTCTGTTGAAATGGCATTGCAACGCATGCCGGGTATTCGCTAGTCACTAATAAATTCGTATAGCAAAATTCCGGTTTATATTTTTATCTCCCTCGTACTTGTCCACATGAATTATTTTCTAATTATTGATTTAACGATTTTCAGGATTGCTGATGTATGCCACCACTCTCTCCGACATCATTGAAAAGTTTACCAAAGCCGACACTCTTATAATGGGAGACGTAACGTATGGAGCGTGCTGCGTAGACGATTACACAGCAAAGGCGTTCGGCGTAGATCTGCTCGTGCATTACGGACATTCATGCTTGATTCCGGTGGATCAGACGACCGGCATAAAAATGTTGTACATTTTCGTGGACATCAAAATTGACATGCTGCATTTCGTCGACACCGTACAGCATAATTTTTCCGTCACAACTAGATTGGGCTTCGTCAGCACGATTCAGTTTGTCGGTACGCTGCAAACCGCCGCCATAGAATTAAGGAAATTAGGATTCACCGTAAATGTGCCGCAGTGCAAACCACTATCGCCCGGTGAAATTTTAGGATGCACCGCACCAAAGATGAATTGTTCGGATGCCGTTATATTCTTAGGCGACGGTCGTTTTCATTTAGAAGCGGCCATGATCGCAAATCCTAAATTAAAGGCATATCGATACGATCCGTACGAGAAAAAATTCACGGAGGAATTCTACGATCACGAAGCGATGCGACGGGGCCGCAGAGAAGCCGTCGAAAAGGCGAAATCGGCTACGAAATTCGGTTTAGTCTTGGGCACGCTCGGAAGACAGGGTAGTTCGAAAGTTTTAGAAAATTTACAGGCTAGAATTAAACCTCCGAGGCAATACGTTATTATATTATTATCCGAAATAACTCCGGAGAAATTAAAACTGTTCAAAGACATCGACGCATTTGTGCAGATTGCTTGCCCGCGTCTATCCATCGATTGGGGAGCCGCGTTTGATAAACCGCTACTCACGCCTTATGAATTAGCCGTTTGTCTCGGAGAGGCTGAATGGATAGTGGATAAAGATGAAAATTACCCCATGGATTATTATTCGTCCTCCAGCATGGGATCGTGGACGCCCAATTTTAAGCCCGATATCGACGCCGAAAAAACATGCTGCGGAAAATGTTTGAATAAAGACTAAATATTTATTTTACACGTTAGCAGAATGAATGTGACCAGCTTCAGATTGTAACAAACATGCAAATCATTCCATAACGCGCCGAGTTCAAAACGTGATTTTTTTAAAATGCCGTGGCTTGCTATTATATGTCAATGAGATTCGTAATAAATTTATGCGCTATGCTTAAATTTGTATCGACAAGGAGGTTGTATCTCACTATGCTGAATTTAGGTAAAGGATCTTATATTATGGTATTAGGGGGACCGAAAAGTAATCAAAATTTATATTACCTACCTATCATCCGCTTTGATCTCCAAAATTAAACTAAACGTGCAATATTTCCATGCTACATACGAATCAACGCACTAAGGAAATGTATCTAAGTACGTTTTCACTCCTGCAACATTGTTATTTTTTTACGTATGCTTTTTAACGATTTGAAAAGGTAATAATCCGACGGCATGAAATTCAGTGAATAGGTTGAGTGAGCTAGAATTTCCAATCCAAGCTCCCTTATATTTTTTTTGTATTGAGTTCGTACCACTGCCGCAAGTTTCCTGGCTCCACAGCTGCGACCACTGTTTTACCAGCTTGATACAAGCTTCGAATATTCCATGTAGTTATTTTCTTCAAAATAAAGCCGGAGATTCTAAGCACTTAGGAGACCAGTTAAGTTGTGATTCAACTGCTGCTCCCAAGTGTCAGATGATGGACCGTGTTGCATAATAACTATGCATCTCTGTACTACTGCAGCTGATGACCTGCAGTAGGGATCTGCTTATTTGATGGCATCATTTATTCGCCATGTCATGATTTCCGTCAGTGAACATATGCAGCTTTTCTTGGAAGTCTTTCCAGGGACTCTTCATTGCATTCTGAGTTTTCCGTGACTGCTTACGCAGCTAACACCCATATCTGGGTGTCGTTTAGCTGTTTCACTTTTACTTGTGCTATTTTTGCAGTAGGCGACCTTGCATTATCATTAAGAAGAATCCCTATTTGATTATGGACCATAACAGATCGTTTTTTAAGAGCTCTTATTTCATTCATTTGAGTTTGCAATAAACAATCGCTGTAATATTTTGATCGGGTTTGAACAATTCGTAATAAATAACTCCGAAAAAATCCCACCACTCACAAAAAAAGATCTTTATTGTTAGTGTTGGTTGAGAAGTGTCGTATAGCACCTACTTCTCATCTCCAGTTGAAATTAGCTGCAAAAAAGGATCGTCTTCATACTGAGACAAGAAAAGCACAGATTGTACATCGTAGATCGAGCGTCATCTGCGACAATTCATGGGGAACTCCAATTTTCTGTTAGTGCAATTTTCTTATGCGATGAAGATGATCCCTAATTGTAGAACATGGACAGTTGTTCTTCAATGATAATAAATGAGCGCATCGAAGAAATTTTGATTACTTATCGGTCCGCCTAATATATTGTTGGGTGCTCGTAAAATTCAAGATTTAGAGACTATTTATTTTTTTATATTAGCTTCAATATCTTTAAATCTGAATTATTTTGTATTTATTACATTGATGACGTATTTCCATCCTAGAAGATTAATAATACTGGTAGTTTTATTAACAAAACTATGCTTTTTAGATGGCAATATATTTAGTGGCTATTAGGTGAAAATAAATTCTTTATTAATGATATTTATTTAAATGCAGTAAAATTTCGGATTGATTGAGGGCGAGGGATCCAGTATTATGGCATAAGGTTGTATATTAAAGAATACTATATAATATTCGCGTTATATTGTCTGTTCTCAGGATATATTCCATATTAAAAGATTTGGTACATCCCCGATTTTGTTCCTCTTGTATTTACGCCCATATGAGTTGCTATATTTATATCGACGACAATTGATGATAATATGATTTAAACGTGTATTTATTTTAATACAGATTTTCGCTATAAAAGCAGAATACGTTATAAATAAGTAAACAGACTGATTAAATGTACTTATTTATACGGAATTGATTCGGTGACGCGATTTCAATTTTACGACGGCCAATTTATTAGCGCGTTTGAATTAATTGGAAAACGATATATATGAATATATTTGAGCATAATACGAGTGGCGTAAGCTGCTTCTGACGTATGCGGATAATATTTATGACTTCCATTAAGCATATACATTTGATATTTAAAATTGTAATACATTTAGACCTTTTGGTTCATATTGAGTATTTAGTTTATAGTTCTTATTGTTCGCTTAACCTGAAGATAAATTTTTTTCCCTTTAAACCAATATTACTCAAAGGGTAGTAGGGCTTACTGATCCATTAAATCTTGACATGTATTTAATTTATTTCAAATATGTGATATGTGTAGTGAAAATTTTTTCTACTTCTGTATATGTGATTTGAAGATATTCAAACAATAAATATGATTTAAAAAATAATTCATTCATTTTTTTCATAATTTATGACCTTGTCTTTTATATAATTTCATATAAGGCACGATCTTATGGTGTTTCGACATGAGAAGGCCCCTGATTATGTGATAAAGTCATCGAACATTGGACTTCCCGAATACGTGCCACGGAACAAAGCCACGGTGGATATTTGAACAATGCCTTACTCCATACTTATTATTAGTGCGAATTAACACTTAACTCTTTGATTGATTCTACCCATTTTTATAATTTGCGCTATGTTGTCTAATCCCTCTTTTCTTCGTTATCGCTTAAACCCCGATTTCGGAGTGTCTATGCAGAGATCCATTCGTTGTGTCAGTGGTCCGAAAAGCGGACCGCTTGGACATACATGACTTGATAAAATGAAAAACTAATTCACTCATTTTTTTCATAACTTATGACCTTATCTTTTATATAATTTTATATAAGGCACAATTTTATGGTGCTTCGACATAAGACGCCTACTGATGGGCGATAGCTCCATGGAATTCCGACAAGCTTAATAACTAGGACATTTGATTGATGATGATCTCAGTGACTCGGCTGATATTAAAAGGCAGAGAAGAGCCACCTGAAGAGTGGTAATATGTTGGCGTGGTGCTTCCACAAATGCAGTAATCGGCTTTTCTTCACGTACTACACATTCATATACATTGAGGAGTTACACCGATTGGGTTGTCCGGGATCTGCAGTGCATCTGTAATGTTTATGTGTCTACAACCCAAACCCAATTGACGTCTGCCGTTATAGCATTAGAATATAGTTTAAACTTTTGTAAAAAGATTGATGTGTAATAACCATATGATGCCGAGTAGAATGGATTTTTCCGCTGATAATTTAAGTCTGTGAAACAGGTAGAATCACCCGTCTTGTTTAAGATGTGTTACGTGCATTTAGGAATAGTTCCTGCGCCAATTGATGGTGTATTCCCGTCCATATGCGCTTTACCGATGCACATTCATGACTGATTGAATTTATTTTTCAGGTATTCAGATTTCGAATCAAGATAGAAGGCAACGGAAGACAATATAATGTTATCGTTGCGCATTGAAATTCTTTGTTTGTACCTCCCCAAAGCAGTCTGCTTGTTGTACTTCTTGTGGTATTTAATACAAATATTCATATTTAATAAAGCGTGCGTAGTATAATATCGATATGTTGTATGTGCGCGAATTATGATGATGATAAATGATGGTCGTGGTAATTTTCATATTGACATCTTTACCTAATGCGTTTTAAAACATCCGTTATGTTAAAGCCACTGTGATAATTGCGCAGTAATAATACTTGTATATTGACGGACATGATAATTACATAGTACGTCTGTCCGTCGAAATCATAAAAAGGTATCTATATAAAGAAGAAAGCACAGAACGCAACCCTCAATCGTAATAGAACAATGCGAGAAACAGTCGTTGAATATTGAAGCATTTCAGAGACTGCAAAAATGAATAGAATTTATTCAAAAATTGAATTATTCATCAACATTGGGAACAATTGCACAGCGAAAAATGCCGGAAAGAGCTTCAGTTTTTGTACAAGGAAGATGCGATGGATGTATCTGTTATTTGGATTACTCCCAGTGTCCATAGGAGAAAATGGTAATAAATATTCATTGAACGTAATTTATGAATGCATTTAAAAAATACACAATTTCTTTTTTAGGAAAGATGTACTTCAAACTATTCAGCCTCAAGATGTTATACTCGGTGATGATCTTCGTCGTTTCAATATACGTCTATACGAAATTTTGCGTGATTGAGCGTTTCCACAAGATAATTCAGTCTCGGAATAACTTTGACGATTTCATTCACAACGTCATGTTCATGTCTTTTGGGAAGACCCAGTATTTTTACTGTATCGGTGGATGGTTCGCTTCGAGGAAGATATCAGACTATCATAATTTATGGTCCGAGTTTGAGGTTCGTACGGATTTCTAGATATTTTCAGCGTGTGTGTCGATTAAATTGTTGGTGAATTTCAGATCAAATTCATAAAAAAATTTGGACATCCCCTAAGAATGGAAGCATTGGAATACGTCTGCAATAGCGTTATTGTAATTTGTACCGTCGGTATAATTTCATTGATCGTCGGTCAACTATTTACGCTGTCCTCGTATACGATTCTGGAATGCATTGGATATATTCCGTCGTGCACTGGTTGTTTTCTGTATATTGCATTGATGCATTTGCACTGTTTGGCAATCCGAATGGCTTCGGAGCAATTATTGAGGAACCTCGAGCTGGTAATTTAATAGCGTTTCGATAGAAAATTGTGATTTAAATGTGTTATGAAATTGAAGATATATTTTAGTCACTGGCCAAGAGAGTCGTTACACAAGACGTCATTGCTTCTTTTAGACATTTGTGGATTCTTCTCAGTAATATCACTCAAATGATGGGTGACGCGTTTACTAATTATTCGGTCATTCTACTATTGGGATCATTTATAGACCTTATAATCGCAGGTATATATACGCATGTATTTGTTATGTTAATCCATATGATTGTTTAAATTATATATTTTTAGGGTACGGTTATTTGAGTCATTTATTGAAAAACATCAAGAACGATGAATCAAATGTATTTTTCAGCAAGGATGAGATTGGATTGATTATTGCTTGTTTGATATCTGCGTATTTCATAATACACGTAACCAACGTGTGCTACAAAGCCACAAAAGAGGTATATATCATTTATCATGTTATTATTAATTGTGTTGCGTTAACTAAAGTTATGTTTTAAATCTTTAGGTAGAAGAATCGTTCATAGATGTGTTGTGCGTAGCTGCAACGAAGCCGTTTCATCCAAAGCTGATTCAAGAAATTGATATGTTTTTAGTGAGAATCAAAAACAATCCCCCGAATATATCATTAGGGGGCTACGTAACACTTAATAGAAAATTGGCGACGAAAGTATTTCATTCGATGTATACGCTTATAAAAGTTTTATTATGAAATTCATTGACCGTAATGATTATTTTCAGATATTTTCCACGACGATAACATACTTGGTTGTTTTGGCTCAATTTAAAATTGGTTTCGATCAAAAGAAAGAAAGTAAATAATGTTTTTCATTATTATAAAGACTATTTAGTCTTTTAGTTGTTTTAGAATTTAGAAAATTGTACATCGTTGAGTAAGTCTTTAATATTGAAATAAATTGGAAAATGATTTGTTCTGAATTAGCCCTTAAATTTTAAAGCGAGCTGAAAAATGATGTCTGGATATTCCGCACTGTATAAAAAATCGCAAAAACAATCATCGCCAAGATTAATTAATTATTATTCGTCGGAGGAACGGAACGAGGGTGAATTTGACGTTAAATCTGTTTATATAATAAATATAGATCTGATACAATGATTTAGTTATGACAATTCTGATGTGAAAATGTGTTACTTTTCATTAAAATTAAATTAATAAATTTGTAAAATTACCATATTGTAAGTTTTGTATTAATTTCCTTAAGGTTTCAATTTACTGTATAAAAGCGTTTCTCATTAAACTGGGAAATTCGTTGTTTCAGGCCAATATTGTATGAAATATTGAATATTTCGTAGTTAACTCATAGAATATGAATATATGTAGAATATTATAAAAAAACTTAATTTTTGTTACTTTATTCAGTTCAGTTATTTAATTCTTAAGCTCCAAAGTTCATCGAAATAAATAACAAAATTTAATTTTGCTACTAAAACCGTATTTTTCATTTAAATACACAGTCCCCTGACATAGACGACAGTCTTCTGTATCGATTTTTCAGAAAATGCTCAATATTTTTTTAAAACGATGGAAATGTTTTTTATAAATCAGATAGATTTACCTATATATATCATTTTATTTAAATTATGTAAAAAGACAAGTAAATTATGTCTGAGCATTTTATGAACAGTCCCCCTGTCTATATTTTAAATTATGCGCTACATAGTCACTCTGTGGAACCAGTGCCGCAACCTGAGAGCCGTTAGTCCTATTAACAACTATTTTTTAGTTCATGCTATATATCGCCATATCGGTGATTGTTTGTGCTTTGAAATGCGCCGGTATTTATATACTCTAACATTGCCTTTCTCTGTCTCTCTTTCTTCTTTCTCTTTCTTTTTCAATACGCGAAATAGAATGTATTAATTTATAATGAATACAGGGTCTTTCAATAGGGACACTCAAATTTTTTTAGGTTAGTTTGGATGCCGACGAAATATGGTTTCTACAGCGCATGCCACGGTGGACATTCTGCACGAGTGATTTGAATGCATAGTTATCTCGCGCGACGGCGACGCGAACTGGCCACCGAAATCGTGTGATTTAACGCCTTTAGACTTCTTCCTTTGGGATCCTATCTTAAATAGTAGCAATAGAAAACTACTTAGCAGGATCGAAATAAGGGGGCGGCAGATAAAGCGCCCGCCACGGGCGTAACTGGGCTTGAGGCTCAAAATAATGACGACCGACTCAGTAGACAACTGCGCATAATTTTTATTTTAATTAACCATTACACTTTACGCGAATTAACACTTGACTCTGTCTGTTTTTATAATGTATGCTAAGTTGTCTAATTCCTCTTTTCTCAGAGTGTCCATGCGGAGATCCGTTCATGGACGAAAACCATGTTTTGTGGACACGTTCGGGCATGGAGTCTGATCGCAAGGCGGTCATTCATCGTGTCAGCGGTTCGAAAAGCGGACCGGTTGGACACACAGACCTTATGACCACTCCGTTCTATTTTAGTACTTTTGCGGCATTTTCGGCCTTCTGTGATCTGTACGATCACGGAAGCCCCCAGAGGTTAATTTATATAGACGGCTCGCGCCTAATGTGGTCGCAAGCGAAACTAGACTTCCCCCCTCCCATAAAACCTATATATTTATCTATCTTACTGATTTATTTTGTCTAGTCTTAATTTACAATATATATGTATATATCTTAGCTAGTTTCTTCCCCGTGTTCGAAGTGCAAGTGGCCATTTGAAGTTAAGAATGTTGTCTAGCGGCCATGGATATTAAATTCAGGTGGGGCAACAAAAAGGCCCGCTGCATGAGCGTTAACAATTAAACTCTAATATCATGTTGCTTTTGTAGCGTGGGTGATTTAACATCCCCACGCAATAGCGCTGTTAGTCTGAGCAGATTAAATTCTTCAGATTAACAGCGACATCTTCTGTCTCTCTTTAGGTGCAATGTGCTATTGTAACAGCGCCATCTCACGTGGCCCTGCGGAGATATTGCATCTGCATATCGACCGAGCGCTTCTTGCGCGTGCACTGTTGCTGGTTGGGTAGTGACGCGCAGGAGGTGGGAGTCGGGAGAGTCGTCGGTTAGCCTTGGCTGCGGGAAGTCGTCCCTCCTGCAGCCAGATCTCTCTCTCTCTCGTGTGGAATAAATAGTTATTTAGAGAAGAGACTCGTGCCTTTGTGCAGCCATCCCAACGAGTGTGGAGGAGCGGGGAGCCGCTCGGGGACTCTGCCCCCGAGTGCGCCCCCGCCCCAACGTTATACCTTTAATATCAAATGCATAAGGAAGTGAGCGTATGATTGATATATGACATCTTTATACCTATTCTAACACATAGTCCAATCCAAGGGGAATTATATGTTAATATATAAACTGAGAATTATGATGCGGCTAAATTGGCAATCGACTCTATATTTGACCCTTTGATTAGGGAGCTAATTTTAAAATGACGTAAACGTAGATGCTATATTTGTATGTTCATCGCTTATCGTTCATATAAATCCACTTTTCTTTCAGGACCACGCAACTTGAGTCAATCCTGTATATCAATAAATGAACCCTAACACTGTTGATAGCACACAATATTTGTTCATTTATTCGCGTGGACATAAACAATACACATGTGTTTCATCACGTTTAGTAACAAAATAATGCATTATCTCTCTCCGTCTCTGGCTCTGATTCAGTTTTTGTATCGCTTGGATCGCCAATATGCGAAGTTCCTCATCAATGGATTGAGCTGGAAATAATTGATGTGCCCCAATTAATAACATCAAAAAGATATTTCGTTCGAAGTCCGGCGAAGAACGAAATGTTTCTTAACATTTCTTTTGCAGCGTAGATAGGATCTCAATGTGCATATTTCTTTTTGGTGATTTAATGACCAATAAACAATAAGACTCCGGTTCGAAAAACGAAATCAAACCGACGAAACCCATAATTATTTCGAGCATTTTGTATCCCACCGAGATAGCTTAATTAAACGCGAATCTCGGCGAAGTATTTATGCACAATTTTTGGACATGTTTCTTCGGTTCCGACTTGCAGGATAATGGGAGATTTCGTTAAAATGCCACATCCTGCTTCACGGTCCCTTGCTCCTCGTGAACTTCTTTTTGTGTCTCAGTCGGTGCATTGTTTGTACGACGTCCCTTGTATAAGTGCATGCTGGAACCACGAATTTTAAATATCCCAATTTGAAAGCCAAATTGCACATTTCGCCATCGGTCCCGCCGAGATTGCCGTCAGATTTTGGTTGTTATACCAATTAATTCCTTGTATATTTAGCACGAACTCTTCTTGATAGGATTGAAGTATGCATCCTTGTTAATATCGGAATAAATAATTCATGGCAATTAAGAAAACATTGGCATTTATTCGCTTAACAAGCATATTTACGTATCACAATGTGTAGTTGTTCCATTGGAACATTCGTTCTCTGACACAATCTCATCACAATGTTCATCAAAAAATCATTGCACTGTCAAAACGTATATTGAGCAATGAAAATCTTAAATCATGTTCTTTGAAAAACCGTATGTATGGTTTTTATATTTACTTCCAATTATGATCATCAAATCTAGATCAGGGGTGGCCAAAACCACTACTAGTAACTATTCCTAGTCGTTTGCCTGTTTATGAGAAGAAATCATTATTTTCTCTTTAAAATAACTTAATATCTAGGGTGTATAGGGTATTTTAATAAGGACGCTCAACTTTTAAATGTAAATAAAATAAGTTCTATGTGAGATATTCACTCAATTTTCTTTTTATTTAAAAGAATATTTTATGGCAAAAATATTGAATATATCGTCGTTCAAATATCCACCGTGGCTTTGCTTGGTGGCACGTATTCGGGAGTTACAATATTCGATGAATCTGGTTAAATTTTCTGGATGGCGTTCGTTATTTTGATTTTGAGGGCATCAATTGTTTGCAGTTTATACGCATAGACCTTCGATTTAAGATAGCCCCAAAGGAAGAAGTCTAAAGGCGTTAAAACGCATGATTTCGGTGTTCAGTTTGCGTCGCCGACGCACGAGACAAGCGCGCACTCAAATCGCTCATGCAGAATGTCCATCGTAGCATGCGCTGTATATAATGACGTTCTATTGGAATTGCATGTTGTCGGTATCCATATTATTTAGTTTAGTTGCTATTCAAGAAGTTGCTTATCAGATAAGATCATTTTCTCGAAGAGGGCACTAAGTTTAAAAGGAAATTCTGATAATTTGCACACATTCTTCAACGCTATAACCTTCCATAATAATTTGCAATACACTATTGAATCATTTACTGTCAATTAGACTAATATTGCTTTAACAACATGACTGCTATAACCTAAAAAACTTCAAGCATCATTGTTAAAAGACGCTATATTATGTATTTAAGAGCACTTATCAACATATACTGGATAAACTAGAGAATTTCTTTAAATTCTTGTTAGAAAGAAGTTTGGCCCGAATGTGTTAAACTTGGTGGAGAAGGCGTTAATACTTTTTCTTAAAATGATGTTGATGAATTGCTCGAGGATATTCCCTTGAATGAAAAAGATATTATTGGTTTGATATGGCAGCGAAGAAACAGAAGACGATATTGAAGTGTAAGAAACTCCTGCTCCCCTTTACTGTAAAGATTATACAAGAAGCTAGTCAAATTTGCAATCAATTTGAAAATCTATTTATTGTAAACGACTGACATCAAAAAAATTAAGTAAAAAAATAATGCTTAAATCGTCGCAAGACTTTTTTGTGCGATTTTTGGTACATTCTATCACATTGATTTGAAGTTATGCGGTTTTTAAAAATAATGGAACTTATTCCTCAGTTTTCTATGTAGCTCAAGTCTTTTTTATGGGAATCCCCGTTGGAGGTATATTATACTAGCATATTATATTTTTAGCTAGCCGATTTAGCCGATAGCTAATTTTGAAATAATCGATTTTGTTTTATTGCATTTTTTTAAAAGTTTACATATTAAAGAATATACTTTCCAAAAAAATTTCCAAAATTCTAATTATTTACGGAGTTATAGCTATTTTAGTGACGCTGCAACTAAGTCAGTCCTACGAGAATGAAATCTTTAAACGAGTTTTTCACGAAACTACTTTTTTCAATACGGTTGACATGATATCTTATGTTTTAATTAATTGATTTACTTTAAATTTGGTAAGAATCTTTTAAATATAACCCTTTATTGTTTCTACCAGATTTATATCAAAATTTTATTTCTAAACTACTTTAAAAAATTTAAACCGTGAAAAAAATAAGGCCAAAAAATGACTTTTTTGTAAAAAAAAAAGTCGGCATTATGTGAAAATATTTTTTAATTTTTTTATTTGATGTAGCAACTATAGCAACATATTTATTAATTAAGAATCATTTTTATTTTTTTTATTTTAGATCAATAGAAGGATTGAAATCGTGTCAACCATAAGACGCTCTTTTTTACCCCTTACACTATACCAGTTTTTTAAATTTGTTTTTATTTTTTAAAAGATATTAGCGAAAGACCATAATTGATAAAAATATGTTTTCCGCAGCTGACGTGTTAATAACATGTAAGACATATGGACTTCGCGCCAATTGGCATGATTGGCCAATAATGCATGACACGCCATTTGGCGTGCCCGGTTATTAAAGTGTTAATATCCATTTAGTGATAAGAACTACAATTATCTTGTATGATATCGAAGCATATGAGTTTCTCATATATGGACAACCGCCACACTGATCACAAATCAAAAGCGCCTATGACCCCCGCATATGACGCCTAGATATTTTCTCAAGTTATGTGTAATGCTGAGGCGGGGACGCTCTCGGGGGCAGAGTTCCCGGACGGCTCCCCGCCTCCACGTGCTCGTCGGGATGGCCGCGCTAACGCACGGGTTCGTTCTTCTATCGAGCCTTGATGTTGCTGGACGAATGGATGGGAATAGACTCTCTTCTCTTAATAACTATTTATTCCACACGAGAGAGAGAGAGAGAGAGAGATCTGGCCGCAGGAGGGACAACCTCCCGCAGCCAAGGCTAACCGACAGACTCCCTCGACTCCCGCCTCCTGCGCGTCACTATCCAACCGGCAACGGTACACGCGCAAGAAGCGATCGGTCGGTACGCAGGTGCAATGTCTCCGTAGGGTCCACAAGAGATGGCGCTGTTAATCTGAGGAATTTAATCTGCTCACACTGAAAATTTTGCTTATTGATGAATTCATCCATTGTGAGATATGTGGCTTATATAATTTAAAAAAACGTCATGTGTAAACATTATATAGTGCTGACATCTAAGCGTCACAATTGGATAACCTTTTACATCATGTAATGTGTCTCGGATTATCTCTGATTTCCATTAATATCCTTATTGTGGTTTATAGCTATAATATGGGATACATCTGGGATTCAAAATAAGACATTATTTTTACGTCCGTCTGGTATTTAAATCAAGTCCCCTTTGCCATATTCTGTCGCCAGTTGATTGAAACCTTATATTTTCTATTGGCTGAGGACCCGCTCGCATTCTTTCTTTTTTCGGGTCACATTGTCTGGATTCGGTTTCGTCTGGCTTCGTCGGGCGGGAGTTGGAACGCTTAATTTTCTGAATGCAGTTACCATGACCGTGACCGACAGGACATTGCATTCCATTATACGAAAATTCAAAGGATCGCTAAGGTCACCCGAGGCCTCAATACCCCGTGCGAGATTCGGATAGTCCTGAAAAAGTCATAAATCAGACACATGCACGGATATTAGCATCGCGAGGCTTTCGCATGAATATGCATTCGGTATTCATTTGCAAAAGCTGTCAAATTTGAAATTCAATGCAAAATGGCGAGAGGTGATTGACCGGGTGCTTACTTCAATTTATTTAAAACCCTGCTCATACTGTATCATTATCCTTTGCTACTGAAAAACACGATGGAAATATAATATGCGCCAAATATACTAGTAAAACTATTTCGTTTAATATTTTATTGTTGCATTGTCATTTATGAATCCGTGGAAACGCTTTTTTTCGATCCTCTCCGGAACAAGACTTCAGGCTCTGAAGCCATGAGGTCCAATCAAGAGGGCATGGTTATGAACAGGTTATATAGCTCGGATGCCGACTCACAGAGTCTTTTTGTGTCATATATCGGGACCGAGTGGCAGTAGACCCATCAGAATTGGTGGGACATGATCTTGGTCAAGCTCCATGCGAGACAGAACATGTTCAACTTAGTGACTCTAATAAGGTCGTATTTTGCGAATCAATGTATCGTCAGAAAACAGCATGGGCTGTCTCTCGCTGTTGGTGAAGGCTGTTGGTCAAGGACCCACTTCGAGACCCTGGCTAGTGACGCCCTGGAGAGGATCAGTAATGAAGTCGCAGTGTCTCCTCCTCAAGGGGCGGCTGTTGCGATCTTCCGGTATACACATGAAATTCCTTGTCAAAAACGGTGAAACCCCGGTAATCGATGACAGGGAAATCCCGATAGAGGTGGATGCCACCTCTCATGTTTCTTCCCCTCGGTTAGACACCATCTGAGATATCGCTGGATCGTCACGGATCACTGGACGTCTCAATTCCTCAAAGAACACGGGCGATTTAAGGCCTCGTTGATTAGGTTTGGGCTTTTCGGAGTGTTCATGCGGAGATCGGTTCATGGCGCAGACCATGTTCTATGGATATGTTCGGGCATGGCGTTCCTTCGTTATGTCAGTGGTTCGAGATTCGGACCGCTTGGACACGGAAACCCAATTGTTACTCCTTCTAATTTTAGGACATTTAGTAAAAGTGTTGTGGAAAAATGCATCCCTGGGGCTTTCTACGATTTCTGATGGGTCGTAGATGCCCTTCCTAGCCGCCAGTAACAATTAATGGGCTCAATTTGGCCGCGAGTGAGACTCAAAACTCTCCGGAGGAGGAGAGTATTCTTGCACACATTTTGCAACAAATTTAAATCCATAGTTTTGTACCATATTGTGCACTTTGTGAACGGGTTGATATGGTCCCGAATAGCGGGATCAACACACAGCTTGGGTCAGAGGAGGGTCCCCATGTTTTTGTTTCGAGACCCACCAGAAGATCTTGTCTACGCTGAGATAGAAAGTTAGACATAGACGCCGCACGTCTGGACTTGAAGCGAGGAGGCTTAGGACAAATGTAAATGACGGCATGCATTCACTGTTGGTCCTAATGGTTTTCGGGTGGGTATTTCACTCTACGGTGCCCACCAATAAAACCTCATAGGTGGTGGCAATCATACGCCAGTGGGTAACAATCGAACTCTTGGGGTAATGATGTACATAGAGTAGATATGGGCGAAAGCAACCTCGGCGGTTTGCTCAACAAACGCTACTGGGGTAGCCCAGCTAACATGAGTTAGATGCGCAGCTTACTCTGTGCTGTATACTCGTAAAGTGGTATGTAGAACTGCTGATTACAGAAGAAGCAGGAGGACTTTATGCAAAAGGCGACATCACTATCTTCAGCAGTTTAGTGCATACAGGGAAGAATGGCGTCTCCGTGGCTAGATACTACGAATGACCGAAACTAATATAAGTATCATGGAGAAAGGAACCCCTTGCAGTCCGTCATCAGCTGCAGCATCCTTCAAACTGAGCTTGGAATCATGGTGACAGTGACTTCGTGTTAGTAGTCCTTTTTATATTTTTAGTTTACCTTATTCCCTCCTTTTCTCCATCGCACCTTCGGTTGCACGCAGTCTGAAGTTAATCTTCCTCTTGTAGTCTCGTTTCCTTTAGAGGGCGCGAATTGAAAAGGATGGGCGCCTGGAAGCTCACACACTACACACTATAAACGATTCTCCTCTTTTCAATCAGCTACAAGTTGGAGTTTCACTTTTCATGACGTTCAAGTCAATTTGCCCTACCACGTTTATAGTAGTTTCACTTTAAAAAAAAGAAAAATTAAGATAAATGTAATATCTTTTTCGGTTTCATCAAAAGATTTTGTTATACACAGAAAGAGCGGCAGGGAAACTATTTTAAAAATGAATAAAACAAACAATATAGGAGATATCAGCTTAATTACTTTTTCTATTTTACAAAAAAAAAAAAAAATTTTCGTCGCTGCAGATATTTATATACTATAATACTTTGATGTGATTCGTATTTATATTACAGGACGAATACAAAAAATCTGAATCCCGTATCTATTATATTCACATCATCTCATTATTAGAGTCGAGGTGTAGTAAATACACCACCGGTAGGGAAAGGCTAATATAACAGTTTGAAAAACATATACGTACATCGTGCTGGTGAGGTTTACGATTTTCGTTAGATAAAAAATTCAATCCCGAATTTTTCGGGATTACGTCTACTAGTCCCGGGATTCATGAAGCGCCTAAAATTGTCCGGGATCCAGAGATCCCGGAATTGGATTCCCTACTCACGACTCGATAGCAGAACGAACCCGCGTGCGAGTGCAACATCTGGAAGCTGCCCGGGGATAGCATTAAACACACATTTATATTAACAACGCTGTATAATAATATGTGCACCTCAATGCTGAAAAAAATATTTTAGGCGATTTTCGTAGACGTGCGGTCTGTCTTTAGCTCAAATAAGGCGGTTGTATAATATATCTTCAATTTCCTCCGTGACATTTCTCAATTTTCTTTTTGAATTCAACGGAAACGACTGGACAGTTTCACCAAGATTGAACGTTTTGTTTTTGCCCCATCCCCTCCCCCCCCGCTACAATAGGGCGGAGAAGAAAAAAAATCCAATATCCTTTTGTAATTGAGATTTTTGCTTTGATAAGGGTCACTTCACAAGTAAATAAACGCACGACATGGTTTTATTTAAGGAACTCGGCTCGAGTATTGAATTTGTCATTTTTTTCTCCTCTCCCATTCACTTTCTATTCTCTTTGATTTTGTATAAATTGATTCGTTTTCGTGTATGTGCTTGATCGTTCTTTGTTTTTTGAGTGTTTCGAATTTTGATAAGTTCTTGCTATTCAATATACATTTGTGGCATATCGAAGACTGCTTCGGACACATTTCTATCACTATAACATGTGAAACAACATATTTGATCGAGGATGTAATATTCTAAATTGGAAAAAATTAATAAGACTTATCCTCTATTTTATATCACCTTGCCTTAATAGTATTATTTTTTTTCGTTCCGGTTCAGTTTCAAAATATATATCGGTTTGGTTCATTTTTGTGCGCACCGCGTAAAAGTGAAACCACGCAAGTGGAGACCGCGTATTTAAAGGGGCGAGAATGAACATTCAATCTATTGAAATTAAGTATAACGTTTGCCTTAATTTAGGTCGATTGATTCAAAATAGATTTATATGAGTAGTTGGTGCGGGCGGTGGCAGATGTATGAGGTAATTATATCACTCCAAAAATCAATTTACTCTCTTATTTAAATATTTTTTCCTCCATGCTTGTACATCAATTTGTTGCTCGTTTTAAAATGTATATATGTAATATAACAGCTCAGGATGAAAGATGAACTTCTTCACGCGAAATTGGCTATAAGCCCTTTATTGCCAAATAAATTCAAACAAGGATGATCATAACGATATCGATTATGGTCGAGGGGTTACATCCCGGGCATATTGTGTGTCAACACATTTGGAATGCCCGAGGAAAACGCTCCAGCAATGTAATTATTATAATTCACGATCCGGCATGACGATACCACATCATCAGGTCGTATCCATGCAATTGGGCGCGGAGATATCATTAAGAGGGCAGCGCAGCCTCCATCACAAGTGTCATTAAAAGTATTAAATTTTGCCACCGAATTACATCGCAGCATCAGATGTAATCTCTCCAAAGGCATTTTGTACGCCTTCGAGAACTTTACAATCAAATTTACAATAATAAAAACTGGACACCTGTCATTAGCGAACATTATGCGGGAGCTTACCTGGATTGGGAGAACGACCTGGCCGTATTTCAATAACCTCAAATTGGGTGGCTTGAAATAATACTGCTTCGATACTATTAAATAATTCAATTAAAATACCATCAAATTTAAATCTGCGAATGAATTAAGCTCATGACAATGTAAAGAGTTTGCAGGGCTTGTCAGATCAAGTGTTACTAATATTAATTTCATAACAGCTCTCTAGTCACTGATACGAACGACAAGTGCGCCAATTTATGTGCGCCAGACTTATTTCTAGAATAGATGGGAATAGATGGGCGTCAAATAGAAAGACTCTCTTATCTAAATAACTATTTATTCCACACGAGAGAGAGAACGAGAGATCTGGCTGCAGGAGGGACGACTTCCCGTAGTCAAGGCTAACTGATGACTCTCCCCGACTCTCGCCTCCTGCGCGTCACTACCCAACCGGCAACGGTGCACACGCAAGAAGCGATCTGTCGGTATGGAGGTGCAATGTCTCCGCAGGGCCACAAGAGATGGCGCTGTTAAAGTAACACATTGCACCTGAAGAGAGACGGAAGATGTCGCTGTTAAACTGGCGAATTAAATCTGCTCAGATTAACAGCGCTACTACGTGGGGATGATAAATCGCCCACGCTACACTTGTATAAAACAAGATTTCCAAAAAAGAGTAAAGATTTTACAGCTGTTCCTCTCTCTCAAGATAAATCCAAATAGTTTAATAAATAAATAAGTAGTATAATAACAACAACATTAACGTTTTATTTTATGTAGATAAGGGAGGAGCACGCGTTCGCCTTAGAGGCGTCATCCTACCCTTCTCGGAATAATTGTTGCGGGTTTCAAATAAGGTAGTTTCTGTACTTTTATCCAGTTCCTGATTAATTCAATTTATTTAATAATACCGTATAATAATCATCATTATTTTACGGCAAAAAAGAATTGATCTTTTATTTGGGATTTTTTGGACGACGTTCGCTTTAAAACCAATTTTTTACAACTTCCTTATTTTTCGTAATATATTTGGGGGAGAAAAGTTGTTTCCTCCGGGAGACGTCGAGTCAAGAGCCAAGGCTTAAAACCTGGCTGAATAGACATTAGTGACAATTTATGGCCGCGTTTAGTAACTTCCCTTACGTATTCTTTTGAAAACAGTTACTCCGAAGACTCCGTAATCGATTGCCAATTTTCCTAATCAATTAGACCGCCATGAAATGAAATAATCTATTTAAACAATCAATTTTATCGACATATATATATTTTTGGCTTTTTTACCCGATAATTTCCTGGCCCTTTCGCCGTAAGCAGGGCGAAATTAATTTCCTCGCAGAGGGCAATCGTTTTTCCATCGTCACCGTTTTAATTTCCTCCAGCCCAAATTCTTCCACCGGTCCCGGCGGTCTGAGAAGTTGCGACGGCGCAAACTCACCCCTTCTGGTGCATCGCCACTTCTGTTTCCACAGCCCTCAGGGGTAAAAACAATAATTTCACGGAAGGCGCACAAACTGCGAGGCCCAATCTGCATTCGCCATCGCCTTATTTCCTACTCGTGCAACTTCGGCAAGGCCCTTATTACATTGGTGTATTGCATTTGCATAATTGGTGCATCAGAATTCCGCCATTAAAACAAGTCAGCGGCTTTCACGTACCGATTCTAACTTATCCGAAGCGCCCAAGTTAAACGAAGCCGGACACAATTTGTAAAGTGGACGTGGTCCCAAAACTACCAAAGGTCATGACGCTTGGTTATTACGTCAATTTCTAATATCGACCTTATAAACACTTCCAAAAGCTCAAAAACAAATTAGAATAAACATGTATTAGGGTGTCCCATAAGTTTCTTTCGTTTTCATATTAAGAAAAAAATAAACAATAATTTATATTACATCAAAATTTATTGAATAATATATTATCCATTCTGTTCTATTACCTTTCTCTATCTCTTCGGAAGCTTAATAATTCCTTCTTGCCAAAATTTACCAGGTTTGTTGGCAAAATATTAATCAAGGTACATTTTTATATTATTTTTTGAATTAAAATTTTTACCACGTAAAGAATTTTTTAATGAAAGAAATAAACAATAATATGAAGGGACAATGTCCGGAGAGTATGGAGGATGAGGTAAAACATCCTAGTCAAATGATAATAATTTATTTCTGACGAGCAAAGACACATGAGGCATGGCGTTATCGTAATGAAAAACAACTTGTCTGTTCGCTAATTCTGGCCGTTTTTTGGCAATTGCATCCTTTAGATTGTCTAGTTGGAAACAATATTTTGTTGAATTGATTGGTTTACCTTGCTGAAGTAGCTCATAATAAACTACCCCCTTCCAGTACCACCAAATGCATAGCAAAAATTTTTTTAGATTTAGACCAGGTTTAGCTACAGTTAAAGTTTCTATACCCTTTGTCCAAGATCGTTTACGTTGGATATTCTCATAGAGTATCCAACTTTCATCTCCAGTGACAAGTCTCTTCAAAAAAGGTTGGCTATTATGTCGTCGGAGAAGAAGATCGCATGTTGAAATACGCTGAAGTTTATTTGAGTCAGTCAGTTCATGAGGAAGCCACACATCTGAACGATTGATGTAGCCTAATTTTATCAGATGATTATGGACAAATGTTCGTGGAATTTCCAACTTGTTAGCTATTTCGCAAACAGTATATCGCGGGTTTTCTTCAACCATGGATATGATTAGATCTGTGTTCATTTGCGAAAGAAACTTATGGGACAACCCAATATCAAATATAAGGCGTATTTGGTGTCACATTTTCTGACACCAAATGATATTGAAGCTCTTGCTTCATTCAATACGCTGGGATACACAATTAATTAAATTTATATGTATTCGAATGAAATATAACCATTTGAAATTTATTACAATATTCAAGTATGCATTGAATTAAAATTAAAGCCCTGATGTTGCAAGCACGATGCACTTAAGGCGTGTTCTGAAAATCTTAAGAAATCGCTATAAACTAAAGCAAATTAAATTCTATGCAAGGGACGTGAAACGTGGACATGCGGGGTGCAAGGGGAGGCTCTAGGAAAATTTATTCGGAAATGGAAAGCCTTTGAAAAGGCTCAGGTAGGAGACGAGTATCCTGCGATGTCCTATCTCGTGGGCCGCTGCCTTGGCGGAAATTAAATTTTACAAATATACAACTGGCATGAGCTTTAATGTACTTTATTGAAAGATTCACGAGTAGAAAACTACGGATGTAAATGCGAGTCATAGAAATGAGAAAACATAAGTATTTTGCCGGTAATTATGCATCCTGTGTAACGTCATAGGAAGACGTTCCATTGATCAAAGAAATAATGTTGTTTGTCAGCCTGAATTGGTAAATTAGAAATGGCTAATTCATGCCGTTCTTCTATCGGGCCGGTGATGTTGCTGGACGAATGGATGGGAATAGACGGGCGTCGAATAGAAAGACTCTCTTCTCTAAACAACTATTTATTCCACACGAGAGAGAGAGAGAGATCTGGCTGCAGGAGGAACGACTTCCCGCAGCCAAGGCTAACCGACGACTCTCCCGACTCCCGCCTCCTGCGCGTCATTACCCGACCGGCAACGGTGCACACACAAGAAGCGATCCGTCGGTATGCAGGTTCAATGTCTCCGCAGGGCCACAAGAGATGGCGCTGTTAAAATAACACATTACACCTGGAGAGAGATGGAGGATGTCTACTACGTGAGGATGGTAAATCGCCTATGCTACAATATCATTCAGTTTAGGCCTCAATAAGTTGCTTATCATCGATCTACAGCGCTTGATCTAACAAATTTTGAGCATCCCTATTAAAAGAACCTGTGTAATAATGGTACTTGATAAATAATATGGTATAAAAATGCCATTGATACGATTCAATATGGGGATCAATGAATTATTTACAAATCAGTTTCATTAATCAGACCCAAGAGATTAATACATTTAAATATTATTGGAAGTAATATTATATTACTACCCCTTGTGAATTTATGGGCTTCCCCTTCGCGACTTATTTTACACGCACGTTAGAACATAATACGTTCATAATTCGGACGTTATATACATCGAAATATAAAACAACACCCGATTGAAACCGTTCAAGTTATTTCACAAAGCGAATTTCTCGCCAAGATGTAAGCAAATTCTTTCGAATCCCTGGCATCCACCTTTTTTATGGGGACCAGAATAATTGGCATTTTTTCAAAGGGTCAGAATATTTTTGTCATCAAAGTAAGAAAATAATAGAACCGCCTACGCCTCCAACAAAAATATTTCGATTTATTTATTTTTAACCCTTGAAGCGTCGCCTTAATGACTTCTCGGCGGGCGGCTAACGAGTGCCCACAAATAAAGGAATCGTGTGATTAGCCACATTTTTTTAATATAAAACAAGTCGAGCTTTCGTGTGAGCAAAAGCTGCCACTTTCCGGGGCAAGTTTTTGGATCCACAAAGCTGTAAAATTAGCAAAGCGTTAGACAGGCGGAGTACGTATGAATATCTCGAGGAGCTTGGCGAAAAATCAGCAGACTCTCGCGGACTTGTCAGACTGAAACAATTTTCCAGCCCGTGGTAATTCTTCCGCCCGCGGCAGACACTTAAGTAAATAAGTCCAGTAATTACGGTGCCAGAACTTCTGCTGCTCACAGAACTTCGGGGCTGACGTCGTGAGGGGCTCCCTCAAAAGCTTCCGACGGCGAGATGAATCTTTATGAAAGAATAGGAGCCTCAATTTCACTTGCGCTGTTGAACTTTAGAGCTTTGTCGCAAAAATATTATTAGAAGTTCCAGAATAAAATATATTTTTAATTTGTAACAGCATACAAATATAACGATCCTAAAACAAACTGGAAAAACCACCCTTATTTAGAAAAACATAAATTACATAGTTTTATTCGAAATACATTTATTCCATCGGATAGGAAGCGTCATGATTCCGTCATGAAAATCAGTTGCGTACGTATTGTTTGACCCCAGCGTTGCCTTAAAATCGTTGCCCTTCTAATGCCCTTTTCAATGGATTAAACATACAGATAACAGACGACAGACAGCGACGATCATAATGTGCGATCCCATTTCGACGAAGAGGAGAGGAGACGAGGTTTCTGCAGGGAAACCAGCTTCAGATTATTGCACCCGAGGGTGCGGCGAGGAGAAAAGATAAAGGTTCAAGCTGAATTCAAAGGAATATTACCGCGGGTTCAATACCACCACGAGTCATTTGTAGTACCTAGCCACGGGGACGAGACACCGTTCGAAAAACCTATGCCTAGGCTGTTGAGGATAGTGATGAGGCTTTGACACGGTCTCCACCAACTACTTTAATCGCCTGTTCTACACACCCTTTTATAGGTGCGCAGCACAAGGTGACCTGCGTACTCAACTCATGTTAGCTGGGCTACCCCAGATGCGTTTGATGAACAAACCGACGAGGCTACTTTCGCGCACCTCTAATCCACATCATTACCCCAAGGATTCAACCGTTGCCTACGGGCGTATGGTTGGCTCCCCCCCCCCCGGGCTTTTATGGTCTGTAAGGTGGTTGTTCTCAGTATAATTGGGTGAGTTAATCGTGAGCTAGAAAATACCTATCGAGTCTTAAATTACCGTACCCATCATTTTTACAAGAGACTGTTGAGTTTTTGAGATTGAGAGTGAACGTGGAATCCACTTTGCTGATTTTTTTGTATCCAAGATGTTTCGATACAACGGTATGGACATTTAAAGCACTAATATTCATCATTGACACAATCTCAACTGTCGTAATGTGGTAATCCCCCTCAACAAGTTTAATCACGGCTCGAATTTTGTTTTCATTGATGCTCGCTATAGGAAGCCGTTTATGACTTTCATTTTGCACATTACCTCGACCTTCCAGAAACTTTTGAGACCAATCAAATTCTTGGGTGTTACTTGGAGTAGCATCACCAAATTGCTGCAGCCTTAAGTCACAGCGTTGCGCAACAAAAGATGCTACATCTCACTCATTCGTTGCCATGTTGGAGTGGCGAACGTATATGTTAAGCCATGTTTATAGGTGTTCCCTCTCCAAAATCTTAAATACTGATTTATTCAAATGCTCATGTCGACCTGTGATTAATAAAAACAAAATTCCGAGTTATATTTGAATGCCCCTCGTATCTTAGTATGCATTTAGATAGATATATAACTTAGAAGACGCAACTTGACAACAACGTGAAATTAAATCGAGAATGCTATATTGGCTAATTCTGACACCAGCGTAACGTTAGGCGGGAATGCTCTCGGATGCAAAGTATTTAGGGCACCCGCTCCCATGTGTTTTTCAAGATAGTCATTGCACATGAGTTTGTTTTTATATCGGGTCACCGTGATGCCGAGGGGTAGGACTGTAGGTGATCGGGTTACAGCTACGAGCTTGTTGGAAGGACATCTTTCCGCAGCCAAGGCTATATGACGGCTCCCCATTTCCCGCGGAGACAGAAATATGTCGCTATTAATTTGTTGAATTGCATCTACACAGATCAACAGCATCATCCACGTCCACGTAATATTCCATTCAACTATCAGATCGCAGAATAGATTCGAAATTTGGATGAAGATGACCAAGTAAACAAAAGACAGGTGGTCTAGTTCGAGATCAATGATGATGGGTTATTTTGATGTGATCAGAAGACGTTTTCTTTTCGTCAAGGTTTCTTCTAAAAGCTTAAGATCTTTCATTTTTCTCATTGTAAGTTTTTTTACTATCTACCTTGAGTTTATATATTAGGGGTAAAATCGTTGATATTATTGTATGAATTGATAAAAAAAACATATTTTTTGTTGTTGTTGAATTGTCATGAAAATGGAATATGAAATACATTTTATTATATGTAAAGTAAAAGGAAAACATTAGTAGATATGTTTTTCGAGATATGTGAATGTCGCGGTTAGGGCTGTATGTAGAGTATTGGATGCGTAGGCGAGAAAGAGCAGTGCGTTTGAAGTTTACCCGTGTCAAATTTTTGTTTACCTCATGAAAATCGGATATTGGTCGAAGTCACGTTAAAAGAATCTTTCGTGTAAAATGGGGTCCAAAAGGGCCCCCCCCCATCCGATCTGCTACAATCGCACGGACACGAAATAAGCAAAGTTGATTCAAGCATGAACGGAGACCGATATGACTATTTTCCTCCCTTTGTTAACAGTCGTCCGGGAAATGGATCGAATTTCCCGTTTTTCACACACCGAATGATTTCTTCACCATCTATGGTGATTGATAAGAAAGGTTTTCTTCGCATCGCCATCGGACGGCCGGACGTAGCCGGAGGATTTTTTTTGTCGTGAAGATCCAACGGCCATTGTCGGAGGCCGAAAACTTGTCTTTTGTCCTCCGAGCAAGGATATAATCACAATCTCATGCGTGAATCGGTCACCCGCTTGAGGGAATCTTCTATTATTCTGTTTATCAACTTTTTCTTGGCGTAGTGTGATGGAAAATATTATAAATTTATTTGCTGGCCTATAAAGTCTTCGAATTTAGAAGAAGTTTTTCAAGATATAGCATCAAGCAGATGAGCCATTTCGGATTCCTTATCCTGATTTGAAAGAAAAATTAATGAAAAATATATATTTTGAATATGAATGCAATCGACGTTAAAAACTTCAAATTTCACCTGGTGTCAGATTCATCGAACATCAGTAAAAACATATGCAATCATATGATTTTTTGCTATACATGACAAAAAAAACTGTTACGTAGAAGCTGGGTGCTCTTGGGGCAGAGTCCCCGGGTGGCTCCCCACTCTCATGCGGTCGTGGGATGACTGCGCTACCACACGGGTCCGTTCTTCTTTCGAATCATGTGTGGCCGGACGGATGAATGGGGGTGGACGGGCATCGGACAAAAAGACTCTTCTTTAGATAAATTTGTATTCAGCACGAGAGAGAGATCTGGCTGCGAGAAGGACGTCCTCCCGCAGTCAAGGCCAACCGACGACTCTTTCCAACTCCCGTCTCCTGTGCATAACCACCCAACCGGTCACGGTGCACGCGCAAAAGCGTCTCCTACATAGGATGGTAAGAGCTTAATTTGCATGCAGCGTCAAGTGCATACGTTTCATGGTCATTGTATTGCCTATTTTAATTCCAATTAAAAACATTACAAATACTGCAGTTGACGCATAGCCCCTGGCGTATATTTACCGTATTAATGATGATTTATTCGTCGGAAGGATTATGCAAATATGCGTTCATTAAGCGCACTATAAAAAAGCATATAAATTAGGAGTCGTCCTGCCTTTCATGGCTCAACAAAGACAGTAATTAATTGCATCAAATGACATTATAACGTGTGCAAAAGGCAAATGTCGTGCTCGCTTATGATGGATTCCCTCCGTGTTAATTAAATGCTTTCTTAATGGAGCATGTGAATCAGTAACCTTTACCGAATGGCCGCGCGCTTAAACCCGATGACATCATATGCCAATTAACTGGAAGTGTCTATTTATTTGAAATAAATCGTGCCATCATACTTGTAATTGTCTATTCATTACGATTAATGGGGGGCGAAGACTCATTGGCGATGTCGTAATTAAGCGAGCGATTAAAAAATGGCTGTTTTAAGTCGATGGATACGAGACACCTGTGACTTTTAAAATGTGGATATGCTATTGTGATTAAGATTTATTTTTCAATTCGACCTCTGCGCGGGTTCGTTTATTATCGGGTCGTGGAAGAGGTCAAATGGTAATGAAAATACGATTACTTATATTTAAATCGGAGCGAAAGATCACAGTTACGAGACAGATGAAGCCAGCGGAAAAAATACGTCTTCCCGCAATCAAGGCTATCGGACTAAATTTACCATATCGAAATTCAACACTTCATATAATATGATATTGTTATTTATAATAATGCTTTCTAAAGTCACGACAAAAGTTAATTTTTGTAGCGGCAAAAATGTTTTGATATTCGAAAACCGGTTTTTTGAATCTAAAAATCCGGTTTTGAATATAAAAATTAAAATTTCATTTTTTAAGAATTTTGGACAAAAAATATTGAATCTTTAACTCGCAGCACGTGCTCTAGCACTCAAAAGAGTTTTTAACTAGTTTTAAAAACTTTTTCGCAGTCTTATAGAAATATACACTTAAACCTTTTTTTGTACGGTAGATGCGTTCCGAGGAAAATCGCACAAAAAAACCCTATGATTTACGTAGAAAAAGTGAAGATGCGTTCCATGGATTTTAAAAACCGCATAACTTTGAAACAGCTATATAAAATATATCCAAAATCGCATAAAAAAAGTTAATAAAAAAACTTTAAAAAACTTAAAATCGCTCTCTTCATCGGAAAAAATATTGTAGCCAGTGTTAATGTCATCATTGTTCTGTGTAGATTTTCTCTTTTCAATAATATAATTAATAAATATGTTACTATAGTCCCTAACTCAAAAAATAAAATCATAAAATGGCGGCTGTTTGAAAAAAATCGTCAAGTCGATTTTTGACCTTATTTTGTCAGTTTTAATTAAATTTTAAATAGTTAAAAAATAATTTTTGACATAAATCTAGTAGGAATAATAAAGGATTATATAGAAAAGATTCGTACGCAGTTTGAAGTAAATTAGTTTATTAAGACTTGAGATATGATGTCAACCGTGTTGAAAAAAGTAGTTTCGAGAAAAACATGTTAAAAGATTTTACTATGATAGGACTGGCTAAGTTGCCGCGTAACTAAAATAGCTATTACTCTTTAAATAGTTGGAATTATGGAAATTCCCTTAGAAAATATACGTATTCTTTATGAAATAAAAAAAATGCTTTAAAAAAACCGCATAACTTCGAAATCGCACAAAAAAAGTCGCACAAAAAAAGGTTTGAGTGTAATTCGAATGTTCATCCTACTTCAATACCCAGCAAAATGGTTTTTTCGTTATAGGACAATATTGATGCAAAAATAAGAGCATCATTTTTTTAGTATTTTTTATTTATTTTGGTGATTATTATATAGATGTAATACTGTTTAAATGTAATGCAAGTTTGTGTAATGCATTTAATATTGAATAACATTCGAATAGACTTGATATATCTGTTATTTTAATTTTATATTTTTTAAAACCGAAAACCGGTGGAAACCGGTTTCGTTCGAAAACTGTAAACCGGTTTTGAAGAATGTCGGTTTTTGTACAAGCCATAGCGCACACGTTCCGAGTGTAAATTTAATACACACATCCTGTGTTCTTATGTAAATTCACTTTTTTTAAAATCAGGATTGCGCAGCGTGAATAAAGCTTGTATGTCAATAAATGAACCTTAACACTGTTGATATTATTGGGATCCATTTTAAATAGTTTTTTTTTTAAATTTTGTTACCGCGTTGACTTTTAAGTATACACTTGATTTATGCAGCTTTCTGCTATTTATTTTGATTCTGAGAAGACCATCTCATTGGGGGAGAAAAGTTGCTTCCTCTGGGAGACTATTATAAATTTAGCTGAATGAAAATAATGGAATACAATGAATAAGATGAATTTTGGATAGAGAGATAAATGACAGTAAGTTTTGACTTTTTCAGAATGATGATGATGATAAAGATGATGAATGTCAACAATACAGAAATATATAAAATAATTTGATTGGAGTATTTAGACAATGTGATTTAATGCAAATCTCTTTTCAAGGAAGAAGGATGCATGGCTCGCACTTGACAGGATTGCTACTAATTTTATTTATCATTCAAGTCCAGGCATTCTCAAACCGTGGCGCACTCCAGCAATACATTTGCACATAGATAATTCGGGACTCGAGCCCAGCTTTTCATTCAGAGCAAAAATAAATTGCCACAATTGAATGCGACAGCTGCCCCGACATCGGTAAGTATTTTATTCGATCATACACTTTTTTCCAGTGCGCCCGTGAAATTGTATTAACTCGAACCGGATTGATTGACGGCAGTAAACAGGGAGTCCTTCACTCCTGAATTTTTCATCTAATTAAATCGAAAATACGATTCAATTTCTCCTCATCGTTCCTGAATGAAATTTGATCGACGGTATGATCTGGCACTCGCACAATTCGCCATCGTTAAAAATTGAATTTCACAACAGGGTGTTTGCCGGGATCTCGAAATCAAATTAGCCCTCGCGAATTTTCTATGAATCCTTGAATAAGATGGCTTATGTGATGCCCGTATGATCCCCTTTCAACTGAATCATTTTATAGATAAAAAAATCAGGCAAATCCTTTTACGATTAATTTGTATCGAGACACGATTCAGGAAACGCGTATTATTTGTTATTAATAAAAAGGGAGAGCTTGAATAATATTTTACCATTGTTTATAAATTTTTAAGACTGTTAAATGTTTCGAATTGTCCGTATCCAGTTTAAAAACCACTAGATATGGGATCTTCTCAGATCATTGGTGGTCTTCTTAAAATCATAATAAATAGCAGAAAGCTACATAAATCAATTATATAATCAACACTCAGCCTGGTACCAAAAGTGATTCTATTTGAAACGCTATTATGAGGTCCAACAGTATCAAAAGTGTTAAGGTTCATTTATTGATATACAAGCTTTATTCACGCTGCGCGATTCTGAGAGAAATTTTATTTGTATGGACGATAAGTGGTTAACTAACTAATTTTATACATATTTTTCTTGTTGTTTCCAAAGTTGACACAAGCGTATAAAATTTAAAAATATAGCAATCAGAATTAATATATGAAGTTTGCGGCTATAGACGCGTATGACCTATGGTCTAAATTATATATTATATAACGAGACACTAACTGTAATTATCCAATTTTTTGCCTGTTTATTTTGGATAGATTTATGGCTAGTTATTAGAATTATAATATATGCCATCCTGACGTAAAAACAGATTTTTGTGCAAGTCTTAACCCTCTAGAAATAGTTGATAATTATTGTTTGAATGTTAATTTTAAATTGAGTTAAACAAAATATGCTATATTCGTATGTCCACCACTTATCGTCCACATAAATCCGATTTTCTCCCAGGATCGCTCAACATGAATCAAGCTTGTATATTAATAAATGAACCTTAACACTGTTAATAGCACACAATATTCGTTCATTTATTTGCATAAACATAAACAATACACAACCGGATACGAACAAATTTCAACAAAAATTTTGTAAAATTCATATGATGATCATTTTGTATTTTATGAAAAAATAAATCCGTTCCAATATTATATTTCTTTATAGAAATACAAGTGATTATTTGTTTTTATAAAATTTAGTCAGAAGTTTAAGATAGTATTTAGACGTGTAGGGGTATCTTTATAGTACAACTTTATCATCGATATACGAGTGTGTATACCACTGATACAATCGTATGCCACCACGAGTTCAACCTCAGTTTGAAAGGGGCTACAGCAGATGATGGAATGCAGGGGCTACCCCTTCCCCATGGTAATCGTATCAGTTCGGTCATTTTTAGTACCTAGCCACGGAGACGAGTCGCCTTCCGAACAACCTAAAGCCGTTCTCCTATGTTTGCCTAGGATGTTGAGGATAGTGGCAAGTCTTTGACACAGTGTCCACCAACTTCTGTAATCGGCTGTTCCATACACCCCTTTATGGGTACACAGCACTGGGTGACCTGCGCACCCAACTCATGTTAGCTGGGTTACCCCAGCAGCGTTTGATGAGCAAACCGACGAGGTTACTTTCGCACATCTTTATTCCACATCATTGCCCACGGGTGTAGGGATGGATCCCCTCTACGGTTTTATGTGTGGACATCGTAGAGTCTAACGTCTACCCGGTATGATGAGACACAAGATACTCTTCGTTTCGGTCTCTGATTCACTAACCTCCGCACTCAATGTGCGAGAATGCTCTTTCGGTATCACTCGAATCCATTTGCAACATATGCGTGATTCCTCATCAACGGGTTAAATACGTTTGAGTAAAAATACATTTTAATGTGAAACGCACATGGTGTTTTTAGGGCTAAATTATAATATTTGGTACAGTTTCGAATTTAATCATATGTATCATTTTACATACCCCGACATATTTGATTAAAATAATTTTGGAGCAAATCTAAGCACATTTTCGATTAAAACTAAACCAATACGCAAAGATTGCTTTAGTCGGTCAATCTTTGATTACAAGTGGTTCGTGTGCATGCCCCCTTTTAACTAATTGGGTTTCAAATCGAGCGCGCTCCTTTCTCAAATTAATGGAAACTTTCGACTCGGAAATAAATTATGCCAGTAACCTTCTTCATAAAATTATGTTTGACAGCAAAAAAGACGGATGCACGCAACCAAATTCCGAGTTCATTGTTTAAATTTCGCATGAAAAAAACCTGGGGTCATTCACGAAGAGGATGAAATGTTCACGCACTCCTGACCATAAATTATTTCAATTGCAGGCCATCGACCCTGTCTGAAATAAGGCATACATTACATTCTGATGTTTGCTATGAAAATGTATTATTAACATGAGCGTGAAATATTAGCATCGTTGTTTAAGATTTTGCATCAAATGTCAAAGATGGCCGCTCGTGTGCTTAAAAATGGTGCCCGCCAGCAGTGCTGCCAATCGCTATTCGATCGCGGAGCAAAGATAAACGTTCCCGAATTATTTTGGTATTAAATAGCAGAATTTAAAGCATTTAGCACATAATTTATAAAAGTTTTCGTCAGGGCGTGCTGAAATTGGATACTGGCTGAAAGTTGGTCCGAATGAATGAAAATAAGCGCGAAACGCTCTCTCTCTCTCTGCATTCAGTAAATTATTCTGGAGGGTTCCTAATTGTAATCTGAATCTGATGATATTTAAATATACTTCCGCTCTGGCTCGCATTTTGGTTCGTTAAACCAATAAATCAGTGGCCTGCGTTAGCACAAGACCGTCGAGGGTTAGCAAAAATGTATACATTTATACGCAGATTAACAAATACATTACGTTCAGAAATATGAATTTCAGATGCCTTAATGTTCACGCAATTTGAATAAATTTTATCCGTTTTAGTCGATTTTTTAATATTGTGCACAGAAAATATTGCAAATGTCTCCACTCAGGCTTACTCTAAATTCTTGCTATTTATGTTGGACAGGACTTAAAGTTAAGGGTGAAAATATTAAATATAATATTAATGCCAGGGCCGTAGCTATAAAAAACATTTAAAAAATCATAGGCTTCGAAGTCATGAGGTCCAATCGAGAGGTCATGGACATGTACGATGAAGCGTCGTTCGAATCCACCATCTGCATTGGATAAGCTATGTAACGCGGATGCCGATCCTCATATCATATTAGATTCGGGACCGAGTGGCAGTAGACCCATCGGAAGACTTCATCCACTCTGGGATAAACAGATAAAAAAAAGTCGCTGCATGTCTGGATATGGACAATGGAGGGTAACCTTACGCCAATGAGTTACATTCGAACCCTTGGGGTAATAATGTAAAATAGAGGTGGACAAAAGCAGCTTCGTCGGTTTGCTCATAAAACGCTGTTGGGGTAGTCCAGCTAACATGAGTTGGGTATGCAGCTTACTCTGTGCTGCATACTTATAAAGTGGAATACAAATAACCGAACCAATACGAGTACCATGGGGAAAGGGGAACCTTTGTAGTCACCTTGCATGATACCTCGTGTAGAAATCGGTCTTCCTGCGGGAATCTCACATTCTCTGGAGAGCGTGGAGCGATAGGGGTGGGCGCCTGGAAATTCTACGTGTAGCGTTTATTTAGGGATCAAAAGAGTGGTGGAATATAATCCTATGTAGCTAGTCTGAGAGCACTCGGAACTCCTAATCGTCAAGATCCTCCTGGTCGTCAAGAGTCTCGACTTATAAGGCCTTATATAGTAAGAAATGTAAAACGGAGTGCCTATGCGGAGATCCGTTCATTGGCGCATTCCGTGTTCTGTGTGGATGTGTTCGGGTGTAGTGTATGATAGTGAGGAGCTCTTTCGCCGTGTTAGCGATCCGAAAAGCGGACCGGTTGGAAACGCAGACTTTGTGAACTTTGTGTTCAGGGAACTATATCGAGATAAATCTCCGGAGCCTTTTACAATCTATACTCGACCGTAGATGCCTCAATTGCGGTCGGGAGCTCTTAAAGACTCGTACCACATATGGTGGCGAGTAAAACTCATTTTCCCAACCCTTCTTTATTTATACATATTGTAGCGTGGCCGATTTATCATCCCCACGTAGTAGCGCTGTTGATAGCGACATCTTTCATCTCTCTTCAGGTGCAATGTGTTATTTTAACAGCGCCATCTCTTGTGGCCCTGCGAAGACATTGCACCTGCATACTGACCGATCGTTTCTTGCGCGTGCACCGTTTTCGATTGGATAGTAACGTACAGGAGGCGGGAGTCGACAGAGTCGTCAGTTAGCCTTGGCTGCGGGAGGTCGTCCCTCCTGCAGTCAGATCTCTCTCTCTCTCTTTCTCTCGTGTGGAATAATTAGCTATTTAGAGAAGAGAGTCTTTCTATTTGGCGCCCGAATCGCGAGAATCATTTGTAGTATGTCCGTGGCTGTCGCATACATCATAGGGACGCGCATGCACAGCGCTACCGTATGTGTGTGTGTCTATATAACATAAAGCAACCACTACACTAATAAATTTCCTCCGTTAATATATATTACACAAAAACAATCTTCGGCTAATTTTCGCATCCAGATTATGATCATATTAGATCTTGGCCCTTTTATGGTAACTCGCTGCTCTACATTGTTGATGAACTTTTTCTTTCATTTAAAAGGATTTTTTTAATTATCTTGAGATTTGAAGGTGATACTTTGTTGACGATGAGATTTTTAGAAGTTATTCAATGGGATATTTGAATTCAAATTTATGATAAAATTTCTTTCTTTTCCCATAATCCCACATCTTTGTTAGTGATGTTGTCTGTCTATGACATTTTCAATATTCTACGGTATATCGACATTGTAAAAGTCTATGAATTGCTTCATTTATTGATTATAACGAATGATTCTTTCGCTGGAAGGCGGTTCTGAATCTATGTCTTTTGTGTACGTGGTTTCAATTCGAAATGTTGCGACACTTCCCAAGAAGAGTTATCGATGAAGTAATGGGCACATTTGCAGATATGCCATTATGAATATTCGAGGGGCGGTTATTTAGAGGCTAAATGAATAGTTCAATAATTCAGGGGGAGACGTTCGCGGAACGGAGCATTTATCAGGGCGGTGGCAATGTGGCGGAAGCAAACAAAGCAATTGATCCCGTACGGAACATTAACCGTTCCGTGTCTGTGCCGGCAGCAAGACAGACGTATTAATACAAAACTAAATAAATAATAATTATTGCCCTCGACTCGGAATCTTCTCAATTAAGGGAGGCATATGTAAACCCCGTGCGAGGCTTCCATTATTTACGGTGGCAAACGGCCGTATATCTTAGCGAGATGATAAATTGCCCGGGAGCCGAGTGGAGCAACACTAGCGCAACGCTAGCGCTAAATGCCTATTTTAAATAATATATTATTAAAACAGATATTCGCCAGAGCCGGAGTATTCCTCGGACGCCTATTTTGCACCAAATTTACAGGCTTGGGCCGGAGATAAAACATTTCGCCCGCATTCGTCTCCCGTGTGTCCTTTGCATGCGCGAACGGCGGCCAATGGCTCTCCCTACAGCCTCCTTCCTCTAATCCACTTCGGGACAATTCTACCATTAAAATCAATATAAGCGAGATTCTTCTGTGAGAGCTTCGTTAAATAGATATTTTCCAGGAGAGTTCCCTTTAAGATCCATCAAAATATTCAGACCTTTGCCATTTGAATCGTGCATGCTCTGATTAACTAAGATTGCATTGTAGCAAAGCAACCTATTGCCATAAGCGTCTATAGACGCGTATACTTTAATTTTGGTTGCAATATTCTTAATCTTCTCTCAGGACCACGCGGCATGAGCGAAGTTTGTATATCAATAAATGAACCCCAACACTGTTAATATTGCATTAGTAATAAAAGCGTGCCAGAAATATGTGAGAATATTTAAGCGTGTAGGGGTAGCTTTACAGCACGACCCTACCATCGTCTCCGATTCACTAATCTCCGCACTCAATGCGCGAAAATACTCATTTTTTATCACTTGAGTCCGTTCACAGTATATGCGAGATTTTTTATCAACGGGATAAAGTTTAGTGATATCTCGGGATACGTCCAAAAAATATGATTTATCATTTTGGTATGTATTTAGGTTTATTTGAAAGAAATTCGATCATATCATATTTCATTCCCAATGCACATTACATTTTTCTCATTTCAGCATCTCAGAAAAATGACCATGGATGTGAAAGTGGTTCGTCTTTGAAGTCTCGCAGTTGGATCTAGTATTTTTTTGGAAGTCTTTAAAATAATATACATCCTTAATCGAAACAACTGTCTGTATTCATCCTACTAAGCTTTTTCCCGGCTTGTGTCACGTAATCTGTCCTCTGTTAGTCCATGAAGTGTTTAGGGTCTAAACTGATACCATCAGTAAGAGCGCCAAAATGACATACCTTCATTCAAGCTACGACCTAGCAAAAAATATAGCAGTTCGTTATTAAATATATCAATTGTGCTTGATTGAAGTCTGTTTATAATTTGGAGCGGTGAGTGATTATTAGAATGCGAGGACATGCTTAGGTCATGATTCGGACCAAAATGGCCGCTGAATATTTGTTCATATTTTTGGATGAGAACTTTTGTGTTCAATTAATGATCAAATTGGACTCAAATAAACAAACGACTCACCGGTGAGTCGTGTATGATTTTTCAAAGAAAAACAAATATTTTTAATACCTAAAAAATATTATGCTAGGGACACATATTGGTGAATTCAGAAGTGTCTTCATATTTTTATTTTATTTATACATTTTATTTTTGAATAAATTCAACAGGGCTCATCAGGGTTGCCCATTGAATGATCTTTGCTACGTAACTGAATATATTTTGGGATGTAAATGATCCCACAGGACACATGCTTTTAGACAATAAAATATATAAGTCGAATAACTTTTTACGCAATTTTTAACATGGCGATTTGCTATGGTTTATGTACTTGTCCAAAATCCTTGAAATAGAAATAATGTGCTTTGTTTGTTTCTTATGAAAACCATTAGTACACAGAAAAGCTTCCTGGATGGGCAGTTATTGTCCATTTATTCCGAAAAAGAGCTTTTCGGGGTGATACATAAAATGCTGTTCTTAGAGTACTCCCAGATAAACCAAGCCCATAAATATTTGAGTAACAATTCGCACTGCACGATCTTGCGCGTTCAGGCATTGTTTAAACAACGTCCGATTCCGGGAATCCCACCTCGATACAGATTTCCCGGAAAGCGCTCAGTTTACGACGAAGCCCCGTGGAAAATTCTTGGAAGCTATGGGGTGGGTAAAGGATGCGGGGAAAGCGTACACTCCGCTGAGGTTTATTAAAATGTGGGTCGTATTTCATGAAATTGTTTCATTGTGATGCTTACAGCTTCCGTAGCTCGTCATACTGTCTGATGATTCTTGGAACTTGTGAAATTATCAGGTAAGCCATCTAGGAGAATTCTATAGCATAGACGGAGCATTGTGATAAACGCTATGAATTAAAATCATACATTATAATGATGCAAATTTGTATATAGCTATATTTTGTTGCAGGGGACTGATCTAAAAATAAATAGAGAAAAATAGGGCAGGACACAAGAGATTTATTTCGGTATGGCTATTTTCCAAAGAAACAATATTTTTCTAGTACTGTCGCCAGTCTCCATATATTTACTATCGAGCTGCTGAATAGGCTTAGAAACATCTCCCCCGGTGTCAAATAAATACAAGACATGTCTCTGGATGCCGTCCATTGGTCAAAGGAATCCCGGAAGATGAAAAGTCTTTTTGTGGACGTGGACAGCATATAGTCAAAAAGAGCCTTGAATGTATTTATTGATCTTGTCCCCTGTCATTGATAAGCATGATTGAACGGTTACAAACCCTCCCCAACAGGACAAAGCAATAGCCACCCCAAAAAGCGAAAGGCCATCACGACACCTCGACGGAGAGGAGAGAATGGCCAGTGAAAAAAACATAGGTTGGTTTTATTTCGTATTGAAATTGATATCAAACATTGGGACGATACGTGTACCTTTTATTTTCTTGGTTTTTCCTCCGCCAAAGTCGAAAAGTAAAGAAAAATGTGAGTATATTTTGCTCTGTGACCTTGACGTGCATCCATTTACTTAAGTATACCATAGCAAAAGTTTGAAATTCGATAATTCTACCATAAATAAATGTGAGTTCGCTTGAATTGGATATGGATAGGTAAGTTTGAAAAATAAAGGATTTAAAAAAATATTGATATCTTCTATGCTATTTGTGTTATTCATTTTTTAAATAAGGTAATTCCCCTGCCGCACCCCATACACAAATTTAGCCACATCTATCGTAGCTCTATCCAGTATGTATCGAAAGTAGATGACGTTCATTTAACAGCAATTAACATAAACTACTTGTTGACAAAAAAGCAGCTTTGTAGATTTGGGCTCAAGGGATTTGTCCGTATCCGATTAAAAACCATTAGGTATGGAGTTTTCTTAGATTTTTGGTAATCGTCTTAGAATCATAATAAATAGTAGAAAGCCACATAAATCAATTATATACTTAAAACTTAGCCTGACACAAAAAGTGATTGTATTTGAAACTCTATTATGGGACCCAAAAATATCAACAGTGTTATGGTTCATTTATTGAAATACAAGCTTTATTCACGCTGCGCGTTTCTGAGAGAAATTGGAATTTTGTGGAAGATAAGTGCTTTAATATAGCATCTATGTTTAAATCAATTTAAAATTAATTCACTAAACAAAGAGTTAAACCACTTCAGGTCGTATGATTAATCTGGAGTATTATATTTTTTTTAGGAAATAAAGTTCATCGATCAAAAAAAGAAGTGTCATCACAATAAGCAATATTTTTATCATCATAACCTTATATTTTTTGTATTATTCAACAGTTTCATGCAGCAGAAATCAATCACCTCATGAATGACACAGGTTTGACACTTTTTTAAAACTTTTACCACAACACAAAATAAATTTTATCCAGAGTAACCAGAATTAACACTTTGATGTACACAGCCGTCATATTCCGTCATGCGTCAGCAGATAATACTTGCTTTTTGCGCCAGATAAGTCTACGCATACGATTTTCGTGGACACTTCAAATCTTATCTCACATCGACGAAACTCAGCAAAATGAAAACAAACTTAAGCGGCTCAAAAACTCCAAACTTCTTTGAGAATTTCAATTCAAAACAATAATAATTGTGTGTTTTAGCGATGGTTTAACTGCAATTTTACATTCATAAATTGCAAAAATCGTTATTCCAAACGTGTGCGTCAACCGGTTGATATATGAAGTTTGCGGCTATAGACGCGTATGGCCTATGGCCTAAATTAACAAGCCAATATATTAAAATGAAGGTTTTTAAGCTTGACACTGACTGTAAATTATCTTACATTTTTGCCTACTCTATGTGACAGATTTTTAACACCAACTTCTGCAGCAAAACCTCGAAAAACCGTGATCGTCGATTTATGACAAGAAATTATAATGGGTAATTGAAAAAAGACTTAATAATAGAAAGCCAATTACATTATTAAAACTCTAATTTTTAATATTTTAAACACTATTATGGGGCCCAACAATATCAATAGTGTAAAGGTTCATTTATTGATATACAAGCTTCATTCACAGTGCGCGGTCCTCAGAGAAGAATAGATTTTTAGTCGATAAAGTTCAAATATAATATCGATAATATTTCAGAAAAAGCATTTTTACATGAATATGCATATCTTCCTGAAGTCAGTCAATTTAGGGATATGCAAAATTGATACATTTTCCCATAGTCATTAAATCGTTTTTACTTTCCCAAGTGGTTTTTAAATATTTTCGTGTCCTGAACGGCACTCTTCCTTTCGCAGTTGACAAGGATACGTACTTAAAACGGCCGACGGAAGCAGCAAGTTGAATTCCCTAAGGAGCCGACGCCCCATTTGCCAAGTTTCCCGGGTTCGACTCCCCCGCACGCAGCCGATATAATAACCTGAGCAAGGACCGGGAAAATGTTTTACGTTTGATATGGGATAAATGCGGTTATAACGGATGTGGCTGTCCGGGAAGGCCCCACCAACCTTTGATAGGGCAGGGAAAATATGGCCGAAGATATTGTTTTGCCATTTCATACAAGCCTATCGAATGCCCATAAATATCTAGGAACCACCATTTTTATCTGTATCCATTATCCGATAAATATTGAACGTATTTAAAGCCTTATAAATAGTAAATGTTCCGATAGGTCATCCTCGACGACTGCACTTCGCTCAAAGATATTATGAGCCTCTTTAATGATCAATTTTAATGGATGAAGATGCAAAAATTAAGCGCTTTCATTACAATCAATAAATGATCAATGGATGGATGATGATCGAACGAAGATACATTGTATCGCGTAATGGTTAATAAAGCTAATTACAGTTAGAAAAGCTATAAAAGCTGTTCATATTTACCGTTATAATATATATTTACAGGGTATGGACATTAGATATACTAATGTCTCGCTTTGCGTCATGGTATATGCAAAAAATATGACCCTTGGGGAATAATTGGATATAGAATAGATAAGGAACACGGTTAAACCATCTAGAAAATCCTTGAATCTTTTGAAAATGGTGGTCGAAAGTATCTGAATCAATCTGAAGAGCTTTTTTACATAAACAGCCAAAGCCCATAATATGCACTTCTTCGTCTTAGATAAGAGAAGACGTTCGATAAAAGGAAGAAAATGACTAGATGAAAAAAGGTCAGTTGATCTGATCCAAGATATTTATATACAAGTCATCAACAGGAGAGAGAGACCTCAACTGCGAGACTTTCGGAGATTTTGTTGTAAAAAAAATGTTTTGTAAATATTATGACATTTTAATCCTTTGATGAGTATTCGCGCACATGTTGTGTTTCCATGATGGAAAATTTATACTCATCACTTTTGGATTTAATAAAATGAGATATAAATCATGCCCCGTCGGCACAAAGTCTCGCAGTTGGAGTCTCTCATGTTTGAAGCTTGAATAAAAATCTTTTGAAAAATTGTTCTTTCTTGACGGTCTTCCATTTTTCGGCGCCTTTTCGCCGATTTTATAGCGAACATGATCTGAAGCTATTCATGACAGGGAAAAGTCTAGCTGTAAGACATTTATATCAATATGCTTCGAGCAAGATCAAGTCTATTTTTGAAGCCATTGGACACTATTTCTTCTTAGAAGAAGGATCATGATCCCGAATTTTCATGAAGGACTGAGGAGATCATCATCATCAAATATCATTTATATATATTCTTTATTCGCTATATATTATATAGCGAACAGACAGACATACAATACATTTTTGTATAAAATGAATACATTTCAAACGCATTTTATCATATAAATTAACATCGACAACACGCTATTTGCTTTGAATGCTTTGAACTTATATTGACCATCATATACCGAATGGATGTCGTTTGAAACATTTGATGGAAGGATAACCCGCCGATTCTGACACCAGTGTAACGTTGAGGCGGGGCGCTCTCTCTGCTGGACGAATGGATGGGAAAAGACGGGCGTCGAATAGAAAGACTCTCTTCTCTAAATAACTATTTATTCTACAAGGCTAACCAATGACTCTCGCGACTCCCGCCTCTTGCGCGTCACTATCCAACCGGCAACGGTGCACGCGCAAGAGTCGATCCATCGATATGCAGGTGCAATGTCTCCGTAGGGCCACAAGAGATGGCGCTGTTAAAATAACACATTGCACCTGAAGAGAGATGGAAGATGCCGCTGTTAATCTAGCGAACTAAATCTGCTCAGATTAAATAGCATATCTGACGATAGCGATTTCAGCAAACTATGCCTATATTTTATATCGATTTAAATATTATTAGAATACGTTGTTTGTTTGTTGTGTTAAGCCTTTGAGAAGTGAGCTAATTAAAAATCTTCATAGTCTTAGATGCTATATTTGTTTGTCCACCACTTATCCGTACAAATCTACTTTTCTGTCAAGATCGTCGCAGCGTGTATGAAGCTTGTACATAAATAAATAAAACATCTTCGATAACACACAATATTCGGTAATTTATTCAAGTATACTTGAAATCAATTCATTATTAGTCGATAAATTTGGGTTAACGATCTATACAATCGTGCGATGTACGCAGGTAGCTCTTCGTCTCTGTCTCTCATGCACAGGTATCGAACTGCAAGACGTTATATCCGTCTTTATCTCTCTAAGCTCAACGTACAAGAGTGCTCTTTCTGAATCATTGGATTTCGCTCGCAAATATGCGATCATCCTACCATACGGTTTACATACTTTTTTTAAATCAGAATTTGAGAAATTAATTCGAGAAATTAAAATCATTGAGAAATCAGAATCATGAGTATGTTTATAAATGGGAGGTATTATCGCCTAAAATAAAAAAAAATAAAAGTAGTTTTAATCGCATAAAATACAAGATTATAGCGTTTCCCATGGGAGTATATAGCGCCAATAGAGGTCCACTTACATCAAACATATTACACGAGTCCACTCACGGCTTCAACTCCTTCTCGCCTGGAGATCATCGATAAACATCTTAATCCATCATGATGTAATTTTATAGCCAGCTCGAATTTGTTGACAGCTCCAGCGGGCATGTTATGTGGCTTAATGGTATAAAATACTATATTGCCTAATAAAATAGTCTTTCGGAATACGGCCTCATTATGAGTCCGATTGATTTTTCACGCTCGATCGCTGCCTACTTATTTTACAACGCCGTAAATTGACGTGAAAAGTAGTTTATGGACGTCGTAATTGCAATTAAAGAAAGTAATGAAGGGAGCCAACTTATTAATACGGAATAATATAAAGTTGGACGAAGTTTGCTTAGCATTACAGAGCTGTCTAAGTTCCAAGGACGGGTAATATGAAAATTTATGTACGTAATTTGTGAGACATGTTCAAGTTTGATTTGACGTAAATTTTGCGGAAAATTATTAATTTTGCGGCTCGGGGAACTATTCCCTAATAATGAGCTTGGCAAATTGTGTTCGGATTCATTTTTGGCTTCGCTAATAAATAATGTAATTATATGCATATGTAAATTGAGAGTAGTGATGAAATATCGGGGAGAGGTTTGAGGGACTACGGTTTGAGTTTGTCCGAACAACCCCGGGGTGTCCAGGGTGGATCGTGGGATGTGGACAGCGCGAGGGAGTCTTCCCTTTAGTGATGTATGACCCTTCCTGACGCTTCAATAGCTCCGTCATATTATTATTGATATGGCTTTATTGATTTCTCACCCAGCTAAGGTGTGAACTTATTTCCTCCATCCTTGATTCCAAGTCAACTTGGAGAGACCAGCCGAGTTTTATCGATGTACCGAAGCCCATTTAATATTAATACTCTGCTTACGAATTTATATCATAGAAATAATAGTGGCGTTGATCTGCAATCATATACAGGACGTACTACATACTTTAGGACTTTTGGATAAACTACAATATTAACATTTATATGTTGAGTTTATGAACTCAATAACCCATTCTGAAAAACTATGAACTGCCCTCCAATAAATCATAAGGCAATAAATAAATAAATGGAAGTTGGCAGAGGCACCTGAGCCCGGCCGCAGCTTTTGTCTGACCCTCCTGAGGGATGTAGCACAGGAATTTGCCATTGATGGAGAAGGTAATAAGTTTTTAGTTCCCTTTAGTGGTGTCTACACCGTGCAAGCCGAAATATGATTTTTTTTCTGCTAAAATCTTTAATAAATAATAAATATCTCTTCTAAGCGAGCCGTGCTTTGCAATTGTCGTTCAATACAATATGATATAGGACGCTCAATTTTTAAATGCAAAGAAAACAATTTACATATGAGATATCCACTCAATTTTTCTAAAATTTGAAAGAATATTTTATGGCATTAAATATAGAATATAACATCGTTCAAATGTCTGCCGCGGCTTTGTTCGTTGGTACAAATATATGTAGATTTAATTCATCAGATTAACAGCGACATCTTCCGTCTCTCTTTAGACGCAATGTGTCAATTTAACAGCGCCATCTTTTGTGGAGCGGCGAATACATTGTGTCTGCAATAACGACAGCTGTTGCTTTTCGGCGCGTGCTTCGTTGTCGGTTCGATGACTGACGCGCGTTAGGCGGGAGTCATAAGAATGTCGTCGGATAGCCTTGACTGTGGGAGTACGTCCTTCCCGTGGCTAAATCTTTTTCTTGTGATTGACATGTGTGTATCAACAATTTACACACACTTGTGACAAAATTATGTACATATTATGCAATGATTCTAACATCAATGGCTTTTTATTATTTGTCCATTGTTTCATAAAAAAATCCACGCATAGAAATCTAGTTTTTCATTTAGATCACATAAGGGACACACCAGAAATAGAAAGGTTTATACAGTTTGTGTGGCACCTTGCTTGAAAACAATGGGTTCGTTGTTCAATGCTAATGCAAATGCGTTGTTGCAATGTATACCGTGTATGTCAATCGATAGTTTCGTTCGAACCAACCGTCTACATTGGACAAGTCATGTAGTACTTAGAATCGCTCGAGCTGAGATAGATTGGGGACTGAGTGGTAGCAGACTCGTCGAAAGACTTAGGATGATTGCGTAGACAAAGATGCCGTATTGATGTCATTTGTTCTGAGTGGGTGTTTCACTTTACGATATTCACACATAAAGCCCCATGGGAGGGGCGACCCAACGCCTGTGGGTAACAGTCGAACCCCTTGGTTAACGATGTAGAGTAGAGGTGAGCGAAAGCAGCTTCATTGGTTTAATAAGTTGGGTACGCAGCTACCTATGCTGCTGTTAAGTGGAACGTGGAACTGCCGATTACAGAAGAGCGTTTTTTAGCAATCCACTTTGAAACTCATAAACTCAGCAGGTATTTATTTTCAGGTGATTTAGGGCGTTGTTAAATAGGTTTGGTTTGACTCCAACTTTGGAGTGCCCATACGGAGATCCGTTCTTGGATGCATACCATGTTCTGTGGATATGTTCGGGCGTGGCGTACGATAGTGGGGCGCTCTTTCGCCATGTCAGCGGTCCAAAAAGCGGACCGGTTGGACACGCAGTCCTTGTGATTACTACTTTTTCTTTGAGGGCTTTCAGTGCATAGGGATAAAACTACCTCCGGACCTTACTATGATCTATGCTTGATCGTAGAGGCCGAAGATACATGAATTTGATTTTCTACCCATTTTTTTTAAGAAACCCAACCTACCAACTGATATCTGCGAGAAGTTTGTTTGGCGATCACTTTTTTAAAAACATATATATACTATAAAAAGATAGGTTTGTGTATAATAAAATATATTGTATATTAGGTCTTATTGGGCTTATTTCCATATTATAATTTGATTCTCAGATTATTTTTCCACATATCATATTTTGCAAGAGGGGTAGTTTAAATTTTAATCTCCGAAGACGAATATTTATTCTATCAAAAAAATATCATATGTTCGGCGATGCCGAATTGAAGATTTTTTCTTTCATGACATCCACGATCGACGTTTCAGCCCGTATGGAAGCGGGATGAAAACTAAACAGGTTTTTGATTGCCTTTTTCAATCTGCAATAGCAGTTTTTCTCTTTGTTGAATTTCCGCCGACATAAAAACCGGATATTGGCAGCTTCCAAGAAAATGGATTTCGGCGCGACCTTGAAAAATTGATTGCCCCTAAAATATAAAATATTACAAAGGTTATTCGTGCGTCTGTCGTGAATGGATTTCCCCGGCGTGACCTAAAGGATAGCGCAGCGAAAGGCTTAAGCCTTATATTAATATTCATTGGGTCCGGTTAAGGACCAGGTCATGGCCGCACTCCACGAACGCATTTAGGGGAATAAGCTTGACGGGCTTATTATGGCTTTCTGTTTCGGGAAAACGAGCTAATGGAGGGTAGGATGCGGCTTATGCAATGAATGATGATTCCAAATAATTATGCCCCCCATCACTCCTGATAAAATTTCATTCAAATCATTCGGCTCAAAGTGGAGAATTTGAATTTCTTGTATCTGCATTGTCCTTGAACTTGTACCCTCTTAATGAATTTAAATAATCCAGTGAAATTCTATAGGTTTAATATCATGGTAGATATGGGAGTTTCAAATTTAGCTCCAAGATGCACTTCAGTGCTCCTTTTGAAACGTGATAATACGTGCTTCTCTTATACGATTATTTCTAGAGCTTCAAATTGGCGAGATAACATTGCTGTACTTCATATTAAGTGCTCAAGGCTTTATAAACGTATTAAAATACATTTTAAATGAATGAAAACTGAGATAAAGCATATTTACATTTATGCAGGATTTACATAGCGCAGAATTCCATAAAAAATACTATAAATCTTTATATATATATATATATATATATATATATATATAAATGAATGTGTCGGTGTACGTGAGTTATTGGGCGTGTGTCCAAGAAGGTTTTTAAATTAGCACAACCATTATTACCGTGTGCAATTTGTTTTACGAGACGTTTAACGGATGCACCATGTTGGCGCATATTGATCCAAGTAGACGTCTATTCCTCTGATAAGATTTGATCAATATATAAGCAATTAATAGCGATGCAAGTGCAATAGAGATTGGGAGCTTTTATTCTATTTTCTATTGAAAGGATTTAATCTGCAGAATTCTGCAAATGCCTTCCAACTGATAGATTTACTACATTGAAATGGTAATTAATGTGTAGAATTAAATATTTATTTTTTACTCTTCACAAAATTTATTATTCAATTATTTGAAGCATGGTAATAATGTGTTAGCAAAATGGTATCGCCACGCAAAGTCGTTGTTGATCTGTCCAGATGCAATTCACTGGGGAGTCGTCAGATAGCCTTGGCTGCGGGAAGACATCCTTCTCGCGGGCTCATAGGTGTTACCCATTTCTCCGTATATAAAAAATAATAGCTAAGACGAGAGAGCTGTTTGTCAGCACTTGACCATCTTCAATCTAGCGCTCGGCTTCATCATGGTCCGATAGAAGAACAAACCCGCGTGCGTGTGACCATCATGAAGAACATATAGAAATTTGATTTGATATTTGTTAAATTTTAATAATACTTTTATATCAATATTATATGATCATAAAGTTACATATAAAAAAATTGACAGAATTTAAGTCTCTTTAGAAGGTTAACACAGTCATGGTACACATGTTGTATCATCAGCCGTTACAATATTAATACAATGCAAATGTCGAATTCTGTGAGAATCTAAAGGTAATTTTCATCGTGATCAAGTAATATATTATGGTTTTATGCATATTTTAATGTATTTATCGGTTCTTCCTCGCACAAACGCAAGTAAACAATGTAACACAAACTTCATTGAACCCACGTTTTGATACAGTTAATTATTAACATAAAATTTCGGTCAAAAACTCGTCGAGGGCAAACACGGCGATGGAGCAAATACAAGTTTAATTATTTGTTTTGTTGGCCTTTAAACAATATTATTAAACAAGTTTATTGAAAATCCCTTGTACGGTCTATCGGACGAATACCGCAAACAAATCAAAACATGAAAGCTTCGGCATGCGTTTATTTGTGTTACGGTTCGGCAGCAAAATATTATTAGGGTGAAATATTAAAGTTACCATTCTGAAAAGTGCCTGTGCTTTGGCCGTATTTTGTCCTGCAGGCGCATTCCGTCGAAAAAATTGCAATCTTTCGCCGCTGAATTTATTCAATTTATGAAATTGTTTGAACTCGTCGCAGGATTCGAATGAAACTACTCCATATTCATTCGCATTGAACATCCGCGGATATAGACATAAAGAGCCGTAACGGGAAAACATGGTCGCCCGTTCGTACCTTGATCCCCCATGTATCCCCCGGGGGAGAACATTATACATATTTGAGGCTTATAAGGTTTCCATTCGCTATTTTAGGATTCGGACAAAACTCTTCGGATGGGGTGGTATTGACAAACCTTTATCTAGGTATTTGGTCTCGTATCAGGACGAGCTGGAAACATAAAGTTGGACGGGGTCCCAGATCCCGCTTAGCTATGCTAAAACGAAAAGTTTGGAATGCGTGCATTTCCTTAAAGGGACGTGAATCGGGAGAGAAATAGGGGATGGCTCCCGGCCGGCTTTCTTTTAAGCCTCTTCTTTTAATTCTGTGATATCTTATTTTGTTCTACCCTTAAGTGTATTGTGTATATTTTACTGCATACGTCAGTTAACTTACATTAACTTATATTGTTTTTAAGCAGGATACATTGAAATTTAAACACCTTATTTTTTATATTTCATTCAATATCATATCAATATACGACTTTAAAAAATATATATTAAGATCATGCCAAATTGGTACCGTTCCTATCAAATGAGTATTGTATTGGTAGTGATGAGCATGATCGTATGGTTACTTAAATATTAGGCGTATCGATAAGTCCTTGCCGAATTTGATAGACGTCTTTCTGACCTTAATATGTGTTCAGACACGGTGAAGACAGCATCTTCGTAAGTTTTTCTTAAAAACTATTAACTCAGTAACGAGTAAAAAAAATGTTATTTTTATTGAGGGTAAAATGTCAAAACTCAAAACCGACCAACATCACATTGGTGATAGTTTTGGACCATTTTGGTGATAGTGTGGGATTTTTACCCACTAAATTCCCATCATCTTCTGCTGCCACCCGGCTACTAATTAAGTATTGCACAAGAGTGGCAGCGATGTGACCCTCACGGGCTCTCCATTTGTCTCCTTTTGGATCTCATTCTACTGCTAAAGTTCATCGTCTTGTACGTTCAGCATCCTCCTTTTGCCGCATAGCGCACGTCGTGTATTTACCCCACGCATTCCATGCCCTAGCATCCGTTAACATTGAAGGTTGCTAGGGGAGAGCGAGCTGATTCCCAACTCCTTCCATAAGATGTCCGTTTCGGTGCTCCATGCTGTGCAGACAAATGTCGTGTGTGTAGCATCGTCGTACTCCGCTCCGCAGTGGTGGCACTTCGAGCCAATCTCTTTGCCTATTTTGTGTAGGTAGCTACCAAAACAGCCGTGTCCAATGAGGACCTAGGTCAAGTGGTAGCACAGTTGACCGTGCTTTCTAGCTACCCAGGTTTTAGGTTCGGTATTAGCTCGTGCGTCCACTGAACTTTAACGGAGTTGTCCCATCAGGAATGCCACGTCACCATGGTTTTTTGCTTAACGTTATTCTTGTCTTCGTCTTTCTGTATTGCCTGTCTCTCGCAAGCGAGCAGGTCGATTGGCAGCATGGCAGTCAGTGCCAGAACGGCGTCTTCCGACACTGTGCCATATGCAGCAGCCACTCTGATTGCGCTCCTTCTTTGGACTCTGGACATGTTGAGCCTGGCCCTATCAATTTGTAGTGCCTCGACCCATATCAGCACGCCGTACACCATTACCGAGTGCACTATCTCGTTGTAGAGTCACCTTCTGTTTGTTTTTGGGCCACCAATGTTGGGCATCAACGTGGCCAGATTATCCGCAATACTGGCCGCCTTCCCTGCCACCTTCTCCATGTGGGTGACGAATCGGAGCTTGTCATCAATCTCCACCCTCAAATACCGAATGGATCTTGGGTATTTAATTTTATGAATTAGGAGTAAGAGGGGTGGGGGCGCCAGGTTCCTGCGCTTGTGAAAAAGAGAGCCTCAGTTTTTTTGGACAGCGAGCTCCAGACCAGCTCCTGTCAGCCACTTCTTGACCTTCCTCAGCGCGTCCTCGCAGGTCGTTCGTAGGATCTCCGTGGACTTGGCTGTGGACATGGACCGTGGACTTGGCTTGGATGGCAACATCATCAGCGAAGGTGACCAGGTGAAGGCGTCCTCAGCAGTCCATCGTTCATTACGTCCCCCGGGGGGGGGGGGGACCGAGCATCAACCCCTGTGGAACGCCTGCCGTCACTGGTGTTTCTCTTCTCTTCCCGTCGGCGTCTGCGTAGATAAGAGTTCTCCAGTGCAGATATTTCTCTACCATTCTGGTGAGGTATGGTGGTGTGTCAATTTCCTTCAAGGCTCTGAGAATAAGGTGCCATCTTGCCGAGTTGAAGGCAACTTGGGTGATGGTAAATTTATGAAATCTGGCGAAACAATAACTGCAGATGTGTATTGTCAGCAATTGGATAGGGTGAATAAAAAATTAGAGAAAAAAAGAAGAAATCAGGAACAACTTAGTGACTGCGACACGATCCCGATAAGGCGAAGAAGACGACTGAAAAAAAAACCAGGGAATTGAATTGGGAAGAACTTCATTAGATTATCATCTTTGGCACATTTTTTAAAGAAACGTCCATGAAACGCAACTGGTGTCGAATATCATATTTGTACATATTTCGACTCAAAACTAGAAGAGTTCTTCAAAAAAGCAATTGAAAAAGTAGAAAACTGGTAGAAAATAGTAAGTAGTAACGACGGAAAATATGTTTATATAATTTGTAAATTTTGTAAATAAAAATGAAAAAAAAAAATTAATTATTTCATTGTTAAACAATCGACAAAGACTTTTCGATGCACCTAATATTTGGGGCTGAATTGTCATCATGTAAAAAATATTTTAGAGATGGTATTAAATAGGAAATATAATCCATAGACTTTTGATTTTAGATAACTCCAAAGGAAGAACTATAAAGGTGTTAAATTGCATGATTTCGGTAGTCCATGCCCTCAAATTGTTCGTGCAGAATGTCCATCATAGCATGCGCTGTGTACAGCACCATCCTGTTAAAACCACATAACGTTGATATCTATATTATCCAATTTAGGCCACAAAAAGCTACTTTTCTATCCTCTGTAAATCTGTAGTTTTGTAATCTGTAATCTGTGTGTTTTGACGAAACGTTTCTCGAACGTCATACTGATTTTAAAATTAAATTTTCCATATATTAATAAATATAATAGATATTTATTCAATAGTATAGCCGCTATAATATAACAAAATTTGAGTGTCTTTATTGAAAGATCCTATATATCTTTAGTTGAAGATTGCATATTTCTATAACTTAATTTATAATTTATCAGATCTTTGATCTACCCTCATAGATTTGGTGGTATTTCACAATTATTATAACAAACGTAGGCAATGATGCATTTGAGCATCTATGCCAGAAATGGCGAACCTGAATAGGGTGCCAAAATTGCAAAAATATGGAGGTATTTTCCATTTCTCGTGCCAAATTTAGAATTATACACTCGAATAATGGATGGAATAATGCTATATTATCGTGAATATTTTATTAATAAAAATTCAATGCGTTTTTTTTGGTTTTGAATGAAAATTTTGGGATGGGATCTTTCAGACATATCGAACTGTAAATTAATTTCTGACGTTTTAGTATTGAATATTTTAAAATATTTTTTCGAATGTGCTTCACAGCGAAAATATTCACTATGATGCAACGTAGCAAGGATATCAAATATACATATTTTTCATAACAGTATTTCGTATGGAAAATGCAGTCACAAAGCTTTGACACGGGGAATTTTCCCTTTCTGCGAAAAACTTTATATTAGTGGAAAGCGCAACGGAAAAAAGCGATATGAAATGTGACGAATTTTAAAAATGACACAGGATTATAGGAATATGTGGTCCAAAAGTTTTATTCTCTATGATTTTTTTATGCTAGAACGTTGCAGACAGGAATTTAATATGTTCATTTTTCGAATATGTCAGCGCATTTTTGAAAGGTAAAAGATGTGAACAACTCTATGACTGCGATTTTTTATAAAAGAAAATTTAAATATAAAATTGCACATAACTGGGAAAAATGTAAAATGGCATATCAGCAGTTATTTATATTATTATGTGGGAGCTTTTCTGAGATTCTGGGGGAATAAACAGGATTTTATTATTAATACTTTTAAAAGATCATTTCAGTAAAATTAATATAAATTAATTCCATATCGGGATAACTATGAATATGTTCTTCGATACGCTCACTCAGGTGGCCCGCCGGGTGAGCGCTATCATGCTTCTTTTGAATGGACATTTCAAAAGATAATTCGAAAGGTTGTCGTTCGTGCAGCACATTTATACTGCAGGCTCAATTAATTACATATTTGGCCACCGAATATTAAAAATATATGGCATTTGTAAAATTATAAATCAAAATTTGCATATGAAATATATCGAGGCGGCTTTGTCGCATTAACTTATAGAATATGGAACTACAATAAAGGCCTCTCAATGTATTACAACCAACTCTATTTAAACTGCGTTTTACATAATAATCTATCCGATCGAGAGCAATGCCATTGCAACTCTATTTTACAAAAAATAAATACTTAAGTTTGAATCCATCCCGAGTATTATAATCAAATGCAAGCATTCTGGCACTCGATTCTGATGATCAAATGAAAAAAAGAGCATTAAAAAAAATCACTCTCCAGCATTATCTGACATGTGTGCAATGGCAGCCGGATAAAATGGCCATAGAGCATGCGATACCCGTAGTGTTGAGGCGAATGCGCTCTCGTAGAGTTCCAGGGCGGCTCTCCGCCACCACGTGCTCGTTGGGATCTTGATGTTGCTGGACGAATGGATGGGAACAGACGGACGTCGAATAGAAATACTCTCTTCCCTAAATAACTATTTATTCCACACGAAAGAGAGATCTGGCTGCAGGAGGGACGACTTCCTGCAGCCAAGGCTAACCGACAACTCTCCCGCCTCGCGTCTCCTGCGCGTCACTACCCAACCGGCAACGGTACACGCGCAAGAAGCGATCCGTTGGTATACAGGCGTAATGTTTCCGCAGGGCCACAAGAGATGGCGCTGTTAAAATAACACATTGCACCTGAAGAGAGATGGAAGATGTCTCTATATGGGGATAGTAAATCGCCCACGCTACAAATATATAATGCGATTTAATAAAATATTCAGCAAATGAGTTGCAAAATCGGATAATCAATGGATTGATTGATGGAAATGTCCGATTTTAAGAGACTATAAACGAACGACAATAATAAAAAATAGTATCATGTATCCCCATATTATTAAATTATTTTTAAAAGAGCCACGTAAACGATCGACCGGCATCATTGATGACGGTCTAATATTGCGCAGAATTTATTAATTACTTCACTATCTTGCAGATTTAATAGTAAATTTGACATGAAAGTTGGAATATGATAGTATTAAAATAATTGGATTAACATTCCCTGATGAAAATATTAACTCGCATTAAATAACGTCAGACTTATTAGGAGGACCCGAAAGTATTCGAAAACTTAGCAAAACTCGCATCAAATCTATTAATAACGTTTTTTTTATATACATGGTTATAGAATATGATTCTTTTCATTATTCAACACGTCTTTCAATAGCTTTGGCATTTATTTGATGCATTTTTTGTAAAAAAATCTGACTGACAAAGGCGTGCATTATTATACTCGTTTTTGTTGTATTTAGTCAATGCATTCGGTACTCATCCTACCCAATAATACCCATCCTACCTCATAATACCCCTCCTACCCCATAATACCCATCCTATTCGTTTTTCGATGAGTTTTTAATGTTCTAGACTTAATCAAATTTCGAAGATCGTCCTGTTTTCGGTTCATTCCCCAAGCTTCTATTGTCATTCATGTCATATTATTGTTCATTCTAGAATAAACATATTTGAGTGTTTTATTGGCGTTTGTGGTATTCAACCAAATTTTAAAAAAATAACAACATACAATGCCGAATGTGAACTTTTTTAATTTCGGGTCTGTAAATTTTATCCGTAACAATAAAAAAAATCTGTTGCACGAAAATAATATTTAATAATAGTTATATTAAAATATTATTTACAAAGATGTTTCTGTTGCTGTGTTTGGATACAAAATGAGCTCAAATATAAGGTCTCAAAATTTTCGAATAATTTCGGGTCCTCCTAATATTTCAAGGATCTTAAATGCAGAAATGTGACTTCTTGAATTAATTTTAAAAAAATCCAATTTTATATTCAATGCGTTGTTCGTTTGTAATATACTTGTATAAATTGATTAAAATTATGGTTGTTCAAGAAATGAGTTACTCAGGCATTGGTCTGCACTGTGCCCTAAGTAGGGAATACTCCACGCAAATTGCTTCGCATTAGTCTACACAGAGTGTGTAAGACGTACAAAGGGACGGAGTGTTCCCAGACAATCTCGTGTTATTAGCAAGAAGGCAATTCTGCTCCTCCTGGAAGACTTTGATCAATGGTTCAATTAGAGGATTGACGTGAGATTTGTTGTGATTGAATATTTGTTCTTCGCTTTGAAGCTTACTCCATCCGCGGGGTCGGAGGAGGGCTTAGGGTCCTCGCTCACAGTTGGAAGATCCCTTTGAAGCGAGATCTAATTGAATCGATAAGACTTTCAAAGACTTTTTTTCAGCATTCATGAAAATCTCATATAATTGACGTATACATTTCGTATTTTTTAAATACAGGTGTCCCCCCCCGATCTTAATCGCGAGATGATTTCGCCCAATGTATGTTTTTTAGGGGTGCCTTTGTGTCTTAACGATTCTCAGCTTATACGTATTATGCATTACGCTGATGTGAGTGTATGTAAGTTTTGAATTTGAATATCATGAATATTTAAAAGGCCTTTTCGGGATTGAAATTATAGTCGGTGCTGCCGGCGGGGTGAGATTTTATTAAAGGGCGAGGAAGAAGTGAAACCCTATATCTGAAGTCTTCCCGCGGGACATCATTAATTTTTTCAGCACCACTGACTTTCAAATACTTCACCAGCCCTTTCGCCATCGATCACGGTATTCCATGGGATAAAAGGAATATTTGCAAGCCGCACTATCGACAAGATTCGATGCGATAGTGCCATCGAGGTAAAATTTTAATAGGACAACTTTATGAAAAATTCAGCGAAAACATTGAATTTTTGCCGGATAATTCAAATATTTACGCCAATGGTTTTATACATACATAAATCAACATAAAAACTCAGCTTTGTTGCTGTGGAACATCGCTAAAAAATCGATTGAAACGACGCTGTTTTTGTTCCATTGCAAGCAAATGCGGCACCCATCTTACGCACAGCTTTCTCATGTCCAAACATTCAATCAATATGCAACGTACAGCATTTTTTTTAAATGCGTACTATGTCTGCTAGCTCATGTATTTTTAATCAATGGTCATCCAATATCTTTTTGCGTATTTACTTAACCATTTCTGCCGTGATCACTTCATTTGGACGATCATTGGGATGTTCGTCTTGGCAGCTCGTACGGCCTCGTTTAAATTCTGCCACCCAATATTTTACAGCTGTAAATGAAGGAGCAGACTTTTCCAGAGTGGAATCTTGCTCAGATTTGATATTAGTTGGACTGAGACCTTTCAAATAAAAGTATTGCATCGTCAGGTAATTCTGGGACTACTTTCGTATATGGATATATTTTTGTAATTCATACAAATCAATATTTGTTCCCCATCATCGAAGCGCCGAATAGTTACGGTCTCCCAGGCTAATTTCGCCTATTAAATCTATTGTTTTGATTCGTTAAATCCATAAGCCGCAAGTTATATAGGTCGCGTTAATTTGGAATGTAATAATAAAACGAGGGCTTTTTGGGGGGCTTACAAGAAAACGGGGCCCTGGGCCGATCACGCTTTAGCGTTCAAATGTTAATATGCGTCTTGGTGTAGCCATCAGGGCTATATAGTATTTTGATATAATTTAGTGCCCTTCTCGTGAATGTTAATTGCGGTATCCCTAAGAGGGCCCACTCTTGCCAGAAAGCTCCAGCTGTTTGCAACAATCGTATCGTTTCGATGAAATAATATTCTTCCAAACAATAGCAAGAAATATGCGCACAATTGATCCTTAAACATATTTATGCCATAATTGATCTGTATGATAAACAATGAATATATCCTTTATATAGGTCAATGGGCATATTTGACCTAATTAACCAATTCAAGTGTTACTAAATTAAATCATCTTTGCTGTATTGATTTAAATTATTTTGGCAAAAAAATTCAGATCAAAAAATATTTGTAGTTTTTATTAGGTCATCCCGAAAGAAATCCATTTTTTTAAAAAAACTTTTAATATATATTTTTTGCCTTTTTAATTGTTTCTTATGTTAAAAAGCCATAGTTCGTGCGGCATCAAAATACCTATCCTACTCACTTTGCCAATACAGAGCTGTTTACTTCAACGTGTCTGGACACAAACTGAACTCATATGAGAGCGTGTGAAAATAATTAATTTCTTTCGGGAAGACCTATTATGATATTCAAGTTAATTTTTTAATTGGATGATAGTATTTAGCTTGATGATGAACGTGTCGCATTCACGAGGAATTTACTGACGTTTATCAAAGTCTCCTTGATGATATTGTATAAAAAAAACTTGGTTATAAGAAGTTGTGTGCGAGATGAGTGCCCAGAAATCTCACACAAGAGCACTATCAAAATCGCGCGTGAATTTATAGATCGTTTTACTCAGGATGTAGAAGCTTTTCTGGACACAATCGTGACGGGAGATAAGACGTGGGTATATCACTACACCCCAGTATCCCAAAGACAACCATGATGCTATCAATTGCTTGATAACTGCTATGGAAGTTGGTAACACTTGATTTGGTACACAAATTAATTATGCCAGGAGACAAAATATTTGCGCACATAAATGGTATTGCTTTTGAGAATTTGAAACGGGGGATCGAATGATATTACTTGGCATTTTCTGATCCAAGATGATAAGGAAATGTTCAAGGGAAGGGCACCCGGAAAAGGTTACGATGTAAATTAAAAAGTATGGATAGCGTGCGCCCTTTAATTATGAAAATACACTCCTTCATACTATTTGTATACACACATTCGACAATGTCTTTTCTGAATAGAACAATTTTATTCCACGAAAAACAAGAAACGTCTCGAGAGAAATCGAATGTCAAAAATAAGCTCATAATTGAAGACCGAAATGTCTATTATGCGGAACATTGATAAAAAAAAACGGGAGGAAAATTTTGGCGTCCAATGGGAATATTTCGCATGCTTCAATTGCCATAATTAGATATGAATTCCAGGCATCAGACGGAGGTAATTATTAGATTAAAACGATATTTTAATCGATCCTGAGCGTCACGTTTGATAATTAAAGGGGCAGCCGTGTTGCATCTTAAGAGGTGGAAACTCAACCATCCCTGTCTAGACAAACCGCACGCATTATTCGTTGGAATGGGTTACTTTGCCCATACGTGTAAATTGAACCAATTTATTTTCGAGCTAAATATATTCAGGGAATTGATAGGGAATTCGTCTGCGTTCATGGTCCACGAAAACTTATATATTGTAAATTTTCGACTGGGGCTTCTATTCGTGGTCATTGGAGGAGCTTGCAATAATTCTTCAAAATCGTATTTAAAATTTAATGATCCAAAAAATGCAAATAGCTTAAAATATTCATATTATAATGTGGTTATAGAGAACATTTTATTATCGTAATTTTGAATTTAAATATACTTTCAACATAATTTATTTCATGATAAAAATGATTTGTCGGTGGATGAATATGGGATTGTATTATTGATATTCAATGTAAAGCAAAGAGATCAAACTCGAAAGCTAACATGGGCCAAAATAAAAAAGCTCAAGTTTAAATGTGTAGGGGTACCTTTACAGCACGACTTTGCCATCAATGTGCGAGTGTATGATGAGATGAAAGACACTCTCTTCGTCTCGTTTTCCGAGTCCGAACGCATATATGCGCGATTACTAATCAACGAGTTAATCTTGACCAGTATTTAAATGTACTGTTCAAGAGTGGCTTAATTTTCCGAGTTTATACGCTCATTTGGTGGGCTGTAAAATAACTATAAGTCAGGGATACGCTTAGCTAATTATTTATACTTAAAAAAAAATATTATTTAACCCTTTGACATCGAATCATCGCTTTTGCGACGATTGAATTCGGTGCGAAAAAAGCGGGCCGTTGCAATAGCGAGGGTATTTAATATACATTTCTACAAATATCATTCAATATTTGTTGTGTATGTAAATATGTAAAATATCTATTTTAATTTAGTTCAAGTCTACTACATTTTGAGTCCCTATGTAATTGTTCAGATGGTTTTTAATAGATTTTTGCTTTAAAAACAGGTCATGCTAAAACATTTTTCACAAATCTTTGAATCTGGACGTATATTTATTTCAGTTTTCTTTCGTCGATCGCAAAGTTGATAGCCAGTATTGTTCTTAATATGTAACAAAAAACAATTAAAAATGCTAAAATTTTGTCTAATAATTTGCGAAATTTCTTCCAGTGTCTAAGGGTTAAATAATTCCATTCATATTCATAAACAAATAATGCTTGTATTGTTTACGGAGATGTGCACAACGATCTTCCCAAAGTATCATCACAATCAGATGAATAATAAAGGAACGTATACAGGACAAACTAACAGACAGACAGACAGACATTCATTTTCAGATTTATGGAATACTGATTAATTTTTATCGGATTCTTCATACTTAAAAAAAGTTACTGCTATCGTAATGAATAGTTTTTCAATGCCTTTCCAAAGAAAATGATTCATGATTAGGGCTTGGAATCATATTTTTTTGTTTCGGTTTTTGTTCCAAAAAAAAATCTAGAATTTTAAATTTATAACGTAGGTAACATAATATAAATTATTTGTTAAATGCATAATAATTAGAACTTGCATTATAATAAACAGGATTCAAAACAAAATTCTGTTTCGCGTTTGACGTGTACCGAACCGATATAAACCGATATATTCGAATCGGTTCAGCTATGGTTTTTATTCTGTCAAAAATACCGGTACAATTGCTGAAATTGGTGAAATGTGGTATACATAAATAAAGTTTGCTTTATCCACATATATATGTATGTAAAAGTAAATGTATGTCTGTCTGTTCAAAAAGTGTTCATTGATTTTCTATTATTTCACTATTATTCAAAATATTTTTTTACAGTTGCAACCTCAAACACTGTTATATTACATATTTATTAAATTTAAAATTTAGTATTATTGATTATAGCATTTATAGTAATGTCGTGATCGTGGACGTATCATGTCGTCCGACATATTTAAATTTGTGTTATTTACGTAGAAATTGCACACATCAAAATAAATATTTATCAGAATTTATATGTGTGTAAAAATAGATTAAAAAAAATGCTTGCATACGCTCGTTTGGAAAACATTTCATCTTCCAGTCGGAAAACCCTCATTTCCATGAAACGTTCAATCTAATTCGATCATTTGATACATACAAACGAATATATTTATACATAAATAGACATAATTGACACATGATATATACGGCGGCAGTCACAGTGCGTGATTTCTCAAATTATGGATACGTTCCAGGAGCGAGAGCGCGCATAGGTGAAATTTACACGTGTCGCACCTAATTCCGCGAATTTCCGCTTCATATTTCACCGATTTCCAGACGCACCACCCCCAACCCCCGGGCGTGTATCGTGAAAAGTGTAATTTTCACCCTCCCCGGACCCCCAGAGCAGTGGTGCGGGCGCAAAATAGTGAATATGTATGTGGGGTGCGCGCGACGCCGATACGTCTTACCCGTTATATATTTGACTCCGGGTCATTTGCTTTATAGGTTTTCCGTGTTCGCCTTTTTCTATTTGCCCTTTGGCGTGGCAGGCGCTTCGAGGAGTCCCGTTTTGACACTTCCAGGGCCGGATTCTCGGGATGCGGAGCCGCCTCTGGAGACCACACCGACTTAGGTGACACATGACGTCCACTTTAGACGTCCTGTACGACCGCTCTCTTCCATCAAACTTTCACATGGCTCCGACTCCACGCTGGGAAATGGGTTGAATAAATAAAAATAAATTTCCACGAAAAGCGTTCATACTTTTGAAGTCGATAAAAATGACTAATGAACTTGTATTCAATACCTTGACCTCGATTTTTTTGAAGCCGCAGTAGAAAACCGAAACTTTTTCCTTGTGCAACTTGATCAATCATTGTATTATAACATGTTCATGCATAATTTAATCATTAAACACTATTGCAATTTAGTTAAAAAAATATTTTAATAACAAACTGTATGATGGACAATGGATGGTCTCCAAAACATAACATTAATGTATTTAAATTTGAAACTCTATCAGTGGAGCTTGGACCAATTGCGCACGTGTCGGTGTCGTACCACCATGAATTAGAAAAGTGCGTATTATTTAAAATTAACTAACAATGCAAACAATTATGTAAATCCACTTTTCTCTCAGGACCGCGCAGCGTAGGCCAAGCTTGTATATCAATAAATGAACCCTAACACTGTTGATATTATTGGGCCCCATAATAGCATATCAAATATAATAACTTCTGTTACCACGCTGAGTTTTAAGTACATAATGGATTTATGTGGCTTTCTACTAGTAATTATGATTCAAAGAAGACTACCAACGATCTAAGAAGATCCCACACTTGACGGTTTCGAACGGATACGGACTGTTGATGATTAATATAATGACTTTAAATTTTGTTCTCCATGTAAGTATACACTTAGAGAAATACATGTGATCTTAGTTAGAAGGGAATACAAGATATTTGGTCAAATTAGTTTTTATGAAAAAAAATATATAACAATTATAATAAATATTGTAGAAAGTAGGACTAAATTTTTCATGGAAGTAAAAATGTTAATAAAACAGTACGAGAGAAAAGTTCTTGTAGAGAAAATAATCTAGCAAAATACTGAACGACTATTTTATTTTTTAAAGTGGGAGCATTTCTCCGATTCTCGCAGAGAATGAGGGAAAGAGTCGAGGGTAAAAGGGAAAATTCTCTGGATAAAGGATCTCGAGTATTATTTTCGTTGCTGCCACGTCATCAACAAACCACCATTTCTGCAAAGCTATCCTATATTTTGATAAACGATTTTTGCTCGATAAGTCCGTTGTAAGTATTCATAACAATCAGGACATACACATTTGATATTGTCTAATAGCTCAAAATTGAGCGAGATTTTATCAATTTTATTTATATTTATTCGTATATAATATTAAAATACACGATTAAAATGTTACTTTTGATACCAAATCGCAGAATATGAAATTGCTCAATCTTGATATGATATCGCAAATGTCTAGGTATCTTTATTTCATCTTAAGAAAGCATTCAATGCTGTACGGATGATGTGTCATTGATAAAGCTGAAAGTAATCTAGATTATAGAAAAATTAAACTAACTGAAAAATTGACTTATTTAAACATGTTAGAAGCAACTTTATTGTATATTTAAATTAAATTGACGAGAAAATTAAGTTTCTTGCAAATTGTCGCTAACCGCACAAGGACATAAAATAATTATTAGTATATTTTTCTTGTCTGGGTGTGTTATAAACTCGTTTTTGCAACAAATTGTATGAATGATTGATGACAAAATGGCTACTGTATCACGAGTAATATATATATATATATAATTTTTGGATCAGGTATCTATTTTTACCCGTAAATCATAATTCATATTGCAAACGTAATTTTTTTTACATAGGAATTGAATTCAATATCGATGTCAGCGAGGACACATTCATTTTTAATTTCGAGTGGCCACTTGCAATCTGAGTGCTTTTGTAACTTATAAATAAAAACTAGCTATGATATATACATATATATTGTAACTTAAAATCAAATCGTAATCGTACAGATCATAGAAGGTTCCGGGTATGCATTTATCACCAAAAATACTCAAAAAAAGCCCTAAAAGAGGACGGAATGGTCAAAAGGTCTGTGTGTCCAACCGGTCCGCTGCTCGGACCGTTGATACGACGAATGAGCGCCTCGCAATTGGACACAACATGGTCTACGTTCATGAACGGATCTCCGCACGGATACTCCGAGATTGGGGAAAGTCCAAACCTGAAGAGCTAAGTCCTAAACGAACGATAGACAGGTATGCATTGCAAAAGCGCGATGCTTTCATAACATATAACCCTATAAAGTTGCCTATGGTGTCGATAGTGTATTCCGTCATTTTATCCATTCTGAGCCTGCCCAAACTTGTAACGTTTTTGTTCATCTAATCATCTCAGCGTAGTCTTCCGATGGGTCTGCTATCACTTGGTCCCCAGTCTATTAGGGCTTTATTTGCCTAATACAGACAGTGGAATCGAACAGAAGCTATCGATTGATACTTCGTTGTACATGTCCATGACTTCGCTAATGGATATCATAGCATTGATGCCTCAGGATTTGAATTATTACAATTTAAAATAATGAAGCCGGCTTTAGAATTAATCTCTATAATTATAATTATAATATTAAAATATGTATTTGCGATAAGATACAAAACTATTTTCGTTGTAGAAAATGAGCATGTATGAGGTGAGGTCAGTAGATCGGTCGCATGAGCGTCTTTTTGGGTCGACGTGCCCAGCGTCGCTTATTTGTTCCTGGGCATTTTCCGAAATGGGATTAAATGGGAAAATCGATTTTCAATTTTCGCGGTGACGTTCGATTTCACTCGCCCGGGGCGCTCTTTCTCGGGGCGTAGGTAAAAAAATAACGCCAATTTACGTGTCCCGGGTTCAAACTAAACTTAAAAGGTTTTTCCGCTGCCTTTACCGAATTCACGTCGGTACGGGCGTCGGGGGAATGATCCAGTTTTCCTCAGAAAAGTCACTCGTCGGTTGATACGGAGTCCCCAAGGCTGTGTTTGTCCCCCAAGCCAAGCCATATTTCATAGCGGGAGTGCCGCCTAAATCGAGCCAAATGTGTGCAGCTTACCCGCTTTTCCGAAATTTCTCCTATAAGAGATATACTCTCGATCTGCTTGAATATATATCTTTTTCAACAAAAAAACATCCACAATTTAGTATACAGTGCCTAATTTGCCTTCATGTGTATCATATGTATCAATAATACCCGTGGGATCGAACGCAGAATGATTTGAAGTCAATCGCCAGAGGATATGTTAAAAGGATATTAGACATACTCAATAATTCCAGAGAGAAAAAAATATACTTATTTTCAAGCATAGGGAAAGTTTCATTATATATAAATGCACTGCCTTAAGGCATTGTGCAAAATATCATTCAAATCCATAATAATTTTTCCTCGTTGTTAAAAATAATGTTTTCCTTGAAAAAAGATTTATAACGAAGGAAATATGAATATTAATATAAACCAAGGCTAATATTTTTTCTAAAACAGGCAATTATGTAAATTAGGAACTGATTCGAGTGATGTAATAATGTACAATAAGAATCATAAGACAGATCGCTTATTAACAAAATGTCAAATATAACATTTTATCATTTTTATTTTTGGAGTGTTCCTATGGACAAACATACAAATCTGTAAAATTTATTTTATCTTCTATCAAATTCGAGTTTTAAAAATATCTGATCGTTAATATATCTTATGATTTAAATTACTACCTCTCACTGTCCGGTCATTTGTTGTGTCCAGTAATTAAATAATACTTATTGATTAAGGTTAAATTTAAAGATGTGCATGAGACCAATATATTCTTTTTTACAATTGTTGTTCTTTGAACAAACAAAAAACGAAAAAATGCATACATGAAATAAAGTAAAAATTAAAAGGACATATTGATTTCATCTTTGTGTTATATTCGTCATCGAATCTTGGCAATGTTCGTAGAAATCTAGTTAGATAATTCAAAAGTGGATTAACGATCTAATGCGTCTATAGACGCGTACGGCCTGCGTGAAAAGATTCTCTTCGCGAACATCATATTTTAATTTTGACTGCTATATTCTTAATGTTTTTTCATTAGTAACATCTCGGGATACATCCAGAAAAATATGAAGGCTAAATTTGATATATATTTAGATCTATACGCAAGAAATTCGACTCTTGCATCCTTCGATATTTTTTGTCATTAATCATTAACCCCTTCAACGTTACGTTTTACTGTTAAAAGTGTCATCCGTAGTGACACGATCTTTTCGCCACTAGCGGATACGTACGTTATATCTAGTATACGATAATATTATAGTATATCATCAAGTTCGAACAAGTCAGTTCCCGAGATGAATCATTCTTACATTTAACGTACACAACACTGCAATTGGACATATCCGTCATTTTCCATTGAGGTTTGCTTAACTTTCACATTGCGGATATATCCGTCATACCCATTTTATATGGACTTTGGTCTTGACGGATATATACGTCATATCCACTTAAGGGGTTAACTGCCTGTTTGCAACTGATGTTTGTAGAATTTAGTGAAAGTTTGAGAATGCTACTTTTTGCCTTCATTATTCGATGACGAGATCAAGAAGCTACTCAATAGAATAAATGTATTTCTATTGAAACGAACTATGTAGAAAAATAAAATACTCCATTTGCACTACCCGGCATTCGTCTGAGCTCCGCTCTCCCGTGAGCGGAGCTTAACTGTTCCATTGCACGTGCATACTTCTTCTCACTGCTCCGCTTCACTTCACTAAACCAACATGCAAAAAAAACAATGCTTGTACTAGTTCAAAAACCCTCTTGGATATACGCCCAATAACTCACCAAAATTTCATCGCAATCGAATGAATGGCATAGGAATATATAGCCAAAAATAAAATCCTCTTGCAAATTAACTTATAAACTAACTGACACTCATTTATATATACACTTGGGTATGTTTTTATGCGGATCTTTTTTATGCGATTTTGAAGTTATGCGGCTTTCAAAAATAATAGAACCAACCCGTCATTTTTCTATAGAGCACAGTTTTTTTTGTGCGAACGCGCATTAAAAAATCTAAAATTAACACTAGTGCAAATTAAAAAGTATTATATTAAAAACACTTTTATAATATACTTTTTCTCAAAATGATGTAGATGAATTGCTTGAGGATATTTGAATAATATTATTGGTTTGATGTTATATGGCAGCAAAGAAACAGAAGACGATATTGAAGTGGAAGAAACTCCTGAACCGTTTACTGTAAAGATTTAAGAAGAAGCTAGTCAAATTTGCAATAAATAAGAAAAATTATTTATTGTACATGACTCAAATTCTGAACGAGCTTTCAAAATCCAGCGCGATCTTAAGAATTGCATGTCTTCATATCACGAACTGCGTAAAAAAAATTTGACTTATCTTTGCAAAGTTTTTTTATGCGATTTTTGCTACATTTCATCACATTGATTTGAAGTTATGCGGTTTTTAAAAATAACGGAACCTATCCCTCAGTTTTCTATGTAATTCAAGTATTTTTTATGAGGATTTTTTATATGCGACTCTCCGTGGAACGTATCTATCGCATAAAAAAGACCCAAGTGCATATCACTAATAAAGTTGTACGGCAAAATTCCGGCTTATATTTGAATCGCTCTTGTATGATATCATAACCTGTAGGGACAGTTTCTATACGCAACAGTTAAACGGTTAACGATTTAATCTTCAATATTAAGCAAATTACAGTCTACCAAGCTTTCAACGTTGTGGACATTAATAACAATTTTTGTAACCTGAATAATTGTACATATCGGGATTAAATAAAAGTCTACAAAGCTGTTATTTTGTTTACAAGTAATTTGCGTTAATTATTGTTAAATAAACGTCGTTTACTTTCGATACAAGATGGCTAAGGCTTAGATAGATGTGGCTAAAGTTGTAACGCGGGAATTTGAGTTAATTATTGCAGTTGGCTGCTATTTTTTATTTACAATATCAGAACAATAAAAAAGAGAAAGAATCAGCTTTGTTGAAATAATTACACAAATAATGTTCCGTACTATTAATTGAGGTCTTGTGACGGTGACAGTTTGGGCTGATCATCATGAATAATCAAGTTTGACAAAAAGCATCTTGAGAAGGGGGCACTTGACCCCGAGAACCTGGAAGCGGTCTCCTTTACCTGTTAACATTAGTCATAATCCACAACAGGTGCCTGCAAGCAGATCTCGACGAGCTGAAGCTGGTCATTAACCAAAGGTCTTTGATCGTGAACAAGGCACCTGAGGCCAACAACACTGCTTCTGATGACTCATTCTATTTATGTCTTTTTAAGTCGGTAATCGGACCTGCCACAAGTAATTCACGACAGCCTCTAAATATTATGGTCGTTAGCGCACTTGCAACGTTTCAGATTATGATCTCTATTGCATCTCCATATTTGCAATGCAATTTCTGTAACAATGTATGCATTCCTCGAGCGTTAATCATTCGGCTTTCAGAAAACGCCGCGGAATTGGAACGCTCAATCGCGTCGAATTCGATTAAAATTGTGCAATTTGAATGGATATTCCTTTTACATCGCTAAATATATCATTATATATACAAGCGGGGATCAGAGAGTCAATGGCATGATGATTAAGGGGAATTGAATCATAATCATGCAATTTAGTTCGCAACTTAACATGAGCAATATAAATAGATACAGTTGATATCTAGTACTTGAATGGTTTATCCTTTGAAATAATTTCAGAAAATCAAAATGACAAAAAATTCCGTCGCACACACAGATGCATAGATTTGCGCATGCGCTGCGCCACGTCTACTGTGTGTATGCGTAGCGTAAATCACTTTTTATATATTACACAAACACAGATTAATCTTTTAAGGAAGAAAGCAAATAAACCACCAAGAAAAGGGCCAAGAAGTACCTTGGATCATCATTAATCATGGCCTGAGCTTGTTTTCGCCTTTTCATGGTCACTCGCCGCTCTTAATTATTGGTGAACTTATGGCTTATAGACAATGAATACGAACATAGAAAAATGCCTTACATCTATACAATGCAAGATTTTTTTGATCCATGCTTTTGTTTGCAAATTTTCAGTTATCAATAATACATCGAAAAATGCAGACTTTGGACAAATTGGATAATTATGAGTGATCAGTAACGACATCATAAACGAGTTAGGAAACTTTTGGATGCTTTGGACTGACGTGGAAAAATAGAAGATCAGGACTAATAATATAAGTTTAAATTTCCCCGTCTAGAGTCCAAAACGAAATGGCACACGGTACAGGGATTTCTTAATTTTTTTATTTATTTAAATTTCTTATTGTTTTATTTTTGGCTATGTGATTATGATACAAAAACGATCCTTACCCGTACTAAAATTATGCATAAACTCATTGTTTTATGGACAGCATTATGTGTTTTAAAACGTTCTGGTATCCATAGCCTTGGATTAAAGAAATTGCCATATTATACACGTTCCAACAAGATATCAAGAAATAATTGCCTTATCAGGGTCATCCAAATGTGACGCTTAGATGTTTTTTTTGTGGTATGAAATGAAGTGTCGTTTTGCTGGAAATACACATCAGACATTGATTTAAATCAATTAAATAATAATAAATCGTTTAACATTGAGTGAACACTCACAGCAACAGAATTTCCAGCATATTTGAAAAAATGTTACTTAATATATAAACCAAATATTTTATTCCCTGAATAATACAAGGATTTTTATCACCCTTGATATGACAATATTGCTTATTAATGAATCCATTCATTATGAATTGAAGGAGTTTGTACTTTGTTTGAAACAGTAAAATATTGGATGGCAGAATTTAAATGAGGCCGTACGAGTTGCCAAGACGAACATCGCAGTGGTCGATCTAATGAGGTTACCACGACAGTAAATAGTCCAGAAATTACTGAATAATTAGGATTGTATCCATTGAAAATTTGAACATGAGAAAGCTGTGCGCAAGATGCGTGCCGCGTTTGCTCACAATGGAACAAACGCGGCACGCGGTTTCAATCTAGTGTTTGAAGATGTTTCACAGCAATAAAGCTGATTTTTTATGTCAATTCATAACCATAGATCAAACACGAGTCCATCATTTCACATCTGAGATAAACGAATAATGCAGAATGACAGACAGCGTCTAATGGGTTTAGAGAGTCTTTCAATATACTATTATCGGCGTTGACGTGCGGTCTGTTCCGGGTTTCCCCGGACTAGCCACACAGAGAGTGTCTTTCACCGCTCTTTTAACCTCACAAGAAGAAATCAGCTTCAGACCACGTGCATCTGGAGGTGGGTTGGAAGGGGAAGGAATTATGTTACCCCAAAATCAAAGAAACTATCAAGCCGGGTCAGCAGATGACAAACTGCAGGGGCTCATCTTTCCTCATGGTACTCGTGTCGATTCGGTCATTTGTAGTATCTAACCATGGAGATGAGTCGCTATTTGAGCAGCCTAAAACCGTTCTCCCCTGTGTGACTGTTGAGGATAGTGGTGAAGTCTTTTGCACATATTCCACCTGCTTCTGTAATCAATAGTTCCACATTCAAACCATGTTAACTGGGCTACCCTGACAACGATTGATGAGTGATCTGACGAGGCTATTTTCATCCACCTCTACTCCATATCATTACTATAGAGGTTTGCCCTAAATGCCCTAAAAGACGAAGGAGTGACCATAAGGTGTGTGTGTCCAACCGGTCCGCTTTTCAGTCCACTGACGCTTCGGCCGATCGGACGCCATATCGGGGAAAGTCTAAACCTGTAGCCCTAAATTGCCCGTACCCTGTGAGGAACTGGGACGTCCAGTAATCCGGAACGACCCAGTAACATCTCAGGCGGTTCTTAGTCGAGGGGGAAAAACGATTCGCATTTTGCCGTCGATTACAGCAATAGAACAGTTTTCAGCTAGGAACTTCGCCACGCGACATTGGATCTCCAGATCCAGAGGCAGGATACCCGCCAGACGAAGATCATCAGTGGGCGCCGTGAGGAACGTTTTAGGTATCAAAGGCGTCCGCTGGCCCTGCAGCATAATTATCCTGTTTAGCTGTGTGTAATCATGTTGATTATGTGCGTCCACACGCCCACTGCATAGGCTGAGATGGCTACAAAAATATCCATACAGGCAGTCAGGAGGGGACACCCTCTGATTTCCCAATCACTCCCCGCAATCCTCGTCATCTTGCGGAATGCATCCGCCTCCTTCTTTACCGCATTGCGGGCATGCGTCACGAAGCTCCGCGAATCGTCCAACGTGATACCCAAATATGGGGACGATCCATGCGTGGCCTGGAGGGGGGGGGGGGCTGAAAAGGATAAACAAACTGTAGCGTGGAGGCATAATTAAATAATTAAAAATAGTGTACATGCGGCGAAATCCATGGGATTTCGCCGTTGCCAGTCCTTACGGTCAAGAAACACGGTCAAGAAACAAGAAGTACCGCAATAAGGGCTGGATCGACGCGCTCCATGTAGATAAGGACGCTGGCGTCGGTTACATAGATAAGAAAGGGTGGCCTGGCTTCAATTGCCAGGTATAAATGTGACGCTCTGTAGAAATATTACAGAGACGTCAGTTCGATTCCAGGCCTTGCCCGAGGAACATCTTTTCGGAGATTGTTCCGTTGAAGCCTCCATACATCGCCATTCTTGCTGCACTTCGTCTGGCTGAGAGTTCATCACACGCCATTGCCATCCACGACTGTGCGCTCCGCATTTTATATAAATAAATGCGTTGAGCTGACACACAGTCTTTAAATTCATCATCTCCATCTACGATCAGAACGAGCAGAACATCCCCATCCATAGAATCCTGACAAATATCCGTAGTTCACCGGCGCCGTCCTCGTGGTCCAGACGAACGTTACGAAACGCCTAATTTCGAGTGACCTTTGGATCCGGGCTCCGCGATCCGGATAACGCAGCATCCGCTGCAGCTACGAAGGAACGCAGGGGTGCCCATAGTCAGCGGCCCCCTACGTTACAGTGGTGTCGCAGAAGTGGGATTTCTGCTTTCGATTGTGGAATGCTGACAAGGAGAACAACCGAAGCTATAACTTCAGGAGGAGAAATGGCAGCAGCAGCAGAAAATATGGCATCGATGGCATCACAAGTAAGTCAGGCAGATATGGCTTACATCGGGGCTATATTTGAGAAGATTTTGGCGAAAATGGAAGAAGAAGCGCGTCTACGCGAAGAAGCGCGCCAGCGGGAAGAAGCACGTCGAATTGAGGAAGCACGTCGAATTGAAGAAGCGCGCTATCGCGAAGAAGCGCGTCTACGCGAAGAAGCGCTGAGAGAGATGCCTGCGACGATGAAATCCTTACCTGCTCACTCCGCAGATTATCCAATTTTCGACGGATTATCCAACGTCGAGACTTTTATTGAAGAATTCGAGTGGACCTGTAAATATTTCGCCCAACCGCGACCGCTGCAAGTGCTTCGAGGTAGGATGCGCGAGAAGGCTGTCGAATACATGCTCTACAATCCGGAATTTATTGGCAATGATTATTCCGCGGCGGTTGCGGCCCTCCGCAAAGTATTCGGAGACTCAAAGTCGCCACCCATCCGCAAGCGACAGAATCGCGAAGTCGAGATCGCAGCGAAGAAGCGAGCGCCCCAAGCCGCTCCACAAGCGTCGCCAGCTCCGATTCGAGAGCACACACGACTCGTCGCTCCAGACGAGCCGGCCGCTCCAGACGTTCCAGCCGAATCCGCTCATCTTCAACCGCCCGCTCCGAGCCAAGAGCAACCACGACTCGTCGCTCCAGACGAGCCGCCCGCTTCGATTCAAGGACACTCATTGCACGCCGCCCCAGATGAGCTTGCCCGAACTCCTCATCTTCAGCCGCCCGCGCCAATTCAGAAACGCCCATCACTCGCCGCTCCAGGTGAGCCTGCTCGAACTCCTCATCTTCAGCCGCCCGCGCCAATTCAGGAGCGCCCATCACTCGCCGCTCCAGATGAGCCTGTTCAAACTGCTCATCTTCAGCCGCCTGCGCCAATTCAGGAGCGCCCTTCGTTCACCGCTGCAGATGAGCTCGCTCAAACTGCTCATCTTCAGCAGGCCGCGCCAATTCAGGAGCGCCCATCACTCGCCGCTCCAGATGAGCCTGCTCGAACTCCTCATCTTCAGCCGCCCGCGCCAATTCAGGAGCGCCCATCACTCGCCGCTCCAGATGAGCCTGTCAAAACAGCTCATCTTCAGCCGCCCGCTCCAATTCAGGAGCGCCCTTCGTTCGCCGCTGCAGATGAGCCCGCTCAAAACGCTCATCTCCAGCCGCCCGCGCCAATTCAGAAGCGCCCATCATGCGCCGCTCCAGATGAGCCTGCTCAAACTGCTCATCTTCAGCCGCCCGCGCCGATTCAGAAGCGCCCATCACGCGCCGCTCCAGATGAGCTCGCTCAAACTGCTCATCTTCAGCCGCCCGCGCCAATTCAGAAGCGCCCATCATGCGCCGCTCCAGATGAGCCTGCTCAAACTGCTCATCTTCAGACGCCCGCGCCAATTCAGAAGCGCCCATCATGCGCCGCTCCAGATGAGCCTGCTCAAACTGCTCATCTTCAGACGCCCGCGCCAATTCAGAAGCGCCCATCACGCGCCGCTCCAGATGAGCCTGTCAAAACAGCTCATCTTCAGCCGCCCGCTCCAATTCAGGAGCGCCCTTCGTTCGCCGCTGAAGAAGAGCCCGCTCAAAACGCTCATCTTCAGCCGCTTGCTCCGATTCAAGAGCATCCACCGCTAGCCGCTCCAGACGAGCTCGCTCCAACCGCCCATCGCCAGCCGCCCCTCAACAACGAAGGACCGACCACCCACCGCGCCTTGCTGCAACGTTTATTGTGCGGCAAACGCGGCCATTTGCAAACGCAATGTCGCAATAGACGACCACGTTGGGACCGACGACGGCAGCAATTCGGTAACACCAGAACCGATCGTCGAGGATGCAGAGCCGACCGAGCAGGAGGAATTGGTCCCAACAAGCACTTCCGGCGACAAGGAATGAAGACCGGAACTACCAACGCACGGCGGCGACGCCGCGGCGCCGTTTTCCCGCTGCACCCGCAGCATGCGCCGCGATGCCTCGCCATTGATGATGGCCGACCACCAACAGCCTCGCTGAAAGCCCGCACCTACGACCCGATGCATTGTGCGTGGTTTCGACAATCAGCTCGAGCTATATCCGCATTGCAGGCTGCGCCTGGAGCGTTGGCCGCGATGCGGAAACTAGTGGAAAACCCAAAAGAGGGTTTGTGTACGCGTACAGGACTCGCAAAAATCTGGTAAGTGTCGTTTCGTTATGTTTGCCGCTGTTTTCGTAGTATCGGATGAATTGGCATCGCGCGATGTTCTTAACCGCGCAATTAAAAATAATTTTGTCTAGTAAATTAAATTTATTCTTAAACAAACTTCTCGCGATAAGGCATACATGCCCAATCACTAAATCTGTGACAGTGATTGTTAAATTCGCGAGGAAAGATCGCACGAGCATCACGGAGGCCGAAGTGGTAACAACAATAATAATAATTAATAATAATAAGTCATTCGCGTACGTTCATAAGAGCACCAGTATCAGTGAGCAATTGTTGCGACTGACTGGTTTAATCGCGGTGGGCGTCGATAGAGAGCTCGACGTCTAGTAGGGAGGAACGTGACTACAGCTGAGCTCCTAGTGAGCACTTGATCTCATCCTTAGGCTTTGATTCTTCGGCCAGGATAGATACATGATCATTTAAAAATGCACCAAAATAACGGCCAGGAACGACTCCTGCGTCAGACGGCTATGAAAAGCCGGGAAAAATAATTATATAGTTGTACTCACCGGGTACCGGATTAGCTCGCGATAATAATTAGTTAATTGCAAAAATTCATACGAAAAGAATAATTTAACTAAAATCGGTAAGAAAATAAAAAAAAAATCCCGATACTGCAGCGGCGGCAGCATTTATGATTACGGACGGCACTATAAACGCGGAAAACACACGGTTTCCCTTTCTATAAGGCGTAATTTTATAATTAAAAAAAAAAAACTAGATGATACAAACCTAGTTGTATTATATATAATGACTTGCATTTGTTTTTCTCCATTGTATTTTGTGTATTTTACTATTTACTGATTGATGATTTTGTATAAATATTTCTTGTGTACTCTATTGTTAATATGTGATTTTGGAGACGCACGGTTATGGATGGTAATCAAGGCAATTAAACACGTTCATCTTTTGTTGAATTGATCGGGACGATCAAACTTAAGTCGGGGGGAGTGTAGCGTGGAGGCATAATTAAATAATTAAAAATAGTGTACATGCGGCGAAATCCATGGGATTTCGCCGTTGCCAGTCCTTACGGTCAAGAAACACGGTCAAGAAACAAGAAGTACCGCAATAAGGGCTGGATCGACGCGCTCCATGTAGATAAGGACGCTGGCGTCGGTTACATAGATAAGAAAGGGTGGCCTGGCTTCAATTGCCAGGTATAAATGTGACGCTCTGTAGAAATATTACAGAGACGTCAGTTCGATTCCAGGCCTTGCCCGAGGAACATCTTTTCGGAGATTGTTCCGTTGAAGCCTCCATACATCGCCATTCTCGCTGCACTTCGTCTGGCTGAGAGTTCATCACACGCCATTGCCATCCACGACTGTGCGCTCCGCATTTTATATAAATAAATGCGTTGAGCTGACACACAGTCTTTAAATTCATCATCTCCATCTACGATCAGAACGAGCAGAACATCCCCATCCATAGAATCCTGACAAATATCCGTAGTTCACCGGCGCCGTCCTCGTGGTCCAGACGAACGTTACGAAACGCCTAATTTCGAGTGACCTTTGGATCCGGGCTCCGCGATCCGGATAACGCAGCATCCGCTGCAGCTACGAAGGAACGCAGGGGTGCCCATAGTCAGCGGCCCCCTACGTTACAAAACAATCAAAAAAATAGATGGAAGGGGAATTTGTACTAACTTGTCACGTATAAACATTCGCGCGCGCTCTCAACAACGCATCCAATGAAGTCATGCGCCCGGATTACAGCATCCCGCGCGCGTACAATGCTTGAACTTTCGATTTCGCAATCTCGATGAGTAATCCTGTGTTATATCGGCAGTGATGTCATTCAGATGCAATTTTTTCGAGTCGGTTAAAAATTAGCGAGATCACGATGACTGTCAATATTGATTTCGACCACCGATTGACCCTACACAAAGTATAACGCGCGAAGATGATTCATTTTGGATCAACGCCCCAAACAAAGCCTTTGTATACGTAATTTACGGTGTCGATGTTGAATTCTTGCAGAGCAGGGGCCATCGATCGTCTTGATTCACGTGAAAAGCATTTCTTCAGTATTGATCGCGCTGAAGGCTGTCACGGAAGAAATGCACTCGATTCGAAAGTGAATCATAGACCTTGAAAAATATCACTTCCAGGTAGCGTTTGGAAGTTGTGACTGCTGATGAATCACATTCGAATTACGTGGCCGCTTATTTGTGGCCATTATTTTCTAACGGCGATAAGATCTACTATTTATTTATTATTAAATAACGCCGAAGCGAGAATTCCTCGTTTGAGTACAACATGACTAATGCGCTCTGCTCCAGACCAAATTATTCATTTTCGCTCATTTGGCATTCTGGATTTGTGTACATTTTTCGGATTTATTATCGTCATGGGTCAATGTATTGTGGAAGTCGTGAACACAATGCATCATTTCGGCTCGAAACAGATGCTGCTTCGATCCGACTTGGATGGAATATTCAGACTTATTGACCGGAAAATTGGCTTTGTTCCTGTATGACATTAAAAAATGGATCAAAACAGTATTGCGTTACAACTTCCAGGAAGGATTCGTGCTCGCAACGAGTTCTGAGTATTAATTAGAGATTCGCAATTAGGATTAAACCGCACGCGCTTTGTCTTCATCCTCATGGAATATTCATCGTGGCATGACCATTTGAGCACTCTCGATGACCTGCCATTATTTAATAAGCGAAATGTGTTTTAATGGTGCTTGTTATTCAATATGAAAAGAGCTCCGAGCAAAAAAATGTGGTGATTCACCTGATGAGTCCGTTGATGGAATTGCTCACCCTCTTAATTGGTGCTCGGAGGAAACAACAATCCGCATGTGGGACTGATTCGTTTGACCTCATTTTTGATTTGGCATGTGCCGAAAGTCTCAAAATGGAAAGTGAAATGGTCTCCGGATGGGTTGATGACTAACTTCTATTTTGTTTCGTCGTTTTATGTCTGTATGAACCTTCGATGTTGTCGGACGGTAGAAAAAAAGGTGATATGGTTTGAATCATCGCTTGATCAGAGATAGACAATATTTTTCGTGAAAAAAAAACTAATAATTGAACTTTAGTAAATAAAATACACGAGACTTCTTAGCTCCTAGGAAAACTGGTTAGCTGTTGGCTAAATTATTGCACTATGTATTGTATAATATACTAGCGATTACCCGGCATGCGTTGCAATGCTACACAAAAAAAGAAAGGGTATACGATCGCGCTTGGTAATTATTTGAGAGATAAGTTAAGAATTCAAATGTACCTCTTTTTGATATTTCGAGTCTCCTGTCGGACTCATGGACGCGGAATGACTGCCGACGCATTGGAAGCAACTTTTGTCCAGTACTGTTGGGCTACATGCTTTGCCGTCGCTTCATTCATATGCTAGTGCCGTCATCTTGTCGGTTGATAGCGTCTATTATTTATTCGTTTATCGATTTCTATCGCTTCTTTCGCAATTCTGATGCTGAAATTTTCGAAGGTTGTTTTGGTATTTGTACCAGCAAATAGATATGATGATCGTTCTTCATAAAATATTCAGCTGGTTTAAGAATCATATCAATATTACGAAAGAAGTAGTTTTATGAATTTTCTTAAGAAATTGTCCGCAATTTTGGGCATTACAAAGTATGCCGGGTACTCACTTTATTTAAAAAAAAATTGTTTATTTTTAACATAACACAATTATATACGATGTCAATTGATCAAACATAGATTTTAAAAGTTGAATACGTTTTCGATGTGTTGCTGTTGTCGCCAAACGAATTGATCTAAGCATGAATTGAAATGATGACGTTTTTATCGACACGCCTCACGGCATAGTCCACCGAAGACCAAACGTTTGGCAAGTGCATAACAAATCGACGGTTGTTGTGCATTATTTATTTTAGCAACCACCAGACCAATATGTGCCAACACGCTGCATACACCAATCGTCTCGCATTGGCGGAAAATTGCGTACACAAACAATACTTGTACTGTGCCTATATTATTTGGACAAGTGTAAACAATAAGTTAATAAAATCTTATTGCAATCGGATGAATGGTATGGCAGTGTATAAAATACGAACAAACAAACATTGATTTTTACAACAACTTTTAACTGTATTTTGTACAAATTCTAACATAAAAGAAATACTACAGAAGCGTATAGAAATTTATTGAAAGTGTTTTTTGAAGGTACAGTTTCTGATGTGTCTTTGGACGACCATATTTGATCGACAACGATACTATCAAGATTACACTTAACAAACCATTTCGAATCATATTCTGAAACTAGCGACAAGAATTTAATTGATCCAATTATTGATTTAATTGAAAATGGCGTATTGTAGCTCTCTAAACCAAAACTGAGCAAGAGAATGTTGTGAATGTGGTGGGACATTCGAGGACTAATACATTTTGAGCTATTAAATCTGAACAAAAAGCTAAATTCTCGAGAGGTACTGTCACCAATTGGATAATTTATAAACAGATCTCCAAACAAAAGAGACTGGCGATGTTCAATAGGAAGGACATCATAATGCTTCTTGATGATGCTAATCCATATATTGCTTTGGGAACTCATCAGGAACTAACAGAGCTAGCCCGGAAAATTCTGTCGCATCCACCCCAATCCCCGAACCTTGTTTCTGCCCTTACAAATATTTTTGCAGCCACTGATTCAATTTTTCGTCACAAATTGGCATCATGCTGGCAAAAAGTCTTAAATTTCCGGAAGATCTAATATAATTTAATAGGCTTGCGGATGGTGTAGCGGTTGCTTAATGTTACGCACACATACAATAGAGACTACACAGCGCATGCGTGCTACGTCTATATAATGTATGCGATGGACATGGATACATTACAAATGATTCTTCTTCAATTTTCTACCTATACGGAATTTCACTTTTCGTGACGTTCAAGTCAATTTGCCATATACAGGCTGGTGCTGAAATATAAGTAAATTCTTTAAAATTGTGTAATTTTTCCATTTTAAAGAATTTACTTGTGTTATTTTTTGTAGAAGACCAAGAATTGACCAAATATATTAAAATTTGATTGAGTAATTTTAATAAATTTTGAATTTTGACATTAATAAAATTTTATTGAAATATTACTTTGATTTTAGCTTAAATATAATAATCAATGTTTATGTTATTTTTTGAATTCTAAGGGTTCGTTTATAGCATTTAAATAAATATATTTTCCTAAAAAATGCAGGGTTTACTAGAATAAACAAGATATTTCAATAAGAACGCTCAATATTTAAATGTAAATAAAACAAGTTGCACATAAGATATTTACTATTTTTTATTTTTATTTAAAATAAAATTTTATGGCATTAATTATGAAATATAAAATTGTTCAAATATCTGCTGCGGTTTTGCTTTTTGGCACGTATTCAGGAAGTCAAATTTTCGATCACTTTGTCGCATAAATCTGGCCGAATTTGCTTGATGACTTTCATTATGTCGACTTTGAGGACATAAATTATATGCAATTTATATGTATAGACTTGCGATTTAAGTAAGTCCCAAAGGAAGAAGTCTAAAGGCGTTAAATCGCACGATATCGGTGGCCAGTTCACGTTGAAGTCGCGCGAGATAACCATGTTCTCAAATCGTTCGTGCAGAATGTCCATCGTAGCATGCGTTGTATGTTGCATTATCCAGTTTAGACCACAAGAACTTGTTTATATATATATTCATATTCATTATTAAAAACTGGACTCGTTACAAATCGCACGAAAAGAGTTTTGAGTGTACTTTCCTTTTATAAACTAATTCTTGCACAATGCCCTGATTGTTTCTGCATTAGTATAGATATGCCCAAAAAATAAGATGAATTTGACCACACATATTCTTGGTTTTATTCTGGAAAGCTATCATGTTAAATATTGAACTTTTACGTATATTTTTCGATGAATCAATGCTATAAGACTTCTATTGTGTTCGTGAAAAAATTAATAATACCGAAACCGACGTTCTTCGACACCTACTTGTACCAAGGAGTCATTTTGTCTCAAGGTTTCCATTTTATTATTCGAACAATATTTTATTTTTATTGCCGCATTTCAGTAACTTATCATATAATGTGAACTCTTGAGCTTCAATTAATATTCCTCGTGCATCGCCATGACTAACTGTCTGTGTATTCACAAAGATAATGCGTGTTCAGCACTAAATGTTTATTCCTTATTAAGATTAACATTCGACTATTATACATAAACTAGATTGTATCTATTGAAATTTGGTCCTGCCAAAATTAAAAAAAAAATCCTTGCAAAATTGCGTTGAATAGCGCAATTGTACTTGAACTTTTCGACTAATTAAATATGGAGTGTTTGTACAATTTTTTTGCAATAGTTTGGATAAAAAGTTTTTTTTTCCAATTCCAATTGCTGCCGAATATTGTATATTCGAATATCGCGAACCACAAATTGGATACTGAATATTGGATATGAAAGTATCTAGTGTTTTTTAAAAATAACAACCTACAAATTGAGCCTGATAAAATTTATTCATCTCGATTGGATTTGTCCAGGCTTATATGCACTTATATACCTTCTACGGGTCTCAATAATTTTCAACATAATAATTGTATCATTATCCTCAATAAATATTTAGTGCGCATCTAAGCATGTCTAATATTTCATCTTGGATTTTACAAGATGGTGTTCAGTCCATAAAATGTCTGACATCGAATGTGATATACGCCACTTGGAATGATGATGATGAGGCCATTTCACTAACAACCCCTAGCCAGAGCCGTATCGGGTTTCTAATTAATGAGTGCTGAGCAAGGAGCCTCCTGACGATCTGCCTTCGATAATAAAATTAAATAGGCGCGTTAGGCCTCGCCATAAGGGAATAACCTGATCCTGATGCATTAAATGGACCAAAAAATCTGTCCGACATCGAAAACTATTATTAAATCTGATCTATATTATGTTAGGGCGAAAATGAACATAGACATAGAGTGAAATCTAATAAAATAATTTCATTTACTCATTCAAATAAGAGCGAAATACTGTGAAAAAGCATATTTTTAAGTTTGCCTTTTATTAGTTATCATTTAAAAAATAAAATGAGTTTAATAATCCATGAATTTAAGATATTCTTGGCGGAATTTATTCGAAATGTTGATTTTAAATTTAATCATTTTTATCGTATCAATATTAACCCCTACGGGAGTACTTACGGGGACCCTCCGTTTACCCCTCCAATATTCAGAAAGAGAACTCTTGTACATTGAAGCTCGGAGACAGACAGAGACAGAGAGAACTTAGCGCAGTTCGGGAGACTGAGGTGGAGAGCTTCCCCGCATACATCGCACGATTGTATAGATCGTTGGCCCAAATTTATCGACTAATAATGATTTCGATTTCCAGTGTGTTATTTGTTTACACAAAGAAATTACCGAATATTGTGTGCTATCGACAATGTTTGATTTTTTAATTGCTTGCCGTTCTTCGCTGCGTGTTGAATGAGTCTTTGTCCAATTATCATTTCCTTCTAAAGCAGGAGCAAATGCATCGATTTTTTGTGCATTATTTATGTAAAGAAAGGAAGTGCTCTTGTAGCTATCAAATGTTTTTTTTTTATAATTGCCTTTGCCTCGAATTGAAGATTGTCTTACGCTGATAGGAGTTGACAGAAAGTAATCGGTTTAAAGCGATTATGACATCAACGACTTCATCAATTTTAAATTTGCTCATTAACGAAAAGGTTAAATAAGTGATGCTTTATAAAACAAAAAAAAGCATTTATGTTGTATCAGTATCTTAAAGAGCTACCGCTTCTGACACCAGTGTAATGGGTCCCCGCGCCGTTCCTCACTCTCACTCGTTTTCCAAGATGGCCGTGTGCGTACGCTGGTTCATTTGGCTTTCAGACCGCAGTGATGACGAGCGGTTAGTTGGAGTTGGTTGGGAGCGGTGGAAGTTTGCTCATCAAACCCTGCTGAGATAACCCAGTTAATATGAGTTGGGTACGCGGTTGGCCCTGTATGAATACTATAAACCAATATGAATACCATGGGTTAGGAGAAGCCCCTGCGGTCTGTCATCTGCTGTAGTCCTCTTCAAGCTAAGATTGAACTCGTGGGGGCAGTAAACCCGCGGTAATTCACTTTTTACATCATTCCTTCCATTCTTCCTCGTGTAGCCTCGCTTCTTATGAAGGATGCAGAGTAAAAGGGGTGGATGCCTGGAATCTCTGTGCGTAGTGCGCTCAAGGATTGAAAGACTGATGGAAGACACTCTGTGTGGTTAGTTCGAGGGCACTCGGGTCAGATCACACAGTAGCGCGAGGCATGAACTCTATCATGAAGGACATCTTCTCACAGTCAAGGCTGACCGATCACTCTCCTTCTACTAGGTGGACGGAAAACGATGCACGCACAAGAAGAGATAGATGTAATTATTCTAGACACGATGTATCTACAGGATAATAGATGTAATTCTTAAATTGACACATAACAGATTGAAGATGTTGTCAGTCTTAAAAAGATCAAATACTGGTAAGTTGCTAACTGTCCAATCTTACGTAGTCATCTAATAACTAATTCCTTTTGTTAATGGAGAGAGATTACAGCTATCAGTCTGCGGGAAGAGCATCTTCCCGTAGCCGAGGTTAACCGACGACTTCATGTGCGGACAGAAAACAAATGCATGCGGTATTGCGTGGGGATGTTATTTCGCCCACGCAACAATGTTATAATAAAAAAAATCTCCATAATAGTATAAATTGGTAAAAAAATTAGCAGGGGGGGGGGTTGAAGATGACGTCTTTTGGAGTGTGAGCCTTGATCGAAAAAATATGTCATCCTTCTCATTTATTTGAATGGACGTAAACGTGGTTATATTTAGAGGTCATGTGTTGAAAGTGGCTCGTCTTTAGAGTCTCGCAGTTGTGTCACTTTTTCTTAAAGGTTTATGCGGTTTTGCTTATATTTATCTAATTGAACGGATTGTTAAAATGTAAGTCAATCGCTGGCGTAACAATACATTATGTATTTACTACTTGCGTGATATATGCAATTAGTCAACGCGAATTAAATGCTTCATTTTATATTTTAATTAACGGAGCTGTTATTTTTGGAATTCTTTGTTGCTTCAATTTATTGATGTTTTTTATTAAAATTATTATGTTGTGGCGTTTATTGCTCGTATCGAAGAAGGACGCTTTATTGTTCGCTGCGGAGATGGGATTACATTTTGGGCTGAAGATGCTGAAAGACAAAAGCGCCCATTTGCAACAGTGGAAACGGTCTTAAAAACGAAAACAACAACCTTTCACGCCCATTTTAATTCCATTACGTTTCTTCATTTTTCTTTCACGGCTCGACGTCCATTTATCACAATTTTCTTCGTGGAAAGCCCATCGGAGCCCCGGCGCGTCTCGACATCTCCCATTGTGGAGATGGAAACAAAGCCGCGAAATATAATTTTATTGATGATCAGAGCTCTGGTGGGTCCCGGTCGAAAATATTGAAAAATGCCACTGTTCCCATCCGTTGGCCCCCCTTCATCCCGGAGCTGATTTATGGACCCAAATCAAACAGTAGAGAAAATATCTCTACTATGTCCACAAATCGTGTATTTGGATTCCGCATGCGTGATGGATTGAATATCGTTACATCAAACACTGAGCGAGCAGACACACATTTGCTGAAAAAATGTCGTCCACGACCTTCAGGAACTAACGTGACACCCATCGGAATCGGTAATGTCAGTCCAAATCCCTCCGGGATCACATCAGACTCTCATCACATCTCTTTTTCTTCCATCCTCTAAAAAATGCAGAGGCCGAACAAACACAAGTCACAGGAAAAAAACGAATATTTATTGTGCTCGCATCCCTTATATTTTTCCCTGAAAGCAACAGCATAGATGAATTCCATTCAAAATTCGACAAAAGGGAAAATCCATTTTTGAAATCTACCATCAAAATGATTCGTGATCCTCGCTGAATACACACATTCATCCTTAAAGCTTACACGAACTAACATATGTTCCTAAAAATTACAGATACGTATATAAAACAATCGTACAACAAGATACATGATTTTAGATTACGGACTGCCTCAAAATTTAATAGTCATGTAACATTTAATTTAGATGAAAATTTGAGGAATTTTATCCGGTCTTCAAATCGGAACGAAACCGAAAACCGTTAATATTGGGAACTTAACCGAAAACAAATAAAAAGAAAAGAAAAAAAAAATAACGGTTCGAAGCCCTGGTTAATACAATCAACCCTGCTATAGCGTCGATATAGAGATCACGCTATAGAAGCAAACGCTTCAGAGAGTTAGGCACTCATAAAAAATTTACGTGTTTAGTTTACAAGTGCAAGAATCTTAACAAAAGACCCCGCGAACGAAATGAACGCTATAGGAGGGATGACTTTACTATCTTCTATATCTTCCATAGCACGGTTTCATTCTATTAGTCTTTAGTTTATGGTGCCTAAAGAAATACCTAATTACATAATACTAAATAATGCATAAGAATGACCTAATTATAAACAATTTAGTTCGGGGAATCCCTGGATCAATGCACTATTCATCCGTCTGATAGACAACTAACAGAATATTGTACTGTGCGAATGTGCGTTCATAGAGAATAAGATGCGATTAACGCATTGACGGACACAGCGGTCATATACAGTCGTCTTTGGTAAGTTACATGGGACACATATACCCACATATGCAAGATGAATGCAATAATATAATAAAAATTGAATACGATCCTTTGCGACAATAAAAAGGTTGAGAACAAGTGCTTCTCACTCTCATTACTCTGAAATTTGACACGAGAGAGATAATGCTACTGACAGACAATCATTGTCATTAATTCAAAACGATATGAAGGAATAATAGTTGTGTGTTTTAGAGATTGCGTCGACAATCGGTGTCCCAGACGAGACAAATTTAATTAATAGAAAATAAATTTAATCTGCAATATGAGATACAATTCATGACCTGAGCAGGTATACGCCATCTTATGGCCACTCGTTGCTCCAAATGTAATCAAATATTGTTCTTAATCGTTGATATACTGTTTGTTCGTATTTAATGCGCTGCCATACAGTTTATCCGATTGCACTAAAATTTTGTCAACTTATTACTTACACTTGTGGAAATAATATAGGCATAGTAAAAATATTGTTGGTGTAAGCAATCTGTTATGCGAGACTTGGCATTGCAACGCATGCCGGGTAATCACTAGTCACTAATAATCTTTTACAGCAAAAATCCGGGTCATATTTGAATGCCCCTCGTATATCGTCAATTTAGCCTGGATATATAATAAACATCAATTAATGCCATTCAGTTTTATTACACGAGCGTTATTGTCTCTGTTTGCACAGTGCTCGTTGCACATTGGCTTTGTTTTACTTAAATTTATCCAAAATCGTACTTGAGACTAATCTTTTCAAATACTTTTATTCTGGTTGCCAAATCCGGTGCACTCTCTGAAATTACAATAATGTCGTCTGCAAATCGCGGATGACTCAGATGTCGACTATTAATCCAGATATGCCCACGAGATTTTGTTCAGTACATTTAACTCAACTAAAAAACTATTATTTATTCAATTGTAAATGTAACCATTGATTTATTGCCGATAATATTAGGGGAACCGGAAAGTATTCGAATATTTTGAGATCTCATGTTTGAGCTCATTTTGTATCCAAACATAGTGATGGAAACATATTTGTAAGCTGTTTTTATTTTAAATTTAGGTTCGAATCACACAAAAGCCACAAAGTTCATGAATAACAACTAAATATTCGAATACTTTCGGGTCCCCCTAACATAAGCAATTAAGCTGTCCTAAATATAGGTCAATGGGATTATCTGGATTAATACTTAATCCAGCTTTATTTAAATTCGTTCAATACTGTCACACTGTGATTTACAGTGTGCTTTTCCGATGGTTGAAATTCATTTGCATCCAATAAATAAATGATATGATTTAGTCGTTGACCATTTTAAGAATGCGGCCATGGTCTGGTTTCCAAGCATTGAAATTATGGCGTAAGTATTAAGCATACATCATTAATATACTTTTAAAGAATCATAGCAATCTGAAATTAATTTTTGAGTTGGTACCCGATGATTAATTCTTAGGAAGAATGTTTGATCCATATTAATAATACCGAAGACTTTGTGCTAATTTGCCATTTTGAAGGCAATATATTGAATCCTTGCTTAATAAATTTGGTTTGGTCGTCGATAGATTTAGGGCAATTATAGCAACTAGTTGCGTAGCAGAGTAGAAAAGATAGAAAGCTGATTCATGATAAGTTTCTTCGGCATGATGACCCAAATTCCTAGCAGCAGGGGTGCGTTGCAGCAGTACTCTTATTCCACTTTTCATGGATATAGAACGAACCCGGGGCTTACTCATCAGACGGGACATTGACATCTTAATGCAGGGGGGTTACAAATATTTTCCCTGGAACGTTTCGTGTCACTGAATGTTCAACAAGAAAAACTTTGACAGCCCATCGGACAGACACGCGATCCATAAATATTTGATGTCTTCACAAATGAAGGGGTTTTCCATCGCCGGTGGAAATGGCTGAGCATTTTCTCTATTTTTTTGTTGCTATATTTTGGTCGTAGAAAATGTATTACGTAGCCGAGAACTCGTTCGCAACATTTAAATTATTATACATCGCTTTGGTAGATTTTAATCTCCCGTGCGCTCGCCTTTACATCATCACGCAATTTAAGCTGGTGCGATTCGTTCTTTATTTTTAGCAATAAAATAGTATTTTCCACAAAAATACCATGTTATAGTATTATTATATTAGAATAAAAACTTGAATGTTGATCTATAATATAAAAAAAATTTATTCCTAGCAGAACTCTCAATGCTAGACAACACGCCAGATCAAGTGTTACCAATGTAAAATTCCATAAATAGATTTATACTCGTATTTTAATACAATTGTGATATTCATTTGACTCGTTTTGATATGTATTAGGATCTTTAGTGGCTTTTTTTATAAAATAAATTATGACCAAAGGCTTCTTTTTTGGCTCTGTTCCTGGGTCCTCGAGTGTCCCCGGAAAATTGGTGTCAGAAGTGGGGCGCACTGTTTAATGTTCACAGAAGATGACTTTTAAAATGATATAAACCATTTTGTTTCATTTAAAGATAGTACAATTTCAATCATGGATATGTAGCGTTAGAAAAATGTCATTATTTGGGAAATATGTCTACGCCCAAAAAAGTTACTGCCGAATTTCTTTCAAGATATTGAATGGCTTTATATGGTCATAATTGAATCTTTTTGATGTGTCTGATGTTTATTTCTAGCAATTTGAGAAAACATTTAACTCATAAACTGTGAACATGAAATGTATTAAGTTCAGGAGAAAAATAAAAATATTGAAGAATGCAGAGACAGTCTAGCAAAAAACATAAATGCACTGTTAAATAGGAGCCGGAACGCTCTCGAGGAAGAGTTCCCGGACGGTTCCCCGCTCCCATGCGTTCGTCGGGTTGGCTGCGTTAACGCACAGGTTCGTTCTTATTTTGGATCATGCGTGGCTGGACAGATAGATGGGGATAGACGGGCGTTGGAAAAAAAGTCTCTCTTCTCCAGGTAACTTTTTATTCAGCACAAGAGAGAGAAAGGGATATGTGGCTGCAAGAAGGACATCCTCCCGCAGCCAAGGCCAACCGACGACTCTCCCAGATGGTGGGCTCTCGGTTTCATCTATATACATTTACGACAAAGCTATCAATACAAAATGAATGTTTTTATTATTAAATGTTTCATCGATTTTAGATTTAGACTATCCAAATTACTTGATTCCCAATCGTTTGGGATAATGCGGATTGTATTTCAGATTTCGTTTGACAGTCATTCTGTATGTATTCTTACGTCATCAATGCTAAAGGACTATATAATATTCAAACAATTTCCTCTTGAGAGAGTGAAGAAGACGTAAACTCAGGAACATCCTCAATCTTTCGATTTCTTGGTATGTGATAATTGGTTCTGTATGCAACTTTCCTCTATCAATGTTTATATCATAAATGATTGGATGATATAATGCAGGCGGAATGCACACAAATTGTATTATTCAAAATAAACATATGTTTTATTAAAAATATAATGTTGCGTTAAGGATGTATTATTTAGCGATCGACCTAAATTTTTGGCAAATGTGTGCTAAGTAATTTGATTCACATGGGTCCTAACGAAATTTCAATGCACACAAAAGCCCCATAAGCTGGCGCCATTACGCAAGAGCATCACGCCTCTGGGACAATATTTACAGATGACATCGGTTTTCGTAATCAGAACGTAAGCCTTAATACGTTCTTGACATTCGGAAAATATTCATAGCGTTTCTGCGAAGTGTTTTAATTAGAGTTCAGCTAAAGTGTAAATTGCTTTGCGGAGGTTACCTGCTCAACAGGCTTCACAGGTGATTCATGGTCTGGTCATTTCCTGACCGTATCACGCCATTCCATACACATGCAATTTACACCCATATGTACGTAAATATTTTATTCCGACGTAAAACAAAAGCTTGGATGTATGGAAGTGCATGTGAATTTGCAGCGAGCATTTCAGTATAGCAGCGAGTTTCAGCGCTGACGTTTATATGACTCAATTCATTGCAATTGCAATTAGGGCGCCCAATAAAATACCCCTTGATAACTCTGAATTCATGCAACCAAGCAATGCTTTCTAGAACTGATCGTATTTATATTTAAAAAATATTTTTTTCCGTTATTAAAAGCAGAGCTTTGAACTGAAATTGCACGGAAAACCGTTATATTTTTACCGAAATAAATCCGGTTCAAAAATATGAAGGACCCATAAGCCAAATTTTGGGGCGCAGTTAGCTCCCACAGCCTTTCCGATAGGCGATGGTATCCTTTTTTGGACAAGATTTTCTAGATCAGCGGCTGCAGCGTCTTTCGTAACGTCGGCAAGAACGACTTCCAGGAAGAAAGACCAGTACTTCACGATTACGTTTATATTAGTTTGTCCCATAAGTTTCTTTCGCAAATGAACACAGATCTAATCATAGCCATGGTTGAAGAAAAACCGCGATATACTGTTCACGAAATAGCCAACAAGTTAGAAATTCCACGAACATTCGTCCATAATCATCTGACAAAATTGGGCTACATCAATCGTTCAGATGTGTGGCTTCCTCATGAGCTGACTGATTCAAATAAACTTCAGCGTTTTTCAACATGCGATCTTCTTCTCCGACGACATAATAGCCAACCTTTTTTGAAAAGACTTGACACTGCAGATGAAAGTTGGATACTCTATGAGAATATCCAACGTAAACGGTCTTGGACCAAGGGTACAGAAGCATTAACTGTAGCTAAACCTGGGCTACATCTAAAAAAAAGTTTTGCTATGCATTTGGTGGGACTGGAAGGGGGTAGCTTATTATGAGCTACTTCAGCAAGGTGAAACAATAAATTCAATAAAATATCGTTTCTAACTAGACAATCTGAAGGATGCAATTGCCAGAAAACGGCCAGAATTAGCGAACAGACGAGGCGTTGTATTTCATGACGCTAGGCCTCATGTGTCTTTGCTCGTCAGAAATGAATTATTATCATTTGGTATCAGTGGACTGGGATGTTTTAACTCATCCTCCATACTTTCCGGATATTGTCCCTTCAGATTATTATTTATTTATTTCATTGAATAATTCTTTACGTGGTAAAAAATTTAGTTCAAAAAATGTACCTTGATCAATATTTTGCCAATAAATCTGGGAAATTTGGGCAAGAAGGCATTATGAGGCTTCTGGAGAGATGGATAAAAGTAATAGAACAGAATGGATCATATATTATTCAATACATTTTGGTGTAATACAAATTATTGTTTATTTTTTTCTTAATATGAAAACGAAAGAAACTTATGGGACACCCTAATATTTCATTTTGGATTTGTGGCGGTTACGAGGCGTAGACGGCGCTTCCAAGGGACTTCAGACCGAACCCCATTTCGAACTGAATTACTCGACTCTCCCGAATTGAAATCTGAACTCTACTCTTTTTTGGATACTTCTCGAAGATTTACATCCGCAGCGATTTCCGTTCGCTTTGAGGAATGTCATTATTGCCATCTTATCCAATACAGGATGTTTCGATTTTTCGAGAATGATCATCCGGTCGGAGGTACGTGTAAGGTGTTGTAGTGGCGTAGTTAGCCGAGTTTAGTCTTTTTTTTTAAAATTGTTTTTTTAGAATAAATCGGAATTTAAAAGGTTTTCACAGCAACCTCGATCTTTTTATGCTTCATAACATTTTCTAATTGTATACTGTAATCTTTACTTTTTGTTCATCTTGCTAATTGTCCTGTTAAATCAATATTTCAGATAATATTGTTATTAATTCAAATTCTAGCTTGTTGATCTTAAGTTATTATTGTGTATTTTGTTTATAGCTTATATCTTCCTATATATTTGCTATGTGACCAGACTGGAAATCCTAGATTTCAATTTGCTTTCTGGTGTTATATACTTTAAGCTAAGATTCTCGAAATTTCAGCCGATAAGCAACAATATCATTTCGCTTAGTATAATAGATTATAGTAGAAATGGAAAGTAATACAAAAACTAACAAACCATAATTAAATCAAAGAGAGTATTTTTGATATTGTTATAAAAGACGGAATAAAATCATGTTAGAAATTAAGATTTTAATACATATAAATATATCTAAAAAAAATTAAAAATGAATCACCCAGAGTTGAAAAAACTGATATTTTTCCCGGAACGAAAACCGTAACCGAACCGATAAAAATATTTGTAACTGAACCGAAATGAAAAAAATAATGTTTCGAATCCAATGATACGAACCAATGATAATCAATTGAGAAGCAGACGGAAAAAATCAATTAAAAGGCCAAAGCTCATTCATAAATCTCAAGCACTCAAAATATCGCAAACTGATGCCAATCCACGGTCAAAGGTTGTTGCTTAATATTCAAAACTTGTTGGAGATCTGCGTTAACCGCGAATGAATATTCATGATTCCCTTCGAAGCCTTATGGCTAATGTCGGTTATTGCCGATGAGAAAATGCTGCAACTCATGGCTATAAAACTGTTCCAGACGCACATAAACACAATTTTACCGCCGAATTGCTCCGCAACGTAAATAATTATTAATACCCAATTAATTCGCAAATATAGAACTTACTTAGAGCTAAGATTAACAATGACGTCTGTGTAGTCTTTAATTCCATTTATTATTTAAAAATTACAATATATTTTATTAAAAAATATGTAACAAATATGTCTTGTTTCAATAAATTTTTGGTGAATTTTAAATATTTTCGCGACATTCCAATTATGGCCGAATTGAATCCATAATTTTTTATAGCCACTCGCTGCTTCCAATTTTTGTTGAATTTGTATGCTGTGGTAATTTACCATTTTATATACCATTTTGTATCTAATAAGTATAATGCCTTTTGCTTATTACGAGGATCATCCAGAAAGTAAGGATACAACATTTATGTAGGATCGAAAAATGTTTGTATCGAATTTAAATTCCCAGGATGATGCAAAAATATATAAATCGCCGTCGAGATCGAAATATTTCCGTAGTCTCTTTCTGGGTTAATTCTTGGATACTGGAGTGTAGTAGCACATTTACGTCTCATTCCCCGTTACAATAGATTGTATATACGAATGAACTCTAGTTCAGAAAAGCTTCTTCCTTCTATGCAAAAAGATTCAACTGGAGGCGGCAAATCGACAGGAGTTGATGAGAGCGCGCGACGACTTCTCCATCGGAGGAATTTACTGTGATCGAACAAAATGTCCGACAAACACGTGAAACATGCATTTAGTCGTTTTCCCATAAGGTAGCATACCTGATCTAGCTCTTTTATAAATTGATAAGCCGAAAAAAGGCTGTACGGAGCCCCGATATCGCACGAGTCGCTCAGACGAGACAACAACAGAAAGAAACTCGCCAGGGTCCAGCGACAGGGAGTCACCGCAGCGTACAGGACAGTGTTTGAAGACGCGGACCTCCAGGCAAAGCAGAGGGGCTTGAGCTACGATGATCCCATATACCGCACAGCACACGACCAGAAACTAATGGAAGCCTGGCAATAGAGATGGGATCAATTCAGCAAGGGAAGATGAACCCACCGACTTATCTCAGTCTTAAGCCGGTGGAGGGCCCAAAAACACGGCGAAACGACCTAACGCTTGACTCAGGTGCTCACTGGGCATGGATGCTTCAGTGGGTACCTGAAGCTTGGGCACCCCAGAGAAATTCGCTGAAACAAGCACTCGGAGTAGCTGAGCTCAACGTTGACAACATGCTCTCTATGATGGCAAGCAAGAAGAACTGGGACCTTTGGCGTGAGTACATTGAAGAAATTCTGAGCGCCAAAGAGGGCAGTGAGAGAGAGAGAAAGAGGCGCAGAGCGTTTCACCAACACTAGAATATTGCCAGTTACCTGAGGCCAGACTACCTGTCCTCCTGAAGCAGTGTAAAAACAATACAAGGGGTTTAGTCAGTAAGAATCTGTTACTACCCTGGGATCAAATCCAAGGTGTCTTATGCAAGATTCCAACAGGAAAGAAAGGGCTGAAAAATAGTAATGCCCCTGGAGGATAAATCATTTCTGTATGGAATACAACCCTGGGACACAACATCGACCTTCAATATTGGCATTCACAAGTGCTTTTAATCCAAACTGCAACGCACGATTGTTGATGCCTTTTGGATTGTGACAAATAGCTTGATATACGAGTTGAAGATTGCAACATTAGCTTCAAGAAGAGATTGAAAGTACATCCAGACTGTCTGATCGAAGGACTGATCAGAAAAACTTTCACGATATACAGGCTAAAGTGCTTTGTGACTTTGATGAGACATTCAGATTTCAAATGAATAGAAAGTTTTCGTTTAAGAATAAAGAGAAATATGCGCCAAATCGTTAAGAATACGGGCGAGTTTTGAAAAATTTGCAAAAAGCATTAAAAAGATTCCTATCAGATGGATTTTTTTTTCTAATGTAGAAAATAACAGCATAATTCCGGGTTAGGTTAGGTTAGGTTTAATTTATTCTCATCCTTAGAAATACACGGTTTTACTTTTACGCAGAATATAGAAATTATGGTTGAAATACCAACCCTCAATTGAAAAATTAGGGCTTTTTCCGTGCATACAGTGTAAAAATAATTCCCAGACAGAAAACAGATGAGTCCAAGGGACCTCAAAATTAAATTACGCCATGGACCTCTTAAGTGATAAACAAATACATATAACATCATCTTTTGAAAACAAACATTTATTTTTTATCGTCAATAGCTCAAACTATAATTCATAAGTTTTCACATGAAAAAAGGCTCACTGCGAAGTAATCGTTTTTAAGTGAGCGGACCGGATTGAGTTAAGAAATACGCCATATTCACAGCACGCAAATAAAATTAAAATCAATTTGAGTGCTTGCTTAATCTGAATTCAATACTTATTGAAATAACATAATAGAAAATCGCTTAAATAATCTCATTTTCTGATAATGTAAAATTGTACACACGCTGTTTTAGGTAAATTCGTTTCGGAAGACAGGTTTGGATTTATACAGGTATAAACTTTGTTTAAAGAAGTCAGTTCAATGAGCGTTTTCTATCTCACACGTACTAAAATTTAAATATATTACCCTCGTAAATCTCGACAGGAACTTGTGTATGTATGTTAAAATGATGAAAAGTTGGCTAGAATTTGTTTCAATGTTGTTGAGCGAAGTAAAATGCTAAAAGGCAGCAGCCGCAATTTATAGGATAGGCTTAATTAATTTACAATTCTTGATAAAGCTCGTAAATTATTTCATTAGCAATGGCCATATCGGATACCGCACATTTTATACGGCCCATAAATCTGTTCTTGGTAAAAATCAACCGTCGTACATTTTAGTTTGCACTAAAAATGTATCAAATTTGCAACACATGAAAATCAGCATTGATGCAAAATTAAACGTCAAAATTGCGTTTATCGTCTGAATATTCACGGGCTGTGATTGGTGCACGGCGTCCCTAGTAATTAATTTGTCCATACGAAAGGCAAATAGAAAGCATTCATTTGCACGAAAAGCAATTTATATCATGGACACTTACGTTTTAGCAGTCAAAATTTGCATAAATTCGGTGATGGATGATGGCCTGTGTTTGTAAAAGAAGATATACAGCACAACTAAAATGCAGTGTGTTTTGGGTAGATATCGAGCAGACGGCCTTTATTTGGTACAACGCGTCCAACAACTTGCGCTGAATGATCCAAACAACCCCTCTCAAATGTTTTATAAAATTCACCCCCAGACTATCATCGAATAAGATCATTCAACACCTCGATTTACATGACTACAATATCGATGAGCTTGATGAACAAAAAATGTGATGGTGTGAAGGCGCAATTACGAGAATAGTTAAAGAAATATCCGATCTGATGCATAGGTGGCGATTATTTGAAAGGGTTAATTCCAACCAATATCAAATCCGAGCTATTATTAACGATTCTATTCGGGGGGAGTCTGTCCTTCATTTACAATAATAAAATATTGGGTGGCAGAGTTTAAAAGAAGCCGTACGAGCTGCCAAGACGAACATCGCAATCGATTAAATGAGGTGATCACGCCAGAAATAGTGAAGAAAATCCACAAAATGATCTGCCCGCGGGAAGGACGTTCTCCCGCAACCAAGGTTATCTACCGAACTGATAATGTTGCGTCGGTGCGCTCAGTGTGCGTGGCGTTCGGTAAGTTCGGTGTCGTTCCTTCCACAAGAGATGGCGCTGTTAAATTGACACATTGCGCCTAAAGAGAGAAGGAAGATATTGCCGTTAATCTGGCAAATGCACAGAAAAATCGGCACAGATTAACAGCGTCATTGCATGGGGATGATAATTCACCCATGCTACACACAAATAAAATATTAATGTAATCTTTGCATCTGGATGGATATTGAAGATGGACTACTCCTGCAGTGGGTCCACGCATGTATTTGCATGTTATATGCATAATTAAAAAATTGATTTACATTTATGTTGTTAAATCACTTTAACCCTCGGATGAGTATCAACGCCACTGTGGTGATTAATGCTCCATAATACAAATATTCATCAACAGATGATAACATAAGCGTTAACATTTTAATGGAATTTCTCATTATTCGGTTGAAAATCATCGGGTATGATCGAATCATAATAAATAGAAAGCCTATACATAAAACTCAGCATGATACCAAAAGTGATCGTTTGAGAAACACTATTATGGGTTCCAAATGTATCTGTAGCGTGGGATATTTATCATCCTCACGTAATAGCGACATCTTCCATTTCTCTTCAGGTGCAATGTGTTATTTTAACAGCGCCATCTCTTGTGGCCCTGCGGAGATATTGCACCTGCTTATCGACCGATCGCTTCTTGCGCGTGCACCGTTATCGGTTGCGTTGTACGTTGTCGGTTGGCCTTGGCTGCGGGAGGTTGTCCCTTCTGCCATCTATATGTAGTGCGGAATAAATAGTTATCTTGCGAAGAGAGTCTTTCCATTCGACGCCCTTCGTATTCACATCCATTCGTCCAGTCACATCACAGCTCGACAGAATTTATCAAAGGGTTAATAACGGATGATACAACATGTGTACCATAGCTTGGACAGCCGTTCATGGCATACTGGCTGTATGATTAAGGGGGGAATCATTTGGAGGCCTATGAATTAAATGAAAAATTGTTTGTTTGTTTGTAGACTATACATTCCTATTCTATTCAACCGATTACGATAAAGCTTCGGTGAGTTATTGGGCGTGTATCCAAAAAGGTTTTTAAATTAGTTGTTGTGTGTACCTCCGTAAACATTTATGAATTAAAACAAGCACGTAGCCCGAAGCAATAAATCACGTAAATGCGTTTCTTTTCAAATAATTAGATTAATTTAGAAAAGCGTACAAGACACTTTATGCTATATGTATAAAAAATATTTATAATATCACAATGTTATTGCCTCAAATATAACTTTAGTCAATAGGTAATTTGATATAGAAATTAATATTATTATGAATGTTGATGCATTTAACGATCATATCTCAGGGTCGGTCGCATCAACTGTAGCTCACTCGCTCAATAGCGCATGTTTGCAAGCATATTGAGTGCATGGAAAGTAAGCGCATCTTGCAATGATATCTTGTTTTATGCAATTATTTTATGTGGAAAAACTGGAATATCACTGACATTTTTGATTGAACAAACAGCAGAAGTTCGAAGTCTGTCGCTTTGCGTCCCCCAGTATCGAAACCGACGTTTGGGGAGACTCCTAATAAAATTTCGCTGGTTCCGCGCACAGGAACGATAAAATAAATATTTGGTTTTAATTTCGATCCGCAAGCAATATTTTCGCTTCCGACTGCGTGTTGATTTTTCTCGGGTTTAATTTTTCATCCCCCGGAAGTAGGATTCACCGAGCATTGTTTTTTCTATTGAACTATAAAAATATGAACAGTATGTAATGTATAAGCGTCCTCATTGCTAATGTGATTATGGAAACGGGCGACCGTATCAAACGAAGTATCTCCTTGGATCAATACATAGTTTCGCCGAAAAAATAAAATATGTGCTCTCCGTGTTGTATCGCTTGTGAAATATGAGTCGCTTTTAACGAGCATGCATGTTTGTTTTCCAGGAATATTTGAGTTTTTATCCGTACTCCATTGTCTGGACTCTTCGGCTGAACCCTTATACGACTTCATTGTCGGACTTTTTGGTCGTGTTCGGCGCTCTCATACAATCCTTTTAATAAAAGAGTAATTAGAATTATTCCAAGTATGCATCCCGCTTTAAACGGATCTACTGTTGACACAAAGCATTTGCATTCAAAACAAAAATTGAATTTTCCTGTGAATTATACAAATAAACCGAATCAGACCGAACGTGGAATGTAGACAGTGGAAGAGATCAAATTAAAAACAGCGCAAGGATAGTCGGAAAAAACCACACGCGTGGAATGAATCGGGTTTTAGCTAGGGCTTCCCTATACTCAGAGGAAGACTTGGGCCGAATGCATCCCTAATTTCAGATTTAAATACATAAAAAATCCTCTAAAATGCATATATCACACAGTATAAGATTACGGTTGAAGAAGACTATACATTTTCATTGAAAAAAATGTGCGATTGACCGTGACCATGGGCAAACCAACATGTCCGAAATAACAGAAATAATTAAATTATTTAATCCTTTTGAAGTACCGTTTCCTGGGTGGATGTTTCTATTGTTTTCCTTCATTTTAAGGTCTTAAAATCTATTACTGAATTTTTTACTTGGTGGTTTCCCATATACCTTCAACATATAGATCCACAAAAAACTATTTTTTGTTATATATATATGTATTGTTTTTCGATCGATTTAAACTAAATATGGCATGGTTTATTCTTAATGCTTTTTAAATAATGCTAGAAATTTCTGTAAATAAAATTAAATATTATATTAAATGTCATCCATTCCGAATTCTCTCACATTGAATTATTTACCTTGTCCAGCCTATTCAAAATATAATAAACATGTTTGTAAGCGTTAAAAGGTAATACGAGGTTAGTCCCAGAAGTACCCGACCTAAATAAAGAGATCTTTGAAAATTTCTCAACATATTCTTTCAGCTCGATATACTTTCACAGCGATGATCAATAGCTTCGATACCTTGGATCATTTTCTTGATGAAACAACAATTTATTTTATCTTAGGCATGGCGTTCAATCATTCGTCGTGTCAGCGATCCGAGAAGCGGACCGGTTGGACACACGGATCTTGCGGCTCCTTTTTTTACTAAAAAATAAAAACATTATCGATAACCGTCAAATATAAAATGAAAACATATAATTTACTAATGTAAAAATACAAATCATCTTATATAAGACTAACATTTTACATCTTTAAAAGATTAAAAGTGCTTTTTGCATTTAAAATTGAAAAAATAATCAATTTAAGACATCTGAAGAAGATACTTTCAATAGAATTTCATATTTAAAAAATATTTCAATCGTTATAAAAAAAAGGAATGAAATCCCAAGAAAAACTAATTTTACTTTTGGTTTACACTTGAATCAACATTAATTATCATTTTGTATAAAATGTTGAAATAGTGCCATCTAAACACATTTCTATGATTAGTTTTAAGTAAGAAGCAAAACTTTACTGGACGTCCATACGATCCGTTCATGGACACAGACCGTTTTCTGTGGGCATACTTAGGCATGGCGTTCAATCATTCGTCGTGTCAGCGATCCGAGAAGTGGACCGGTTGGACACACGCACCTTGTGGCGCCTCTGTCTTCTTTTATAACTTTTTTTAGGCGTTTTCGGTGATTAAATACGTATCCGAAACCTTTTATGACCTGTAAAATCACAAAAGCCCTTCCAGATGATAATTTACATAAGTAGCTCGCGCCAAATGAGGTCGCGAACAAGACGCGAACGACCATAAAACATATATCTATTGTATTCATTTATTTTATCTGGTTTTAATTTACAATATATATATCTAAAGGTAGCTTTTTTTAGTTTTAAGTTACAAATATTGCTAGTCTCTCCTCTACGCTTAAAGCGCAAGTGGTCACTCAAAGTTGTGAATTATTTTTGAGCGGACTGGCATGGTCCGGAAAAGCGGGACTAATAAATATCTCGGGCCAGTGGAGGATCCCCGTGTTCCCTTGTCTCTGTGATGGAACCTGATTTCATCCATGGTTTTTATTCTATTGAGATCAAACGCGGCACCCTTTTTGCGCACAGCTTTTTCATATTCAAATTTTCAGTCAATATGTGATGTAACTCTTTGAAATGCCCAAAATGTCTGCTAATTTTCTTCGTCATTTTTGGCGTAGTTACCTTGGTTGAACACTGCGATGTTCGTCTTGGCAGCTCGTACGGCTTCTTTTAAGCTCGGCCACCCAATATTTTACTATTATAAACAAAAGAGCAGACTCTCCCAAAGTAGAATCTAGCTCTGATTTGATATTGGTTGGTATTAACCCTTTCAAATAATCGTCATCTATGCATCAGGTTGGGTATTTATGGGATTACCATCATAAATCAATATTGTTTTATAATATTTTTAAAATAATATAATATTCATATTGCTATATATGATTTTTAAAATCAATATATAATCAAAATATTGCTATTAATCATACAAAATTGATGTTTTTATAATGATATTTATTAATTTTGAACGCAATAACTTTTTTAAATCGGTCTCCATTACAAAAATATTGATTTGCTTCTCAGCTTCCCCATTCGAAGCCTTTTGCTGCATATTTGATTGCTAAAATTATTTTTATTCCAACAAAGGATCGGCTGTAATATAAATTATTCAGATATGATTCAGTTAAGGAATTTAATAAAATGAGTGCTTATTAAATTTTAAGATGTATGAATTCAAATGAATAGTTGGCCTTATTTCAACTTTGATTGATTTAGCTTGGATTAACCTTTTGATGCGTATTAAAAATATATTAAAATTATAGACGATTGTTGGTGCATAAACGGTTTTGGCAAATATTTGAACTTGATTAAATTTGATCCGGATGAATCACAGTAACGAGCCACCCCCGGAGGAGGGCAAAAATGAACTGAAAGACGAGTGATCTGAACGGGAATTTTAATTTCAGCACAAAAGTAATGCGATTCTGATACGAAACAAACGACTGAACAATTTGCAGTAATTTCAAAAATGCAATTGCTGCATTCCACTCTATTTTGATGCGCTCCATGAAGGCTCGCGTCATATAATAGATACAGGAAAATTCAATAAAGCGTATCGTATTTAAATATTTTAGTCTTTAAATTAAACTCAACTTTGTGATTATATAACGAGATCGAATTTAAAAGACAATCATATAATTTAAATGTTGATAAAGGCGCTTTATGATGAAATCACGGATTTAACGAGCAAATTATTGGTTATAAAATGAAAAAAAAATAAGTATTTCATATTTATTCCAATTATTAAATATGAAATAGTATCAAATTAGCTCATTGTTAAAATATCAATATTTAAAAATAAATAATACTATTATAAATCATTGATTTTGTTACTTTGATGCTCGTTATAACCGAATTTGGCTATATATTATTATCAAAAACTATTTATTTTTTATACAAATGTACATTTTTAACGTATTTAAACATGTTTTAGCTTATATTGTATAATTTGTGGTAATTCTGAATTCACGTAATCCATTGGATAGATTTTATTGGTTAATCTTCAACAAATACATGGCGGAATATGTCATTACCAGTTCAATTTAATTTTGCCTCGTTTGTGTTAGCTTGTTTATTAATGTTGCCCAAAAATATTTCAAAGCTTGGCAATAAACATAAATGATAAAATCATCGTTATACGATTGGGATGAATATTCAGTTTATGTGCATATTTACATGCTTTCCATAAAAGGATTCGCTTCAATTTTGATTCACTAGATTTTCCAGTACATTAATTGCTTCATTCGCTTATTTGTATGCAAACATATAATGAAACATCCCCGAAGCGATATTTTAATTTGACTGCATAACTATGTAAACAGGAATCAGCAAAGCAATATATTCCCCATTTGCATTATTTTAATCCTGTAAAAACTCAAATAGCCCATAGCGGAGAACCACTGCCAGCTATGGTTGTTTTGCTTCATTTTTCAAATACTTTGTGTTGGCTTTTGCATGTTTGATTTGATGATTTCCAATTAATTCTATGTACGTACGGAAATTAAATTTCAGCTGAAGTGGCAATTGAACCTCTTTCTGTTTATTGTTTTATGCTCATTCCTAAAAGCTGTATCAACATGAAGGTGGAAGTCCAACTGAATGAATCAATGATTATTTAATTTAAGTTCTAATTGTAACTTAATCTGAAGAAAGCAAAATTCAATTCGTCGAATTTATTTAATTTGAATTTGCCAAAAATTCTTGTAATTGATGATGAAACTAAATCTAAAAAAAATGTAATTTTAAGTTACAATGTCAAGGCTTTAAGAAAGAAGTCTTCAAAACATTATCTTCCAAATTTATTCCGATCAACCCTGATTATCTGGAGAAAAAAATAGGACAATTTATAAAGTTGCCCAGGGAGTTAGAACCATCTATAAATTATTATAAATAATTTAAAAAAATATTAACCCTTTAATTAGTAAGTAAATTTTAAATTGATATAAACACAGATGCAGACATTCATATATCCACCATTTATTGTCCATACAAATTTACTTTTCTCTCAAGACCGCGCAACGTGAATAAAGTTTGTATATCAATAAATGAACCTTAACACTGTTGATATTTTTGGACCCAATAATAGCGTTTCAAATAGAATCACTTTTGGCACCACATTGAGTTTTAAGTGTATAATCTATTTATGTGACTTTCTATTTTTTATTGTGGTTCTAAGAAGACCATCAACGATCTAGTAATGGAAAGAATTTTTTAGGATGAAAATATTTCTATCCCCTAAAAATAGATCAATCATGGAACATTGTATCTTGATCACCTATCGTCTACACAGACATTTTTCTTAAAAACTATATAAGCTTAAGAACTGCTGGTTTACACAAATCAAATTTCTATCAGGACCGCGCAGTGTGAATAAAGCTTGTATATCAGTAAATTAACCTTAACAATGTTGATATTTTTAAGCTCTATAATATAATTGATTTATGTGGCTCTTTACTATTTATTGTGATTCTAAGAAGATTACCAACAATCTAAAAATACTCCATACCTGATGGTTTTCAATCGGATACGACAATTTAAAAAATCATTATGTTTTACTTCAAATATTGTATTGCTTTATAAAAATACAAGTGATTCTTTGTGTTTGTAAAACATGGTCGGAAATTGAATGGAAAGATTCCCGTAATTGAAAATGAAGCGTTTAGGATCGCTCTTCAAAATATTTGAGAATATTTAGACGTGTAGGGGTACCTTTACAGCACGGCCTTGTCATCAATGTATGAGTGTATGATGAGTCGCAAGATTTTCTCGCCGTCTCAATCACTAATATCCGCACTCAATGTGCGAAAATTCTTTTTCTGTATCATTCGAGTTCGTTCGCAGCATATGCGGGATTCCTCCCCACATTTCTGATACGGGAATTTCGTAGCTGAACGGTTCATGGATTGTTTTAACATTAATATCTTCCTTTATGGTAAAACATCGTTATTATATCTAAATTAGGAGATATCAATGTATTATCGTGTAGGTCGCTATACATCGGCCGCTCCCACGTTGTGAACGGCATCCAACTCGTTAATCGATGTAACTCGTCTTTTTTATATATTTCAAATTCAAAACCGATCACAATGGCTTAATTAGTCGTAAAAATGGCATCGATTTGTAATTGACGTAATTAAAAGCTGTGTATTTCTTGAAAAAACCAACCGTAAATAGCACAAAAGCATAAAAAATAATGAGTCAAAACAGAAGGGGGGAAAAAATCAAGGAATGTCTATCAAAAGCAGGCATTCGCCTAGGAATTATTCCATGATCACATCCGTTTCCCGGCACATTCGTTTCTTGGAACATTAATCACTACACTATTCAATAGTCGCCCCGGCCTTTCGAACGCGACGTTTATTTCATATGCACAATAAACTAAATAATATTCCACGGAACCCTCCCCCGGTTTCCAGATCGGGGGAGGGGTTCTGTACCGACTAAACAACCTCGGAGGACAACTTTGTGAATGAATGCCCTCGCCGTTCTTTTGTTGGCTCACAGCCCCGGTTATAAATCAAATCCTCCTCCATGTGCGAAAAACTTCATTTTTCCCCAGTAACAACAAATCAACATTTTTTTTCTTCTCACTCCATCTTGATAATGCTAGACTTTCATCGACGTCAAATTACTCACGAATATTTTGGCACTGATAGAAGCACGGTATTCGATAATTTCAGCCCGCTAATGCCTTTTCGCTATACATTGGGTTCGGACTCAGACGAGTGGGTTGATCGAATTTTGCTTTGAACTATATTGAGCTTGTCTGACATTGAAGAATTAATTCAAATTTATTAAAATTATATAGAGTATTGTATATTAAAATTGAGCGCATTGCTTCATTGGCGATATGAATGGAACCGGCGACGGTATACTCAATAAACCACAGCATGTCGATGCATATAACGACATAATGGTGTAACGTTGAGGCGGGGGCACAATCGAGAGCAGAATCCTCGAGCGGCTCCCCACTCCAACGTGCTCGTCGGGATAGCGTACGGGTCCGTTCTTCTATCGATGTTGTTGGACGGATGGATGGGAATAGACGGGCGTCGAATAGAAAGACTCTCTTCCCTAAATAACTATTTATTCCATACGTGAAAGAGATATATTTGACTGCAGGAAGGACGACATCCCGCAGTCAAGGCTAACCCACGACTCCCGCCTTCTGCACGTCACCCCCCAACCGGTAACGGTACACGCGCATGAAGCGACCAATCGGTATGCAGGTGCAACGTCTCCGCAGGGCCACAAGAGATGGCGCTGTTAAAATAACACATTACATCCGAAAAGAGACGGAAGATGTCGTTGTTAATCTGGAGAATTAAATCTGCTCAGATTAACAAACTAACTAACACCACTATTGACAACAACGCTTAGGCAAAATTCGTCTCTATTCATCAGCATAGTCTCATTCATTAATTCCAATGCTTCCCCAATATTTTGATGCATTTTTTATAGAACGATTTATCTTTGGGCTCAAATGACCTTGACCTGACTTTGACCATGCCAGCCTGCTCACAAAGTCCTCAGCATAGTGTTGATTGTTATCGACCACTGAAAAGAGCCTTTACGGCCTGGTGGAGGACTTACAAACTCTTACAAATAGTCGTTAATGCCCTAAAATGAGAAAGAGTGGCCACAAGGTTTCTATGTCCAACCGGTCTGGATTTCAGATCACTGATACATTGAATGAATGCTTCGCGATCGAAGACAATGCCCAAACATGTCCACAGAACATGATCTGCGTCCATGAATGGATCTTCACATAATCGTTGAAAGACTCAACCAATGAGGATCTAAATCACCAATGTCCTGTCCTGCGACATCTCAGGGGGTGTCTATCCGAGGGAAAGAAAAGTGAGAGGTAACGACCGAATTTCAGCTTCTCGAAATCTGATCTAATATGATCTGAGGCGTCCGAATTGTAAATTGTAAATCCGTAATCTTATATATAAAAATAAATTCTTGTATGTTTGTACGAAATGCGCTGCCATACCATTTATCGAATTGCAGTAAAACTTCGTTCATTTATTGCTAAAAGTTTTGTGAATAACATAAATATAGTCTAATATATAAAAATCAATGTTTGTTTGTTTGTCCGTATTTAATGCTCTGCCATACCGTTCATTAGATTGTAATAAAGCTTTGCCAACATATTGTTTGTACTTTCACAAATAATATAGATATAATATAATTAGCTTACAGTAGATCTTATATATAAAAATTAATGTTTGTATGTTCATTATCGGAAAGAAAATAAATTTCATTATTTCTATCATTCCTAATTAAACAAGATAACTCTTCCAAATTTCAAAAGATATTCGCCGGGTGCTGTCCAGCCTTAACTCAGGAGTATAGTAATGGATCCATATTTGATCTGTTGTCTTATTTCTTCTATATTTCTTTCAATTTATGCTATGATAATTAATGTGGTCAACCTGGAATGTTTCAGCGTTTGGCGGTCATTAATTTGTGCGGCATCTATTTGCTTAATAAAACCATTGCTAATTCATTTCAAAATAAACGTATTCACGTTTTCATGATTTAAGACAACAGGAAAAATGCTTCACAAATGTGAAGCTTACGATTACATAGTGTTTCGTAATAAAAAAAAAGATGTCTGAATTCCAAGAATGTCTGCGTCGTAGAACTTGAGGAAAGTCAACGGAGTAAATAAAATGACGCATCACACGACATTCAATTTCGAATTATGTAACGCTTTCGGGCCATTAATGAGTTAATGCATGCATGTTAAATAATATTTAATTGTTTTCCGAAAGCCGCCCCGCCGGGGGTGTATCGGGGCTGAAGAGATTTGTGGGCGATTTCATCTCCGACTAGTCAAACAAAGGAGATAATAATAGACGAGGATGTTACTATTTGAAATATCTGGTGCGTTAAAATAAATAACCCTAAGAGAATCGATAATCGTATGGAAAAAAATTGAATGGGTAACCCTCGATAGGGCGCGTGTGCGACAACCGTTCGGTCGAGTGGCGTTCGTGTGGGAATAAATATCAGGTGGCTCGAAACAAGCCCTCTGTTCAAATATATCACAGGATAATGTTTGACATAGACGTCAATTGCAGGACTCATTGTTATTATTTAATAGCAAACAGTTTTTAATGATGGGAAGAATTTGTTGGGGATGAAAATATTTCCATCTCATAAAAATGGAGCAAAATGGATGTACATTTTTTTGTTGTGGTGTGTATGGATGCATTTATTTTATCGGTACGATGAGTCAACGATATGCTGATATTAGAGCTTGGATTTGAAAGATTTTGTTTAAATATATGAAACATTTTATCTTATCATTCTAACAAATCCAATTTCTCTCAGGATCGCGCGGCGTGAATAAAGCGTGTATATCAATAAAACGAACCTTAACACTGTTGATATTAAAATTTGATCGGAAATTTAATTAAAACATGATAATAATATAAAAGATGTCGTTAATGTAATATTAGAAATAATGATTTGAATAAATAATAATATTGTATTAGAAATAGAAGCACGGCATTGAAAATGAAGCACTGTTGATCATTTTTCGCAGTATTTAAAGATATTTAGAAGTGTAAGGGTACCTTTACAAGTTGAGATCGGACAGACAGCGACTTAATGGTATTTTGGACTCTTTAACACCATAAATGGATATGACGTATATATCCGTCAAGACCAATGTCCATGCATAGTGGGTATGACGGATATATCCGCATTTTGAAAGTTAAGCAAACCTTAATAGAAAATGACGGATATGTCCAATTGCAGTGTTGTATACGTCAAATGTAAGAATGATTCATCTCGGGAACTGACTTGTTCGAACTTAATGATATACTATTATCGTATACTAGATATGACGAACGTATCCACTTTGAACGTACACTTTTAACAGTGAAAAGTAACGTTGAAGGGGTTAAGATAGAGTTCATGCATCTAAGTGCAGTCTGTTCCGAGTGCCCTCAGACTGGTCACACAAGATTGTCCTCCACTGATTTTTTATCCTTGAGAAATCCTACACACAGAGCTTCCAGGCGCCTACTCTTTTCGCTCAGCGTCTTTCAAAGGAGCGTAGGGCGCTTACTCACAAGCGTAGGGTTATCTCCCTTGGAGTTTTAGTGGCTTGGCATCGTAAAGTGAAACATCCAGCCAAAGCGTATGTTTACAATACGACTTTGCCATAGATGTACGAGTATATGATGAGACGCAATACACTCTATCCGTCTCTGTCTCCAATTCACCATCTCCGTACCCAATGTGCGAAAATAGTCTTTATCACTCGTGTTCGTTTGCGTATTCACAGAAGATTTTCCAGGAATTAAATAAGGATATTTAGGTAGGAGTGTGATAAAGATTTATTTTTTCGCATTGCTCAATACTTTCACTTCTCAATCTCACTCAATACTTTTTACTTCTTTACAAAGTACTTATTAGCACTTGAACAACGTAAGTATTGTTATGCAATGGAAATTGTTAGCTAAAAGAAGAAGCTGTGTTTGTGTAATATATAAAAAAATTGCTACATGTACACACAGTAGAAGCGGCGCGGCGCATGCGCGTAGCATGGATATACACGCTTGTGTACGACGGGGAGAGTAGAAACAATGTTTCTTCTTTTTCCAATCAACTGCTACTGGGTGTTTCACTTTTTATCTCGTTTAGCCTAATTTGCCTTACTGCGCCTATAGAAAACTCACTTCAAAAACATGAATAATTCTAGTCCCTTAAATTAAGGGTCCAAGAACTGACACACTTTATATGATGATTTTCAAACTTGAAAGTGTTTATATTAATATTACATGATGAAAAGACATTATATTTATTTCCATTATGATTTTCTTTCTAATTTGATGTCCATGGGAACGCTCTAAAAATAAAAACAAATTAAAAAAAAATACGCCTGATGGTCTCCAAAAATTTAAATCAAGATAAATACGGAGAAAAGCACAAATATTAGGTTCAAAATTAAATCTTAGCCAAAAAATATTTAGAAAATAAAAGCAATGAACGTTGAACGCGCTTTTGGTTTCTTTTGCATCCCTTCCATATTTTACACAGGCAAAGGCATAAATGCCCCGTAGGCACGTCAATATATCAAAAAATATTTTTTCTCGTTCGCGGGGTGATTTTGCAGGCAATACATTTGCTGTAATCGAGATGCTGTGACATAAATTTTAAGGGTCATTATTTTGGTAGCAAGTCGCCATTATCACATAATGCCGGGGATGTTTGCCGTTTGTATATGGGGCTTTTAAAAATACACACAGGACCCCATTATTGTGCTTATGCGATATTAGGATACGCGCCAATATGGGTCGGCGCCTGTCAACATGTGTCCCTGCACTTTCGATCTCGATGTTGCTCGATTTGCCACATATTATATTAATAAATAAATAGTTTTAATATAATTTTAAATGATAATTTAAATGTTCATTATTTTTAGGCTTTCGCTGATTGCTGTCCATTCAGCTAACTACATATTTGACTCTGGAATTTATTGATTACGAGAAAGATCTGGCCGTAGGAAGAACATCTTCCCGCAGTCAAGGCTATACGACGATGTTCTTGTTAAATTGACACATTACGTCTAAAAAGAGACTAACAGCGTCATTGCATAGTGATGAAATTTTGTCCATGATACATTCATTGTCACGTCATGAAAAAAAAATATTGCGCTAAAACAGTTTTAACCCTTTGAGGAGTGAGCAAATTTAAAATCGTTGAAGTCGTTGATGCCATAGTCGCTTTACACCGATTATTTTCTGTCAGCTCCTATCAGCGTAAGGCAATCTTCAATTCGAGGCAGAATCAATTGTAAATAAACACTGCTGATAACATACAAGACCACGTCGTTTATTTACATAAACAATACACAAAAAATCGAGTGATCGATTGTTGATCGGACAAATGTTGATGCAAAATGTTAAATACACTGCTTTTTGATATCTTTGAGATGATCGGCCAAAATTATTTCGTTGACTATTTTATCATCCTACGAACTTATTGAATTATGCGTTATATAATTGATATTTTTTGCATGAACTATTGTCAAATGGAATTTAAAAATGCTATGGGCTTTCATCCTCGATGATTCCCTGCTTGAAATCACTTTTAAATATTTAAATTTAAATATTTTTGTGAATTAGACCACTGTGACGAACAGCATTAAACGCTTTTTCGATATCGAAGTGCACCATATAGATACTTATTTTCATGCTGAATTTATTCGAAATATATTCCATCTGTTTGATCAATTGAAGGGCTATATATAGTTTAAACAGATTGATTTCATATTCGATGCCATGTTGAATATAAAAAAGATGAATTTTAAAGTTTATTAGAATTATTATTTGCAACTTTTATGAATAAAAAATGTAATTTTTTGCAATATTAATCTATAATATATAATAAATAAACATGAAATGATGCAAAAACACCAAGCTTTAATGAACATTCTATAATGTATCTCTCAGATTGATAATTTCAATGCATAATTATCGCCATAGGTTTGTTTATAAATCGAATTTTAACATTTTTTTGCAAATATTTGAGAATCGCTGGTGTCCAATGCCTATATATAATAGTTTCACTGGGGCACATATTTCAATAGGCGCGTAATAAAAATCTGGTGAGATATGTGGGAATTCCGCTGGGCTGGCAGGCGTTCTCAAATGCCCGAATAATATAAAGTCGTACGTGCAATGATTACTCCAAATATATATTTCGCTTTAAAGTCATGCAGAAAAAATATATATATATTAATTTCGCAATGTCGCGAAGGTCGGTCGTAAAATGGAAGACGTCCTCAGGGTCAACACGTACCACGATTTCCATAAAAGTTGAAGTATTATTGCTCAGTTTAATGAAACTTGGCAAAAATTCCAGATTTTAAATACATTCGAGTGTCGACTTTTCGCTAAATATATCTGCGTTAAATATATGAGAGAAAACGTATTAAATAATAATTATAAAAAATATTTGCACGTATTCGAATTTATGTACGTGTATGGGGTTGTGCTCTGAATGTTAATGTTTGATGTATTATTTATTTTTATTGAGCCCCATGTGCTCACGCCATATTGGCGTGCACTAAATGGCGAAAATTATTCATATTCGAAATAAATTTTAAAATCCAATTTTCCATTCAATATTTTACAGCCAAAGTCTCGCACGAGCCGACCGAGTACAACATGTAAAGTGTAAAGCTGTTAACAGAGAAACAGACTTTCACAGATAACTTTAAATTGCTATGCGCGTTAAAAAAAGTGTTAAAAACTTCCCAAAGTTTCACTCGTAAAAAAGTTTAGCTGGGGGGGGGGGGCTTCGCGAAAAATTTGTTGGGGCGCCTTTCTTCTGTTGCGGTACATAAGATATGCATACGTTATGAAATTTTATTATGTAAATGGCGCAAGGTCGGCGCTTGGGGGTGGCTTGGAAGATTTTTCGGTTTTTGTAATTTAATTTTTAAATAAAAAGAGATTTCAACCCTTATTTTATATTTATATCATCTCATGAATTCGTCTGTAAAAATATTGCTGCTAGTTTACAAGCAATAATTGACATCATACTTATGAATAAGGGGAACATAAAAATATTAATATATCCAGAAATAAATACAGAAACCAGAATTATGATCATTTAGAAATTCAATCAATAAAAAAACGCGTTGCGCAACAGAGAATGCCACTTATCGCCTTCTTTCTTTAGTGACAGGATCAAAAAACTTCCTATCCGATGAAATAAATATAATATATATCTCATGAAGGGAACTATATAAAAAATATCCCTAATAATTTTGTACAGAAAAATTCGGGATCATATTAAAATTTCCCTCATATTTTTAAAAATATCTACTCGTCGTCCGTTCATTCAGTCCATTAACATGGTTTCATATTTGTTTTAGTACGCGAAATTGAACAGGGCTTATTTTTCGATTAAAATCTTGTTCCCGGAAAATTGTACCATAATATTGAAATGTTGCATGAAGTGCATTTCAAATATGGGATTTTATTTTTCATGTGAATTGCGTTGTGTTAAAATTTCCGAGGAAAGCATTTTAATAAACGTATTTCGCATTTATAACCCATCGAATTGGAATTGTTGGAAATATGATTTAAAATATTGGTTAATTAATGTTGCTTTTTAAATAATAATTTAGAAAAAGCAGTTCTGTAGGAACGCTCCAAAATTAAAAATTACCATAAGTAACCTCCTTGCCTTAATTTTACATTATTTAATTTTGTTTTTTTTTATATATGATTCCCATCATTTAGCGAGTTTAATTTTTTGATGTCCATAAGTAGTCCATAGAGCTAAACATACTTCCATCTACCAAGTTAAATATATAGGGTCATTCAATAAGAACGCTTAAAATTTGTTAGATTATAGTGGCCATGTTATTAATGCAATAACTGTTAAATTTATTTTGAATTATTTAATCGTGTATGGCAAATTTTTATACGAGATTATAGCGTTGATTAACATGTACAAATAATAAAATTTTATTTACAAAATTTCGAATGCTCCGTTTGAGAAACGTAAGATCTGCTGAAAGCATCTCTGCTGTATGTTAGAGCGTATGAGAAAACCCGATGAACTTGGGTTTGCACCAGTATAAAAGGAGTGTCCTCCACCTCTTTTTGATCCCCGAGAAATACTGCGCAGGCACAACAAGGAGTTACCACGCGAGGTCACTACTACCATGAGTTCAACCTTAGCTTGAAAGGGGCTGCAGCAGATGATGGATTATAGGGACTCCCCCTTCTCCATGTTATTGGTACGATCATTTGAAGTACCAAGCCACGGAGACGAGTCGGTATTCAATCAGCCATAGTCATCCCCCCCCCCCCTGTATGTCATAATCTGTTGAAGATAGTGGTGTTACCCATGGACGTAGAGTTGGCTCCCATTAGGGTTTTATGGATGGTACCGTAAAGTGAAACACCCATCCAGTCACCAAAGGTGTGGTCCACAAAGAGTTATTTTTTTTCTGTGGGCGAGGAATCTTCATAAGACACCCAGAGAATCTGGGTAGTGTGGGATTCACGATTTTTCGGTCGTGCCTACCCACTAAACCTCCCCCTTGTCCTTCTCTGTCCCCCTGGTATTGTTTTCCACATTGCTTCAGGAGGACAGGTAGTCTGGCCTTAGGTGGTTGGCCCTATTCTATTGTTGGAGAGGCTATTGCGCTCTGCGTCTTTCTCTTTCACTGCCCTCTTTGGCGCTCAGAATCTCCTCTACATATTTGCGCCAAAGGTCCCAGTTCTTCTTGCTCTCCATCATGCTGTGGACCACGTTGTCGACGTTGAGCTCGGCTACCCCGAGGTCTTGTTTCAGCAGTTTCCTCTGGGGTGCCCAAGCCCCACAGCCAATGATGGTGTGCTCTGCGTCATCGACCTCCGCTTGGCAGTGTTGGCATGTTGCGGATGGTTCTTTGCCAATCCGCTTCAGGTACGCACCAAAGCACCCGTGCCCAGTGAGCGCCTGCGTCAAGCGGTAGGTTGTTTCACCGTGTTAAAGTTATACAAAGAGTTAGTACCTCAAGAATAGACCACCAATCCAGGTGGATGTTCTAGAAAGATTGATGAAAAGAGACTACCTGAGTGTTGAATCATGACAATGCACCTAGTCACACGTCTCTACCCGTCCAAGAGTTCCTGTCAAAGCGATTTAACATCCCCAAGCAGTAGCGCTGTTAATCTGAGCAGATTTAATTCGCCAGATTAACAGCGACATCTTCCGTCTCTCTTTAAGTGCAATGTGTTATTTTAACAGCGCCATCTCTTGTGGTCTTACGGAGACATTGTACCTGCATATCGACCGATCGTTTCTTGCGCGTGCACTGTTACCGATTGGGTAGTGACGCACAGGAGGCGGGAGTCGCGAGAGTCATTGGTTAGCCTTGGTTGCGGGAGGTCGTCCCTCCTGCATCCAGAGTCCTCTCTCTGTAGTGTGGAATAAATATGTATTTAGAGAAAAGAGTCTTTTTATTCGACGTCCGTCAATTCCCATCCATTTGTCCAGCAACATCACGGCCCGATAGAAGAACGAACCCGTGCACTAGCGTGGACATCTCGACAAGCAGGTGCTGAGGGGGGGGGAGTCGCCTGGGTACTCTGTTTCCAAGAGCGCCTACATCATTGCTACAGGGGTTTGACTGTTACCCACGGGCGTCAAACTGCCTTACCCCCCTGGGGTTTTATGGATGTGCACCGTAAAGTTAAATAGCAACTTGTTGTGACCGAGACTGGATGATATAGAGTTACGCAGCGCATGTCACAGCATGGTTATCTCACGCGGCACCAAGATTGCACAATTGAATGCTTTTTAAACTTCTACCTTTGGGTTTATCTTAAATAAACTGCAAACAATTGATGCCCTCAAAATCCAGCAAGATTGAACAGATATCTCACACTCAACTTGTTTTATTTACATTTAAAAATAGAGCTTCCTTATTGAAAGTACCTGCAAATCGCTATAATATTTAAAGCATGTTACTTCGTAAAAGGGTTCCCGCATCTGCTCACCCAGATGACGTCCAAGTGCTCTAAACTACAAAATTATGTTCGACGTAAAATCAGGCAATGTTTGAAGAAATGGATCATTGATTGACAGTCTTGCAGCATGATCTCTCTTACATAAATACTTAAATAAAATAAACCAGCATCTTGAAAAAAACAATTCTATTTTTGATTTTCTTTCCACCTTGCGGCGTCTCTTCTCATGTTCGATAAAAAGCAGATGATATGAGCTATTTAAATAGCAAACAATCACTGGGGGCTTAGTCCAAGGGGGTTGATCACTCTCGAAGTCCCTCGTTCGACAATACATTTTTTATTATTAAATAGATCACTAGTATGAATGCACCGTCACGATCTCTATTTGCGTCATGCAATATTATTAATATAAACAATTAAAATACTTACAAAAACTTCAATAAGATGTCTATGCATTATGTGCGTTATATGCATTAAAAATAATGCGTCCTTTCGAATTTACGTGGCGATCTTTTAACGAAATTACGCTATGCATGCGTTGTCACGGTTGTGTTTTGTTTGTCTTCTTCGAAAAATTCATTTCATACAAAAATGACGTACAAGGGTGTCATAAATATAAGGGATGTTTTCACGTGCAGAATTAGGTTAATTAAAAATAATGCGTCCAGAGCTTTCCAAAGCGGGCATCCTTTGAAGGGAAGACAGGGCCTCGTACGGCGCGAGGATGGATTGAGTCTGTCAAGGGCTGGCACGCAATATACACGTGTATGCAATATTTTAATAATAAAGTTCAATTATTTTAATGGTACAGGGCGGGTGGGAGGTCGACGGGTGACCTGCAGCGCTCACTACTTCGGCCATATTGATTAAGTGTTTTATTAAATATTAAAACTATCGTGAGATTCTTCCGGTTATATGAAAGTTGTACACACGTAAATTATTAATAACGCTGAAAGGGTGTGTATGATTTATCAAGGCGAGTCTTAAGTACCATATTATTGTTGGTAAACGTTTTGGAAATTTTGTTTCTGACCTGTGGGACGCTTGCTCTAGAATGGGTCCTCCTGAGGCGTTGTTTGGCTGAGATGTTAAATTGAGTTTTTGGCTCAAGTTTGAGAGTGATTGGTCTCTGTTAGTTTTGGTACTTATTAAAAGGGTATATTTTGGTTATGGAGGAGTGTCCTTTTTACATAATTAATGATTTAGGGTTGAGTTTACCTTACGTTAGTTTTGAAGCGTCGGGGGATTTCTTACATGTCATCAATTAATGAATTGCCATTATCCACGTTGGTAGGTATCCTTAAAATTTATATGATGTTGAATAGGGCTATCTATTATTATCTTTAGTCGACGTTTGTATCAGAGACAGAATAGTTGATGCATAATGAATACTCCCTTTATACGAGGGTAGTTTCTGAAGTCCCCGACTTTTTTTGAAAGAATTGGAAAAAAATATCTTTATTTCTCAAGTTAGTCTCCACTTCCCAGCGATTTTAAATAGCTTCGATAGCTGTTTATAGTAAGAACCGTCGAGCTTCTCAAAATAGCTATCAACCACCGACTTCACCTCTTAATTGTTGACAAATCTTTTACAACTAAGTCACTATACCTATACCACTATATCAAGAAAATAATTCGATGGTGCTAAATCTGGCAGAAACAATTTGAATTTTAGCTCATTGATAACGGATGTGTGAACTGGTGCATTGTTTTGATGAAACAACATCCAATTGCGAGGCGCTCATTCGTTGTGTCAGCGGTCCGAGAAGCAGACCGGTTGAGCACACAGACCTTGTGGCCACTCCGTTCGTCATGGCAGCTCGTATGGCTTCGTTTTTACTCTGTCACCCAATATTTTGCTATTGTAAATGAAGGAGCAGACTCTTTCAAAATCGAATAAAGATAGACGATATTGGTTGAATAACGACGACCAATTCGTTAATATCAGCAGTCCTTGAGCTGCCTGCTTCATACCAATATTTAGCCAATTATTTACTGATATCGTCGAGGATATAAACACGCATTTTTAATATGCAATTAGTATAGTTTTCCAGCATAATAGATTGGTGTGTCTGTGCCACAGTAGCTGTTGGTTCTCGCACGCATCCATCCCATATTCCAACACTGGTCGTGGCATTTGCGTGAGGTAACCAATCATTATAGTCACAAACATGATCTAATGGCTGTATTTCATTTTATTAAAAGCTATTATTAATGTAACATTGTTTTTAATGGTTATTGCATCGATTTACAGAGGCAACAACCCAAAAATGTATATATCAGAGCACGAATTGCTTCCTTTTAATGTATTAATGGCGCTAACTTGACGCAATCAGTACGAAATCGATGCCCACTGACGAGTAATTACCATGGAAAGCTACCGGGGTTGAATTTATTATTTTCATTCCTGTTCAGATTTAATTTGGACGTAAATTGGTATCGCTAATCAAATCAGGAAATATTTTCAATCCTTCGGCTTGAAATGCTTTTAGCGATATTATATCAGAGCTCAAACACCCTTAATTTTAAATCGACCCTTTGGATTACAGGTGATTTAATGACCACATTTATTTTTTGAAAATATACGTTAACATGATAATTTCATACCCCTTTATATGCAATAATTTAAGCTGTATACTCATTTTTTTATAACATCAAACTTGTTTAAACAAATGAGTGATTGGTAATATATTTAGCACTCATATGTGCTAGGACATAACAAAAACATTTATTACCTAAGATTTCCTTGAAAAAATGGAAGAATTGTGAGAAATGCTATACGGGTCGTCCTTGCGGGTCTCGTGTATCAATGGTTGGTAGGTAAGACTATAATAATGCTTCGAATCAGAACTAAATAGAAAACCCGTAAAAGTGTTATTTTTGCTGGAACGAAGACCGGAACTGAACCGATATAAGTGTAAGGAACATAACCGAAATAAAAAATAATGGTTCGGAGCCCTGTTATTTTTTAGCGAGAATGGTTTTATTATTTTATAAAGAACAGACAGACATACATCCAAACTAGTTTCCATGCAGAAAATTCTTTTTTTCCATATAAATATTTTATTTAAAATATTTGAGTGTTAAGATTTAAATCTTATGTATTTTAAATTAGTATTTTTTTCATTGAATAGATATTATGATGATATGATTTTTTTAAATATGTTATGATAAAATATGTAAGGTAGGCATTACACATTCAACATATTAAAGCCACCAAAATAAACGATATACCATGGGCTTTATTAAGTTGGAAAAGGTGGTTACATAAATGTACAAACCCACACGGTGGTTACATAAATGTGGAACATTAATGTGTGCACGAAAAGGTTTTTTTTTTGATATTACGTATTTAAAAATAAATGTAATATTGGGGTTTTCTGCCGGCTTAGTTTCAGTTATCGAAGAGGCTTTCATTTTATTAGAATAGATTTACCCTGCCGGAACGCTAGGGTATATTTAAAATACACGGCTTTGTTTTACAACCCTCATATGTCAGTCAGAGTTGATTTACAAAAATACGTATTATGGCTATTTAAAAGGAGATTTTTTTCGAATAGAGGGGTTTTGAGTAAAATTCTACACACTACCCCAAATAAAATACATGGCATGTACAATATATACTATTCGCATTGTCATTCGCCCTAAAATTTGATGATACATTTTTATGGCTCCGACTTTGAATGGACTCGCAATAAAATTGTTTATTTTTGTGGGATAAAATCAAAATAAGGAATCTTTACGATAGTTTTATGCGGGGAGACCACGGGATGACCTCCGGGCCACCGGGTGTTTGCAAAAAAAGCGCTCCTATTTGTTATCTTAATGACCATGCTTACATAATTCCTAGAGGATGTACGCCAAGAGTTACATTGGCGTGATATGTACGCATGGAGAGATTAGTAGGACAGATTGAGTCTGGAATCGTATAAAAGGCACATTAAAAGAAAAGGGGTTAAAGTCTTTGCGGAGAGAGCCTTTTATCGGGCCGTTTATAAGCGCGTAAGCTCCAGGGGGTTGCAAATCGAAATTTGAATAATGTCGACTTAATTGCGAGCTCGCCGGAAGAAATCTGTTTTTCTTTTCTTTTTTCGAGAAGAGAATAACAGATTTATCCTAAATATGTGACTAACCTATATGTAAATTAGAAGTTAAAATGCATTTCATTATAAAACACCATGTAATGTTTATAAATAACATCCTTCAAACGTATTTTACCAGTCGTCCTTCAGGCGCAATGTGTAAATTTAACCGCGACATCTTCTGTCGTCCTACAGATAAATTGAGTCTAGAATAATATAGACATCTCTTTTTCCCGTTTTCTATCTGGTTAGGAGGTGAGAGTTGTCAGTTAGCCTTGACCGCGGGAAGATATTCCTAGTGGTTCCCCCATGTTACACTGGTGTCAGAAATGGTGAGTCATTAATATGTTTAGTCGTTCTGGATGAGAGGTAGAAGATATGATAAAACGTGGGCAAAGGGCCACAAAACCTTTTTACAGGGATGCACGCAGCGTCATTCAGTCAAATATTTCGAATTCAATAAGGTGGGCAAAGAGGTAATATTTGGCAGTTATTGCTATATAGAAAAATCATGACCTGAGTATGTCATTATTATTTCTTAGCCACTTGCTGCTACAAATTATGGATGATTTCTATTTTGATAAAGTACTCAAATGCGTAATTCATATTTTCTCAACCGAGATATTAATATACAAAATGATTCTAAATGCATTATATTGAGGTTTAATCATCATTGATGTCAATTATAATCGAGTGAATTGGTAACGTTTGACTTGGCGTTAAATTATTTATTTTTGTAAAAAGCCCCAAACAATAATAGAACTAAAATCTAATTCGTTAATACATCTTGATATACGCATAATAACGAAGGGCTTGGATTGTCAATTTGATTTATTAGACAGACGACGGATTAGGAGGATAGATATTACAAAGTAGTTGGGTACCGAACACAGAATATATGCGATTGACCTATTTTCATTACAACCTTCCCAAACATAAAGATTAAATTTTAGCCAAGTTAATATAAATATACTATATAATATATTGATTGCGGCTTATATTGAGATTTTTATAGAAAGTTTGTATTGAGACACGGTTCAGGAGACACTTATTTTTGCAGTTATTACGAGCGCCATTCAAATATAATACGGAGTTTTGATGTGCACATTTATTAGTGACTAGCGAATACCCGGCATGCGTTGCAATGCCATAAGCGCTTAATAATTATTTGAAAAGAAACGCAGTAGGTGGTTTATTGCTTCAGGTCACGTGTAGCGCGAGCCAAAGAGCTGGGATCCAAAAGTATATGGGATCCAAAAGTCTCGAAAACCACTGTATTGCGCGCGCATCTTTTCTCTCTTCATTCCCGCAGCCCAAACTTCATTTCACCAGACCAATATGCGCCAACATGGTGCATCAACACAATGTTTTTACTATGTCTATGTTATTTCCGTAAGTGTAAATAGTAGGTTGATAAAATTTTATCGCAATCGGATGAACGGTATAGAAGCGCATTAAATACGGACAAAGAAAGATTATTTTTTATATATTAGAAAGAAGATGTATAAAATACAAATAGATTGTCTTATTTTTCTTACATAGTTCCCTTCATTAGAATTTAAAAAATTCATCAGATAGTAAGCTTCATGATCTGTGAAGCTTATTGCATTAATTACTGACAATAATAATAATTTTAAAAAAATCAACAAAATAAACTTAAGCATCATGTTACAAAGTATACGTAAGAAAAAATATAGAGCAGGCTATAAATAGAGCATTCGGCACTCTAAGTGACCCCTTGGTATGATCTCCGCGACCGAAGAAGGCGACGGTCGGGACTATCGCATCGACGAAGGTAACGAAATGGGACCTCAAAAATTCGGTCAGGTTTCCCAAAACGTTACAATACATATACATTATTGTGAGAAAAATCTAAAACTTATTGAAAAATTAAAAAAAAAGGTTTACTTTTCGGTTCTCATATTATATATAGATATTTATGTATGCATTCGCAATCAAATGCTGCAATTGATGTTATCGTTTTCTTAACATAACCGCATGGTATTGTTCATTGCAAACATTCTACCCCTTTGAAATTATTCTTTTATGAAAGTGTATTTTTCGTGTTTATTTTTGTTGGCTGGTGCATTAGCAATGCTTCAGTAATGGCAGTAAATTATGCAGTTATCACGTAAGAATATTTGTTCGCTCCACAATTACACTTGCCAGTTTCGTTCCACTTGTCGCCTCGAATGGGTCGTAGTCCAGACTATTTGTCCTCGTTGACTGCCAACTAGCACTAATTTTCTTACCTATTTTATTCACAAGTTGAGAGATTTATTTAATAAATGCATTCCTGTTCGCTGGTAAAATACACGCCGAAATGGGATTAATCACTGTCAAGCAATGGCGGGTCACAAAAGTTCAGCTTGTTCTGGTTTCAGACAAGCAAATAGCTCGGATGATATATCAGATCTGTGCTTATTAAATCGAAAGTGAAGCTGTCGGAAGGCGATGTTGACAGATCCGATAGGAGCCATCGAGATGCTGTTGTTACTCAGACGCTATTGTAGAGCTTTGATTTATGTCAACCAGATCATGCTTCCATGAGCCATATCCGGCAAAGCTTTCTCATGCCATTAAATTGAATCGCTCCCATAGACGGATGTTCAAATCTGAGGCTAATTTGACATTCATCGATAAGCTTGATAATCAATGTGAACTGACGTTAATGCAAATGGGGAAGCAACGACCACAATTTTGCAAAAATGTATGAACGATCATAGTCCTACAGAATTATCTCTAAAATCTGGATAGATTTCTCTAAGCAAAGATAAAATTAATTAACAACACCATGATGAAAAAACTAATTATATTTTACTAAGCGTGGATATTTTTACGCGGAATTTCAGATACGTCACATGCGTACGTTTAAATTTATAAATATCCACATTAATTTGGTACGGATTTTAGTCTCGCGGAATCATTGGTCCATACTTCCTCCAAAACATCTAAATGATTGATATAAACACAATATGTAGTTCCAACAAGACGGTGCAACGTACCACACAGCGCATGCCACGATGGACATTCTGCATGAGCATGCGATTTTAGACTTCTTCTTTTGAAGTTATCTTTAATCACACACGTTACTTGTTCTATTTACATTTAAAAATCGAGCGTCCTTTTTTTCGAAGGGGGGAATCTTCAAAAAACATCACCTTTCTGGTGGTATTGTGGGGTTTTTACTTACTAAACCCCACCTCCTCTTCGGCTGCCACCCGGCTACTAATTAAGTATTGCGCAAGAGTGGCAGCGATGTGTTCCTCACGGGCTCTCCATTTGTCTCTTTCCGAATGTCATTCTTCTGCTGTTGTTTGTCGTCTTGAATGTTCAACATCTTTCTTCCGTCGCATAGCACACGCCGTGTATTTGCACCACGCATTCCATGCCCTAGCGTCCGTTAAAATTGAAGGTACCATGTTGCTGGGGAAGAGCGAGCTGATTCCCAGCCCCTCCCGTAGGATGTCCCTTTTAGTGCTCCATGCTAGGCAGAAAAATGTCGTATGTGTAGCATCATCTTCCGGTTTCTTTGCTTATATTGTGTAGGTAACTACCAAAACAGCCGTGCCTTGTGAGAGCCTGGATTATATGGTAGCACAGTTGACCGTGCTTTCTGTCTATCCAGGTTCTCAGATTCGGTATTAGCTCGTGCATCTACCGATCTTTAGCGGAGTTGTCTCATCGGGACTGCCACTCCGCCATGGTCCTCTGCTTAGCGTTTTTTTATGTCTTCATTTTTCTGTATTGTCTGTCTCTCGTAGGCGAGCAGGTCGATTGGCGGTATGGCAGTCAGTGCCAGGACGCCGTCTTCTGACACTGTGCGATATGCAGCAGCCACTCTGATCGCACTCCTTCTCTGGACTCTGGCCATTTTAAGTCTGGCCCTTTCAATTTGTAGTGCCTGAGCCCATATCGGCGCGCCGTACAACAGTACCGAGTGTATTACCTCGTTGTAGAGTCGCCTCCTGCTTGTTTTTGAGCCACCAATATTGTGCATCAACCTGGCCAGATTCTCCGCGATGCTGGCCGCCTTCTTCGTGTGGGTGACGAATCGGAGCATGTCATCAATCTCCACCCACAAATACCGAATGGATCTTGAGTATTCAATCTCGCAACTCCCGACCCCCAGGGGTGGGTGCGCAAGCTTCGTGCATCTTGGGAAAAATAGGGCCTCCGTTTTTTGGACAGCGAGCTCCAGACCAGCTCCTGTCAGCCACGCCTTGCGTCTCATTCTTACAATTGTACATTGATGGCAAGATTGTAATGTAAAGGTACCCCTACACGTCTAAATATTCTCAAATATTGCGATTTTGTTCAAATATTATTATTTATTCAAATTATATATATTTGTAGTTGTAAATCTATTTTTTGTCATTGAAAATTAATATTCAATGATGTAAAAGCTTAATTTTTTATAACAAAAAATTGGGTTAAAACGGTATATTCCCGACTTTATTCCCGATTATTCTGATCTATATCTGAGTATAAGTATAATAAAATATCAATCAAAAATAAACAAACTAGTTGTGCATAATCATTAAAGATCATCACCAAATTAAAATATGTTGCAATTTAATACATTTAATTTAAATCAAACATCGTAAAAGGGAGATGCTCTCATCGTACCGAGGCGCGCCTTCTTCCTACCAAAGGCATTATAAATTAATATTTTTAGTGCACTTTTAATATAGGCCATAAACGGAGTTATTTTATAAAAGTTTCGCACGAGACCGTTTCACTCAACTAATTATTATAAACTGGTTAAATATTCAAAAGTGCACGGCTCCAGCTCCACTGCTTTACGACTCCAGATAAAACTTAATAAAGAAGTGAGCGTACTCTTATAGCAATATAAAGCCTTTTCGCAACGCTTATGCCGTATTCCTTATTCCTCTTTGGTTTTTCAGGATATTATATCATAAGTATGTTTTATTTTATGAAGGGCGTATAACTTTTTTATTAGCCCGAGAAAAAAATGCCCTCAAATAAAAAAGTTCATGCCGCTGGTGTGCGCCGTATTTGAAGTGGCCAAATCCTCTTGAACGCACTTCTTCGAATTATTTTCCAGTTGCTCCACTATATATTGTTATATCAGATTCTCTTTTGTCTTGACCCATATCATTTAACTACCATCACTTGCCTGCCAATTCCTTGGAAGCATAGCAGCTTCGTCCATCTTGCATCCGCTTGTCACGTGACATGACCTATGACTGTCATCCATTGTTGGGGTGGGTGTTTCACTCTACGGTGCCCACTCATAAAACCCCAGGGAGGGGGCAACCTTACGCTCGTGGATAACAGTCCAGGTAATTCCTGGAGAGTACAATTCAACAACTAATAGCTTCATCGGTTTGCTCATCAAACGCTAATGTTCCTCAGTCCATCATTTGCTACTCTTCAAACTGGGATTGGACTCGTGGTAGTAGTGACTTCGCGTAGAAGTGCTTGTGTATTTAAAATAATCCCTTTCATCGCACTTTCAGGTGCACATAATCAGAAAGCAGTCATCCTCTGGAACTTTGCTTTATTTGGAGGGCGCGAAATGAAAGAGAGGTGTAGGACACTTCTGTATGGCTAGTCCGCGGGCGCTCACAAAACACAGAAAAAGAAGAAGCCTTGAAAGAGTCAATCCAAGGGAAGACGGAACCAAGGGACGGACATACCAATTGATCTCAGCGATGCCTGACCCAGATGCTGACGGGACATGGGCGCTTCGGTACCCACCTGTTTTTTGGAAGGAAGACTCGACAAAGTGCCACCACTGCGGTGAGGATCGCGATGATGCAGAGCACACTGTCTTCAAATCTGAGGTGTGGGCAGATGATAGGTGAGAAATAGCGATAACAATTAGAGAAACCCCAACTATTTCCAACATGGTCACCACAGTGACCAAAACGAAAGAAAAGTGAGAAGAAGAGTGAACACCGTAAAAAAATAAACACATCTTCATGAAGTATTCCAAGGGGGTTGGTAGATAAAAAAGGGTGGAGGTTTTAGTGGGTAAGAATTCCACATTACCTTGGTTTTAAACATGGCGTCTTTTTAAAGATTTCTCCCTCCCAAGAGAAAAAAAACCGGGGAAATAGATCACACATCAGCATAGGGCATGGACTCTGTCTTAAAGAGACCACTAAATGGCTGTTTGTCTAATTTTAATTTGTTATGCATTGTATTCTCCGTTAAAAAAGTTGAATTTAAAAATGGATTCAAAAGCATTGATAGATTATAATTAATATAATGTATTAATATAAGCACAACAATATTAGTTTGGATCAAGTGGACCTTGAAAAGGCCTTGTCTACGGTAAGTGCAGCTGCGAAAATAGATGATGCATGCGCGCAGAGATAGAAACGGAGGAGTGGGGGTTGTGGTTGTTCTTATCAAAAAGAAGACCTGACACCTTTGGAAGTGGGAGAGCCAATGCTTCATATCTTTACAGATATGAGAGGGGTTACAATCTGGGAATTCCATTAAATACAGTTAGATAGATCGAAGCTAACGCTATCGAAATGTTTCACAACCGAGTGACCTCCTCCATGCATTTCAGCAGCCGAACAACGCGGTTAACCGCAGCAGCGACGAAATCAACGCAGGGTTCGAGAAGTTGGCCAAGAATACTATACGTTACAACAGGTTATTTTTTATCGTCTTCTTGAATATGTTATTACATCATCACTTTCTACTATTTCGCTATGATATAATCAAAATATATGTACTTCTATAAGACGTAATCGTATTGTTTTATAGATCTTCTATTAATTTTTGAACTATTGCGAAATAGCTTCATCCACATTCAACAGTTTTATTAAAATGTGATACTTTCTACAAATGTATATATTTAAAAGAAAAAAAAACCAGCTTATTCCCCCTTGCCAGCCGATTCTCACGAGTGTCGTACAATTCTCGAGGGGGTGTGAAGGGTTGAATACACCCAAACGCCGGGTAACTTTCCCGCTTTCGAAATAAAAATTTTAATTTCCTCATTTATACAATAAAAATGAAAAAGCCCGAACATATTCATAAATATGCATAAGGCTTCATATGTAATGGAGCAAAGGAATAAAACATTTCATGTTTGTGTAATGCAATCGCGGAGCGTAGACAGCTCTGAAGTTCTTCGCAAAGTGCACTCTGCACTATAAAGTCAATTAAAGCTCCGAAACAAAATTAAAAAAAACACACATAAATGCAAACAAGGAAAATATGCAATAGGGTAATAAATTTCCCGAGCTAATCGTCTAGACTTTCCAATGGCCCATCACCATATATCATTCGCTGAAAAATGGCTTCGCAACATGTACACAGAAGCGGGTCACAACCCTTGATTTGCTTTATTACAGCGCCTTAATCATATTAAAGTGCTCGAAGAAAATTTTTCCAAGATTTGCTTCAATTAAGAATGGAAAATATTATGCTATTTTGCATCAGCTCCTATCGCGCGGGTTGGTTTTAATGGGGATATTCATGAATTTGTGCATGGGGTAGTATTTGATTAAGTTCCCACAACTTCTTAATTTACACACGATTTGAATAATTTATACACTAAGAAAATCAAGCAATTATTACATGATATGATGGTGACAACATTTTTATTCCTTTAATTTCGTCCATAGGAATACTTATTAATTCTGGACGCAAACGAGACATGATATTCTATCGACTGGTAACACTAACATCTTGGATTCAAATCTACAGAAGGTGTGGCTAGCAACCAAATTTTTAAAACATACAAGGATCATCCAGAAAGTAAGATTACAACATTAATGTAGGATCGAAAAATATTTTATTTAAATTTACAGGATTCACGAGCTTCCGATGGATATTCGCACAGACGGGTGGCAGCAGAAGTGCGCGACGAACCATCCATTGGAAGAATTTACTATGACTCAACAAAATGGCCGACAAACACGTAGAATCAAACAAACTAACCGCTAGAATCCTTCCTATATGCTAAGTGCGCCAAGTTTGAAACAAAAAAAATCCCCGACCTCAGCAGCTCTTGTAACCTTTCTTTCTAGATGATCTTCATATATTCGATATGAAAAATCATATAAAAATGACTGATAATAATTCCATAAAAGGGATTTGCTAAAAGCATCCGCAATAATTAATTTTATATAGGGTTTCGTAATCAATAAAAAATATATGAGAGCTCAAATAATACAAATACTGCTAAATGAAGTCATGAAGTCAAATGAAATGTGTCAATTTTCAATATTTGCATTTTTTTACTAATATAATATCGGTAAATATTACATAAATTGGAGCTTAATATTCGCAAAATATTGCATGCTTAAATTATGACCTGTACAGATCCTTCCGTTTTAGTAGCCACTCGCTGCTGCAGATTTTAATGGGACATTCTTATCAATTAACTGCTTAATTTATTGAGTAATATTGAAGTTGAAATATATTTTTACTCTAAAAACGAAGTATAGTCTATTGATGGATTTTTTATTACGTTTTTACGAAGATAATAGAAAAAAAATAAAAAATAAAAAAAATGTTATAAGTGGCTAAAATCAATATTATTTTTTAGCTGCTGCATTTTTATTTTGGTAAAAAATAATGGTTTACGCATGTTTCGTTTTTATTTTTTAAATATTTTAATTAATTAATTAAATATTATTAAAAACTTATTTTATAGCATAATTAAGAATATTTATAGTTGTTAGTACTATTTTTCATTTCTACCAAAATAAACAGACTTTTATCTTGATTAACTTCTCGCATTTCGAATCTTCATAGAAGCCTTAAATCCTAGAACAGTCCTAGGGCATTCGGAGCAGACTAAATTTAAGGACAATCGACGCTACGCGAAGAAAGCGGACCATCAGGCCTCGCTTTTGAAATAAATACAACAAGGCGATTGGAATGTGACAATTGTAAATTCTGGTAATCTGGATCCCAATGGGTATTGATGAGAAAAGCGCCGAAAAATTCCCTACTGAAGGAACGAATCCATCTTGAACGAAGCATTAATTCTTTGCGGTCCTATGTCGAGTCTGGCTCGACATTTTGTTTCCACATTTTTCTCCCATTCAGATTTTATTTTGCATATCGTGTTTAGGACATTATTTGGAATATTGGTTTTTATGATCCTTCATAGTATTTCGCCTACTTTGGTAAAAAATAATAGTTTGTTTATTAAATAATAACTTAAAAATTGAAAAAAAAACGTTTTATCTCAAAAATTTCTAAAATATTTGGGGACCGCAAAGGGTTAAGATAACAAAAACCGAAAAAATCCGATATCATCGAATCAGTTACGTTCCGGTAAAAATAACAGTATTCCCGATTATCGGTTTTCGGTTTTATTCCGGTTCAAAGCTTTATGAAAAACAGTGTTGTTGGAGATATTTTTAGCATCGATATGGAGTGAAATTGATTCAATATAAAGTCGCCATGTTGAAGTATCACAGGTGCATCATGAGTCACGTGGGCTGCTTGTGGGATTAATAACAGCTCGTTTATGCGCATGCGTGTTAGTGTATGATGCGCTTGCGCAATGAAAACAATCAAATAGCTTGGGTCGTGGCCTATCACCAACGCTTTCGAATGCAACGATGTCCCTCAATTGGTTTAGGCCACACTTGAGAAAATGGTTCGTCATCGCGAAGTCTCGTAGTTGGGCGTCTCTCTCCGAAGATTCTCATGAATGACCAGTGGGTTTTTTAATGATATATATGACATAAAACAAATTAACCAAGCGCTTTTTGTTGAAATTAATATCAACATAATATCAATGATTATTTAAACACATAATATGTTTGCGCGATAATGAAATACTCAGCGTAAAAGGATCCCAAGGATTAAAATTAACATGTACGATTATAGCATTATTATCGTGAATTTTTGTATGGTTTCATTAAAAAAAAAAATGAGAGAATAATTTTGTCTCCTTTATAAGGACGTTTTGCATGATACAGCCATTGGGTGGCAACATAAAAAGATAGCGTAGAATTCACGTGCCCGAAATGTTTATCCAGAGAAAACAAAGCAAAATTGGCCGGGTGATCTTTGGAGAAGTCTTTGGTTTGTATTAACATTCCGGCGTTGCCTTTAATGAATACGTTTTCCTTGCAAAGTTTTAAATTATTTCGACAAAAGTTATTTTTGTGTTCGGGCATTCGAACCGGTTCGGGCTCTCGTGCTGAGGGACCTTTTGAGCAGCTCGCGTGTCGGTATTGAGCCACCCCTGCGGGTCACCCTTATTTATGGGGGTGTGCTGTACGTGTGTGCGGAAAGATGTGCGAGTTATGGCAGTGGATTATTGTCAAGAATTTTGCTCATGCAAATAGGAAAATAATGTATCCTGTGGGAATGGCAACTTTTCAACGGGAACTTTTTGATTGTTGGGTTACATTACTTTATGCCTTCCCACTCTTTGACATAGTTCCACTTTGAGCACTCGAGGCAAAAGTCGCTGGAGCAAGCTGAAAATTCCACTTTCTTTGATGTTCCCCAGTGCCTATTACTTAAGCCCTTTTATACAGTTTCACGGTATACGTTTGCGTTTTCCATTTACATCCATCCAGTTTTCTTTGCTTCGCATTTGCAAATATATTAATTTTTTCTGCGAGGAAGGCAGACATGCGAAAAAATCTTGTTTTCCCAAAGATTTTCTGGCTTCCTGCTGAGATAACGCGTATCATTCGAAGGGAGATAATTTTACAGAACATGCGCCGCAATATGCAGGAACTGCGCATGCGCATTGTCGCGACATTTTCATAATCAATCATTTATTTGCGCCGCATACAAAATACACCCAATAAATCCTACCCTACGCGTATAAAGCTCGGATTTAATAAAAAAAAGATTATGGCACTTTGGACTAAATAAATTTGTTTTCTTTCGTGATAAATAGCAGAGGCTTGCATAAAATATTGCATAAATTTACAATCCGGAGGGCGAAAGCATTTTTCTTCTATTTGTTTGGTAAATTGGCGATATTTTTCCATTTCTGCGATGTATCATGATGCGATGAAATCATAATGGAAATCATAGATCATGTTTGATTTATCAGAAGACTACAAGCCTCGCCGCATTGAAAGCGCTCGTCTATGGAACGTCGTCGAATTTCGCAAAAAGAAAAACCGACCGAAACTTTTCGATTTGATCCAAATTAAATATAATGGCTAATATTTGAATACATAAATTATTTATAAAGTAACTCGTCGCATCCGAACATGAAAATTTATTCCCATTCTCTCAAACGTTGGCCTCGTTTTAAAATTCGACTTCGTACCTCATACTTGCTTATTATTTGATTTATTGCCTACAATTTTCATATGGGATAAAAGCAAATAGTTATTTAATAACTTGAAATATGAAAAATATTTTTATTAATAAGTTATTTGCCAAGTGCGCGGCGTTATTGCACCCATATGCAATTTAGGCTTGTATTAAAAACGGGTGTATGGATATACGAGAGTCATCCAGAAAGTAATTCACGCGAACAAATTTATTCAATCCTACATAAATGCTTATGATCCTAGACAAAGAAATCCAGTGGTGTCAGGTTTGGATATCATGTGAGCCACGGAATAGGACACGTCCCCAGGTAAAGAAATCCAGTGGTGTCAGATCTGGAGACCGTGCGAGCCACATAATAGGCCAGCGTCTTCAGAAAAATAAATCCATGTGGTGTCAGATCTGGAGATTGCAAGCTACGGAATAATTTCCTTCCTTTGCAAAAATGAAAGAGGAAATGATATTTCAGACATCTATAGCTGAAATAAGGAAAAGGTGTCGTGGGTACATACAAAATATAGCGTGGATGATTCACCATCCACACGCAATGGCGCTGTTAATCTGAACAGATATAATTCCCCAGATTAGCAGCAAAATCTTCCATCTTTCTTTAGGTGCAATGTGTTATTTTAACAGCGTTATTTTCTTTGGCACTGCGGGGACATTACGCTTGTAATACCAATCGATCTCTTCTTGCTCGTACACCATTGCCGGTTGGATGGTGACGCGCAAGAGGCGGGAGTCTGGAAGATTCCTCGGTTTACCTTGGCTGCGGAAAGACGTCCTTCCCGCAGCCAGATCTCTCGCTCGTGTTGAATAAAGAGTTATACAGAGAAGAGAGTTTTCTTGTTCGACGCCCGTCCACTTCCATCCATCCATCTGGCTCCGGGTGTGTGTCAAACTCCACGATGCACACCCTTAAAGTCCCACTAATGTGGGTAATGGTCGAATCCCTGGGGTAATGATGTGGAGTACAGGCTAACGTAATTTGCCTCGATGGTGGCTCATCTAACGTTGCTGGGAGAGCCCTGCTAACATGAGTCGTGGTACGGAGCTCACCCTGTGCTGCGTACCCACAAAGTGGAATGTGGAACTACTGATTACAGAAGTGAGTGGAGTCTGTGCAAAAGGTACACCACTATCCTCAATCTGTTTCGATAGACAGGGGAGAACTAGCTATAGATGGTTCGAACGGCGACTCGTCTCCGTGGATTTAGTACTAAGAATAGTTGAACCGATACGAGTATCACGGGGAAGGGGTTGAAGTCCCTGCAGTTTGGATTTTACCTTTTTGCTGCCCCCTTCAATCCGACGTTGGACTTGTGGGGGCAGTGAACTCGTAAATAGTTATCCTTTGATCTTAGCATAACCTTGTCCATCAAATTTCTTGTTTCCTTCCATCCAGCATACCTCCGGGTACATGCAAAATTGGAAGCTGTTCTCCCCGTAGGAGCCTCGCCATCTCTGGAAGTATCTCTACATCGTGTTCCCAAAGAAAAAACGAACAAGTACGCTATCGCGATCATTCCAACGAGCACGTAGGAGCGGGGAGCCGCCCTGGGACTCTACGTTTCACTGGTGTCAGAATCGGCGAGTATTTTCTTAACCGCGACCCTGGCAAACTGGTATCTATTCAAGTTTAATGACTTGTTGAATGATTCGTATGACATTTAGCATATCGCTGTGAAACTGTGTGAAACATAGCAAAAGACCCCTTAACCCACCAAAAAAATTGTGTCAATCCGTATGTCAAACACCTTTATATATTACATTTATTAAAAGCCATTAAATTAATATATTTTACGCCAAAATTTGAACATTTTTGTATGATAAATCATATTTTAGAAATAATTGCATAACCAAAATTTTGCGAAATCTTTCATATTTGCATGATTTTTTTTGTAAATAAGGTGTTTTTTTCGGGAAGAATTGCAAATTACTTTATCTGCGCAATAAAGCAGAGCGAGGGTCAGGTATGAAATCGTAATTTCCATAAAATGAAACTTTTATTGGACCGTAAAGTGAGAATCTGTTGAGGAGGGTGAGAGTGCTCCACTGAGGGTGTGACGGGTTGGTCGCGTGCAGATTTGACGTTCTTATCGCGATCAGCTTCGAGAGCAGCTTCCCCCGAAGTACGCCGACGCATAAAACAAACCTAATCTCGTTTTATGCATCCGAAATCTCAAAATATTAACCCAACCATCCCGAACGGTACAACCCTTCTAAGTGGTACGATTTACATCATCGGTTCGTCATATGAAAAGAGTCCCTTGAATCATTTACTGGAAGGTTCAACAGCTTTTGCAACAGGAGTTAACCACTTGTAGGTTAGCAGTTGTACAGGTATACATTTGTATATACATTTGTATGTCCGCCATTTATCGTCGGTATAAATCCATTTATCTCTCAGGACCGCTCAGCATGTATAAATCTTGTATATAAATAAATAAATACTGTTGATCGCTACATTTAAACGCATTTCAATAAGAAAGCATATATTCGAATCATATTATTATTGTTTTGTTGCATATATCATTTAAGGACGTCTGCTCTTTGATTCCTCATTTCTAAGAAGCGATTACACATAAGTTCAAAAGTTCGTCCCCGTACACACAGAGAGCTCATCTTGATTATATACTCCGGCTAACAAATGTAGGAAGAGCAGTTTAATAATTGACTCATTATCTGGATTGCCTGCAAGCCAGTATCATCGCTCAAAAAAAAGGAACAACCATACTGGGATTCAAATGAGCTTTTGCGCTCATTTCCGCAGCACATTAGCATTAAAATTGAATCAATTCACTCTATATGCGTCCTTTCGAGCATCATTCGCCATAAAGCCTTGCTTTTAGTACCGCTACTATCAGGCTACTAAAAATATTCATTAGATTTTTTTCGCCTTCTAGGGCGTTGAGTCAGCTCATGTCTTTTGCATGTCGTAAAGTACACTACATTCGCGGTCTGTCCACGCAATTCAAGCATCGATTAAAAACGTCGACTGTAATTAAAATAATACCCCAGGCTGCACATGAAAACAAGGGATGAAAATATATGCAAACTCCAAGCGATCGACATTGATTTAATTGGCCCAACAGCGTTTTTAATTGGGTGCTTTTATACGGCATCGAAAAAATATCATCCCACGTTTGAGTTGTGTGGACATAAGAGCTCCAGCATTTTCCAGTAGACCAGCATGAAATATCTGCATATCAGTGCTAAATTAATTTTATAGCTACATAGTCCCGTATTGAAAAACAAATGGGATTAAAGAAGTGGGATTTGGAAATATGTTTTTTTAAAATATTATATTCATTGTAATTTATCCCAATCGTGGCTTTGTTTAATAAATTAACACGTTTATCACATAATAGATATCATTAAAATACTTCCTATATTTTTTTCTATAAGATTACTGTCAACCTTTCTATAGCGTCCTCTTCTATAGAGCTTTTTCCATTCCTTCTGCACGCATGTCACCTGCGCTTGTTAGCAAACTAAACGCATACAATTTTTTTTATGGGCGCCTAACTTTCTATAGCCTATTCTCGTTAATCCAATATATAAAAATGAATATCTGTTTGTTCGTATGTAATGAGCTGCCATACCGTTCATCAGATTGCGATAAAACTTCGTCCACTTATTGCTAAGGATTGTGCACGAGTAACATAAGCATAGTCTAATACATAAAATCAATGCTTGTTTGTCTGTATTTGAATGCGCTGCCATACAGTTCATCCGATTGCGATAAAACTTTGTCAACTTATTGTTTAAACTTGCAGAAATAACATAGGCATAGTAATATACTGTTTGTGTGCGCAGTTTGTTATGCCGGGTTTATTACTAGTAATGCATAAAATAATAAATAAATCATGTTAGATCTCACAATATTATTCATCTATTTTGCATCATGCACCATTAAACATATATTATTAGCATGCGTATAAATTTAAAATATAGTTCCTAAGTATAAAGTGTTCCTAAGTATTTCAACATTAAAAAAAAAAATCTTTAAATCGTCATACCTTTTCAATATTTGGTTTTAATAGCACGAAATAGCTGTTTTTTAATTTGTAGTGTATTTTTGCACGTCCCTATACAAACAAAAAACAGTGGTGTCAGATCTGGCGACCGTGCGAGCCACGAAATATAGTCTTAGTATAAATAATTAATTTACATGACAGAGGTGTCCATAAAAGAAAGTTGAAATTTTAGGTTTTTTTACAAAATGTTGAAAAAGATTTATGTTAAGGCAACCCTGACACTTACAGCATATGAACTATGTATGAACCGAAACAAAGTTGTTCTCAAAAAAAAATGTTTGGTCTATGTACCAAACAACCTGTATAAGAGAGTCTAGGCCTTACGCCATTTACATCTGTCTCAAGTATCCTTCCTCCAGTCATCGAGACTCAGGCCTTCGACATCCATGTTAATTTGATCAGTCCAGCACCGTCAAAGTTTTTCGACGAGACTGTTATAATTTAGCAGGGTCGTAACTAGGGCGTGGCAAAGCAGGCGCCTGCCACGGGCGCAACCGAGCTTGGGGCGCAAAACGCAGGATACCGACCTGATATATATCAGTTATTTAAATACTAGTTCGATTTGATGATCGCGTGAGTCCCCATTTTCGTATAACACCATCAATATGACTAATAAAATTCCTTTCTGCTGAGACACGAACTAAAACTCCCAAAATTCCCGATTTCCCGACAAATTATTTATTTCCGTCGCTGCGGATGAATATTTGTATACTATAATACTTTTATGTAATTCGTAATTATATTACAAAGGAATACAAAAATTTTGAACCCCGTAGCTATTATATTTCATATCGATATTTCCATTATTAGAGTCGAGGTGTAGTAAATACACCACCGGTAGGGAAAGGTTAATATAGTAATTTTAAAAACATATATGTATACATAGATTAGATAGTTACTGCCCTTAGGCATCGCCTAACCTTGCCAATTAGTAGTTACGCCACTGTTTCCAAGCGTCCAGATTTAGGCGAGAATGTCTCAATTTAATAGCCTTCAACACGCTGGTGAGGTGTACGATTTCTGTTAGATAAAAATTTTAATCCCGAATTTTTCGGGATTAAGTTTACTAATCTCGGGATTCATAAGCACCAAAAACTATCCGGGATCCCGGGATCCGAATTTCCAAATAAAATTTCCAAGGTGTAAGCTAAATATTTAATACATTATTTGACAGAATTATATCTCGTATCTAAAAATATTGATAGAACCAGATAAATTCAATGATTTTTTCTGGAAAATGTATGTTGTTTATGTTTCTTCGCTTAATAGCCCCACGCCATTATGAGCATTTCCCGAGGAGGACGTTAAAAATAGGGCTGGATTTGAATGCGTGCCTCATGAGCGACGGCGTATCCTCATATTTATGTTCAATTTCTTCCGGTTTGTCACATATAGGAATCAATCGCTGGTTTTCATTAAAATAACGCGGATGAGTAAACCTACTTTGAAAATGTTGAGCCTTTATTACTGCGCCTCGGGCCGCGCTTTTCCCCCCCATTTTCTTTTTCGAGTTGAATTTTTGCGTGACTCGTGCCTCATTATTTCTTCGGAGGTGGGCGTCGCCATCATACCATACGAGCGAGATGAGTTGACGGGACCCAACTGTTAATTAAAATTTGACACGTTTGTCAACTTGTAATTTGGGCTGGCAATTACGTCAGGCCTGCGTCCTTGGCCGTTCTTGAGGTGACACCGGACTCGTCTCCGGCCAGAGGGCAGATCCCTGGGCCCCAACCCTCGCCCGACGGGGAGGGTCCGGTCTAATTCGGGTTTACCCAATCCGTGACGGTAATTACGTAGACCTGGCCCGATCGAATTAGCAACTAATTGAGATGGTATCCGTTGCCCTTACAATCCTGGATATTCACTTGTAAACGGCCAACAACTGGATACATTGAATTTTAAACTACAACGAAGATCGATACGGATCACTACTACAAAATTTATGCACAAGAAGTACATACATTATGACTATTAATGGATGTTTAACTAGAATTACCTGTCGTGTTTCCGTAGGAACGCTCCGAACGATTTCAAAACAGTCATCTCACTTTACTTTAATACATTACAGTTCTATTACCTTTATCCATTTATCCGGAATCCTCATAATGCCTTCTTGCAAAAATTTCCCAGGTTTGTTAGCAAAATATTGATCAAGGTATATTTTTATATCATTTTTTGAATTAAATTTTTTAAAAGAAATAAATAATAATCTGAAGGAGCAATGTCCAGAGAGTATGAAGGTTGAGGCAAAACATCCCAGTCAAATGATAATAATTTATTTCTGACGAGCAAAGACACATGAGGCCTGGCGTTATCGTGATGAAAAACAACCCCTCGTCTGTTTGCTAATTCTGGCCATTTTCTGGCAATTGAATCCTTTAGATTGTCTAGTTGGGAACAATATTTTGTTGAATTGATCTTTCACCTTGCTGAAGTAGCTCATAATAAACTACCCCCTTCCAGTCCCACCAAATACATAGCAAAACTTTTTTTGGATGTAGGCCAGGTTTAGCTACAGTTAAAGCTTCTGTACCCTTGGTCCAAGACCGTTTATGTTGGATATTCTCATAGAGTATCCAACTTTCATCTTCATTGACAAGTCTCTTCAAAAAAGGTTGAATATTATGTCATTGGAGAAGAAGATCGCATGTTTAAATACGCTGTCTAGTTTATTTGAGTCAATCAGTTCATGTGGAAGCCACACATCTGAACGATTGATGTAGCCCAATTTTGTCAGATAATTATGGATGGATGTTCATGAATTTTCTAACTTGTTAGCTATTTCGCGAACAGTATATCGCGGGTTTTCTTCAACCATGGCTATGATTAGATCTGTGTTCATTTGCGAAAGAAACTTATGGGGCAACCTAATAATATTAACCTGTTGAGGAGCGAGCAAATTTAAAATCGATGAAGTTGTTGATGTCATAATCGCTTTACGCCGATTACTTTCTGTCAGCTCCTAATCAGCGTAAGACAATCTTCAATTGTAAATGAACACTTGATAGTGAATACAAGACCACGTCATTTCTTTACATAAACAATGCACAAAAAATCGATTCATTTGCTCCTCCTTTAGAAGGAAATGATAATTGAACAAAGACTCATTCAACACGCAGAGAAGAACGGCAAGCAGTTAAATAAACAAACACTCTCGATAACACACAATATTCGGTCGTTTCTTTGATCGAAATCATTATAAGTCGATAAATTCGGGCTTAACGATCTATACAATCATGCGATGCATGTGAGGAAGCTATCCGTCTCAGTCTCCCGAACTGCGCTAAGTTCTCTCTTTCTCTGTCTGTCTCCGAGCTTCAATGTGCAAGAGTGCACTTTTTGGGACATGAGAATTCGAACATACATGTATGTCGATGCTCCCCAACAGCTATTATTATGATTTTATAATATCTTTGATCCAGTCCATGAACCGAGGCGTTATATCATGAATGGAATATCTTTATCATTAAAGTCTTCTTAAAACTCTCGCCGAAGAAGATGACAACTTCATTAATTTCTGAAAATAATGACGATATTTGATGTTATTCATTGAATAACACAATCTTGGTCAAAAGTAACGTCAGTAGCACTTCCTTGCATGGAAACAGATTTAATGCATTATGTTATAGTAGATAATACAATTAAGTTGATAACACTTAGTCTGGTTGACGCTGTATTACATTTAAATGCATAATTCATAACTGTAAATTATACAATGAATAAATTAATTTATATTTTATCCATAGCAGAATTGTCATTGCTGGTCAACTAAATGTGTCATTATATTTACATACGCTTCCCGTAGCATTTATCCAGTTAAATCATTTTATCTTATGGTAACACACCCGTATTAACATGGAGAATGATTGCGTAAGTTATTGCCCTCCTAGAAATACCATATAATCAATACTTCAATCCACTTTTAGATGCATAAGCTTAATCACAAGCTTGAGTATTTATAAACATAAAACTGGAGAGCGCTCATAAGTTGTCCTGTCTTTAGCACAAGAAGGATTACCCTCGCCAATGGCACTACTTTTGAGCATAGATCGTAAAACTCAAAACGAATTTGTCGCCACACCAGGAATCAAAAAACAAACTAAAAGTCTCAAAGCTAATTAAGCCCATCGCATATATACGGCATCGGTGAACATGGCGTCCTGATGGCGACATGTCATAAAAATTCGCCCTCGACCGCGTCTGGGGCTGCAAAAAATGCATACAGCCGGGCCGAATGCAATAAAAGCAAATTAAAAAATGTCATTCGACATTTCCATATGGTTCTTTTTTAACGCTTCCCGACGCCATAAACAAACTATCTGGGAGCGATTCAAATTAGCCGACCGATGGGAATGAATATGGGAATGATGATACATGCGCTCGTCTTTTTGGTTTGGAATAAAGTCGCATTAGCGCAGGATGCTCACATAGGTGGCTGATGACCAACATACATTTTTTGAAATGATTTGGAAATTATACAAACATTTATTTCCCGCTAAAATGAAGCTTTTTGCAACAATATATTAGATTGTTCAGTTAGAAATGTCGTTTTTATCATACTTACTTTTTGATCATGAGTTGTGTCTCAGCCATCCCTTTGACAACACGTATTGTAATTTTTTTTAGTCGACTAACATCTGGAGAACGTTATTTTCTATCAATTTTTTTTTCAAACCGTGTTTCAGGATGGTGGATTTTGTCCCGAACAAACAATTTACGCAAAATTGCGTACTGTATGAATATCTTCAATAAATCAATGCAATTAAAAATATTTGTGATACACCTGTAGACTCTATAAATGTCAATGCCAGAGATGGTTTAAACAATTTAAAAGTAAAAAAAAATAGTTTAGAAAATAAGGTCCGATGTGAAAGTCACTGCCTGTATTCTAGGACTTTATATTTTAAATCTGAGTAGGGAAAAAATGTAGAAACAAAATGTCGAGCCAGACTCGACATATGACCGCAAAGAGTTAATATATGTAATTTTTAATAAACATATCTTTATACAACGACCCCTTGAGCGCAGAGAGGTTTAAAATCATTACGTATGAATTCATACAATTTTTAATATATTCAAATTTAATCTACCCTTGAATACCAAGTCAAAATTTCAGCTCCTCAAACGGTATGCAAATTTTTAAGAATCGCTTAAATTTTCATTTTGATATGTATGTATGTATAAAAAAATATAAATTGAATTCAACTTTCACTGAAGATCGCCATTAAGAATAACGTAAAACATGCTAAAAATTTATTAGGGGCGTCGAAAAGTATTCGCGTATTTTGAGACTTTGTGTTTGAACTCACGAAAATATCTTAATAAGTTATTAAGAACGTTCACCCAGTGGCCACCTAGATCAGTGTTTCCTAACCTTTTTAGTCTCGTTACCCCTATAGCCTATCAGGGAAACTGATTTTACCCCCCTTTAAAATTTTGTTGAAGAAAACAACATATATAATACATACAAATAGCCTTTATTTATCATGAAATTGCACAAAACTATAGGAAATTACAATTTTAACATACTTTCTTCATTAATTTAACCCCTTAAGCGGGTATGACGTATATATCCGTCAAGACCAAAGTCCATGCAAAGTGGGTATGACGGATATATCCGCATTGTGAAAGTTAAGCAAACCTCAATAGAAAATGACGGATATGTCCGATTGGATTGTTGCGTACGTTAAATGTAAGAATGATTCATCTCGGGAACTGACTTGTTCGAGCTTGATGATATACTATTTTCGTATACTAGATATGATGCGAAAAGATCGAAAAGGCGAAAAGATCGCGTCACTATGGATGACACTTTTAACAATGAATCAAAACGTTGAAGGGGTTAATGATGGTTAATGTGAAAGTTGAAATTGTTTTGCATTTGCAAGTTTTTTTTAATTTTAGATTTAGTCCAATTGCGAACGCTTTTTTTTTAAGAAATCAAAAATCGAATTTTTTACCTGCCAACTCCTTGTGAACATTCTCAAAATGTTCTTTAAGTTTGCTCGGTTTCATGTTCTCTGTACCAAGAACTTTATTACATATAACACACTGAGGCTTTTCCATATTCCTGTCAACAATATTCGTGAAACCCCATTGTAGAAATGCTTCTTTATACAAGCGCTTTTTTCCAGAAGAAGAAGTCATTTCACTTAAAATACACAAATGCGAAAGTGCAAATTAGTGCTCGAGTAAATTGAAACTGTATCGTCTCCGTCTCTCGTCTCTTCATCCCTCTCCTTGCGAGAAAGATTACTAGAAAGGCATTAGAACACAGTGAGAGACTTCTTGGAAGAGAGTGCAAGCCATATGACGCTCATCTGTCATTTTATTATTATATCTACATACTGAAAATGAATATTGCCATTACCCCCGCAGAAAAGCCGTTTTACCCCTCGGGGGGTAATTCCCCCCAGGTTAGGAACCACTGACCTAGATGAACGTGTTGAAGGGCTCTTTCGCAACCATCTCGATAGGGATGTAAAGACTGAATATTTTTCCTCGGGAGATAATGAATACTACTCTAGACGACCTTGTTAATTCTACTGGGAAGGGCTTTCTGGAGTACAAAGAGTCCAGTCCCTCCTTTCTTCGTAAGGGCGCTCCCGAGCTAGGGTGAAGTCCTACGTGACACAAAAATGCATCTCGGAATCGCTCCTGCACCAACAGATGGTATATCTCCGCCCACGTGGAAATTACCCTTTTTGCGCATGGGCACTATTTATTGTTATTTGGGCACCAAATTGAAAGGTGCTGATTTGATTAAAAAAAAATTACAGTAAATACATTATTTTTTAATACTAGGTTGTCCCATAAGTTCCTTTCGCAAATGAACACAGATCTAATCATAGCCATGCTACATCAATCGTTCAGATGTGTGGCTTCCTCATGAACTGATTGACTCAAATAAACTTCAGCGTATTTAAACATGCGATCTTCTTCTCCAACGTCATAATAGCCAAACTTTTTTGAAGAGATTTGTCACTGGAGATGAAAGTTGGATACTCTATGAGAATATCCAACGTAAACGGTCTTGGACCAAGGGTATAGAAGATTAAACTCTAGCTAAACCTGGTCTAAATCCAAAAAAAGTTTTGCTATGCATTTGGTGGGACTGGAAGGGGGTAGTTTATTATAAGCTACTTCAGCAAGGTGAAATGATCATTTCAACAAAATATATTTTTTCCAACTAGATAATCTAAAGTATGCAATTGCCAGAAAATGTCAAGAATTAGTGAACAGACGAGGCGTTGTTGTTCATCACGATAACGCCAGGCCTCATGTGTCTTTGATCGTCAGAAATAAATTATCATCATTTGACTGGGATGTTTTACCTCAACTTCCATACTTTCCGGACATTGCCCCTTCAGATTATAATTTATATCTTTCATTGTAAAATATTTTACGTGGTAAAAATTTTAATTCAAAAAATAATATAAAAATGTACTTTGATCAATATTTTGCCAACAAACCTGGGAAATTTTGGCAAGAAGGCATTATGAGGCTTCCGGAAAGATGGAGAAAGGTAATTGAACTGAATGGATCATATATTATTCGATAAATTTTGATGTAATACAAATTATTGTTCATTTTTTCTTAATATGAAAACGAAAGAAACTTATGGGACACCTAATAATATCCTTGAACTTGATATCGATCATAAAATATATGTAGCAAATTTTGTATGTTTGTGTTTAAAGCTCTTTTTTTATGCTCCACCTATAAAGCCATATATATTTTCAATATATTAATACCTCTCGCTATTTATTTTTTAGGGTAATTAATTCAATTTTGCCATAAATTTTCAAAATGGAATTCGGACATTTTCCAGGGGCATGAACAATTACAATCCAATTATCTAGAGAGGGATTACCGATAATGTGTCATGCCTAATGAGTAAATCTATTTATTCGTTAATTATTTGGACGGACGTTATTGGAGGATTGTGTGAAATTAAATGACAATAATCTCATAAAAGGGGAAAAATTCAATCATTGCGATTTTTCAATGAATCATTTTTTTTGTATTGGGGCATTCCACATGAACGTTCGGAATTCATAGAGGATAACTACAACTTTATAATTTTAACAATATACAATTTATTCGATCAAAATAAGCTCAATTAGCTTCAATAGACTTTTATTGTTGAAATAATTTTTTATTGGTGAAAAATATGAAAATTTGTTGAAAAGACATTTGGTAAATGACGACAATACTATTCAGCTGCAATGGTTTATCTTGGTTTATCAATACACCTACAAACACCTCAGTTTTTGGTTTTCAAACAATTCGTACGAAATTCACTTATCCAGCTTTTTAAGCTTTGTTGATATATAAATCCACTTTTCCCTCAGGGCCGCGCAGCGTTGATAAAACTTGTATGTCAATAAATGAACCTTAACACTGTTGATATTGTTAGTGTTTTGTATTATACGATATTCATTCATTTTGTCGTCATCTATTGATGATTCTATTTTTTATCACAAACGTAGGGATAAAAGACGCTTCTCTGTCTGTATCCGATTCACTATTCTCTGCTTTCAATGTGTGAGAATTCTCTCGACGGGATCCGAATGTTCATGTGATACGCCCTAAATATCGTTTCAAAATCTTTAATATCAAAATGATAAATTTTGTATATGCATTAATGAAGCTATTTTAGTGAATGCCTTGCATTATTTTAATCCAATTAGAATGTTTTAAGCTCGAAACGTATTTTGCTACAGTGGGTATCGCAAAAAGAGCAATTATTATAATCTTTGCAATCCGATTGTGGATCGTGTGTTGGTCGTGACGTCGCTCTGCAGTATTCCTGGAATTTTCATTGGCAGCATCATGTCGAGTGGAATTAAGGGTTGCTCCATTGGCCTGTCAATACTGTTGAGCATCAATGGACCAGCCGGGATAATGGGTAGGCCAGCCGAAGTCATGGGATTCGTGTGGCGAGTGAAAAGCCAATTTTAACTACAACTTCCGCCGTACTCCTTCGTACGACTGCGTAACAGTCGCAAAATTGCGAAAGATCTTCGCCTGCAATATATCGGTCATAAAGTCGAGAGAGTTTTACATCCGCATTTAAACGGCATCAATCCTCAAATCATAATCTTAAAAATACAACGACGAAAATGAATGATGCCGAGTCAGCATTGAGATAAGACGTGTCTGCATTTATGCTGCATAAAGTGGCGTCCCTGCACTTTCTGCGAGCGCATCTGGCGATGAATGTCGTCGTAACGACGTAAAGTGAAGCCGTAAATGTTTTGATGTTGGCTTGTTTTGCTGCAATTTCAGTAAACGGTATATGAATGAAAATTCAAATTTGAGCCCCGCAAGCGATGCTGATCGTCTTCGGGGGGAATACAATGGCCGCAGTAAAGATTGATGCGTTTGTCGTTCTTGTTTTGGTGGCGGCTTCGTTTAAAAATCGATAAAAAGAATGAGTTTCTGATTAAAGTTCTGGCCTCAAGTTCCGCATTTGAAGTTTCACCTTTAATCTCGAGTCGATCATTAGCGGAGTAATAATGTCGACAAGTCGTGACCGGGCAGTAATGAGTCGTCAACATTATCAACTACCGAGTGATTCAACAGGCCGGGAAGAAGTGGGCGAAGAAGATGGGAGTGAAGGTACTTTACATATTCATAACCGACCCGAAACACATTTCGTATTATAATATTTTTTATAATTTATTCAAATTTATTGCCGCTTAATCATCATTTATTGATGCTGCGGTTGTGTCCCATAACATGACAATGAACCCCGAAGAAGTCTCACTTTCATTCCGAAAACGCACTACACTAAAAAATTCAAATATTATTTTGAAAATATTCCCGAAGCAACATTAAACATCATCGAGTGCTTCGTCATTTAATCTGGATCTGATTTTGGTAGCCAAAAAACCTGCTGCTGAAAATGCACACTCAGCCTCAACTCTCGTTGGAGGTATCGTCATCAGATATTTAAACGCTACTTCGAATTGATGACCGCATGAGCCCCCATTTTCGTATAAAACTATCAATGTGACTGATAAAATTCCTATCTGCTGAGGTACGGACTAAAACTCGCAAAATTCCCGATTCCCGACAAATTATTTATTACCGTCGCCGCAGATGAATACTTATATACTATAATACTTTGATGTGATTCGTAATTATATTACGGAGGAATTCAAAAATTCTGAAGCCCGTATCTATTATATTTCATATCGATATTCCCATTATTAGAGTCGAAGTGTAGTAAATACATCATCGGTAGAGAAAGATTGATATAACAATTTGAAAAACATATATGTACTCTATATCAACAAATTTGAAAATATGTCCGAAGCAACATTAAACATTGAGTGCTTCGTCATTTAGTCTGCATCTGATTTTGGTAGCCAGGCAACCTGCTGCTGAAAATGCACACTCAGCCTCCACACTCGTTGGAGGTATCGTCATCAGATATTTAAACGCTACTTCGAATTGATGACCGCATGAGCCCCCATTTTCGTATAAAACTAACAATGTGACTGATAAAATTCCTATCTGCTGAGGCACGGACTAAAACTCGCAAAATTCCCGATTCCCGACAAAGTATTTATTTCCGTCGCCTCAGATCAATACTTATATACTATAATACTTGGATGTGATTCGAAATTATATTACGGAGGAATACAAAAATTTTGAACCCCGTATCTATTATATTTCATATCGATATTCCCATTATTAGAGTCGTGGTGTAGTAAATACATCACCGGTGGAGAAAGGTTGATATAACAATTTGAAAAACATATATGTACTATATATATGTATACATAGATTAAGTTACGCCACTGTTTGTAAGCGTCCAAATTTCGGCAGGAATGTCTCGATTTAGTAGCCTTCATTGTGTTGGTGAGGTGTACGATTTCTGTTACATAAAAATTTTAGTCCCGCAGAAAGGGGTTACATTCATTTCGTCTGTATCATGAATTCACTTTCTCGCTCACTCGATATTGAAGGTACCATGATTTGTGAGTTTTATTTAGAACGCTCACCCAGCGAGCCACTTTAATGAATGTGTCGAAGGCAATTGCAACCGTCTCGATAGAGAGTGTAGGAGATTTGTAAAGATTGAGTAGTTTACCTCAGAATACAGTGAAAAACTACTCGAGGCAATCTTATTGAATTTACTGGAAATGGGTACAAAGAGTCCAGTCTCCCTATTCTTCAAATGGCGTTGCTGGACTGGGGATATCAAAGTGAATTCGAGACTGGATGGTTTCCAATTTCGGGTTGACTCTCCCAATTCGGTGACTTCAAAGCAATATATAATAGAAGGCACTGGAAGATAATATTGTTATTGTTGCGAAGTGGAATTCATCGTCTATCCTTCTTCCAAACCGTCTCTTTGCTATTCTTCTCGTGTTTGTTCTATTCATTAAGCCGTTGTGCTCTAGCAATATACTCATGATCTTTATAAAAATATATGCTTTTATAAAAATTGATGTTGTCGTTCATTTTCACAATACTTTTCTTCAATTTATATTGAGTAACTCATTCCGGTCGGGTCGCGCGAATACACGTACTCTATAATTTATTTGGATTTGGCATTTTGGATTTGGCATTTTGAGATGCCCTTGGAGCAATTTAAGTTTGAAATCCCTAAAACCATTCGGTCCTCGATAAACGCGGTTTCCTCTTACGATTTCGTTATTACGCGGAACCAGAGTAGATAAAGACCTATATAAATATTTTTTTTCAGTTGAAGGTTCCAATCATGATTTCTACATTCTGAATAAAGTGAAATCGTATATTTCAACGGGTGAACAATTTTTAGATAACTTTAACCACATGCGGCCGCGAGTTTGACAGCTTTGATGTACAAAACATTCTAGATCTTGTTTTGGATCAGAGATTTTGACTTTAAGGTCTTAATGCCTCCCTGAGTCTGTATTGCTTAACCGTTTATGGTCAGCATTGACTTTTTTTTACATAGTTGACGAAGAACTTATATATAATAATATAGCACCTTTTATAAAATTGTATTTAAAGCTAATTATTTAGATTATTAGCTATTCTAGAGGATTGTATCATATAATATTATTGTATGAGGGATATATTCCGCTAAGTAATACATTAATAGCTAAGGCTTACCAATCTATACCTTATTGCTGAAACTAATTTGGATACATAAGCTTACATTGTTGAATGATATAATATAAGGTTGTGAACATGTTAATATTAAATAGTTCTAATAAACATGTACAACAAATAATACTAAATTTAAATTGACATTATATTAATTTGAATTATTTTCTTAAATTACAAACGAGATAAAATTATATAATTCCGCACAAAACTATGCATATGCACAAAATATGTTTATCTAGTTTATTGAACGCTGCTGTTATATATATATTAAAAATTTAAATAAATTAATAAAATCAGAAGCATATTTTGAAAGTTCTTCGATACTTGCATGGACTGCAGTTGACATTTAATGCGAAGCATAGCGGACTGGAATGTGTTGATAAAAAACGAATCGCTTTGGAAGTCTCCATGGACGTGGATTAGGTATTTGAGTTGGGTTGAATTTAATAATGGAAATTAGGTTTTGGGGAAAATAGTAACATAGATATGGGCTAGGTAAGATTTTAAATTTTTGGTCCATGCAGATTTATGTGGCATCATTAGTATCTTGTATATATAGTTTTTCAGTTAATAAATAACTATTTTCATGGTTAAAATTCTAATATTACTTTCTGAAACAAGATGAAGTACATTACGATTAACTGTTGGTACGAGGGCGACTCAAATATAACAGAAACTGTACACCTCACCAGCCCGTCGAAGGCTACTAAATCGAGACATACTCGTCGAAATCTGGACGCTTGGAAACAATGGCATAACTATTAATTGGCGAACTAAGGCGACGCCTAGGGACAGTAACTGTCTAATCTATGTATATATATATAGAGTACATATATGTTTTTCAAATTGTTATATATTAACTTTTCCCTACCGGTGATGTATTTACTACACCTCGACTCTAATAATGCGAATATCGATATGAAATATAATAGATACGGGGTTCAAAATTTTTGTATTCGTTTGTAATATAATTACGAATCGCATCAAAGTATTATAGTATATAAATATTCATCTGCAGCGACGGAAAAAAATATTTTGTCGGGAAATCGGGAATTTTGCGAGTTTTAATCCGTGTCTCGGCAGATAGGAATTTTATCAGTCGCATTGATGGTATTATACGAAAATCGGGGCTCACGCGGTCATCAACTCGAACTATCATTTAAATATCTGATGACGATACCTCCAACGAGGGTGGAGGCTGAGTGTGCATTTTCAGCAGCAGGTTGCCTGGCTACCAAAATCGGATGAAGACTAAATGACGAAGCACTCGATGTTTAATGTTGTTTCGGGAATATTTTCAAATTTGTTGATTTTTTTTGATCAATGTAATTTTTTAAACTATTAAAAATCCCGGTCCTGGGATCGAAATTTTGGGTCGGGATTGGATTCCCTATTAGTGATATGTATATAAAATACAAATTGATTATCTTATTTTTCTATATAGTTTCCTTCATAACAGTGAAGAAAAATAAAATACTCAATTTGTATTTTTTTTTAAATTTGTACAGAAAAATTCCGGGCTATATTTGAATCGCTCTCGTATAGAGGATTTTTATTATGAAAAATCAAATCTATATGATGAATATCAATATTTCCACTAGATCTTCTCAATTCATATTAGATTTGAAATCTTGGTTCTTAAAAAGTAAATACTGGGATTATTAACAAAGTTGGGCATGGCTATCTATATTATAAAAAATATATTTTAAAAGTGAATATGATTAAGATTTTTTTTTCATAAATTGAATGTCAAATGAATCTTTCTCTAGTCTAAGTGCTAATTTTAGACGAGTTTAGCAAAACATCGTTTAAATTAAGCGAATCGAAAGGTTCGCGCATAAAATTTTAGTATTCGCATTAAGGTTCGGCCGCATCCACTCAACGTAAATTGTCTAGGCATATTAATTACTTAAATCCTTTCATAGACTACACCACTGGCGGAGGGGATTCAAATCACCTTTCGCTTTCGCATAAATCCCACTTTAATGTGGTACCATTCATTATCCTAACCCTGTCGCAGTCAACTTTGAGCCGGGATCATCGTCATTCTTGTAAGGCATTATGCGGTCCGTTTGGACCCCAATCGTACCCTTTTTGAGCGAAATGGGCCATGGATGACCATTTACTTGGCCATGGGCCGATGACCCAAAAAGGAAAGCTATGTCTTTGGTAAATACTTTGCTGTTGGCAATATAGCGCTGGATATAATGAATTATATCCAATTTCCTCCCCCGGGCTAAAACCGACCCAGACGTTGTTTGCTTTATGAAATTTGTAAGTTCGACGAAAAGACTGGAGATATTTTGTTACTCGCCCCGAAAGACACAATAAAACCCAATCGAGCGCGCACTTTTTAAATTGTAGCACACAAATTATTGTATCGGGAAAAAGTTATGCACAAAAAAATATATTTTTCCATAGCAAACTGATTCACAATAGTGAGCCATAAAATGAGCTCGGGTATCGACATTTAAAAAAAATTGCATCAAGTTCACAAGTACATATTATCCATAAAAAGTTACATTTATGGTTATTTTATTATCAGAGTTTAGGTTGCGTATACTAAATAGCAATTTTATATCATTTTGCAAAGAGTGCCGAAGAACTATGTTTTATCGACAATGTCTTGTATAATTTTAGCATGAATTTCAATAAAAAGCTTAATATGATTATTCATCAAAAGTAATACAATTTTTTCAATGCCGGTTTACATGGGTTTTTGAAATTTCAAAATATACATTATTTTTTTATGTAACAATACAATATATCAAAAATATTTTCCAAAATTTTCAAGTCAATCGGAGTAAAACTATAGGAGATAAAGCCTTTTTTCTGAAAGAGAAATTCCGGTCATTAGGTTCGACCGGCTGGGAGTTTAATCGCTTTTTTTCTCAAAAGTCGATGGACCCAATTTTACAAAAACGAATACACAGATCTTTCTGAAATTTTGCATACTTCCTCTAAATAAAATTGACTAATAGTGATTTTTTGATTACACCTTATTTTACAAGCCAATACACTTAGTTGGCCAAGCGTTTAATAATGAAGGAATATTATACGAGCCATCGAAGCGAGCGTGTCGAATAAAAATTGATATTTTTTTAGTATTAGTATACAATCTCAATTTATTAACAAATAGAAACACCAAAATTTATTAAAATGTGTAGACATTTTTGGATTCTTCAATATGTGCCCCTAGCATAATAGTTTTTAGGTTTTAAATTATTTTTTCCTACAAAAAACATAGCGACTCACCGGTGAGTCGATAGCATTTAAAGTATCAAGATGGTTGTAATTCGATATAAATATATAATACTAAACAGCAGTTTAGAGCTTCGTTCTTCAGGTATGGACTTTTCCCGATTTCGGGGTCTCCATGCCAAGATCCATTCATTCACACAAATATGTTTTGTGGATATGTTCGGGAATGACATCCGATCGCGAGGCACTCATTCGCCGTGCCAGCGGTCCGAAAAACGGACCGGTTGGGCACACAGACCTTGTGGTCACTCCATCCTCTTTTAGAGCTTTTAGCGACATTTTCGGTGATAAATTCATCCCGAATAATCCATGTTTCTTTGATATGAATCGACACAAAAACTCGGCTTTATTGCTGTGAAATATCGCCAGAGAACTTTGGAAAAATATCTTTTTTATCAACATAGTCTCTTTTTCGCTCTATACACTTTCCCAGAGATGATTAATAGATTCGATACCTTGAAGCATTGTCACTCAAATAAAAATGATTCCATGTGCATCCCAAATAACTGACATCCTCACAAGGACAGTTTGGGGTTTCTCCGATCTCGGAGTATCCATGCGGAGATCCGCTCATGGGCGCAGACCATGTTCTGTGGACATTCTCAGGCAAGGCGTTCGATCATTCGTCGTCTCAATGATCCGAGAAGCGGACCGGTTGAACACACGGACCTTGTGGCCCTTCCGTTTTGTTTTAGAGATTTTTTTTTGACATTTTGGTGACAAAATGCATACCCGAGACCTTCTATGATCTGTACGATCACGAAAGACCTTTCAGATGTTAATTTACATAGGTGGCTCGCGGCAAATGAGGTGACGAGCAAAATATAGCTAGTCTCTTAAAATCAGGTTTTGCACCTGGTTGTACATTTTTGTTGGGCATGCTCCCTAATGGCGTGACTACTAAACATCTCGGATCAGTGGAGGATCCCCGTGTTTCTTTATCTCAGATGTGAAGTGATGAAACCATGTTTCATCCATGGTTATAAATCGACGCAAAAAACATTGCTAAACACTCGATTGAAATAATCCTCATGACGCTTTTTTGTTCCATTGTGAGCAAACGCGGCACCCATCTTGCGCACAGCTTTATCGTGCCTAAAATTTCAGTCAATATGCGATCTACAGCACTTTTTGAAATGTTCAACATGTCTATTAGCTTGTGCATTTTTGGCGTAGTCTCCTCATTTGGTAGACCACTGCGATGTTCGTCTTGTATTGATGTTTTTCAATTTTTTTGTGCTTTCATCAGAAATACAAATATTATCGCGTTGAAAATCGTAATTTATACTAGTATTTAGCTGATGTTCTAAATGGCAAGTTGAATCGATTTTGGTCCATTTGTATGGCGAACAATGTTCAGTGGCTTTGTGGAGGCAGGTTACTTGGTCTGCTGCTTTGAATATCTCTTTGTGTTGACAGATATTGAAACGGCAGATAGCTCCAGGAGTTGGACAGTTAACTTGACGAAGGTTCTCAGATGAACCAACAGTTATGAAGACGTCACGAGGCGGTTAAATTTAATTGTACAGTTTTAACTGTGAACTTGACACTATTGTGCGCTATCAGCTAGCTGTCAGCTGATTGTCTCCGCAGACGTTGATACGAAGGCGATAATTAAGGAGATTGTCAAATGGATGTTTCGCAACTACGACTGAAATCAAATGTTGCCGGATGGCTGCTGTCAAAGCCGGCTGTCAAAATAATTCGCAGAATGTCCCATTGGATGCGCTTTTGAGGATTACTCGCGAGACGTAACTGTGATCGGCCAATTTACCTTTTATTACAAGATGTCCGGTCACGAATTTATTATCGAAATTTCACTGGAGAGCTTAATGCGTTTTATTCCATTTTTATCCGACCGGTCTTGGTTCGTTTAAAGCGACTGCTGTTAATATTTCATCCGACGTTAACACTTGACGCACGAAAATGAAATACCTCTTCGAATCGACTCTTCGGCTCCTCCGCTCTTGTCTTCGACTTCTGGAAGAAAAGAGATAGTGGGGTGGTTTCATTTTGGATGATATTTGAGCATTATCTCTTGCATATTGAATATACAATAATTGTTTTCCTTAAAAGGAACGCTGCTCGGATTATAACACTAAAAGTCGAATTGATATGCCACGTGCCAAAGAATACAATCAACCTGTTTATTAAAGGTAGTCCGATAAAATTCAAATTCAGACTATTAACCAGCTCCATTATATAATTATTATAACATATTTTAATTGAATAAAATAGAAGATATGTGAATTTCGCTATTGTAATTTGAGCTTCAGGTAGATTTGCCACTATCCAGAATATTTGAGCTCACAATAACCGAAAAGTAATCAAATATATTACATTTTTAGGTGCAGTAACGCAAATTGGTCTGAACGAGACGAAAAGTGAAACACCAAGCGTCAGTTGATCGAAAAGAGAGGGAGAATCGTTTGTAGTATCACCATCTATGAATAATTACGCGTTGCGCAACAGAGAATGCTACTTCTTGCCATCTTTCTTCAGTGACGAGATTAATAAGCTTTCTATCCAATTTAATAAATGTATTTCTAATGCAGAGAACAACGTAGAAAAAATATGAAATTCTATTTGTATTTATATATATCTCTGATATATAAAAATCAATGTTTGTTTGTTCGTATTTAATGCGCTGCCATACCGTTCATTTGATTGCAATAAAACTTTATCAATTTATTGTTTACATATGCGGGAATAACATAGGTATAGTAAAAATATTGTTTGTGTATGCAATTTGTTGTGAGAGACGTTTAGCGCATGCACCATATTGGTCTGGTGAAATGAAACTTAAGCCGTGGAACTTGGAAAGCAATAAACAACGTGATGCTTAAGCTTACTTAGATGAAATATAAGCTTACGTTTCTTTTCAAATAATTACAAAGCGCGTGTGGCATTGCAACGCAAGCCGGGTATTTGCTGGTCACTAATAAATTCGTACAGCAAAATTCCGGGTCATATTTGAATCACCTTCGTATGAAGATATTCATTAACTGGCGATTATTTGACGGATATCTGATTTAATTGACGACGCCAGCAGAACACGTCACTCAATAAGTTCGTAGGATTTTTTTCAATTTACACTTTTCCTTCTTCATTTATGGTCGTTTTCTCACAATTTAAACGTATCCATAACGACATATAATATTTTCTATTTTTTTTCATGGTAATCGATTAATTAAATACGAAAATATGGAGATCAAAAGCTTACCTGCTGACATTTGCGTATTTGGTCACTTTGGGTGGCTTTTGCCAGTTGCTGTCCTCTCAGATGACTGCCAATTTAGCTCTGAATTGTAGTCATGGATCTATGTTTCATATCATTGTCACATGTTGCAATAAAAACATAATTTTATTTCATTTAAACAGCTCCAAGCAGCGCTCTGAATTATGGACGCGTTGTAGCCTTTGATTGAGTGTGAGCAAACGTGGTACCCATTTCGAACAAAACTTTCTTATTGAGTTGCCCAATAGCGAATATTTTTAAGCGAATAATAAAGAGTATATTAATATTTTTCGATTCCCGATATTGTGATGCATTTAATAGCGTTGTCTGTGCATTATCGAATAGTTCGACCACAATAACAGTGCTCCAAACAAGTTTTAAATAATGCTCTTAGTGAGTTATTAAAATTTTAGCGTCTTATCTCCTTCTGGTGCCAGTTAATCTTCCGTCTCTGTTGTTGTTGTTAAAGTTGAGGCTTTAATCTGTAACGTTGCCGTAATGAAATATATGGATTATATCGAACGTGTATCGAGGCACTCCGACGCTACTCCGGGGCGATTGTATCGAATTTATTCAAAATTTGGCTCGGAATTATGCACGGACGCGGTATAAAGTCGACTTCTTTACAATGTCGTATGAATATTTAAATTCAAAGTTCAGCCGGAGGCTTTCGTGGATAGATTCGACCTCGGTCGTTACGTATTCAGGGCGAGCCTTATCAAATGTTATGTTTTAATTAATTCGGATTATTTTAAATTCACTTAAGGACTTTGCGATAACTGCGAGGGAATAACGCCAAGGTATGAAGGATAACTTTTCTCATAAAACTACGATTAGGCCAAAGTTTAAGTTTACTAAAATTTAGGAATCATATTACAGGCTGGATATATGTTTAAAAGTTTTTCCAATCATGTATCAAATTTAACTTTTAATATCGTAGTCGCTGAAGTTGCTGGATGAAATTGGGGTAATTATAATTTTTGTGATATTAAAATTAATATTGTCAAACTACCAAGGTTTCATTAGCGAAATTGTTTGCGTTTATTAATTTTTACATAGGAATTGATTGAATGCAAGATGATCTCAATTATTGCTGAAAATACCATTAATCCTTAGATGAGTATGCACGCACATGATCCGGACAGCGTTCCATAGCGCTTTATTTATTCAAATTATGATGTCAAACATTTCATTTATGATCTGTTTTGTCATGTTTCAATATCAATGACGTTTGCAAACCCAATTATTTTACATGTAAATATTAATGCATTTAGTTTCAATTGCATACGATTGCCTCTTGTAAACTGATCGGCAAGGCTTTGAAGATATTGCAGAATTGAGAGCTGAAGAAGTTTTAAACGAAGAACAAATTCCAGAAGTTATTTGAGAGCACGTTGTATCTACGTTAGTTCAAAGTAGCAATTTTGAAGGAGTGGTTTCACTAACTGCAAGTTCAACAGTAGAAGGTCTTCAACTGGCTAATAAACTTGGAAATCATTCGCTAACAAATTGCCACAATGTTGAAAGTGATATAGAACTCTGTCTATGATTCTAAATTTCAAATAATATAAATATATATCAAATATAGGAACCAATCTTCCGTTTATAACATTAGAAACGCATCACGTAGTTTATTGCGTTCCAAGTTCCACGGCTTAAGTTTCATTTCACCAGACCAATATGGTGCATGCGCTAAACGTCTCGCACAACAAATTTCATACACAAACAATATTTTTACTATGCCTATGTTATTTTCGCAAGTGTAAACAATAAGTTGACAAAGATTTATCACAATCGGATAAACGGTATGGCAGCGTATTAAATACGAACAAACAAATATTGATTTTTATATTTTAATTAATATAAATTCAAATACAAGCTTACAGATATTATCATATTACAAGTTCGGACGTATCAACTGAAGCGTATAAGCACTAAAATATAAATTAATGCATGCACAATAATTATTTCCATTCAGTGATCCTCAAACACAGTAAACAAACTAGTCACAGGGTTCGGAAATAAGGGTTTTAAAGACGTTGAAGACTTTAATTTAAAAAACAGCAATAATATTTGTGTAATTATTCTTACTAAGCTGATTATTTCTCATTTTATTGTTTTGACATTGTAAGCAAAAAAAAGACGACAGTCTACTGCAATGATGTTGTTGATATTTATATCAATATTTGAGATCTGGAAATAAATATTATATAAATGTCTGATGAATACAAGACTGAAACTATGTTGTAGCTGCTTATAATACATGTTATTGGTACTGTACGCCCAAATATCGCCGCGATTGAGACGCGGTCCATAGACGATGGTCCCAACCAACGAGTCGGCTATAATGAACGACGGAACACATTTAGGGTTTCATTTGGTCAATGAAATGTCGAACAATCAGCAGAATGTATTTATTCAATTATCACACGGCTGGAGAACTAGTGGCATACATCCATTATAAAAATGAAAAATACCTAGAAAATGAGGATTTATTTCCACGATATCGTACTCAATACTTCAACGCTTTGAAGTTGCAATAATTCAATCAAATTGCCACACAAAAAATTTAACCATGTCTATTAAATCCCTAGCCATGTTACATCGAAAGTAGATAGCGTTTATTTAATAGTGATTAACTTAAACTCCTTGTCGACAGCTTTGTAGATTTTAATTTAATATCGGTGTAAAGTTGAAGCGGGGGCGCTCTCGGAGGTAGAGTTCCCGGGTGGCTTCCCGCCCTCCAGGTGTTCGTCAGGATGGCCGCGCTAGCGCACGGGTCCGTTTTACTATCGGGCCGTGTTGTTGCTGGACGAATGGATGGGAATAGACAGGCGTCGAATAGAAAGAGTCTTTTCTCTCTTAATAACTATTTATTCCTTACGAGAGAAAGAGAGAGATCTGGCTGCAGGAAGGACGATCTCCCGCAGCCAAGGCCAACCGACGACTCTCCCGGCTCCCGTCTCCTGCGCGTCACTAGCCAACCGGCAACGGTGCACGCGCAAGAAGCGATCTGTCGGTATGCAGGCGCAATGTCTCCGCAGGGCCACAAGAGATGGCGTTGTTAAAATAACACATTGCATCTGAAGAGAGAGAGAGAGAATATGTCGCTGTTAATTTGGCGAATTAAATCTGCTCAGATTAACAGCGCGGGATGGTAAATCACCCACGCTATATCGAAAATAACATTGAAAGCTTGATGAACTTAAACTTTACCTAATTATACTGTATAAACACTGACTGAAACAAAAATTAACTTCGTAGAAATGGGTGCAAAATTTTGGTCCAAAGACCATTTCAATCAGATGGATATGGAGGCTTCAAATATCCAATGTATTTAAATTTAGCGTTATCTCAACCAAATAGGAAAGGGATGCGCGGTGGTACGGAAATTCAACATCGATTTGTGCATTAGGGATTTGCTGTGTAATTAGGAATTAACAAGTAATATGAAGTAGGTGTATCGGTGAGTGCAGTTCCTCCGGGAGAAAGTGCATTAAGATAATCCGGAGACGTTTCGGTAACTGGTCCCGGGGCGCCGGCATTAAGTTTATCCGATCCATCCCAGCATCCGGCTTCTGTCTGCTGTTCGCCGCAGATGCAGCTCGATATGCAGTTTTCGTATTCAATTTGATTATGGCTATTTTGCTTGGCTTATTAAAGCTAAATATTGTCTTAATCCATAAGTTGGAAATGCAGACGGTTTGCTCCTCGTATTTCGTATCCAGTTGCGCCTCCAAGTCATTGACCAACGTGACCGGGATGAATAAACACTACTGAACTATTATTTCATCTTTCAGATGATACTCTGTATAAATATACATTTGAAACTACAGTAAAAATGTAAATATACGCTATGGAATAGTGTTTGAAGAATGAAACAACAATGGTAAAAGCAAATACCTGGATGCAGTTCTTAATGCTGTTTTAAGAGATTCGAGAGATATGTGAATATTATTTTTTCCTTGAATAATAATGTAATATACTTCTACTGTTTAAAAAGCTTAGAAAATTCAAAAGCAGCATAAGCTATGGGTTATATATTAATTTAATATAATTCTTATAAATTAATAGATTATGTCGTAATAGGACAGGAATTGATACAGTTAGTTCTTGTATTGTAAATATAGTTATTCCAGGTCACTAATTTGCAACAATTATTAAGATACTAGTAATTGTTAAGTTGCTATATTCATATGTCCATTATTTATCGTCCACACAAATCCACTTTTCTCTCGAGACCGCGCAGCGCGAGTCAAACTTGTATGTCAATAAATGAACCTTAACACTGTTGATAGCACACAATATTCAATCATTTCTTCGCGTAAATATAAACAATACATATGTATGTCTTCGACAGTGTTATTTTTATTTATATACAAGCTTCATACACAATGCGACGGTCCTGACAGATAAGTGGATTTGTACGGATGATAAGTGGCGGACATGCAAATATAGCATCTAAGTTTATAATTATTTAAATTTAGCTCACTTAATTAAACGCGGACCTCTCAGACAAAACCAATGGCTTACTCCTTTTTTTCCGAAAATATTTGATTTGTAACACCCCCCCCCCCCGCTCATGGTTGCTCCATATATCATATAGCTCTTTAAAAATCAAATGCATCGACCGCAGCTCTTCGACGTAAGCCTGATGGTCCAACACGTGGAGCGCCATTATGAAGCCGCATCACAGACATTTTTAAAATTATTTTATTACCATTTTATGAAATAAAATTCTGTATCAACAAATAATTATAATTATAGAAATTGGATCGAAAATATTTTAGCAGAATTTAGTATGAATTTAAATACCATAAGCTCTTTTTCAGAAAAAAAAATCAGAAAAAAGCTATTTTATCCTAGTTTTTCATTCAATTTTTGTAATTAAATTATTATGGCAAATATTCGTGAACATTTTTCAAAGTCATGTCGGATGTCTTTTTAAAACTGTTGTTGAATATTGTTCTTCTTATTGAAAATCTCAACGTAAGGATGTGGCGAAACCCTTTGAAGCGCACAATATTTCATTACGTTTTTACGTGGCAATATCGTCCCAAGTTCCGAACTATAATATAATACATTATGTCGGCAATAAGAGTTTAGTTTAGGAGCCTTAAAGAGAGGCTGACATAACACTAACCCTCATCTTTTATTGCTTCTGTAAATAATATAAGATGGTCTCAAGCATACGAGATATCTGAAAATACTCGACAACTCGAAATAGTTAAGATTTCACAGTCGGGCTACTTATTTTCAGCGTTTTGAATTTGAACAAAAGCCCTGGAAGTTTATTGAAGTACCATGAGGGCTGTTAAAACTTGTTTATATTTAAAGTTTTAACTGCTGATAATACACACAGAGTGCCAGTGCTCCTCAAAATGCGATTTTTGATGCATTTTTTTAGCCAAACGTATTTATTGAATTGGTCCATACAATGTGTATTTAATGGTGCGTATCAATCTCGAAGATGAATGGGAGCGCTATATAAATCTTGAAGATTTCATTTTCAGATTATTTCCTTTATTTCTTCAAGATGTGATTGATCGACGATCTTACAAAGCCAGAAAATGCAATTTGTGCTGCAGCCACTTATCTTTCGATTCGTCTGCAAAAATTTTCATTCCAATTGCATTGCTCTCCGCAAATTGCCGAAAACCGCACCGTAATACTTTGTGCTTTTGACGGATAGTTTGAAAAGCCCTGCCATAAAATCCTCCACAGATTTCTAGCACCGTAAATCTTTATCCGAATCTCTTAGAGGAATAGAGCCGGTAATAACTTGAAGACCGAAAAGCAATGTAACTACCATAACTTCGAAGGAAATTAGTTGCACTTAAACAGGAGCTGCACGGGAAGTGCATTATGCTAGATAGTACACCGCTAAAGAATTAATCTCAGAAATTACTCGAATACTGGAAAAACGGTAAATTTTACAAAAAGGAAGAAATATGGAGTGCACAAAGGAATCTCTAAATACCAATCGTCTATGGGGCGCCATCCAAATGTTGTACAGCAATATTGTCGATATAAATCAATTGCTTGTTTGGTGGTCTTTTTATATATAAACAAAGTATCCTTTGTCCCAATCTGGGATCCTGGTATCTATTAAAGTGTCCTCGATAAATAATTCTGGAATTATTATAGCAAAACTACTTAAAAGAGAGCGTTTAATGGTACAGCTTTGTTCTTGAAGAACAAAAGCAGTCATACATTATATACGCAGGTCCATTTCCATCGACGACTAGTTCTAATAACAAGAAAAACGACACTTTTAAATTTACTGTCAAAATACAAATTTTTTGCAGTCATTAATGCTTTCAATGACGCAACGAAGGGTGATTCAAATATGAACCCGGAATTTTTGCGGTAAAAATTTATTCGTATTATATAAAAATACAAACGGTGTCTCTTATTCTTCTACGCAGTTACTTTCATTAGAAATACATTTATTCCATCGGACAAGAAGACGAAAAGTAGTATCATCTGTTGCGCAACGCGTAATTATTCCTTTTCTTATAATCGAAGGCGTGAAATCAAATGAGATTTTGGTGAAAAATAGGTCTAAAGTTAAATAAAAAAAGCTTCACTTCACTAATAAAGTCGTACAGAAAAATTCCGGATCATATTTGAATCACCTTCGTATAAAGATATTCATTAGCTATTAATCATTGACGATCGAGTTTATTTGATAATATCACGATTATTTGATAGATATCTGATTTAACTGACGACGTTAGCGGAACACGTCACTCAATAAGTTCGTAGGATTTTTATTTTAATTTACACATTTTCTTCTTTGTTTGGAGTCGTTTCTTTGCAATTACTTCTATTAGATGCACCAATAATGCCATATAATATTCGCTGTTTATGTTTTTTTCTTTCTGAAGTTCATATTTGAATCGTCCTCGTATAAAATATGTAAAACCACTTTAATATTCCCAATCGATCATCGTGTATGATTTTATAGATTTGTAATGTAATGATTTGTAAAGTGGTATAGCTGCCATGATCTAATGACTCTCCTGGTGTGGTCTCCGCGGCTGAATAAGAAAGTCGGATACTATCGCAGCGGCGAAGGCAACGAAATAAAGACTCAAGAAATCGACTAAGATTCCTGAAACGTTACAGAGTCTTATAATATTATAATCAGTGTTTATCATTTATCAGCATTAATGTAAAATATCATTTTAATTGCATCTGTTGCCAACAATTTGATAGATACGGCTCTGTCTTTCATCCATCCATCGTGTCCTCAACAACAATGAACCATTATATTAGAGTAATTTTAGCAAGAAATCGGAATTATTCCAATGAAGCATGCATGCAGGTCATATAAGTTTGTCTAAATGTCGACAATTGCATTTAAGGATCCGAATAACAATAGCAATTTAATGCCCGGACATTGTGGAAAACATGAACGATTGTCGTGTGTGCAGAAGCGGGTAATCCGTTGTGCAACATTGTTGCACCGAAGCAGTTGCAAAACCCTCTTTATCTGAGCCGTGCTCCTATTTAGTGCTATCTCCATTCTTGCCAATAAAAGAGTGTGCGTTTATGTCTCGCTCCCCAAGAACAAAAGATAATTGAAAATTTTCATTTAGCAATAACTCGGCAGCAACAAAGTAGTCCAGCTTCGTTAAATTAGATCGGATGCGTGAGGACAATGGACAGGACCGGAGGAATCCCAAGCAGTGTCTGCTGGCTCCGGAGTCGAGACGATATATATCATGGAGTTTTACGATCTGCTACCGAATGTGATGTGTCGATTCTTTGCTTCAGACCGTGAGAAGCATTTCAGATATTTTACAAAATTCTTCTTATCATACGTTCGTAAAAAGCGGTATAAAATAAGAGTTATGGCTCTAAGAGATTGTCCGCGGTAGCAAAGCCATTGGGTCAGATATCAAGGTACAGTCAGCTAACGTTGATATATAGTAGTTGAAAATATTGTAGCCTAACTATCGTTTTTTAATTACAATTATCACTTTTTAACCCTATGAATGCTAAGCAACGATATATCGTCGATTGTAAAACTAACGCGGACTACAAACAACGACCGCTATTGGCTCATTAATTATTTGAAAATGCTTGAATATGAATAGTTATATATATATGAATAGTGAAATATGCAGAATAAAGCGTAGGATTAACTTGTTTTAATCAAATACGCTCTTTTTTTTAAATTTTATTTTTGATTTCATCACTCAAATGTTGTAATAAGCTTGTATAATACTCACCATTGATTGCGTTTTCCTCATGATGGAAAAAACCAATGGAAATTATCTCTCGCACATCTTTAAAAATTAGCGCCATGATCTTGCCTATAGATGGAATCCATTGTTTTGACGGGTGTCTTAGGGCTTTGCTTTTCAGGTTTGGACTTTCCCCGCTCTCGGAGTGTTCATGCAGAGATCTGTTCATGAACGCAGACCATGTTCTGTGAATATGTTCGGGCATAGTGTTCGATAGCGAGGCGCTTATTCGTCGTATCAACGGTCCGATAAATGGACCGGTTAGACGCATAAACCTTGTGGCTATTTTGACGTACATGGGGATCACAAAAGTCTCTACTCTCCCTCCAAAGAGCAATTTAAATAGGTGACTTGTATCAAATGAGGTCGCGAGTAAAACTAGACTTTCTTTCGCTCATAAAACTTATTAATTTATTTATCTAGTTTAAATTTACCATAAATATTTATACATCTTAGCTATTTTTTAGTTTTAAGCTACAACATCTAACTAGTTTCTCCCCCATGCTTAGAGCTCAGGTGGCCACTCAAAGTTGAGAATAAGCGTGTCCTCGAGGACATGGAAATTAACCTTTTGAGGAGGTCAGTCGCGTATTTGCGATCTATCATGTCTGCTAGCTCGCACATTTTTGACCGACGGTCATCCAATACCATTTTATGTATTTCTGACGCCATTTCTGGCGTAATCATCTCATTTGGTAGACCACTGCGATGTTTGTCTTGGCAGTTCGTGCGACGTTGGTTCATTATAAATCACAATTTCCCGCAAAAAAGGGTTAATTTTGTACTTAACGCCAAACAGAAGCACTAATTTTCTTCGACGTTCTAATGCGGTTAGCGACCAGTGTGACGTCAATATACCATTATCTTATTTGTGAGGACTTTCTTTTTAGGAATAAGTGAAAATGCCAATTATAAAGTCTATTATTTGTCGTTTGTGTTCCATGGGAACGCTCTGTAAATAAAAATATCAACAACTTCATTGCATTCAGATATATTATTTTAAGCAATATGAATGAAAAAATTGTCATTAGGATAATTCTTACATCTTTTTATATTCAATGATCGAAATGGAACTTATAGAGTTATAGCGTTCATCTGTAGAGACATGAATCATTTTTATGTTTTATCAACCAATCTGTAAAATGCAATCCTTAAAACATGATTTTGAAAAGCATGTCATTCAAATTTATTTGCGGAAAATATTGTCTCCGCATTTCCATTTAGATGATGAAATCAACCATCAATGAAGTCATCTACGTTTTATATTGATAATAACCTAGTTGTAACGTTGTTCTTCTATTGTGTTTCCGTGGGAACATTTCGAATTGCAACCCTGTCTAAAATAATATAAAATATGATTTTATGTGGATAAATAAAGTCTACTTTTAATAAGTATCCTTCCACATAATATTTAAAACGTAGATTTAATAGGCTGATGGAGTCAAGATTCTAAGAGTAAAAATAAAACAGTATGCGCTCAATTACTGACCGGTTTTCCAGTACAATGCACATGTTTGTGAAGCTTATAATTGGAATGGAAATAAAAAAACCGGTTAAAGTATAATTATGATAGTATGAAAATTTAGCAAGAAAAATTGTAAAGTCCATTTTCTTATGCAAATATCGGCATTTAGCTTGAATACAATGGACTAGAGACTCCTTCAAGATCCCCTCCCTTATGTTACATTGTGTTGTTTTAATTATTTTCTAAGTTTTAATGCGCGATATGGGGTGGTTCCGGTTACCCTCGCAAAAATACACTCTTATTTGGGTCGCAGTTTAATCTCCGCAGACAGATATAAATCTGGGATGCATTGTTGCAGACGTCAGCTAGATTCTCATCGCAGAATTTTCGCACGACTTGGTGAAATTTAATTTTGTTTTTAAATTATTGCTCAATAAATTGCACAATAAATTGCGCCCCTTCCGCGCCCGGCCTCAATACAAAAGGGAAAAGGGCAATTAATCGCCTGTTTAATTTCTCCAGGGCAATAACGATATGAGAAATGATCCGCATAGATAACTTCCGGTCCATGTAGGTTGTTTTCATCCTGGAAATATCCTCTGGAGATATTCCGTTTCGTCCTTTCCTATAAACACGACCCCGCAGTTCATAATACATTCTGAATGACTGCTTGTGTCAGAAAAATATTCTATATAATTCTATGTAAATTGTAATAAGATGAATTTATCAAAACATCTAAATTCATCATCATAGTAATTTGATACTGAATTAAACAAATATTCGTATGTCCACTACTTATCCTCCACACAAATCTACTTTTCCCTCAGGAGCGCGCAGCATGACTCAAGCTTGTATATCAATAAATGAACCTTAACACTATTGATAGCACACAATATTCGTTCATTTTTTCGCGTGAATATAAACAATACATATACACTTAAACTTTTTTTGTGCGGTAGATGTATTCCGCGGAAAATCGCACAAAAAAAGCTATGATTCACATAGAAAATTACGTGTACGTACTTATGTGAAGATGCGTTCTGTGGACTTAAACAACCGCATAACTTTGAAATAGCTATATAAAATATATCCAAAATCGCATAAAAAAAGTTTTATAAAAACAGCTAAATAATGAAGCAATTAAAAAATAACAGACGTCTACTAGAGAAATACTAATTATTTTAATTACAAATAGTCATCACTGTATGATAATTTTCATTGCAAATTTCGATATGACTCAAAATATTTCTCTTCTTCTTCAAGAAATAGTTTACCTATTGTCAATGTCATCATTGTTCTGTGTAGATTTTCTCTTTCCAATAATGTAATTTATAATTAGTAAATATGTCACTATGATCTCTAACTCAAAACAAATAAATCACAAAATGGCGACTGTTTAAAAAAATTCAGTCATTTTATGGTCTTATTTTGTCACAGTTTTAATTTGTTTTTAAAATAGTTAAAAAAAAATGTTTGATATAAATCTGATTGGAATAATAGAGGGTAATATAGAAAATATTTGTATCCAGTTTGAAGTAAATTAATTAATAAAAATTTGAGATATGATGTCAACCGTGTTAAAAAAAAGTAGTTTCGAGAAAAACGCGTTAAAAGATTTTATTATGGTGAGACCGGCCAAGTTGTCGCGTCACTAAAATAGCTATAACTCCGCAAATAGTTGAAGTTTTGGAAATTCCTTTGGATAGTGTTTTTTTAAAAGTCATTATAAAAATGCAAAAAAACGAAATACATTTTTTCAAAAATCTAAACCAGAATAAAGGGCGTAGTTGTAATTTAGCGATAGCAGATGCAATATGATCCCAAATTATAGACTTTTTTCAAATTTCGGTTAGTGTTAATGATCTATTTCCTATTTTATCTAAAATATCTCGATACGTACTCTTTATGAATAAAAAAAAAATGCTTTAAAAAAACCGCATAACTTCGAAATCGCACCAAAAAAGTCGCACAAAAAGAGGTTTGAGTAATTTTGGCAATAATATAGGCTATATCGACGATGTCATTGAGTTAAACCATCTTTCTGAGGAATTATATCCTTGAAAGAAGTTATAAATTTTCCAAAATTAGAAGTGAAAATTTTTAACTCCTAAGAAAATTGATTTTATACATTGCACTTTCCTTTTGTTAAAGTAAATTGTAAACTAAAAGATGAAAATACGTTTGGGTAATATATAATAAAATTGGATAGTTACTGGTGTGGTGGTTGCTTTATGCTACTTATAGACACATATACACATACAGAAGAGGTGGTGCGGCGCATGCGCGTAGCGTCTCTATGATGTATGCAATAGAGATGGACACACTACAAATGATTTACTCTCTCTTTCTGATCAACTGCCACTTGGAGTTTCATTTTTCGTGACGTTTAACCCCTTCAACGATACGTATCACTGTTAAAAGTGTCATCCGTAGTGACACGATCTTTTCACCGCTAGCAGATACGTACGTCATATCTAGTATACGAAAATAGTATATCATCAAGTTCGAACAAATCAGTTTCCGAGATGAATTATTCTTACTTCTAAAGCATACAACACTGCAATCGGACATATCCGTCATTTTCTATTGAGGTTTGCTTAACTTTCACAATGCGGATATATCCGTCATACCCATTTTGCAAGGACTTTGGTCTTGACGGATATATACGACATATCCACTTAAGGGGTTAAGCCAATTTGCGTCACCGCGCCCGTATAAATTCCATTTAAAAAATCAGATACATTCGAAGAATCACTCACGAAAACTATGTCAAACTAATGAAAGAAGTCAACAATTTGAAAATACCGAAATCGGAATTTTCTAGGAAAATTATTTTTTAAATGAATCTTCCTTTTCGTCTCCCACCTGATACAAAGCTATGATAAGATAGTTTAAATCAGAAATATTAATATTTACGTCCTTTCATATTTATCGGTACGACTTCAATCCACAGTCTGGATGTGAACCCAAACTTTGATAGTGACAGTCTAGGATCTAAATTATTTTACGTCCAAGTTTATTCAATATTTTTTTAGGATAATATCAAAGCAAAATATAAATAATTTAAAATAGGTTATCTAGCATTAAGAGTGCCCTTCGAAAGAGCCTTCATCCAAGTGTGCCCTCCCTGCATGGGGGTACCAGCACAGCTCTTTGTAACGATATCACGTCGAAGAAAAATGATATACGCACGTTGCATAAAAGATATAAAAAACTGAGGGCTTTTTTTATTACTTGTCTGTTTTCTTTTTTTCACACGCGATTCTTTCCTATTGTGATTGCGACCATAGCGGTGGCCGTAAATGCGCGAAAGCTGCTCTTTTTTATTGTTTTGTACAAATTTATCGACGGCGATGTCCTGTCGCTCCTGCGGATAGCGCTTCCAGGATTTGCAGGACAAAAGGCGGGACGGGCCCGTTTGACCACGATTCAAAAAAGCATTTCAATCCCCATGGACGCGAAATCAATGGCAATTCATCATTCGAAAACCACAACTGTTCCACATCGTTCGTTAAGTGTAACAAGACAAAATGGCAAATGCTAATACGAAACACTTGTATAATGAGTTAAATCCCACGGCGAAAGCCCACAATTGAACATTACATAAGCTTCAAACATTACATAATTGTAATATTGCTAATATTATGCATCATAATAAGGCATCGGCGAAATAGACATCGATTAAATATAGAATCATCCAAATGTAACGCTTATATGTTAATACTATAGTGAGTTGATGACCGCATGAGCCCCCATTTTCATATAAAACCATCAATGTGACTGATAAAATTCCTATCTGCTGAGACCCGGACTAAAACTCGCAAAATTTCCGATTTGCCGACAAAATATTTTTTTCCGTCGCTGCAGATAAATATTTATATACTATAATACTTTGATGTGATTCGTAATTATATTATGAACGAATACAAAAATTCTGAACCCCGTATCTATTATATTTCATATCGATATTAGCATTATTAGAGTCGAGGTGTAGTAAATACATCACCGGTAGGGAAAGGTAAAAATAGGTAGTATATGTACTCTATATCTATACATAGATTAGACAGTTATTGCCCATAGGCTCGCTAATTAATAGTTACGCCACTGTTTCCAAGCGTCCAGATTTCGGTTGGAATGCCTCGATTTAGTAGCCTTCATCATGCTGGTGAGGTATACGATTTTTGTTAGATCAAAATTTCAATCCTGAATTTTTCGGGATTACTCGGGGAAAAATTTCTCGAACGGAGCACTGATTTTAAAAGTAAAATTAGATAATTTTCACACATGGTACAACATTTTAAATTTCTATCATCATTTGCCATATATTATTTAATAATTTACAATAAATTTAATACATATTGCTTCAATAACAAGGACGTTATAATCTAAAAAAAATTGAGCGTCTTTATTGAAAGACATCATTAGATCATCCACTTGGAAATGCTTAAACCATTGCATTGACATAAGTATATTGTAATCGATTATAATCTTTTATAAATTGACAAAGAGTATAATTTCATCTTGTTTGCAAACAGCAAATACATCCAGAGTTTTTGATGGGTAGCTTTATGAAGGAAAATCTATAGTATTTACCTGATCAAATCTTTAAAACGTTTCTTCCGTCTAGTACAAACAATTTCGAAATGATATATGAATTTAAAAAAATGGTCAACTTATCGATATCCTCGATGAAGTAGTCATGGATAACAAATCCTGTCTGTAGAATGTAGAATTGGGCATATTTTAGACGGATAGAACTCACTTGTTGAAAGCAGATTTGTATGAGCGGGCGTGGAATCGTAAGCATGCAGAAATGAATACCCAGCTGACATCATGGTTTTATTGCACGCACAGGAATTCAAAATAATCCTTGGGAGCATTCCTGGTGTAAAATTGTGTAGGGGTGGCACGTGAGAATTTGCCAAATTACACCTTTTGCCCCCCAACTCCCGATTTCGTTGCTTGCACAGGCCCCTTTTGGACCTCTACCCCTGCGTTTACTTTACAGCCCCGTGTTGTTTTATCCATTAAGCCTGATGATGGCGACCAGAGATCCTTCCCACTTTGTTGGTTTCTTGCTCGACACAAATTAAGATTCAGATGGAAGCGCAAATAATTAAAGCTATGCATTCACACCTTCGAGGATTCCTTAGTCTTCGCATTATTTAGCTAGGGAGCAGTGCGAAATTATTTCGCAAATTTGATTCGTTATTTACTCTGAAATGGGGAGACAAATGTATGCAACCACTCATTTAACAACTATGCAAAGCTGTGTGTTACATACGACCGTGCTCTGACAAATAAGGCAAGACTATACTATTACATCAAACAGATTTACAAACAAATGCCAAAAAATCATCCTATCAATATGTGACGATATCTTAGCCTTTATCGATAAAATATTTGTATTATTTGGATTTGGCATAATATAACATACCTCTTAATATATCTACAGGATTTTTTTTAACGAAATTGCATAAAAATGACCCCAAATGAAGAAGACAAAAGTATAAAGGGAAAAAATCCTACCAACTTATTGAGTGATTTGTTATTTAGTCATCGAAGAAAAAATCCCCCGGGCATATATGAGTTAATATAAGAATTGGGGTTCGTGTAACTTTTTTCCAGCTGTTTAAATTTACATAAATACAATGGCACGTAAGAAGTGGCATATTCAAAAAGGGGATAAGAATACATCCCCTTCTTCCTTAAAAACGTATGCATAATGCACGTATTGAGGCGATTTAAAAAGGACTCGACAAATTTGCTCGACACGTTTTTTATGCAATAATAATAACTCGATGTCTCAGAATGAAATGCATATTGCTGTTTTAATTTTTACACATTATTGAATTCATTGACATTTTTTTAAATATCTTATATGAAATTATGCTGACGAATTTAATCCTTCCAATGCAATTTTTATAGTGAAACTATTTTTTTAGGAAGTGCTACGTTCGGATTTATCCTACATCATGTAAAATTTTTAATTTTTAATTCTTCTTCGAATTTCTAATTCGTTTTATAGTTAATTGTCTTCGGTTTCCATCTTTTGAGCCCTCCTTTTTGACGTCGCTCTGGAAAGGCGAATTGTCGGCATCATAGAATATACGGAGTACTTAGTGCTTCTAATGACCCCCCTGTGTGCTCTCCGCAGCCGAACAATTTGACAGTCGGGGTCTGTCGCAGCGGCAAAGACAATGAAATATCGGCCAGGGTCACCGCAACGTTATTTGATACATACATTTAATGCAAAAAAATAATTACTTAATATCAATCATATTAGATACACATGTTTTTAATTATAACAATGATGTTTTTACAAAGATTTATCGACAATACCGGTATAATATGATAATATTCTTCAAAGTACTCTCCACGAGCATCTATAATTTTTTTCCACGAATTCTTTCATGCTCGGTATGCCCTCTTGAAGACTTCGACGAGAATCTTCTTGAGAACTGTCGTCGTGGCAGCCTTGATAGCGTCAATTCTGTCAAAACGACGTCTTTTGAGTGCAGTTTTGATCTTTGAAGCAAAAAATGTCTGCCGGAGTTATGTCAGGAAGGCAAGATGGCTGCAACAGGGCTGTCACGTAGGGTTTCCAGAACATACACGCAATAGGCAATGTTGACGGTCTGTCTTTGAGGAACCAACTCTTTGTGGCCCCCACCCTTAGTACCCGATGGGCATTTAACTCTATGATGCCCACCGATAAATTATCAGAAGACGCCATATTAGTGCTTAATGCCATACCGCCTATGGAAACGGGAATAAAAAGGAAGATATGAGGTATCGCATCATGGCAGGAGTAGTAGGCACGATGAGACAGCTCCACAAATGGAAGATGGCCTCACTGTCTGATCCTAGATATCGGGAAATAATTCATGAGAAAGCATGGCCAGCTGCGCTTTCATCTGACTCAAGTCTTCTTGGGCACGTGTGTCACTCTACGGTGCCACCCTTGAAGCCCCAGGAGCTTAAGCTGGGTAAGCAGCTTACCCTGTTATGTGTACCCGTAGAGTTAAATGAGGAACTGTTGATTTTAGAAGAAACAAGATGACTCTATGCAAAAGGCGAGACCACTATATTCAAAAGCCATCTGCATACAGAGGGGAATGGTTTTCGGCTATTCAAACGGTGACTCGTTTCAGTGGCTAGGTACTAAAAATTACCGAACCAATACGAGTACCATGGAGAAAGGGGCTCCCTGCAGTTTGTCATATTTTATAGCTCTCTTCAAATTGATGTTGAACTCGTGATGGCAGTGACCTCGCATAGAAGTTCATTTGCGTTTTAGCGCAACCTTTTCCTATCTCCTCCAACGCACTCAGGTGCTAGTTTGAAAGTTTGACTAGTTTGAAACTGGTCTTCTTGCGGGAGCCTCTCTTCCTTTGGAGGGTGCCTGGAAGCTCAACGCGTAGTTTTTATTGGGGGATCAAAATAATGGTAGAAGACACTCCTTTGTGGTTAGCCCGAGGATACTCAGAACAGATCACACAGCAGCGCAAGACATGGACTCTGTCACCAAGAGTGCAACACACTACTAATTCCAATACACTTGGTCTACTTTGGTTTCGGGAATACCGAGATATGCCTTTCGGTACTCTGGGCTTTTAGCAATCCCTTTTTATGGAATTATTGCCAAACATTTTTACACGGAATAGCGTATATATGTTTTAAAAATGTGGTCGTCAGCCTCATCTCTTGTAGGATTCAAACACAAGAAGATTGTGTAACGAGTCCAACCGCTTAGCATTGGACTATCTACAGGTACTACCAGTAGGGATGTGGCAGAAAAATATTATATGTTTCATGACTTTTGGGATGCACCCTTTTTGGAATGTTGGTGTTCAATCAAATTCACATCTTGTTGAAACATGCATATTCAATCTCAATGGTTTGCTTGTTAAAGCATTAGGCTTGCTGAAACAGTCCAATAAGTAACAAGTCTTCGGTTCTGGCACAATTAAACCTGCGTTATGTCCCTGTAATGCGTTTTTAATTACGCATGGCTAAACGCTGCTGCTGTGCACTTCGCTCATTTTAATGCCATTTGGCATGCACTTTCTAGGAAGCATTTGCGAAAAAATTATCCGACATCCTTCGTGCTGTTTGAAAGTGTGAGATAATGACGAACTTAGGGCGCATTCGATACGGTCTCTTATTGTTCTCGATTGGGCGTGCTAATGGTTTATTGGGTGTGAAGCGGAAAGTAACAGCGATATGGGTTGTTCTGAAAGTTTACAAAAAAAAAAAAATAAGAAGGAAATACAAATATTAGGGTGTCCCATAAGTTTCTTTCGTTTTCATATTAAGAAAAAAATAAATAAACAATAATTTGTATTACATCAAAATTTATTGAATAATATATGATCCATTCTGTTCTATTACCTTACTCTATCTCTCCGGAAGCCTCATAATGCCTTCTTGCCAAAATTTCCCAGGTTTGTTGGCAAAATATTGATTTTTACCACGTTAAGAATTTAATAAATTATAATCTGAAGGGGCAATGTCCGGAGATTATGGAAGATGAGGTAAAACATCCCAGTCAAATGATAATAATTTATTTCTGACGAGCAAAGACACACGAGGCCTGGCATTATCGTGAAGAAAAACAACACCTCGTCTGTTCACTAATTCTGGCCATTTTCTGGCCTTTAGATTGTCTAGTTGGAAACAATATTTTGTTGAATTGATTGTTTCACTTTGCTGAAGTAGTTCATAATAAACTATCCCCTTCCAGTCCCATCAAATGCATAGCAAAACTTTTTTTGGATGTAGGCTAGGTTTAGCTACAGTTAAAGCTTCTGTACCCTTGGTCCAAGATCGTTTAAGTTGGATATTCTCATAGAGTATCCAACTTTCATCTCCAGTGATAAGTCTCTTCAAATAAGTTTGGCTATTATGTCATTGGAGAAGAAGATCGCATGTTGAAATGGACGGATGTTCGTGGAAATTGTTAGCTATTTCACGAACAGTATATCGCGGGTTTTCTTCAAATATGGCTATGATTAGATCTGTGTTCATTTGTGAAAGAAACATATGTGACAACATAATAGTTTCATTGAATTTCTTCAAATAATATCTTGAACAATAAATTGGAAAATTGATAATATTTAATATTGGACATTTTGCAGATTTATGCAATGATTGCCATAGTAATACAAATGGTGTCTAATTAATTTATGGTGTGCGAGTGTGATATTTTTCAAGCGTTCCCACGGGACAAACACACGAATAGCGGAATTATGCCTCAATTCGAGCAATATTTCAGCTTATTGCAAATAATAAAGTGAACCGTTGCGCAGAATCTGTCATGCTACGGTTCGATTTTCTCATTACGGTGTATCGGTAATTATAATAAAAGGATTTCTACGGTGCTACGCTCCAAGGAAGCAGGATGGCATTAGTTCGGCGCTGATTTTGCCGGTCGTTAATGGGTTATCTGATTGTGCACGCCTTTTGATTCGATGTTGTTATAATAAAGCGTCGGTTTTGTGCCGCCGAAGATTTGGTATTGAGGAGTGCACTCTCGCACCGAAGGACTCGCATAAATATTCATCGCCCGCAATAATAAAGGGATGCAAATTATATAAGTGAAATGCATTAAGTGCAGCACGCTACACTTAGTTTCGCGTATTACGTACGAAACACTTGACTTGGGACAAATTTATCCTCACTTCCTGTGTGCATAATTTCGAAATTTGCATATAACGAACTCGCGCTATTTTCGCATCCATCGCGGTGCATTATTCTGATTCGCTTTTCACTCGGCTTAATGCATGGGGGATGTCATTTTTATTGATTATACATATTTTTTAATTAAATAAATACAATTTTTTTAGAAATAAAAGTAAGATTTGTTACTCTTATATCAACTTAAATAGAATAGGAGAAACACTGTATGACCTTTAAAAAACACTAATTTTCTTTATGGAGATAGTATCCCTAGTTACCCTCATCCTAGCGGATGAGCGTTCACCAATTAAATGAATGCTGTCTTCAATATCGAGCACATGAGGAGGTGGATGATCAATATAAATTTCGAATTATTGATATCAATTAATGAATATATACAGATGCGGACAGGGAAACTTCCTTATTTGAAACGCGCGTCCCTGAAGCAATTATTCAATTCATTATTCCCCCTGCACTAGCCCTTTTATGTCCGATGCACACGAACGTGGTTTCCTGTGCATGGTTTACTAGCATGCCGATTACTGTAATGAAGTGATCTCATGTTTAGATTTATGATCTAAATTTTTCAGTTAAAGCAGCTATTCCGTTATTGTTTACATTAAAATGTGATCATTCATTGCGTTTTTGTTCACAAAAATTATATATTAGCGGTTCTTTAATTTAATTTTCGAATCGTTAAGCGTTGTAATGGTCATGAGAAAAACTACATAGGGAAAAACACGTTTTTTATCAAATTTTAATTACATCCCTCCCTTTGGTAGACCCCAGATATACAATATCCAATATATTAAAATGAATCTTTCTTTGTTCGTATGTAATGCACTGCCATACCGTTTTATAGATTGCAATAAAACTTCGTGCACTTATTGCTAAGAATTCCGCGAGTAAGAATTGGCATAGTCTAATATATGAAAAGCAATGTTTGTTTGTCCGTATTTAATACACTGCCATACCGTTCATCTGATTGCGATAAAACTTTGTCAACTTAATGTTTACACTTGCGGGAATAACATAGACATAGTACAATTAACTTACAGTAGATCTTCTTATATATAAAAATGAATGTTTGTTTATATTTATAATAAAACCAACAAACGATATTTTTAGAAATATTACTTCTGTGGCGGCAAAGCGTCGGGTACCAGCTAGTAAATTATATATTTACTCGATTAATAGATCGTTATGATGTACCCAAAGATTCTTTTATATTATTTTGCGATTAGCGACATTAATTCCTTTTTTTTAGCATACCCATACGATGATGGTTAAAATTTTTGAAGATTGGCAAACAATAAATTATCATCCTGTAATAGTGACAAAAGTATGTGTCTCTTGAACCGTGACTCGATGTAATCAGACCGATCAAAAGTCAATACGTTGAGCAACAAGAATCTTATTGGTATTTTGACTATCGATAAATTTGTAATTAAATGATTAAAAAAGGATTTTTATTTCAAGGAGTTTGATATTTAAATTAGAGTCAACCCTTCTATAGCGTCTAGATAGGGACCACGCTATAAAAATGTAAAAAAGTGCAAGTGACTTATACGGGCAAACCTAACCTTACGTACTTTAAAAAACTGAACTACTCTATATTTTATAAAAATAATATATTTAAAGGAATATTCTAGTCCAGAATTTTTCAACATACATTTTCTTTTATTGACATTTTCAGAATATACAAAACAAAATTATAGGTCGTTAAAGTTTAGGGGGTAAAAAAGGGACATGTCCTGGTCGACACGATTCCTACTCTTCTAATCATCTAAAATATAAAATATCCTTAATTAGTAAATATGTGGCTAAAGTTTAAAAAAAAAAAAAAAGTCATTTTTGGATATTATTTTTTTACAGTTTTAATTTTTTTTAAATAGTTAAAAATAAAATTTTGATATAAATATGGTAGAAACGATAGAAGATCATATTAGAAAAAAATCATATTAAATTTGAAGTAATCATTTGATTAAATTTTGAGATATTATGTCAACCGTGTTGACAAAAGTAACATTTCATTCTGGTTAGGACCGACTGCTTAGTTTTCGCGTCATTAAAATAGCTATAACTCTGTAAATAATTAAAATTTTGAAAATTCCTTACAAAAATATAGTTTTTAACATTTGAACTTTGAAAATATGCAAAAAAAAAAAACGATTTTTTCAAAATTTCAAATAAGTTTTTTTTTCCCAATAAAACCGAGAAATACGAATATATTTTTAATAGTAAAATTATTAATATTTGAAGATTTTCAACTACCAGCTTATCTTGAGTTCTGAAAAGAAAGCACAACGACCATTGTTAAAATCGAATAGGATCGCCGACGAATATTAGATTGGATTGGAAGATTTATTATTTTTTGATAAATGGTAAATTGGTCAATCTGTAAGACCTCTTCCGATTTATAATTGCAACATTTTTAACCCATGTATAGTTTCGGTATTTTCAATTCCTTCTATGATCGCAATCTCATCCTATATACGTACAATGGCAAATTGAAAATGGTTGGTTCCTATGGCAATTCTTTCCTATAACATGGTGAATTAAATCTAAATTCCGATAAGATTGTCCAATTACAAAATATATTGCTGCTCATAAATAATCATACTTTGTCAGTTCGGAATGATATTACAAGTCTTAAAATATAGCCATCAGCAAAATTGCTTGCAGATCGATTCTGAGCGAAAATGGGATTCCAATGACATGCTGACAATTAGACAACTGCATCTTTATGCATTCTTATAGAATGCATGTCGATTTTTTTTATGGTTTCGATGCTTGAATCGATGTTGTGCATGCGAATTCCTCATCGGCGAACATCGATTCTTAAACGAAACAACGGCTCATAAATATTCTCCAGTCATAATTTGATGAATTGCCTGTTTGGGACGGTGTTTCGCAACTTTTTAATGGATGCACTCTTTGTATAACAGGTGTAATGCGGGCAGAAGTGCAATTTTATGGCGTTTTTATCAAATTTATTCGTTCAAAAGACAAAATGTTGAATGGCACGAGGATAATGTGGCCTGCAGTAGCTTCCAGGGGTAGCTTTAATCTGAATAAATTTATTTCCAGCTCAGAGCCTCTTAAAAGCATCCATAATTTCTGCATGCCCCAATATATATTTAAGATGTCGAAGTTCGTCCGGGTTTAAGTGTATCCTGTATGAACACGGAATAGATTATCTTTATAATATCGCATCCAAAAATAAAACTTATTTTTAAGGCGACTTATTCTTTATCAGATGCATCTCCAAAGGATAATTGGCTGAGGAAAAAGATCAAGTGACGTTCCCGCATGACTTTATTAATTGCCTTTGTATTTACCTTTTCAGATCCAAAAAATAGGATAAATTAATCCTAAAACACTAATCATTAGTCTCACAGGCTACAAATACAACGTATCCGACATGTAAATTTGGTATACAATTCTATAAGAAAATATGTTTTTTTCCGAACCAAGATATATATACAATGTCTGCAACTTCAATTTTTGTTCTTAACGCTTTTAAGGACACGTCTGCATTATGCATCTTTTTTTGTATGAAAAGATGACACATATTTGCAGACGTGTCCGCCAACGCGTTAAAGGTATATTAAATTGTCCTATTTCCTTGTATAAAATTATATTGCTATTGTTGTTGCAAATTCAAAGACTAATAAATGATCCTGCCTGATTTTATCAACACATTCCGGTCCGCTTAAATAAAAATACATATTCACATAGTAGTTTCATTGGTCTGTTCATGCGTAAGTTTTTAACGTATAATAAATAATTTATTTAAATGCAATGTGTTTCTCTAGTTTTGTTAAAAGATGGTGTTATATTATATATGCTTTTGGTCCCATATATTTGGATTTTTAACATCCATTTATGATTTACACAAATTTGTAAGTGCTAAAAGTACAAGGATATCAATATTATTGATCATATTATTTGCACCACAGGTCGAAAACCATTATTACATTTACATATATATCCATGGAGCTATTCCCTGTGAAGATTAAACTCGTTTTAATCTTTTTTCCAATTTTAACAAAATGAATATAATTTTTTCAAGTTCTTAATAAATCACGCTGATTTCAGATGATATTTTGAAAAAAAAAAACAGCGGATTGGAATGTGTTGATCGTTCAGTTTAAATATTTGCAATTTACTAAATTTGTTGATATTAAGGGTATTGAAAAATATTCGCGTATTTAGTATAAGAGGTTTAAACGTATTAGAAACAAGAATTTAAGTATAATTCTTTTCAAAATTCAACATATCTTCCTTTCATTTTGGTAGTCTTTGGATCCCTTTTTAGTAAAAACTTTCCGATTTGAAAGCAAAAAACATTATATAATGACTATAAATGCATTTCCACTTTTGCTGCATTTTTGAATCGTTTCTCTCTCAATTTTTGCCGTAGATCTGATTCGATTAGAGATTTTAGCGCATCGTTATCAAAATTTACCACATAAACATCTTTGAGCATTTAATCATAAACATCTTTGGACATCAGGGCCGTAACTGGGTTTGGGGCGCAAAACGTAGAATACCGACCCAGTTGAGAGCAGTCTTCTTCAGATAACTTTGTTTCATAATGAGAGTTTGTTATCGTTCTGTAGACATATTCAAGTATGACTCATTCGTCATATCAGCGGTCCGAAAAGCGGACCTATTGGACACACAAATCTCATGGCTCTGCTGGACATTTTACACTTAAAAATAAAAAAAGCCCGTTAGACAAAAATAATGCTTAACAATAATTCTATAAATAATATACCTTACAAAAAAGTTCCCATCACTGTGTCCAGACACAAATTTGCGATACTCTTAATATGATGATATTTTCTCCTCCATCATCTGTATTTGAATCCTCATATTTATAACATGAGTCCAGGATATTACACACCATACTTGATTCAAAAAGATCAAGACTTGCCAAAATGAGAATTTTTGTATACATCCTATTCAATTGACGCTTGTGGTATTTTTGACGAGTAAATAATTATAATAAAGTACATCGCTTAAATATGATCGTTCATTTTTTGGGTATCCTTTTTTGAGCTGAACAGCTGCAGAGCGTGTATCCTTATCCTGCAAGAATTTGCGTCAGCTGATGCATCCGACACACTATAATTTCTCAAAAACGTCATATTACAATATGAATGCAGCAGATTTCAACAACGCAATCTATATTTATGAGTGGTGCACTTAGCATAGACAATTGCGACAGAAATTGAACGTTCTTCGGAGGCGAAATGATTTGCAAACTGTGTCAAAGAGGCCATTAATTCAAGCTGATTTAAAAAAATATCACTGCATTCGAGATCGGCTTTCAAAACATCCATGCTTAATTATCGGTTGTGGTCTGCATTAATGCATCGACAATGAGATGCAAACCGTCGACGATAGGAGGTGCGACCCGATCTGATTGCAATTAGAGTACTCTAATCGAGTTTTAATTAATATAAAAAACGATGCAATTAATTCACGGCAGTGTGTGCCTTAATATTGCTGAAATTATTGAAATTTATTCGATTATTCAAATGAAACTTGACCCTTTTCAAGCGACGATGTCCACCGGCGACATATGATAGGTGTCGTGAAAGTCTTCGTCGTTCGAAACACATTGTCGTAAATTGCATGCCCCATTAATTATATTATGTTATTATATAATCACATTGTATGAAAATAAGTGCATAATAAAAATAAAAATATGTACAAAATTCGCCAGACCAAGTGTTACCACATTCGATTCAGTCATCCATACGATGATCCAGAAGAGTATAGAAATATTATGTAGGATCAAAAAAATAGATTCTAGAGTGTAGCTATATACACATATCTCATCCTCCGTCGCGATAGAGTCCAGAAAAGCTTCTTTCTCCTGTGCAAAATGATCTAATAATTTTGACACAATATCATTGAGGAGACTTCGAGAAATCTCAGGAATTTATTCGTGAAAGTCCCGGTCCCAAGATCTTTTATAACCTTATTTCCTGGATGACTATTTCGTTTTTATACATCGCAAATAAATGATTTATTATAATTTTTGAGTCGTTAATTTTGCATTTTTATTAAGTGATATGAATCATGCATTTTAAAATCCAAGGACAAAGCAAAACACGAGCTAATATAAGTTTTTTTAAAGCACTAATGAATCAGTCATAACGACGTGACTAACATTTTACCACGTACAGGTTCATTTATCATCAATAATGCAAACGCGTTCTAAATACAGGTCAATGGGCATATTTGGGTAAATTAACAATGCAACAAAAATAATGCTTAATCTATTTGTAAATAGTCTCATAATCTTATTTGGATACTATTGATCGTTATTTTTTACATTTTGGTATTCGTTTCGGGAAAAATATATCAATAGGAAACAAATTGAAAACTGGGAGTCCCAATCTGGGTTATATAGAATATCTGGAATATATAGGAAGATATAAGCTAAACAAAGTCCATAATAATAACATAAACATGGAAACTTGGAATTGTAAGTTGATAGGAATATTATCTGAAGTTTTAATAAGAATCGGTTCAGTTAAATAAGTTTTTTTTTAAAATACATTATTTGTTCAAATTTAAAATATATAAAAAGCTATGGTGAGCTGTTTCTTAATAATTCTAGAGAATCGATGGGGTGATAAATTTGTATTTGATTCCAAATTAGAAGATTTACAAATATCTGGAAGAAATATTCAAGCCTTTCCCTTAACCTTTTGATCAGTACAGTCGCGTATTTGCGATCGAATTCCAGTGATTCAGAAAGAGCATTCTTACACGTTTCTATTCTGTTCTATTACCTTTCTCCATCTCTCCGGAAGCTTCATAATGCCTTCTTCCTAAAATTTTTCAGGTTTGATCGTTTCACCTCGCTGAAGTGGCTCATAATAAACTACCCCCTTTCAGTCCCACCAAATGCATGGCAAAACTTTTTTTTGGATGTAGGCCAGGTTTAGCTACAGTTAAAGCTTCTGTACCCTTGGTCCAAGACCGTTTACGTGAGATATTCTCATATAGTATCCAACTTTCATCTCCAATGACAAGTCTCTTCAAATAAGGTTGGCTATTTTGTCGTTGGAGAAGAAGATCGCATGTTGAAATACGCTGAAGTTTATTTGAGTCAGTCAATTCATGAGGAAGTCACACATCTTAACGATTGATGTAGCCCAATTTATGTCAGATGATTATGGACGGATATTCGTGGAATTTCTAGCTTTTTAGCTATTTCGCAAACAGTATATCGCGGGTTTTCTTCAACCATGGCTATGATTAGATTTGTGTTCATTTGCGAAAGAAACGTATGGGACAACCTAATACATACAAGCTTCATATACGCTGCGACGGTCCTGATAGATAAGTGGCGGATTAAAGCATTTAAGTTTTTGATTGTGATTGATTATGACACACAGAATTAAAGACTCCCAGATTGTGCATTATATTAATAGACGATTTCTTTCAGCGTGGACACTTTGCGGAATTATGCTGCAGGCATAACTGCAACATGCCGAGTTAATTGTGCATCCATATGGACACAGGAACCGCATATGTCGAGCGTTTGGACATTATCGAGCGTAACGGTACAATTCGAGTCGATTTCTTTCGTTTTTGGATTCGGGCAAGAAGTTTCAGCGGAGGCATTAATTGACCGACAGATGCGCACAATAATGGATAGTATGCTATATTGTAAAGTCCTTATATGAATGGATCTGCAAATACCTGCCCTGTAAATCGGTCGCTTTCAATGCCACTGCATTTTTGTTGCACCAGACGCTCGTTGCACCGATCAGCTGTTGTTGCCTTGCAGCCGGTAACCCGATATTGTTGCACCATAAAAAATGCATATCGCCAAGATGCACCAGAATGCTGGTGGCAAAGGGATTTAAGGCTCCCGTATGATTATGTTCCACTGACAAATGTCAGGTTTTACGAAAATTATAAGACATCATCATGGGCAAAAAATGATTTTAATCATACTTATTTCGACGAAAGAAAGTGCAATATCTTAAACGACATATTATCTTACAAGTTTGGTATTTATATCACATTCAATAGGATGTTCTATGTGGGGAAAAAAAACGGATAAACAGGTCTATAAGTTTGAAAATTTAGGTGAGCAGCTGTTTCATGTAAAAAAAGGCGACGGTTTAAGGTGGGTCATCCATTGAACTTGCTCTTCTATGCTTTTGACATTCAGCAGGAATGCAGAATGCTTGAATGCTCCTTCGAACATTATTTAATACTCTAAATGCCGATAGTCCAACAATACATTCTTTTGTAGTTGCTCTTTTACCTGTTGGCAAATTTGAAGATTAAGAAATTTCAAGCATGCTATTAGTACGGGAGGCACGAATATTATTTTATATAATTATTCATACAAAGCTGAATAATTTAAATTTTGTTGTTTCAATATTGTAGATTAATAAAACGGCCGTCTACCGTCATGATGTAGTTGTTGACATTCATAATATTTTTTTGTCACTGATTAACCCAAAATGTCATCTCAACTTTTTAATATGTAGTTGTAATAGCACAAAATGACTACTTGTGATGATTTTGTGAAAATGAAAAACTTTTCTAGATTATATCATTTCTAACGATATGCTACATGTCATGCAAATCATTAAATAATCCGTTAAACTTGAAGTTTTGTTCAAATTGGCCACCTCTGCTTCGTATACACATACTTCACCTTTTTCTTATTTCCACTGTAGTTGTCTGAAGTAGCATTTCCGCTTTCATTTTTGCATTTTTGCTTTTGGCGGTCCTATTCCGTGGCTTGCATGGTATTCAGACCTGACACCACTGGATTTCTTTGCCTGGGGACATCCCCTATTCCGTGGCTCACACAGTCTCCAGAACCGACACCACTAGATTTCTTCGCCTGGAGACGTACCCTATTCCGTGGCAAGTGCGGTCTCCAGATCTGACACCACCGAATTTCTTTGACTAAAGAGGTTAAAAGGTTATGACAATTCAAAGGTGAAATTTAAGTATTTTTTTCAAAATGTTGACATTTGGACATAGGGCTTATGTGTGAAACGTAGCCAAATATCTCCCCCTCCCCTAACCCCCAGAAAATTTTTATATCTACAAAATTGAGACTGTGCTGTAGCTGCTTATAATAAATATTATATAAATTCAGGACTGTTTTAATGCGATAGATACGTTCTACGGAGATTCGCATATAAAAAATCGCATAAAAAAAGACTTGAACTACATAAAAAACTGAAGGCTAGGTTCCATTATTTTAAAAGCCGCGTAACTTCAAATCAATGTTATAGAATGTACCAAAAATCGCATTAAAAAAGTTTATAAAAAATTAATAAAAACAAAAACATAATACATATTTATCTTAAAATTGCTTTACTAAAGTCTATTTTACTCGATAATCCTTAAACTTTGAGAAGAGTTGCCAGATTTGAAAACAATTCCGTGAGGGATAGGTCGCACAACTTTGAATTCGCATTAAAAAGATCCGCATAAAAACAAACGAAGTCCCGCACTACGAGTATTATCTAGAATTCTAAAAAGTAAGGTTACAAGGGCTACTTAGGCAAGGGGATTTTTATGTTTCAAGTTGGCGCATCTGGCGTGTAGGGGGAACCATAACGATCAGTTTGTTTGGTCTCGCGTGTTTGTCGGCCATTTTGTTTAGTCACAGTAAATTCTTCCAATGGAGAGATCGTCGCGCGTTCACGCCACCTCCTGTCCGTTCGAGATCCATGCGGTCATCCGTTTTTTGACTTTACAGAACAATATCACCGCAAATATCCTTTGGAAGCTTATGAAAGTTTATAGTAATGATGTGCAAAAAATTGAGGAACAATTGCGAAATAACTGTTGTGTGACGTTTGACGACTTTCACGAAGAATTTCCTGACATTTCTCGATGTCTCCTTGGTCATATTGTGACAAAAAAACTTGGATAATTTTGCACAGGAGGGAGAAACTTTTCTGTACTCTATCGTGATGGGAGGTGAGATGTGGGTGTATCTCTACACCCCAGAATCCCAAATACAACCTAAACAGAGCGGGCGTTGGAGGTCTATGATACTGGTATACAAAATATAAATACATAAATGTTGCAAACTTATCTTCTGGATGGCTCTGGTATATACAGGGACGTTCGATAGTGATTTATAAAACCTCATCAAAATATACATCAATTATGTTAACACTCATGTAAAATCTTAAAAAATCATATATTCATATTCAAATTTAAATCATAGATGTCTCTAGTTTAACTATTCATATTAAATTTTAAATTTAATTAACTAATTTAATAAAATCAACAATTGTATTAAGGGATGAAATGACTTCATTTCCCCCCCTCTGTCTATTGTAATTAAAATTAATTATATATGCATGATATGAATTATTCATATGTGCTATTATCAATTGGGGTGAATATATGCTTTTATTTCTAGCATACTTATGAAGCTGATTTTGATACAAAATCATAATAAAAATAATGTAAAATATTTTTGCATACATGCATAATTAATGCATGTTTGATTAAATGTATAATTGCATTAAAGTTTGAATGCAGCAATATTCAAATATAAGTTTAAAGCATCATATCGGGGGTCCAATTTTATTATTTTATATTATTTAAATATGAAATAATCGCTTTGATGAATGGGCATAGAATGTTTAACATTTGAATTTATTTCGTTGCATATCCAATACAATAGATGGCAGCATCACATATAATAATATGATAATCTCGAATATGAACATTCAAGCGCTTCGACTGATTAATTGATCAAAAGTATGCAATTTTCATATGCATTTAAGTGATTCAAAACTGATTCAATCCTTCGATGAACCGATTAAAAAGCACTCTATGCTAAAAGCTGAAATGTGAGCAATATTCTTGTGATAAATTGGATGTTAATTTAAAAGCGAATTTAAGATTTAATTTGCTTTGAAAGTCTTTCTGATTTAAAAAGCTTAACGCAGTTGAGTGAAATTTGAAAATGATTAATGTTTTAAGGATAAACAGGATTTAGGTATGGTAAGTGTTAACAAAATAGTATTGGTTTACTTAAATAAGATTTTATGAAGAGTTGTATGTTATGATAAATGCGTTTTTATATTTGTGAAGTAGTCCCTGATGTCATACTTTATCGAATGCCTGAGCTATGTCTATTGAGTCAAATTGATGATCAGAAATAAGACAATAATTTAGTAGAGCTTTCATTTTTTTCATTATCAAAATTGAATTTCAGTACCTTTTTGCTTTGATAAATGCAAAGATGTCTTCATATTTGAAGTGGAACTTCTATAGACGCAGTAGGGCAAATTGACTTATACGTCACGAAAAGTGAAACTCTAGTGGTTGATAGAGTCAGCTGAATTTATCTCTAATTATAACGTTCATTCACTTATTTAACCTTTTGAATAGTGAGCTTATTTTAAATCATCATACATTTAGATGCTAAATTCGTATGTTCGCCACTTATCATTCGCACAAATCCATTTATCTGTCAAGACCGTGCAGCGTGTATGAAGCTTATATATAAATAAATAAACACTGTTGATAGCTATTATATATTACTCAAACACATCTACATATTTTAATGAAAAAGCAATGCATAAAATCAACTTTTCTTAAGAGCCAAGAAGCTTCACATCTTAGATTAACTATGATGAATTTATTACAAATGTGCGTTTGTGATTGATTAGCGATAAGTTTTACGATCTTTGTGCAAATTCGGGGGGGTCGTCTTCAGTTTCGCCAAATGGCCTTTGAAACGGATTACGAACCGTTCGAGATGAATAATTTTATGGTACTTTCGGAAACTGGCGAAACTTTTTCGGGGTATTTACATGTTAAAATGTAAGCACGTCTCTTTGGGCTCAAATCGAGCACACATGTATATATAAAAGGGGGAATTTATCGAGTACATTATCAGCCACCGGAGGTGGATAATAGCTTCGTTGTTTACAACTGACCCAGATGCAAGTCAATATAAAAGGTGTATGAAACCTGAGACTTTCATTCTTTTAAATCCTCACTTGCGCAAGAGCTCTTGGGGGCTAGAGCTCCGGTCGAGAGCGTCTGCCCCGCGATTCGGGTGTCTCGTTTCGACGCACTCTGCTTTATGTAAGGTATTAATTATTCCATCGTATGTTTGAAAGGTGGCTTGATCTAATTTTAACATCTGCCAGCGGATTGAATAACGAGTTCGATGTCGAAATGATCATAAAGCCCAGCGATTGACTAATGCCCAGCATCTAAGATGTTCGCACGGAGTATGCTTCTGCAGCCGGCCAGCATAAAGTGATAGTCATCACACGCTTTTTGGATGCCATAGTTCACAACTTCCACAGATTCGGCCAATTTATTGAGATATTGTTACGCAACAACGGCTTTAATGATGCCAATAATTGGATTAGATCTTCACCGATCATAATTACCGATCGTGAGAGATCTTAACAGCCAGACGCTCTTGCAACATACAAACAAAAGCCGATGTGTTTTGCCGTTTTCTGGTGAGATTTCTCTGCAGACATGACTCCTCAAAATTGGAGTACCAGTGTAGAATAGCGTACTACCGGTAATAGGCTTATGAGCAGCGGATTTTCTTCAAAAGGCAGCCACATAACCATCTATGATAAGACGATCTCATTGGTAATCAATCAAACTTAATAAAAGATATCAATCACTGGATATGAACATTCAATTATATTATCATATATGACTTCAAAAGTATATCTTGATAATTTTGAATCAAAAATAACTTTTTATTTGAGACATCGCAACAAATTTCGGTTTTCGTTCCGGTTCAGTTTCAAATATTTATATCGGTTCAATTACAGGTTTCGGTTCAATTTTTTGCATTGAAGACTTATTTTCTAGCATATTCATAATCATAAGGATATTGACTTGTCGCTTATTGGCTGGAAATTTGAGAGTCCCAGTCTGGGTATAAAGCAAGTATATAGGAAGAGATAAATTTAAAAAAAATACATAATAATGACTTAGAATTGGGTTAATTACAAAATTGTCTAAAGTATTGATTTACAGGATAATTAACAGAATTAAACAAATATCAACACAAAAATTAACCAAACTCAGTTTCGCGTAATCAAAAAAAAAACCGATATATTCGAACCGGTTCAATTACGATTTTTTCGACAAAATAACTGTTTTACCGGCATTTTGTTTTCGGCTCAGTCCTGGTTCGATGTCCTAATTACAGGGACGTATTTATTTTATTAAAATGGCTTTTAACACTGCGAAGGCATTACTGGGGGTTCACGAGAATATAAACAAAACATTTATCTATACTCGAAAAAGATATTTTCGTCGAATTATTTACAGAAAACATTGTAAAAAGATCTATTTTTGACCAGGAAATGTTTGTTTGATGGAAAAATTAGGTCGCAAAGGTTGGGATGGGTCCGCGAAAAAAAAAATTTGCTCAAGAGCGGGTCCGCGAAACATGAGTTTAAGAAGCGCTGCTCTATAACATAAACAATAAAAATTGACACTAAAAAACAACAGTTATTAAACGGGGGTCCCGAAATCCATCACCAGAGGTCCGCGAAAAAATTAAAAAAACATTTAATTAAGTTTTTTTGTTTGAAAAATTGAGTCTCAAGAACAACGTAAAATGTGGGGGTAAAGGATTGAGATGGGGTTCGCGTACTGCATAAGTTTAAGAACCTTTGCTCTAAAATAAAGGACTATTTCTAGTTAGCTGATGTTTGTGTGTATGCACATAATGCACACAACACTGTATAGAAAAATATCTATACACATTTTAACACTTTGATTAGTGAGTGAATTTTAAATTCAGATTAACATAGATGCTATATTCGTATATCCACCAGTTATCGTCCGTACAAATCCAATTTCTCTCAAGACAGCGCAGCGTGAATAAAACTCGTATATCAATAAATGAACCTTAACACCATTGATATTTTTGGGCCACATAATAGCGTTCAAAATAGAATCACTTTGATAGTAGACTGAGTTTTATGTTTATAATTGATTTATGTGGCGTTGTATTATTTATTATGATTCTGAGAAGACCACCAATGCTAATTGGTCGTCAACTGTTGATGATTGATATGATAACTCTCTATTAGGGTACAACCTTTAAAAAAAACGTTCATATATTGTATTCCTAAATATAAATGATTGATTGTGTTTGTAAAACTTGGTTGGAAATTTTAAGATAATATTTAAACGTGTAAGGGTACCTTTACAGCACAACTTTGCCATCGATGCACGAGCGTATGTTAACATTCAAGACATCTCACTCTTTTTTTATCACTCGAGTCCATTCACAACATATGCGGGATTCCTCATCAACGGATTAAGCTTCTAGAGTTTAAGTGCCAATTTTAAAATATTTTAAAAATATATCGCCATAATCTATACAAATCAAGAAGAAATTTATTTCAGCATGTTTTATTTTTATTTTGAAGTGTATTAATAATACAATAAATTATTAGACCAATGGACAGCCATCAATCAATTCAATATTTTCAACCCTCTTATAACGTCCACTTCGTTTGTGTCGTCTTTTTAGTAAGCAAATTGTAAAATACATTAGATCAATATTTCGCGTTTATTAGTCACAGTTTAAAATTTTTGTATGGGTGCCTAACTTTCTATAGCGTTTTGTTTCTATAGCGTAGTCCCTATGTAGACGCTGTAAAAGGGTTTTATTTTTCAATCGATATATCCTCATTTATTGTACATTTAAATTAGGCATTCAAGACGGCCACGCATATAAATTTTTAATATCTGCACAGAATGTAATTATCAAAAGCTTAATGCGATAGATTTCGTGCTTTTCTGAAAATACTGTTTTGTTGCTCGTTTTATAATTATGCTTAAGAATGCTTGCAAATTAAATATCTGCCCTGTTTTAAGACATTTTCTAAAGAGATCAGCATGATGGGGTAGGACGGGCAAAATATTACAAGGCAGTCGAGCTCTCAAAATATTTAATTATTTTGCTGCCACTGTAGCGCAAAAAACAATTTGATCTAAAAATACATTTTTAAAAGGTCATTTGCTGGTATTTCATATGTATTATCGAAGGATGTGTTATGATTTTGATATGATTTATTAGGGTTGCTTTTAGCATGCATTGGCGTTGCGCTGTGGGCTTTACCGTGCCATAATATAGGAAGCGGCAGGGAAACTACCTTATTTTTAAAATTAATAACACAAGTAATATAAAAGATATAAATTTAATTATATTTTCATATTACAAACAAATATTTAAAGTTTTTATTTGTTTTAATTTAAATTATATTATTAATGTAGTTTCATATAAAATTTGACAATTTTAAAATATTAACCAAAATGGAACTTAAATTGATGATATATTTTTAAAAATATAATTAATAAATACTTTAAATATTTATCTTTAATATGAAGAAAAAAATAAAATCATATCTTTAATATTGTTTGTGTTATTCATTTTTAAAATAAGGTAGTTTCCCCGCCGCATGCTATTTTTGTCTGGGGTTATTTTATCGACATGCCTGTTCTAAATTTGATAGAATCCCACAACGAAAAAATCGCTTCGCCACAAATGTTCGTTTGTATATCAAAAAAGGTAATTTATGTGTGCAAGCTGGTTGGCCATGGCTCTGTGTGTGGTGCCTAGATTGGTTGTTCTGCATAAGCAGCTGTCTGCTGATGCATCCAGAATGGTCAAGGGATATGGGCATCCCGTCCTTGCAACCCATGCACATGCCTGCATAATTTATCTCCTAAGCATTGGACGGATTTGTTTATATTAGCTTCGAAATATATTCCCATTCAATGCATTGATCCATCGGGAACAGCACATTCGACAGGCCAAACAACAAATGGACGCGACGGAAAATGGGAAAGCGCGAATCGTGGGAAATCCACGTATGAAATCAAAATTTTAACAACAGCCTTGTAATAACACGGCATTAAATAACAACCTAATCGATATGGGCCTCAAAACTATGTCTTTTACAGCGCGGTTTTCGCCAAAATGTGCCATTGTTTTGCCGAAGATGAGTCATATATCATTGTTGGGGCCTGCCTTAAATGATTATATACGCATTTTACAGCCGGCTTGTTATTGTAATTATTACACCATTACACAATATATGTAAATTATGGCTATTTGCTATAACCGCCGTTTGAACTATTATTAATACCATCCGCGTGTGAGAGCCATTTAAACCATCCGCACTTCGCTTATTGCTTTACAACGTCAATGAATTAGGGGTAACAAATTGATTCGGTGCCATTACATCTTATCATTTCATTATTTTTACGGCAATATACTACGAGGCTTAATGGCATTTAAGAAAAGGGTGTGATTATTGCGCTAGTATTTCAATCGGGGGTGGTTTTAATGCCATATATCAATCACTAGCGAGTAAATGCTTTCATATTTTTAGAAAGCTGATTTATTCATGTCTACGTCCAGTTTAATACTATAATTTTATTAAATTTCAATGCTCAACAAATTTCGCAATATTTTGCCTGAATGATAGCCAATATTTTTTAGGTAGTGGTTGAACTATAGTGAATTACTGCTATGATTGTCCGACCAAGATCAAACAATCAAAAATAAATTACTTTGGTGATATCTCATCATATACAAAGAAGATCCTTATCATTAGTTGATGATGGCTTAAATCAAAGTTAAATTATAATTCGTCAAAAAAACAGTTCGTTTTCATAAAGATGCTCCTCAACTTTTGACCATGGACTACGATTTAGATGAGAATTTGATAGTACCCAAAATTTATTTCTGCCGCGAGATTAGGATACATCCCTTTAATTAGTGAGCTAACCATAAATTATCATAAACATTGATGCTATATGTATATATCCGCCACTTATCATCCATACAAATCCACTTATCTGTCAGAACCGTCGCAGCGTGTATGAAGTTTGTACATAAATAAATAAACACTGTCGATAGCACACCATATTCGGTCATTTCTTTACATAAACATAAACAATACACTTGAAATCGATTTATTATATCATAATTAATCGATAAATTTGGGTTAATGATCTATATAATCGTACGATGTACGCAACATGCTCTCTTCGTCTCTGTCTCCCATTTACAATCTCACTGCTGCAAGATCAATGTTCAAGACACTCTCCGTCTCTGTCTGTCTCCCAGCTCAACGTGTAAGAATGCTCTTTCTGAATCATTGAAATTCGGACACAACTCTGTGTTTTACCTTTTTAGTGGGTTAATATTTTATAACGTATCGTCACGCCAAATGCACGAAAACGTGATGTAAAGTGAACGGCTTAAAAAAAATGTCCAAAATTCTCAGATAATAAAATAATTATATTCAAAACCGGATTTTCGGGATAAAAACCCGGTTTTGAAACCCCGGACTTGACATGGTGAAGTAATCAGGGCCAAAATTTATAATCCTTATGTAATATAGAATTAAATTTATATAATGGCTAGTTAGGTCATTCAATAAAAAATGTTCTCGGCTTGATGCGTGTTAACGCTTTCACGGACACCTCAAAATCAGCTGAAACATCAATTATCGACGCAATTCACGAGAATAAAATAAATTGTTAAACCGTCACTAAAACACACAATTACTACATATTAAATATAAATCAAGAAAAATATTTTTAAAGTAAGTGCAAAATGAAAAATGACTGCTATTTCAGACGTGTCTATGAACGCGCCAATTATTTTTTTCATTTTTAGTTCTATAATTTTACATTCGCCATATTAACAGCGACATCTTCCGTCTCTCTTCAGGTGCAATGTGTTATTTTAACAGCGCCATCTCTTGTGGCCCTACGGAGACACTGCACCTGCATACGAACCGATCGCTTCTTGCGCGTGCACCGTTGTCGGTTGAGTAACGACGCGCAGGAGGCGGGAGTTGGGAGAGTCGTCGGTTAGCCTTGGCTGCGGGAAGTCGTCCCTCCTGCAGCCATATCTCTCTCGTGTATGGAATAAATAGCTATTCTAATCGACGCCCGTCTATTCCCAACAACTCCTCGATTTTTTGCCGTGGATCTGATACGATAGTGTTTGAGTCTCGAATTGAAAAAGATAAAGAAAGGAGAAAATGAGAAAGGGAGAGGCAATATTAGAGTACATAAATACTCGTGCATTTCAAAGTACAATACGTCGCCGACGGGCGTTCAACCAGTACGGACGTGCTTGCCTTTCAACTACACCACCTGGACGCTTTGTGTGTGATTTTAAATGTAACTTATATTGGCATCTGTTCTACAAAAAAATGATTTACAAAGATGTATCCATCACTGTGTTCGGACACAAATTGATGTGGAAATACGCGAACATTTTTGGGTCCTTCTAATTGATAAATTGAATAAAAATGTATTTATCCCATATAAATAAATTTGCCCTCAGTCGTGAAGCATCGATGATGATTTTTCTGCAAAGTTTTTGGGAAATACTGATTTATTACATTATCATGCCGTTTTTAGACTTTCGGTATAAATTATCACTTTCTAGATGTACGTAAGCAGATTTAAGAAGACAAAACAATAAAGCCTTCGTATCCTATTACAAGTAGAACGTGGAAGAATGTTTTATTACAGAATCATGATCGGCTATCTGCGTCACGTTCCATTGCATTTTCATGTCGTGGACTCACTTTTTTCGCCATCATATTTGATTCGATATTATGTACAGACGTCTGCGTCATTATTTGAAGTTGCAGCCCATGTGAAGATATTATTTTTATGGTCTCACCCGATAAGTTGGTACATTTATGCACGGAGCATATATAATGCAGAATCTCCGGGCTAATTCAACTCGACTACCATCTGTTGGGGCATTCTCGATTCACAGCTAAACTTCGGCAATAAAAGTTCCAATAAGTTATCGGATAAGCCACGTTTTAATAATGTGAATTCCTTAATATTTTAGTGTACCCCCTTTTCTACGTCGAATGAGGGGGCACTCGTCGTGAACAAACTCCAAAGCGAACGGAAACTTGGCTTTAACGAGTCTTTTAAAACTTCAGGTCGCATCTTTGCTAACCTCCGACTTTCATCTTCCACGGCGACACTCACTATATCATTTCAGTATGGACCCAGAGCATTAAGCTCCATCAACATGTTTGTTATGTCCGGCGGAAATTCAAAGCTCCCGACACACAATGCCCATATGCTGAAAAGCTCGCGAATAATCGCTTCTGCAGACATAAAATAGCATTTCGCCGTCAAAATATCCACCGCGGCGGACGACGATTTAATTCCCATTCAATAATTTATGTATCAGATATAAATAAAATGGCTATATATCTCAATATCCTCGATCTTACGACTTCCACTCCGTCCGAGTGCATGAAATAGAAACGTAAGCATTCAGATTCACGGGAACGAGCGCGACATTCTCCCCGTGGACATAAATTAATGTCTCAATTGTAATCTGATAGAATAAAACACAAATAGCCCATATAGAGGGCTATTAAAATATTTTATTGCGGTCCAATCCGACTTAATCGAAGCCAATAACGGTTACAAGATATTCATTACGAAATCAGGTAAATGGTGATGCTTTCCAAGTCGAAGCCTCTTATCTGGAATCGACAATGGCAACGAAAGCTAGACAGAAATTTTTATTGGCCAGCAGATTCTTGAGATATATTAATGGTCTTGTTCATTTTTTGTGGAATTTATCCGCGACAATTTATCGCATCGAATAACATCGACGATCCACCGATTTATGAGTGAAATTTTGTAAAAATCGCCTAAATTCAAGTCATCCAAAACAAGCTGAAAGCTTATGCATAAAGGAAAAGGAAATGATCACAAATATATTTTAATCCAGTAGGTTTATTTCACATTTATGAATCAAATTGCTGTTTGATTAAAAAAGCTCACAATCTGGATTTGATTCCGAATCATTAAAATGTTGTGCAACGTTTCGTTGCCTTCACTGCTGCGGCAGTCCTCGACTGTCAACTTATTCGGCTGCGGAGATCTCACTGGGAGTCATTAGAAGCGCTAGGGTGCTCCATCTTTCTAAGGCATTGTTAAAAATATGGAAAGAAAAAATAATTAAGAGAAGGAGTACAGTCGTTCTTATACTGGAGTCCGCGAAAATATTACTGGGGGTCCGCGAAACATAAACAAAACATTTTTCTATATTTGAAAAAGATATTTTCGTCTAATTACATTGTAAAATGATTTATTTTGACCGAGAAATATTTTTTTGTTGAAAAAATAAAGTCACAAGGGTTGGGATGGGTCCGCAAAAAATATAAAAATTCGCGATGGGATCCGCGAAAAAAATGACAAACTGACTATGACAAAAGTTAAGTACCCATACAAAATTGAGGGTTAGGTTTTTTATGATATAGTTGAATTAATGATGTGATATTTGGTGGTGCTAATACTACTTGTAAATTTGGGTGATTGTAGATCTTTTGGATGGCCAGGCGCATTATCATTATATGAGATTATATAAAGTTCTAATTTGTCTTTGAAATTATGGCATAATGTAAAATGTACCCTATGAAAGGAACCGTTGTAATAAAAGACGCTATAGAAGAGTTGACTAAATATCATTTACTTACCTCTTTTGATACTAGCCGACGATCACGTGGTACATAACTTTCAAACTTCTACTTCGTTTTAACCTAACGGCTTCAACGGATTTTCTAGTCAAATCGGAAATCGTACACCACACCAGCACAATGAAGGCTACTAAGTCGAGACATTTCCGCCGAAATCTAGACATTAGGGGACAGCCTAGGGGCAGTAACTGTCTAATCTATGTATACATATATATAGAGTACATATATGTTTATAAAATTGTTATATTAACCTTTCTCTACCGGTGATGTATTTACTACACCTCGACTCTAATAATGGGAATATCGATATGAAATATAATAGATACGGGTTTCAGATTTTTTGTATTCCTCCGTAATACAATTCCGGATCACTTCATAGTATTATAGTATATAAGTATTCATCTGCAGCGACGGAAATAAATAATTTGTCATGTAAAAGTTTTAGTTTAATATCTCAGCAGAAAGGAATTTTATCAGCCACATTGATGGTATTATACGAAAATGAAGACTCACGCGGTCATCAGCTTGAACTAGCATTTAAATATCTGATGACGATATCCTCCAACGAGTGTGGAGGCTGAGCGTGCATTTTCAGCAGCAGGTTGCCTGGCTACCAAAATCAGATCCGGACTAAATGACGAAACACTCGATGCTTTTATGTTACTTGATCTGATTGCGATGAAACTTTACAGAGTTATTGTGCATACCCCTGTTAACATTTTTGAATTAGTATAAGCATTGTTTGTGTACGCAATTTGTTTTGCGAGATGTTTAACGAATGCACCATGTCAGGTGGATATTGTTCGGGTGAAGTGAAGCGGGGGTGCGGAGATGGGGAGAGAAAGGATGCGCGCGCAATCCGACAGTTGAGCTCCGCTCATGCGAAGGCGTATCATGCACACGTTGTTTCCATTTTTTATTAAACCTACTAGTTAAAAAATTGGAGCATTAGAGCAACTTTCCCAAATAGGCCCCGCATTAGGTGAAAGACAATGCTTTGCGTAACCCGACGGGAATGTGTTAAAAGCACCGCAATGTTTTATTATATCTATGATATAAGCTTTCATAAAAAAATAAAAAATTTAATGGTTCAATTCTATTTAGAAGTCGATGTTTGAAATCTGTCGTGGTTATTTATGTGGTCAAATTAATGTTAAAAATGATCATAATTTAGAGCACATGTTCGAACGATAGCAAAAGTCAACCCCGAATAAGCAGGGGGCGGCATACTTGTTGGCGCGTCCACAATCCCTGATTTATCTACATTCCTGTTCCCTGTAAATCAGCGACAACTCTTTATTTTGGCGCATCAATCAGAGTTTGTCGCCATTGCTGATCTTATTTCAAACGGGATCGGTTTGTTTTGACAGGAGAACTCTCGTAAAACCGCCCCAAGATGGATAGAGTTTACGCTCCCGGAATCTGTTCTGACACGGGAATTGACTATAATTATTGCCCATTAAAACAAATCTACTCTCCCGTGGGATGGATCCAGAGACGACTTTATGTGCGAGCTTTCAAACAGCGTTTCATCTTTAAATCCGGACTTGTCACCTGTGACTGATCGGGATACCTCGAATTCTCGATACGAAAAAGTGGGATACAATCCAATGCCCCCTTGTCGGGTCTCTGCGTCAGAGATTTGTATGCAATTTTTCGATATGAATTTGTATGCATGTGATTTTTGTGCATAACAAAAACATTGCGGTGATGAAAAGTTTCCCCATGCGTAAATTAAGAATTGTATATATAATGAGAGCCGGTCACGTTTAACCCCACGATTCACATGGAGGGTTTCGGTCGCATCCATGAGAAAGACCAGCTGCCCAATGGTCGTTTTATGGACTCTTCTAATTGCACTTCGTGCATTCAATTAATGCACATGTGTGGAGGACCCCGTTTTGATTGAATCGACCTTGGCAAAAAATACACATCCCTGGAGGCTTTCACTGTTCGATTCCCACATTGCTTGAGATGAAAGACCGATGGTTAATGGTTATCGGCTTGGAGCCAGGATTAAATCATAAAATCGTATTAAAATGCACTTGGGTCTGTTTTTGGGCGATAGAAACATTTCATGGGGAGTCGCATAAAAAAAAACTTGAACAACATAAAAAAATAGGGATAAGTTCCATTACTTTTAAAAATCGCATAACTTCAAATCAGTGTGATAGACAGTGTGTACCAAAAATCGCATAAAAAAATGACTAGCTTCTCTAGAGATAATCTCAAGGGAGTATCCTCAAGTAATTCATCGACATCATTTTGAGAATAAGTATCAAAACCTTCTCCACCGATTTGATTTGCCAATGATTTCAACTGACAATGTTGAAATTTTTATTATTTCGCTATCTGTAACTGAACTGCTTTCCAACAGTTAATAACTCATTCTCTAGTTTATCCAGTATATGTTGATAAGTATTATGACTTAAACGGTTGTAACTTGCAATAGGGTTAATTTTGGATTTTTTTAATGCGTATTCGCATAAAAAAAAGTTTTGTCCGCTATAGAAAAATGAAGTATAGGTGCCATTATTTTTGAAAATCGCATAACTTCAAAATCGCATAAAAACAGACCCAAGTGTAATCGATGCTTCATTTTCAATGCCGCGCTTCTGTTTCTAATGCATTATTATTTACTCAAATCATTATTTCAAATGAAATTTGTCCGTATCCGATTAAAAATCATCAGATATGGGTTCTCCTTAGAATCATAATATATAGTAGAAAGCTACATAAATCAATTATATTCTATTTGAAACTATGGGACCCAACAATATCAACAGTGTTAGGGTTCATTTATTTATATACAAGCTTCACTCATGCTGCGCGTTCCTGAGAGAAAATCAGATTCGTGTGGGCGATAAGCAATGGACATGCGAATATAGCATCTATGTTTAACTTAATTTAATTTAATTCACTAATCAAAGGGTTAAGGAGCTTCTTGATTGACATTTTCGGTTGATAAATTATATGTAACTTATTCTTCGATGCTTTTTAATTGAAGCCTTATGCAATGACAGGATTAAAATATCCCATCAGCTGATCTGTCCGGGATGGAAATTTCCATATCTTTATTCTCCAACGGAATCCCTTTAATTAAAAAATAAATATTCCCCACATTACAAGCGGTCTGGCATGATGAAATTCAAAAGTGACTAACATTTAAAAGTCTCTAAGCCCAATTAATCCCGACCCTGTCGCATTTCGACGGGATTCTCCGTATAGGATATTACTGGGTCGACCCATTGCCGGAGCAAATAATGCGCGATATTGTTGTTAATGTTCATGTTGTTACCAATTGTTGGGAATGTGTTCACCCTTTTGAATGGCTGATTTTAAGGGTATATGAGATTAAATAACGGGTTCCCGGTCCGGCTCCCGTTGGGGAAGGACTTATAAATATAGGTTTTGTCCGCGAAGGACAATGAGCGCCACAGCAGGATACGTTAACCCGTATGTAAAGAAAGTACGAATCGATTCATTCTGGCTTTCTATGGCGATCTTCACTCGCTTTCGCCATGAATAAAAATGTATGCTTTTATTTTTAAATAACCGCCAAATATTTGTACTGAATGAGTGCTCAAATTTCATACAAATCACTAAAAACGATCGAAATTGCACTGCGAAAGTCTAGATAAATTACGTATTTACATAAAATCAGTTTGAATATATCTGTTTAAAATTAATATTTTATTAATTTAAATATGTGCCACTAAGCCACGGAGCTTTTTTAAGTTTGCAGTCGGGGGTCACTTTGAATGAAACGATTCTTTCAAGTGTAAAATAACCAGTGACGTAAGGGTTACAATTGTGTTTTTGCGTCGCAAAATCCGATAATTATGCGTTGAATATATGGCATAATAATGCGACTCGTTTTTTGTGGATACATTATGTTTTTTTTGTCTATTTAGAAAATGATTGTGGTGAATTTGCATCCCCTTCGTGCCAATATATATTGCGATATTAAAATAAATATTATTTTAGATGTGCTATTATCACATTATTTAGCTTGTATAATGTTTGTCTGTGAGTCTGTAGGAACATCAATCATTATTTTTACGGAAAATACTACTATTCTAAATTTTGGATCAGTTCCAGATATCATTTTCAAGAAATTTGTCTCAATATGTCTCGACATGTATAGGGTGCAGCAAGGAAACTTCTTATTTAAAACGCACTTCCTGAAGCAATAAATATTTTTAAAAAAAAATTATTGAACACATTTGAAAGAACAAGATCTAAAGATTTTTGTTATGTAAGTTTAATAACGATAATTTAGTAGATTATGGAGGAGCACGCGTTCGCCGCAAAGGCGTACTTTTCATGTTATTCATTTTTAAAATAGGGCAGTTTCCCTGCCGCACCCTATATGACTGTACAGAGTCTTATCTTTATATTTAATCTGTTTTCAGTTAAGTTATGGGTTAACACTCGTACATAATATGTAAAGTATATATTGCATATAAATATTATTATTTCAGTATGTAATTGAAGTAAAACAACCAAAAATATGGTAAACATTCAAAGTTTATTATTCATTCTCTTTTTGGTTAAAAAAATCAAAAAACTTCGAAATATTTGTGGAAAGGCCCTTCAAAAATGGCTGTACATCGCATATTGACTGAAAATTTGCACATGAAAAAACTGTGCGCAAGATGGGTGCCGCGTTTGCTCACAATGGAACAAAAACAGCGCCGTGATAATGTTTCGATCGAGTACTTGGCGATGTTTCACAGCAACGAGGCCGAGTTTTTGCATCAATTTAGGATGAGACATAAGTCCATCATTTCATATCTGAAACAAAGAAACATAGGGACCTTCCACTAACTTGATCTATTTATTGGTCCCGCTATTCGGGACGCACAACACAAGCACACAGCAAAGTGCAAAACCTGAATTAAATATTCATGTCTGCAAGGACACGCTTATTCTTAAATTTGACTAGCCATTAGCCGGGGCATGGTCCGAAAGACTAGGAAGATACGGCATGTGCAAAACCAGCCATAGACGCCTTAACAGTGCACAAAGACTGCCGCTACTCCGCATCACCGGGGCCTACCGGACAGTCTCAACAGACAGCCTCCCGGTACTAGCTGGAATATTACCCCTCGATCTAAAAATGCAGGTCAGCGCCTGCAAATTTCGACGGGAAAACGGACAAGTAATTAAAGTCGGCAAACAAGTCCTCAATCCCGAGGACGTGACGATTGTGGGTTCGAGAGATCTGAGAGAGTGGGCACGGAGGGCTGCGTTGGAGGAATGGGAGTGTAGGTGGTCATCTTCGACCACTGGGCGCCATCTTTATTTGTTCTTCGACTCCGTTCAACGGAGGAATAAATTTCCTTGGATATGTCCTAATCACTGGACATCACAGTTCCTCACGGGACATGGCCGTTTTAGCGCTCACTTAATGGGGCTTGGCCTCGCGAACACCTCGGAGTGTCCATGCGGTGATCGGTGCATGGACGCAGATCACATTCTGTGGTCATGTCCTGGGATGGCATCTGAAAGAGAGGAGCTCCTACGCCGAGTGCGCGCGTCACGTGAGGGGCCTGTGGGACACAGGGATCTGGTAGCCCGTCCTGGTGCCTTCAGCGCCTTCAATGCATTTTGCACAAGTTTCGGCGCTAAAGGCGCTCCAGGTGAGTACTACGAGGCGCATTGGATCGATCCAAGAACCCTCGTGGCTGACGCTGTAACTTAACATTCTAGGCCTCCGCCCCCAACTTTCTCGTTCTTTCACTCTCGTAACCCACACAGTGGCCGTGCGTTTGCCTCCATCTCCCTCTTTGAATTGATTAAATTGATTTATTTATTTTATTTTTGTTATTTATCTATTTAAGTTATTGAACTATTTTATTTATCTATCATCAATTATTGAATTATTTTATTTATCTATTATCAATTATTGAGTTATCTTATTTATTTATTTATTTACCTATTTTATGTATTCAATTTATTTACTTATTTAATTTATTTGCTCATTTGTTTGTCAGTCATTTACTTATTTAATTAATTAGTCTATCTATTTATATATTGATGTTTATTTTACTATTATTAATTTTAAATCTTACTATTATTTATTTGTATTATTTATTTACTTTATTTATTTATTATTATTGCCTTTTTGGGTTTTTATTTATTTACTTTATTTATTTATTTATTATTGTTTTTGTTTGAAATTTATCTATTTATTTTATTATTTATATATATTTTACTTTATTTTAATTCTATTATTATTATTTATTATTAATTTTATTTATTATTATTATTTTATTTTTTATTTATTTATTTATTTGTTTATTTATTATTATTTTTTTTTTAGTATTATTATTATTATTTATTATTTTTATTCTATGTTGTTCTATGTTCTATTTATGATTATTTTTATTATTATTATTTTTTTTTTTTTTTTTTTACTTACTTTTCACCTGCGTATTTCACAAGTTGAGTCTGGTAATATAGCGAGTGCTGTTATAGGTTGAATCTCAACCTGGGTACATGCACGTTTTCAAAGAAAAAAAAAAAAAAAAAAAAACAGAGTGTTAATATCTGTGATTTATAAATTGTTATGTTTATATATTGTACACTTTTGATTCTTTGAATAAAATAAATATCTAGCCATTTGCACTCTGAGCGCGGAGTATAAACTAACCAGATCTAGTAAGACCCCAGGTACGCATTTATCCCCGAAAAAACCGCAAAAAGTCCTAAAAGAGGATGGAATGACCACAAGGTATCCAACCGGTCCGCTTTTCGGATCGCTGATATGACGAATGGACGCCTTGCAATCGGACGCCATACCTGAACATGTCTACAGAACGATTACGATTTTTCATTACAAAAAGAAGATGTCCAAAGAAGACTGATCGGATGGGTTGTTTAAATTTTACAATCAGTCAATAATATCGCTGTCTTTATTTTGTTGCGGGCTTATGCTGTCTGGGTCGGCCCAATATTTAAACGATAACGAAAAGAGTTCATGAAAAGTAGAATGGTCAAGTAAAATAAAAGCATGTGCAACTTTCGACTGGGTCGGTATTCTGCGTTTTGCGCCCCAAGCTCAACCCCTAGTTACGACCCTGATTGTATTTCTTTATTGTCAAAAAATATTTTTGACAATATGGTTACTATTATATTTATCCCATTTAATTTGACAGAGATGGTCATTTTTGAATTTTAATTCAGTGTCCGTAGGAACGCTTGAAAATTAATATGATAAAGTTTAATGCAAACGGGGTATATATTATTAAATATAGGGTTTAACCCCTTCAACGTTACGTTTCACTGTTAAAAGTGTCATATCTAGTATACGAAAATAGTATATCATCAAATTCGAACAAATCAGTTTTTGGGATGAATCATTCTTATATTTAACGTACACGTAACACTGCAATCGGACATATCCGTCATTTTCCATTTAAGTTTACTTAATTTTCACAATGCGGATATATCCGTCATACCCATTTTGCAAGGACTTTGGTCTTGACGGATATATACGTCATATCCACTTAAGGGGTTATTCTGGTATCTATTTATACATTTTTAAGAAATCAGTAGACTAAGTCGGGTTCGGACCAGGTTGTAGAATCAGATTCAAATTCAGATTGTGGGAGATATTAAACTTGGGAGATATCATGATTTTCTGGATTTGAAAATTTGATCCTTTTCTATTTAATTATTAAGCCGCTAGCGATTCACTGGTGAGTCGCTGTCACATGAAAACTCCTTCCATGCGCGTTCGAATCGAAAACTCAAATTTATCGATTTTAAACTTTATAAAATGCATTATTTTGTTACTGAAACTGAAGACATAAATGTGTATTGGTTATGTTTACGCGAATATATGAACGAATATTGTGTGCTATCGACAGTGTTAAGGCTCGTTTATTGATATACAAGTTTGATCCACGCTGCGCGGTCCTGTTTACGAATATAGCGCCTATATATAGATTGCCGTCAAACATATAACACTAATGCTACACCGCCTGTTAAAGGTTAAACAGACGCTGAATTTAAAGCGGGCGCAATTAAATCGCATATGGACATAGTAATTATTTCGCGTAGGGGTGACTTTTACAAAAATAATGCACAAACCGCGAGGCGAATGCAGTTGAATCGCAATAATGGCTAATTGTCTCGTAATAAAACTAACAATCCTTTATGTGTGCCTCCATATTTTTATTGGGCGAACAGAAAAAATATTACTCAATTCGATTTTAATAGTTTCCGGCGCGCTTCCTGTAGACAGTCCATTCGCGTCATGATTGCACCTATCAAAAGTGCAAATTTTTATTGAATGAATTTTGCATTTTATGACATTCTCCAGCTATGTACGTTTCAGATGGGAAGGCATTTTTTTTCGCGTCGTTTTTAATGTCGGAAAATTCGCAGGCTCCAGAATTGGTCATTTGATATTTCAATGCCAATAAGGGTTGCGCCCATGAATAATTCCCATAAAATTTTGACGTTGAAGGGATTGACTTTCGCATTTTGGTCTGATGTATACCACCCTTAATACAAAAATAAATACATATCTCAAACACTTTCATGAATGCAATATGTATTAGGTGGACCCGAAAATATTGGAATATTTTGTAAGAAAAAGTTTTTTTTTATATATATTAAGTTGTCCCAAAAGATTCTTTCGCAAATGAACACAGATCTAATCATAGCCATAGTTGAAGAATACCCGCGATATACTGTTCGCGAAATAGCTAACAAGTTAGAAATTCCACGAACATCCGTCCATAATCATCTGATAAAATTGGGCTACATCAATCGTTCAGATGTGTGGCTTCCTCATGAGCTGACTGACTCAAATAAACTTCAGCGTATTTCAACATGCGATCTTCTTCCCAACAACATAATAGCCAATCTTTTTTGAAGAGACTTGTCACTGGAGATGAAAGTTGGATACTCTATGAGGATATCCAACGTAAACGGTCTTGGACCAAGGGTACAGAAGCTTTAACTGTAGCTAAACCTGGCCAACATCAAAAAAAAGTTTTGCTAAGCATTTGGGGAGACTGGAAGGGGGTAGTTTATTATGAGCTACTTCAGCAAAGTGAAATGATCAATTCTATAAAATATTGTTTCCAACAAGACAATCTAAAGGATGCAATTGCCAGATAATGGCCAGAATTAGTACAATAACGCCAGGCCTTATGTGTCTTTGCTCGTCTGAAATAAATTATTATCATTTGACTGAGATGTCTTACCTCATCTTCCATACTCTCTGGACATTGTCCCTTTAGATTATGATATATAAAAATATACCTTAAACAATATTTTGCCAACAAACCTGGGAAATTTTGGCAAGAAGGTATATTATTCAATAAATTTTAATGTAATACAAATTATCGTTTATTTTTTTCTTAGTATGAAAACGAAAGAAACTTATGGGACACCCTAATAGATGTTCTTACAACTTATGTAGTTTTTTTTTTCAATATTACCACCACAGAAGATGACTTGACAGAATATGACCATGCTTATACCGCGCTAATGAAGTGCCTTTGGATACACAATATTTTTTCTGTGTGGTGCGTTGCGTCTGGTAATAAATGATTTGGGCGATTTGGGTACACATACAGCTGTCCACGTGAGAAGCATGCACGCATACCCTGTGTGTCCCTGTGTGCTTTGTTGATGCTCGCACCGGAAACTGCACGCGTTTCAATTCAATTGCTATATCGGTCGGAATCATTGGGACACAATATCTTCTTTTCATTTCAAACTGTAGCTTCGATGATATTATGCATCATCTTTTTCACAAAAGTCTGGTACTATTGCTACATGTGGTGGATTTATGTTTCGGAGAAGAATTATAAGCACCCCAATTTTCAGTGTTGAAATACACAATTCTAATATAATTTTTATATAGAACTATGGACTAAATTAATGTTGTTCTTATGTATCTGTTTACGTGTCGTTTAACAAATTCCTTTTCATATAATTCAAATCCCTCGGGTTGAGTAAGCATCTATTGCATCAGAAAGATGTTTCCATTGCTGTGTTCGGATACAAATTGGGTTTAAACATAGTTCTCAAAATATGCGAATATTTTCGGGTCTCCCTAATACTTATATTGATATGCATCCGATTTAGATTCGAATGCATAGTCGACATGCAGATTAAAATATAATTGCTATGGTACAATATATGGATTATAAACGATAAGGGCTTTCATCTCAATCGCCCCTACGGTTGCATTTGTGCGAAATGTCGCCCAACAATGCAGTCACACATTCGGTTGTATTTTATTGTTTCAGTACAGACTACCGTAAAATTCCTTTTTTATTTTAAGTTTCCCCATAAAATTTGAATTGGACTTTATAGTGGAAAGATGTAAAATAAGTCATATAATTTTTACGATTGTCTCTTCTAAATGGCGTACACTAAAGTAGCTTTAAAATGACTATACATAATTTATGGGTTCTTTGTTGTTGTTTTTTTTTTTTATAACAATTCCAAAGCATTCTTATGAGTTTTGCCATTTCCAGTAGATGCGATGATTTTCGAGCGATTTGTTCATTTTTATGGCATTGTTACAATCAAGAGTTTTTCATAAAAATCTTCATGGTTTTATATGATGAGGAATTCCACACATGCTGCGAAAGCATTCGAGTGATACAGAAGAAGCATTCTTACACGTTGATTGCGGAGTTTATGAATCGGAGACAGAGACAGAGAGTGTGTCTTGCGTCATCGGGGTAGTAACTGTCTAATCTATGTATACATATATATAGTACATATATGATTTTCAAATTGTAATATATTAACCTTTTCCTACCGGTGATGTATTTACTACACCTCGACTCTAATAATGAGAATATCTATTTGAAATACAATAGATAGGGGGTTCAGAATTTTTGCATTCCTCCGTAATATAATTACAAATCACATCAAAGTATTATAGTATATAAGTATTCATCTGCAGCGACGGAAAAAAATATTTTGTCGGGAAATCGGGAATTTTGCGAGTTTTAATCCGTGTCTCAGCAGATAGGAATTTTATCAGTCACATCGATGGTGTTATATAAAAATGGGGGCTCACGCGTCATCAACTCGAACTAGCATTTAAATATCTGATGACGATACCTCCAACGAGTGGAGGATGAGGTTGCATTTTCAGCAGCAGGTTGCCTGGTTAAAATTTTAATTTTTTTGGCTCGGGATTGGAATCCCTAATTGTGTGCTATCAACAGTGTTAAGGCTCATTTATTGAAACACGAAATTGTCTCACGCTGCGCGGTCCGTGGAGAGAAAGATAATTTGTGTGCACGATAAGCGGCACACAAACGAATATAGCATCTACGTTTACGTCAATTTAAAATCAACTCACTAATCAAAGGGTTAGGTACATTTCCAAAGTAGTTGCATTCAACTGTGACGCTGACCAGAGATGGAAGGGGTTTAGCGTGTGAGTGCGTCACGTGACCCTATAGGGCGCATGCGCTCCTATTGTGGCCTGTCAATTGCGCATAGCTAATGCGCATTATTCACGACTTGACAATACAATAAACGCAACTATACTGTTACTCGGAAACCTCGCCGGCCTTTTGTGCCATTGTACCCGCAGGCCATTGTCATCGCGCGGGGTGAGAAATACCCCCCCGTCCCCGTTTAAAACCCTAAAGTACGCGTTCACCCTTTCGTCTTTTTTCTTACGGCATTCTTTCGAAACCTATTCCGGTATCTCCGGTTTATGTAAATGATTCCCTTATTATGCGGGGAACATGCAAATATTTTGTAATTTAGGCAAAACTATAAAAGACTCGACGCACTAGTCTGCGTTGTGAGCTCCATTGTGTGTTTTTAATGAATTTTTATAAAATATTTTACCGCCTTATGATTAAAAGCGGCATATGAAACACACAACGAAAAAATATGTAGATGAGAAGACGCTAAGATTTGAATATTTTCAAAGCGATCCCCATGTCTATTCTATATGCACGTGGCCACCCCATTATTCTTCAGTGCTCAAAATTTTGATTCAAATTGTACATAATTTTTTAATCATAAAATCAATGAATCAATAAAATACACTCACCCGACGATCCATTGAAGCGATCATGTCGAAATTGTTTTAGTATATATAATAAATATATTTGTAGCATTTGAATTGCATTATTGACTTTTCAAGGCGCAGTCTGCATATAAATCATATCCCCAACTGCTAAAGATTGCAATCTCCACGGGAGATTCTCATGGGAAAGGGTGATTTTTATGCGATAAGGATATAATTAGGTAAATTTCCAACATGGAAAGGATATATGAATAAATTGCCAAATTAAATACTTATGAGCCTTTCAGAATTTATTTATACAGTAGAACCTCGATTATCCGGACTAATTGGGGATATAAGTAGTTCGGATAACGAAAAATCCGGATAATCGAAAAAAATCATAATTGACAGGGAAGGTATGAATATTTTTTACTCATTTAGATTTACACACACATATAATAAATTATTTTTTATTAAAAAAATTAATGATCATTTTTTCCTTAAAGCTTGCTCTTCTTTTAGAAGCTGCCAAATCGCGAATTTTCTTAAGATATATAAGTTGTTCATATTTACATTCTTCTTGCTTCTCAAGCCATTTCATGGCGACATCTAAACACTGAAAAGTTTCAGAATGTGTTGGACCAATATATCCCCCCTCGCAAATCTCTTCTTCGTCTTCTGGATCTTGTTCTTCTGATGCAAATATTTCTTTAATTATTTCCTCATCATTTAAAATTTGAAATCCAGAATCGTTTGCATCGCAATTTAACCAGTCGGTTACATCTTCTTCGTCGCATTCAGCACTTATGGAAATTTGTGCTATTGCTTCCACAATGTCTTCCATATTAGGTTCTACCGCTATACTGGAACTTACTAATGGTCTTTTCAAGATTTTGTTCCATGAATTTTTCAATGTTGACACTTATAATGAACTCCAACTATCTGCTGCAATGTAGCAACAATCTTTTTAATCTATATTCCTGTGGAAACTGATAAATAAATTAATAATTTTGTGAGTGTATTTGTATACGTGAACAGAAGTGAACACAATTCTCCAATTCTTCAGCAAATTGTATTTTTTATTTTTTTATTTTGAACAATCTGGATAATCGTAAATCCGGATAATCTAGGTCCGGATAACGGAGGTTCTACTGTATGTCTTATGTAAAAAATGTTTACCCTTTGATGAGTATGCACTCACTTGACTTGACAAATGTGTTTCTTTATTACTAAAATTGAAGACAATAAAAAAATACTATGATAGAAAGTACATACTAAAGATGCTCGAGCTGGTAGACATGATGAGCATTTCAAAAAGTGCTGTTTATCGCATGTTGACTGATAATTTGGACATGAGAAAGCTGTGAGCAAGATGAGTGCCGCGTTTGCTCACAATGGAATAAAAACAGCGTCGTTAGGATGTTTCAATCGAATATTTGGCAATGTTTCGCAGCAATAAAGCCGAGTTTTGGCACCGATTTATAAACTTGAATGGAACATTGGTCCAACACTTCATATGTAAGACTTTGAAATTTGGTTCAGTGGTAAAATATTTGAGGACGGATTGGCCACAAGGTCTGTGTGCCCAACCGGTCCGTCTTTCGAACCGCTGGCACAACGAATTAGCACCTCGCGATCGCAAAGAAGGTGAAGACAGTTCCATCTGCAGGCAAAATCTTGACACCATTCTCGTGGAATGTTTTTCACTAATTATCTTCAATAAGGAAAAAACCATCAATGGCGAGTATTGTGCGAACTTATTGTAATGTTTGAGCGATAATATACGAAGATAGTCCCAAAAGTACCCGACCTGACGTATAAATGGTGGTTGTTGCTTAAAAAAAAAGGAAAAACTAGCTAGATTTTATAGCGACCTCATTTGGTGCAAGCCACCTATGTAAGTTAACCTCTGAGGGAGCTTCCGTGATCGTACAGATGAAAGAATGCCCTGGATACGCATTTATCCCTGAAAATGCTGCAAAAATCTCTAAACGAGGACGAAGTGATCACAAGGTCTGTGTGTCCATCTGGTCCACTTTTCGGACCGCTGATGGTTACGAACTCTCATTTCAAAACGAAGTTAACAAAGAAGTATTCTAAACAATTGTTTGAAGGAAAAAGAAATGCATACAATAGCCTTTGGTTTCAAGTTCATCTTCTTCGTATGCATGGTTTATCATATTAAATCTGCCAGTAAAATGCTTTTCAATAAAATAGATTAGATGTCCCATTGGTGTGAAAATTGTCTTAAAATAACATAAAAAGCTGTGTGTATCAGGATTAATCGGGCGAAGTATCGCGCGAATGGAAGGGTGACGGAGATCCTTTGTACGGGACAATGGCGGCAATGTGAGAAAGTCATAAATTATTCCGAGCCATGCGCTTTCTTATACAATTTAATACAATCCGAGGATTCGGTCGTTGTGTGCCGTTGACATGTTGACAGAACCTGTCACGAATGAAACAAGTTTAGCAGAGAGTTTTGGACACCGTAAAAACTACTCGGTCGCCTAAGCTTCGATAAAAAATACGCCCCGCCTGTGGGATACCAGCTCCAATATTTATCAATCGATGGCTGGATGAAAGCCTCTTCAAAGAACCCCAGCACTTATGTTCTATGTATTACAGTCCCAGAATTGAATAGACGAGTGCTGGTGACGTACGGACAAAACCTCTTGCTGATAAAACGAACATGCTGGAAGTTGTCGAACACCATTAAACCAACAATGGAATGGAAATCAATCAAAGCGAGGCTCAATAAAAAATCTTCGTCATGATAGTATCGGATGGTGGTTGCAACTCTTAAATAAATTGCTGTGTATATATTTTAATCAGTGCTTACAATTCCATGGAATCCATGGAACACAAGCAATCCACTTATGCCACAAGCTATGAATGAATTCAGATTTAAAGAACAATTATGTTACTTTTATTAGCACTGCAATATTCGATGAAGCAACAATTGGGGAGAATCAAATTAAATGCGCATTTTATGATGCAGTTTAACCCTCTCAATACCGGACGATGATATATCGTCGTTGATAACATTTGCGAAAAGAGCCAATGGCGTGAATATAAGAGGGTCATCCAGAAAGAAAGATTACAGAATGTATATAGGATTAATTTTTTAACATAATTGTCGTCCAGATCGAGATATTTCTGTAGGGCCCTGACTATCAGCTTTTGGATTCTGGGATGTAATGATACACCCACGTCTCATCCCTCGTCATGTTAGAGTCCAGAAATGCTTCTTCCTGCTATAAAAAACGAACGTCGACTCATCACATCACTGCCATAAACTTCAACGAGCTTCAGATGGATATTCGCGGCGGAATTGTTCTGAACTGTCAAAAAACGGATGACAGCGTGGATCTTGCACGGACTAGAGATGTTGGGAGTATGTGACGACCTTTCCATCGGAAGAATTTACTGTGACTGAACAAAATGGCTGATAAACACGCGGAACCATTCGAAGTCACCGTTAGAATCACTTCTACACGCCAAGAGTGCCAATTTCGAAACAAATTTAAAAAATAAAAAAACTTTATATATGATTATCTGATAACTCTTATTTAAAAGGTGGATAAAAATAAGGATTTTGTGGTCTAAATGAATGAATATGTGGCTGTAATACAATTAAGATGATTATGATAATTGTTTGTGCACATAATAATGCCCAATAATAAGGGGTACCGGATGAAAATTTCGTTTTTTACATCGTCTTTATTTTTTGTTAAATTATGACCAAACAATCATTCGTCTTACTTGCAAATACGGCTTAAAAATGAAAATTGATTTCTTCATTGCTCTCGCCTTGAAGACCTTCATTTCTTGCATAAACTTCATTTCACCAGACCAATATGCGCCAACAAGGTGCATCCGCCGAATGTCTCGCAAAACAAATTGCATACACAAACAATACTTGTATTAATTCTATAACGTTAACGAAGATGCGCACAATAACTCCCTAAAGTTTCATCGCAATCGGATAAACGGTATGGCAGCGCATAAAATATAAACAAACAAACATTGACTTTTATATATATATACTGAATTTGAAATCATAAATATTTTGATATTTGTTCCCACGGATGCACAAGGAACAACAGGCAAATATTTTATACAAATTAAATACATTATTCGTTATTACTATTTTTAATTCGATCGAATATTTCAAATTTATCGACATAGCAAATTGCTTGCATTTTATTTAATTTTATCAAAAATTTACGATTTCCAGCTCTAACATTTTTATAGCCGATCATAAAAATCTCCACGAATATGAACATTCATGCTGAATATGGTCAAATTGAAGTTCGCTTTACAATTTCGAATAGTGTGAAATATCGATCGTCAGATGGCATCATGTACATCGTGCGCTGAGATTTATGCCATTTTTATATGCTAGCTGGCAATATCACAAATCGGTGCATCCCGTTCTTTGACGGTTAACCTTTTGATTCGTATGTTTAACACTTATCGCCCACATAAATTTGTTTGTCGCTCAGGATCGCGCAGCGTGAGTGAAGCGTGTATATCAATAAATGAACCTTAACACTGTCGATAGCATAGCAATATTCGTTAATTTCTTATAGAACGATTTTTCTAATTTTAACAGAATGTGCTTGTTTTTCAGCATTGGTTTGCTGAAACTTGTTTACTATGTATATATTTATATTAAATTTCAGTTGTATCAATTTATTCGAGTGGAAGTGCTTATCCTGGCAGTAATTTCGGTTTTGATACGTTACGAAGGTAGAAAATGACCATCGAAACGGAAACAGGAATAATTACATAATATTAACAGCACTTCTGTATGAATTGTTAATTTATATCAAATACAACTTCTCGACAGCGTTAATACGTTCTTAATGAATGCATATCGTACTTGTTCGTATTTATCATAATTTGTTAATTTATGGAAATTCAACGCCACACGGTCATTTTAGGGCTGTCGTGAATCATAATGGTCTATTGAGTGTTTATGTACTGAAACGAACCATAAAATAAAATGTTATATATACTTTAAACACCGAAAACGATCTTAATTCGAGCCATTAAAAATCGCCCTGTTATTTTTTACAGCGGCGCAATTTAATTAAGTGCATCCCGGTATGGATATTGTAATAATTAGAAGTGGGGACAAGAAGTCCCGATGGTAATAATGAAACCCGCTAGGTGGTCTTTACAGTTTGCTCCTTTTGTTACATCCAGCTTTCGGAATGGCCAAATCTACACCACAATAGGGTTCAACTTTAAAATATACTCGACACTGAAATGGACCATCGTGACTTCGTAAAATTCCCACAACCCCCGGCACAAAAGAAACGCATTGAGAGCACAGTGTGTCTTTCGATATCGACACGATTTCATCAATTCAACAGCGAAGCCCTGATTGCAATATCGCCCAATAAAACTTAATGTAGCGGCGATATTTTAATGATCCATTTAAAAAAAAATGCAATTTTGATGCATCCAAAAATTGCAACGTCTTTAAAAATGCATCTGATTTGCATCCATTACTTGGCTGGATCGCACCGTCGGTCGTTTAAGGGCCATTAACTGCGCTAATTAATGTTTTCCCAGCGAGAAAAATGCGCATCGTACGTTTCGACGTACGTCGGAGTGCATTATCGCCGGATCGACGCCTCGTCCAGACGCGTCGATGATGATGATGATGATAATGATGACAATATTTTATAATATCTCATCTGCGAGACGACGGTACCGACGCGGTGATCTTCCGTAGTTGATAATGCCACTCTGTAAACGAGCGACTTCTCAAAAAGCGTTCATTCGTAATGAATAGAGGAACATTTTTATGCTCTCCTGGATCCGTATTAGTTACACGTCTGCCCCGCGGTCTAGTGGTTAAATGATCGAACTCGGAATAACCCACACAAGATTTACATTTTCTGAAAAACGCATTAAAAAAGTACCAATCTCATTATAAACGTCTAAAAATGAACATCAGATGAATGCGCCAGACTAAGTGTTACCGAATTAATTTAAATGCTGATGTCAAATATTCAAAACGAACAAGATATTTGAATAGAAAATACTTCGGAAATAAAGTCGATCAGCGATAATCCGAATGAAAAGGGCGGTGTTGGATTATCCAATTTGTCGGATTATAGAGTACTACCCCCAACCCCTTATAGTCCGAAACTTTTTGAAAAATTATATATTTCGTATTTGATATTATTTATCAAAAGTTGCTATTATATTTTAATGTTCTCACGATTCTTTTTTGTATCATAAATTGTAGGTTGTCCTACACCGTATTCAATTGCCAACCTATAAAAAGATTCATTACGATTTATGTGGTCAAAGAATCACACTTTTGCTTTTTTATTAAACCTTTTTTGTGCGGTAGATACGTACCGCAGAAAATCGCACAAAAAAAGGCTAAGACTTACATAGATAAAGTGAAGATGCGTTCCATGGATTTTAAAAATCGCATAACTTTGAAACAGCCATATAAAATATATCCAAAATCGCATAACTTTGAAACAGCCATATAAAATATATCCAAAATCGCATAAAAAAAATTAATAAAAAACAGGCATTTAAAAAATAATATTTAAAAGACGTTTTGCATCATTGGTAAAATTTTAAGAATGTCTGACATATGGCATCTCAAATGCCAGACATCCACTAAAGAAATACTAATTATTTTAATTACAAACTGTCATCGTTGTATGATAATTTTCGTTGCGATGTTCGATATGATTCAAAATCGCTCTCTTCTTCAGAAGAAATAGTATACCCAGTGTCAATGTCATCATTGTCCTGTGTAGATTTTCTCTTTCCAAAAATATAATTCATAATTAGCAAAGATGTCACTATAGTCTCTAACTCAAAATAATAAATCACAAAAAGTCATTTTTTGGCCTTATTTTGTCAGTTTTATTTATTTTTGACCCCTTAAGTGGATATGACGTATATATCCGTCAAGACCAAAGTCCATGCAAAGTGGGTATGACGGATATATCCGCATTGTGATAGTTAAGCAAACCTCAATGGAAAATGACGGATATGTCCGATTGCAGTGTTGTGTACGTTAAATGTAAGAATGATTAATCTCGGGAACTGACGTGTTCGAACTTGATGATATACTATAATCGTATACTAAATATGACGTACGTTTCCGCTAGCGGCAAAAAATATCGTGTACACTGTGGATGACACTTTAACAGTGAAACGTAACGTTGAAGGGGTTAAATGAATCTTTATGAAATTAAAAAAAAGAAAAAATTCGCTTTAAAAAAGCCACATAACTTCGAAATCGCACAAAAAGAGATTTGAGTGTACTATACTTTTATTGGGATACCGGACTACAGGGGGCGCCGTATTAGACTGGGGCCGGATTACCGATGGTATACTGTAGTTTAGAAGAACAAAATATTTTTTCTATTTTTTTTGATGTATGTGGGGTCTGATCCCTTTACTCTTTGGTCTGATTGGATGTTTTGATTTGTTGATAATTTATTAATATTTTAAATTCTGTCTTTTATGTAATCTAAATCTAACTTAAGTTTCTACTTGACATCTAACAGGTATCTTAAAATCTAACATGTAACTGTGTCTTGAAACGGATTGGTATGGTGGGGTTATAGTTGGGTATTATGTGGAAAGCAGGAGAGGGTTTTGATCATGATGTCAAAAGTAGTTTGGGAAGACTTTTAGAAATTTGACGCTGTGGTTAACGTCTAGATATTTGACTCTCTTTGTCTATTTAAGTTTTTTATTATGTATTGTGATATCGTTGAGGTGGAGTTGTTTTTTGCTTTTGATGTTGCGGTAATTAACTACATTACAGCTATAGTGACAATTCGAAACAGCGAGTGGCTTTAAAAATGCAGGAAGCTATCCAGGTCAAGTTACTTTTTGCTCTATCGTGTTCAAAGTCAATCTTTTCATATTTATTTAATCAATACGACTAAATCTGAATTCATTTTCAAATGCACGCCAAAATATTAATTTTATTTCAGCGAAGATAAAATAGAGTAGCGATCCTCATGTTGATTTAATCATCGTCGAGGCATAAAGAATAGTCAAACGTATTGCAGGTAACGAACGTAAAATTTTAGGATGAAAAGTCAGCGCTCATTAGATGTCTATTAAGAGATAAAAGATATGAAGGACTTAACAAAAAAAAATCTACATCCATTAAAAAAATATATATATGATTTCTACAGGGAACATTCATCGCAAAAGAGGGTTGTTTTGTATATTTTTATATGGAGAATAAATCATTGATGCATTGATCCCACAGCTGATGAAACACATCACTCAATAAGTCCGTAGGATGACTAATAAAACGACATTTTTTTAAATAGAACAACGTCTATGTTCATCGACATAGTCTCAATCAAGAATGATATATTCATCTCAATGTTTCTCTAATATTTTGATACCTTTTTTGTAGAACGATTTATCTTTGGGCTCAAAATAGGTCTTGGGGAAAGAGCAATATTTTCTTCTTCATTTGGCATCATTTTTTTTTCACAATTTCTTCCGTTAAACACACCAATAATACCATATACTATAATATTTGCTATTGATAGTTCTTCTTTTCTCAAGGTAATCGATGAATAAAATATCATGCGCATTCCAAAAGCTCTAAACAGCGCTCTGAATTATGGACGCGTTGTTGCTATTGAATATACTGCCTTTTGATATATTTAAGGCGTCAGCTATCTCACCCAAATTCAATTTACGATCGGCCAATATTATTTCGTGAACTATTTTGTCATCCTAGAAACTTATTGATTCATTGCTTATTAATCGTAAATTCGATGTTATTCTTTTAGTTCTAGAACGGAAGCGCGACAAGTGGATGAGCCTGACATCGCAGATAGTAATTTAATATTTTGTTTTATAAGTTGTAACACGGGTGGAATGTGGGACATTATCCGGGAAACGGATGCGGTCAAGGGAGGGTCGTCGCGCGGAACGTTACCCAGAACGAATACAAATTTAATTTACATGCGTGCTCGAATTTATTTAATCAACTCGTGTGAGCTGGACCTCGTCGATAGGACTCCCTATTGTCACGGATTTACAGCCAGCCTCGGCCATCCTGACAAGACAGACAATACTGACTGCACCGTTTAACATCGGGGACGTGCGACAGCTTTTTACAAATTTAATCTTTTCAACTTGGTTCGAGTAACTGAATGGTTTGATTAAAAAATATATATTGGGTTAAAAAGCGTGTTGAATCGACGATATACGTCGTGTTCGTTGTTGCAGGCGTATGCTTACGTGCGTAACATAAATATGGAATGTCTTCTGGCTGCCGCTGCAATAGTGAAATCATATTCATTATTAGATATAATACTGTCTTACTAGAAAAGTAGACAACGAGGTTCATGGATCGAGTCCTTTTTTAAAAGATCAAAGAATGTCAAAAGAAGTCAGTGTCATGGAATTTATGAGCGGTATATGAAAAAAAGAGTTGACCACATCGATTGACCACAGACGATTATAAATAATGGATAGGAATTCTGTTCGCAGGAACTTAAGGAGCATAATCAGAGAATAACGAGAGAATAGACTAGATGTTGTAATAATATTTTTTATATTCGGGTGAGTAAATTATCATAGTAGAGCCTTCAATCCCGGGAAAGGATCAAATTCATATTGTCTGTGTCATATATTCAAAACTTGATGCATTCAGGCAATGGAAATTGACCTTCAAGTTTTATTTGTGAATGCTCAACTAGCGAGCCACCGAGGTGAAAGTGTCCAATTTTCAATGACTTGTATAAATCTGGGTGAATTTGCAGGATGAGAACTCAATAGCTTGCAGTTTTTACGCATAGACCTACGATTTAAAATAGATCTAAATAAACAAGTATAAAGGCGTTAAATCGCATAATCTAAATGGCCAGTTTATGCCCTCAAATTGTTCGTGCAGAATGTCCATCATGGCATGCGCTGCATGGCATGTAGCGCCGTCTTCTTGGAAGCACATATCGTCGATATCAATATCATCCAGTTTAGGCACAATAAACTGCTTTCCATTGATTCGTAGCGCTTGTCGTCGACAGTTATTCATCATCCAAAAATGGACTTCGTTGCTAAAGATATTTTTTTAGAGAGACGTTTTTCAAACGGTCATTCTTAACCCTTTGAGTAGTGAGCTAATTTAGAATCTTCATAAACTCAGATGCTAGATTTGCTTGTCCGCTATTTATCATCGTACAAATCCACTTATCTATAAGGATCGTCGCAGCGTGTATGAAGCTTGTATTTAAATAAATGAACACTGTCGAAAGCATACAATATTCGATGATTTCTTCAAGTAAACATAAACAATTTACATGAAATCAATTACACTTAGGTATGTTTTTATGCGATAGATACGTTTCACGAGGATTCGCATATAAAAAAATCGCATAAAAAATACTTGAACTACATAGAAAACTGAGGGATTGGTTCCATTATTTTTAAAAACCGCATAACTTCAAATCAATGTGATAGAATGTATCAAAAATCGCATAAAAAAAGGTTATACAAAATTAATATAAATAAAAACACAACTCACATTATAACGGTTGTAACTTGCACTATTGTTAATTTTAGATTTTTTTTGTGCGAATTCGCACAAAAAAGCTTTGTTCTCTATAGAAAATTGAAGGATAGGTTCCATTTTTTTGAAAACCGCATAACTTCAAATTCGCATAAAAAAGATCAGCATAAAAGCAGACCCAAGTGTAACTATATCATTTACATATCATTATTAGTCGATAAATTTCGGTTAACGATCTATACAATCGTACGATGTACGCAAAATACTCTCCGTCTCTGTCTATCTCCAAGCTCAATGTAGTAAGTCTCTATGAGTCCCTGGAATTCGGACACAACATTGTGTCTTACCTCTTTAAGGGGTTAAATGAATTATTCTAACTATAGACTAATATCGAATGCTTTTACAGCTAAAATATTTAAGGAATGTCTTCTCCGTGCGGTAATTTGTTTCGAATTCTTCCTTCCATATCATTGATTTTATGAGTTTAATACAAAAAAAAACGGCCACCCATTACACATTCGATAATTATTCATGAATGCTAATTAATTCGGCGAATAAAATTGAACTATGTTTTGGTTATTGTTGTAATAAACTTTTGACTGACATTAACGACTTCCCACTTCGAATTGATATATCACCGCGATCCAGCTCATATATTTCTCCAGTTGTGACCATTTCAAAAACTCAGGTTTTTTATAGACAAATATGGCCGCTCTAATTTATTCCTTACAAATGGAATAACACAATAAAGAAGGAAAACAAAAGGAGATAAAATACGCTTTTACAACTGTGAACAGTTATGCTTTGGGAAGAGGGAGGGAAAAAAATTAACGATGAGTGTACTTAGGCTTAATAAGGCGATATGCGAATGACATACATATATTCTTTTATTACGAACGTATATCAGTTGGGGGAATTTTAATTGGATATTTTTATGGATATTTCCCTTTGTTGGCTATACAATTTGGAAAAACGCCATATCGGTGTTGTGTGGTCCACGCGACGTATGCGGCTCTCCGACGTTTAATTGCACCTTAAAACACCATAAATTGGACATGGACTTGTCATGGAGAATTACAACTCATTAAGTATAAATATTGAGCAGTGCTCTAGTATTGTTTTCTAAGATGAAGACCCGGGAAAGTTCTTATTCCCGGTCGGAATCGTTCGTCTATTACCGGACATATTCCAAACAAACAGGCGTTAATCACTCAATTTCGTGCGTATGAATATTTTATTGATGTTTCGACATGCGTATTCAAAGGTTATGGATCATAAATTTCATTCAGCTGTTTAGTTTTCCATATCCACTTTGCGCTAACAGCGCAAATATTACAAGCATACCGAATTAGATCGATAGAATACAATCAAAAATTTCGAAAAAAATATAGATGTACTTGATTTACGCGGCTTAATGATATCATTCCTCCGCGTGTAATAATCTGAATTCATTCATTAGAAACAGATGTTGATAATTTCAATGATAAGCGCTAATTAATACACAATTGAAGTCGATTAAGCATGTTATTAATTGCTTGTACTACAGCATTGCAAGAAATACGCTCAATGAATTCGAAATTATGAAGCACGAGTAAAGGATCTGGCACGTTTACGTCAAACATAAGCAATAATTTGATATGCATAGCTGTACTTTGTGTAATATATAATAAAAAAGGTACGCTACTGGTCCACACATAGAGGCGGCATGACGCATGCGCGTTTCTATGATGCTTGCTATGGACACTGGCATACAACAAACAATTCTCCCACTTTATGTGACGTTTAATCCAATTTGCCCCACACGTATACAAATTTCGCTTTAATAATTTATAATTCAAATTTTATTATATTGGAAAAATCCATAAGTACACTCAAACTTTTTTTTGTGCGATTTCGAAGTTATGCGGTTTTTTTTTAAATTTTCATAAAGAGTACGTATCTAAATATTTTAGATAAAATAGGAAATAAATCATCAACACTAACCGAATTTGGAAAAAAATATGATTTGGGACTGTGTAAATTATATTGCACCTGTTATCGTTGAATTACGACCGCGCCCTTTATTCTGGTTTAGATTTTTGAAAAAAATGATTGAGTTTTTTTTGCATCCAATGTTTCGACTTTTAAAAATACATTCTCCAAAAGAATTTCTAAAATTCCAACTACTTACGGATGTACCAGACTTATGTCAAAATTTTTTTTTTTTATCCACTTTCAAAAAAATTAAAACTGAAAAATAAGGACAAAAAATGACTTGGCTGAATTTTTTTAAACAGTCGTCCTTTTGGCATTTATTTTTTCTTTAAAACTTTACCAATGATGTAAGATGTCCTTTGAATGTTACCAAAAATGTTGTTTTTTAATTGCCTTATTGTTTACCTGTTTTTTTTTTTAATAACCTTTTTTATGCGATTTTGGATATATTTTATATAGATGTTTCAAAGTTATGCGGTTTTTAAAATCCATGGAACGCATTTTCACTTTTTTTTAATGTAAATCATAGCTTTTTTGTGCGATTTTCTACACAAAAAAAGGTTTAAGTGTAATGTTTTTTTTCCAATGCAATTTAAAACTATTTTTCTTAGATTTTATTGAACTATTCTTATGCAAAATGTTTTCCTAGTTCTGCATACGCCTGGATATGATATGATCATTCACTTGGAGGGTTGTCTTACAAAATCAAACCTTGTTGTCTTTTTTTTGTCTTAGGCCAACGAACAGGTAGACCCTCACAAGAAAATCTTCAAATATGCCCTTAATACTCAACTGACTGAAGATGACTATTTTGAAAATGATGCATGGATAAAACGACATTACTTATGAGTACCCCTAATATATCAAAATATTATAAATGTATTTGTAATTCCATGCATTCTAAGCAAATGCATATTTTCTATTAAGTAGTTATTCAATTAAAAGAATATTATATTTAATGGATGTACATCAATAATTTAGATCAGCGAGTGACTATAAAATAACAAGGCCTCATTCAGGTCGTAATTGGAGCATTGTTTGATGATTTAGGTAAATAAATTAATGGAATAAAAGCAGAATAAATTAATCCCAATTGTATTCCAACGTTTGTCAAAAAATCCACAAATAATATTAATAGGGGAAACTAAACTAAAAGGGGAAATCAATTATCTTCCTTATTATTTTATTGAGAACTTACTAATACGTCTAAATATAAATACCATTCAGGTCATAATTGTAGCATTATCAGGCAACTTGCTACTGAAAATGCAAGCTCAGCTTCCACACTTGTTGGGGGTTCGTCATCAGATACTTAAATGCTAGTTCGAGTTGATGACCGCGTGAGCCCTCATTTTCGTATAACATCATCAATGTGACTGATAAAATTCAGAGACATCAGACTAAAACTTGAAAAATTCCCGATTTCCCGACAAATTGTTTATTTCCGTCGCTGCAGATGAATACTTATATAATATAATACTTTGATGTGATCCGTAATTATATTACGGAGGAATACAAAAATTCTGAGCTCCCCAACTATTATATTTCATATCGATTTTCCCATTATTAGAATCGAGGTGTAGTAAATACATCACCGGTAGGGAATGATTACTATAATAATTTGAAAAACATACATGTACGCTATCTATGTAAACATAGATTAGAGAGTCACGAATTTTTCGGAACTACGTTTACTAATCCCTTTTTATGTACCTGAAACTGTCTGGGATTGGATTCCCTAATAGTCGGGGCACCATCTTTTGTATGCCAGTGTTATAAACTTCCACCGTCAGCCCTTTTTGATTGTCTTTTGGATTTTGGGGTGTAGTGACACACCCACGTCTCATCCCTGTTACGATAAAGTCCAGAAAAGCTTCTCCCTTCTGTGCAAAACTATGCAAAGAATCACATGTGATGGTTACACGATTTTGATGGTGCTCCGGTGTGAGCTTTCTGGGTATCTATATCGCACACAACTTCTTATATCCAAGTTTTTTTGACGCAATATCATCAAGAAGACTTTGATAAATATCAGGAAATTCTTCGTGAAGATCGTCAAGTGTTTGTTACACGGTGGTCATTTCGCATTTGTTCTTCAATTTTTTGTATAAATTCGTCAGAAATCACTGATGGTCTTCCACGCATTGTTTCGTCGTGTATAAATACGGCCTTCTCTGAACAGTTTCGTGACATGTTGTCGACTCATCACATCACTCGCGATATGATGTAGTTGTAAAATAAAGTATTATTCAGTGCTTCTACTTGAAATGGTATGAAGTTCTTCGGCAGGCGGCCGTATATTAGACAGGCGTTCAAAATTTGTTGTCTCTCCTCTTGTTGGCGTTCAAAGCAAAACATTTACATATTTCAAAAGGCAGTTAGGCCGATAATGGCACTCATATTGAGTTAATGGTGCGGTAAAACAGAAAAAATAGTACATGTACAAGGGATTATAATGATTATTTGGTTCGTTAGACGCCTCTGCAGACGACTGAGTTAATTCGGCAATAAAAGCCTGTTGCCGGAGAAGAGTCTTCGCTTCGGGTTAGCTGATGATGAGGAGGCCATTCCGACCATTATGGAGGAGCATATGTGGTACACGATGAGCCCATAAAATATCCGCTTTATTTATTGACCCAATGATTTTTTCAAGAACGATTAATGATGCACGATAGTAAAAACGATTCACCGCAGCCCCAAATTAAAAAAAAAATCAGTTCTATCCGAGCGTACGAGCATGTAAAATAACGAGCCTTTTAAGCAAATAATTAAGATTCATAAACTACCACGGTATGAAATCGTTAAGATAGAGTACATAGCAGTTGAAGGATAATAAAAAAATATTTCCCTAATAAAGATGCCATGAAAACATGATAGAAAACGCCATAAAGACCATTTTTATTACGAAAATTAAATTAAATGCATTTTCGCCGAGTCGACCATATCGTTTTCGAGACTTATCGAATTCATAACTTTGAAAATATTATCAATCGGGATGACTTTAGCTTTTTATTCAACTCCTTATCGCTTCCACCCGGCATAATAAAGTAATTAGAAGGCGCTGGGTGGGACGCAATAAAAAATCGTCGTAAGATATTCAATCTCGGCGCCCAAATCTTCTCTATCGGGAACGCTCTATCATATCCCTATCGCGTGCTTTACCGTGTTTTTTTTAATCGAAATCCGGGAGTTAATGTAGCGTTTCGAAAAACAATTATTCATCTTATTTATGTTCGTCCCGATGCCATGAACGGGTGAATTTCACGAGTACCAAATTTATTCCCGATTACGCAACGTGATTTTGGGGAATAATTTTTGAAGTGGTGCCAAAACGCGCCGGGACTGAGATTTAACAATTGAATACCTGCTAGGCATTGAAATTTAACTCTTGTATAATCTACAGCAGTGGTGTGCAAATGGTGGCCTGCGTGCCCTATAACACTGGGTAATGAAGATAATTTCAGTGGAATTATTTGCTTGAAGTGTATTTAAACCAATGTGGTCTTATATTTGGTTTATCGGTATATACAGGATGTTTTTAAAATAAATATTTTTTTTATGCAATTGATCTAAAGAAAATTAGTTTTGAGCTTTCAAAGTCACAAAGTGCATACGAATTAAAAATGTCAACCTCTAAATTCTCTAATCGAATAACTAACAACTATTTTGAACATAGTTTAGTTTTAGAAATTTTTCAAGATTATACCCCTTCCAACGATATGTTACATGCCATACAAATCATTCAAAAAGTCGTTAAACTTGAAGTTATACTAGTTTGCCGATTAGAATACGTCCCCAGGTAAAAAAATCCAATGGTGTCAGGTTTTGTCACCACGCGAGCCACGGAATAGGGCACGTCCCCAGTCAAAGAAATTCAGTGGTGTCCGGCTTGATATTTTTTAAATATCAATCTGAGCAGTCGATGTTAATCTGAGCAGATTTAATTCACCAGATCAACAGCGATATCTTTCGTCTCTTTTCAGGTGCAATATGATATTTTAACAGCGCCATCTCTTGTGACCCTACGGAGACTTTGCAACTGCGTACCGACGGATCGCTTCTTGCGCGTGCACCGTTGCCGGTTGGGTAGTGACACGCAGAAAGCGGGAGTCAAGAGAGTCGTCTGTTAACTTGGCTGCGGGACAAAACAATAAAGTAGATGGAAGAAACAATGTGGGGCACTGCACTCAACATGTGAGTGCATACTCATCAAAAGGTTAAGGATGATCATATATTTTTATTGCATCCATGTTCTTCTCAGATCTATCCTAATATAAATTGTCCATGAATTTGATTTAATTAACAATCTGGAACGCTAAAATATATATATTTTGGATCTATATACAATCTGAAGAAGATGAGAGTGGATATTTAAGAACAACTCTGAGAATAATTTGGACTCACTGAACTAAAAAAAGCTCGGACAGTTACAATAATACAATCCATATTTATTGATGTAATAACCATACAGAAACGCAAAATAATCTTATTTTAATATGGAAAATTGATGAATGTGTATATAATAGGATGCAATTATCGCGACAGAGGTGACGTGTATCCATGTCATATAATTTATTGAAGCATTGCCTTCACAACAATAAGCATGAAGGTCCTTTAATGATAAATTGATTGGCGTTGGTCATTTGAATTGTGGAATAATTCAATAATCGAATAACTCCTTCGTTGTGAACTTGATATTGTGTAGGAACATGGCGCAAATCAATCACGATTGTATAAGTTTAGATCAGGAATATTTGAATAATACAGAATTATTTCTCCTGGATTAATAAAGTCAGCTAGGTTTTGTATGAGTGATTTAACGAAATATGGATGGGAATACGAAGGGCGTCGAATGGAAAGACTCTCTTCGCAAGATAACTATTTATTCCGCACTACAGATAAAGAGAGAGAGAGGTCTGGCTGCAGGAGGGACAACTTCCCGCAGCCAAGGCTAACCGACGACCGCCTCCTGCGCGTCACTTCCCAACTGGCAACGGTGTACGTGCAAGAAGAGATCGGTCGGTAAGCAGGTGCAATGTCTCCGCAGGGCCACAAGAGATGGTTCTAGCACCTGGCACATTGCACCTGAAGCGAAATGGAAGATGTCGCTACTATGCGGGGATGATAAATCGCCCACGCTACAGTACCCTCAATGTTAACGGATGCAGACACACAAGCGACATCCAGGAGAACAAAGGACATGCAGAAGGACTCGGAAGGGAAGCATCGCTGTCACCCTGCAGCAGTGAATAAGGAGGCGTTTTAGTGAGTAGCGTCTCCGTAGCCTTACACTACTGTTGGGTACGGGCCCGGCAGTGTGGTTAAACCATTTTCCCTCCTTACGAAAAAGAGTCATATTAAATTCTGGCCCAAGTGGCAGCAGACCCGTCGGAAGACTTCAATCACACTTCAGATGTGTAGGTAATGTGGCTATGTCAGGCATCTTGTTATAATAAGTGTTTAATTTTGACATATTACACATAATACATCACTCAATAAGTTTGTAGGATGACATATAGTTGGCACCACTATTATTAAGTAGCTAATCGAAAATGAAATGAATTCTAAAGATACACCATGTTTATCTTCATTGTATAAAACTGCATTTACTGTTCTCAGTTTTATCTAAAATAAGTCTTGAAATGTTTTTGAAAATCATGTGATGTATTATTTTGTTGCACGCGGTGTACGCGCATCATCGCCCGCCCAAAATGTGTTAGTATGAATATTAATAATTGATTTTAAATTCACGAAAACTTTGTGTCACACAGTCGATAAAATTCAGGTAAACGGATTTCTCGCTAATAACCGAGCCATGATCATATGCCGTTTCGCCGAACTGTGAATGATTGATATGACATTGCTGAGAGATGAGCTGGAACTGATTGGACTCGCGGGGTTGAAAATGATTTCATCATCGATGCTATCGAATTTCTTTAATGTATAAATTCAAAGGGTTTTCGTCATATAAATAATGCTCTGAAGGGTGGTTCCAATTAGACTCGATGTCCTTTTCGGTGTGATATCAAATGTATTTTTCCAATTGTCGCCCTCAAGAACGAAAGACAGGTCAACAGTCATGCTTGGGCGATCATCGTTTGATTGCCAGGAAATCACTTCTGCACACTTCCAGAACAGAATCCCCCTAATTTATAACCCGTCAGACACGCACTGCTTGTTCGGTTTGTAGATCAGAAGATAGCGCTTCATTGAAAGTCTGCGTGATGATTGTTTTTTTTTTTTTTCACCGCATATTTCGACGGTTTTATATAGTAGGGTTTTGATAGTTGACGGAAGTGCTAATTATTTTCAACGCTTACCTTCGTGATGATAACGATTGTTAGAGCCGTTGAAGAATTAGATATCTCAATAGTTGTTTGTAGAACGGTGCACAATGGCAAAATATTTGAGGTGACCTAACGCTGCGGAACCGGCACTTAAATTAGACAAGATACAGGATACTTTCCCTACTCAAATGTTGTACAAAAAATGGCCAATTGTATTCGTTTATGCGATCGTTTTCGAAATGCCTCGGCTTGTTAAGAATTTAAAAAATGCTAAAGACTTCCTCGAAAAATTTGGGATTAACGGAATAATTATTAGCGGTACAACATCAACATTTTATGTCAGTACAAACTCACAACGAGGCAAGGAGTGGGTGACCAATGATTTCTGACGAACTTGTGTAAAAAATTGAAGAACAGGCGCGAAAAGACTGTCGTGAGATGCTTGATGACCTTCACGAAGAGTTTCCTGACATTTCTCGAAGTCTCCTTGGTGATATTGCGTCGGAAAAACTTGATTAAAAGAAGTTGTGTGCGAGATGGGCACCCAGAAAGCTCACATCGGAGCACCATCAAAATCGCACGATCGTCGCATGTCCTCAGACTTTTTTTTTTTTTTTTTTTTTTTTTTTTTCCTGTGGGCGCGGAATCTTCCAAAGACTGAGTGTGAGATTCACGCTGGTATTGATACAACTTCCATAAGGGATGTTAGCCAGCCGTGCCTACTCACTAAACCGCTCCCTTTGGTCTCCTCTGTCCCCCTGGTATTGTTTTACACATTGCTTCAAGGGTGACAGGTAGTCTAGCCATTCAATGGCCCTATTCTATTGTTGAAGAGGCGCTCTGCGCCTCTCTCTTTCACTGTCTTCTTTGGCGCTCATGATGTCTTCTACATAGTCGCGCCAAAGGTCCCAGTTCTTCTTACTTTCCATCATGCTGTGGACCATGTTGTCGATATTTAGCTCGGCCACCCCGAGTGCTTGTTTCAGCAGTTCTCTCTGGGGTGCCCAAGCCTCACAGCCTATGATGGTGTGCTCCGCGTCATCTGCTACCGCTTCGCAGTGGTGGCATTTGGGAGATTCTTCTTTGCCGATCCACCTCAGGTACGCACCGAAGCATCCGTATCCGGTGAGCACCTGGGTTAGGCGGTATGTAGTTTCGCCGTATTTTCTGGCCCTCCACCGGCTTACGACCGGTATAAGCCGATGGGTCCATCTTCCTTTTGTGGACTCATCCCATCTGCGCTGCCAGTCTTCCCTCAGTTTCTGGTCGTGTTCTCCGCGCTTTTTGGGGTCTTCGTGGTCCAAGGCCCTCTTACTTGCAATAAGGTCCAGCGGGGGGGTTCCCGCGATCACAAGCACTGCTTCTTCCGATACCGTCCTGTATGCGGCGGTAACTCGGAGCGCGCCCTGCCGCTGGACCCTGGCCATTTTCTTTCTATAGCTCTCTTTTTGGAGCGCCTCATGCCATATCGGGGCTCCGTACAGAAGTATTGAGTTTATGACTTCGTTGATGATTCTCCTTCTGCACGGCTTTGGCCCTCCGATATTGGGCATGAGTCGTCCAATCTCATTGGCCGCTTTCTGCGCCTTCTGCGCAGCTTCCTCTATATGTTGTCGAAAGGTCAGCTTGCTGTCGAGGACGATCCCGAGGTATAACCTCAGACTAGGCACACAGGAGTGTCTTCCACCGCTCTTTTCTTCCGTAACCCCCCCCCCCTCCCAAGAAACATTACGCACAGAGCTTCCAGGTGCCTATCCCTTTCATTCCTCGTCCTCCAAAGGAGGTGAGGTCGTCTTTTGCATAGAGTCATCCTGTTCTTTCTGTAATCAGCAGTTCCACATTCCACTTAACTCATGTTAGCTGGGCTACCCCAGCAATATTTTATGAGCAAATTGAGACTCTACATCATTGGGGATCCACAGGATTCAACTGTTACTCAAAGGCATAGGCTTGGCTCCCCCTGGGGTTTTTTAGGTGGGCACCGTAGAGTGAAACACCCACCTGGTCACAAAAGGTGTGGTCCACATATAGTTAGTACCTCAAAGACCAGCGTCAACACTGCCTATAAAGTGGATGTTCTGAAAAGATTACGTTTACTCTACATCATTACCCCAGGGGTTTGACTGTTATACACGGACATAGGGTACCCTCTGGAGGTTTATAGATAGACATCATAGAGTGAAATACCCACCCGGACACGAAGGAAAAGTTTTTTTGTGCTCTATAGTGACGGGGGATGAGATGTGGGTATGTCACTATACCCAGAACCCAAAAGAAAACCTAAAATAGTTTACTTGAAGAACTAGTCCGGAAGAAGAAGAGAATCGTTTCTGTTCTCTCCGCGTGTAACGCACACATCGATATGTTAAGCGCATGCGCCGCGCGCCTATTCTGTGTGTATGCGTTGCATTAACCATTAATTAGATCAGCAGCGCGCTAATTTTATTATATATTACACAAATATAGACCGCCAAGAAAAGTGCCAACATGCATATCAGAAAAATGTTTCCATCCAATGATAAATTTTTGATATTGCATTCTCTCAGGATTTTCCGAGGCATATTAAATGATTAAATAATTAAAATCATTCTGAACATCCTATGCTAATTAACACTAGACGGTCACGCCATATGGCATCAAATACTCGCTAAGTGCTAAAGGCACATACTGAATTACGCAATGTTGACTGAATAGGTTTTCCATATAAATAGGGATTCATCGAAGCGAAAACCCATTTTTCAAATGCATAGTTTGACCTAAATTAACTAAAAAACATGTGCGCCGAGTCTTCGACGTCGACAATTCAGAAATATCTTTGATCCCACAAGTGTCGAATTACTGACAGTCGCAATTAAACAACTATAACATAGAGTTAAATACTAATAAAAATAAGAAAAGCATGTTTCAATTATATGAATCATCATTTAATAATCGTTTGTGTTCTGCATAGCTGTAATATCATGTGTTGAGTTATTGTGTTCCAAGGCTCATTGCTCTAAAACTATGCCAAACCAAGACATTTATTTGAAACTCAATGGTGCTACATACATAATTTGATACAGAAAATATCCATAGAGGATTTTTTTATAAAAATAAATTTGCTAAATTTAAGGTTAGAAAAATTTTCAAATTCAGGATCCTTCGAGAAAATCGATTGAATCAAATTTTTGGTCCCTTTATTAAGAGTTTATGATTTATTAATGTTACATAGACAAATATTATGCCTTTATTTAGCCATAATATCTATAATTGTGGGGATGGCCTCACGTGCGGGTGAGGTGACATGAGAGACTTATTCCAAGATCATAATGAAGCTTGCTTTATTTTTGTTCACGTTGCTTAAGACTTATGTAATTTTATGTGCTAAATATGTTAGATATGCACACTTCATTTTCACGATCAGGGTTGTCACAACAAATAATGAATAATTAGATTTTTACAATAAATTTTGATCAATATTTTACAAAATAGATTCAGTTACGTATTCAATATCATTAAATGGGCAGCCCTGATAACCTTTGTTGAATTTCTTTTAAAGTGTTCTCTTGGATGTATGAGGCTAGTCCCAGAAGTACCCGACCTTATGTATAAATTTCGGTTGTTGTTTAAAAAAAATACTATGGTTGAAAATTCCTACCATATAAAGCTTATGTTTCAACTCAGCCAGATTCTACTCTGGGAAAATCTGTTCCTTCGTATAAACGAGGCCGTACGAGCTGCTTAAACGATGGTCAATGGTGACCACGTCATTTGAACATTTGGACATGAGAAAGCTATGCGCAAGATGGGTGCCGCGTTTGCTCACCGTGAAACAAAAACAGCATTGTGAAGATGTTTGAATCGAGTGTTTGGCGATGTTTCACAGCAATAAAGCCAAGTTTTTGCGTCGATTCATAATTACGGATGAAGCATGGGTCCATCACATCATACCTGAGATAAAGGAATATGGGGACTCTCTACTGATCCGAGCTGTTTATTGATCTCGCTTATTTCGCGGTGCAAAACCAAAAAGTGAAAAGAAAATCTATTCTTGCTCGCGGCAATATTTGTCTCGAATCATCTTTATTTCTTACCACTGAGATTACTTATGTGTTCGTCGGTATTATAGAAGATCCTGAGTATGCATCTTTCCTGAGTAAAAATACCACAATGAGCCCGAAAAGAGGAAGAAGTGGCCATAAGGTCCGTGTGCCCAATCGGTCCACTTTTTGGACCGCTGACATGATGCATATTATTATGTGAACTTATTGAAACATTGGAAGTGATGTAATAATGCACCATATTCACCAGATTCATCCATTGGACAATTTTCTTTTTCCAAACTTCTGAGGCTCCGTGATGATAAAATATTGCCAATAATGAAGAAGTGAATTCGACGCTGTTATTCTTGTTAGGTCGGGTACTTCTGGGACTACTCTCGTACTACAAACAACTGACTATAAGATTTTCAATATGAACTTATATATTGGGTTGTTCCATAAGTTTCTTTCGCAAATGAACACAGATCTAATCATAGCCATGATTGAAGAAAACCCGCGATATACTGTTCGCGAAATAGCTAACAAGTTAGAAATTCCACGAACATCCCTTCATAATCATCTGACAAAATTGGGCTGCATTAATCGTTCAGATGTGAGGCTTCCTCATGAACTGACTGGCTCAAATAAACTTCAGCGTATTTCAACATGCGATCTTCTTCTCCAACGACATAATAGCCAATCTTTTTTGAAGAGACTTGTCACTGGGGATGAAAGTTGGATACTCTATGAGAATATCCAACGTAAACGGTCTTGGACCAAGGGTGCAGAAGCTTTGACTGTAGTTAAACCTGGCCTACATCCAAAAAAAAGTTTTGCTATGCATTTGGTGATACTGGAAGGGGGTAGTATATTATGAGCTACTTCAGCAAGGTGAAACGATCAATTCAACAAAATATTGTTTCCAACTAGACAATCTAAAGGATGCAATTGCCAGAATTAGCGAACAGACGAGGCGTTGTTGTTCATCACGATAACGCCAGGCCTCATGTGTCTTTGATCGTCAGTAATAAATTATTATCATTTGACTGGGATGTTTTACCTCATCCTACGTAGTCTCCGAACATTTCCCCTTCAGATTATGATTAATTTCTTTCATTGAAAAATTCTTAACGTGGTAAAAATTTTAATTCAAAAAATGATATAAAAATCTACCTTGATCAATATTTTGCCAACAAACATGGGAAATTTTGGCAAGAAGGCATTGTGAGGTTTCCGAAGAGATGGAAAAAGGTAAAAGAAAAGAATGGATCATATATTATTCAATATTTTTTTAAATAAATTTTAACAGTAGGATCGATAAGTTTACTTCTGAAATTATGAGGGTTGAAAGCTCGATACAAATATTTAGTTCATGCAATTAAGATGTCATTTCATTTAGGATAGCATTTCCTGTTAAAAGGAACATCTGTAGAGAAATTTATCGGTTGTCGATCGCTGCACGCTCGTTTCCAGGTACACAAATAACTTAAATGTTACTCCAATGTTAAGCTTAATCAAAGCAATTTCAGAACCGGAAGAGAGTCATTTTATGGTTCGAGGAGGCCTCTCCTTTCTCGAGATATGTAATTTTTTGTAAGAAATAAAAAATACGTACCTGATACACGCAATTTCTGTCGACCCTTGTGCTATGCGAGAGACATACGAATAATTCCTACCGAATTAATTAGACAAGCTGATGCTTCAACAAAGGCGTCCTACTTGCGATCTGCGAAAATTGCTAGGATTCGAAATGGAAATATTAGAAGAGGTGCGAGATTCAATGCGGCTCTGCAGAAAATGAACAATGCAAAAACTGGGACAAATGCATGAGAAGTTTCGAACATTAATCAAAAAAAGTGTCACGGAGGAAGATTTTAATATTTTGAGATGGTACGCTTTCATTATCGCGACCTTGTTTCTCCATTAACGAGTTTTCCATTAGTTTTCTTATCAATTGGGAAAAACGACAATCATTTCGAATAGTCTCAAAAATATCTCAGCACCCATCAAGAAGGCAGATGAGGCCGGGTTAATCAAGAAAGTTACAAAAAAAAAACAGCCTCATATTACACACTCCCGTGATCATCGTTATCATCATCTTTCACGTATCATACGTCACATAATTTTGATTGAATACCGTGCGTGAAGATTTAATATGGACGCATATGAAAATGATGGAATGCAGAGAGAAAAAGCCATTTAAGAACGATGATGATGAATTAATTGGAGTAGGAGGATTTGGGACGATTAAATTTTACGTGTCGAACAGACCGTAATTTTGTCATGGCCGTAATTATAATTGTATTAGTAAAAATGCTATTTGCTACAATTTTTTAAATGAAATATGAGTAGAATTTGTGTGAAAATCGTCACATTGATTTCGACCTCAAATCTATTGGCATTGTATTAAAAACCCTTTTTTGTATAGTTGTCAAGTATTTTAATTTTATTTTCATACCATTCACAAAGTCCAAGCAAATCTATTTTTCTCTCAGAATCGCGCATTGTGAGTGAAGCTTGTATATCAATAAATGAACCCTAACACTGTTGATATTCTTGTGCCTCATGATAGCGTTTCATATCATATAGAATCACGCTGACTTTAAAGTGTATGATTGATTTATTTGGCTTTCTACTATTCATTATGATCCTTAGAAGACCACCAATGATCCAAGAAGACCCCATACTTAACCTTTTCGTTAGTGAGCAAATTTAAAATCGATGAAGTCGTTGATGTCAAAATCGCTTTACACCGATTACTTTCTGTCAGCTCCTAATCAGCGTAAGACAATCTTCAATTCGAGGCAGAGCCACTTGTCATGAACACTCGTCATTTCTTTACATAAACAATGCACAAAAAATCGATTCAAGTGCTCCTCCTTTAGAAGGAAATGATAATTGAACAAAGACTCATTCAACACGCAGCGAAGAACGGCAAGCACTATCGATAACACACAATATTCGGTCGTTTCTTTGCGTAAACAAATAACACACTTGAAATCGAAATCATTTTAAGTGGATAAATTTGGACTTAACGATCTATACAATCATGCGAGGAACTATCCGACTCAGTCTCCCGAACTGCGCTAAGTTCTCTTTGTCTCTGTCCGCCTCGGAGCTTCAATGCACAAGAGTGCTCTTTCTGAATAGTGAAAGTCAAAACGGATATTTCCGTAAGTACTCACAAAAAGGTTAATGACTTGGTAATAGGAGTGTAGTGGTACATTTACAGCATCGATGTACGATTGTATGATAGGATGCAAGACACTCTCTCCGTCTCTGTCTCTGATTCACTAATGTCCGCATGCAATGTGCGAAAATACTCTTTTTTTATCATTAGAGCTCATACGCAGCATATGCGGGATTCCTCGTCAATGAATTGAAGCCAATTTAAATCGTTTTTACGCATAGAACTTGGAATCATAGATGGCTCATAAATTCGTTTTTATTTTATTTTCCGGGCGTTTCTACAGAAAAACAAGCAGTTGTCGATTAAAAGTAAAAAAAAATATAAAAGTACAAAAATTACAGCTCTTTCTAAAAAAATATTTTATATTTAAATTCAACCCCATTACCATACTCCAGGAATTTTAACCCAACCTGAAAGGGTTAGCTAAAATAATTTAAAGTACTACAAAATTAATTTTTATTTTTGTATATTAGGTTATCCCAATAGAAATCCATTATTTTTTAAAAACTTTTTCAACATGATTTTTTCAATGTTTTCACACAAATCTATATTAAAATATAATGACCTTTTTTATGAACAACTAATTCATAGCTTTACTGCAAATTTTCTATCTTCTTTTCATGAAAATTTAATGGTTTCGACTGAAAATACGAATCCACATGATTTTTTTGCTTCATTTTACAGAATATTATGCTGAAAAATCCCGTTCATTTTTATTTAAGCGTGTATAAAAAAATCATGCTTTTTTATTTGTGGATAGTTCGTGCGGCACTCAAAATCTCGCTCACTTTACCAATGCGGCTTAAATTGATGTCTATTATTGATGTTTGAGATGAGAGTTTCTGTGATCTGATGATTTTTTCATCGTGGATACAAACTAAGCTCAAACGAGAATATGCGAAAATAATGGATTTCTTTCTGGAGGACCTGATATATCGATTATCCAAACTGATTCTAATCCTTGAATTGAATTCTAATTATGTAAATTATTGTGTATGTCTGTTGTATTCCATGGGAACGTGACAAAAATGATCTAAAGTGTGTCTTCTAAAGTTTCTTTATCACATTTGAACCGTTCTTCGCCCATTAATTAATTTGTCTAAGAGTGTTTGTGTAAACAAGTATTTTTAGTATTTCTTCTGTACACGTTGAGATAGTCGATCCTTGAGGTGAATGGACTAACTTCTTCACGGAGTCGGTGTTTGTCCATTGAATTTCGGGGATACTTGTTGCACAGGCATTCTTCGTGTTCACGAGCAGGTGTCGTCTGACAGACGATGCCACGGATTGTTCCCGAAAATGTAACACAAGAGCGACTACATGTAAGTTGATACTAAATTGTAATTTGGTCACATTCATGACCTTAAAGATCGGTCAGAGCGAGCTGCATCGAAAAATCGGTCACGTCCGCAGCTTGTTAACAATAGCTAAAATTTACATAGAATACCGTCGGTGTACGGCGAGCTTTATCTTTTCGCATTCGACGGCTCGCCGGGAATCCTCCTTAATTTGGAAGCTTTCTTCTTCATCTGCGAAGCGTGCTTTGGACAAAGGGCGCAATTATTCATCGCGGACTGTCGAAAAGAAGGCGTCGTTAATAAAATAAAAAGTTAACGCACTATTTAAGTCGGGTAATTGAATCGTAAAGTTGTTCGTTCGGGCACATGTCAAAAGATTATTCCAAGATTGGTCTCATCATCAGCCATGACCCGGAAGATGGAGTGTAAAACATCGTGGACTAAATGGGCCAAGCGGTACACTAAATTTAACTGCGTAATGTTACGCCACTACTGAAGGCGACTGTTAATGTGGCGTTTTCGTTTCGCTGTACCGTATGGCTCGAAATTAGCGAATATTTATCATTGGAAGTCTTTATAAGAGATTTTCTAAAATAGCCATAAAAATGTAGGACACCATAAATTTGAATACGTTTATATTCTAAACATTCCCAAAACAATATAAATGTTTTATTAACATGTTGTGTAGAATTTGGGATAAAACATTGCAGTCTATCTTCAAGACAGAGAGAGAGATCCCAACTGCGAGACTTTCCAATGACCAACCATCAATCAATGATTGTAATCCAATACCGGCATTCTCGAAGGATCGGTTCTAATCCTCCCTACCGTCTCTCTCAGAGTTTTTTTTCATATCAGGGGTAATTTTATCCTACGATACAAATGTAATAAATTTAAAAAAAAATTCAACACTTATATAACACCAAGTGAATTCTGATCTTGTAAATTTTATTAAGCTGCTTTGGCGAGTGATTTGCAACAAAAAATACTGTTATTGTAATTGTCTTAATTTTTACATCCTGGCATCCTGGATTTACCTCATTAAACTTGGCAAGTCATCCAAAGATGTCCATGCCATTTTTTTGCTTCTTTGTGGGTCAAATCTTATTAAAGGATTAAATATCTTCTTGGTTAATGAGAAAAACCAAAATGTTTCCATTGTTGTAGGAAATATTGAGCATTTACTGAAAAATTGATACAGGGGACTGTGTATTGGAATGATAAATACTGTTTAAGCTATATATTACATGACGCGTAATTTACACAGGGGAACTGTTCACAAAATGCTGATACATAATTACATAATAAAATAATAAGTAGATCTTGTTGACAACAACCATGGAACTATTTTTCAGCTTTGTAAAAACGTTTTTGATATAATAAAATTTAATTTTTCATATAATATTGGCCAGTATTATATAACCACATAAAGACTTATCAAGGGTCGATCGCAACAACGGTCGGACTCGCATGTATACATCAATTTTTAGGTAAACACTCAAACATCTTTTTGTGCGAATTCGAAGTTATGTGGTTTTTTAAAACATGAATTGACTGAATATTTTTTTAAACAGTCGCCATTTTGATATAGATTTTTTTTTATTGGAGTTAGGGACTATAGTGACATCTTTGCTAATTAAGAATTATTTTGTTGAAATGGCATTGACACTGGTTATTCTATTTCTTCTGAAGAAGAGAGCCATTTTGAGTCATATCGAAAATCGCAAATTTGTAATTAAAATATTTAGTATTTCTCTAGTGGATGTCTAGCATTTCGGATACCAAATGTCAGACATCTTTAAAATTTTAGCAATGATTCAAGACGTTCTTTAAATGTTACCAAAAATATTGTAAACTTTTTTTGTGCGATTTTGGATATAGTTTATTTAACTGTTTCAAAGTTATGTGGTTTTTAAAATCCATGGAACGCATCTTCACTTTTTCTAAGAACGTCATAACTTTTTTGTGCAATTTTTTTTGTGCGATTATCCGCATTATAACGCATCAAAAAAATTGATTCTATTTGAAACGCTATTGTGTCGATTTTATTGATTGGTCCAAATTTATTGATTTGAAACTTCAAAAAAAAAAAATTAAAACTGTGACAAAATAAGGACAAAAAATTATTTAACTGATTTTTTTTAAACAGTCGCCATTTTGTAATTATTTTTTAAGTTAAGAACTATAGTGACATCTTTCATAATTATAAATTATATTGTTGGAAAGAGAATAACAACACAAGTTTCAAAGTTATGCGGTTTTTAAAATCCATGGAACGCATCTTTACTTTTTTTATGAAAGTCGTAGTTTTTTTTGTGCGATTTCTTTTTATGCGATTTTCCGCGAAACGCATTTATTTCACAAAAAAAGATTTAAGTGTATATTTTCATATTATATAAACAATGGCTGATGATTAGGATGGACGCATTTCGAAGGATTCCTCGATCCGTCATCGTCGCTGGACTTAATCAGCAGAATATCTTTCAGGTCCATATTTCTCGAAATTTTTAGTCCAGTCCGTTTTTAATGGTGTGATTAAGTATTAATGGTGCGTAAGACAAAAAAAAACCATGAAGATAAAACACAGAAAGAAGAATAAAGTCATTAAGGCATTTTTATTACTTTCGTCGATAGGGGAATATGAGACGCTACACAGATTTGTATTTAAAAAAATAATCGTTGTAATTAAAGGCGATTTATTTTTCAATACGGAAATTCTCGGCATATTTCTATGAAGGAAATGAAATTATTCAGGTTCTGAGTTCTAGAAATCGTCCATTGTTGATATCGAAAGAATAAATTTTGTATGCGAGCGGCGATAAATTTGCATTAAATTCTTTATTTTTTCCTGTACTTTGGAAAATGGTTTTTTTCGTTAATTATGTTAAAAGACGATCATAATTTATTTTAATTTAATTTTTTATTTTTCAAATGTGTGCACAATGGAAAACATTGGTTTTTATTATTGTACGCTGTAATCTTAACTATATATTTGAGTTTCTTTGTTATATATTGATGAAGTTGATAATAAGACTTGATAAAGTTTTCATAAGCACTCTAAATTAACATTTTATGATTATTTTCGGCCATAACCCTGCCGTTGTGGCTCTTAATAGGGTGTTTATTAAAAAGTATAATATTTTATATTTGGAATAAGATAAAAGCGTGTATAAAGGGGGTATTACTACTAGTCTAGAGGTAAAAATTTTGGGCGTATCCTGGTTGACATGTTTTTAATTCATTTTAGTCATTTTAAATTAAATATATATACATAATCTTAATCAATAAAGATGTGACTATAGTCCCTACCTCGAAATAATTTTAATGATTTTATTATGTACGACATAAGGGATGCAAATACTATTGTTTTTATTAATAATAAATAATATTCATTATATTACAAGATTTGTAATTTTATTGGTTAAAGCAGGTTTGTTGCATTCCGTTCGTTGATATCTTTTATACACCCTAATTTAAAATTACAATACACTCCCCATTTTATACCCTAATTACTATTTTTAATTACAGTGGATTTAAAAGAATAAAAGATCGCTTAAAAGCGAAACAATTTACGATATTGCAATGCCCATAAAAAAAAAGCTATATAAATAATTAAATTCCGAGGCTCGCTTTGGGGGGGTTGTTTTTTTTTCCGAAGCAAAAAATTATTGCAATGAATAATAGATTGTTAAATATTTGCCAGAATGATTGCATTTGATAAATCGACGCATTTCGAAACGACAAAGGCCCAAGTCGCAGATTCCCTTTATGCGCTCGTTAAAATCGAAAAGTCACGCTCGAACCCGAATATTCTCATGACGGGACGTCTTCATAGGGAGCAGTTGTGTCCCCAAAAATACCGGATGACAAATCGTCTTAATTCATCACACCTTTTCATGTTTGTCGTTTATTTCGCCAAACAAATCCCTCAAATCCCAACAATGAAGTCAAAACTGATGACACTGCGACCTTGCGGACCCCTCGTCACTGCGCTGGGGATGGGGTGAAAAATGATATTTTTAACGCACAAATTCAAAAGTGTGCAACAGCGCTTCTCAAATCTAATTATATACTTGATATTATTTAAAATTAAATACAATTAACGACGCCAGCGACTCACTGGTGAGTCGCTATATTTTAATGTTTGCTTATTTTTCTAAACAGTTTCGCTTGATTTTACGCCTTGGTTTGCAAAAAAACGAATAATTACGCGTTGCGCAACAGAGTATGCTACTTTTTGCCTTCTTTCTTCAGTGACGGGATCAAGACGCTCATATCCGATGGAATAAACACATTTCTAATGAAGGGAAATATGTGGACAAATTAGATACTGCATTTGTATTTGTAAATATCACTTATAAATTTGTACAGCAAAATTCCGGATCATATTTGAATCCCACGCGTAGATTAGTCAAAAAACTTTTTAAGCAATTTCTAATATCTCTAAATTCGCTGGCGGTTAAAAAGTTAAGCATACTTATTGACATTAAGTACAATGCAATATGTCTATGCAGTTACATGTCCCTGTCAAGTGTTATGTTGTTTTATGTTAAGTGTTTTGTTTTTTTCTTATGTTTTATATGTTTTTATGATAACCATTAATGGTCATACATAGCGATATAGTTTCTTTTGTATATTACAGCATAAATATAAGTTGCTTTTGTATAAACAGTCCCCTGTTTCGTTTTTCCAAAAAAATTTCAATATTTTCTAAATCAATGAAAATATTTTTGGTTCATATGTGTTTATTATTTACTTAGAAACACCTAATATTTAAAAAAAATGTAGAATGAAATTCATAGGGGGTTGATATGATAGTATCGTGAGGATATATGCAATATATTAAGGTGTCCCAAAAGTTTCTTTCGTTTTCATATTAAGAAAAAAATAAGCACTAATTTATGTTACATCAAAATTTATTGAATAATAAATGATCCATTCTGTTCTATTACCTTTTATCCATCTCTTCGGAAGCCTTATAATGCCTTCTTGCCAAAATTTCCCAGGATTGTTGGCAAAATATTGATCAAGGTACATTTTTATATAACTTTTTGAATTAGAATTTTTACCACGTAAAGAATTTTTCAATGAAAGAAATTAATCATAATCTGAAGGAACAATATCCGGAGAGTATGGAAGATGAGGTAAAACATCCCAGTCAAATGATAATAATTTATTTCTGACGAGCAAAAACAACGCCTCGTCTGTTCTCTAATTCTGGCCGTTTTCTGGCAATTGCATCCTTTATATTGTCTGGTTGGAAATAATATTTTGTAGAATTGATCGTTTCACCTTGCTGAAGTAGCTCATAATAAACTACCCCCTTCCAATTCATAGAAAAACTTTTTTTTGGATGTAGGCCAGGTTTAGCTACAGTCAAAGCTTCTGTACCATTGGTCCTAGACCGCTTACGTTGGATATTATCATAGAGTATCTAACTTTCATCTCCAGTGACAAGTCTCTTCAAAAAAGGTTGGCTATTATGTCGTTGGAGAAGAAGATCGCATGTTGAAATACGCTGAAGTTTATTAGAGTCAGTCAGTTCATGACGAAGCCACACATCTAAACGATTGATGTATCCCAATTTTGTCAGATGATTATGGACGGATGTTCGTGGAATTTCTAACATGTTAGCTATTTCGCGAACAGTATATCGCGGGTTTTCTTCAACCATGGCTATGATTAGATCTGTGTTCATTTGCGAAAGTAACTTATGGGAGAACTTAATATTATGCGAAATATTGATTTTTTTAAGAACAGACAAAATTTGTTAAATCTATGATTTAAATCTTATGTTCAAATTTATGGGATATGTGATTTTTTTCAATATCGCTACGTTGTAATTTACAATACACATGAATTAAATTCTTTCGAGTTATAAAAGCCTAGGTATATATTTTTACAACCCCATTATCACATAATAAAACAGGTTTTATTTGTTTTTCTGGCTTTGGGGTGGTTTTGAATAAATTTAATTTTGTTACGCTACTTTTAAATTAAATGCCTATCATTTTTAATGCGTGCTCACAACCTTTTTTGATCAGATTTATGGATATGTTAGAGTCGACATACAATTTAATGGTTGAAGAGCAATGATTTTTGCCTTGAAAAATATAGCATATATGATTCAGACATCATTACAATAATTTATTAGGACCACAATCTTAGGTTGTGCGTTATTAAATCAACATGTTTAAAGACCCAAGAATGTCGGCTTAATGTATTGATCATCAACATCAATTAACATTGCGAATTTTCAAATTTTCCCACGAAACTCCCAGCATAAATATATCATCATACGTCCAATTTTATATGGGAATCGATTTGTTTCGCTTTATGTAAAAATTGTCTGCATTGTAGACAATTATGTCAAGCAGCATATGCTAAAAGCTCGCATGAAAAAACAGCGTAATTTATTACGATATTGTGCTAAAAACAAATTAATTATGTATACGAATGTACTTAAAATGATGGCATGCAATAAAAATTGCTTCGATCATGTACGATACTCATAAATTGCAGAATAATTGATATAATTTACATACATAAGAACGAAATAAAACGCAAACCGATAGTTACATCCATCGAGGAGACAATTTCGACTGCATCATGCACACAACACTGCCTGCATTGCATATCCTTCTTTTTTCGTCAAGTAATCGGATATTCCAGGGAAAGGAAATGCGGTGAACGATTAACAACGGTTTTGGTTTATTGGCTACCCACCACCGGATCTTTTGTGAATGAGGCAAAAAAGAAAAGGTTCATATCACAATACCCACACGCGTCATTCACCGATAAAAGCTTTGATGTTAACAAACGCCATATTATGAATGGTAGAAAAGGCTGTAGCATTTGTTCCTTGAAAAATGTCTTTCATAGCTCAACATTTTGGGTGGGCTTTGATTGGAACTTCTGCGGAAATTGATTGCTCGAAAATTCGGAGCGAAGATCGATATGGAAGTCAAGTTTAAGCCATACCATAATTAGTAACATACATAGTGCTGAATCTTTTCCGAATTTACAAAATATTATCTTATTGCAAATTGACATTTTAAAGCAAATTTATGTCAATTTTAAAATTTAAAAAAAATCGATTTTATGTTTTTTACATATTTTAAAAGCTTATATATTTAAAAATATACTATCCAAATGAATTTCCAAAATTTCAATTATTTACAAAGTTATAGCTATTTTAGTGTCGCGTTAACTAAGCTGATCCCTAGCAGAATGAAATCTTTAAACGCGTTTTTCTCGAAACTACTTTTTTCAAGACGGTTGACATAATATATCAAGATTTAATCAACTGATTTACTTCAAATTTAATATAAATCTTTATTATATAATTTTCTATCGTTTCTAGCAGATTTATATCAAAATTATATTTTTTACTATGTAAAAAAAAATAAAACTCTGATGAAATAAAGCCGAAAAATTACCCTTTACACTTTACCAGCTTATAATATAGTTTTAATTTTGAAAATGTCTTTTTGAAAATGAAAATTATTTAGTAGTTAATGGCAAATTATTATAAAAGATTATAGTGTAAAACATTATTGTCATCCAGCAAATTCAACCAGATTTATGCGACATAGTCATCGAAGATTGTACTACCCGAATACGTGCCACAAAGCAAAGCCGCGGCGTACATCTGAACGACGTTATATTCCATATCTAATGCCATAAAATATTTTTTCAAATAAAAAATATAAGATCATATATGATTCTAAGAATTCAATTTTACGCCATAGATTCGTACCATACAATAAAAATATTATCACAAAATTTACCTGTTTTTATTGAAAGAATTGAATTTAAATAAGGCTGATTTACGTTTCATAAATTAAGACTGTGAATAAATTAATATTTTTATCTGATATAATATTAGGGCAATCGGAAAGTAATCAAAATGTCATTAATATTAGCATAATTAGCACAAGGCACTGTAGACTACTGATGTGATTGTCTGATCAAATACACAGAATCATTCAGTGCTAATATTGATAGAAATCTGAACTTGATATTCGTAGAAGACATAAACGTGTTTCCTGAACCGTGTCTCGATACGAATCGATTTTTTGAAAAAAAAAATGCCAAGCTTTAAATATTTCAATAGTGCATGGCTTTCTTAATGGGAACACTTGATATGTAAGGTCATATTGGGTGGCTAACATCGAGGTGCGGATGGAATTAGTGCTATTTGATTGAGCAATATGTGCGAATATTCACTTACATTTATTTTTCGAAGAACACATGCTAAAATAATCCTTTAATATTGTAATTTAAGATAAAAATGTGTGATTGATGAGTTTGATTATTTTTATAAAATCATCTATTTAATATGGGTGGATAATAATGTTTATCGCAGTCAAGCCAAAAAACATTTCAAATTCAATATAATTATATGCATGGTATAGGATTAAAAGACTAAAATCGATAGATTTTAAGGCATTTTATTGGCACAGTATATACATGGGTTCTAATCTGCTGAAGGGCAGGACTAACATTTAAGCTTTGATCCTTCAAAGAGGTAAGACACAGTGTTGTGTCCGAATTCCAATGATTTACAAAGAGCATTCATACATGTTTACGCAAAAAATGACCGAATATTGTGTGTTATCGACAGTGTTTTTTTTATTTATGTACAAGCTTCATATACGCTGCGATAGTCCTGACAGATAAATGGATTTGTACGGATGTTAAGTGGCGAATATATAAATATAGCATCGCAGTTTATGATTATTTAAAATTAGCTTACTACTCACAGGGTTAAACAGTGATGTATTCGGAAAGACATCCTTCCCGCAGCCAAATCTCTCTTTGAGAAAAAAAAACCAGTTAAGACGAGAGTATTTCTATTCGCACCAGACCACCTCCATATACAAATATTTTTTAAATATCCAAATCAAAAAATTGATTCATGAAAGATGCTCCTGTATTTCATTCGATATGGGAATTTTTTGCATCTTTGGCTGAAAATTTTTGATTAATCCGCTGTAAGCGTTCGACGCCCTCGCTTCCATCGTCTAGAGTTTCGCCGGAGTTCCAGGAGGGCGTTCGCGAGTTCATAATATAAAAATTGAAACAAAAAGAAGGAGCGAAGCAGTCTTCGATCCCGGTTTTCTTTTTCCGTAGCCGTCCGAGGCGGAATAATTCAAGCCTCCGCCGTAATGGCGTTATATGAAAAACTTCCCTCGGGCGCTGAAAAACAGTGGCTGGAAAATCATACTCGGCTAAGTTCTTTAAACAATAGAATGTCTGTTTTACATGACTGAACTTTCTGTAGCTTTTCCCTCGGGGCGCAACTATTTTTCTGCCATGCAAATTTTTAAGTTTAACTACTCGCCGAGTGCATGCGATGTTGTTTTAATGGTTGTGCCACATAAAGTAGGAAGGGCTATATATTCTTATATTCCTAGTTTAATTGTGTTTGAAACTATATGCACTCTGTTTAAATGCAAAGTGCATTAAAATCAAACGGGCGTAAAATTGTAAAAGTTTCTTTGCGATTTAACACACTTCCAACTGAGGACATTTACATACTGAACGCATTAATATATTTCATGATTAATGTCGCCATTTCTTAATTTATTCTTACATATTTATAACGCAAAGCGACCATTTTATTTAAAATCAATAAAACTACAGTGTACGGCACGTACATTGCTTCGATAGTTTGTTTGAATTAATTTTAACCTTCACATGTTGAATGACGGTCATATTGAACCCTTAATAGAATTTAAAAAAAAGATCCTATGACCTTGCCTGCAGATAGAATTATATTCGCGTTATTTGTGCTCGACTCTGACCTTTTAGTCCATTGTTTTGACTATGTTATGTGGACTTATTTGGGTATGACGTCCAATCGTTGTGTCAGCGGTCCGAAAAGTGGACCGGTTGGGCACACAGACCTTATGGCTACTCTATCTCGCGCATTTTCAGTCAGTGGACATCCAATTCCATTTTGTGGATTTTATTCACCATTTCCTATGTCTTAACAGATTGTACGGCCTCGTTTAAACTCTGCTACCCAATATTTTACTATTGTAAACTAAGAACAGAATCTAGCTCGATTTTGGTATTGAAGGGAGTGAGGATAAAAGTATTGTATAACATTACGACGACCAATATTTTCCACGCTCACAAATTCTACTATAGTAATATTTTAAGCAACAACCAGAGAGGATACTTTTGGAATCACCCTAATAACTATACTCAAAACACACGCATATGGAATTCGACAAAATACAAATACAGGTTTATATTTATTATTGTTCTAAAATCATTCATTTGACAACCTTAATTTAAAATAAAAATATAAAAACAACAGACAGACATACATGTTAGGTATGATTTAATAAATCTTCAAATATGCATTATATTTCTTATATTGTATTTAGCCAATTCTACGCAGAACATAATTAGTTGTAAAAATCAGCATATAAACCATTTGATGAGTACAGTCGCGTATTTGCGATCGAATTTCAGTGATTCAGAATGATCATTCATGCACGTTGAGTTCGAAGAGAGAAAGAGACGGAGATAGTGTCTTGCACGTTGAGTTCGAAGGTTATAAATGGGAGACAGAAAAGGAGAGAGTGTCTTGCGTACATCGTACGATCGTATAGATAACACAAATGAATCGATTTCAAGTGTATTGTTTATATTTACGCGATAAAATGAACGAATATTGTGTGCTATCAACAGTGTTTATTTATTTATATACAAGCTTTATACACGCTGCGCGGTCCTGAGGATTTTTACGGACGATAAAGGCCGTTTTTATAAACACATTTTTGCGTTGATATTTAATTATTGACATGAATTCATTTAAGCATTTCCATCGAGTCTTAATCATGTTTATTCTGAAGATTAGTAGATATATTGTATACGTGCTTTGTAGGGGTTAAAAGTAGGCTTTTTTAAAGAATAATAAGATGGATTTATAGAAGGAATTATTAATGTGTAAAAAGTCGATATGTGATTTATTGTCTTGGCAAGCAATGAAGTAAAGAAGGACAATTTCCACTCAGAAGTTCTCAAACTGCTTGGTGAGTTCTTAAGTCAAATATTGCAATAAGAAAAGCTCTAGAAATATGAAAAGCTCGCTCGGTTAATAAAACAAAAGGTCATGTAAAATAATAGAGTAGTTTCCATACAAAATTATTCGCCGTTCTTCAGAGTTACCGCACTTTTCTTTACTTATAGTTATCGTCAAGGATATTTCTATATATAGGATCAACAGAAGTCCTTGATGAAATTTTAAGGCAATAAAATATATTTTGCCCTGAAGTATAAAATAGTACTTAAATATGATAATCAATAGTTATATGATAACAAATATAATTTTTTTAATTATACTTTTTAAATCCATTTTGGTAAGGATTTTTTTAGCATAAATGAGTCTTTTGGCTTATTGACTGACTACATAAATTTTTCATTAAATAATTTTTATTAAATTGATCCTAATTTCCGTACAGTCCGTATTCGGCTCGAGCTCACGAATTACCTAAGGACATATTTCCACAGCGGTAGTTGGTCTCCGGCAAGTTGGCAGTTCCAAGTATTTTTGTGACTTCCAGACATGACGGAGTAACCAGACTGTAAAGAGTTCGCGTGAGACACCGCCATGAATGATAAAAAAAATGACAAAATGAACTACCAAAATTTCTTGCCTTGCCGAAATTCACGGGGAGTGATTCAGTTGTGGAAACTTCTGCGAAATTGAGAGAAGGCCGCTTATTAATTAAAATTATATGTTAATGCGTGGTCAATTTCGATGAAATACCATGGGAAATGTGGTTAGATGACGGACTTTTAATAATTCATAATGTCGACTTTATACAATCGGAAGTTTCCTTAAAAGAAAAAATACGAATTTGCAAAACGACAATCTCTAAGAATTAAATCCGTTCCGCCAATACGTAAAAGCTATTCATTGAATCCGCAGTATTCAAATTTGATTTCGTATGCTCTCAAACGTGTATGTAGTCTCGCGTTAAGTGATTGGACTCAATCATCTTTGGGTTCGAATCCCACAGGAGATATGGTTGGCAACCACATTTTTAAAAACGTATATATGCCATGAAAAACCATGTCAAAATGGTTGGTAATAGTCCCATAAAAGTGATTGCTCGTCGTCGGGAAATCGTCATATGTGCGTGATGAAAACGCTGTTATATCGTTTTTTTAAGTTTGGGCTTTCAACGACTTCCGTGTGAGCGTGCGGAGGAGATACCGTTCATGGACGCAGATAGTGTTCTTTAAGCATGTTCTGGCATGGGGTATCAGCGATCCGAAATTCGGACCGCTTGGACACGCAAACCTTGTGGTCACTCCTTGCAATTTTAGGGCTCTCTGTGAGAATTTTTTGGACAATATGTATATTCATGGCTTACTACGACTTCCGTCGGAACCTTTTTCGGGGTCATGAGCGAGACTCAACGCTCCTATCTCATCTAGTATATATATTTATCCTAGGCATAGAATTTTAAATTGACAGCTTTACACCCTGCTGTACACTTTGCGAGCCGGTTGACATGGTCCTGAATAGCGGGACCAATATACAGCTCGAATCAGTTGTTGTTAGTTCCCTATGTTGTTAGTGTGGAAAAATATCAACTTTTTATGACTATTTCCGACTTATCAATGGCTCTTCTTCGATCCGATCAGACTATTAAGACCTTTCGATTGGCTACAGGGCTACTAGTTTATGCGTCAATATTTTTATTTTATTAAGAGGAAATCCCTTTTGGTTATTGGAATAGGAATTTTAGGCAATTTTAATCATCTCAATTTTGGGAGAAAAAACAGACCTTTCAATTGAGACAATTGAGAGGTCATGGACATGTATGGCAAAGTATAAGTTGTCATTTTCATCAAAGAACTCTAAAAAATTTTGAGCGTCCCTGTTAAAACAACCTATATTACATTATAAATAAATGATGTTTATGACTGGAATTAACTTTCTATTGGCGCACGATCGTCATTCTATTGATGTCACCATCTCGTGTAATTGATGATCATTCGAAATCAGAAATATTGCCATTAATAAAATTATCCTCAGCCAATCAAATATTTAATTCGTTCGGAGCATCATTTGCATTCGCATTATGGGCGAACATATTCTGTGGGAACAAAAAAGTCGTATCCACAAACATCGATAGTAGTAATTAACTATGAAAGATTGGCTCAATCAGCATCACAAGAATTTATTCTCTGCGAGCAGCTGACTATGCGATCGTTTTCCATTCCATCTTGGACAAATTTACATAACGAGCTACAACCGTGTGACTAATAGCCGAATTAGTTAAGTCTATTAAAATCTTGTTTGACTTACAGAAGCTGCATTTCCAGTTGTTAAAATTAATGTGGCGATCGTATCGATTATCATTTTTTATATCTTCTTGACCTATTGATTTTTTCTCGTCTTATTTGCATGCATAATTGATTTTCATGTGATTCATCTTGATGACGTTTTACGCTCCTCCGCCGGCATTCAAATTCAGAATCGTGAATGGATCGGTTTTCTTAGCGGCCAAATTGAATAATAAAATGCCTGTAACGACTGCTGATGAATTCCTAGAAAGTCGCAAACGACGCAATTCAAAACGCCATTGGCCCGAACAACACGTCGACTTACATATTTCTCGGTGATATACCAGCACAAACGGATTAATAGAATGCTTATTACCGATTCGAATCATTTTGTAAGTATTTTAAAACAATTCGAAGGCAGTAAAACCAATAAAATGCAGCAAAAGTCTTAGTAACCGGGTTTCATATCAGCAAATCTATCTTCCCATCGCATGGATTCAAAGAGAGCCGAAAATTCTTGGCATTGTTCCTTTTTGCTGCCCACAAATCTGGAAGGCCTTCAAATACTTGCTCAGTGGCTGGGGTGACTATGACGACTGTCTTCTATGCAAGGCCTTTAAAAAATTAAATGCAATCATAAAATTTTATTGCGATTTTGACCCGAGGCTTTAATTGGTCAGCTGCCTGTTTAAGATATTTAAACGACCCATTTTGTATTTTTTTAAATTCACACAAATTTATTTAAAAATAATTCAGAATACCATGACATAATCGTTATTGATTATTTATATTAGGCATCAATAACCACCTATTTAAAGAATAATAATCATAAAAACACCATATACTTCCTATTCGTTATGAATAAAATTTATCAATGGCCATTGGACTTTCTCTTGATAATTGAAAAAACTTGAAAAATGTACCAATAAATTATAAAATCATTTCAAGCCTGTACATAAATAAATAAACACTGTCGATAGCACATAATATTCGTTCTTTTCTTTGCGTAAATATAAACAATACGCTTGAAATCGATTACTTTGGGTTATTGATTTATACGATGTACGCAAGTTACTCTCTCCATCTCTGTCTCCCATTCACAATCTCCGTCTCTGTCTGTCTACGCGCTCAACGTGAAGGAATGCTCTTTCTGAATCACTTGCTTAAAAAAATGTTTTTAAAAAAAATATTTTGTTGTGCATTTATTTGTTAGTGTAGCGCTGTTAATCAGAGCAGATTAACATCGACATATTTCATCTCTTTTCATGTGCATTGTGTTATTTTAACAGCGCCATCTCTTGTCGCCCTACGGAGACATTGCACCTGCATACCGACGGATCGCTTCTTGTGCGTGCACCGTTGCTGGTTGGAGGCGGAAGTCGGGGGAGTCGTCGGTTAGCCTTGGCTGCGGAATGTCGTCCCTCCTGCAGCCAGACATCTCTCTCTTTCGCTCTCTCGTGTGGAATAAATAGTTATTTAGAGAAAAGAGTTTTTCTATTCGACGCCCGTCTATTCCCATCCATTCGTCCAGCAACATTATGGCCCGATAGAAAAACGGAACCGTGTTCTAGCATGACCATCCCAACGAGCACGTACATAAACTACCTCTCCACTGTAGAACTAGGTCTTCCTCGATATCCATTCACAGGATGGGGTTACATTCAATTCATCTGCATCATAAACTCACCTCCTCTTTTGCTCAATATTGATGATAGCATCACCTTAGAGTTTCATTTAAAACGCTCACCCAGCGGGCCACCTGGATGAACGTGTCGAAAGGCGCTTTCGCGATCGTCTTGAAGAAGATTGGAAGATAGTTAATCTTACTGGAATATAGGCATTAAATTAAAATATATAAAGCTGCATTTATATCTACAAACAGTTTACTTTGATTATTGTTGAATAAACGTCATCTACTTTCGATGCAAGATGGCAAGGGATTCAATAGACTTGGTTAAAGTTCTATCGCGGGAACTTGATTAAAATATTGCAACTCTTAATGCATTGCAATTTTAAGTTACATATTATATTTATTATAAGCATTTTCAATATAATTTCAGTCTTGTAAGTTTGAGATATTGATATATATACAAAGGACTGAAAGAGTTTTCATGTTTAACACGTCTCTTAATCATAATATTTTTTTGGTGCGTCTACCAATAATGCTTGAAAAATGCAACCCTGAGGGAATGTGTTAATAATTTAATGCTAAAAAGATAATATATGTCATTCGCATACATTTCTTTTAAAATATGTATCAATATTCTTCCCGCAGATGACATGTTATGCAATATTTTGGGTCAAATGAGTGGAATAAGTTTAGTGTAAATATTGGATTTTATCCATGGATTACGATTGTTAATGGCATTTATTTTGATATTGGGAATGTGGAGCATAAAAAAATGAATAATGGAGAAAGTTTTTGATGATCTTGTCCCGCAATGGATGGTCACCCTATGCTAGATAGCTGTGGTTTTTCCCTTGAAAGCCTCTTATATGCGACCCGTCCGACAGATTTATTGGATATTTTCCCTCATACCCTCTGACATGCCTGACGATGGGAACGACAATAAATTAAAACGTCGAAGTGGCGGCAACTCATTTGAAATCTGTTAAGATATTAGACTCAGGCTTATGGGCTACGCGACCCGATATTAATTGATTGTAAAATTCTTCGACAACATATTCATTTGTTGACAACTCTCCCACTTATTTATTCCACATAGTTTTATCTTGGGAATCGATCGTTGCGGTCTAGACGTGGACTCAGAGTCTACAAGTCGATGTAAATGACTCACGAAAATTAAATAAAATTTTGGACGCAACGGATGTCTTAGGATGATATTCGAACGTGCTTGAATTTAATTATTAAAAAAAATACACGAAGTCTTCGTGGGAATTCTGGGACTGCTTAGGCGATATATTTTTGTGGGCCGATAAGCAAAAAATCGTGGCGCTAATCAAATACATCTTTTCAAATTAAACATATCTCATGTCGAAATTAAGATTGATGGCCCTCGCCAGTATTTACACGGCTGCACGTTATATAATCCGATTTCTCTAGTTATTATCTACTTTTTGGATCGCATGGCCTTTGTGGAGGAAAGCTCCTCCGGTGACAAACCGAATGATGTATCGAGGTGAAATCAATGTCAAGGCATCTCCAGGGTGGATAGATTACACAAACGTCTATTGTCGCCGGGGTAGGTTGCTCTCCGCATTGTATCATGGGATCATTGCCTGGAATCCGTCTCTTCCCTTCTCTATTGCCGCTCAAACCCCATGCTCGATAATAGTCATATCTATTCAAAACTAATCCTTTGATAGGTTCCATATTGCGAGCCATTGACAAGATATTTATAAGACTGACTTCAATTTAAGATTGCGATAGATTTTTTGCGACATGATTTGCCTAATGTCATGCATCAATTGCATCACTCTCCATGAATTGACTTTTGGATTCAGACCTGTTAGTGACACACCAATCTTTCATCACGATAGGGTCCAGAGAAACTTCTCCCTCCTGTCAAGGAATTCATCGTGAAGATCGTCAAGTGTCACACGATGGTCATTTCGCACTTGTTCTTCAATTCTTTGCACAAGTTCGTCAGAAATCACTTGTTCGTGAATATAAGAATGATAGCGCGGAAGAATTTACCATAATTGAACACACTGACCGTTAAGATCCCTCCTACACGCCAGATGCATCAACTTCAAAATTTAAAAAAATCTCTCAGGCCCAGGAGTCCTTGTAACTTTTGATGAGTGCAGTCGCGTATTGGCGATCGAATTCCAGTGATTCAGAAATAGCATTTTTGTTCGTTGAGTTTGGAGAGAGACATAGACGGACAGAGTATCTTGCACATTGAGGTAACATTTTTAAGCAACAACCAACGTCTATTCATCAGGTCGGGTACTTCTGGGACCATCTTAATAACAATACTCAAAACACAATCATATGGAATTCGACTAAATACATATACAGGATTATATTTATTATTTTTCTAAAATCATTAATTCGACAGCTTTAAAATAAATAAAGTTAAGTTTTTCAAGTGTATTTAATCTACGTTTAAATCATTTTAAAATGAACTCACTACTCAGAGGGTTAATAAATGTGTAACATTGAGATTCCCGGGTATTACCCGCCCCCATGTGCTTGTTGGGATAGCCACATTAGCGCACGGGTTCGTTATTCTATCGGGCTGTACAGTTGCTGGACAAATGGATGGGAATAGATAAGCGTCGAATAGAAAAACTCCCTTCTCTAAATAATTATTTATTCCACACGAGATAGAGAGAGAGAGAGAGATCTGGCTGCAGGAGGGACGTCATCCCGCAGCCAAGGCTAACTGACGACTTTTCCGATTCCCGCCTCTTGCGTGTCACTAAGCAACCGTCAACGGTACACGCGCAAGAAGGAATCGATCGGAATGCAGGTGCAATGTCTCCGCAGGGCCACAAGAGATGGCGCTGTTAAAATAACGTATTACACATGAAGAGGGATGGAAGATGTTGCTGTTAACAGCGCTACTACGTGGGGATGGTAAATCGCCCACATTAAAAATGCAATGATTTCTCGAAATTTCCATTCAAAATACAATATCGTAGTGTAGATTTTGCGAGTCACGTGATCTGATCGCCAGAAAATGGTCGCCTTCTTGTGTATCCATTATCTTTGAGCTGGTCATGGTCACGTTTTACTGATAATGTTAATACGGTAGTGTCGTAGTTGAGTCTATCTTTCTGAACATTCAATAACGGAGTTATTATCAATAACGCAGTTATTGAATGTGTAGGGGACCATAAGTAGTTTTTGACCCACCGAGTAATTCAAGAGGCATTTTCATCCCTTGATATACACGGCTTCATATTTACGCGACAATATCTACCTTCAATTGAAAAACTGGGTCTTCTATCGTCTGCATACAATATAATAGTGAAATCATAATAAAAAACCGCGTAGATCGAGGCGCAAAAAAGAGTCGAATGCTAGAATTTGTCCCAGAATGAAAAACCGAATGGGCCCAAGGGGCCTCAAACTTAAATTGCGCCTCTCAAGTGCTAAATCCGCTACCACGAATACATCAAAATAAAGTAACTCTTTATCGGTCTAAAAACATAATAGTTTTTTTACGAACTTAAATATATTTTATAGATTTGTGACGTGGATAACCTCCCCGCCGTGGTTTTATTTAAATGAATGATGTGTTTAAACGTTTCTAAATCAAAAGTATTATTTTTAATTTGATTTCAGAACGAAAGTGTCGTCTGACAACGATCCGATTAAGAACGATCCCGCGTGTAGGCGATTCTCGTATTGCGAAGTTTCATAGCTAGAATTTCTTTATTTTAAATCCTAAAAATGAAACTAAATAGTTCTAACTCTAATCATCTTTGCTCTTTCAGTGTTTTTTTTATAATTTGATAGTTTAATGAGCCTTATGGGCAATCCTGATTGATGCATTGAGTTCTATAAAGCGAAATTTTGGCTATTTTTTGCGCATTTATGGAATTATTATTCTATTTAGTAATCAAATGTGCTAATTAGTATGAGAGCTTTGAATTTTCAAAGAGCTTATTACTTGTCGACGAACAAAATTTAATACTTCGCAGATATAATCGAAATTTTAGTCTACAGACCTTCCACGAATAAAACTCCCGAAATTCGTTGTCCTTCATATTTCTACTTATGTAATTGATACGTAATTGATCTTAAATGCCTTTTTTAGCCCGGCGCTGGAATATCGCAGCGTCGTCTGGAGCAGATAATTGTGAAGAATGCCTTCAGGACGGATGCTGTGCCCAGGACCTATTTCGACCCTGGCTATGGTCAATTAATCTCCGAAATGTGATTAGCGAGAAACAGTCGGTCGCTAATAAGAAAATATAATATTCCGACATGTAACGACCTTTTGTGGAGTCTGTGACCTCCCATTTCAGTAGCCCGCCGAGTTGACCTCAGAGCTATTTGATTACAACATGATGAATCTTTTTCAATTTAAATGATGGCGCCCGTTCAAAACAGTAGTTGTATCTAAATAATATTGAATTTCAATGAAAATTTAAATCTAAATTTGTTAAAGTTAGAATATTCGATTTTGACCTTTATGAGTACTTAAGAGTTTGCTCATGAATGATACAGAAAGAGTATTCTCGCATATTGAGTGCGGAGATTAGTGAATCGGAGACAAAGACGGAGAGAGTGTCTTACGTCTCATCATATACTCGTACATCGATGCTGTAAAGGTACCACTACACATCTATAACCAAGTCATTAAGTATGGGGTCTTCTTAGATCATTGATGCTATTTTTATGATCATATTATATTAAATAATATAAAGCCACATAAATCAATTATATACACTCAAACCCCTTTTTGTGCGATTTCAAAGTTATGCGGTTTTTTTAAAGCATTTTTTTTAATTTCATGAAGAGTACGTATCGAGATATTTTGGATAAAATAGGAAATTTTGGAAACAAAATTATTGTTTGGGATTGTGAAAATCATATTGCATCTGCTATCGCTGAATATAAGACCACGCCTTTTATTCTAGTTTAGAATTTTGAAAAAATGGATTTCGTTTTTTTTTTGCATTTTTCTAATGTTTTGACCTTTAAAAATATATTCTCCAGAGGAATTTCCAAAATTTCGACTACTTACAGAGTTATATCTATTTTAGTGACGGCAACCTGGCCAGTCCTACCATAAACACAGTTGACATCATATCTCAAGTTTTAATTAATTAATTAACTTCAAACTGGATGCAAATCTTTTGCATACAACCCTCTATTATTCCTACCAAATTCATATCATTTTTAACTATTTGAAAAAAAAAATTAAAACTGACAAAATAAGAACAAAAAATGACTCGACTGAATTTTTTTTAATAGTCGCAATTTTGAATTATTTTTTTGAGTTAGGGACTATAGTGACACCTTTACTTATTATAAGGATTAGAGCGATTTTGAGTCATATCGAAAATCGCAACGAAAATTATCATTAAGCGTTGAAAGTTTGTAATTAAAATAATTAATATTTCTCTAGTGGATGTCTGACATTTGAGATGTCAGATGTCAGACATCCTTAAAATTTTACCAATGATGCAAGACTTTCTTTAACTCTTTAAGTGGATATGACGTATATATCCGTCAAGACCAAAGTCCATGCAAAGCGGGTATGACGGATATATTCGCATTGTGAAAGTTAAGCAAACCTCAATGAAAAATGACGGATATGTCCGATTGCAGTTTTGTGTACGTTAAATGTAAGAATGATTCATCTCGAAAACTGACTTGTTCGAATTAGATGATATACTATTATAAAACTTTTTTATGCGATTTTGGATATATTTTATATAGCTGTTTCAATGTTATGCGATTTTTAAAATCCATGGAATGCATCTTCACTTTTTTTATGCACATCATAACTTTTTTTATGCGATTTTCTGCGGAACGCATCTACTGCATAATTTTTTTTAAAAAATGTAATTAAACTTATCGTATTGACAAAATTGATTCTATTTGAAACGCTATTGTGTCGATTATATTGATCGGTCCAAATTTATTGATTTGAAGCTTAAACAAATATATTGTTTTGTTACTAAAAACTGAAGACTCATATGTGTATTGTTTATGTTTACGTGAAGAAATGAATGAATATTGTGTGCTATCAAATGTGTTAAGGTTCATTTATTGATATACAAACATCACCCACACTGCATGGTCTTGAGAGAAAAGTGGATTTATGTGGACGATAAATGCTGGACATAGTAAATATTTTTAACTAGGATTATTAACGCTAAGAATGAATTTTAACAGTTAGGAAAGTTGCGAGGTATTTCAAATATAATATACTGTTATAGTTTATGTACGTCAAATTTTTCAGGATTAAGAAATAAGCATAAAGACCTCTGGCGATCATCCAGATTAATTGTAGCATAATGTAATTAAGTGATCGATCAAGTCGCTGCTGCTTCCATGACTTCTTCACAAGAATGCAAATGTACATAATTTATTTAAGCTCATTTGAATTTGGCTCGCGTTCGAATTACAAAATTTACTTCCATAAGCTGGGAGCCCTTAAAAATGATAATAAAAGCAGGGCCTCTATCTTCCTTTCACAATCTCAACTTTGTCTATAATGTAGGGCTTAAGATTTAAATAAAGATAAATATGTGGATTAAGTGTGCCGCGCATAAACTTCACATTTTATCATTTTGTGCCCACATTAAAGCAACCGGTAGGATTATTGTGATGATATCAAAGAAAAAAAATCTCCAAAGTTATGCAATGATGAAATATTCCATACGAGCGCCGGTACGAAAGTGCTGCATTAAAATGTGATATCGCTTTCATAATCAGATGTTTGCAATGTTTGAGGCATAATTTTATTATAATATTTCGTCACAGTAATATTGGATAACGTCATGTCGTATGCTTATTACAAATCATCCAATTAAATAATGTTACAATGTAAATAAAAACAATTAAGATCCCGAGAACGAGACATGACAGTTTGATGAAATGTTTGAAGGATGAAATACACTTTTGCGACATGTTAAGCTTCAGATCCTTGCGTATCATAAGAAAAGTCCTTAACTAATTATCCTTAAAGCTTTTAGATCAACAAGTATAATTGCCCTTATTTATGTATCGCTTTTCTGACGCACGTCTTTTATTCTTCGAGTTTATCGTTTAGGTTTCCGTGGGAATGCCCTTAGTAATCATTATTATAATAATTTTTTAAAATTAATTTTATAGCTTCATATTCACAGTTAATGAGTTCCTTAAATTCGATACTGAAAACCAAGTTTGTAATACACATGGTTGTAAATATACGCGAAAACTTTTTTTGTGCGACTTTTTTTTATGCGACTTTTTTTTGTGCGACTTTTTTTTGTGCGACTTTTTTTTGTGCGACTTTTTTTTGTGCGACTTTTTTTTGTGCGACTTTTTTTGTGCGACTTTTTTTTGTGCGACTTTTATTTGTACGATTTCTCTTTACTCTGCTTTAGATAAAAATAAATAAATAAAATTAAAAAGATTTATTAAGAAAGATAAAAATAAATAAATAAAATGATAAAAATCACAACATACAATACACGATGATAGTTTGTAATTAAAATAATTAGTATTTCTCTAGTGGATGTCTGGCTTTTAAGATGTCAGATGTCAGACATCTTTAAAACTTTACCAATGATGCAAAATATCCTTTGAATGTTACCAAAAATTTTATTTTTTAAATGCTTGTTATCCTGTTTTTTTATTAACTTATTTTGTGCGATTTTGGATGTATTTTATATAGCTGTTTCCAAGTTATGCGGTTTTTAAAATCCATGGAACGCATCTTCACTTTTTCTATAGAAATCATAGCTTTTTTTGTGCGATTTTCCGCGAAACGCATCTACCGCATAAAAAAAGGTTTAAGTGTATGTGGCTGTTAAATAACAAAACTAGATTCTTGGACTGTTTTACATCATCTTCATTTTTTTAAAATTTATAATTGATTGTGTTGAAAGCAAAGTTGATTTATCATGACGATGACGTATTGCTTAGCACTAGCCGACTTCTCGAGTCCTCATTTCGTTGCCTTCGTCGCTGTCACAGTCTCCGACTGTAACTTTATTCGGCTGCGGAGATCGCACCTCGGAGTCATTAGAAACGCCAAGCACTTAAGCTAGGATAACAATCCAATATAAAAAAAAATTCTCCGATCTCAGGCGACCTTACAACATCACTTCTTAGATGAACCTAGTATTTGCAATGACAAACTTGTATTTTTTTAAATACAGATCCATAGGATTCAAGATATCATGGAATAGCCCATAATTGATTCTAAATCTGTTTTGTATTATCTATCGCTGTGTTAGTGAAGTGTTTGTAATTTTCGGATAATGAGAGCTTAGTACAAGGCAGATCGGCTGCAGAACGGCACTCCTAGTAATGGTGATTACAATATTGCATTAAGATGGAGTCGTTAATATTCCATATTGTTCAATCTCATTAATACAAGTTGAACATGAATAAGTAAACACCATCAATCAATGTTGGACGCACTAACCGAGTTGACTAATTAGTCGGCCAGCCTGCGAGCTTCGCTAATCTTGCCCGGCTACCAAGACTATGCTAATTTTCAGACTTACTCATAATCCAAACTCAATTATAAACTAAGCTTTAATTCAATCTCGAGTCTATAAGGCGACAATTCTCTGCTCTTTATATTAAACAGCCCGCCTGTCTTTTCGCCATTGAAATTGTTTTACAACAGTTGTACAAGTGAGCTTCATTCTTAGTGATTTATTAAGATCTAAAGCTCGTGACGGTTCATTGATAATTAATCTAGATAAGAATATTCATTATTTTTTTTAAATAAATCATTTCAATCGTTTTAAGATTTTTTCTTGCGCTTGAATTTGAACCCAAACTTCGCAGTGTTAACGGTCTGAGAGGTGGACCGGTTGGACACACAAACATTGTGACCATTCCTTCCACTTTAAGGACTTTTAGGGAAGTACATCCCCAGAGCTTTCTACGATCTTTAAGATTGCGAAAGCACCCAAAGCGATTAGTAAATTATAGGTGGCTTGCACCACACGTATTTATATACAGAATGTTTTGCACATGGAGTGGTAATTTTTTTTAGAATTAGAGGGATCTTTTGTTACGTTTCACAAAAAATCCCTATGTCTTACGTATCACGATTACCGAAAAATAATTTTTTTTCAACATTTTGAAAATTTTTTTGAACATTGAAAAAAGAGGTACTAATTTGGCGGGGTCAGGGTTAAGAAAATACTTTTCATGTTTACAATGTTTTTCCTTATTTCAACTGTAGTTTTCTGAAGTAGCACAATTCTTTTGCACATCCCTAGACAAATAAATCCACTGGTGTCAGATCTGGAGACCGTACGAGCCACGGAATAGGGGACGTCTACAGGCAAAGAAATCCAGTGGTGTCAGATTTTTTTTATTGCGTTATGACGATTTACAGATGAAATTTTGAAAAATAATCTTTTTCGTCAACCCTGATACTTAGGACGCTCTTAGCCCCCTAAAATTTGTCGGTCCATAGGCAAAGCTCCCTGTATATATTACGTAATTTATTTAATTTCAACTAGTTTAATTTAAAATATATATCTGTCTATCTAAGCTAGCTTTAGACTTACTTTCCTTTAGATTTAACTAGTTTTCCCCCAGTGTTCAAAGGACTCAGTTGAACATTACATTTTCGGTATTGCAACTTGTTGTGCACTACCGCTGATTCTCATTTTGTGGTGACGCGCGGATAGTGAAAAGTCGTTGGATAGCCTTGGCTGCGGGAAGATGTCCTTCTCGCAGGCTCACAGTTGTAAACTCCTCTAATCTCCGTAAATAAAAGATATTTGTTAATACGAGATTGTTTTCGTCGGCACGAGCGCCCCGGCTCCATGTTACACTTTCATATTATATATTATACTTATTTTCTTCCTGCAAATATTTTATTTCACTTTACAAGTACTAATAATAAAAATCTCGTAACCGGATGAGTAAAAAAATCATAAAAATTTCTGGATAACATTTCACGGCTTATTACCTCGAAAAAACTATGCGATTCAGACGAACTTAACGGCGGCATATTATTGCTGGAGTGTCCAGATTTGAAATTACGCCCCATAAATGTCGCTATAACGAACCTTAAATAAACACGGCCGCGTTAATTAGTATTTATATAAATTATAATTAAAGTTTCAATGGTATTTTTATTGCACGCACTCACGACACCTAACTCAGTATGCAGTGCAATTTACATGCAATGGCCGCATACGTGGGAAGGAGTCATTTAGGAAGTCGACTCTGAGCATTTGTTATTTACAATTTACACCATAGCAACATTGCACTTAATCCAGGACGCCATTGTAAACAGAACTTTAATTGCCATTAAAAATGCACCCGTGTGCCGTTACGTATATTTTTCACGAGGCTTTATGATGTCGAAAGTGTAGGGGCTGCGTAACGATCGACTCCGGAATAATATTCATCATCATCAAGGATTAATACCACGCGAGCATTACGGAGGCAATCCAACACGAAGATGACTGATGGTGGCTTTCATCCGCATTATTGTATTTCATCACATAATAAAAACTAAATGCTGCTAATTTTTTGGATGAAACACCGTCATTAGAACGTATGCGAAATTCCCAGGCAATAAAACCCGTACGCGCCATATTTCCACGTAATACATCCGAGTGCCTTTGACACACATAAGAGAGTTATACTTTCGATACATTTCCCCGGCTAAATGTGTGAAGAGACAGTCGGAATAAACACAAATAACCCATTTCATGTAATAACCGCATTTATATCCATAAACTGGCTAAATTTGTCAAAGTTCCTGCTTCATTTTGCCCTGCTCAAGCATTTTCCCCCATTTTCACGCACGCCGTGCAAAATGAAAATTGGCAATTTGTTACATTTGCATACAAAATGTTTTTTATGAGAAAGCCTCTTGAGTCACCCGAAAGTACTCTCCTTTATTATCTGCGATTCTTTCGAGAGATTCAATCATACACGTCGTTACGCAGATGAATTGATTACTTAAAACGAGTGCCTATAGACACTCAGATATGAGTAGCCAATTCATCATTTTATTTTCGAGACTTTTTCTTGCGTATCTTATCTGCTAAAATTTAGGTCAAATTCATTATTAATCCCTGTGTTTATACATTTTTACATGTTTTTTTCTTATTAAGGTGCTGTAAGGTAAAGGCGGGGGGAAATCCAGGTTGAATATCTTATGAATTGTGCCCTACCTCAAGCGTCAAGATGAAAGGCCGCACGCGGGTTCGTTCGCTTTCGGACCACGGATGGTTCGAAAAGGAAGGGGGAAAAAATCAGTTGTTGATGTAATATTGCTTGCCTTGGTCATTTTTTTTAGATTTTCGGGGTGAGTGTTTCACTCTACGATGCCCACTCCTATAACCTCAAGGGAGCCTACCTTACGGTCGTGAGTAGAGAAGGAAGAATATATGCAAAAGGCGATACCACTACACGAACAGCGAATCGTATCCGTGGCTTGATATTATTAATTATCTGGTGCACATTAGTTTGAAATCATCCCTCAGCGAGCGCGTTGCTTTCTTCATAGAAAGACATTTGCTGTAGACATTAAAACGCATCATATTTATTTTTTGCCAGGAGAGATCCCACCTGCGTGACTACAGGCGATGTCGTCAGGAAGAACACATCTTCCCGCGGCCAAGACTGTTGGTCGACTCTATCTTATTCTTTCCTGCACTTTCGCATTCTAATCTCGCAAGTGCATATAAGGGCTGAGACTATGAGAATCAACGCATCTTTAGATGATTAGACAATATATTGGGTGCATGGCTTAAAGAGTCCTAAATTTTAATTATACCTCATTCCTTACATAATTAATTTAATCACAACCACGCCAAGTATTTTCAGAAATATACAGAGATTTATAAACTCATGGACCGCCGTAGAAAATAGTTTATATCCTTATGATAATTTAAAATGTACGAAACAGTCGCTACCTTGTAAGTTTGAGTGCATTCCAACCCATAAACCCGGTTTAACCCCCCCTAAATTTATTTTGGATGCTTAGTGGGATGTGCATGAAATAGTCCATTTTATATTACACAAATTAAATCAAACGGTCATATGCATTTATTAAAAATGCTCGCTTGGGGGGGGGGGGGATATTTTAGTTTAGTGTTTCAAAAAAATCGATTTCGTTTTTTTTATATATTGTAAAAGTATAGATTTTAAAAATATATATTCTAAAGGAATTTATAAAATATTAATTATTTATGGAGTTATAGCTATTATAGTTACGCGGCAACTAAGGCGGTTCTATCAGGATTAAATCTTTAAACGCGTTTTTCTCGAAACTACTTTTTGCAACACGGTTGACATAATATCTCAAATTATAATGAACTGAATTATTTTAAATTTAACAAAAATCTTCTTTATATAATTTTTCTATCGTTTCTAGCAGATTTATGTCAAAATTTATTTTAAACTACTTTTAAAAAAATGAAAACTGTAAAAAAGTAAAGCCAAAAAATTATATTTTTAAAAAAAAAGTCGTTGTTTTTCAAAAATAAAATTATTTTTTTCATTTATTTGACTAAAAGTATTGGAATCGTTATCTATCTATCAATTTTGATATGATATGATATGAAGAAAATAATTTTGGAACTTGTATTTGTTAAAAAATGACTTGATTCAATGAAAAAAATGGGAAACTTTATAAGCCGAAAAATGAAATAAATTGGGATTAAAAAGAATACATTGTACTGATTTTCATCTCAGAAATTCATTGAAATGATCATTTAAAAATTATTTAAAAATTACATATTAAAAAGGTTTTTTCCATATCCTGAAAACGTTTTGTGACAAATCACTATGTTGAGCTCTAAAATATTAGTTTACACAAGCACACGTGTTTACTGCGAGAATAGTTTGGCAGAACCAAGCAAAGTGTTTAAACGGAAGTTGTTTGCCATTTTGTTTGACGAGGAGGTTGTTTGAACTGGGTGCTTTGCAAGTGATGACGTATGGAAGTAAGACAAGATGTTTAATTGCTAAATCGACCCACTAATTAACATCAACATAAAATACAAAGCTCATGGCGACGACATCGACGATGATTTATACGGACGTCTCTCGAGTGTATGGGCAATTTCGGGCCGGAGATTAGCTATTTAAAAAATGTCACATCGAATCGAAGGGCATAGAAATTGGGGGAGATTGAGCCGATTTTATATTTATGAAGAAATCCGGATACGGATATACGTACTATGAAACTTTTAATTTCTTTCGGAAACTGAAAGAATCGCATTTACTTATCGCTAATGCCTTTTGCCTGTCGCGCAAACAAGAAAGAGGCAAACTATATAGGGAAGAAAAAAAAAGTTGGATACCAAAACTCTTCGCAAATTGACTGACACGCATGTAATCCATTTCTTTTTCCCGTTGTTTTTCCTCGGCAGCTGGAAAGTTTGGGGCTTTCCAGGTTATTGCTAATACTGGGCAGGAGTGACATTTCTGACAGGAGCCCTCTTCCTGTCCCAGAGGCGCGGTAGGGTGACGTATATTCTTGACAGCAAACGGGGATGATACGTCATTATTATAAGTATAGACAGCACGGACGTGTATGTTTGGCAATATGTATATGCCGGGGTGCAATCGATAAGGCGCCCCTTCTAGCGGGGGGGTGGTTCTCCCGAGAAATACATTTCTTCAGGTGAATAAAATTTGTCACCGTGGAAAATAAATGGAGCCCTGATTGAATTTACATTTTGAATGGGCTCGAAGCTGCAGGATTGATCCTAAAGCGACTTGCGACTTTAGAACGAACAGAAAGACTGAATGCGACCACAAACGGAAAGAAATTTTTGACCGAAATACAGGCTTCCCTCGCTATTCACGGCGGATTTATCTCATACAAATGTCGCAAATACGTAAAACTTATTTTATATAAGTATTAAAAATATTCAAATACATATAAATATGTTTGATTGAAATTGATTTAGAAACGAATTCTAGAAAATAAGACTACAAAGAAGTTTTGTAATGGAAGTTCGTAATCATTGTGTATAATGGCGTCCGATCGCGAGGCACTCATTCGTTATATCAGTGGTCCGAAAAGCGGACCGGTTGGACACACAGATATTGTGGCCATTACGTTCTATTTTAGGGCTTTTTGCGGCATTCTCTATTATCTGTACAATCACGGAAGCTCCCTCAAAGGCTAACTTACATATGTGGCTCGCTGCCAAATGAAATCGCGAACGATATTTATCTATCCAACTAATTTATGCTGCTGTCTTAGCTAGTTTTTTAAATATTTAGTTACAAAATCTGCGTGACCAATAAACATCTCATATCAGTGGAGGGTCCTCATGTTTTTTTGTCTCAGATGAGAAGTAATGAATAGTAATGGGAAGTGCAAGTTAGATACTTGCTACGGGCGCTTCGTATCCTCGTTAAGGCTCTGGACCAGAGCACCGCCAAAATCCATATTGCACAGGAGGGAGAATATTTTCTGGACATGGATGTTTCATTACAATCCAAAATCCAAAAGACAATCTTAAAAAAGTTACAGAAATATGTCGATTTCATTAAAATAGATTTGTGAAGTATCCTGTGAATTTCGATTAAATACCAGCAATTTTCGATCCTACATAAGTGTTGTAACTTTAATTTCTGGATGATTCTCGTATAAGCCGACTTCTCGTTGCGGCGGGCGTCTTGCGTTGCCTTCGCCGCTGCGACAGTCCTCGACCGTCGCCGTATTCGGCCGCGAAGACCGCAACGGAGGGTCATTAGAAGCACCGGACGCTTCATACTATTATTTTCGATGATAATCTCGACGCCGATGTATGGTGGACGCAATTTCAAAAGAGTGGACGCATATCTCAATCTCGACAGCGATCATCTGTCTTTTTGGAAGCAATGTTGAAAAGGAGGGCCCCAAAATACGGAAAAGGGAAACAATTAAAATATTGAATTCCCAAATATATCATTTAAATACCCTAATTAAACACATGTTTAAGCATTGAAGAATGCTCATTAATTCTATTGAAAATTATTCATCATTTTCAATACAATTAACAACAACCAATGTCGATATGAGCTTGAAAATGCGCCCCGACACTAAAGACATTTTAATACGCAAATTATCGTTAAGGCCACATTAAGCATCCATACGAAATTATTTTACTAATTAAGAGCATCGTGTGTTATTATCTGGCAATTTAATTTGAAAAATGTGCGTCCGGGTATTTAAAGAATAACATCCATCAATTATGTATTATTATCAACCGCCCGATGTGTAAATGAAATTACTCCGACCCCGCGAGCGAAGGGATGGATGTTTTTCCAAGAAGAATTGTTTTTCTAAACGTTTTCCTCTTTTCAGGCAAACTTTCACCCTCGCTTCGGTGTTGTGTAAGAAAATAAACTAGTATTTTACACTGGTCACAGTTATATTGGCGTATTGATTTAATCGCCCCTACGCGCTCGCACAGCCTGGAAGGGTTGAAAAAATTGATCGAACGAAGCGTGTTTACCATTCAATTTAATAGCGTTATATGTAACATCGTTGGGCAATTTATGAGTGTCTCGATGTTAGTGAAAGTGGTTTTGTTTGTGAACTGAAGCTGGTCAATTTTGATTTCTAATGTATTTTAAATGTCGCTAGTACTGGGGGCGTAGCTCAGATGGTAGAGCGCTCGCTTAGCATGTGAGAGGTACCGGGATCGATGATATTTTCGATGCCTCAGAAAATATTTTTTTACTAAGAAATTATCAGTTAAATTTAGTATATAATGTATTATTATATTTATACCACGGAAAGCAACGATATTATTTGTGTAATTATTCCTACAAGTTCCTACAATACTTCGATTAGGTTCCCGCGCTAAAACTTTAGCCACGTCTACCAAAGCTCTAACCACCTTGTATCGGAAGTAGACAGCGTTTATTTAACAATAATTAACGTAAACTACTTGTAGACAAAGAAACAGCTTTGTAGATTTTAGTTTAATACCAGTATATACAATTATTCAGATTTTGAAAATTATTATTAATGTCCGCAACCAATGTTAAAATCAATGTTAACTCCAGTTAGACTAGAACAAATTATCTTTCTGGATCAATATACAAGCCTATTGAATTAATTGGCTTGTAACGTTGAGGTGGAGATTGGAGAGAGTTGAGATATCTGGCTGCAGGAAGGACGACCTCCTGCAGCCAAGGCTAACCGACGACTCTCCCGACTTCCGCCTCCTGCGCGTCACTACTCAACTGGCAACAGGTGCACGCGCAAGAAGCGATCCGTCGGTATGCAAATGCAATGTCTCCGTAGGGCCACAAAAGATGGCGCTGTTAAAATAACACATTGCGCCTGAAGAGAGACGGAAGGTGTCGCTGTTAATCTAGCGAATTAAATCTGCTCATATTAACAGCGCTACTACTGTGGTGATGGTAAATCGCCCAAGCTACAGGCTCATTGTTGACTGTAAACGTCTGATTGTTGACTGTCGTCCGTACAAATTCAATTATCTCTCAGGATAGCGCAAGCGTGTATGAAGTTTGTATATAAATAAATGAACCTTAACACATGCTGATAGCACACAATATTACATTCACTAATTCTTGTAAATATTAAACGATACACCTTGAAATCAATTTATTTGGATCATCATTGTTAGTTGATAAATATGGGTTATCGATCAATACAATCGTACGATGTACGCAAGACATTCTCTCCGTCTCTCTCTCTCCTCAAACTCAACCTGCAAGATACTCTCTCCGTATCTGTCTCTTTCCTAACTTTGACGTGTAAGAATGCTTTTTATGAATAACTGAAATTTGATCGCAAATACTGCGACTGTACTCTTCAAAACTTTAATAAAATAAAGAGTAATATAACATCCATTCGAATTTATTACCCTAATGTAATATGACAATGTTGTACATTTTTGGATTATTTTCATAATAAAAGCAAATTCGAATAATTACGCGTTGCGCAACAGAGTATGCTACTTCTCGCTTTGTTTCTTTGGTGACGGGATCAAGAGCTTCTTTTTATTGCTTCTGTTCAATTATTTAATAAATTTTCTACTTTTTTTTACATGTATTACCAATTAAATTAAGGGTTGATTGACTATCAAAAAGAGTCATTTTTAACTAAGGAAATCGTATAATAAATACCAAAAAGATTTGACCCTTTTTGATGATTAATTGAAATATATTTGATCCAGATAATATTTGATAAATTCATCATAAATCTAGGGATGCTCTTTTGATTTCGATGTCATCCTGATTGTAATCGATCCCGTCAATTTTCCAATTCTCGATTATTAATAGAAAATTTCATCCCCGCACAAGCGAAACTATTTATTTCTTTGGATGTATATAATTAATTATCCCCTAAAGGGAATCACGGGGAGGTTCAGATAAGTCCTGCGTGAGTCATCCTCATTTGGCATCGTCGACAACTTTTCGTCGTCAAACGTAGCAAAAATAATTTTATTGATGGCGACGATCAAAACTCGCACGATGCGATACAAATGATAATCAATTCCGTTCCATTTACATTATTGACTACTTAATCACGATGTCGTTTGATGTATGGAGGGAATTAATCACGTGGATGTTACCATTTTTTTCCATATTCCATCAGGTCAGTGGCTCGTCCGGCGTGGGTCACGTCATCCGAACATTTGTTTGTCCGTTCTGCACGGCTCTCGTCATAGTCGCCGTCACGCCACTGAGCTTTGAACGGGAAAACTACCCTCGATCTATTTGTGGAAATACAAGAAAATCCACCTTATTTTCATTTACCCCATGAGGCACTTTAAATCATTCAAATATCAATGTTGTACGAAGGTAGTTTCAGAATTAACCGACCTCAAGTATAGATGGCTATTGTTTGATTATTGTTTTAACCAAATACTAAGGTAGAAACTATCTACCTTTGTTAGATCGAGTTCTTATGGGACTACCTTCGTATATTTTATTTTTAGATATGAAAAATAAGCAAAAATGTCGTCATTCAAGGCATAAGTACGATGACGAAGTTACCCAAAAGCTTAATGCTCGATGTAATCTATCTAGGTGAGGGTGTTGTAAAGGACGCGCGTCTTCAGGATCACACGTATCCAAGAGTAGGTAATTTCGTTGACAATTCAGTTTCCTGCGTTCCATCAAGCTTAGACTTCGGCTAACTAAGTTGGAAACTTGTTAGGGTGCTGAAATTGGTAGCATAATGCGAGTCAAACAAGAAAGACACAGTTATGTTAACAAGGCTCGAACGGGCGCAACGGTACCTAATTAAACTTTCTAATAGTTATAATTATTACCACTGCCTTATTTGCCTGGGGGAACGCAACCAAAATATTACCTTCATATTTCAAAATCCATTAACGTAGTAAACTGCTCTGATTCATCGTCGGTTCGGAGGATTTTTAATAAAATGCAGTCAAACCGCAGGGGGTTGATCGAATGTATTATGGCAATGTATTTAAAAAAAACACATTTTAATTGCTTAAAATCAAAGAAGGCATCAAAGAAACTAAGCATAAGCTTAACGTATTAACATTGTGTTATTTTGTAATGAAAATATGTTGCATAAGAACTGATTGCGGCAGGGAAACTACCTTATATTAAAAATGAATAACATAAACTGTATATGAGATTTCAGTTTAATTATTTTTCCAATGCTATAGAAAAACATTTAAAGTTTTTATTTATTATATTTTTAAAATGATATCACTAAGGGAAGAGTCTCTCCACTCTTTCCAGTATATCGACAGGTATGTTATTGATAGTAGCAAGAATATTATTATTCAGTTGAACCAAGTTCTTTTTACTCCTCAATTAGGGAAGATATCCTCGTGTAGATCGCTTAGAATATCGCAAAATTGACTACCTAACCAGCTCGATATTTTCATGTATCCGTTCATGAACCTCCAGATTTTCCTAAAGCTGTACTTCTTCCTCGTTTACTGTATGATTGTTATTAAACATATATTATAAAAAACGTTAAATTCTGTTCTTTTGCATGATTATCAATGTATTTTTCTTTAAATAATTGTCGCTTCATAATGTGAATTATAAATAAGGTAGTTTCTCTGCTGCACTCTGATAATGGCCGTGAATATTATATTATACTCCAATAATCCTAAATAAATGACATTTAGGAAATGAATTATCAGCTTTAAATGGTTTATTTTAGATAACCAACAACAAGAATTTAGCAACGAGTATGCAATGGCAACCTTTTACAACATATAGAAAATTCTAAATTATTTTATAATTCAATTATTTATTGTAAATAGCACTTCAAAAGGTGGATAATGATTAGTAAAAGAGATTTAATACGACAAGTATATTCCTCAATCATGGCCATGGACAGCTAGAATACAGCGGAGGGAAGACGTTTTCTTTCCTCGGTTAAGACACACGACTCGCTCTCTCGCTACAGAGAGCACAGCTTCTTCAAAACTTCACTTGCTTCAACTTTATACATACAAAAAAGCACATTTAACTTTATTTTAACTCAAAGATATCTATAATATTTTACATATTGTATACAAATGTCATCAATATTATATTTAAATAAAATATTTATAAAACATTTTTTTAAATTCATTTTGAGCATATAAATGGCTGCTTATCTAAAATAGCCTTTTTTCAGACCGCCCCTATAATATGAATGCATTTTCTGTTGTAAATGTGCTTTTATTGTTGAAAATTGAAGTTCACTGACAATATGCACATAAAAATGGTGTATGTTTGTCTCGTATACGTACCTATACCATTTATCCGATTGCAATGTAGCTTTGAGAAGTTGTTGTGCACATCATCGTAATATTTTTGAAATGAGTACAGGCATTGTTTGTGTACGCAATTTGTTTAGCAAGACGTTTAGCGGATGCACCATGTCTGCCTACGCTACACGTGGTTTGAGGCAATAAACCACGTAGCTGTACTTCTGCGTTTATTTTTAAATAATTATTAAGCGCACATGGTATTGCAACGCACGCCAAGTATTCGCTAATAAACCATACATTCTAAATTTGTTATGAATAAGTTGGCTTGTTAAAATTTTATAAAATTCCGGTTTTTATCCAGATTCTCTTAATTTTCAGCAGTAAACGCGATCGGATATATATTTCTTGATCTATTAAATATATAATACAGTATTTATTAGCTTCTATTAGTTTTGCATCCCATTTTATCCACGATTTTTGGCATTACACAGTATTTTTCATGGATTATCATCCATCATTTTAGGATTTTAATAGCGTACTTTCAAGATATCCTGAAATACGACCGCATTTATCCGGCGGCAAGCAGTTATTATTTGATCTACAATATGATCGCGGCACTATGAAAACGAAAGACATTTAAAATGATATAATATTAATGACACAAGGACAATAATGCGGCATCCCATATTATCATTATCTCGTCTGTTTCATTTAGTCTAAAGTTTGCTCTAAGACATGTGTTGTTTGTACGAAAATTTTCAAGTGTTACCTATCGGTCTTGCGATAACACAGACAAGCAAACTCTATGCCAACAAGAGCACATAGCATTGTTCCCAAAATCAACACGTTCCCATCAAATTAACCATAGACGTTTCAAAGTCACAGCAGTGTAAAGTGCGCGTCTCCCCCAACCACCAATGGTGCGCCACAAAGTTCAAGTTAGTTAGCTCAGCAGTTTCATAAAACATCCAGAATGGTGATTCGATATAAACTGTGTGTATTTTAGACAGTTCCAACAGTATTATAATGTATTTACGTCCCTGGCATTACACCCCTGCCCGCCGCTGGAGATAGTGGGGTCGGTGGGATGGGGCGGAGAAGAGTCTCCAGCCAAGCACAAATTTACAGCAGCGACTTTCTTGAGGGATTAAATCGCTTGGAAATAATAGTTCTTCGATATTTGAGAAAGTTTCGGCCCCGACATTAAAATAGAATACTAAATGAGAATGATGATTGCGCATCTCTGCGAACTCTCCGGGAACTATCTCAGCATTTTTACACCCAACGACCGAGACTCCGTTGCATGCAAACTAGGAGATTTTTTACTTATTCAGACAGTGAGCTGTATGGAATTACTGGAAAAAGTGAAATTAAGCGTATTTTAAATTGATGGATATATATGAATCCCATTTCTATTCGTGTTGGTCTATTTTTTCAACAATGCAAATGTACATATATATGACAATTCTTGAAAGAGGATGAAATAATTTTGTTTAAAATCTTGTTCACAATTATTTGGAGTTTTTATTGTTAAGTTTGAAGCTCTCTCCACTCTTTCCAATGAATCGACAGGTATGTTATGGATAGCAGCTAGAATATTATTCTTCAGTTGAATCAAGTTCTTTTTTCAGGATTTCAGATAGAACTCCTGAAGCCGTGACAATTTATGAATTTAGCAGACGAGTGTGTAACATCAAGAAAATTCTAAATTGTTTTATAATTCAATTATTTAATGTAAATGATATTTCAAAAGGTGGATAACGATTAGTAAAAGGGATTTGATATGACGAGTATCTTCCTTAAACATGGCTATGGACAACTAGAAGACAGTGGAGGGAAGACGTTTTCTTTCCTCGTTCAAGGCACACAATTCGCTCTCTCGCTACAGAGATTCCGGAATCCCCCTCTAGTACTCAATTATATGCTATGAAAAAACCCGACATCGTATTTTTTCGCAATTGTATACACCAGGAAGCTACTATTCCTTCTATCAAACCACGTAACTTGCTAACAAAGATTTAACCCTATGATACCATGCGCACAGATTTGTGCATTTACTTCAACTTTATATATGCAAAAAATCATGTTAAACTTAAATATATAAAAAAGCCGTTAATTTCCACGATTAAATAACCCCAAATGAAAAAGCATGTTTTTTTGATAAATCCTACGAATTTATTGAGTGTTTGGCTGTATGAATTATATATATTATAATTATTTCCTTGAAATATACTTAAAGCATATTTACAGTGTTCATTCAATTTTATTGTAATTTTGAACATTAACCCATTAAGTGGATATGACGTATATATCCGTCAAGACCAAAGTCCATGCATAGTGGGTATGACGGATATATCCGCATTGTGAAAGTTAAGTAAACCTCAATGGAAAATGACGGATATGTCCGATTGCAGTGTTGTGTACGTTACATCTCGGGAACTGACTTGTTCGAACTTGATGATATACTATTATCGTATACTAGATATGACGTACATATTAGCTAGCGGTGAAAAGATCGTGTCACTACGGATGACACTTTTAACAGTGAAACGTAACGTGAACGTTGAAGACTAAAGTTAATAGCAGAATTGTTAACGACAGCGATATGTGCGCCATTGGTCATGAATTTGGTCAATAATTAAAATATTGGAGGCAAGTTGAATCAAAGAGTCAATTTAAGATGACTGTCAGATCCAAGTGTAGCCAATCCTTTTCCGCATAAAAAATAGCAATCTTAGCAACCTAGATCGATCGTCGAGATGCGCTCCGATCGCAAGAAAATCGACAGAGTTCATCTACATCCTGGTAACTTCTTTTCGGATGGGAAGGGGTGAGGAGCAACGACGAGTTGAAGGGCGCAACAACGGAGCGTCTACAGACGTCACGGCCCTGCATCAATCGACTCCTCACTCCCTCTGCCCAAGCCAAGTACGCAACGAAGAAGGCTGCTAGACGCAACAGGAAGGTTGGATCAAAAAATTCAATTTAAGATGACTCTCAAATGCCATATAAAAGACTTGCTGTTGCAATTCATACCTCGTTGAGTAGACGAGGCAAGGAGTGGGAGATCATCGGGGATTTCTGACGAATTTGTGCATAAAATTGAAGAACAATCGCGAAATGACCGTCGTGTGATACTTGACGAGCATTGTGGAGATTTTCCTGACATTTTTTGACGTTTCCTTTGTGATATTGTGTCAAAAAAATTTGGTGACAAGAAGTTGTGTGCAAGACAAGCGCCCAGAATACTCACACCGAAGCTCCATCGAAATCGCGTGATTGCCACCTGCGAATTTTTGGATCATTTTGCACAGATGGAAGAAGTTTTTCTGGACTCTATTGTGACGGAAGATGAGACATGTATATGTCACTACACTCCAGAATCCAAAATACAATCCAAAAAGAACTGACGGTGGGAGTCCATGTCACTGACATTAAAAAGCTGGTGGCCCGACTATAGAAATGTCTCGATCTCGACGGCGATTATGTTGAAAAATAGTTCAATATACATTTGTGAAGTGTCCTGTCATAAATTTTGTAACCTTCTTTTCTGGATGACTTTCGTAGAATCCTTTTATATTTCAATATTTAAAAATAATGCCTGTAATTTGTATACATTCCAACGAACCGTAAGCTAGAAATAATGTATTTTGAAATAGACTGGTGTCAAAAAAATAGAACGAACTAAAATACACAAAATCTATATCTTAGTCCTCGGAAGGAATCAAGGCGACATCAAAATATTCATGACATTCGTATAGCTTTCGAAGCGTCCTTATGGGAGCGTCCCGACGTTAGCTCTGCAAAGCGAAATAAATTATTTAGATGATTTGCAAAAAATGCGCACACGTGAGTACACGTGTATCCATTACCTATAAATGTAAATAATATATGACTTGTAACCGGGGATAGACCCGAAATTACCGGGTAGAAAAAGCTAATTCTCGACGGGGTCCCTTTAATTCGGTCAGAGACGAATCCTTGAACTCTCCGTGTGCCGTTGCCCTCACCTTGATAACATTGGAAAGCTTTTTGGGACGCCGGGATTGCGGTTTTGTGACAGGGAGCCAAAGGAACAGGATGACAGCTGGGCTTACTTTAATTTCACAACCGAGATCCTAAAGGACGCCATTCTCTCTCCAGATATTTTTAAGCCTAATCCTGTTAATTATTCACAGTTTTTCGGACGATAGCATTATAAGATTTTGATGGCGGCGTCCGGTCCCCGTTTTTTTTATGGGAATCCACCGAAAATCCCGTCAGGAGTAATAGGAGAATTAAATGACATAATAAATATAATATATATTTTACAATATTTTTAACAAATTAATTAATGCATTCAGCATACTGTATTTAATTTTGGTTATTAAATTGAACTTATATATTCATATATCATTTATTAGTATAGGGTATTTCAATAAGGACGCTACATTTTTAAACGTAAATAAAACAAATTATATGTGAGATATCTTCCTAGCTTGATAAGTTTGAAATATAATATCGTTCACATATCTGCCGTGGCTTTGCTTAGTAGCACGTTTTCGGCATCGAATAGAAAGACTCTCTTCTCTAAATAACTATTTATTCCACACGAGAGAGAGGGAGAGAGATCTGGCTGCAGGAAGGACGACCTCCCGCAGCCAAGGTTAACCGACGACTCCCCCGACTCCCACCTCATACGCGTCACTGCCCAACCTATAACGGTGCACGCGCAAGAAGCGATCGGTCGGTATGCAGGTGCAATGTCTTCACAGGGCCACAAGAGATGGCGCTGTTAAAATAACACATTGCACCTGAAGAGAGATGGAAGATGTCGCTGTTAACAGCGCTACTACGTGGGGATGACAAATGGGGCTACCACGCTACAGACGTTACTTAATGACGGCCGCTATAACCTTACAATTTTAAGTAATCATTTTATAGAATTAATAAATAAAAATAAATGCAGAATTATCAATTGAATGAGGCACTATTGAATTATGATTCTAATGACTTTTAGGCAAATATTAATCATACGTTTTGACAATGAACTTAAGATATTAGGTGTATTGAAAAGTATTTGCCGATTGTTTAACAATAAAATATATTTTTTATTTTTATGTACAAAATATGATTTTAGACTTAAATTGCGTTTATCCTATAAGGCTTGTTCAGACGAGGACATAAACACGACAGGCAACAAAACGTAGTAGTGACCGCACGTTAATTCGGTACTATTTTTTGACCTCGTAATCTGAGGGCTGCCAACTCTCACGCGCCGTGACAAAGAACGTTTTAAAATGAATCTACAGGCAGGGCCTTTTCAGAAAAAATGCGACCAAAGAGTATTTAGTATTTTACATACTACGTAAAAGTGAACCTACGTATTTCAAGTCTTACGATTACTTGCCGGAACTCAGGTTTAATACGCAAAATAAATTTAATTTCTATTGAAAATTCGACTAATGTGAAACATGCATTTTTATTTTGGATAAAGATGAGAGTTTAACCCTTTCAGACCTGGCCTGCACAATTGTGGACATAAATATTTTTTTTTATATTCACCTTATTATACTTTAGACACATGGAATTTAAAAATTCCATCGTTGTGTGAATTTTGATTCCGAAAATGAAATAAACGCGAAACAAATTAAAAATCTTACATCGATACGTTTCAAAAATTTCGAGACAAGCTTTGTAACCAATTTATAGATCTTCTTAGTATTAAAACAGAGTTTCAATGGATCATGAACCCATTGACTGAACATCATCTTTCGAATGTTACTAAGCTTTAAAAGAGATGGATTATTTCGATACTACTAAGCAAATACAATCACATCGCCCAAATTAAATTCTAATAAATAAATAAATTGATTTTTCACTACACACGTACACACATATATTATATTGTAGGGGTACAACTTACAATTATTGTCGTCTTAGGAGTACGCGATCAAAATACTTTGGAGACTGCTGCCTTAAAGATTCTTCATCTTTATTGTGAGGCTACAACAGTAGACACAGGTAGCCCTCGGTTCACGCCGGCTCAATTTACGCCGATCTATAATAACATAGCTACGCAATTCGCCGTCAAATTCTTCGATTCTCGACTTCGATGCTATACTGATTTTCGTTTCAGTATGGACGTATTTACGTTATGCATTCGTTAAAACATTGACTGCTATTGAATACATTTATTTTTCGTGTTTAATATTGTTGGGTATGTATACAATTACATTCATACGCCATAATATTACGCCTATTCGATTTGCGCGGGGTTTTGTAGTTTGTTTGATTTGATTTTTGGACGAATATATGAATCCTTGTCTATGAATGGCCCCAATTCTCAGAATTCTTATAACAATAAATGCTGTGTAATGTGCAATATACTTTCTAAGCATTTCGTTCAAATTTGTCCACAGCTTGGAAGCCGCTTGATATGACAAACACGCGGCATCGTACAAAATTATTTCTAAAGACTTTAACAATATTCTATTTGTGAAATGAATAAAACAATATTTATTATGCTGCTTCTTCAGACAAAAACATAAATCATTTATTACAAGCATTTATTAATACACCAATTATTTAAAATACTTATGCACTATACTATACGCTTCAAATAATTCTTATTTTACTATATTAGCATTAATAGCAATATACAATCGCTAGAAATGTGCTGGATTTCTTACTATCACTCGCCCATACGCAGCGGAGTATTAATATTACACCGACAGTGTCCCAGCTGCCAGAACGATTGCTGACCCTACTTGTCATTTTGTTATGATTTTTCAGCCAATGGGAGACGTTGATTTGAGAAGCCCATACAGATTCAAAAGGTAATACGAACACTCGTTTGGCATCAAATGTGGCATTTTAAAGCCTGAAAAAAGTTGGCTGGCCTCCTACTTTGGGATTAAAACATCTCCGAATTTCGATATATAGTGGGTGCAATATACTTTCGAAGCATTTCGTTCAAATTTGTCCACAGCTTGGAAGTCGCTTGATATGACAAACACGCGGCATCGTATAAAATTATTTCTAAAGACTTTAACAATATTCTATTTATGAAACGAATAAAACAATATCTATCATGCTGCTTCTTCGGACAAAAATACAAATCAATCGTCGTTTTGCTTGTTTGATTTATTAATGCACCTAAATCTATTTATCACTTTTGGCCTGAATAAATATACCACACTATAAACGATCTTGCTGAAATTATAATTTTTATATTAATAATTATTGTCATTGAGAGTAAATAGTCAAATAATTTCGCTTTGGCATATTGTAGATAAATATTGTACTATATAGTATTTGTAGTAATTTGCATTATTTATGCCTTTTGAAATAATATTTTTGTAAAGTCGTTAAAATCGACTCATTAATATTTGCTAGAAACACCATGACAGTACTTTGAAAGTGACACTGTCCCATCCCAAAATAAAGAAACAAAGGGACGTACCTTATTCCGAATCGAACGATTTGATTTGCTTTTTGTTTCGATTATCGCTGTTGCAGTAGTACACGATAGTATTGGGATTCCCCAAAATCGCACGTGTTATTATATCGGCCGTTTATTACGCCGATATAGTGTCCCAACTGCCTTTGCATAATCTTTATCTTCTTAACGACTTCTCCCATTGGCTGAAAAATCATAACAAAATGACGAGTAGGGTCAGCAATCGTTCTGGCAGCTGGGACACTACATCGGCGTAATATTAATACTCCGCTGCGTATGGGCGAGCGATAGTAAGAAATCCCGCACATTTCTAGCGATTTTATATTGCTATTAATGCTAATTTAGTATAGTGTAGTGCATAAGTATTTTAAATAAATGGTGCATTAATAAATGCTTGTAATAAATGATTTATGTTTTTGTCTGAAGAAGCAGCATAATAGATATTGTTTTATTCATTTCACAAATAGAGTATTGTTAAAGTCTTTAGAAATAATTTTGTACGATGCCGCGTGTTTGTCATATCAAGCGGCTTCCAAGCTGTGGACAAATTTGAACGAAATGCTTAGAAAGTATATTGCACATTACACAGCATTTATTGTTATAAGAATTCTGAGAATTGGGGCCATTCATAGACAAGGATTCATATATTCGTCCAAAAATCAAATCAAACAAACTACAAAACCCCGCGCAAATCGAATAGGCGTAATATTATGGCGTATGAATGTAATTGTATACATACCCAACAATATTAAACACGAAAAATAAATGTATTCAATAGCAGTCAATGTTTTAACGAATGCATAACGTAAATACGTCCATACTGAAACGAAAATCAGTATAGCATCGAAGTCGAGAATCGAAGAATTTGACGGCGAATTGCGTAGCGGCGTTATTATAGATCGGCGTAAATTGAGCCGGCGTGAACCGAGGGCTACCTGTGTCTACTGTTGTAGCCTCACAATAAAGATGAAGAATCTTTAAGGCAGCAGTCTCCAAAGTATTTTGATCGCGTACTCCTAAGACGACAATAATTGTAAGTTGTACCCCTACAATATAATATATGTGTGTACGTGTGTAGTGAAAAATCAAGTTATATATTTATTAGAATTTAATTTGGGCGATGTGATTGTATTTGCTTAGTAGTATCGAAATAATCCATCTCTTTTAAAGCTTAGTAACATTCGAAAGATGATGTTCAGTCAATGGGTTCATGATCCATTGAAACTCTGTTTTAATACTAAGAAGATCTATAAATTGGTTACAAAGCTTGTCTCGAAATTTTTGAAACGTATCGATGTAAGATTTTTAATTTGTTTCGCGTTTATTTCATTTTCGGAATCAAAATTCACACAACGATGGAAACATTTCTAAATTCTCCCTCCGCATTACGATTTTAATACGAAACACGGTTACTTGCTCAGCCATTGTTAGAATATCACCTTTTTTCTTGAAGAGACGTATTGAGCATGTTTACATTTTCAAAAATATCATATGATACTTATCGTCGGTGTAACATTAAACTCTCATCTTTATCCAAAATAAAAATGCATATTTCACATTAGTCGAATTTTCAATAGAAATTAAATTTATTTTGCGTATTAAACCTGAGTTCCGGCAAGTAATCGTAAGACTTGAAATACGTAGGTTCACTTTTACGTAGTATGTAAAATACTAAATACTCTTTGGTCGCATTTTTTCTGAAAAGGCCCTGCCTGTAGATTCATTTTAAAACGTTCTTTGTCACGGCGCGTGAGAGTTGGCAGCCCTCAGATTACGAGGTCAAAAAATAGTACCGAATTAACGTGCGGTCACTACTACGTTTTGTTGCCTGTCGTGTTTATGTCCTCGTCTGAACAAGCCTTTAGAGAATGTACTAAATATAATTTACAAAAATTTTTTTTTGGTATTTTCTACCCCAAAAAAATCATTTATCTACGCGAAAACCTTAAAACTTTAGCTTAGTTGACTAGACAATATTATAGTGAGAAACATCCCAAAATTTCAATCAGATCGATCAACAACTTTTTAAGCTACAACTGGCGAACATTTTGAAAATGTAGTTTCGAGATAATATCGTTAAAAGTTTCAATTCGATAAAACTATCAATTTTAGTGACTTATTGATCAACCAATGATTCCAGATGCATATAATAGATCTTCATCTTTATCAAAAAGTTGATTATCTTCGATTAACTGTTGTTTTCTGGCTATACGAGCTGCTTTTGTCTCAGCAAGATTCTTACGGTTCTACCTCGCTACTCGTGCTTCATCGGTATTTTCAGCAAAGACTTAACAGTTGGTGCCAATATTTAATGTATTCATCCCACCAGCAATGTATATATTAATATTTCAATGATTTTCACATCAGAATGCAGGTACTTTGGAGCCAGTCGTCAAACCGTCGAGTTAAAACATTCATTAGCATTTTGGGTATGGCCACTCAAGCATCTTTGAAGTAATTCATCCCTGGACAAATCTTTATAAATTGGTAAGAGATGCTGTTTTATCTCTTGGCCAAGAAATGGAGTCGGATCTTCAAGCTTTGGATATTTTTTTAAAGCAATGACTTTTTAATCTTCTGTACCTTTCGTTCCTTTATTAAGATATTTAGACATTTTCGCTTCGAAAATTCAACCACAAATGACAAACTATCGAGCTAAACTTGACTTTGAGCAACTTCAAGCTGACTAAAAGCAACTTTAATTTGCATCCCTACAGTTAGAGATATATGAGTGCAATGTAACGATAATTTCGCTTAAAATATTTTCAAGAACATCCTATAATAAAACTAAAGATCCAGGCAAGTCCAGCGAGATTCCAGTCGAATCCCATGATAATTTGTATCCAAGCTGCGTAACCAAATTTAATGCTTCGCCATTGTCAACGCGATGGATTCCAATTTGACATTTGTGAATATGAGACTGCAATTTACTTAAATCCGTTTTCATGCTCTGCCAGATCTGATTTTTTTACCGCCGTCCATTGTTCCCTCTTCTGAAAATATGATTAATGTAATGATGACATCTGAGGTCGCACATAAATACATAGAAAATAATTAAAGACTTACCGAAATTTCCACAGCCGAAAACATACAAGAATGTTGCACATAGAGAAAAAATAGCACGGGCAATGGGCACTCAGTCGGGCGTTGAATACACGAGCCCCAGGGGTTGAAAATCTAATATAACTAAATCCAGATAGAGCTTATTAAAGCGGTTAGAAATAATATGAACGTATTATAAATTTCAAATAACAAATTATTTAACCAAAATAATTCTCCACGGGAAAGGCTAATTTTATGCGTATAAATGTTTATCTGATCCGGCGCTAGCATAACCGTAATTGTATATTTTGGCGGTCCAAATTAGGCAGACCATAAAAAGATTTCGCCCATTGCCCGGATCACTCCTTTATTGCTGGATCTCCCAAAACAGAATTATATTTTTAATACCATTTTTCATTATGGGTGCTCAGCATATTAAGTGATTTACTAGCGCCGGACATGCGATCGTAATATATTACCTTTTTTTTTTCAACAAATCTCTTCATAATTCACATCCAGATAATTATTTTCCTCTCGTAAGGCTGCTTTTCAAATGATATATCCTTGGCTTGTTTGATCAATGAATCTTGTTTTTGTACCCCATTTGTAATTTTATAGAGATAACTCTATCAACGATGATGGGAGATTTGATTTATATGTGAATCTATTAGTGCGATTCATTTTTCCCCATCCCCACTCGGAGAGATTAGGATCTCGGTAATATTGCGTGTTAAAAATTAGTTCAATTTATCTTTTGGTCGGTGGGATGATACATTGCCTTTTTAAAAACCGAGCAGTTTATATAAACATATTATCGCATGTAGTCCCTCGATTTACACGGTAGATGAGCATTATCAAGAAACGATCTATCAATTAGACAGTAGAAAATTAACATTATTCTTCTTAATGTCATATATATATATGAATGTACATAGACGATTTCCAAATGATGATTTTAATTTCGACCGAAATTTTTTGCATAATTTGCCTAAATGTGCATTCCGGTACTAAAATAAAATATATAAAGCTGCTTCTTTATCTACAAGTAGTTAACGTTATATATTATTAAATAAACACCATCTACTATCGATACAATATAGCTAGGACTTCCATAGACGTGGTTAAAGTTGTAGCGCGGAAACTTGATTGTAGTATTGCAACTTTCGGAAGCATTGCAATATTATGTCCTGATAATATTTATTATAAGCAGCTACGATATAGTTTCAGTCTTGTGAGTATAAGACATTTATATCATATTTATTTAACCATTTGTTGGCCAAAAGTGCAACTTGGCGATATAAGTGTTTGGCACAAGGACCAACAACATTTTTTTGGGAGTTATTTTGCTACGTTTTACACATAGACCCTATGTCCGTTTCAGTGTATAATATCGTCATAACTTTAATCTGTGGTCGTTATAGCATGAAATATTGTAATTCTTTCAATAATTTGTGGACACGTAATTTTGTCGTGTAAATTAATTATTTCGTGGATCGCACGGTCTCCAGATCTGACACCACTGGATTTCTTTGCCTGGGGACATGCCCAATTCCGTGGCTCATACGGTCTCCAGACCTGACACCACTGGATTTCTTTGTCTAGGGATGTGCACAAAATATAAATGTACCAATTCTCATTCGACATAGAATGCATTAGAATAACGTCGAAAAAAATCAATGCCCCAACGTGTGTGACATAAACTCATCGGAACAAAATCGATAGCTCGACATATGGGACATAGGGCCGAATAGGATTTCCGATTTGAATCGTAGCCTAGCACTAATGAAATGGCGTCCAGCTTCAAATTTGTTCAATAGTTCATATATTTTTACAGTTTATATACTTTTTGCTTTCAAATTTTTCATTGCCAATGTGTACTTTATATCCTCGTTTATTCATTTTGGATTAACTTTGTTTAAAAGCATAAGATATATCAGTGTGTTCTTTCAATGGTAGACATTCATGGATTTCTACAGTATTTTCTACGTTGAGTTCATTAGTTTAGCCCCTTTTAAAGTATACCTGTTGACTGTTGATAGATTATTTAGATTACTTGGTTCATAAAAAAACACAAATGAATCAAAAATATTCGAAATTCGAATTACTTTAGGTAATATTGAACATTTTCTGAAAAATCGATACAGAGGACTGTTGTCTGCGTTAAATGAAAATACGGTTTTAGTAGAAGGATTAGGTTTTTTTAAAAAAAAATATTTCATTAAACTTAGGAGTTTAAGAATTACATAAATAAATAATAAATTTTAAAAAAATAAGATATTTTTATAATATTCTACTTATACTTAAATTGCCTATTATTTGGTCTATTGTAACATCTACTACATTATCTTGACCGAATCTAAATGTTTGAACTTTATTATCGTAGAGCTTTAGAAATGTGACACGGATTACACCATCTTCTTCATCGATCTTATTAATTACGCTCAGATGCCTATATTCAATATTTGATCTATTATAGTGCAGGGGATTGTTGCTAGCGGACTGTTTAATTGGATTTCATTAGAATTTAGCACAAAATATAATTATGTTATGTTATTTTGTTGCACACAGGGAACATTCATCTATTATAACAAAATACGTTCTAAAGATGTAAACAAAACTAAAATAATTCTAAATATTTTCAAAAAATTGTCAGGCTATAATTGGTCATGAACAAAATGCAATTACAACAGCGAACACTAGTTGTGCGTTTGATCAAATATGGAGCAGACTATGAGGCATGGCCATCGTCAGTTTTATCTTGGGTACTTTTTCCTCGGCTGAAGTAAATATTTATCTAATTCAAGAGCGCCGCGACACCCCATCGATCTTAGCAAGATCCTGCTCCACAACAATATGTCAGGGTCTGATGCTCATGATCACCACTCCGAAATTGATGGTGGCGATTATTTAGACGTCGACTCGTGTCACGCGTTCGGGCCCAGGCCATACCTCCAGGTCAGGATATCGCCTCGGAGGTGATAGTCGTTAACGGCCTAGTGGTTTCATTAGAATGTTACAAATCGAGCTTTTGCTACATTGATGGCGGAGCCCTCTTTCACGAGCCACCAATTTTTACGCTTATTTACTTATTCGCGCTAACCGCGTTATCTGCTCTTTTATTGTAGGCTTTTCTGTAATTTTCCAGGCCAGGAGGTGCCACAGAACCGACGACGTGCTAATGATGGCTAGATGGCGACAAATAGAGCTGGTTCACGGGCTCTAACCTTTACGGTGCGTTTAGTTGCATCTGTAGGGTGACCATCATTATATATTATGTAACGATTATTCATTGAAAATATTTTACCAATAACGCGATAAGATCGTTTGTATTTAGGTACATCCAATGTAGACATGTTCAATAGACAAACAAGAGCTAATAATATAGAAGTAAAATAGGAAAAGAACAAAAATTGTGATAAAATAAGTATTTCTGATTTTTCAAAGCATGTTAACTACTAGGATTCGACCAGTCATCTTGGCCGCGGGAAGCCCTGATCTAGCGGTCTTTGCCTCAGTATAAAAATAAAAGATCAACAATCATATTATCGTTTCCCCTGTCTACCTCCTATTCGAATCTCTTCTGGAAGCGTAAACCATAAACTTTAGTAATAAAATACGATCTATCAAATCTCCAAATATATCAAATGAAGCTGATATTGTGTCAAATTTAGAGGTGAAGATACAATAATTAGCACTGTAAGTCGATAGGCCGTAAACGTTCATCAGAGCTATGATACACACGCTGTGTCATGGATAGGGAATCCAATCCCGGGATCCCGGACACTTTAAGGTACTTAAGAATCCCGGGATTAGAAAACGTAATCCCGAAAATTTCGAGATTGAAATTTTTATCTAACAGAAATCGTACACCTCACCAACACGATGAAGGCTACTAAATCGAGACATTTCCGACGAAATCTGGATGCATGGAAACAGTGGCGTAATTATTAATTGGCAAGCTATGGTGACGCCCAGGGGCAGTAACTGTCTAATCTACGTATACATATTTAGCGTACATGTATGTTTTTCAAATTGTTATATTTACCTTCCCCACCGGTGATGTATTTACTACACCTCGACGAATAATGGGAATATCGATATGAAATATAATAGATACGGGGTTCAGAATTTTTGTATTCCTCCGTAATATAATTACGAATCGCATCAAAGTATTATAGGATGTAAGTATTCATCTGCAGCGACGGAAATAAATAATTTGTCGGGAAATGGGGAATTTTGAGAGTTTTAGTCCGTGTCTCATCAGAAAGGAATTTTATCAGTCCCGTTGATGTTGTTATACGAAAATGAAGGCTTTCGCGGACATCAACTGGAACTAGCATTTAAATATCTGATGACGATCCTTCCAATGAGTGTGGAGGCTGAGCGTGCATTTTCAGCAGCAAGTTGCCTGACTTCCAAAATCAGATCCAGACTAAATGACGAAACACTAATGTTTAATGTTAATCGGGAATATTTTCAAAATAATATTTGAATTTTTTAATGTTTTATTGATCTATTTTTGAATTGTATTTTTATCTTTTATTAAATAAATCAAATTCTTTGGCCTTCAAGTGATTTTTTATATTGAACAAATTTTTGATCAAATTTATCAATGTAATTTCTTAAAATATTGAAAATCCCAATCCCGGGATCCCGGGACTGGTCCTGGGATTGTCTAATGAAATCCCGGGATCGAAATTTTGACTCGGGATTGGATTCCCTAGTCATGGACCATCATAGTGTTTATATCAAACATAAATATATATTTTGAACAGTCCCTTTTAAAACACATTAACCTTTGAATTAATCCATCATATTTTATGAAGGAATTTTCTAAATTCTAATTATTTACGGAGTTTTAGCTATTTTAATGACGCAGCAACTATACCGATCCTGGCAGTATGAAATTTTTAAACGCGTTTTTTTTTAAACTACTTTTTCAACACGGTTGACATGATATCGTAAATTATAATTAATCAATTTTTTTCAAATTTAATTTTTAAAAAATTTATACTTTTATCTATCGTTCCTACCAGATTTATGTTAAAAATATTTTTATAACTATTTAAAAAAAATTAAAACTAAGTCCTAAAAATTATATATTTTTTTAACAGTCGCCATTTTGCGAAAAAAACTCTGAGGTAATAAATTTCAATAAACATCTGGTAAAAAAATATTTTTTCATCCTATGAGATCATTTATGAGCTTTGAACATTTGTTGTTCAGGGTTGTCACAACACATAATTAATATTTTTATTGTTTATGCCATTAAAATTGATCGTTCATTTCGGGTTGCCTCAGTTTACTAATATTTACGATACGCGGCCCTTATGTTAAACTCCATATAAAACAGATTTACATCAGGAAGAAATTGATTTGAAACAGTTGATTCACGATCCTAATTCAATTTTATTAAGTCTATATACTAAAAACGATTCAAACTGGATGTCATGCCACAATACTGACAATGTCATTCTGAAGCCATCACGCCTAGATATTATGCATACGATTTGTTTTTATGATTTTCCGTCAATGAGATGGGATCTTGGATCTTATAAATAGGTAATTTGTTTATATATCGACGACTTTTCTTTTAGATTTGTAGTGCTTGTGTTGCCGGATTCATTTGTGAGCAGCCTCCCACGTCAGCATCAAATCTGATGGACGGTCCAGTTAAATCTAACCGATTGCTTAGGGACCATAAATATCAATGGAGGGCAATATTCGCTGGTGTTCCACATAAATTAATTAGAGTCCATACAGATCGTGCCTATAAATAAATAATTTATGTGGAAGTTAAACAGCCAGGTTCCGAAGGCAGTCTTTGGTGACCCCATCAGTGCTAAGAAGACGCGCCAGCAGCGTGTAACAGCGGGTACCTATTGATCGCAGATAACAAGATTTCGTATGAAATTAGAGCCGACCATGTTTATGTCTTTTTTATGAAGCTGAGGATTGCGTTTTTGAACTGCTTTTAGCACTAATTTATATGGAGCGCCCACGCCTGCTGCTCTCGACCGCCTCGTAAAATATCCAACTTATTGTTGTCTTGTCATTAACGTTCGATATAATTTGTCTTGGTCGCGCTTACTGGAGCAAGGTTACACTTGTTACACACGAGACATTACTAGTGATGCATAATTTAATAGCTTGGTTTCGATCAAATCTATGATCTGCAAGTAAAATCTATTAAACTTTTGTTTTTTTTTTTTAATGTAGATTTATAGTATGGGATATATCCAGCCTTATATACCTGTATATATCCGTCCAGCGATTAGATATTATTCTATTAGTATTATATCCGTCAAAATTACCAAACATAATTTAGGACTTAATGTGAAACGGGCACGCGTAAGAAGCGATTTGTTAGAGAAAGAAAACACCCTAAGCAAACCTCAGGAGTAACGGAAAAAGATGTAGAGCTTAAATGTAATATCATAATTACAACATATGACAGTAATGTCAAAATTATCTTTAAGCCACAAGCTCTAAACATTTAATATGAATAACTTTCAAATTTATTGCAGTTCTAGCATGATATCAAATTTTGGTATTGTGGGTTAAATTCTGGACGTTTATTATAAAGCTTTTACAGTCTTCGGAATAGTGAAGCCCAGTTGTTAGACTTCAGTGGACTATAGAAGTGACCAAAGCCTTCTTCATAGATTGTATCTTTATAGAAGGCGTCCTTGATGCTGTCATCAGTCTCCTCTGTGAAAGCATACAAACACATCAAGGATAAGTTATGCCCTCTGTCTCTTATGCGCAACGTACATATCCTGTCGCTTAAGGTTAAACCGTCAACAGGGTCCTCTTACCCAGAATGAATCCCAAACCTGATCTCCGAGCCGTCCCGTCACCACTGTACAAGATGGCAGCATCCCCGAGGTGCTTCGATCCACCACCGATGAGTCGATGCACCTGGATCGCCACCAGGTTGATCTGGAATCAGGACAGCTAGTTCCAAGTTCTAACGTTTCAAAAACCGATAACCAAAAACTGGCGACACCTACCTGGGCGCTCCCTAGATAATAGTCTAAAAAAGTGTCGGCTTCATGGCTCTTTGTACGGGTGTAGGCGCCAACCACACTTCGGGGTAGTTCGCCCATCACGCAGCCTATTGTATTTACTGGTAGCAATTATTGTCATCACTAATTATTTAATTAGTAGACGACCGACGAGCAAAGGGAAATAGGGACACGATCTGATTGGACAGACAACAACTTATCAATATTTTGGACTCTTTTATGACAGAGTCCATGCTCGAGCGCTGCTGTATAGTCTGACCCGGATGCTCTTGGACTATCCATGCAGAGTGCCTTCCATTCGTCTTTGAATTCCCAGGCGCCCTACATGCAGAGTTTCCGAATGCTCGCCCCTTTCATTCTGCGCCCTCCAAAGGAGGCGATGTACCAAGAGGAAGACCAACTTTTGGCTAAGGTAAACCCGAAGATGCGATGGAAGAGGAGGAAATAAGGTGTACTTAAAGTTCAAAGGACAATCTAAGCGAGTTCACCACGAGTCTAACCTCAGCTTGAAGAAGGCTGCAGCAGATGACGGACTACAGAGGATCTCTCTTCCCCATAGTACTCATATTAGTACTTGTTGTAGTAATCACCGTTTGAGCAGCTGTAACCGTTCTTCCCAGTGTGCACAAAGTGGTTGAGGATAGTGATGTAGCCTTTTGCATACATTCCACCTTCTTCTTTTGTAATCGGCAGCTCCACATTCTGCTTTATGTTAGTTGGGCTACTCCAGCAGTGTTTGATGAGCAAACCGACGAAGTTTGCATCACATCTCTACTCTGCATCATTACCCAAGAGATTCGACTATCACCTATCGGCGTATTGTTGCCCCCCCTCCTCTCCTGGGGTTTTATGATTGAACACCGTTGAGTAAAACGTCTACCTGAAGGCAAAGAGAAATCATTTTTCTAGGTCAAGGCTTGCAGCTCACTCACTCCCCAATGGTGTCAGATCTAAATTTCCTTCTCCGCATAGATTCTTCGCTAGCCAAAAAGAATGGTCGTGACTCCGACTTAAAGCTATGAATTTTAGAGGGGAAAGAACATTATTTCGATAAATTCAATTTAGGAAAAAATTAATTAAACACATCATAATATTAAATTTTGGTTCAATTTAAGATAATGTCAACGAAGTATTGTTGAACGATTGACTTAATTGTATCAAACATTCTAATGCATATCAACATACTGGACGTTGATGAAGTCTTTCCGACATAAATACATTATGAAAGCCATTGTGACACACGTTCTGATATTTGACAATCGTTTCAATCGAACCTTGATGCTTGCAACTCCCTACATTTGATTAATAATATGGCATAAGTAGATTGAAGTTAATGCGATGGTTACGAAAAAAATCTCATTATAGTAGAATTAGATACGGCATGATCTTGATATCAATGCTATTAGGGCCGCAATTTTCTTATTTCTGTCCAAAATTATATAAGTTGTTGCGTTGGCAATGGAATGGCTTTTCCTTCTTTTTGGCGTGCACGTATTTACGATTACGTATGTGGAACAACAAAGGTCGAAATTTTGATTTTCATCTCGTGAAGACCTTCGGATACTGAATTTCTTAATTATCTCCGTCGTGTGAAGAGATCTCGTAATATGCGATTAAATTTTTGGTGATATGACCCTGAAAGAATTCGTATTTTCCATGCCATTTGATATGAGGATCTTGTTAGTCCCTAATTTGTTTCGTTGTCCCATCACATTTTCTTCGCCTGTATTCCGTCATTGTTGGATATTTGGAATTGTTTATATTCAGGGATATTAAGATTGCAGCGCGGGACTGAAATATTGTAAGATTTTCTCCGGTTCTTAATTAAGTTGGGCGAAGACAGCGAAGTAGCTTTCGGGACAGCGAAATATTTTGCATTCTAAGGATTAAAAGCGATTCCGCCATTTTGAGCTTGACAAAGCAATGAACTTCAGCATTGAATAATTGAAGTTATTCTCAGCGTCGCGCTTCCACCCAAATGGAGTGTAAGGTAAATTAAGCCAGCCCAACAATGGTAACACCTGGAATGCCTAAACTCCCCTCGGCAAATAGGAGGACCTATTGTTGAAAGCTTAGTAATATGAATACTCTCTTGTGGCAGCAGAGCATTGCAGTTGCAACAGAAGCATCTACAGGCCAAAGCAAATTGGAACTTCAGATATTAAATAGAAGAATTTTTCGCAAACACACAACAATTGTTACAACATTTACATAGGATTCAAAAAATCTATTTGGATTGTTTTTTGGATTTTGGGGTAAAGTGACACACCCATGTCACATCCCCCATCACGATAGAGCCCAGAAAAATTTCTCCCTCATGTATAAAATTATCTAAAAATGCAAGTACACATTTCGCAAACAACTTCTTGTAACCACATTTTTCCGACAGAATATCACCAAGGAGATCCATCGGGAAATGCCAGGAATGTCTACATTTCCAGGCATTTCCCGATGGATCTACAATAATGTTCGGCAATCGCAATACGGGAGTTATTTAGCACTTGTTCTTCAATTTTTTGCACAAAGTCGTCAGAAACATATATGTTTTTCAAATTGTTATATTAACCATTCCCCACCGGTGATGTATTTACTACACCTCGACTCTAATAATGGGAATATCGATATGAAATATAATAGATACGAGGTTCAGAATTTTTGTATTCCTCCGTAATATAACTACGAATCACATCAAAGTATTATAGTATATAAGTATTCATCTACAGCGACAAAAATAAATAATTTTTCAATGTACAAGAATACTCTTTCTGAATAAGTGGAGGGGGATCGCAGACCCTGCGATGCTACTTCTTTAGGGGTTAACACGCGTTTATCTAGATTTGAGCCCAAACCAATATTGGCAATATGTTAACACATTCCGATCCGCACACTTTAAAAAGCGTATTTTGCACGGCGTTCGTTCATTAAATGAAATCATAATTAAATTTGAATTTTAACAACACCAGTGTATTTCTTTTGTAATGTATGTTATATTGTGTTGAAAGTCACAATACTTTTTCTTCAATGGATAACTGGATACTTAATAAATTATTATGTTGTTGGTCTACAACATTGGCTCTCAATCCAATTACAAGTACCGACCACGCTACGATAGTTGTTCGACGGAAGACTTCTTCATTTTTTCGATAAGTACAACAATAGCAAAACTAATATTCTTGTATTTTTTATGTGAACAATATAATGTGTGGGAAATCTTGAAAGGTTTTATTAATCCAACTCGTACTGAATAATTATAAAAATATATTAATGTAATGAATTAAAATGTATTCATAATCTTCCTTATGTTACGATCATGCACATTTTATTGTAGGATTAGGGCCATTCACCTCAGCATACAGACGTACGACGACATACATTCATCTCAATATATAGACGTGTAGCGGGTACCTTTACAGCACGCTTTATTGCTCGAATCCGAGCGCACATATGCGCGATTACTCATCAACGGGCTAAGATGTCTTGTACAAATACTATGAGTAATATGCGCTTATTTATATAATTTAAATTTGATTCCAATCGCTGTCCGAGATTTAATGTTGTTTTAAATACGCATTTTAAGCCAAGAGCGAAAAGCATTTCCAGTTGACCTAACGCGCTGTATTTTTAACATTTATCATAGGCTTAGAGGCACTGCTCAAATGTCTACTTTGCGTGCATAATGAATAAGAATGGATGATTGAAATCGCTTCTGATGCCGATAAATAAGAAACCATCTCCAGGAACATCCGCTGTTTCGCATTTTATATTTATGCACATGCTCTGCAATTACATGCATCGTGCATGCGACCGGTTGCATTTCAGATCTGAAAACGCATGATTCTGTCCGAGCCTGTTTTATCGGACCAGGATTAAAAAAACGCGATATTCCAATTCCAGCTCCAAGTCGTCCGAAGACATCTTCAAGCCCGGCAGCGACTGCTATGAACTGGATCTTGTGTTCGTTTGAAGGTTGTGGTCCTTGACCAATGCCTTCTTGATTTTGATATTTGGCCTTGTGGGGCGAACAGTTATGTAGATATTTTCATGTAAGAGAATTGGGTTGTTATAACACATAATGATTTTTTTTTTATCTTTTTTTTTTTTTTTTTTTTTTTTTTTTGATTTTTTTTTTCTTAGTTTTTTTTTTTGTCTTTTTATTTTTTTTTTTTTATTTTTTATTATTTTTTTTTATTTTTTTTTTTATATATTTTTTTTTTTTTTTTGTGCATGTGATGAAAAATTGATAAAGATATATAATACAGTAATCTTAACAAGTAACAAAAATAATTATATTAATATAATAATAATAAAAATAAAAATATTACGGTGAGCACGGAGATATATAAAGTAAACAATAATAAGGAAGAGATTAGATAATAACATTAGTTGGTATAGTTAAAGTTAGGAAAGTTAAATATAATTTAAAATGTAATAAGAATAAAAACAGATCTAAGACCCAAGATTGCATCGAAGAGAGGAGGGGCGATGAACCGTCGATGCCGCGGTTATTGAATTGGTTTGGGGGGTGTTAACCGATCCCTTTTTTGGGATATCGTAAACGTCTTATATTTCTATTGAAATTACAAGATATGATGGCTTTTGGTCTCAATAGCCAGCTGCTCGAGTAGGAAGAGAGTGATTTGATTAAGGGATTTGGAACTTTGAAAAGGGAACTGAAGAAATTTGTGGAGAGTTGGACTATGTGGTCATTTAGGAGAGGGATATCGGCTTCAAAATGGAGCTGGGAATTTCTAACGTACCAAGGAGCCCCAAAAGCTTTGCGAATGGCAATGTTCTGGGTGGTTTGTAATATGGGATTGTCACTCTGTTGGTAACCCCAGACAGGAGAGGCGTAGGTAATGATTGGACGGATAAGGGATTTGTAAATTAATAGTTTATTATTGGAAGAGAGTTTGCTTTTAATATTGAGAATGGGATAGAGTGAGGCCAAAGCTCCTCGGGCTTTTTTATTTACATTGTTAATATGGGGATACCAGGAGAGTCTTGAGTCAAAAATTAACCCCAGATATCTGGTTTGCTTCACCCAGGGGATAGTGCCGGAAGGGAGAGTGAGAATTGGAAGGGGAGGGAGTTTCTTTCTCGATCGCTTTCTCGAGAACAAAACTGCCGCGCTTTTTTTTGCGTTCATCGAGATACGCCATTTGGTGTTCCATTCATTGAGTTGACTTAATTGAATATTCAAACGTTTTCCAATGATGGCAGAGCTCAGCGATTGTGACATAATAGCAGTGTCGTCAGCGAAGAGAGCGATCGAGTCTAGTGGGTGAGTTGATTTGGGAATATCACTGGTGTAGAGAGAGAATAAAAAAGGAGCGAGAATGGAGCCTTGGGGGACACCAGCTGATATGGGGCGAGGATCGGAGAAAGAGTTGGAGACTTTGGCACGGAAGAAACGATCGGAAAGATAGCTGAGTATGATGTGAATTGTGGAATCGTTGAAGCCAGAGGATATAAGTTTGAAAATTAATCCCTCGTGCCAGACCTTATCGAAGGCCCTGGCGACGTCGAGGAAAACAATACCCGTTCTCCTCTTCATCTCAAAGCCCTCGTGGACAAACTCCGTGACACGAAGGAGTTGGTGGACAGAGGAATGAGCTCTTCGAAAGCCGAATTGCTCAGGAGGAAGGACGTTGAGAGATTTGTTCTCTGCCTCGAGTCTAGAAAGAATTAAGGCCTCGAGAAGTTTGCCTAGGATGGGAATTAGACTAATAGGACGATATGAAGTGGGGTCGGAGCCGCTAGAGTGAGGTTTGCGGATGAAAATGGAATTTGCGGTCTTCCATTGGGAGGGAAAATAATTGAAACGGAGACAGGAGTTAAAGATTCTGAGGAGAGCAGAAAAACCAGTAGAGGGGAGTAGTTTAATTGCCAGGGGTGGGATACAATCCGGACCGGGTGCTTTGTTATTTTTTAATTTTTGGATGAGTCTTTGTATCTCCCGAGGGGAAGAGTAGGGAATTTGAGTTTGGGCGGGACTAAGTTTGAAGGAGCAGACCGTCACCTGGACGAGGCGATCGGTATCCGGGTCGTTTGGAGAGTTAGCTGGAGAGCACTGTTTTTGCAGGCTATCCGCGAAAGTGTTAGCAATGTCCTTCTCAGAATATACAAAGTTACCTTGTGGATCTTTGAGGGGAGCTTGTTTGCTGAACGGTCTTTTCAGTGATTTTGTGAGTTTCCAGATGGAGTTATCCTGAGTGGATAAGGTGGAGATTTTTTTATCCCATCCGGCATTCCTGAAGTCTCGAACAGCCATCTTTACTTTAAATTCAAGATGGTTGAGTAAAGCCTTGGACTGAAGGTCCCTATTAGTTTGCCAAGTTTTTCTGGCTTTGTTTTTTGATTTGATTAATTTTTGTATGCTATGTGGAAGATCTAGACGGTCCTGAGGGGACGGTGGTAAAATTTTAGTAGATGACTGAATGGCAGAAGAAATTTGAGATGAAATGTTTGAAACTGCGGTCTCGATGTCTGAGATCGAGTGCAGAGCTTCAGGAAACTTTATATTTGTTGATATTGCCTTTTGATATGCTATGAAATCGGAGCCAGCGCTATTTATTTACAGAAATTCGGTCGTAAATTAGCCCGACTTTAATTTTATGCAAAACGATTCACCAAAAAAATAGCTATCAGATCGTGTTGAGCTTCACCACTTTTTTTCCCAATTTGAATACAGTCGTTAGGATTCTGTGTTCGGTACGTAGTTCCGGAAACAGAAGCGATTATTGGTGCAACACTGGCAACAGTTGTTTCTATTTGGTAAAAATGTACTTTTAATTTGTGATTTTGAATTAATTCAGGCGTTGTTATCGCATTTTTTCTCACTTTGCTTCACTAATTTGAATATTTGAACATTGCATGCGTAGTACAGTCGGTATAAGGCGAAGAAAAATGAATATAAATGCCCAACAAATTTGCATGTGCGTAACGCAAAATACGAGGGTGATTCAAATATAACCCGGAATTTCGCTGTACTAATTTATTAATAATAAATATTTCTATATAAAAATACAAATTTATTTATTTCATCAGATAGGAAGCTTCTTGTTACCGCCGCTGAAGAAAAAAGGTAAGAAGTAGCATCCTCTGTTGCGCAACGCGTAATTATTCGTTTTCTCGCAAACGAAGACGTAAAATTTTGAGAAGATTTGAAGCACAATTTGATGATACTATTCTAATTAAAACTTAAGCGTTTGATTGGGCCTAAATTTTTCGTGAAGGTCTGAAAGTCAAGAAAGAGTCTGCTGAAAAGGTGATGACTACGGTATTTTATGAGATATGAAAGCATTTAATATAATGGCTTATACATAAGGCAAAATTAAGATAGGATTATCTGAATAGACATTTTAGGTAGGAATGGTACCAAATTCAATACCTATATAATCTAGAATTGAACCCAAACTTATATAATAATAATCCAGCTAACTATACCAAAACATCTAAAACGCCGTGTTAATCCATTTGGTCCCTACCGCCCACCAGTGGTCATTCGAGATTTCATGGTGGGCGCTAAGGATTTTATTGTGTTATTACATTTATGAATGATTATAAAAATCCAATAAAGATTGAATTATTTCAACCTCATCTTATACATAAAAATAAATGTTTGTTTGTTCGTATGCAATACGCTGCCATACCATTCATCAAATTGCAATAAAATTTCGTCCACTTATTATTTAAGATTGCACGAGTAACATAGGTGTAGTTTGGTATACAAAAATAAAATAATTGTTTGTTCGTATTTTATGCGCTGCCAAACCATTCATTCGATTGCGATAAAACTCTTCCAACTTATTGTTTGCACTTTCTCAAATAATATAAATGTAGTGTAATTAACTTTAAGTAGATCTTATATATAAAAATCGATGATTGTATGTTTGTTCATATTTATAATAAAACCAACAAAATGTCATTCCTAATTAAATAAGAAAACTCTTTCAATTTTCAAACGATATTTGAAGAATTATTACTTCTACCGGTCCCGCGTGGTTGTCAGCCATTTTGTTCAGTCACAGTAAATTCTTCCAATAGAACGGTCGTCGCGCGCTCGGCAGGAGGATATTTTTGTTGGGAAATTGGCATTCCTGACATATACAGGTGATCCTAATGGTACTTTGTTTAGTCCCGCGTGTTTGTCAGCCATTATGTTCAGTCACAGTAAATTCTTCCGATGGAAAGATCATCGCGCACTCCCGCCACGTCCAATCCATGCGAGAAAAATACCGCCATGAATATCCATCAGAAGTTCGTAGAAGTTTATAACAGTGATGTGAAGAGTCGATAACGTGTCACAAAGTGGGTTAGGTTGTTCAGAGAAGGCCATACTGATACTCGCGACGAGACAAAAATTGCATAAATTTATGCAAAAAATTGAAAAAGAAGTGCGAAATGACTCTCGTATGATGTTTGCCAAACTTTATAAAGAATTTCCTGGCATTTTCCGAAGTCTCCTTGATGATATTGTGTCGGAAAAATTTGGTTAAAAGAAGTTGTGTGCAAGATAGGTGCCCAGAATGCTCCAGAAATTTCCAAAAACCTCAACGAATCACCAATTAAATTCACGTTTTGCGCTAGCGAGCCATCTTCTTTCTATTCTATTACTGTCATGTCACCCACCAATTACATCTGCCCCCAAAAAAATTGCTTTGCATCTTATTCTGAATGCCATGCTCCTGTCAGCTGACACGGCAAGCTGTGTATAAAAAATGATAATGCCAAAAAATCGCAAGATGCGAAACGCAGCTGTCGGCGCGGAAGGGATGCCAATCGGTGTCAAGTACAACACTCGAATTCAATTTTACATTAAACTGTGTCGCTTACAATTGGACTGACACAATAAGAGCCCATTGTGCACCGTGGAGTGTTCGGCCACGCACTATGGCTTGGGGGGCCATGGTTGTTAGCAGGAGGCATATCAACGGCCAACTATTTTAATATTAACCAAAAAACACTCATGTTTTCGGTTAAATCTGATGGCGATAAGTCGACTTATCTCATTCGGTATCGCCTAGTTGTAAATTAATGTGATAAGCTCGTATAAAACGTCTGGTAGCCGTTTGTTAAGCTGGTAGACCTCGCAGAGACGGCCCGTAAATAACAACAGTAAAAATTTATTATTGTTCCGCAACATCATTCAATTAAAAACACGGACATTTAAATACTATAATCACTTTGGGAAAAAAATGTGTGCGGATGCCCAATTAGAGAAAGAACAAGTCGGAATTCAAATTGAATCATGATCGGGAGGCTGATAAAGTTTGAGTCTTGTGTTGGCATTCAACGAATTATTTAGATCTATCAAGACCACAATATAAACATGGCTATAGTTAATAGCTTAATATTCAAATTTGTTATAAAATATTCATGTTCAAGATGAGTTTTCTAAGAATTGGGGGGGAGGAGGGGATACGTTTTTACTTGATATAATCATGAAAAAAACATTTGGATTAATCAATAAGTGTAGGCCTATATTAGGTGTATTGAAAAGTCTTTGCCGATTGTTTAACAATAAAATAATGAATTTAATTTTTCAACAAAACATAATTTTTCCGGGAAAAAATTCGGGATTGAAATTTTTATTTAACAGAAATCGTGCACCAGCACGATGAAGGCTACTAAATCGAGACATTCTCGCCGAAATCTGGACGCTTGGAAACAGTGGCGTAACTACTAATTGACGAGGTTAGACGACGCCTAGGGGCAGTAACTGTCTAATCTATGTATACATAAATAGAGTACATATATGTTTTTCAAATTGTTATATTAACCTTTCCCTACCGGTGATGTATTTACTACACCTCGACTCTAATAATGGAAATATCGATATAAAATATAATAGATACAGGGTTTAGAATTTTTGTATTCCTCCTTAATATAATTACGATTCACATCAAAATATTATAGTTTATAAATATTCATCTGAAGCGACGGAAATAAATAATTTATCGGGAAATCGGGAATTCTTCAAGTTTTAGTCCGATGTCTCTGAATTTTATCAGTCACATTGATGATGTTATACGAAAATGAGGGCTCACGCGGTCATCAACTCGAACTAGCACTTAAATATCTGATGACGATACATCGATACGATACGACAGTGATACGTACAAAATTAGACAAACCATTTTTACGCAAGTGCTATGAACCCATGTGTAAAACCAATTTTCATCATTTAGCTGTTTTAAATGTTTGCAATTTAATTGTGTTATAGTTCATAAATATCGCAGACACATTGAAAACGATTATTTATTGCCTCAATCAATTTTAATCGGCGCAGGGACTATCATAGAAACGCGTTTCTCATATGATATGGGATAAATCCGAACGGCGCACTTGAGGGACATGCACGCGGATTAATCAGCAGCTCGCATCTAACGGATTGAGATGGAGCTTGCTCGTTCTCGTTGCAATTAAATTAGCATAGATTCGATCGGTTTGGACGTTCAAAACAGTGCGCTGATAAATTTAATAAAATTTGCGAAATAAAGACTCATTTCGAAAAACGACTTCATTTGGCAATATCGCTTTGAATAATAAATTCGAGACTTTGTATGTAATAGTGTAATGCGATATAGAACATATTAGGTGTGTGAATAAGTTTCTGCGGTTTTTTGTGACTATAAATCATTTATTGTAAAAAATCAATCAAAATATTGCCCATCGCTAGCCACTACTTTTGCCCATCTTTCTGGCAATATTTGACCGAATATAATCTATTTTTAATGTTATCATATGATGTTTTAAAGAACTCCTAAAAATATTTTTCATCATCATTAACCTGTTAAGCGGAGGTTCCTTTTCAATAACGCAACATACAGTGGGCGTGTGCATCATTATCGCTAGGACGTATATATACGTCCAGCCTACCTGGCATGAGTTCATATTATTAATTTGTTTAACACATAAACATAAAGATACATAAACACATAAGGAAGTTAACAAATACAAAACAATAAACAAAGGGACATAAAGAAAATGGATAGATTTTAAAACAGTTGTTGATATATAGTGCTACCTCACAATCCGGACACCAGCTGTTTTTTATGGCATATGTTGGCTTTTTTCAGACAACATAGTCTGAACTGAGCATCAATACGTCTTTTTTGTCATTCCATTTTAAAACTATAAGTTTGTTTTTGAATCTTACCGTATGCTACTAGTCACCGTTCACTAAGTACACGTCCACGCAAACACATTAGCGAAGTGCAACAAATTTGTTACCTATCTTAAATTCATGTCAAAACATGTATCGACAACTCACACATTCGTTAAACAAAAAAAGTCCCGTCTGCTTTAGGACTCAACATATATTTCGAGGACGGATATATACGTCCTAACTAATTTGGATGCAGTTTACGTTGGACGTATATATACGAGGACGTATATATACGTCCTAACCAATTTCGATGCATTTTACATTGGACGTATATATTCGTCCTGCTCATTTAACGGGTTAATAATGGATGAGAATATATATTTGAAAAATAATATCTAGAGTAAAGGGCACTAAAGTGCGTTAAGGGTATAAAAAAGAACAAGATTTCCACCGATAATATATGAATGACTCGATCTTAACACATTACATACGGGAAGTCCTGCCGTTTTCGTGATAATAAATCCTTTATTTTAAAAAATCGTGACAAAAATGACGTATTTCCACATCCCTCGGCTTCAAGTCATAAGGCACCCAAAATGTAGTTAAAAATTGAACGAAATGATGTTGAAAAATATTTTTAGAAATTCTTTAAAACATCATATGATAGCTTAAAAATATATTATATTCGCTTTTTGGCATGTACAATGAAATACACGAAATATATTTTTCTGGAGCGCTAAGATGGCACCCAGAAAACTTTGAGGCATTGGAATGAAGCCATTATTCAGTCTGAAAATTTGTCGAGACCTAATTTAATTGTTTTCGGATCAGCTAGTGTATGTTTAATGCATCGGGTGTGTTTTAGAATTCTCAGGTCAAATGCCAAGAGTCTCAACTCTCACCTCGGCGGCGCTCCCATTGGTGAACGAACTCCCATAAATCAGAATTATCACTTCTTGGGCAAACTTTGGAAAGCGTCCCTGTATTCTACAAAACCAACAGAGCGAGGCATTTTTCTCTCCATTAAGACCAAATTACCCATTCAAATGAATTATCTAATTTTTCATTGCCCGCATTCAATATTTACATAGATTTGAATATTCAGAGTGCGTACGTCTGAGTCCTTCCCATTGATTTATACGAAAACATTGCCCGATACATTTTTTTCCGGACCGGTTTTATTTCGATAATCTGTCCAAGCAGATCGCCATGAATTATGTATGTATTATAAATGCACAAAAAAATAATAATAAAATGTTGATACAATACTTGAGTTGCGATTATAATCGGATTTATCGGCTATTTAGTCTGCAGCAGCTTTGCTGACGTCTAATTGGACATGAGTTGTTTTGTAAGTACAATTATAATACAAAATCATATTCTAAAACACTTAGTAAGTGCTTAAATACAACGCTTCAAGAATTTCGTTAAATTTTATACTTTCATCATATATTATAAGCTTATTTCGTTTAGATTGTGCTTCGTGAGTGAATACGTTAAGATTCTTTTTTTTTCGTAGAGATGCATTATTTACCGAATTTAATATGTCGGACATGATGATATACCCATGCTCACGGAGTAACTATTGCTGACGCAGTCGCCCTTAGTATGAAAATAATTCTCAACCACCGACTCCGCCTCTTCATTGTTGGCAAATATTTTACCGTCGAGCCATTTTTTCAAGTTAGGAAAAATAATATTTTTGTGCATTGTTTTGATTATTAGCACACATTCGTCAGCGGTCCGAAAAGCGGACCGGTTGGACACACACACTTTGTGGTCACTCCGTCATCTCTTAGGGCTTTAATAAATGCGTATCCGGGGCCTAATGAATTCGCTATCTATCTATTTTAATAATATTTATCCCCTGCACTCAGATTTCAAGTGGCGAACAAGCCAATGTTCGAATGAATTCGAAATTGAGAATGAGCGTGTCTTCGCGAACATGGATATTAAATTCAGGTTTAGCACTTTGCTGTACATTTTTGTTGAACATGCTGGCATGGTTCCTAATACCGGGAAGAATAAACAGCTCAGGTCAGTGGAAGGTTCCCATGTTCCTTTATCATAAATGTGAAGTGATAGACCCAAATCTCATCCGTGATTATAAATCGATGATAAAACTCGGTTTTATTGCCGTGAAACATTGCCAAACACTCGATTGAAACATCCTCACGACGCTGTTTCTGTTCCATTATGAGCAAACGCGGCACCCATCTTGCGCACAGCTTTTTCATGTCCAAATTTTCAGTCCATATGCGATGTAGAGCATTTTTTAAAATGCTTATCATATCTGCTAGCTTGCGCACTTTCAGTCGACGGTCATCCAATATCATTTTGTGGATTATATCCATCATTTTTTTCGTGATCACTTCATTTGATCGACCACTGGATGTTAATCTTGGCAGCTCGTACGACCTCGTTTAAATTCTGTCACTCAATATTTTACAATTGCAAACGAAACCGGTTGCGTGAGTGAGAGAGATCTGGCTGCAAGGGGGACGATCTCCCGCAGCCAAGGCTAACTGACGACTCCCCCGATTCTCACCTCCTGCGCGTCACTACCCAACCGGCAACGGTGCATGCGCATAAGAAGTGATCGGTCGGTATGCAGGCGCAATGTCTCTGTAGGGCCACAAGAGATGGCGCTGTTAAAGTAATACATTGCACATGAATTGAGACGGAAGATGTGACGGCGATAGCATAGCGTCTATCATTAAAGCAGACTCCTCCAGAATAGAATCTAGCTCGACTTTGATATTGTTTGGACTGAAACCAATATCCGTTTATACTTCCAACAAGCTTTGTATTCTCATTTAAAGGAGTATCATTTTGTCGTGTTTCAGAAGTGCAGAAATGGCAATTTTTTTTCATTTTGTTTTAAATTAATATATATATATATATGGATTTTACAGTACTATCAGAAAACCATATCCAATAACAACGCATTCCGTCATTTCCTCCTTCCAATTACATAGACTCAAACGTTAGGCATTATTGTTGACTTGAGATGGTGTGGATGATGCTAACAATCGAAGCTTCACCATGCATGTCCATGACCTCCCAGCGCGTTTCATTGATTCATAAATGGTCTCTCTTTTTTAAGGTGGATAAAGTTAGGATATCAATTTTGTTCATTAATTACTGTTAAATATTATGGCAACGTTTCTGGAAATTTTGGGATTCAATAAATCTGCTCACCCATATCATTACACAGCGATGGTGTCATCGACGAATTTGAACTTAATTGTATGTCATTGAATAGTTTTGATTTCAGAGGGACTTTTTTAATAGGATTTTCCTCAAATATACTGATGAAGATGATTGTCATTGCTGAAAATATAAATGACTACATCGAGGAACAAGTTAAGTAAATTGGCAATCGTATAAGAAATATGTTGAAATAAAATGTCTGGAATTTTTTTCACATGAACTTCTTCGTAATTGGCTGTTTAAATACTGTTTCATTTCAAAGGGAAGACACCATTAATAAATAGAATGAAAATGGCATTTACGTCAGGGGGACCTCAGCCTTTGTGGAAGACCCAGTTCATACAAATTTTTTGAAATTAAATTTCCCGTTGGTTAAGTATGTATGGCGCCGTTATTTTGACGATCTCAATTAAAGGTCATCAAATCCAAAATTACACATATTCGCGCGGCTGAAAGCGCTCTGCCATCCGGGGCGTTGGAAAGGAGGAAAATTGAAAACGCTTTTTAATTAACGAAACCATTCGTTCTGAATATTAATTAAGCCAAGACGAAAGGATAATTACGAAATTTTAATTTCACGTTGTTTTGCCCATTATAATTGTCACATTTGTTGGGGCCGGTGTGGTGGTCTGCGTACATGTGCACCAAGCCACGTGATAATTTTTCATTAGGACGTTATCTGATTACGGGCGAATATCATTCTGATCCGTGGCTTAATTACGTGAAACGCTGAAATGTAATTAGTGGCTCAACCACCTATGCAGCTCGTGTACCAGTCACGGTCTTAGTCGACCGCCGACAAAATGTCTTGCTTTGATTATTTAATTGTCAAAAGAAAACCCTATGCTGCTTTCCAAGTGGTGCGTGGCTTATTCGCAAATTGATAAAGTTGTGGAAAGAACCATGCCTTTAAATTGACATATTTATGTCTAGCATAACGATATTTATCTCGATTCTGACGCATATGGAGCGGAGTCGTCGGATAGCCTTGGCTGCGGGAAGATATCCTTCCGAGAGCGCTCCCACCCTATGTTACAATCGCATATTTATATATACAAAACGAAATTATGACAGTATTATAGTTTTGCATTGAAACATCCTTATGGCCATTTGTTGACCGCATAAAATTAAAATTGTGTAAATGGGTATCGCATAAATCGGGGAACAAGTATAGTTGTTCCGTTTTTAGCATAAAAAAAGATCAGGTTAATCATACACTATAACTAGAGGTCACAAATAATCGTAAATTCAATTATTTGAATAATGAATATGAAACTGGTAAAATATTTCAGCTGTATTTATCTGAAGTAGCTGTTCCTCTTTAATTCCTTCAATTAGGATTTCTTTTGTGGGCACCTCTGTCTCGCACGATCTCCAAACCTGACACTAATGGATTTTTTGTTTGAGGACGTGTCCTATTCCGTGACTCGCACGCTACAAGTTCAAATTGGGACATAATGCAGTTAAAACAGATGGAAACATTAGGTGAAGAATCGATTTGTGAAATAATAATTCCAAAAAGGCAAAAATAATGTCGAAATAGGAAAGATAAATGGGTGCCGCACGAACTATCGCAAGAGTTTTCTTCGTTGATATATTCAAATACATAGCAATGGCAGTAATTGAAACTAAAAATAAATAGAATAAAGTGAGTTAATTTTAAATTTACCTAAACATAGATGCTATATTCTAATGTGCGCCGCTTATCGTCCACACAAACCCAATCATATCTAAGCACCGCGCAACGTGAGTCAATCATGTATATCAACAAACGAACCTTAACACTATCGATAAAAATACACATATGTGTCTTCAATTTTAGTAACAAAATAATGCATTTTTTGAAGCTTAACCTTTTTCTTTAGCGTTAGCTTAAAAAAAGCACCCACGCGATACCATAATATGTATTTGGTACACTATATGAAACTCTGAAATATTCTGTTTCACTTGATTCTGCTTGCAGCTAGGGAATCCAGTCCCGGGATCCCGGACAGTTTTAGGTGCTCATGAATCACGGGATTAATAAACGTAATCCCGAAAAATTCGGGATTGAAATTTTTATCTAACAGAAATCGTACACCTCACCAGCACGATGAAGGCTACTAAATCAAGACATTCCCGTCGAAATTTGGACGCTTGGAAACAGTGGCGTAACTACTAATTAGCTAGCTTAGGCGACGCCTAAGGGCAGTAACTGTTTAATCTATAAATACATATATACAGTACATATATATTTTTAAAATTGTTATATTAACCTTTCCCTACCGATGATGTATTTAATACACATCGACTCTAATAATAGGAATATCGATATGAAATATAATAGATACGGGGCTCAGAATTTTTGTATTCCTCCGTAATATAATTGCGAATCACATCAAAGTATTATAGTATGTAAGTATTCAACAGATCAAACAGTTGATTTTTTAAATTGAATAAAACTATATATTGTGATCGTGTATAGGTCATCTCAAAGACCACATTGAATCCATATGCTGAACGCATTCGAATGGTTGTATATATTTCGAACGGGCAATTTCCCAGTCTTTCCATGGAATCCCCGATTTATACACCTATTATTTCCAACGGCAAAATAAAGCGCTCCTATAAATTGGCGAACAAAATGCAGACGTGTCCAATGGTGCAACATGACGACCTTGGAGTCGCAATTCAAAGACTGATCGTCGAATATGGCGGTTATTGTTTTTTCAGCATCCCCGGAGGAAGAGATTGAATGTCGGCATTAGTCAAGTCTGTCTTTGGAGGCAACGGCCATTCCCAGACGAAGAGAAGGACTTTCTTGCCGGGAGATGTCTAATGCTGCCATTAGGCGGCTGCAGTTAGCGTAGATGAGCCCTCGCCAAATGCATTCACTCAACGTAAACGATGCTTTCCATTTTTGATTCGTTTGTCTTTTTTATGAGAGACATTCACATTTATAGGATGCGCATTCCGGATATGCTAATGTCGACAGCGTACAAACTAATCCAGATTTAATGCGATCCTGTTATCGTAAAAAAAACCGCCTGAATCACCCCATTTATGCAACATTTTCACATGTGAACCGCACCGAGCATTGAACAAAATCGGGCACATTTAGCATGAAATGACATTCGGCTCAATTTCGCAAGTGAGAAATTATTCACAAAATGTTGGTAAATTGATAAAGATCTTGAAGATATGAAAGCCTTCATAAGAAATCTCACATAAACCGCCCACACACTTAAGATATCAGCACAAAAGCACACATTTATTTTTATTTGGAATTCCTCTCGTGCGTCTGCTGTACTCCCGAATGTAAATTATTTACAACGTGGGGTTTCGAGACGAAATTTCGTATATATCACAAAGGCTCCACGCCATGAAATATTTGCGAATCGCTTTTCCAGGACCCGTCCGGGAAATGCGATGTTTTTATTTGCGACGATCGTCGGGAGGAATCCATTGTCCATAGATTCCTGTCCGGGATATTACAACAATGATTAATGTCACCGTAAGGAATCCTGCCCGCCTCCTCCCGCATCCACCCGCCGAAGAATAAGATTACCTAGCGTGCAATCTTTCATCGGACTCCGAACACGTGTAATGCGAGAAATGAGATTTTCAGAAGCACCGCAACCAAAGCAGAAGAATTGATTATGTAGCAGTTGAAATCAACCATGAACCCGTGGCCAACGACTCACATAAATCACATCGATGATTCAAGAAATGTCATAGTTTTATACTATCTGGAGAAAATCATAAAAATATAATTCAATCCCTTATAGGAACATCTGAAAACTATAAGCAATCCAAAATCTTAATCACATTCAATTCATACTTGTATGTAATATTGAGGGATTTGACCCTATTCTGCGGGCAATCAGCGGGTGTATCTAAAACTGCCTTTAAACAACATATCACTTTACAGTCCATGTCTGCATTTATGCATGATGAGAATGAGAATAACTTGATATAGATTTAAATTTATTTCCGAGGATGACAGTATACATATGTGTCAATATTTTAATCGTATAAAATATATATAAATGTCATCCGCTGAAAAAATATAGCAAATTGTATTTTAAATAAAAGGATTTACTGTTCGTATAATTTAAATCAAAAATGATCACTTTTGCATTGTTTCGCGCTGATACACGGCCTTATGTTTAAAAATATTGATGCAATAAACTATTTTGTAGGCACCACCGAAATTTCGTTTCGATCTATCGGTTAGTTTTTGAATTATATCAATTTTACAAAAGAAATAGAGTTTAATGAATTTCTTGCGCCCGGGCGAAGTTTAGCGCGGAACGCCCGGACTGTAAAGTGTTAACATTATTAAAAACTTTATAGAGAAATTATTATAATTATATTTAAATAAACTCAAGTTTTCATATTGTTTTATAAATAAAATACAAGTAACTATCTGAGCTTCATCTAGTGTTATATTTTATAATACAAGCATTTTCAAAAAAATATGTTAAAATGTTTTTTCAAGAACTCAAAATATGATATTCCATGCCCTTTTTAAAAATATATTTTTTGAAAAAAAAATCATTAGTATAAAATTTGGGTTCATAAAATAAATACATTCAATATAATTGGCTCATTTGAGTCGTATAAATCGATGCATATATGAAGCATTCGAACAGTAAATAAAAAATGTCGAGGGATCTTTTATTAAAAGAAAGAAAGGTTACAGCTATGAGTCTGCGAGAAGGATGTCTTCCCGCAGTCAAGGCTTTTCGATTACTCTCCGCCTCCTGTGCGTCGCCACAGGGCAAAATTCAGAAAGATGTCGATAAATATACACAATGTATCCGTAGGAAGACAGACGATGACACTGTTAATCTGCCGTACTACGTCTGCATAAATTAACAGTGGCTTTATATGAGGATCTTATTAATTAGAATAGAAAGTTGGAATCTAGATCGAGACGATCAATCAGAAATTCTACAATCTAAATTTGTACCCGAACCTTTTTAATAAGAACTAGTTGAAAATACCATCCTCGTCATACACTCAATATTAAATCAATTTTGCAGAAATCTCAATTGGGCTCTATTTTAGCATATTGTTGACCCTTTTTAGCTTTTTTTTTTGAATATAGGAGTACTTATATAGGGTGTTTTACACATGGATCAACAAATTTTGTTTGGGGGTTATAGGGCTCTTTTGCTACGTTGTACACATAGGCTCTATGTCCTATAAGGATGCTGATGAGGATACGCCTGCAGATAAAAAAAATCCAATGGTGTCAGGTCTGGAGACCATGCGAGCCAGGAAATAGGGCACGTCCCCAGACAAAGAAATCCAATGATATCAGATCTGGAGATCGTGTGAACCACGGAATAGGGTACGTCCCCAGGCAAAAAAATCCAGTGGTGTCCGGTCTGGTATTTTTTCAAAATTTTGAAAAAAATATTTTATTTCAATAACCCTGACACGTAGGATATAGGACATAAGTGTGAAACGTAGCAAAAGAGCTCCTTAACAGCCAACAAAAAAAAGATTGTGTGTTTTACACATGGACCAATAAATTTTTTTAGGGGATTAGAAGGGTATTTTGCTACTTTTACAGATAGGCTCTATGTTCTAAATATCAGGGTTGTCGAAATATTTTTTTTTCAACATTTAAAAAAAAACCCAAAATTTCACCTCAAAATTATCAAAACTTTGTAATAGCACGAAATAACTATTTTTGTTTTTAGCAATGTGTTTTTGATCCAAATGAATAATTATTTTATGCAATTGGTTTGGCAGCCCTATTCCGTGACTCGCACGGTATCCAGACCTGACACCAATGAATTTCTTTGTCTGGGGACGTGACCTATTCCGTACCTGGTACAGTCTCCAGATCTGATACCACTGGATTTCTTTATCTAAGTGATGTCGTACATGCATACGAAGCAGAGGTGGCAAATTTGAACAAATTTTGTAAATTAATTTAATGAAAACATCTTAAGCATAAAAATTATTTTCTTAACCCTGATCTTGGCAAACTGGCACTTCTTCAAGTTTAATGACTTATTGAATTATTTGTGTAACATGTAGTATATCGTTGGAAAGTGGATAATCTAAAGAACTTCTTAATTCATTTCATTTCTCATTAACATTCTCATTCCAAATATTGAAAAAAATTCTATTTCAATAACCCTGACACATAGAGGTTATGTGTAAGACATAGCAAAAGATCCCCCTAACTCCCAACAAAAATGTTGTCGGTCCATGTGCAAAACACCCTGTATAATTTAATTTAACATTAATATATTAGCTTTTGAGCCTGTTGCCCCTCATTTTTCAGGTGCAAATGAGCACTTGTATTGCATTAAATTCCAAAGCGTATAACTGAACCGCTTTGGGTAATGAGTATAATTTACTTAGATAAAAAAAAAACTAATTACAAACGCCGTATTCTAAATAACACTGCCTTAAAAAATAATTTAACCCGCATAAGACGTATTTCTTTATCTCGGAAGCGAAATATAAGGGAAATTTGTTTTGTAAGTGAAGCAATAAAAACGCTCACGAGTGGTATAAGCGTGCGTAATTTAGTAATTAATTTCATGGTTCCCTCCCCAAAAGCCTCGCCCATCCATCATTGGGTCTCTCCTTACAACTTAAAAACATTTCGTATCGAATTTATTGCCGAAAAGACATCATAATTCGGTGGAGATTCTCACGATACGGAGTGTGGTTGATGTCGTCCGGGCGCCCGACTGGACGATACTCCAATCGTAAACTAAACGCTTATCTCGCCTCGAAGACTGCCTTTTGAATATTATTTACATGCGGAATAAGCATTAAAGCAACAAAAATATATTTGTCGGCCCGTGAAACTTTTTGGGAACAATTAACGGCCCTGTGCACCGCCCGGCTCCGTTATTTATTACATAATTAGAACAGAAATGTTGCGACTCGGGCACATGCATCGAAAAATTAACGTGTCGTATTCGTTTGATGCATTTCGGAAGAAGCCCATCATCAATCACTTTTTCAACGTCTTTTTATAAATTGTAAACACGTCCCGAAAGAGACGGCCTCAATGTGTTAATAGAAAAGTGGCCGGCGATTACATCAGACATGGGGTTTTCAATTGGCGGACAAAGATGTCATGGTTAATCAACAATACTATAAAGATACATTGATTTCTTTTTATAGCAAAGATGATGTATTTATTCTAGAAATCAGTGAAATATTTCATTTTGTTAATATCATAATTAAATTGGTCAATAAATCCTAATATGACGGCCTCAGTAGGTTCGTTCAATATCGGATTGTGGAAAGTTCCGCATATGAGAAATAAGATGATCAGGAAAATCAGGAAATATTAACAATAAGAGAAATATCATAGTTACGAGATAAATGAAGTCAGTGGAAAGAATACGTATTCCCGTTACCAAGGCCATCGGACAACTCTTTGAATTCTACCCTATGCCTCATTATCCCCAACTCCCACATGTGTTAATCTTGTGAATGGCGACTGTGATGATTAGCAGTGGTGTCACTTATAGGTAAAATGGTTCATCTTGGAAGTCTCGCAGCTGAGTTTCTTTTTTTAAATATTTTCAAATCGTCATCTTGAATCTTTTATCACTGTTCCGGTAAATATGTCTTCTGGGATATTCTGGAAAAAGAATTATAAGGCTACACCGTAGCCCGAAATGGACGATTTCAATTAAATATAACCATTTGTTCTCAGCAACAACGGCAATTGTTCTCAATGTAGCTGTTGGACGCCGCCTGCATTAAATAAATAATTCACGCATGCATATCTATTGCGATTTTCCAACTTTTAAGCTGGTACGCGCTACTTATATTTTTTCATGATTCATTCTATTTATAGTCAATTTTAACGATAATTAAATATCATTTTAAAACCGCCTAAGATATTGCTGGTTCGCACCAGATTCCTGGATGTCTCGGGTCCTCACAGGACATGGGTGATTTAGGGCTTTCCCTGATCTCGGAGTGCCCATACGGTGATCGGTTCATGGACGAAGATTATGTTCTGTGAATATGTCAGAGCATTGCGTCCGATCGCGAGACGCTCATTCATAGTGTCAGCGGTCTGAAAGACGGACCGGTTGGACACACAAACTTTCGCGACTCCCCTCTCTTTTAGAGTGGGACATTTTGCGTAAGTTATGGGGAAAAATCATCACCAAAGCCTTCTACGATCTCTCTGACAGCGGTTAGTGCGTATATGTGGCTTGCACAATATAAGGTCGTGAACGAGACTAAATTTATCCTCTCCAATATGTTAACCATATATATTATATGTCTGTCTTACATAATTGATTTCATTAACTAGCTTTAATTTAAAATATATATATCAGTCTGTCTTAGCTAGCTTTAGGCTTAGTTTCTTTTGAATTAAGCTAGTTTTTACCCAGTGCTCAAGGTTTTTTATTTTATGGAGCTTTTTATTCTATGGCGACGCGTGGAGAATCGTTGAGTAGCCTTGGCTGCGGGAAGATGTCCTTCTTGCAAGCCCATAGCTGTAAACACCCTCTCCGTGAATGAAAGATAATAGTTAAGACGAGAGAGTCTTCGTTAGCACCTAACTACTTACGTCCTATTGCTCAGCATCACCGGTATGTTTCAATAGCTTGGAATTACCAGAAAAAGACAGACAATTCTGCTAATTGATTGAACTAACATTAAAATGCCTAGAATAATCTTAATTATAATGTAAATAAATAAACACGCCAATTTATTACATCATCCATCCAGAGTGGAAGCATTTTTGTGTTGAAGTTGAAAAGCGCCCTTTTTTCGTCTCTTTATTAAATTAATGGTGCAAAGGAAGAGTGCAGCGTTCGCCTCGGAGATCCAATTAATCATCACGCTTGTTATCATCGTTTCGTTGACTTGGAGCCTTGCACGAGATGATAACTAATTTGATACTGTTCAAGCACAAAGCCTTCGACAAAAATGAAAATTAAATTCTGGATGCGCGAGGCATACTAAAAGAACGCATGATCTCATTAATTATCTAGGCGATTCGTATACGCCTCAAATGCCATGATGCTCCGTTGAGAGGAGCCTTATTTATCGGTCGATTATCGAAATTGATCGATTTCATTCTCATTTTATACCTATGCTCAAGATCATGATGCTCATTATCAAATATCACCCATACTGCTACTGTGTCTACATATAATCTCCCGAATTTAGGGGGCATTATAGTCTATAATTTTGAAAAAAAAAATATTTTTTTTAATATATTTTCAAAGTGTAAACTTTCAAAAATATACATTTCAAAGGAATGTCTAAAATTTTAATTATTTATGGAGTTATAGCTATTTTAGTAACGCGGTCCTACCAGAATGAAACGCGTTTTTCTCAAAAATTCTTTTTTCAACAGTGTTGACATAATATCTCAAGTTTTAAATAACTGATTGACTTTAAATTTAAAAAAATCTATTTTTAATACATTTATCTATTGTCTCTACCACATTTATGTCAAAATTATGTTTTTAACTAAATGTAAAAAAAATTAAAACTTTAAAAAAATAAAGCCAAAAATTAACTTTTTTTAAACAGTCGCCATTTTATGAAAATTAAATTATTTTTATAATTTTGTGGTAGGAACTATAGCAAAATTTTTATTAATTAAGAATCATTCTTAAATTTTTTATTTCAGATGACTAAAATGGTTGAAATTATGTCAACCAAGATACGCCCTATTTTTAACCCTTATATTTTACTAGCCTATAACATTTTAAATTTTTATTTTAATTTTTTTTTGTATATTCCAAAAATATCATTAAATATATGTTAAAAATATGTATTGGAAAAATATTTTGAGTTTCTTTTTTATCGAACGTGAAAAGACGTCCAAAATTTGTGCCAAATATTAATATTTCGGTCGTATTTTTTGCGCGGGCTTTTGTCTCGTTTCATAAATACCTTTATTAAATTTCGGCATTGCCTTTGTGCTGCATGAATTTAGGCGATCGACGATGCTGGAAAATATAATTTGAAGATATTTTCCTTGAAAGGAAAACCACCGCGCGTCAATCCGTTCGGCCGCGGAAAATCGGCCATCGTCAGCGCAATTTCGGCGGGCGGCGAAAGCCATGAAAAGCGGGTGGCTGTACACAGAATCTGTTAATTTATTTCCCGCCGACATCTCGTTAAAATTTATTGTTTTTAATAATAACACCTCGCGGACGACGATGATGATGTATGGCCGTAATAAAACACTTGCACACCCGCCGAGCGAGGCGATGCCCCGCTTTACAAATTACGCCCCGGAAAACAATAAAACTCACTTAGCATCGGCCTTGCCTGTTGCAATTACGTATGCAAAGAAGTCCCTATTTTGACCCTATTTTAAATTCGGGTAGTTTTTTGACGAAACGTTCCGAAGCGTCATACACGGAGCCGGCGACTCGTTTAAAACTCCAGGCTTTCATAAAACATCACTCGATAAATTCGTAGGATTTTTTCACTTGACACTTTTTTCTTCTTCGTTTGTGGTCTTTTTCCGCAATTCTTCCATCAAACGCACCAATAACGCCTTGTTTGATTTTTTTTCCTTCCTCAATGTAATCGATTAATAAAATATCAAAATACGGGGACCAAAACCCTATCGGTTGCCGTTTTCGTTATTGATTGCATTGGGCAACTTTGGCCAGTTCCTATCCACTCAGTTGACTACCGATTTGATTTTTGATTTTGATTTGATTTGATTCCGATTGAATTATAGCCATAGAACTATGTTTTATTTATTGTCCATATCCCATTAAAAAATATTTTTAATTGCGCTGAAACAGCTCCAAACAGCGCTCTGAACTGTCGGCATGTTGTTGTATTTTATCGACTGTGAGCAAACGCGGTACGCGCATCGAACAAAGCTTTCGCATGGACAAATGTTGTTGCAAAATGCTACATAAACTGCATTTTAATATCTTTATGCTTTCAGCTATCTCAGGCAATTTCAATTTATAATCAACAAAAATGGTTTTGTGGCCTATTTTGTCATCCTACGACCTTATTGTGTGTTAAATAAAACAATCGCCTTGTCATACACGCGATATTAAACGCTTTATAAACAAGTATTCAACTATTTAAAAATGTTTACTTATATTTCAAGCCTCTCTCCCCTGAAGGTTGTATGCCACCTATTCCACATGTTTTGTATTATCCTAAATATAAAATTATGTCCACAATAGAACGTAGGATCTTATTTAACCCTTTGTGGATTTAAGACACATATTTGTGTCCGAATTCCAGTGATTCAGAAAGAGCACGTCTTACACGTTGAGCTCAGAGAGAGACAGAGACGCAGAGAATATCTTGCGTACATCATACAAAAAATGATGATTGAACCCAAATGAATCGATTTCAAGTGTATTGTTTATGTTTACGTAAAGAAATGAACGAATATTGTGTGCTATCGATACTATTTTTTATATACAAGCTTCATACACGCTGCGGCGGTCCTGACAGATAAGTGAAAACTTTGTACGGACGATAAGTGACGGACATACAAATATAGCATCTAAATTTATGAAGATGTAGCGTGGGCGATTTATCATCCCCACGTAGTAGCGACATCTTCCATTTCTCTTCAGGTGCAATGTGTTATTTTAACAGCGCCATCTCTTGTGGCCCTGCGGAGACGTTGCACCTGCTTGCCGATCGATCGCTTCTTGCGCGTGCATCGTTACCGGTTGGGAAATGACGCGCAGGAAGCGGGAGTCGGGAGAGTAGTCGGTTGGCCTTGGCTGCGGGAGGTCGTCCCTCCTGCAGCCAGACCTCTCTGCAGCAGCATCATAGCACGATAGAAGAACGGAGCCGCCCGGGGAGTCCGCCCCCGAGAGCGTCCCCGCCTCAAACGTTACAAAGATTTTAAAAAAAAACTCACTACTCAAAGGGTTAAACACATAAGCTAGAGATTGCGAAAATATACCTGACTGAAAAATGAGCTTCCCAATTAACATTCATTAAAACATCATAATTTGAATTAAAAATATTATACTAGAAATACAAACACGGCGTTGTAAGTAAAGCGCCATGGAGCACTGCTCGCAAGGTGTGTGAGGATACTCTCTCTAGATCACTCGAGTGCGCCTGCAGCATCTGTGTGCATACTTATCATAGGGTTAAAAAGCCCTCAATAAAATTTGCTGCAATTAGTATATAAAGTGTTTTGAGGTGAAATGCAAATTAATACTCTCTAAATACTCCCAATTAAGCAATATTTGCTAGGATTCAGTCCATCGTCTGGCATTAAACCTCCTCTCCACATAGCCTCGTGTGTAAAAACCCAAATAGCAATCTATTTGCGAGCATTTAAAGGGTAATTATAAGGTCGCCATTTGTATTATTTATGGCCGTTATACAATAATGTTTCCCGAAAGGTGCTTCAGCTCGTTCCTCATGCTGATTGATGAACAAGCCCAAAAGTAATGTTTCCCATCAATAAAAAAAACACTTTTCACACATGCACGGATTTGGCCAATGGGCTAGGAAAATTAAGAAAAGTAAAAAAAACCCAATCGGAATCGGCGTTAATTTGAGGCTCACGCCTAGGCATTCGTTTGAGCCGTTCGTGATGAAAGCATTTTATGGGATCGTTTAAGTATTATGCGTCTGTAAAATGTGAAACCATAAGCAACCAAACGATGGCAAATAAAAGTCATTTTGAAGAATCACCTCAGAGCACGCATAGTACCACATTAATGCCCACGCTCGCCGCATTGTGAAGACATAGCTGAAAGTCACGACCACTTCAAAAATGTACCAGATTCCATGCACTCTGATGTTATGCCGATATTTCCCCCCCTAATATATTACATCTGCCTGGATAGAATGCTTCAAATGAAAACGGCCTCATAAACTATTTGCGTAACACTTGAAACTATGTCGCCTGAGAAGCCCGGAATGGGCCACCGGGTGAAGGATGAGGCCTGATTATTGAGGGCGTCCCACGGTGTGCGTTTTCATTGACGAAATTAGCATTTATATTAAGTGATGACTAATCTAAAAATGATAAACAATCTGCATTTCCGAATAATTTCGCCCATTGGATGCTAGGGGTGGATACAAGACATAAAAGAGGCACTATGATCGATCATCCCTATAAATCATCAAAAGTTTTTATAGTCATTTACTTATACAATAACAATAATTTAGTTCGCTAGGGGATGAGAAGGAGGAAGAAGAAGGTCAGGTAGTGATGAAAATCGTTTTTTATGAAGGCCTTTATTTTTTGCGGAGGAAAAGACCCTAGCTGCAAGCTTACTGATGATCGTCGAGTAGGACGCGTCATTCTGCGGCCAAGGCTTTTGGTCGACTCTTTTTCGTTAATACGTATCTTCGCGCAGGAATGCTATTGACAAAACGCTTGAATCTAAAATAGTTTCTATGAAGTATGTCATCCATCTTGCGGCGTCTTTTCTCTGATCCAACCATTAAGCGGACTGTATGAGATGTCCCAAGAAGAATAGTAATCAGATCGATTTTCTCATTTTTCAGAAAAGATCCGAAATCATAAAGGAACCAATTTAAGTTTTAAGATTTTAAGCCACTTTAAGTTTTTAAACCATTTTTTAAGAACCAAGGTATAAGAATCAGGATCGCGCTGCATTAGTGAAGCTTGTATTTCAATAAATGAACCTTAACACTGTCGATAGCATACAATATTCGTTCATTTCTTCGCGTAAACATAAACAATACACTTCTTATGTGGTTTCCTAATATTTATTATAATTCTTAGAAGATCACCAACGACAGCTTAGCATCCATACAAATCCATTTTTTTCTAAGGTCCGCGCACCATGAGTGAAGTTTGTATATCAATAATTGAACCTTAACACTGTTGATATTATTGGGCTCAAAAAAGCGTTTCAAAAGAGACATATATAGGGAATCCAATTCCGAGCCAAAATTTCAATCCCGGGATTGTTTTAGATGATCCCGGGATCAATCCCGGGATCCCAGGATTGAGATTTTCAATAGTTTAAGAAATTACATTGATAAATTTGATCAAAAATTACTAATAAGTCCATTTTTTTAATACAAAAAAATAGTTTGAAGGCGAAAAATTTTTATTTATTTATAAGAAAAGATAAAAAATACAATTCAAAATAAATTAATAAAACACTAAAAATTTCAAATATTATTTTGAAAATATACCCGAAGTAACATTAACATTAAACATTAGTGTTTCGTCATTAAGTCTGGATCTGATTTTGGAAGTCTGAAAATGCAACTTGCTGCTGAAAATGCACGCTCAGCCTCCACACTCGTTGGAGATATCATCAGCAGATATTTAAATACTATTTCTAGTTGATGACCATTTTCATATAACACCATCAATGTGACTGATAAAATTCCTTTCTGCTGAGACACGGACTAAAATTCGCAAAAATCCCGATTTCCCGACAAATTATTTATTCCCGTCGCTGGAGATGAATACTTATATACTATAATACTTTGATGTGATTCGTAATTATATTACAAAGGAATATGAAAATTCTGAACCCCTTATCTATTATATTTCATATCGATATTCTCATCATTAGAGTCGAGGGGTAGTAAATACATCATCGGTAGGGAAAGGTAAAAATAACAATTTGAAAAACATATATGTACTGTATATATGTACATATATATAGATTAGAGAGTTACTGCCCCTAGGTGTCACCTAAGCCCGTCAGTCAGTAGTTACGCCACTGTTTCCAAGCGTCCAGATTTCGGCGAGAATGTCTTGATTTAGTAGCCTTCAACGTGCTGGTGAGGTGTATGATTTCTATTAGATAATAATTTCAATCCCGAATTTTTCGGGATTTTTTTTTACGTTTACTAATCCCGGACTTACTAACACCCGTTTACTAATCCCGGGATTCATGAGTACCAAAAACTGTCCGGGATCCGGGATCCCGGGATTGGATATCCTAGACACACAGAAACACAGCATTGAAAATGAAGCGCATTGGATCACATATTTGTGAATATTTAGATGTGTAGGGGCACCTTTACAACACGACCTTGCCATTGATGAACGTGTGTATGATGAGACGAAAGACACCTGTTTCTGTATCCGATTCTTACACCCAATGTACGGGAATGCTCTTTCAGAATCACTCGTGCCCACGAGTGTATGATGAGACGCAAGACACTCTTTCTCTCTCTGCAACCAATTCACTAATCTCCGCACTCAATGTGCTAAATGTGCGAAATGGGAAGCCACCACATAAAATATATTTTTCTCCCTATGGAGATACATAGATTCGATAACAAATATAGCAGCTTGCGAATAAGAATTTATCATGATTTTCCACAATGCTAATGGCATTTTAACAATGTTTGACTCGAAAAGGGTTATTTTTTGCACCACCTAATACAAGGTCGCACGAATATCTATTTGACTTATTCAAATCACCCATATAGGAGGCATTCGTTTCCGACTTCGAGTGGGCCACGGCGTATTGCCTTATATAAATATCGACGATCATTACTCAATTTACACAGTGACCCAGTAAATGTGCCAAAGTACCATAATAAGATATGTGCGTTATAATAATATAGGCATTTATAATCCCATGATTTATGTGTGTTTGTTTATTTATGGTTTTATTGGGCCATTATAAACGTATAATCCGAATTAACTGCAATTTATGCGCTGTATGAGGAACTGTTGAAATTTCATAGCCCGCGGGCCGCTCGCAATAAACGCGAATTAGACAATACCATGTAGTTTGTTATGATAATATAAACTCGAATTAAAAAATGCCATACATGACAGTGGAATTTGATGGAATATGAGATTCATGCGTTGTCTGTATGTATCTTAGAAATGTATTTTAGAATCAGTAGCCAAATATAGCGAATGTTGAGTATGCCGATGATTTAAGATATGTTTAATCCATTCATAAGAAATTGCACGTATGCTGCGAACGGACTCGATTGATAAAGAAAGAATAGATAAAATAGAGAGTCATCACATAAATTATCAACAGATGACAACAAAATAAACATTAAAATTATAATGTAATTTGTCCTTATCCGGTTGGAAATCATTAGGTATAGGGAATTTTTATTTCAATAACCCTTTCGTTAGTGAACAAATTTAAAATCGATGAAGTCGTTGATGTCATAATCGCTTTACACCGATTACTTTCTGTCAGCTCCTATCAGCGTAAGCCAATCTTCAATTCGAGGCAGAGTCAATTGTAAATAAACACTGTTGATAGCATACAAACTTGAAATCGGAAATCGGAAATTAGTCGATACATTTGATCGTTAGATCTATACATTCGTGCGATGTATGCGGGGAAGCTCTCCGTCTCAGTCTCCCGAACTGCGCTAAGTTCTCACGGTCTTTGTCTGTCTCCGAGCTTCAATGTACAAGAGTGCTCCTTTTGAATAGTGGGGGGCTACGGAGGGTCCTCGTAATTACTCCCGTAGGGATTAAGGATCTTCTTAAAATCATAATAAATAGTATAAAGCCACATAAATCAATTATAAATTTAAAACTCAGCATGATAACAAAAGTGATTCTATTTAAAACGCTATTTTTTCGATTGTATCGATTTCAAACTTCAACACATGCAATATTTTGTTACTGAAACTGAAGACAAACATGTGCATTGTTTATGTTTACCCAAAATTATAAACGAATATTGTGTGCTATCAACAGTGTTAAGGTTCATTTATTGATATACAAGCTTCATTCACGCTGCGCGGTCCTAAGAGAAAAGCGCATTTGTGTGGACGATAAATGGTGGACATCTATGTAAAGTCAATTCAAAATTAACTCGCTGATCAAAGTCTTTTTAAATATTTCATATTAATAGTACATTATTCTCGAACAGTATTGGCTTCGTTTTAAAATATTTTGTCCAAAGATACCAGCCTGAAAGCGTACCAGTAATTGCTTACTCCACTAACTTGAAAACTAGCCTGACTACTTGAAACTTAATGTATATACTTTTTATAAATTGGACTTTGTGTCTTACCCCTTAAAGAGGTAAGACGCAGAGTTGTGTCGGAATTCCTGATTCAGAATTTACACGTTGAGCTTCGAGACAGATAGAAACGGAGAGAGTATCTTGCGTACAACGTACGATTGTATAGATCATTAATCCAAATTTATCAACTAATAATGATATGTGAATGAAAAAATAAATCGATTTTAAGTGTTTTTGTTATGTTTATGTAAAGAAATGACCGAATATTGTGTGCTATCGACTGTGTTTATTTATTTATGTACAAGCTTTATACACCGTGTGGCGATCCTGACAGATAAATGGATTTGTACGGATAATAAGTGGCGGACAAACAAATATAGTATCTAAGATTATGAAGATTTTAAATTAGTTCACTTTTCGGTATTATTTATGATACCTTCACTTTATAAAGTGAAATTGGTTTGTGCGTCATGAAAAGTGAAACTCCAAGTGGCAATTGAGAGAAAAAAGAGAGATACACATGCGTCGCGCCACTTCTACTGTGTTTGTGTCTATACATAACATAAAGCAACTACTAGACCAATTCCACGCCTATTTTATTATATATTACACAAAAATAATATAATATTTTAGCTTAATCGTAAATTGATATTAATACAAAGTGACTTTTGGTCCAAGCTGTATGTTTCTTGGTGATGTAGCCTTCTTCGTCTGAAGAAGCCGATTGGGAGCAATGCTCAAGCAGACCGCCAAGTACCAGTCAGCAAAATCGAGAGTCCTTATAGAGGACCGATAATTAATACCCGCTTAGTATGAATGAGTCGTCTGGCATTGCAGTAGCTGAGGAGGCTTTGGAGCCGGTTGCGGCAGAGTTTCAACATGAAGAAGCTTCAAAGGATGGCCGACGTCAACGAGCTCAACACGAAGTAGTGTTGACAAACAGGTCCTGTGTGTATCCACTCTAGGTTCCAGCGATTGAACCCACGTGTGGGTGTATTATGTAAACATTAGTTCCTTCGCGAAGAGCAAATATGCTTTTGAAGCTGGCACGTCCTGATGACATAGTATTATTCAACATCTCACGGTTGAAACTCCAAAGCAATGTTCTGCTGCCCGGCTAGTCAATGCTGGGCGATTTGCATATTAATTACAGTTTAGCGTCAATTGGAGACGTTCAATGCATCCCCGATTAAGGTTTTGTCGACGTTAAGTGATACACCTTCGATACTTGAAATCCCTACATTTGTTTGCCTTATATTGCCCGAAGGTTTGTCAATACGTGGCTATTCACACAAGGCATGATCGGAAAATCATACAAAATCTTGTAACAAACACCCAGAATTCTTCATATTTGAAATCCTTCAAATACATAAATATATATTTTTATATAGACATCTTACATTCGTTAACCCTTTGATAAGTGAGATAATTCTGCATAATTGAATTAAACATAGATGCTATGTCCACCACTTATCGTCCACACAAATTCACTTTTCTCTCAAGATCGCGCACCATGAATGAAGCTTTTATATCAATAAATGATCCTTAACGCTGTTATTAATTTCTTTGCGTAGACATGGATCGCTTTTCGCAATATTTGAGAATATTAAGACGTGTAGGGGTGCCTTTACAACACGACCTTGCCATTGATGAACGTGTGTATGATGAGACGCAAGACACCTGTTTCTGTATCCGATTCTTACACCCAATGTACGGGAATGCTCTTTCAGAATCACTCGAGCCCAAACGCACATATGCGCGATTACTAATCAACGAGCTAAATATGAAAATATGAATAACGTATGAAAAAAAATTGATGAACATCAATCTATCAAAATAAATTAAGGCAAGGGTGGATTTCATTTTGGACACTCTTTGAAATTAACTATAAAAGTGGTATATTATAGTATGAAATATTGTCCTAGAATTAAATGCTTTTATACTTTTATACGTCCAGAAGTTTTTATGATCTGGAGGCCATGGACAACGTCATTAATATTCCAAAAGTGCATGTTTAGATCGATTTTATGCACTCTTTGACTCTGTATCCTGAAAACTAATGATAATGATTTGCGGCTGAACTTAATTGATTTAATGTTGGACCATTTTGCAAGTAGAACCACAAACTCAAATGAATCCATGCAAATGCAGGAGCAATGTATTGAATTATCGACAAATGAGAAGCTGAAACCAAAAATCTGGTTACAAAAGTAGATACCAATTTTATACCCTGAATATTGGGTCATTGTAGAGATCTGTTAATTATTTTAAGCCTCATTACGAAAAAAAGACAACTAGTGCTCGTGGAGTAATTCGAATGTTAAACAGAGCCAAATAAAAATAATCTCCTTGAAAATCAGCGTGATTTTAACACGATTTAGAAACATCATCTTTAAAATCAATCAAGAACAGACAGACATACTTGTAATTGTTCAGCAACCAACACCATCTTCGAATAAATGTGACATTGATACTATAATGTTCACTACTTTCGTCCACATAAATAGAATTTCTCTCAATACCGCGCAGCGTAGATAAAACTTGTATATCTATAAATGAACCTTGACACTATTGATTTTGTTGAGCCCCATAATGAATCACTTTTGATACCAGTCTGCTTTTTAAGTATGTGATTGATTTATGTGGCTTTCCACTATTTATTATGATTCTAAGAAGATCACTAACGATCTAAGAAGACCCCATACCGGATGGTTTTCAATCGGATACAGACAAATTCAAGATTCGCAATATTTGAGAATATTTAGATGTGTAGGGGTATCTTTACAGTACAACCATACCATCAATGTGCGAGCGTATGATGAGACGCAAGAAATCCATTTATGTCTCCGATTCACAATGTCCGATCACATGAGTCCGATCGCACATATGCGCGCTTACTCATCAACGGGTTCAATATAATCCAATTTCAAAGCATTGTTCGGAATTAAATATAATTTAAAAAGCCTTGTTTAAATTTCGTTTTAAAAATAAATGAACGAATGAGAGAAACGCAGTGCAATTTGACTATTTGAGGGGTAGTTGTAAATCAGTCCAACCACACTGCTGTCATACTTCTCACTGGTCCACTCATTAGCGATTCTTTCTCAAAGCCAGCGCGGTTTCAGAGGGTCTGGCTGAGTTCAAAAGGGACCTTAGATGTGTGTTTGTGCGTATGAAGCAATAGCGCAGATTGCGGTGCTTGACCCAGTTTCTGCTCACAGGCCCTTTATTCGGCCCACAATCCGAGTTTAGGTCTTTTATTCAAATCCCAGCAAGGCACCGCCGTGGCGGCCTTCATCCACATTAGGCTTCCTAAAGTCACTCTATTGATCATACGCTATCAAAATATAGGGACAGGATTATTTATCGCTTTATTGAATGTTACACTTTGACACGGTTACACGATTGAGAGGGCAACATAATTAAATTTGGTAACACGACCATATATGGCTGTACAAATTAATTGAGATGCAAATATAAAGCATTCTGTTTAGACGCTATATTGCAGCTGTTAAGGTAAATAATATTAACACATCAACTGCGGAGGAACTTCGCACGCGTATACCCCTTGACGCGGGTATATTTTTCAATATCGCCCATTAAAAACCTATATTTACATAAATTTCTACAACTTAATTCAAAATAATCAACATTTTTAAATATATTTTTTTAGATAGTAAATAGTAATAAAATTATATATAAATTCATATTTGTTGAAATAAAGTGTTAAGTTGATTTATAATCACCACCAGAAAACCATAACTTTTGCTTTTATTAGCAACTTGTTCGCTAATAGATGAGTTTTTTCTTTGCTTGCAACCTTCTTGGAAGGGATTTAAATAAAGGATACACGTTTTTATGGAGCATTTCAATGATCTGCATCCCTTTTTGCTTCATAATTTATGGCTTATAAATGTTTATTTGGAATAAGGTTGGGGGTTGCTTCCATGAAAATACTCGCGTAATAACCTTTTACTCCCCTTTGAATTCATAAAAATATGCTTCCCGCATGTAATGTGTTAATCCTAATGCATCGCTCATTTTCACTTCGAAGACCGACTGATCCTCTCTCTTTCCTGTGAGCCGAGCTCAATCGCCTTTTTACGCGTACATCTTTCCTCACCCCGCCCCCATTTCACTTCACCCGACTAATAGGCGTCAACATGGTGCATCCGTTAAACATCCTGCAAAACAAATTCCCCACACAAATAATGATTGTGCTAATATAAAAACTTTTTTGGATACACGCCCAATAACTCAACAAAGTTTCATCGTAATCAAATGAATGATTACAAGCTGTGGGCGCACTTTATGTTGCGAGCAGTGCTTCATAGCGCTCTATTTGTAATGTCACGGTTGTATTGCATGAACGTGTGCGCTACAAAAATTAACTCACTAATCAAAGGGTTTAATATTGATATTAAAAAATATTTGATTAAGATGAGTTTAAGAAGAAAAAAAATTGAAATGCCTAGTTTATACTGAATATAATAGTTTTTATGAAATTCATCACAGGCGATTTAGCAACAACATTAATCGTAGTTTATATAAAAGTAGATTTTTTGATGATTATAACTGCAATTCTTCTCAATATTTTAATTATAAACGTCTTTGATAGCTCATCATCGAACTTGTTAACTTTTTGCTTAGCGTGCTAAAAAAACACCATCGCGCTACGATGATATGTATTTAGTACACCATATGAAATTATGAACTCGGTATCTATTATATTTCATACATTACGATGAATTAAAGAATAATAATACGAATATCTTTTGAACGAATATATTAGGGTGTCCCTTAAGTTTGTTTCGTTTTTATATTAATTAAAAAATAAATAAACAATAATTTGTATTACATAAAAATGTATTGAATAATACATGATCCATTCTATTCAATTACCTTTTTTCAACTCTCCGGAAGCCTCATAATGTCTTCTTGTCAAAATGTCCTAGATTTTTTGGCAAAATATTGATCAAGGTACATTTTTATATCTCTTATTGAATTAATTTTTTTACCACATAAAGAATTTTTTAATTAAATAAATACATAATAATCTGAAGGGGCAATGTCCGGAGAGTATGGAGGATGGGGTAAAATATCCCAGTCAAATGATAATAATTTATTTCTTTAGATTGTCTAGTTGGTAACAATATTTTTTTGAATTGATCGTTTCACCTTGCTGAAGTAGCTCATAATAAACTACCCCCTTCCAGTCCCACCAAATGCATAGCAAAGCTTTTTTTGGATGTAGGCCAGGTTTAGCTACAGTTAGAGCTTCTGTACCCTTAGTCCAAGATCGTTTATGTTGGATATTCTCATAGAGTACCCAACTTTCATCTCCATTGACAAGTCTCTTCAAAAAAGATTGGCTATTATGTCGTTGGAGAAGAAGATCGCATGTTGAAATACGCTGAAGTTTATTTGAGTCAGTCAGTTCATGAGGAAGCCACACATCTGAACGATTGATGTAGCCCAATTTTGTCAGATGATTATGGACGGATGTTCGTGGAATTTATAACTTGTTAGCTATTTCGCGAACAGTATATTGCGATTTTTCTTCAACCATGGCTATGATTAGATCTGTGTTCATTTGCGAAAGAAACTTATGGGACAACTTAATACAAACCAAATGCTACTTTTTCTCTGAACTTGATGTTCTCTATAAATATCTTTTCGTCAGTCAAAACCAAATATCTTATGTTGGAACACGCGTAATAGAACTTACCTGCCGAGGTCAAAAGTCCACTTTGTGGGTATTATTTCAAGCAGAAATAAAACAGGCAATCAAATTACTTCACGCATTCCAATAAATATAATCCGAATGTCTTTGGCGTGGAATTTTAGCGCCATTAAGCTCAGAACCACCAATGCCGAACGAGAGCCTAGAGATTAAATCTCTGTTAAATTCTAACCGCAAAATTAACAGCGGCGAAATACTACGAAAACGCTGCGTCTGTCTGTGACCTTTGCTGACCCAAATGGACCGAGTGTAACAGCTCGAAAACGTATTTAACTACAATAACAATAATGTACTTACGTATAAAAGAAATAATAAAAAAAGAACTAGCGGGACTCGTAAATCCAACTCTTGCAAAGGGCTCACTATTAAATTTATCTCGTGATACGGGTGCCGACGAACCATCGCGGACAGACGGCTTATTTACCGCTTCGAGCAAGTCTGTCCATGATACGAGCAATTCATACTGGTTTTATATTGTAACGGATGAGTAATCACGCATATGTGCGTTCAGTTTCGAGTGACATTGAGTGCGAATATTAGTGAATCGGAGACAGAGACGAATATCTTGCATCTCATCATACACTCGTACATCGATGGAAAATATATAATATAATATATATAATGGATGGTGCTATAAAGGTACCCCTACACGTATGAATATTCTCAAATATTGCAAAAACTTTTTAGCTTGTGTAATATATAATAAAATAAGGAAGCGTTTACTTGTTGCTTTATAGTAGCTGTATGGATACAATGATGTATACAATGCTATAAACTATAAACTATTTTCTTTCTATTTAAGTTTCATTTATCGTGACGTTCAAGCCAATTTGTTCCACCGCATCCATAAAAGTTTCGCATTGTAAAAAAACAGCAGATTAAATAAAAATCAAATTTCACTTCTGTTTGCTTGAATTGTTGAACGTCTTGTACAGCATGCTTTGATTGTTGGACGTGGACAAAGAGCAGCTCGTTTGTAGCGGACAGTAATTATCAAAAAGGCCCAAAATCACGTACAACCATGTAATTGTTTTATTTTTGTTATAAAAGGTGTTTCTGCATTCGTTACGCTGTAAAGTAAATCAAGGTACAGTTTTTAAACATTAAGTCCATGTTGATGGTACTGAAGGCTTTTGTGCCTAATATACAAACGCACGATTATAAAAAGGTCCAGCATTTATATCCTGCTGCTGCCTATAGGGTTTTTAGTAATAATTTATTTTATCTATTTTTTCTCTCTCCACGGCTATAACATTATATAAATTTATATATATGAAGTAGAATGAAATATTTTTTTGTCAGCTAAAAAAGCATTTTTTGTTAATTAGTAAGATGGTAGGTAAATAGAGAGTTGCTCCCAACTTATGAGACTCTTCACCCCTAAGATCCTTCTTGAGCTCTCAAATATCTTCATTGTTCTGTAAAACAAACTTTGCACCGTTCTGTTGTCGGCGTTCCGGATTTAAACTATGCACTTAATACAGAGGTTATCAAACTTTTAACCGTATTAAATAAGCATAATATTTGATGCAGAATAGCTTTATCAAAATTTATTTTTTTTGGTTCGTCTAAAGTTAATTTTTTAGTTAAGAGCGAATGAAATGGTTGATCCTTTCAAATAAAAATGCAAGCACAAAAAAAAACAATGTAGCCATCCAAGCCTTTTTCTTTATAAAGGATAGATTTTGCATAGGAGTAGTGAAACTCGGATAATGATTCCACTCCAGTACAGTACACGAGACGTCATGTAAGATCCAGTCAAGGTCATAAACGAAATTGTTCAAGTACCAAACGCCTGATCTCAAAACAAAATTCACAATATGCCACACATGTGCCGAGCCATGATAGACAATTGCAAGAGCAAGGCAAGGCAAGAAAGCCAAGATAGCTGATCAGAATGATAGAACAATATCAAAACGAACGTGAAGCATCGAGAACAATCGTAAGAATATTCGGGGAAGGGAATCTTGCAAAAGACGCCCTAGATTCTTACTGACTAAACCCCTCTCTTAGTCCAAAGGTCATAGTTCTTCTTGCTCAGGCTCTGTATCATACATGGCCAATTGAATTACCACCTAACTCAGGTCCTTACCGGGCACGGATGTTTCGGGAGCTACCTGAAGAGAATAAGAAAGGAAGCAGGCCCGGAGTGCCATCACTACGAGGACAATAATGATGACACCAAGCATACGATATTCGTCTGCCCGGCATGGCATAATGAAAGGGACAACCTTCGTAATGAATTAGGGTTCCACTGCAACCATCTTTCGTTGGATAATATGATTCCCACAATGCTCAAGAATGAGAAGGCATGGAATGCTTGGAATAGATACATAAAGTGCGTTATGCAGCAAGAAGAAGACACTGAGCGTATAAGAAGAAGAAATAGGCAGACGGAAATAACTGCAATTGCGAATAATCACGGCCTGACCGAATGACAAGGAGTCCGAGAGGGACACATTGATGAAGAAGAAGACAAAGGAGGATCCCAGAAAGGGACACAGCGCTGCCACTCTTGAGCAATACTTAATCAGTAGCCGGGTGGCAGCAGGAGACCACGGGAGGGGTTTAGTGGGTAGGCGCGATCGGCAATGTTCCCTTATGGAACTCACCGGTCGTGAATCCCACACTACCCAGGTAATGGCAACATTAACTGGGTGTCTTTAGAAGATTCCTAGTCCACAGGGGAAAAAAAGGCTCTGTATCATGTTCTCGACTTTGACCATAGAATGCTTGTTTCAGCGCATCTTTATGGGGGCATCCAAGCTTCACAATTGTTGAATTTGTGTTCCACAATGGTCTTTTTTCGCTTAACAGTAGTGGCACGACGCAGTTGCTTCTTTGCCTATCCGTTTAAACAAGCTTCGAAACAAGCATGTCTCTCCGTGTTTCCATTGGGTCCATCTTCCTTTGCTAAACTATTCCCATTTCTGTTTCCAGGTTTCTTTTAATTTCCACTCGTGCGATGTGCAGTTCTTGAAATCATCAAAGTTCAAGGCCCTCATCTTTACCAGGAGGTCCACTGAGGATATTGGGCAAGAGTTGTCCAATTTCGCTGGCGACCTTCTGCGTAGCTTATTCTATGTGCTTGTTATGGGCTAGCTTCTAGTCCATGGCGTTCCCAAGGTATCGCATAAATTTGGAATACTTCTTGTGTTTTTCTTGTAACTGCGCTTCCTTTCCATGGCGATGATGTTAATAGAAGGAACACCCATCTTAAGTCTTCTCGTCTTTCCTGTCCCGTTGTGATAGATATGCCTATTTTTATAATAGTCGCTGACGAGGCTAAGTTTAGAGATCCGATCAATCGTCCAAGTTGCTGAAAAATCATAGCGTGGGCGATTCACTATCACCGTGCAATAGCGCTGTTGGTTTGAGTGGATTTAATTCACCAGATTTGCTTCATGCGTGTGCACCGTTGCTGATTGGGTGGTGACGCGCAGGAGGTGGGAGTCGAGAAGAGTCGTCAGTTAGCCTTGGCTGCGGAAGGACGTCCTTCTCGCAGCCAGATTTTTCTCTCGTGCTGAATAAAAGGTTACCTAGAGAAGAGAGTGTTTTTCTCCGACGCCCGTCCATCCCCATCCATCCGTCCGGTTACACATGATCCGAAAGAATAACAGTTTTTTTTTGTTGTCCCTGTCTGCTTCCTATATGGACCTCTTCTACGAACCGATAATGAGCGAACCCAGGGAGGTTGTCCGTTACAAAGCTTAACGGAGTTTTAGTCCTGTATCAAATGTATGTATATTTATTTAAGAGTTTTACCATGCATTATAATTTATATGCAGAAAAGGCTTATCAAAAGGCATGTATTTAATAGATGCTGTCGACTGAAAGACCAAGTGTTAATTGTGATATTTATTGGTGTCCATTGTTAATTAATTCATTTTGTGCTTCTTCACATCATTGTATTCGTCGGGCTGCGTTACCACAATATGCAATCCAGAGCAACTATATTTCAAGCAGTCGAGACTGTTTTATTAGTGGCTAATTTGTAACTAGCATACCTCACAAATAAAATATGAATCTTAGCTTCTTTGCGAGAATTTCATTCCCCCTGTACACAAGCAATGCGAAGGAGAGAGAAAGAAAAGAAAAGAGATTAAGGCACGTAAAAAATGTTCATGAATAATTCAATAAAGTGTGTAGATAATAAAATGGACTTACTTAAAATCAATGCAGCGTTTGAAATTTTTCGCTCGAGAAGTTTGTGGCGGAAGAAGTCATTATTACAATTGTAACCTTTCATCAAATACACGCGGCTTTATGTAAATCCCGTTTTATAATGCGAGTCGTAAAACTGAGTGGAACTATGCGCTTCGAAACGTGTGCCTTTTTACCCTTTTCTTCGATCGCCGCAAATGATTCACCCCATGAACCAAAGACTCAAACGTTTAAGTCTTAATCTAGATCAGTATCATCGGGCGCTGGCTGTGTGGCGTTGCGTGTCTTCGCATGTATGAAAATTCGATTCGGTTTCCGTGTCATACATAATACCCGCTTTCCACACCGGTCCTATAATTTTTATTTCATTTTCCCAAACGAAACATCTGATAAAGCCGGTATTAAAAAATTAATACTTGACAACGCTAGAAAAGGTCACGACGCTAATGATGAAAATTAATTCAAAACGCTGGAAAATAACAAAGTTAAGCGTAAAAAATTGTATATATATATATATATACGTTTAGGGCGATAAGAAACAAATTATTAGGTATTTTCCATTTTCCTATGCTGGCCGTATGCAAAATATACAAAAGCCGCTTTAAAGAATTATTTCGATACGATGCTGTCAAAAAATCGGGTGCGTAATTCAGGGGTCTTCAACCTTTGACCACATTTTTTGCGCCCAGACGTTCATGTGGTCGATGTTAATTAGCAAAGAACTCGTATGCAACTGGAACTCTATGACATTTTCGACCGAGAAGGCGCCCCGGGGAGTAATGAGAAATTCTCAAGAAAATTAACTTAAGTTCGGTTTAAAGTATTTTTCTTTCGATTTCTTAAGGCGAAAGACTTAATTAAGTCTATACATTCGACGCTTAAAATTGACGCATTAAAATATATACGGCTAGACAAAGTAAATTCGGTTGGAAAGTTACTTTAATATATTTGTTTAGCTTTATTCTGCCGTCTTAAGCATATTTTGTAGGTAGTTGATGCGGGCGATGGCAGATGTATGTAAAGCTTACGTTCTATGCATACATTTCCGTTCATTGGGTAACTTATTATTGCATTTTTATAAAATCGATGCATTAAATTAAAACGTTAACGATAATTATTGTTAAATAAGTGTCGCCTATTTTCGATACAAGGTGGCTAGGACTTCGATAGACGTGGAACGTTATTTCAGTCTTATATGTCAAATGTCGACAACAACATCATAGCAGTAGACTGTCGTTTTGTTTACTAACAATATCAAAACAACAAAATGAAAAAGAATCAGTTTTGTCAGAATAAGTACAAAAATAATATCGCTGCCTCCCATACTATATGGAGAGAAATTCTACGAACTTATTGAGTATCTTAAATATTGAAAGAAATAGGCATCTCAGCAGAAGTAGTCAGAGGACTATTCATGTGAAACTGGACATATCTAAGGTTAGTGCAAGATTGAAAAGAGACATTTTGAAATCGATTCATTATATCATCCACACATCATTATTAGTCGATAATTTTGGGTTAACGATCAATATAATCGTACGATGTACGCAAGATATTATCTCCGTCTCTGTCCCCCATTATAAACCTCCGACCTGCAAGATAATCTCTCCGTCTCTGTTTCTCTCCAAACTCAACGTGCAAGACACTCTCCGTCTCTGTCTGTCTCCGAGCTTAACGTATTAGAATGCCTTTTCTGAGTCACTGGAATTCGCTCGCAAATAGGCGACTGTACTACCATACAGTATATAGTAGTTCGTAATGTTCTTCTTCTGTCGATTTATGAATAACACGCAGGCTTCATTTTTCACTTCGATGCGATGCAGTAAATATTACACGAAAAGAAGGTTATATTAAACATTAGGTTGTCCCATAAGTTTCTTTCGCAAATGAACACAGATCTAATCATAGCCATGGTTGAAGAAAACCCACGATATACTGTTTGCGAAATAGCTAACAGCTTATAAATTCCACGAACATTCGTCCATAATCATCTGACAAAATTGGGCTACATCAATCGTTCAGATGTGTGGCTTCCTCATGAACTGAATGACTCAAATAAACTTCAGCGTATTTCAACATGCGATCTTCTTCTCCAACGACATAATAGCCAACCTTTTTTGAAGAGACTTGTCATTGGAGATGAAAGTTGTATACTCTATGAGAATATCCAACGTAAACGGTCTTGGATCAAGGGCACAGAAGCTTTAACTGTAGCTAAATCGGGCCTACATCCAAAAAAAGTTTTGCTATGCATTTGGTGGGACTGTAAGAAGGTAATTTATTGTAAGCTACTTCAACAAGGTGAAACGATCAATTCAACAAAATATTGTTTCCATCTAGACAATCTCCTCATCTTCTCATTTTCATCACGATAACGCCAGGCCTCATATGTCTTTGCTCGTCAGAAATAAATTATTATCATTTGACTGGCATGTTTTACCTCATCCTCCATACTCTCCAGATATTGCCCCTTCAGATTATTGTGTATTTATTTCATTGAAAAATTCTTTACGTGGTTAAAATTTTAATTCAAAAAAAGATATAAAAATGTACCTTGATCAATATTTTGCCAACAAACCTGAGAAATTTTGGCAAGGAGGCATTATGAGGCTTTCGGAGAAATGGAGAAAGGTAATAGAACAGAATGGATCATATATTATTCAATAAATTTTGATGTAATACAAATTATTGTTTATTTTTTCTTAATATGAAAACGAAAGAAACTTATGGGACACCCTAATAATTAAAAAAAAACACTCACGCATTAAACATCTATCTTTTACCATAATTTGACATCTACCATTCAAGATCATACCCTTGTGCAAATTACTTCACTTTTGGTGCCTCTCATATTCCTATAAGAGATAACGTATATCGCCATTCCCGTCCGTCCTGGATCTCCTCTTTCCAATTGCTCAGGAGGTCCAGACGTGTGGCATCTTTTTTTGAGCCGATTAGCCGGCAAAACGGTTTGGAGGGATCGATATGCCGGCTTCAGCGTCACATGACCAAATGTAATTGTCGCTTCGACGTACATGTCCATGACCTCTCGATTGAACCCCGGGGCTTCGAAATCTGAAATCTCAGCAATGGAACATTCTCATCATTTGGTGCAAATTGATTTAATAACATGTCGGTTTGAGTCAACTCTCGCTCAAAAAAAAATTGGGTCGAAATTGGGTTTTGTGATGAAATGTTAAGCGATGCATTTTCATTGTTTTACAGTGGATCTAAATAATAGTTTTGCCCGGCATTTCGAGCTCGGGATAACCGTCCTCCGGTACACAGGCCGCAGCAAGAGCTCCTGGCACCTTCATCAAAATTTATCGGACCACGGGTGGGAGTTTCAGAGTCCCTAGCAGGAAAACAATACGGCGAAAGGAGGCATTGTTATCGCGATAATTTGTTAGCATGTTTGTTGAGTCTCGCGTTTGGGAAGGCGAGCTCCGTCTCCGGCAGGTGGCAGCACGCAACCCGTGCCGTTTGGATACAAACCCGCACGTCATCACCTCTAAGGTCAAATATAATTGTGCTGGGGGTGAGCTTCCTGTAAATTATGTGGGATTGAACCACCCGCAAATTCCTATTTCGACCTCCTAATTATCAAATTAGGCCAGCGGAGTCGCTGCTGCTCTTCGGCCGCGCGTCAATTAAGCTAGGTCGGATTCGTGAGCCACAAGTAAACCACTCCTCTGACGGTCCATATTTATATATTTTTAACGCGAAACAACAAATCTAAAATGAGTCAATAGGCATATGTGAGCACGGAGAAGAATTTATATAAAAATGTAGCCATCAGTGGCGTGTGGTCCATGGATGCTGTGCATCCCCTAAAATTCGCATCAAAAATGCTTTCATACCATATCAAATTTAACTATATTCTTAATTAATCTGTGTTTTCTGCAATTTTTGACAATACACGTCTGAAATAATCGATTCAGAATTTATAGACATACTCTCTATAGATCGCTCGAGTACGCACTCAACATATGAGTGCATACTCATCAAATGGATAAGTGTTAAATTATTAGGTAATAATTTCCACTTTTATTACAATAGAGTTGTTTGTTTACAAATACATTTAAATATAATATTTGACAGTGTGGGCTCTCATCAACGCGTCCATGGAAGTCGGGCGTCAGCTTGGTAACAAAATATGTATTTAAATTCATAAAACAATATTTTTATTGAGAATAAAATACGAAATACCTTGAACTTTTTCCCTTTCGAAAGTTTATTATTCCGTCAAATTTTAATATTTCGCTATTATCTTACATAATTAGAACAAATTTTGCATTACACGTGGCAGGTTCTATATCAGCTGAAGCTTTATCGTCTAATTTTCATACGGTGTAGTGAGAAACCCTTTTTAAGCTTCCCAGCTACCCTTTTTTCGGCAACAAAATCATGGTTAATGCTCTCATTATGATTATTTTGCTCGTATTAAGCAGAATAGATAAATATTCATATTTTCAGAATTCATAAATATTGTATGGATATAATTTTTGAAAAAACATTTCTTCACATAAAATAATATTGTAATTATTTTGGCATACTTAAGTATTTCAAAAATAACACCAATATTAGATAGAGCTTGTTGAGATTATCATCATATTATATTCATAAAATATTTCGCTTATTTTTTGTCAATAGTATCCAATTAAATCAAATGTGCATAATTCAATATTTATATTTTTGGAAATAATAAGGCTTTTGTAATGGGATATCATGAAAAAATTAAACATAAAGCCTGTGTCGTTATTATCTACAGTTGAAGCTGTACAAAATATATTAATAAGGATAAAATTTGCGAACAACTTACAATAACGTAAATTATGATGTAATCGACGACGTTGATAGCAGTCCTCGACCGGTGCTTAAACTATGATGTATCGTATCTTAGCAGTCTAAAGGTTAAATAACCGTCTTATATATTTTATCTTACATTTTTTTAAATATCAGATGAATTTAAGCTTATCTATGCACAAATTATATTAATATATTTAAAAGTATGTCTATCCGAAATTTTACCAAATATTAATCAAACTTTACACAAACACTTATATAGGATTAGTTTTCAAAAGCACAGAATATCTTTTTCTTTTATGATTATTCCATATCGTCCCTAGAATACTGATTTTGAACTGATTCGTATATTCACCACTTATCATCCATACAAATCCACTTTTCTCTCAGGACCGCGCATCGTGAGTGAAGCTTGTATATCAATCGAATATTTAAATGTGTAGGGGAACCTTTACAATGCAACCTTGTCATCGATGTACGAGTATATGATGAGACATAAGACAGTCTCTCCATCTCTGTTTCTGATTCACTAATCTCTGCACTTAAATCACTCGAGTATCACTCGAATCTAATCGCACATATGGGTGATTACTCATCAATGGGTTAAGAATATTAACATGTTTTTTTTAAATACAACATGACTTAAATGTGTTTAAATCTTCCCTATCATATTATATGTGAGCATAAGATCGGAATAAGCTTGATAAATCGGAAAACACACGTTTGATGATAATATTTTTTTAATGGGAGCTATAAAAATTAATAGATTTCTTTCCAATCACCCAAACATTGGAGGTCTCGCCCCCATCTGCATGTGCTGATTTTCACAATCAAATAGCTAATATGTAACGGCCTTACAAATATGCAATTTTCGCTTCAGGGTTTACCCTCGCTAATATCAAGAATTATCCAAGTAACGTGAAAATGGAATAAGAAACGTTTTGTCAGCTTTTTACGGCCTAATTACGTTCACTGCTTTCAAGGGGGCCTGTTAATAGTCCAATAAGGGTTTAATCAGATTTCGGTGAAGGTGAGGTACGTTATTTGGTCTGTGGAAATATTTGCCCATTAGGCAAGTTTTAAGTGTTTATCCAATCGATGTCGAACGGGTCTAATTCCACTGCTTCGGTTATAATAAGCAGAAAGCATGCCGATTCTAAACCGCCGAAATTACCCCTTTATATTAATTATCGAACGACGCGATCATCCCCGGCTGCTAATCCATGAAGATGGGGGTGTGTTTTTTTTTTTAAATAATTTTATCGCTCGATTCTCGGACGCATCTCGCGCTTAAGGGGATGATAACAAACAGGCGCTGGGGGTTCCCCATTAAGACGAATTAGGCGAATTCGATTCGACTGCTGATAAACGAGCACTCTCAATTTGAGTGACAAGACTGTCGAAGAGGCAGAGAGCACATTATGTCAAATGGCAACATTAAAGTGAATGAACAACGGGGTAATTGTGGTTGCGTGCCAAAGGCGGACCTTTATTATTTCGAACAAGAGTCAAAATTTCAAAATCCCAACCATTGTTAAAACCGCTAGCGGGAAAAGTGGCGCTATTTTCGTTTCAGAAATAATTATTACAAAATATGGCCAATTACGATATTCTGTATAATGGGACCGTGTCGTAAATTCGTGCAATATATTCTAAACGCGCTGTAGTTTTATGAGCGCTGTTCAAAATGTACCGGGACTCCGTTCGTGTCGAATAACTTTGGATGACGGCCTAATCAAATTTGACGGATTGACCTCGACACATGAAATACTGCCTTCGAACTTTTGCCAAATGCATTTTAATTATCGACCGTATCATTATTGTAGTCTGACCCCTGTTTTTCATGATGATTTTATTTAGAACATATGCTGGATCTAATATCGACCCGTTGATTAGTAATCGCGCATATATGCGTTCTGACTCCGGTGATACAGAAAGAGCATTCTCGCACGTTGAGTGCGGAGGTTGTGAATCACATGTGCGGAGACAGAGACGTAGAGAGTGTCTTGCGTCTCATCATACACTCGTACATCGATGGTCGTGCTGTAAAGGTACCCCTACACATATAAATGTTCGCAAATAATACGAAAAGCGATCAATACTGCTTCATTTTCAATGGCGAATCAATCACTTGTATTTCTATAAAGGAATACAATATCAATTATCAACAGATGATGACCAAATAAACAAACCATTAGGTATGGGAACTTCTTAGATCGTTGATAATCGTCATATTATCATAATAAATAATAGAAAGCCACATTAATCAATTACATATATATTTAACCCCTAAAGGAGTACTATCCCAGGGCCTGGGATCCCCCCCCCCCACTATTCAGAAAGAGCACTCTTGTACATTGAGCTCGGAGACAGACAGAGACAGAGAGAGAACGTAGCGCAGTTCGGAAGACAAAGACGGAGTTTAGTAAAAAAATGACGTTGTCTTGTATGCTATCAATAGGGCTTATTTACAATTGACTCTGTCTCGAATTGAAGATTGTCTTACGCTGATAAGGAGCTGACAGAAGGTAATCGGTGTAAAGCAGTGTTTCCTAACCTTTTTAGTCTCGTTACCCCTATAACCTATCAGGGAAACTGATTTTACCCCCCCTTTAAAATTTTGTTGAAGAAATACATACAAATAGCCTTTATTTATCATGAAATTGCACAAACCTATAGGAATTTACTTTTCACATTACTTAGTTAGGTTTTGTTTCACCCAACGCACATTCTTAGAGCTATCAGCTATAATAGGATATTCAGCACCTACTTATTCACCAAAATGTACAGAAGTCATAGTTTTGAAATTCCACTTCGTTGAAAATGCTATTCTGGAGTAGTCTGAGAAATTCTACTTTGGCTGACACATCTTCGTCTTTAAAAATTTCATCAACTCCTTGTGAATATTCTCGAAATGTTCTTTAAGTTTGCTTGGTTTCATGCTCTCTGTACCAAGAACTTTATTACATATAACACACTGAGGCTTTTCCATATTCCTGTCAACAATATTCGTGAAACCCCATTGTATAAATGCTTCTTTATACAAGCGCTTTTTTCCAGAAGCAGAAGCCATTTCACTTAAAATACTGTCACAAATGCGAAACGTGCGAATTAGTACTCTCGTCTCTTTATCCCTCTCCTTGCAAGAAGGATTACTAGAAAGGCATTAGAACACAGTGAGAGACTTCTTGGAAGAGAGTGCAAGCCATATGACGTTCATGTCATTTTATTATTTCCCCCAGGTTAGGAACCACTGGTGTAAAGCGATTATGGCATCAACGAATTCATCGATTTTAAATTTGCTTACTCCTCAAAAGGTTAAAACTCAGCATAGTAACAAAAGTGATTATTTTTGAAACATTGTATCGATCAGGCATTCAACAAATTCATTATTTTGTTACTAAAACTGAAGACACGCATGTTTAATGTTAATGTTTACGCGAAGAAATGAACGAATATTGTGTGCTATCGATAGTGTTAGGGTTCATTTATTGATATACAAGCTTCATTCACGCTGTGCAATACTGAGAGAAAAGTGGATTTGTTTGAATAATAAGTGGTGGACATACGAATATAATATCTATGTTTAACTCTTCTTCATAATAAATTAAGGGAGGCAGGAATCCAAATATTGCACCCATTAAACGTCGTTTACTTTCTATACAAGGTGGCTACTGTTTCGGTAGAAGAGAAAAAAATCATTGAATATCTAACCATTAAAAAAAATTCACTAAACAGGTGTTGGTGTAAGTGTTTTAGGTCTTAAATTGATATTATAAAAGTGTAGGTTCAAATCTTGAAAATATTTATTAAAATTGAATGATATATAAGGGATAAGTATAAATTATATTTATTTTATTTTGTTGGTTTTATTATAAATATAAACAAACATTGATTTTTATATATAAGATCTACTGTAAGTTAATTGTACTATATCTATATTATTTGAGAAAGTGCAAACAATAAGTTGGCAAAGTTTTATCGCAATCAAATGAACGGTATGGCAGCGCATTAAATACGGACAAACAAACATTGATTTTTATATACATATTAGACCAGTGTTTCTCAACCGGTACACCGCGAGCTTATTACAAGTGCACCGCGAAAAAATTGGTAAAAACGAAAAATTCTGCAAAACAGTGAAAACCGAAAAAATCGTTGGCGAAATTATGAAAGTCAACGAAAGAGTTAATGTAATTTTGAATTAGCCAAATCAATTGCGCGTATGTTAACCGTTTAACGTAGACTTTGAGTATTCTACGCCTCGCAGCCACAGTCTGTTCAAAGTGAAGTAAATAAACATGCTGGCCGTCAGAAAATCTATGAACGGAGGTAACTGGGACTGATCGACAGAAGCAAGACGAAGATAACTGGGCCCCGGTATTCAGCTGAAAGTTCTCGCCTACGTTACAATGGATAAATTTATTACCAAACGAAATCGTGAATCAGACCAAAATATTAATGACACAGGGAGTACAAGTGAAAATAGTAGTGACGATATTACTAGACATCATACGTCTCATACAAAAGAAAATGTATCCAGTAAAATCAGAAAAAAATAATCGACAATATTCTGAAGAATATTTATGTTTCGGTTTTACGTATTTTTACGCATTGTGTATTTAACTCAAAGTATGAGTATATTTGAAAACTTCGGTATTTCGGATTGATATTGCGCTATTCGAAAGACTTACCTAAAACAAAGTATTTAAACATCCATTAGACCAAATATTTTGTGTGTATATTTTAGATGACAAATTAAATGATAGCTCAAATTTATCTTGTAAATCTTATTATCCTTACCTGAGAGCTCTTACTGCATGAGTTTTGAAGTCCTGGACACCATTGGAATTTGGCTCACCAGCAGTTCTTTTGAACCACACTGTACAATTTTTCACAACGTCCATCTAAACTTAAGACTATTGATTGATCAAGGCTGGTCGATTTCGTAATCAAACAATTGCGGATTGCTTTTATATTAAACACGATTTCATACCTGAAATTAAATATTTGACACATTTTAGTCCAATTATTTAGCTGATGATATATTTTTAAAATGATATATGATGTATTTTCTTTAATCTAAGGAAAAATTGACGCTTAATGAAGCTTTTAGCTATGAAATGCTAAATGAATCACTTCCGAATATCGTATTTTACATATACATTTGAATGTTAGTCGTGACTTTAAAAAAATGATACAAAAATCGGACCTAAATCCTACATCTTAAAATAGACATCTTGATTTTTCAATCGACTATGAGTATTATTTCCGATCTGTGTTCTTGAAATCTCAATGCAATTATTCAACATTAAACATTTCATGCAAATTCATGCAAAATACTTAAAAACTATGACTACTTGCCCAAATATTTTAGCTGCATGACGATCAGGATACAGTCTGGAACACGGATCACATTCGGGAACGGCACAACACTCTGTGTATTAAAAAATATCACTTAACATACGCACATGCACATCCTAACTTGTGAAAATAAAATATAGCTCTGCACCGAATATTGTTGCATAGCATAAACTCGACGCCTAAACTGGACGGACAAATTGAAACGCATTTATGACAAATTATTAATATTTATAAGAAAAAATATTTTTTAAAAATCATGGGATTAAATTAGCTGCTGCGATGTATTCCCAAAAAATATTATTTTTCAAAAAAAATCACCATCCTTTTCGTTGCATAAATATATTATTTTTTAATGAATTTCAAATTTGATAAAAATATTTTTGGGAATATATCAAAGGAGCTCATCTCAGTGAGAATCTCATGCATTATTTCAATAGTTTTTAATAATAATTTACATTTAGTATTAATACATTTATATTCGTACGCTCAGTTGAGCCGTCGAATTAAGCTAGGTGACAATCAGTGCGTGTTCGGTTCTTAGGTTATACGGTTTGGCTTAATCGTCAGAGGGATATATCTTAATAAATAAAGTGCAGTGTTGTTCCAGAATGTGTCCCGTACTCCAGGATCTATCCTGAACGTCATGCAGCGTCGATACTCAGGCAAGTGTTCTTAGTTTTTTAAGTGTTTTGTACTGCGACTTATAGTAAATTGGAGGTCATTGATGTCTATTTTAAGATGTAGGATTTAAAGCCGATAAATTATGTTTTTTTTAAAGCCACGATAAACTTTTGATTTTATTGTCACAATATACTCTTACATAGAGTGCGGAATAAGATGTCGATGGTTGAATACAGTAGGATGGTTTCAATGGGTATCTGATGAGCTGTGCGCCTGGTCGTGGTGGAATCTTCAAATCGTCATGCAGTCTGACCGCTGAGGAAAGATTCATAATCATCATCATCATCATCATCAGTCTGTGTTCGTCCACCGTTGAACGCATGAGTTTTCATCCCTCTCGATCCTCCGCTTTCCGCATCCAGCTTCATCCTGCTATTCTTTCGATGTCGTCAGTCTTACAGGGGTCTCCACTCCAACACTTTTCTTCCCCATCGACCGTCGTTTCTTCGACACATTTGTCTCCCCCATTGCCACTTAAGTGTGTCAATTCTTTCAGTAGCGTCTACTACTCGAGTTCTTCTTCGGATATCCTCGTTTCTGATTCTATATTATAAAGACACTCCGAGCATAGATCTCTCTATGGCACGCTGGGAAAACTTTATTCTGTGTAAAATGCCTGATATTAGATTCCACGTCTTCGTGGGTTAACACTGGGATGATGCGTTGGTTAAATGCTGCCATCCCAGTGGTATTCGTCTGTCAATTTCTGTTGAGAAATTCTGTCGTCCTAGTTGTATTACTTGTCTCAGATAAGTGTAATCATTTTCAACCTCAATTTGTGTTCCCCCAATGGATATCGCCCCGAAGGTCTGAGAATTGTGACTATTTATCATGGCTTCGATTTTATCCATGATCATTTTCAGACAAATTTTACTTGACACTTCGTTTAGGTCTTGGAGCATATCTTTTAGGCGATTCGGCTATTAATCCCTTGGTTTCGATTCAAATTCTAAATTTTCATTGTTTGAATGGCTGTTTATCTGAAATTTAATCTCGCTAGTATATTTGCTTATTATCGTAATATATTTGCGAGATTTTCTTAAAAACTGTCCAAAACTGATATTTATTCCGTCAGCGTATTTCCGCTCGATCCTCATTTGTATCATCAGGAAGTCAACTTCGCCGCAAGGAGATCCATTCAAATCCCACAATTAAAATGTTCATTGTCTTGTCCCCGACGATCGTAATTAATAGTTTTAATATAGCAATTGTTGAAATTTCTATAGCTTTAAATTTTCTCTAAATGACGGCACTTAAATCAACATAACGAGACGTGTGCTTCGTGTCTTCGGCCCAAATTCGTCACACGTCAACATGGAAAGAATGCTGCGCTCCAGTCTCCGAATTGACAATGACAACTGTTAATTTGGGAACAGTAGATATCCACTCCTTCTATCGGAAGTCTAAGACATGTGATAGGCACAATGAAGCAAGTGCATAATTAAGATCCGATAGAAGTAAGGTGAAGCACGGAGCCTGCAATTACTGTCACGTGCACGTCATTCCATGTCTTATCTGCAATCAGCACGCAGTTCGGGTGCACGAAAGTACCCCCAAAACAGGAGTGACACCATGATGGACAAGAGCAGAGTTTCCCAAATCCTGAAAATACTTCACATGTCTGAAATCATAGCATATCCCATCATACACAAAGATGAATCTTTAAATCATGGCTTGCATCTGATGCAAACGAGGCTAGTTTTCAAGCTGAGATTGCGAGCAAATGCTGAATAAACTGGCAGACTGTTATTTCTAATTTGGTTTTTGGGCTAAGAATTTGCTAAAAAACAAAGCTTACATAAAGTTAAATTTGCTGTCTTGCTGGTTTGTTGGCACTTGTTTGCTCTCCTAGCTTGAAAACTGACGTCGTGTGCACCGAACATTAAGGTTAGAAATAGCTAACTGATCCAAAGAAAGGTTATTGGTTGTGTTTTCATTGAAGATTATCCTATTGTACCCACTATTGGTTTTCTTGTGTATATTTGAAATTTGAAAAATTTCATGTTTGTATATACATTTTTTTTGCTTACTTCGTTTACCTTTTCCTGATCATAAACAATGTGCGTTGATGTAATGATGATATATATACATGGCGGTAAAACATTCTTTAAAATAAAATCTATTAGCTCAGAATTTGGCTTATTTTGTAATGTTAACTAAAATATGTGTTTCATGAACCGCGTCTCGATAAAAATAATTGCCTTTCAAAGTCTTTTATAAAAATAATCAAAATCTTGATTATTTTCCCAACTTTCAAATACGTTGATTTATGGAAATTATATATTTTTGTATGTTTGTGCTATATACATTCCTATGCCATTCATCCGATTGCGATGAAACTTTGTTGAGTTCTTGGACGTATATCCAAGAATGTTTTTAAATTAATCTGTATGTATAAAATTGACTATCTGAATGTGTGTTTGATTATATGTCCTATAACATTGGGATGCAACGTACCTCCATGAACATTAATGAATCAGAACAAGCGTTGTTTGGGTATACAATTTGTTTTGCCAAGCATTTAGCGAATGCACCGTGTTGGCGCATACTGGTCTGGTAAATTGAAATTGGGCTGCGGGGAAGAGGAGAGAAAGGATGCGCGCGCAATGCGACAGTTGAGCTCCGCTCACGGGAGAGGTGAAGACAATCGATCTTCAAAGCGAGAGCGATCACTTACTACTACTAGTACGGGATACAACTACACCGTTTGTGTAATTATTCCTACAAAGTAGATTCTTAATCTATATATGCTAATATCTTGTATCGTCTTCTTAATGTGCCATATGTGAACCATCGGACGCAGGCGAATTGCATAGGAGATTTTACTAGGGAAAGGATTTAATGCGGTGGTTTACCGTTGCCTTTCACACAAGCCACTATACCAACTTGGTCAGCCAATCTTGTATCTACAAGATTTAAAATATGTTGTAGCTGCTTATAATAAATATTATATGTATTTAAATTGCAATGCTTCGAATGTTACCATACTTAAATCGACTGCCCGCGCTATAATTTTAGCCATGTCTAAAGAAGTCCTATCCATCTTGTATCGAAAGTAGACGACGTTTATTCAATTATAAATAATGTAAACTACTTGTAGACAAAAAAGCAGCTTTGTAGATTTTAATTTAATGCAGAAATGGTTGCAAAATTTTGGTCGCATGGATTTAGGGTGTTTAAGCCGGGTTTATCCGTCTCGGATTCGCAACATTTGGCATTATGCAACAATGCTCGCCCGGTACAACAGTTTGGGAAGCCTTTCCCAATCCAGTTATAAGAGTAGTGACCTAGAACGTCACGAATGAAAGCGTATTTTTTCAATAGCATGAACTATTGTTTTAATTAATGCCGTACAATCATATATAACAAAAGTTTATTCAAATCGTCGACATGCGTGCTTGTTCGGAAGATCAGGGCCTGGATGGTGTGCCGAATAAATATGAAGGCGGATTCGGTTGAGAAAAAAAGTATAATGTAAACAATTACTAAATTCTATGTTTTCCCGACTCAATTCACCGCCATTGACACGCAAATGTACTTAACATTTTTATAAAACGGGAATTAACATTTTTTCATATGTTCACAACGGTGCATGATTATTAAGTCAATGGTGATTGTATTCAGGAAACGGTTTTGAAGTAATATAATGCTTCGTATGCTAATGTATGTACTTTTAACAATATATGTAATTAAATGATATATAAATGGGTATAAATTGCCGCGGGTCAACCGAAAAGTGGCATCGTTCTAAAGGCACGTCTGAATTCCTCCTCGACCAATTTGGGCGTTCAATTAATTAAAGAACAGCAAACATTGTTACCAAATTACCTTTTGAGAAATGTTGAAAACCTCCTATATAAATATTTAAGGAGCGTGAAATGTATTACACTGGAACATTATGTAGACCTGTAGGATATCAAATTATTCTTGCACAGTTTTTTTCGTTTTTGACATTTTCAACTTTATCACGCGATCCCAAGCGCATTTGATGGTTAGTTGATGCGGGCGACGGCAGATGTAAGAGCCAATTATGCATGCATGTTTTTTACTTAATAAAATAAAATTAAGTATTGATATTAGATATATCGAAAAGTCTTTGCCGATTGTTTGACAATTAAACAAAATACAATTTTCTTCTTCCTTCCTAAATTATGATAATCCGTCGGAGTCAAGTTTGGTGAATATGAAGAGTGTGAAAGTTGTTCCCATTTTAAATCCCTGATTTTGTCAACCGTCTTCTTCACCTTAAGGGGCCTTAAACATTGACGTACTGCAGAATCACTTTCAATTTTTTATTCATCTGCAGCTATTTTTTCACCAAGTTTCATAAATTTATAATGAATAATTCCTTGAGTATCCCACCAAATGCATAAAATAATCTTGGCGGGTCGTCAATCCAGGTTTCGAAGTTGGAAATGATGTTTGTTTCCGCGAAAGCCATTGACGTTTACGACTTATGTTATCATAAACAACCCATTTTTCTTCCTTACTCACAATTCGGTACAAAAAGGGACGAACTTTTTGTCTTAACAACAAAAATTTACACGCGTTTCATCGCTTTTCTTTGTTATCGGCGTACAGTTCGTGCGGCATCCCTCATTCTAATCTGATGAATTTGATTTTTGATGAATTTAAATCGGTTACCCGATTTAAATTTTGAAAACCAAAATCAACATGTCGCCGTAAATTAAATTTATGACTTTAGTGGTCTTGATGATGTTCAACCCCAAGTCGAAAAATAGCAGCATATAATGCCAAATGTGATATTGGTTGGTTTTTTTTTTGCGCAGAAAGCAATTCTTATGTTCACGAAATTAGTCTTAACAAAAATCATAAAATTAGCGAATAAAAGATCATCCAAATGTAATGCCTACATGTTTTGTTTTGTTATGTTTTCTCGAGTTGTGTGACATGTAGCATCGTCTTGTTGGAAATAGACATCAGATACATTAATATAATTCAATTGTGACCATAAAAAGTTACCCAACATTGATTAATATCGATAGGCTCTCATAGTAATAGCATTTCCAGAATCATTTTCGAAAAAATGTCGCCCAATGATTCCATTTGTCCAAAATGCATACCTAAACATTACCTCTTTCGGATATATTAAACCATATGTGTCAACACTATCCAGACATCATAATTGGATGATCCTTTATAAAAAATAGGGTTAATATCTAGATTGTGAAAAAATTTTCACTCCACTAATAAATCCGGAAGATTATTTATTTCCATCGCTGCAGATGAATACTTATAAACTATAATACTTTGATGTGATTCGTAATTATATTACGGAGGAATACAAAAAATCTGAACCCCGTATCTATTATATTTCATATCGATATTCCCATTATTAGAGCCGAGGTGTAGTAAATACATCACCGGTTGGTAAAAGTTAATATAACAATTTTAAAAATATATATGTATTATGTATATATGTATACATAGATTAGGCATTTACAGCCCCTAGGCGTCGCCTAAGCTCGCCAATTGGTAGTTACGCCACTGTTTCCAAGCGTCCAGATTTCGGCGGTAATGTCTCGATTTAGTAGACTTCGTCGTGCTGGTGAGGTGTACGATTTATGTTAGATAAAAAAAATTTCGGGACTGCGTTTACTAATCCCGATATTCATGAGCACCCAAAACTGTCTGAGATCTCGGGATCCGGGATAGTAACACACCCACGACTCATGACCGTCATGATATAATTCTGGGCACCCATGGAGGAGTTTTTCCAGCACAATATCACCAAGGAGACTTCGGGAAATGTCAGGAAATTCTATGTGAAGGTCGTCAAGCGTCATACGAGAGTCATTTTGCACTTCATGAACTTCTGATGAATATTTTCAGCGGTATTATTTTCGCACGGATTGGACGTGGTAGGAGCGCGCGATGTCCTTTTCATCGGAAGAATTTACTGTGACCGAACAAAATGGCTGACAAACATGCGGAACCAAACAAATTGATCGTTTGGATTCCCCCTATACGCCAGGTGTACCAACTTCCAAACAAAAAATATCCTCAGCTTCAGGAGCCGTTTTCAAGATTTTTTCTGTACTCCAGTCGCATTGCTTCCTAGTTTCAAAATTTGATTTAGAATATGATATTTCAATGAAAAATCAAATTGGCTCGAATATTTTTGCCCCGTATTGCATAACAATTGCGCTCTTTTGTCTTTTGCCTTCAGCGCCCTTTCGAGTACAATAACTTACCAAAGAAGAAGTCATGTTTTATTGTTCGCTAGTCAACTTTGACCGGAAATAAAAACCGCTGGTCTCTAATCTATAAAGTTATTTGAATTCCAAAAACTACCGTACAATTGATACCCAGCTCCATTGTTCGTTTTTACTTTACGAGTACGTAAATGTACGTTAAAGTGGCGTTACTGTTCACCGCCGATATCGTTAAAGTGGCGGCCACAGAGTGGTCCGAAAATTATTGTATACTCCGTCTATGGAGGATGACAGGTACAACGAAAGCGTCTTAGACTCGATGAGATATTCTCGTTAATCTGAAAATAAGATTATGTGTTAAATTTTAACAATTGCCCCATAGTAGGCGCTTGAATAATACTCGCGCTGGGGTGAGCTGTGTTGTTCATTAGGGCCTAAGCTATGACTTTTTGAGCAATTATCTTTTTTCCCGTAATGTTTTATCGTGATTTAAAATATAATGTACGAAAAAAAGATAGAATTTTCAAACGAAAACAGTGCAGAGAAGAGAGAGTTTCATAATTCAACTGTAGCAAATCCGAAACTTTTCCCCCAGTGTTCATAAATTACGAGCGAAGGGAAAAAAGAAATTATATATATATATATAATTTTTTTTTGTGGACGGAAGGCCCAAAATTTATATTTTATACGGCCAGCGTAATTTATAAATCCGGATAAAAATTCATAGGACAAAATTAAATATGAGTCGGCGACTTTGCGGGCATGGTGTGGGTGAAGAGTTGTAGATCCGTTTTTACGAGAATCGTACTAGTAGTGGCGCGTCCGCCTCTAATCTCTGATGGGTTAAGTCGTTAACGATTGGGTCATTGGCCACTGCTGGTTATGAACCCAACACCTTAACTACATAAAACTTAGCAGAACTAGAAATGGACGAGTTCCCTGGAAAATTCTGCTGTTGCACTTAATGGCTGTGTAGCGAAACAACGCCTCACGTGCTCCAATTGCAAGCTGTGGAAAGCTAATGCTTTTCTCGCCGGATGCCCCTGGAAACCAAATACGATTACCTTCGGAACAACTCCTGTCTTTTATTAAATTTGCCATATAAATCGGACCTACCTTTAGCTTCGTGGACGCTGACGTATTGGCTGCAAACAAAATTGTGATGACATCAAGACAAATTCTTCGAACTGGATAATCGCGTTTATACGTTCCCATTGAATTTCACATCCCATCGAATGCTTGGAATTAAAGTCCCTGGACGTTCTTCAATCGTTGAGTAATGTTATTTCTTAAATTTTATATGCATCTCAGTTAAGAGGGGTACCTTCATTGTTGGCAACTGCTAACATGAGTTGGGTACTCAGCTCACCCTGTGATGCGTACCCGTAGAAAGATGTGTGGAACTGCTGATTACAAAAGTTGGTGGAGACTGTGCAAAAGGCATCACCACTATCCTCAACAGCCTGATGCATACAGGGGAAATGGCTTTAGACTACTCACCAAACTGAACCGATACGAGTACAATGGAGAAGGAGAATGGAGAACCTTTGCAGTCTGTCATCTGCTGCAGCCCCTTTCAAATTGAAATTGGACTCATGGTGGCAGTGACCCCGCTAGATAACAACACAACTTGACAACTTGTTTACATGTGGTCTTAACCCCTAAAGGAGTACGATCCCAGGGCCTGGGTTTTCCTCTCCACTTAACAGAAAGAGCACTCTTATACATTGAGCTCGGAGACAGAAAGAGACAGAGCGCAGAAAGATGGAGAGCTTCCCCATCATCGCATTGTAAATCAGGAGCAAGCGAATCGATGTTTGTGTATTGTTTATGTAAAGAAATTACGTGGTATTGTATGCTATCAACAGTGCTTATTTACAATTGACTCCGCCTCGAATTGAAGATTGTCTTACGTTGATAGGAGCTGACAGAAAGTAATCGGTGTAAAGCGATTATGGCATCAACGACTTCATCGATTTTAAATTTGTTTACTCCTCAAAAGGTTAAGGTGGTCTTCCCGTGGAAGCTTCGCCTCCTTTCCCGTGGAGCGCGCGGAGCAAAAGGTGCAATGGGGTCGATCCTATAGACCAGTGGTTCATAACCTAGGGGGAATTACCCCTGCAGGGATAAAACATAATGCGGGGATAATCATGCTGGTAATTTTTGGTATGTAGATATTAAAATGGCAGATCAGCGCCATGTGGCTGGGCACAAATTTTAAAGAGGGGTAAAATCAGTTTCCCTGATAGGTCATTGGGGTAACAATACTGAAAAGGTTAGGAAGCACTGCTATAGACCATGCACACCTATATCTTAGATTTGAAGTGATAAATCCATGTTAGGTCCATGATTATTAATCGACGCAAAAACTCGGGTTTAATGCTGTTTTTGTTTCATTGTGAGCAAACGCGGCACCTATCTTGCGCACAGCTTTCTCATGTTCAAAACTTCAGTTAATATGCGATGCATGACACTTTTTAAATTAACTGCCATGTCTTCCGACACACTTTCAATCGATGATCATCCAATATCATTTTGTAGATTTTCACCTCATTTGATTGACCACTGGATGTTTGTCTTGGCAGTTCATATTGTCAGGCAATATTTTACTATTGTAAATAAAGGGGCAGACTTTTCTAAAGTAGAATCTAGCTCAGCTTTGGTATTGATTAGACTGTGACCTTATACTTATACTTTATACCATAGTATATTTTTTTAACAATAACCGCCATCTATACATTAGGTTGGATACTCATGGAACCACCCTTTTATCATCATTTCAAATTTGAACATATTCATCCGCATACCTCTGAATTTCCATTTACGCATTGCCTTTTGGCGTGCGTCTTCGCAATATTGAGACTCCCGCTTCGGCTCACCCAGATGACGCCCAAGTATTCGACATAAGTGGCTGAGGACCTACATACATAAGTCACACTGCCCTATACGAGAGCCCCGGACACCGACAACGCCTGCTGCCATTTCCGTCTGTCCTGGGCCTCCTCCCTCCAATTACCCAGGCTCAGACGTCTAATTCTACCTGTCTATCCCAGCGTAGACGAGGTCTTCCTACGGATGTACTGCCAATTGATCCGGAATGTAATATGGCACGAGGGACTCACAAAATTCTGCGATCTCGTTAATACACCAAAATAGATCCAATCCAAACACACTTTTAAGCATTTTAACGCTTGTTTTGCATCACTTTTTTTCAAGATTTTTTTCGCTCACGCAAATTAATTTTGGTGGTGGTTTTTTTGACACATGAATTTATAAAGTAGCATATCGAAAATTGCAATTATCGCATTCTCTGTAGATTAATGGCGATGTCATTTGGTCAGCATAAACACGCACGTCCGTGTTTATCTACACGTGATGATTACGTTCCATCATCGAAATGGGCGTCGATTAATCGTCGACGGCATAATTTAATTCGTTTTTTTCCCTGGAGAGGCCCGAAATGAGCTTTCGTAATTCATTATCCCTTTCACCTAAAAGTTGTTAAATAAAGGTGAAGAGGCTTTAATTAACATTTTCTCGAGCACTCGCTACAATTGATCGGCCCGACTGGAGGCTGACACCACAATGTGTAAAAGTTTCGGCAACGGCCATTGAGTGGACTAGTTAGGGTTTCGTAACGGCAACAGTTGCTTCGATCAAAACGAGTAGCACCATTAAGACACCATTGAAAACTACACAGAATGGGATATATTTATAAAGAATAAGTGATGGCGCAGCACTCTGGCTTATTGTGGAACAAATTACCTTAAATTCACTTGGCGCACGAGTACACGAAACACAGCACGTGTGGACTATAGCTTCTATCTCAATACACTTCATTACCATAATACAGGGATAGGCAACCGGTGAAGACCGTACCCAAATTGCTTCTTTGATTGCTGATAGCGATATTTCAATGACACGATTTAAATAGAATCTTCTTGAATAGATCATAGCTTGAGAAATGCCACGAAGAAGATCCTATTGACACAATGACTTGAACTTACTGCACAATTGTACACGGAGAATCAAATGTACATTTCTCATAAAGAACATAAAAGCGATGAAACTCCTTTTTTAAAAAAAAAATTCTTATATTTTAAATTGTAAAAAACTTTTTCAGCAAAAATCATGACTGAAATGAGTACTTATTATGAAATAAATAACACCATCAATGTGACTGATAAAATTCCTATCTGCTGAGACCCGGACTAAAACTCGCAAAATTTCCGATTTCCCGACAAATTATTTATTTTCATCGCTGCAGATGAATACTTATATACTATAATAATTTGATATAATTCGTAATTATATTACGAAGGAGTACAAAAATTCTGAACGCCGTATCTATTATATTTCATATCGATATTCCCATTATTAGAGCTGAGGTGTAGTAAATACATCACCGGTAGGGTAAGCTTAATATAACAATTTGAAAAACATATATGTACTGTATATATGTATACATAGATTGGACATTTACAGACCCTAGACGTCGTAGTATTGTGTTCCTCAAAATAATGATATAAATATTAGGATCTCTTTGAGGAGTGTGATTTTGGCAGTTCAGTATTTATTATAAAAGCATGTAAATATTGGCGAATTTACATATTTAAACGTAAATGATCATAAACAATTATTTCAATATTCAATCATAATTTGACGAATTATTAAATATAAACAGACTACCATTGAAACCGATTTTAAATGCCATAAAGACATTTTAATTTTTCATAAGGAAAAATTTCAATAGAGACGCTCAATTTTAAATTCAAATAAAACACATTGTATATAAGATATTGACTCATTTTTTAAATTATTTTAAAGAATATTTTATGGCATTTATTATATAATATAAATTTGTTCTAATATATGTCGCAACTTTGCTTGGTGGTACATATTCGCAAGATGCAATTTTTGATGACTTTGTCGCATAAATCTGTATGAATTTGCTGTATGGCGTTCGTTGTGTTGACTTTAAGGGCATCAATTATTTGCGGTTTATATGCATAAATTTGCGATATAAAATAGGCCCAAAGGAAGAAGTCTGATGGCGTTAAATAGCTTGATCTAAATAATCATACCTTCAAATCGCTCGTGCGGAATGTCTATCATGGCATGCGATGTTGGAATCACATGTCGTCGGCATTCATGCCATTTTGATTGATGAAGAACAAACACGTTATGTATTAAATTTTTTAAATTAAACAAATCTCTTAATCAATTTATTATATTATTTACATACACTTTTGATCAAACTTGAATTTAACTATGATTTTTTTAAGTTGAAGAGAATTCAATGGTGATTTCAAAAATATTTTGCCTTGATGAAAATAAAATATAATATAACAAAGAGAAAATTAATTTGGTTTCCAAAAAAATTTTCCTTGTTTTTTGATCTAGTTTTTTATAAATTTTCCTCAATTTCCAGTTGTATTAATTGATTTATGTCGGCATTTTCCTTAAGATATATTAGCGTGCGTTGGTCTCAGCTCTTAAGATGATACAGTTAATGTTTCCTATATTTTACTTGGACTTAGCTCTCAAATGTTTCTAACTGCTTTCACGGGGATTAGATAGCATTATTTGTAATGGACAGTTTCTTATTGGATTTTTTCGCCCAGTAATCACGTTATGATGATGGATGCTCGTCATATAGGATGCTGCCTGTGAACTTTCTTCTCCAGATGTCCAAGGCCTAATAAGATGCATTTAGACGAATTTAGACATAAATCAAATTGATTTCAATTAACATCGTGCGCAGATGAAGCGCAGATTGTATTGCTTCTTCTCAATCATCGCGATGGATGATTTCAGTCATTCCGCTTGGCAGAAAATCTGGACATGATTCAGATGCTTATTTAGAAGAGGCGATCTAGTGACTTGTAACCCTGACGATTCGGGAAGCATCATGAGGTCATCGTCTGCTGCGACACGTGCATAAATAAATGCGTCGGAAAATTATGCGTCACGGAAGCATCGAATGCATTTGCTCACCTGCAGCAACAAAGGATGACCCTCTTATGATAACATAATTGTAATTTCGAGATAGACCAAACAAAGGACACACGATGTTCGACTGATGTCATGGACTTGCTCTGTTTCGTGCACCTCTAATATATGACTAGTCGCTGAAAGTTATTCGACCTCATGTATAATTAATAAATTATATTAGTCATGCTCAAAATGTAAACCTATAGGGATTTTGTATTTTGCGTCATTTAGAACTTTTCTATAACTCTGCAATGTTAACTGAGCCAACTGCGAACATTAATTCAGTCGACATATATAAAACTCTTCTATAGATTGAAACTCACAGGATACTACACAAATATATTTTATCAAAATCGAGACATTTTTGTAGTCGGGGCAACAGATTTTGAATGCAAATGTCATAGACGTCCACCGCCAGCTCTTATGGGAATGTCTTTTGGATTCTGGGTTGTAATAACACAAGTCCAGTCCAGAAAAGATGACCACATAGATTCCAGAAAATCTTCTCCTTCCTGTGAAAAACGATCCAAACATACATATTTTGGCGGTGCTCCGGTGTAAACATTCTGGGCACCTATCTCGCATACAACTTCTTCTAAGCAAGTTTTTCCGACACAATATCACCAAGGACACTTCGAAAAATCTCAGGAAATTCTTCATGAAGGTCGTCAAGCGTCACACGGTGGTAATTTCACACATGTTCTTCAATTTTTTGCACAAATTCATCAGAAATCACTGATGATCTCGTACTTATTGTATCGTCATGAATATCAGTTAGGTCTTCTCTGAACAACCTAATCCACTTTCGTGATTTGTTATCGACTCATCACATCACTACCATAAGCATCCATGAGCTTCTAATGGATATTCGCTGACATATTGTTCTTCAAAGTCAAAAAACGGATAATCACGCAAATCTCACAAGGACGGGAAGTGGCGAGAGCGCGCGACGACCTCTCCATCTGATGAATTTACCGTGACTGAACAAAATGGCCGACAAACACATGGGACCAAACAAACTGACCGTTCTTCCCTACACCCCTACTTGTAACCTTACTTTCTAGATGACCCTCGTATATTAGCCCTCATTATCAATAAAAATGGTTGTAAACGTGTTCCTCAATACGTTCACCCATGTAGCACGCTGGAGGATCTTGCTCCAACATCAAACATAATGACTCTCTTCTTATATAACCTCTTTATTAAACACGAGAGAGATCTGGCTACGGGAAGGACGTCCTTCTGCAGCCAAGGCTATTTAACGATTCTTCATGTTCCGTTCTTTTATCGGGCTGTGATATTGCTGAACGAATGGATAGGAATAGATGGGCATCGAATGGAAAGACTCTCTTCGTTAAGTAACTATTTATTCCACACGACAGAGAGAAAGAGAGAGATCTGACTGCAGAAGGGACGACTTCCCGCAGCCGAGGCTAACCGACGACTCCCACCTCCTGCGCGTCACTGCCCAACCGGTAACGGTGCACGCGCAAGAAGCGATCAGTCGGTATGCAGATGCAATGTCTCCGCAGGGCCACAAGAGATGGCGCTGTTAAAATAACACATTGCACCTGAAGAGAGACGGAAGATGTCGCTTCATCTTGAATTAGAAGCATCATCCAGATGTCTAAATCGAATTTTTAATTTCAAATCTCGAATTTCTTTACTACTTAATTTTTAAATACGTCAGTACAACAGTTTGAGTATCACGAAAAAAGGTCTAAAATCGCTCAGTCTAAATATTTATAATACTTTCAAATTACTTGCGATTTTTTTTACCTTATTGTTTGAGTGTGGGAGAAAAACGCAAAAATGCTTTGATATCTGCCGCCGTCCGCACCAACTAAATGCGTCATGTGCGCGTATTTAAACGGCAAGTAACGAAACAAGCTTAACCAGACCCCAGACCAAACAACTAATATATTTTAACACTACATCTTTTAGGCTGTATTTGTTTATTAAACAAAGTTATTAATTAAAACGCTTGAAATAAATATATTTTATTAAGAATTTAAGATGTGAATGATCAAATCTTTTCAATATTTTGAGCATTTTACTTAATTAGGTCACAAAAATCAAAATGTTTGCGTTCAATATTTTATGAGGACTCAATCACCAAAGAAAGCAATTTACAATATTAATCCAATTGAATTAAAATGATTCATGGGCACGATGCTGACATCGCGTCTTTTGATCCTTTCTGACTAAACAGGAAAGTATTTCAGTAATGATTTATGGCTGTGAAACATGGAGGATGAATGCCAAAGTTAATTAGAAATTGAGAACTGGCCAGGGCGTAGTTTTTTTCTTTTTAATAAAGACGCAATATTATCAAAATATTTTTGTTATCTATTTTCATATGAAATTTCCGATTTTTAGTTAGTGTTGAATATTTGTACACTAAGGGATAAAACTAAGTTAAAACACAAAATTATCATCTATACAAATTCACTCCTCTCTCAAGATCACGCAGTGTGAATCAATTTTGTATATCAATAAATGAACCTTTACACTATCGATAGCACGCAATATTCGTTGATTTCGTTAATTCGTCCCATAAGTTTCTTTCGTTTTTTTTATTAAGAAAAAAATAAACAATAATTTGAATTACATCAAAATTTATTGGATAATATATTATCCATTCCGTTCTATTACCTTTCTCCATCTCTCCGGAAGCCTCATAATGCCTTCTTGCCAAAATTTCCCAGGTTTGTTGGCAAAATATTGATCAAGGTACATTTTTATATCATTTTTTGAATTAGAATTCTGGCCGTTTTCTGGCAAATGCATCCTTTAGATTGTCTAGTTGGAAACAATATTTTATTGAATTGATCGTTTCACCTTGCTGAAGTAGCTCACAATAAACTACCCCCTTCCAGTCCCACCAAATGCATAGATAAGCTTTTCTTTTATACAGGCTAGGTTAAGCTACAGTTAATGCTTATTTGCTCTTGTTCCAAGATCGTTTACGTTGGATATTCTCATATAGTATCCAACTTTCATCTCCAGTGACAAGTCTCTTCAAAAAAGGTTGGCTATTATGTCGTTGGAAAAGAAGATCGCATGTTGAAATACGCTGAAATTTATTTGAGTCAGTCAGTTCATGAGGAAGCCACAAATCTGAACGATTGATGTAGTCCAATTTTGTCAGATGATTATGGACGGATGTTCGTGGAATTTCTAAATTGTTAGCTATTTCGCGAACAGTATATCGCGGGTTTTCTTCAACCATGGCTACGATTAGATCTGTGTTTATTTGCGAAAGAAACTTATGGGACAACTTAATAATTGATTTGTTTGGCTTTCTACTATTTATTATGATCCTAAGATCACCAACGATCTAAGAAGACCCTATATTTAATGGTTTTCAATCAGATTTGGATCACTTTTCGCAATATTTAGACGTGTAGGGGTACCTTTACAGCAAAATCTTGCCATCAATGTACGAGTGTATAATGAGACGCAAGACACTCTCTCCGTTTCTGTCTCCGATTTACTAATCTTCGCAATCGTTTTCAATAATGAATTATAGGGTTTTAGATCGGTCTTACAAATACGGACATTTCATATGAAAATATTTTATATTGATGGTTTGGAGTATCTTACAAGATGTCGAATACTTTCATATGTATTGATTTTTTAAATGAAAAAATAGCCGTCCAAACAGCAATTTTGGCATTGGCCACTTTATATTTTCGATATTAAATATTGCCCTTCAATCGCGTGAAAGTCTCCACCGTTCCACAGCGGATTATCGACGCGCACCTTCGCCATTGAAATGGTGAAACATTAATATTTGTCAAGTGTCAAAGTTGTGATAAGAATTGGTCAACAACGAAATGGCCATTCGGGTGACCTTATAACAAATAAATCATTAGCACCACTCAGTATTGATAAGGCTCGAAAAGTAATTACTCTAAGAGGTCACTGGTTCTTTGGTTCAACGCGTGTAGATTATCCTAATTTGCTTTTAAGTGGTTTGCCGGGGGGCTGTCGAAATTTGTGATTGTGGAAAATCGACACAATTTTCGGAGTGACACGTGTCATCGAATAACTTCCGCTTTAATTACGGATTTTGCAGACGGTGTGATAAAGATTGATGGCGACGGGACGTCTGAGGATGAAGGCAGCCTTCTCGGGAATGTAGGCGATTGAAAATCAACACTTGAAAAATAAATCCACGAGCCATTAGGCCGTGTCTAATGGTGATTGGGATCGACGTTTCAATAGATCACCGCTCACGACCGTTTTCTTTTTGGGCGCACTATGCCGATGATTGATTGGAGACTATGGCTTATCTCAGCAATTCAAAGAAATTGACTTGAAGCCAATAATTCTGATGACTTCCTCACACGTTTCCTTATCGGGGTCGTTAAAGTGTTGACGCATGACAATGGAACAACGGTGGATGCAGATTGACACATATTTGGGACGCATGAATCACAACCTCTAAATTTTTACTTATCTGCATCTGACACGTGCCCAGAGTAGAAGCACTTCTGGTGATTCTTCTTGGAAATACTAATATTTATTTCACCGAATAAATCTATTCAAATTTGCGTTTTGTGATGAAACAGACAGAATTGATTAACCAGAAACATTAGGCCCGATCCACACTATGGTGCCGGTAACGGTTCGATCTCGCTCTCGGTCTTGGTCCGGTCAAATATTCTCATACAAAAAACGGGATATTGATCAATCAGGTCTACTAATAATGGTAAAATACATTAAAAATACAAGAGTATTCTTGCACATAAAGTGCAGAAATTGTGAATCGGGGATAGAGACGGAGAGATTGTCTTGCATCTCATAATACACTCATACAATCCAAATTTATCAATTAATAATGTTAACCTTTAATAAATTCATTATTTTGTTACTAAAACTGAATAAACGCATGTGTATTGATTATGTTTACGCGAATAAATTAACGAATATTGTGTGCTATCGACAGTGTTAAGGTTCATTTATTGATATACAAGATTGACTCACGCTGCGCGATCCTGAGAGATAAGTGGATTTGTGTGGACGATAAATGGTGCATCTACGCGAATATAGCATTAACGTTTACGCCAATTTAAAATTAACTCATTAATGAAAGGGTTAATAATGATTATTGCTGAGAATTCCATACGTATGTTTAATATTCTAAATCATGCATGTTTTTCAAATTTTATTCGACATCCAAGCATAGGATCTATATGAACAGTATTATAATTAATGGCACAACATGTGTACCATGCTTCCATCAATAGTTATGGTCTGATGACACAGACCCTGTGCCACGTTTTTCGTCAAGTATTTCAATGCATTTCACTATAACGACATGCATCGAGATAGGGACCATGCTATAGAAAATTCAAGTGCAAGTGGCAACACACGCGAATGGGCATTGATTTTAGGTATTTTACCGGCTGTTTACATAACTAAAAAGGCCAAAGACAAAGTGGACGCTATAGGAGTGTTGATTTTATTATGATTTAGATAATTTACAATGATAATTAATGCCAAAAATATACATTCGTATCAACTCTGATTTTTATCTAACAAAAAACGATTGGAAACAGTGGCGTAACTACTAATCGGCGAGTTTAGGCGACGCCTAGGGTCAGTAACTGTCTAATCTATGTATACATACATACACTACATACATGTTTTTCAAATTGTTATATATTAACCTTTCCCTACCGGTGATGTATTTACTACACGTCGACTCTAATAATGGGAATATCGATATGAAATATAATAGATACGGGGCTCAGATTTTTTGTATTCCTCCGTAATATAATTATGAATCACATCAAAGTATTAGAGTATATAAGTACTCATCTGCAGTGACGGAGATAATTAATTTGTCGGGAAATCGGGAATTTTGCGAGTCTTAGTCCGTGTCTCAGCAAAATGGAATTCGTCGGAAAGTCACATTGATGATATTATACGAAAATGGGGGCTCACGCGGTCATCAAATCGAACTAGTATTTAAATATCTGATGAAGATACCTCTAAAAATTGATTTTAAGACACATCATTGTATATTTATATCATGTATCTACAAAGCACATTTATTACCTACTACTTTCTTCCATTTTCTCAAATAATTAATCGTTGTAATAGTACTACAACAACTTAAATAACTGTGCTTAATTAACATTTCCCTTGCTGTGCTAAAAATGCCCACCGATGATATGTATTTGGTACACCACTATTTCTTTTATTGACTATAGTTGAGGTTAAAATGGAATAATTTTTATAAAGTTATAAAATTGTATGAAATACATCATCGGTAGGGAAAAGTTAAAGAGAATGTCCACATTTGTTATAAACAGCAAGTTATCATGACAAATCATCATGACAACCGAAGATTTTTTCCAATTTCTTTCAGAGCCTATAATTAGATTATTTTCCGAATATTAATTTAAAAAAACCCTTTACTATTGCTCCCTACTTTTCAACCCTTATATAATATTAGCGAACAAAATTGATTGAAGCTTGATGTACCAATCACTTCATCCATGGACACAGGGAAATTGTTAGGAAAATTCCACAACGATTTATTAAATCACCCCTGTTTTTAGAAGAGTGACTGATTGAAGATTCATCTAATCGTATTTTTAGTGTTTAATTATTCAATTGAACATCAACATGCCCATTATCTCGTAATGCAGGGCTATCTAACCTTCGGCCTGTGAAAGCATACCCCGCGCGAGAGCGCATATCTTAAATATGAGCACTATGTAAAGGAACACACGTGTAGAGATAACGTGGCATAAAAATGGAAATTCTTCTCGGCTTATACATAAAATATGTATTTTGTGGTTATTGGTTCATGGAGGACCGTGATGGATTCAGACCAACGTGAGCTCACCACCAAACAGGCTTAGGGAACCGGGAAAAACTGAGCTCCAGATCCGCACGACCAAATCCCGCACTGTCGATGTCCTCTCCCTGCTCCGATATGTAATATAAATGACCGCGCTGTTTTTTGTTAATGTTCCTTCGCGCCATAAGAAATTGTTAACACGAACACGATGGCTATCTCCCAGCGGGCCGATCTTGTGAAACTAAAACAATACGATATTACCAAAATCCGTAACGATTGTCTTGTCAAAAGCGATGGCCATAATCATAGCAATAATGAGGAGGAAACAGGTAATAATTTATAATACACAAGATTACTTCAAACGGCGTTATTGAAATCTAATAGTGGTTATTTATTTTGTACAATGGACAAATAAGTCACTTACGACCGGTTGCAATTATGATGTTGAATGCCAGCGGAGTGATGAAATGATTTATAAAGCTGGCAGTACTAAAAAAACGTACACCAATTGAATGGTGTCATACATTCGATCAACCCGAAGATATCAACTATTTGAATTGCGTGACCCCAACGAGGAGAAGGGCGGGAGCGTTCACTACCTCAGTAACGTAGGGCTACACCCTCATAAACACACTCTCAGTAGACGACGGACCGCGTTGTCTCCAAAGAGGGGCACAGTTTTTGTATTATTTATATGTGCTCATCTTTCAGACGACGTCGAAAATGAGGGACATCAAAAGAGAGACACACAATAAAAACATTGTGATATTTTAATAGCGTAATTAATTTACCTATTGAAATGAGGCAGAGGTCAAAGGCATGAGGAGAGCTTTATAGTCAAATATGACTGTAATAAAAGGTACAAGAATAGGTGGAGTTAGAAAATCTCTTAATTGCAAGCGACTCACCGATGAGTCGCATAGTTTTTTTTTAAAAAATATATCATTATGCTAATGACATATTTTCATAAATACAAAAAAAAAACATTCACATTGTAATGGATCTTGGTGTTTTCATTTTATTTTTAAATAAATTCAATAGAAGTCATCAGGATTGGCCATTGAATTATCTCTGCAACGTAACTGAAACTGAAACGGAAAATCGCACAAAAAAGCAATGACTTACATAGAAAAGGTGAAGATGCGTTCCATGGATTTTAAAAGCCGCATAACTTTGAAACAGCTATATAAAATCGCATAAAAAAAGTTAATAAAAAAAACGGGAAAACTTGAAATATGATGTCAACCGTGTTGAAAAAAGTATTTTCGAGAAAAACGCGGTAAAAGATTTCATTATGGTAAGACCACTAAAATAGCAATATATAGAAATTGGAATTTTGAAAATCCCTTTGGAGAATTTATTTTCAAAAGTGGAAAATGTGTGCGGAAATGTGAAAAAAATGCTTTAAAAAAATCGCATAACTTCGAAATCGCACAAAAAGAGGTTTGAGTGTATATAATATTAATAAAACATAAAAATAATCAAATGAGTTGTGGCAACCCTGAACAAGAAAATCTCAAAACCAGTAAATTATCCCACAGGACAGCAAGTAGGATAAATGCATATGCTAGGACTTAGGCAATAAAATATAAATGTCAAAAAACTTTCCACAAAATTTCTAATATCTATAAAATTGTTGGCCGTTAAAGTGTTAAAGAGCACAGATGCGATAATATCCGAATCGAATATTAGCTCCATTATTTAATCAAAATATGTTAATACTAATATTGCGGGAGACAGCTACTGTAACCTTTTTGAGAAGTACAGTCGCGTATTTGCGATCGAATTCCATCGATTCGGAAATGGCATTGAATTTGGAGAGAGACAGAGACGGAGAGAGTGTCTAGCTCGCATCGTACGATTGTCCTAAGCCTTAACCACCTCGTATCGAAATCAGACGGCGTTCATTGTACAGTAATTAACGTTAATTGCTTGTAGACTGAAAAGCAGCTTTGTAGATTTCAATTTTTCAGATTACGAAAACGTTGAAAGCTTGACAAGTAGACTGTAATTTTCCTATTTTTTTATGGTCGACAGCCACACCCCCTGTAGATTTGAGCCCATGGCGATTGAGTTATTAGTCCGTATTGTATAAATATTGACCGAAACAAATATGTAGAAATGAGTGCAGAATAATTTAAAAAAACCTTAGCTGTTGAGAGGCTAAAAGCAATAGACCTATTTCTTACACAAGCGCAAAAGTAATTTTACGAAGATCATCTAGAAAGGATTTTTGTATCGAAGTTGGCCATTTTGTTCAGTCACAGTAAACTCTTCCGATAGAAAGGTCATCACGCGCTCTCGCCATATCCAATCCGTGCCAGATCTACGCAGTTATCCGTTTTTTGTTTTTGCAGAATTATACCGCAACGAATATCAATTGGAAACTCTTGGAAGTTTATGGTAGTGATGTGATCAGTCGACAACATATCATGAAGCAGTTTAGGTTGTTCAGAGAAGGCCACACTGATACTCACGACGATGGAAGGAATGGGAGACCATCAGTCATTTCTGATGAACTTGTGCACAAAATTGAAGAACAAGTGCGAAATTACCGCCGTATGACGCTTAACGACCCCACGAAGAACTTCCTGGCGTTTCTCGAAGTCTCCTTGGTGATATTGTGTCAGAAAAACTTGGTTAAAAGAAGTTGTATGCGAGATGGGTGCCCAGAATGCTCACACTGGACCACCATCTAAATTGTACGACCGCCACGCTTGAATTTTTTTGATCGTTTTGCACAGAAATGACAAGCTTTTCTTGGCTATTTCGTGACGTGGGTGTGTCACTGCACCCCAGATTCCAAAAGACATTTTTTCGATTCTACATAAAGTATTTTATCGATGGAAGATGATGTTTTATCAACATGTGCTTAAAACTTTAACATTCCTGAATGAATCATAGATGCGTCGTGCATTGGGAGGATTTATGCATAATACGTGTTTGATTATGAACTAAAAGAGGACATGATTTCAAAATGTATACATAAAGTAACTGATGATTTCTTTAAAAAAATAATGACGACGCAATAACTCTCGGCTCCATATGTAGGATACATCATTTCAACAAACATTCGATAATGTGAAGTACTTTGAATGTATGGATTTGACCAAACATCCCGCATTAGGTTTGTTATGTTTGGGCGATGCATTTCAACCATAATATACCAAATATTACAATTTAAATCTGAAGCACTTATAAATATTTATGCCATGAGGCAATCACAATTTACAGCATCTCAGGCGACGATTACTCGATATACGACGCAATAAAGCAACAGATCGTTCCTTTTGTATTGCTTTAATGAGCATCATAGAGGCTGAAGTGGTATTCGTTAATCATCAGTTTATCAGTTATCAGGATGCACTCCATACCTTAGCTGCAATAAATCCAGAAGTGTTTATTCAATGATCTCAGTGCTTATTTTGAAGAGGTGGATGACCGCCTCTTATACACTTGCTCTTTGCTCGCTATAATCTATGCTTATAACAATAAACGCCAAGCAAACAGGAGATAATCTTGGAAAAATAATTAATTTTGGTCTCTGTGAAATTCGATGTTTGTTGATGCGATCGTGTTTGCTTAGCAATGAATAATCATGAATCGTGATTAAAAATACTCATTCCAAGATGAAAGTCTGATTCGAAATAGAAAATTAATATGTTAAACTAACATCGATCCCAAATGTATGTAGGAAGTCATCATGGCTTGCTTAGGGCGGAATATATTTGGAAGGAAGGAAGAAGGAGATGACTTCCGACCGCAGTGCTATTATAAAAAGGATAATTGATGGTTGAAATGCATTCCGACAAAGATTGTTATGATGGAACATAACAGTGCTTTTATGAATTTAAACATATTATACAGCATGTATATAAAGCCATGTTTTCATAATATATTAAATTCTTGGTTAATCAATTTAATTACACATAGGTAGAATAATAAATCCTATTGAAGACAAAGTAATAATATTTTAGAAAATTCCACCCCCACAGGCAGAAAAAAATTAAAAAACCAACCATTTATAAAATAAGAGAGTGAGCCATGAATCATGGCTGAGAGAAGGTGTCAGTTCTCAGCCGTTGATATTATAAGATCATTTTCCCAATGATACAAATTTATCTTATCATCAATTAAGCATCCGTTGACATCAGCATTAAAAATACACTTTTTCCTAAAATCGTTTGATGTATTTTTATATACATTTTATTATGGTTACGTATTACATTCGCTACGTACGAAATGAAGATATCCAGAACTTGACCTTTATAAAAGTACTGCGAGTAACGAATTCGCCCTCAGACTATGGCTAATTCAATTTAAGTAATGGTGGAGGTATATCGAATAACCAAATAGTGCGGATATGGGACACAATCTAGATCAAATTGTTGAACCGCTTTCTGAAAGGTTTTTTCGCCATAAACCCTCTTCGGGGCTTTGTTGCGGATCTCTTATTTCATCGCGTTTTTCAGAAATTGATTTTTAGGATATACGGCTACATTTCGGACCTTTCATATTCGGATGTAATTGGAAAGCATGAAAACTGAGGAATATTTTCATGTTCATGTAAGAATATGGCATTCGTGCGTAATTTAATTTGTTTTACATTTGAGGAAAAACACATTCAATCGGATTGTCCATTTTCACTCTATCAGAGGCCGCAACCTGCTAAAAGTAGAGATCCCTGATGTCTTCTCGAAGAATTGGTCTGAAAGTTTTCAATTAAGTATCACAAACAACAACTCTATGCTTTCCAGCTTGACATATTTCCACGAACGTGAATTGTGTTAATGAATAAAACTGTACCGTGAAAGACAGAGAAGCTGAGGAAAGAATACATCTTCTCACGGCCAAAATTACGCGTCGACTGTAACGTCAATCGGTCCGCTTCCACGCGGGTTTGTTTTTCTTTCGGACCGCGGTGAAGTCAAACGGTAGGATGAAAGTGGTAGATTGTTGACATAAACCCTCAAGTCTTAACTATTATATTTTATATACGGAAAGAGAGGTTATAGATATGATATTTTTTTCTGTGGGAGTGGAAATTTGTGTCAGATTCTTACTGACTAAACCGATCCCTTGCTCCATCTCCTTCCCCCCTGGTTTTATTTATCACATTGCTTCAGGAGGACAGGTAATCTAGTTATAATACCCCTTCTAGTATTGAAAAAACGCCGTGTATGTCTCTTTCTCACTATTCTCTTTTGGCGGTCTTATCTTCCACTACGAATTCCCGCCAGTATTCCAGTTTTTTTTCTTTAACATTATGTTGTGGATCATGTTCTCAACTTTGAGCTAAATCACCTGAAGTCCTTGTTTAAGCGCGTCTTTCTAAGGTATCCAAACAATTGTTAATGATGTGCTTCACATCGCCTGGCAGTGGTAGCATCTCAGCATGGTTGTCCTTTTAGTAAGTCGATGAGCCCATCTTCTTTTGCTAGTCTGATCACATTTCTATTGCCAGGCTTTTTTCAGTTTCTGCTCTTACGATGTACGATCCTAGGGATATTCTAAATCCAAGGCCGTCTTCTTAACCAAGAGGTCCAAAGGGGGGATTCCAACCATCATGCTACAAGCAGCTGCTTCCTAAGATACTGCTATGTATGGTAACCCGTACCGTTGAACCCTCACCAACTTCTTTATGTTGATCTCAAATCTCAGCAACTCGTGCTAAATCTGTGTGCGTAATGACCCCGAGGTATCGTATATTTTAGGAATACGTGACCTCTCACCGCTGGAAGGACATCTTCCCGCAGCCAAGGCTATACGTGCGATGATCAACTTTTAATGATCATTTTGGGTACTCTACAATACTCTGCAAAACGGCCTTGATATTGTTATTACTCTTTGATGAACATGAAACGTTGGATCGTTTGGAATATATCATTGTCGCAGTTCCTTTAACTCCTTAAAGAGGTAAGACACAGAGTTGTGTTCGAATTCCAGTGATTCAAAAAGAGCATTCTTACGCGTTATGCTCAGAGACATACAGAGACGGAGAGATTATGTTGCAGGTCGGAGTGAATAGAAGACAGAGACGGAAATATCGTTAACCCAAATTTATCGATTAATTATGATATCTGAATTATATAATTAATCCATTTCGAGTGTATTTTTTATGTTTACGCAAAGAGATTATCGAATATTGTATGCTATCGACAGTGTTTATTTATTTATTTACAGGCTTCATACGCACTGTGACGGTCCTGACAGATAAGTGGATTTGTACGGGTGATAAATGACGGACATAGAAACATAGCATCTAAGCTTATGATAATTTAAAATTAGCTTACTATTCAAAGGGTTATTAGATATCATGCCTTTTCGTGGATTTATAAGGCAAGCGAGGTCCAACTGCGAGACTTTGCGACGGCGAACCATTTTCTCAAATATAGAGAGGGCATTTTTCAAAGCTAATGCTCACACGGCTCTTGCTCTTGAAAATATTTGTTTTAGAATCCCCTTCTCCACCACCCGCTGCTAGATATCTTTAAGCGTTAAGAAGAAGGACTAAGATCATGCTTCTTCTATTTTGTCTTTGCTTGTATACATAAAAGGGTCGCCGTTAATTCCGTGATCAACCCACACGACCCGCAAGCTAAATTTACGATACACTTAATACCCAAAATTATTAATTTATTTAAATGTTTTCATTGTATCCTTATTGATTGACTTGACACAAAGCGTACACATGAAAGGTGGGAAGTCAAGTGTTTCCAATTTATTATGCGTAATGAACCATAAAAATTACATAAAGCCTATTGAATACGTGTCCCATGAAATATTGATTACTGTTTGATACGTTTACAAAAATGTTTTTTCACATGATCTCGAAACGTTGAACGACTTTCACTCGGAGATTATTTCGGGGCACTTGGCCCTTTGTACATGACGTGTGACCACATTATCCTGACCAAATCGTGAACGGGTCACGCATGCGATAATTACGCCCGGTCACAATACAATAAAGAGACAAATGGGGCTTTGAGCCAAATTAGCCGGAACTTCTTGCAGAACGGCTTTAACATCGGCCCATTAAAACAACGTGCTCCGATTCAATGTCATCCAATTTCCGAGCGTTTTATGACTGTCACAGCGTCCGAGGCAATTCCAAAAAATAATATTTCGGTATAAATCAGAGCGTGGAGGAGCCCGACAGTACGACTGTGTACATTGAATGTACGTCCCAAATTACCATAACTATGTATCATAAAGGAACTGAAATACGTTTCACTGAAGAAACTCGAGCGATTTGTAAATGTTGCAACGTGCCTTTGGGACATCTTGCGCTCTAAAACTTAATTGCACCAATTTGGACTGGAATAAAACGACGTTATACCATGACATTTATAGAGTTCATCATAATCCATGTGTGCTATGGCGTTATTAAATAAAACGCTAAAGCCCGAACGTAACACAAATGGATGATAACGAAATTTTAAAGTGCATCAATGAAAACATAAGCGGTCTGATATATCCTTTAATGTCCTGTAATAAGTACTATTCTGTTTCAAATGGTTATGAATAGAACAATCAAGTTTTTGTCGTTGAGTGGATTTTAACCCGATTTGCGAAACAAAATTTTGCATCTATTTCTACAGAGCTAATTTTTATTTCAGTCAGTGTTTACACAATGTGAATCAAGAAAATTGCAGTCTACCAAGCTTTCAATGTTGTTAAAATTAATAACCATGTTCGAAACCTAATTGATTGTACATAACGGCATTTAATTAACCTTTTCGTGAGTACTTACGGAAATATCCGTTTTGACCTTCACTATTCAGAAAGAGCACTCTTGTGCATTGAAGCTCCGAGGCGGACAGAGACAAAGAGAACTTAGCGCAGTTCGGGAGACTGAGACGGATAGTTTCTTCATATGCATCGCATGATTGTATAGATCGTTAAGCCCAAATTTATCCACTTATATTGATTTCGATTTCAAGTGTGTTATTTGTTTACGCAAAGAAACGACCGAATATTGTGTGTTATCGAGAGTGTTTGTTTATTTAACTGCTTGCTGTTCTTCGCTGCGTGTTGAATAAGTCTTTGTCCAATTATCATTTCCTTCTAAAGGAGGAGCACTTGAATCGATTTTTTGTGCATTGTTTATGTAAAGAAATGAAGTGGTCTTGTATGCACTATCAAGTGTTCATTTACAATTGACTCTGTCTCTGATTAGGAGCTGACAGAAAGTAATCGGTGTAAAGCGATTATGACATCAACGACTTCATCGATTTTAAATTTGCTCACTAACGAAAAGGTTAAAATGTATAAATCTGTTTTTTTATCTACAAATAATTAACATTAATTATTGTTAAATGAACGTCGTTTACTTTCGATACAAAGTGGCTAGGGCTTCGGTAGACGTGGCTAAAGTTGTAATGCCAAAATTGTTATAAATTTTGTCAACAACGTCATGGTAGATTGCCGTTTTCTTTACGTACAATATCAAAAAAACAAAATAAGAAAGAATCAGCTTTGTAGAAACAAATAATGTTGCTGCCTCCCGTACTACAACAAGAATCTGGGAAATAATCGATGCACACACAAATACATAAGATCGTATAAGGGCGGATTTTGGCTCAAAGAGGGTGATCCCCTTCACGAAATATAAGATTTAGGCGTGGAAACAACAAATATCATTAGGATAAATTGTTTTTATATTTTAATGCCTAATAATATAAACACAATGGGTTTTTCAGATAATATTTCTACGAGCATTGTGACATCATCCAATCATCGATTACAACAAGCGTTCATGTTCTAAATGTGGTTAAATGTCCATTAAATCAAATTAAATAATTCATTAAGAATATTTTTAATGTTACGAGAGGCATTCAAATATAAACCGGAATTTTGTTTTACAAATTTATTAGTGATCTAGGAAAATACAAATTGAATATCTTAACATATGGTAGTCACATGGGTTCAAGCCTGAAGTGTAAGGTGGTCGTTCAAGAGTTTCTCAGTATAAATGGGTGAGTTTATTAAGAGTTACGGCTGCTGTATGCGGCTGCGCATTGTCATCCAGTAGAATGAAAAATTGAGATAGGACAGACAGCGACTTGTGTGGAAATTGATCTCTTATTAGACAGAGTCTATGCTGCCTTGAGTACCCTCGGACTTTCCACACAGGAGTGTCTTCCGCCTCTCTTTGATCCCCGAGAAACACTACGCACAGAGCTTCCAGGCGCCCTCCAAAGGGAAATGAGGTTCTCGTAGATGATCGGTTTCAGAATATGCACTCGAAAATGCATTGAAGAAGGTTATGTTTCAAACCAAGGAGCTACTAGGGATTAGTTTAAAGAGAGTTGCAGCAGATGACGAACTGCGGGGATTCCCCTTCCCCACGGTACTCGTATTGGTTTAGTCATATGTAATGCAAGCTACGGTGACAAGTCGCCATTCGAGCAGCTGTAGCCATTCTCTCCTGTATGCACTGAGCTTTTGAGGTTAATGGTGTCGCCTTTTAAATAGTCCTTCTGTAATCAGGGTAAGCTGCGCACCCAACTCATGGTAACTGGGCTATTCCAGTTACCATGAGGAATTTGATGAACTAACCAACCGAAGCTGCTTTCACTCAACTTTACTCTACATCATTACTATAGGGGTTCCAGTGTTATCAAGGGACGTAAGGTTGTCCCCCACACAAACACCTACCCAGCAAAAGGACATGGTTCTCCGTGATCTAGTTAAAGGACGAAGATACTAGCTATATAAAACATAATAATAAATAATTCTAAGGGTGATTTTAAGTTTTAGGTAATTCTAAGTTTGTTGTCAAAAACTCTGATTGCCCTAAAGAGGGAGTGGCCACAAGGTTTCCGTGTCCAACCGGTCCAAACTTTGGACCGCTGATACATCTAAATAACGCCATGCCTAGATATCCTTAATGTGGTTTGCGTCCATGAACGGATCTACACATGGGCACTCCGGGTATTGGGAAATCCTAAATCTATGAAGAGAAGCCCTAAGCCACCCGTTTCACTTGAGGAACTGGGACGTCTAGTAATCTGGGAAGACCCAGCTCGAATTGATTTTCTTCGTCTTTTTATACAATAAGCAGCTTTAGCATCATCCAATAGCTGGCAATAGTAGGCCGCATTCATCGTCTGTCTTTCACGTAGAAAATTAATCAATATTGTACCAATCAATCAATTTGAGGAGCAAGTCCCCAGTTTTTTCGACTATCGGACCTTCGCTTCTACGTTTATAAGAAGACGAAAAATTATGCGTTGCGCAACAGAGAATGCTGATGTTTGCCTTTTTTGAAATTCCGGGTTATATTTGAATCCCCTCGTAAATGGCTGTATTATGCTTTAACTTTTCAAAAAGTAATATTGGCACAAATATGAGCGCTGAGTGATTAGTTGATGTGGGTGACGATAGATATCACACATATAAAATTTGTTTTCTACACTATTCTCGCTTTGCATTTGAGCTTAAAGCTTCATTATTTATTTATGTAACTTTCAATGAAATATTGCTGTAAATTCAGCAATTAAGGATTCATTAATTATTTTTTGTGTTTTGAAATAATTATTTCTATTCAATGAATCCATTGAGCTAAAAGAATAATACAGTACATTCCATACATAAATATACAGTCTTAGACTGATCAAAGAAGGGTTTCGTTTTTACTACGGTGAAAGGGTCGTGTTAATGGCATATGCGTGTCTTTTAGGCGGCGTGATTCCGCTTCCTGCGTAGCAGGGCCAGACTTAGTCATTCGTTCCGATGCAAAATATATATTCAAATTCGCGACCGAGGAATATATTTTGAGCACAAATCTATTATCGCATTGTATATAAAGAGTCTGGTCGTAAATGCAGAATTTTTCAAGCGAGACCGGGGGACACTTTACGAGGCACCATACATCGGTTGTCAGGATGTTTGCGCTGTGTGCAGATATAAGCGTACGACAGTTGACTTTCCTAGTCAAAATTGTGCTATCCATCTTCGGAATTATTCTATCTAATCTTTTTATAGAGCTCGCCATACGAAATAAGGGCGAGAAAGAGGGATATGAATTCAGGTTGTATATCACTACGGGGTACGTCGAGATTTGTTACGTTTGTATAAATATGCAGCTATCCTGAACATTAAAGTATCTCAAATATTTCTTCCTTGCATATTTCCCGTGCAGCCAACAATACACCTTGCTTACACAGCGAGGGGAAACCGGCGGCACACGTACCCTATAAAATATTCTTTAAATGGAAAGGATGCAAAATCACAAACACTGGCGACGCTACTCGAAAGTGCTCGGAAGTCCTTTTGAATTGTTTTATTGCTCGGACAAAGAGGGATATGAGCATTGTATATGAGAAGATTTATCAAACAGATTTATGCACTTTCGATTCGAAACGCGCTCCTGTGGGACCCCTTAAAAATAACTTGCTATCATAAAGTATTCCCTGTTTGGCTACAAATAGTATCAACAAAATGCATTTGCAGTAAATTTGTGATATAACTGATGTGATATATTAAATCGAGACATTCCCGCCGAAATCTGGACGCTTGGTAACAGTGGCGTAAATACTAATTGGCGGGTTTAGGTGACGCCTATGCGCAGTAACTGTCTAATATATGTATACATACATACACTACATACTTGCTTTTCAAATTGTTATATATTAACCTTTCCCTACCGGTGATGTATTTACTACACCTCGACTATAATAATGGGAATATCGATATTAAATATAATAGATACGGGGCTCAGAATTTTTGTATTCCTCTGTAATATAATTACGAATCACATCGAAGTATTACAGTATATAATTATTCATCTGCAGCGACGGAAATAAATAATTTGTCGGAAAATGGGGAATTTAGCGAGTTTTAGTCCGTGTCTTATCAGAAAGGAATTTTATGCTCGATGCTTTAATGTTACTTCGGGCATATTTTCAAAATAATATTTGAGTTTTTTATTGTTTTATTTATCTATTATTGAATTGTATTTTTATCTTTTCTTGAATTGTATTTTAACTATTAAAAATTGGGATCCCGGGATCCCCTAAAAACATTTCTATATATCATTAAATAAATTTGATAGACATATCTTTTAACATATAGCATCTACATCCATATTACTTTTTATAAAGAAGCATTACGCTTTAATTTTTTTTTTAATTAAAAATGCATGCATTCATATTTATCCATCATAGATACTTTTCACAGAAATTCCGTATGCATTAAGCTTTAGTTTTTTTTATTAACAAGGGTTTTAATCCTAAAAGCAATTCATCTAATGGATCGCCATAAAAGCCATTGAAAGAATATACGTTCGTATTATCCAGATTTTTATATAGGGATGAATGAAATTAGGTCAGGATAAATATGAATGACGGCGAACTAAAAAGGCTTTGATTTTAAATAGGTTTGTAATGCATAATGTTGCGCGTAAATGTGTGTTGATAATATTGATGCATTTAACTAATTGCTTCACACATGTCCTGTGCAAACGTTGCGCACGCGTCATGCTAGTGTATACATACGCATGGTCATGCATATACTCGCACTTTTTTTTGTTTTAAGAGCATCCAGCTGGAATATTAATTGTTTGTGCTTTCAGTCGCTTTCTTTTTGGATGACTGTCTATAGCGTTAAGCCATAGAGAGAACATCCATAAGTGTGAGTGGCTGGGCACCCTCGCACGGAGCTACGCAGGAAGTGCGAACTTAGGAATTCCGCTGTATGATTTGTGGCAGCGTTTATTGGCCGGCAGCAGGGAACCAGGTCCGCTTTACTCCACTTTCATATTTATTTTTCTTTCTTTTTCAAAAAAAAAACATCATGTCTGTCTTATCTCCCATATGATGAGACGCCCTCGAGGATAACGGCATGATTGGTCCGAAAGTGATTTTTATTTAAATCGAAAATATTATTCGGTTTTTTGTGAGATATAAAAATTCATATATTATATAAGATATCAACGCACGATCGCAAGCAGCGTGCGAAACCCACGCTTAATATGAATTCATGAATAGAACTAGCTGGGTGTGCAATATCCAAAGGACGACCGGGTATGATCCCTAGTCATCCACTCTCACTTCCTTCTGGATTATTTATTCACATGGTGGGTAGTTGGCACAAAGGTGGGTCAGGACGAAGCTCTGCTTCCCCGAAAGCCTTTATTACCCGGCGCGAAAATGCTCTCCCGAAAAAAGAGACCCGAAGCCGTTTCCTTCTCGGCGTGTGCAGCGCCTTTTTATTTGGGACGCTCTCCTTTATTTCAATTTTCGCTGCAATGGATTTCGGGAATATTTTCGTTCATAAAGTTTTTCCGTATTTTCCCCGGCGATACGGGGGAGAACATATTGTATTTGTATAATAAAAAAGCAAACGCGTACAATTTTTTTTTCATCCCCCGATTTAAGCGTCACGTTTTATATAACCGCACGGGTTGTTTCGGCGTATTGAATTATTTTTTGCCGACTCGCTCCTGCGGGATGAGTAATAATATGATGGAATTATTAGAAAGCACTTTAATCATGTTGAATTTAAATTAAACCTTTGGATGCATGATCTATATGCGAAACCATCAGCTAGTTATGATAAGGTCGTGATACTCATCGAACAAAAATGTTCGATGATACAACCAAAGGGTCCGAATGAGCTTGTATTTAATTGAAATAAAAGCTCTTTCTGGACTATCTTTTGGATTCTGGGCTGAAGTGATACACCCACGTATAATTCCACATCACGAAAGTCCAGAAAAGCTTCTCCTTCCTGTGCAAAACGATGACGCGTGACGATCATGCAATTTTGACGGTGCTCCGGTGTGAACATTCTGGGCACCTATCTCGCACACAACTCCTTATAACCAAGTTTTTCCGACACAATATCACCAAGGATACTACGAAAAATGCCAGGAAATTCTTCGTGAAGGTCGTCAAGCATCACACGGACTTATTCTTCAATTTTTTGCACAAGTTCATCAGAAATCACCGATGGCCTTCTTTGAATAACCTAATCCAACATAAACTTATGTTGGGTATTGTTCTGCAAAGTCAGAAAACGGATGACCGCGCGGATCTCGCACGGACGGAAGTTGGTGGGAGCGCGCGACGACCTCTCCATCGGAAGAATTTACTGTGACTGAACAAAATGGCCGACAAATAAGCGGAATCCAACAAACCGAGCGTTAGGATTCTATAACATCTAAACGCAGCCTAGCTTAATGGTAGCATCTTAGCTGGGATGATCAACGATGATAAGAAGAATCAACGACAAGTGGACGAAAATTTTAAAAGCAACTGGTTAGCAAAGATATGACATATTCCAAAAGTTCGATCCTTTTTTATTTAGTGATAGTCAATGACAATATGATAAAAATATCTAATATTAATAAAATCTGTAGAAATTTAAAAAAAATGGTTATTTTAATTAGGGCTTCGAACTGGAGCTGAACCAGACTTGAAAACCAGAATTGAACCGATTCGAAAATATCGATTTTTTCGGTTCGATACACATTTTAAGCGAGAATTTGGTTGATTTGAGTCAGTCGTCGTGATGACTTCTTTGTTAATCACGGAAAATTGAGATCTGACCGCGGGAAGCACGTCTTCCCACGGGCAAGGCTATGCGACAACTTCTCACAACTCCCTCTTCCTGCACGTCACCACTATTGATCGAACCGAATACCCAAATATTCGATATTTGAATATATATTTGACCTTGTATCGATATTTTTCAAGCTCGGAAACTATCGTATCAATTTCTTCTACTTATTTTAGTGCCAATTCCCACTATTTAGTTATGTTTTTGAATTCAATTCGTAGAAATCCTTCCAAACGGTTTATTTTCGAAAAAAATAGCGTTTGACTGTGTGTTGTGTAATATATAATAAAATTGGCTTGTTACTCCACTAGTGGTTATGTAATGCTGCATATAAATAAGCGGAATAAAAATGCAGAGACACTACGACCGATTATTTCTCTCTTTCCGACGAACTGCTTAGTTATTTCGGATATATTATGTGTAATATTTATAAATAAATAAATTAATTAATTAATATCGAATATAGATACAAATTTAGCTCTAATTTTAGGAAGGTGTAGACTAACAGAGCCATAATATGGGGATGATATTTTGTCCATGCTATAGAATCAACTCAAACTCCAGCAAGCATAATCTTAAGTCATCATTGTGCATTTGGTTTTGCATCTCTTCCTATATATTAGGTAAAGCGGAAAGAAATGTCATTTTTTTATTATTTGGAGAAAAAAATCATTTTAATAAAAGCTGTACAATATTACTCAATTAAATAACTTACATTGTTATTTATAATCACCCTCTATTGATTAGGTAGCTTTTTAATGCCTCTTTCGTAAAATTCGGCCGGTTTTCCAATAAAGTAAGAATCCAAATGAATTTTTATTTGTTCCACAGAAGTGATTTTTTTTAATCGCGAAATGAATGTTTTAATGACTTGAAAAGATGATAGTCTGAAAAGTGATGTTGATCACTTTTTGAGCATTTCCGCTTTTAACTTATCTAATTGTTCACAGTAAAACTCTGCTGTGACAGTTTGGCCAATTTTTAATAATTCGTAGTGAATTACGCCAAAAAAATCCCACCAAACACAAAGGAGAACCTTTTTCAAGGATAATGACGGTCGAGGAGTAGAAATAGGTACTTGATTTGAAGAAAGCCACTGTTTTTTCCTTCTCGGACTATTGTAGAGAACCCACTTCTCATCCCCAGTAACGATCCTTTTTAAAAATGGATCGGTTTCATACCTGGACAATAGCAATGAACAAATGATTATCCGTTGTTCCAAGACCGTTGATGACAGCTCGTGCGGTACCCAAATTCCCTGTGTATGTTTTCCCCGAGTCTTTTCATATGGTCTTTTACTGTTGACCAGGAGCACTCGATGTCTAGCGATAATTCCTTTATTGTTTTTCGAGGATCAGACATCAACCTTGGCGTATTCATTCGATAGCAACCCGAGGCAAACTGACGGCATAGACGCAACAACAAAAAATGACATTTCTTTCCGTTTTATCTAATATTTGCTATGTACCCAGATTGAGACTCCCAAACATCCAGCCAATAAGCATCAAGTCAATATTTTTTCATTTAATACATTTTAATATTGAATGCTATAATGTGAAATGTTTGGAACTGAACCGGAACGAAATCGAAATGAAAAAAATATCGGTTCAATTTTTATTCAAATATTTATTTGTATGTTACGCATTGAGAGTATACCCACAGAGACACAGATGACAGACAGTCCATTGCGGTTTTCATTGAATTTATTTTGAAATACACAGCGACATTTATTGCCTCAAATCGCTTCAGAGCAGTTGAAACGACCCCTAAAATATGACTTAGTCGGCGGGTCTCGCTATTCACGCTTCGCATATCCACATAAGTGCTATCTATTCGTGGAGATGTAATCAAAATTGTTTGCTATTGTAGTATTTTTATGGCCCGTTCAGCTCAGCTTAGTCCGTAAAAACGGAAACCTTACAAATTTTTAATGAGCTCACTTATATCAATAAATTAACGGATTGTTTATTATATTCATAAATATACGCAATCCAATTAAAGCAACGGCCGCAAAATGCAAATCGGACACATCTCGAAAACATTAATTATCGCGGTAACTGACGAAAAGTTGATAGATTTGCTGGTGTTTTGGACAAAGCTGCTTTGCAAAAATATTTACGAACTAGCTCTAATTTGATTATATTATTCATATTTTGATGAATCACACAAACCAGTTTTGAGAGCTTTAAATCGCCCAATTTCGTGTTGATGTCTACAAATCTAGCTGATTCGATTAGGGAAAAATCAGGGTTAAATTGGCGACCTCGGCCCTTATTTACTGTCTATTAACATGGGATGTAATTGATGGTTTTTATTGCGATTGTCCTTATTCTGTTGTTATTGTTGTGTCGGCAGCCAAAGGCAGTTTTAATTAGCGAGCAGGCCCGACTGTGTGTATGAGGGCGCTATAAATATTAACATTTTAATTGTATGCAGCAATAAAGCTAGATTTAGATCTCTACGCACAGGCCCTAAAGCTGTCACTTTAAACCAGCCTAAATAATTATATATATTTTTATACGACTTTAATGATTCGTATATAAGCACCTTCGTATGCAGGCTTTGTAAAATTTATCCCAAAGGCAGCCATGCACGCGTGATAATCCACGAGCATGCGAGCCGCGAATAAGCTGTGAAGTATGTCGACATTTTTACAACGACTATTAATGACTGTTTTCGAAATCTCAACAGCTAAAATTTCAATTATTCATAGGCACAAATCAATAGTCTTGAATTTTTATTGATGATTTCATCAAAAAACTGATTAAACCCGTTGAAATTTCGATCATATCGACAGCGCGCCGGTAGACAGATAATAATTTCTGAACTCACTTTCTTAATATTTTTCGTGTAAAAATCCCTTTATACATTAATAAATACATATGAGGGTAATTCAAATATAATCCGGAATTTTGTTGTACAAATTCATTATTTATATATACTAGGTTGTCCCATAAGTTTCTTTCGCAAATGAACACAGATTTAATCATAGCCATGGTTAATAGCCAACCCTTTTTGAAGAGTCTTGTCAATGGAGATGAAATTTGGATACTCTATGAGAATATCCAACGTAAACGGTCTTGGATCAAGGGTACAGAAGCTTTAACTGTAGCTAAACCTGGCCTACATCCATAAAAAGTTTTGCTATGCATTTGGTGGGACTGGAAAGGGGTAGTTTATAGTGAGCTACTTCAGCAGGGTGAAACAATCAATTCAATAAAATATTGTTTCCGACTAGACAATCTAAAAGATGCATTTGCCAGAAAACGGCCAGAATTCTAATTCAAAAAATGATATAAAAATGTACCTTGATCAATATTTTGCCAACAAACCTAGGAAATTTTGGCAAGAAGGCATTATGAGGCTTCCGGAGAGATGAAAAAAGGTAATAGAACAGAATGGATCATCTATTATTCAATACATTTTGATGTAGTACAAATTATTGGTTATTTTTTTCTTAATATGAAAACGAAAGAAACTTATGGGACACCTCTAATATTAGGTGTATCGAAAAAAAATTGCCGATGGCTTAAATCGAGCCAGATCCTAGTGTATATTGAGGGTGTGGAAGTTCTTCCCATTTTAAGATTTAACTGTGTAAAAAAATAAGATACTCCATTTATATTTTAATATTTCAATATTAAATCTATTCAACAAAATTCATAAGTTATATTTGAATCGCCCATATAGGACAAATTTATTCCTGACGATTTGTTTTCAAATAAGAAGAAGAAGAAGGAAGGTTCAGGAACATGCATCCACATCGAATGCGTTCCGAATCTGTAGTCTGTGAGACTAATGATTAGGGATCTGGAGCAGCGCTCTTAAACTTATGTAGGATGCTCTTTCTAAATAACAGGAATTCGAACGCAAATATTATACGTTTCTTAAGTCCACAGGCTAAAATTGTTAAACATAATTTAGGACATTTTATTCTCTTTAATTATCGATGATTTGTTAATTAACCCTTTGCGGTCCTAAAAAAATGTTCCAGTAGGTATCTAAATATTTAAGATATTTTAAAAATAAAAAATAAAATTGTATATACGTCAGTTTTACACAGTATAATCGAAGATATTCACGAGAGCGTGCGTCAAGAGTCGACATAGGACCCACTGGAATAAATATGTTGTCGAATCAGATTCGACATAGGACCGCAAAAGGTTAACATATTATTTTTCATGTTTACTTTTACGTAGAGGTTATGAATTTACAATTTATTCATTCATTCATTCATTTGGTTGCGATTAAACTTTGGATGGTTATTGTACACACCTATGTGAAAGTTATGCACCATGTTTGCGCATATTATTCTGGTGAAATGAAACGGGGACGGCTTTTGAATAAACCACGTAACAGTACTACTGCGTTTTTTTCAAATAATTACTAAACGCGTGTAGCATTAGAATACATGTCGGGCAATGACTTTGCAGCCCCCAGGGGTCCTCGGACTCCACTTTAGAAACCGCTGCCTTAAATTAAATAAATTATAATGATTTACATTGCAGGTTGGAAATGGGGTTGATATTAATATTATTAGAAGTACATATTAAATTAACAGATCTTCTGGATAAGAATGATAAAGGTCCAAACTTTCTTTCACGTAAAAAATGCACTGAACCGATAAAACCCATATTTTCGAATCGGTTCACAGTTTTATGAGCTATTTTGGCATAGCTTCATTCCTTAATTTGCCAAATAAATCCAAAGAATGATTGTCAAAACTCTTTTCAGCTATGAATAAAATGATTCCATTTTGGGATGTCGTATGTGAAATGAGCATGGGCTGAAAAAGCTCTCATTTAAGGGTTGAATAAGCAATAGAATCCAACGAGGGCTGAGCAATATCGCCCCGCAGTCGCTGTTGGTGATTGTGCTTGTCTTTTTTATTACGGTCTTTTAATTACTGCATAATCCAGTGGAGCTCTACTTTTCAGTATGGAAATAAAGCTTTTTTAATCAATCGAATCGAGGGTACTTAATGAGACTCAAGTTAAATTTAACGTGAAAGGTTCGAGTTAACAGACAAATAGGTTTATATAATTTACACGGACTGGGGGCAGTCGTCGGGATTCACCCGTCCGAGGGATTAATTGATTCTAACTAACTCGAAATGCACGTGAATACTGCACATATATGCATATTGGGTATGCATTACGACCGAAGATATTCTAATTTCGTTGTATTTTCGTCGAATTCGCATGCGAAAATGCGGTAAATCGAGCGAATTTCGCGTTTTAATTTTCAGATTTACGATTATTAATATTAAGAGGGACGAACGAATTTACATATAGACGAGCGGATGTAATGTGTTGTGTAATATTTGACATAAATTCCAATAAGTTGTATGTGGTGCTACAATGCGTGACAGATCGTATATTCATGTAACTCCTATGCCACCCCTCTATGTTTCTCTCAACACCCCCGATTCAATTAATCACATTACGATTCCAACTAGCGCCATAATGCGATTTACCCATATCGGTTAATCATTCCGCGTTTAGAACAATCGACAACCATCGTGTATTAATTAAAAAATATATATACAAACAGTGAAGATAGAAAAAGAACCCTTTGATTAGTGAGTTAATTTTAAATTGTCTTTATCATCCACGTAAATCCATTTTTCTCTAAGGTCCCCAAGCGTGAATGAAGTTTGTATATCAATAGATGAACCTTAACACTGTTGATATTGTTGGACCCAAAATAGCATTTCAGGCTGAGTTTTAAGTATATAATAGATTTATTTGGCTTTCTACTATATCTGATGGTTTTCAACTGGATTTCATTATAATTTTAATATTTATTTTGTTGTCATCTGTTGAATAAAAGAGATCGTAAATGTAATGTTTAAAGAATTGGTTTGAACTAATATAGACGTGTAAGGGTAACTTTACAGCACGACCTTACCATCGATGTACGGTTGTATGTTGAGATATACACTCTCTCCGTCTCTGTCTCAGATTTATAATATACACACTCAACGTTCAAGAATGTTTTTATTCTGAATCAATTGAATCCATTCGCAGCATATGCGTGATTCCTCATCAACGGGTTAAAATGTTTGCTGATATGATGTGAGCAAATCCAATTGTATTGGCTTCAAACAGCGTATATTGTAAATGCATATCAATTTTGGCATTAAAAATGGATTTCTTGGAATACTTTTTTACGGGTGGTCAATAAGGAAAGAGAAGTCTTTCTGGGAAGATTACGAAATGATTGAAATTCTTCGTGGAAATTATTAGGGCGATGCACAAATTCTTACGTCCTTTCTTTTGCACAATTTTCCTCCGTTTTACGTCCTTTGTTAACGAAGAATACAGCTCAGTAAAAGTCAGTCATTATATTCAAATTTAAATTGAGCAAACACGCATAAGAACGCTATTAAACGCAAGATATGTTAGATAGAATTAATTAGGATCCTTAATAATATTTTATGGCATATAGCATCGTTCAAATGTCCGCTGCGGTTTTGCTTTGTGGCACGTATTCAGGAGTAGGGAATCCAATCCCGGGATCCCGGACAGTTTTAGGTACTCATGAATCCCGGGATTAGTAAACGTAATCCTGAAAAAATCGGAATTGAAATCATTATCTAATAGACTATCTAATAGGCTACTAAATCGAGATTTTCTCGCCGAAATCTGGACGCTTGGAAACAGTGGCGTAACTACTGACTGGCGAGTTTAGATGACGCCTAGGGGCAGTAACTGTCTAATCTATATATACATATATGTTTTTCAAATTGTTATATTTACCTTTCCCTACCGGTGATGTATTTACTACCCCTCGACTCTAATAATAAGAATATTGATATGAAATATAATAGATACGGGGTTCAGAATTTTTGTATTCTTCCATAATATAATTATGAATCACATCAAAGTATTATAGTATACAAGTATTCATCTGCAGCGACGGAAATAAAAAAATTGTCGGGAAATCGGGAATTTTGCGAGCTTTAGTCTGTGTCTCAGCAGAAAGGAATTTTATCAGTCACATTGATGGTGTTATTAATAATGTGTTTTATTAATTTATTTTTGAATTGTGTTTTTTATCTTTTCTTAAATAAATAAAATTCTTTCGCCTTCAAACTATTTTTTTATATTAAAAAAATGGACTTATTAGTAATTTTTTATCAAATTTATCAATGTAATTTCTTAAACTATTGAAAATCCCAATCCCGGGATCCCGGGATTGATCCTGGGATCGTCTAATGTAAGCCCGAAATCCCTATTCAGGAGGTCTAATTTTCGCTAACTAGCGCTGTTAGCGGCAACATCTTCCATCCCTCTTCAGGTGCAATGTGTTATTTTAACAGCGCCATCTCTTGTGGCCCTGCTAAGACATTGCACCTGCATACCGACCGATTGTATCTTGCGCGTGCACCATTGCCGGTTGGGTTGTGACGCGCAGGGGGCAGGAATCGGGAGAGTCATCGGTTAGCCTTGGCTGCGGGAAGTCGTCCCTCTTGCAGCCAGATCTTCAGACCGCCTTATCTTCTATAATAATTTGCCATATACTATTTAATAATTCACAAAAAGTTTAGCAGATCTTGATTTAATAACATTGCCGCTATAACCTAACAAACTTTGAGCGTCTTTATTTAAAGACCGGTAAATGATAGTTTTATAGGGTAAGCAATCAAATATCTCTTTATATATCCTAAAGTCAAGATACAAGAAATAATCAAGAAAATTTAGGGACGCTAAAAGATGATCTCATACAAATATTAATAAATTTATAATTATGAATCACTTCGTTGTCCCACCATCATGAGAACTCTCCCCTAAGCCATTAAACTTAATAATATATCATTGTTGGACAATTAGAGGGTTGAATTGTGTCCAAATATTGACGCACAACATTTAGTTGCCTCTGCGAATTAAATTGCTAAATTATCATGTTATATACGCAAATAAACTATCTGATAATTTATACAAGTTCTTCTTCAATTCTTCATAAATTAATATCAATTCAATGGTGGTAAAATGCAGGAAATTAAGACCAAAAAAAATAATTCGGCGACACGAAATTATGTATCGCAATAAAAACGTAGATAGCCTTAGCGATCAGTATATTTCGCACACGAGCATCCCTTATTTATTGATATAGTTCCATAACTTTATTTTTTCATATCTCGCAGGGTCTTATCTCCGGCCTGTTTACGTATTTGTGTACGTCCTTTCAATCATTCTAATGGGTAACATTTACTACTTATTATAAATAAGCTGAATAAATCGATCTTATCATTGAGAAAAACAAAATTACTTTTTTCCTCCTCTAAGTGGATGTGATTACACTAAAACTTTTCCTTCGTACGCCCACGTTTTTCTTTTATCTGCTGCGAAAGGAAACTCCTTTGTGAAAATGTGAAAAAAGAAAATCATTGGCAAAAGTGGGATGCTTAGGGCTCGTGTCACTACACATATAGATATTAGGGTTGATAATATGTAGCCGTTTTTGGAGCAATACTTGAATTGTTTTTTTTTTTACTGTATATTATCAATTTATTTTGGAAATGATCCACATGATAAATCTCACACGATTAATATTTGTGCTAGTAATTTTAAGCGTTAAAGAGCTTTTCACTTTCCATCTTAATTGCGAATCGTTTACGATCCAAAGTTAAGAGCCCCTGGCCAGTTTCCAAGATAATGGAGAGATTAATATTCGTTACGTCTCTGAATAGCGTCATGCTAAGTTGTATATCAATATACTTAAGATTTGTATTATAGAACTGGTGAAGTATTAAAGACCAACGCCAAGAAGTGCATATATTTCTTTTAATATCACAGCCAGTAGGACCACAGTGAAAATATGCTCATAGTGAATTTAATCTGTATATAAATTCATATTTAATCAATAAGGGTGCATTAAATAATAACATATAGATAAACCCAATAGCGAGGCCATCTTGAAGAATACGTGGGAGCAACTCGAAAACTCTGCCCAGAGAGCGCTCTCGCTTCACGTTACACTGGTGTCAGAAATGGCGAGTCGTTATGATGTCAGAAGATGTGGTGTAGCATGGCAGAAATGCATACCCACACAATGGCACTGTTAATCTGTGCAGATTCAATTCTCCAGTCACTGGACATTGTTGTAGTGCGATTAGCGACTATTCCACTAATCACATCAATAAATCATTGTCATCTCCAAGTTCTGAGAACTTCCATGAGGTTCTTAAGGCTTTCATTCCCTCGCCAAATTATAACAGCATATAATGACGCAAATCAATTGTTCATCTTGAATACATCGAAATGAAATTAATTAATTCGCAACATTTGCTTTTTATTGCCGGCATGAAATATGTGTCGCCTGAACCGTGACTCGATACAAACCGTCTGTTAAGCGACACATCTTAGAATCTCTAATCCCCCTAATATTACGATCGATGGACTGATTAATGGCTCGCCTCCGTCTAAACGGCTTGAATTTTAATTCGCTCAATATTTCATCGCCTTTGGCAGGGCGTAAGACTTAATGCGCAAATTTTGTTGTCGAGTTTCTCTAAAATTTAAGATCAATTTCCAAGTCTGGCCTGTAAAAACATTATTCATAATATTTCATAATATAATCCGGTTAAAGTGCATTTCTGCTCATACTTTGGGATGCGCAATTATTTAAGATGCTGCAGCAATTATTCAAGACGCTCAAAGCATATGCTTTATTACAATTTTATACAATAAACTACTATGAGCGAAATTAACGCTCTAAAGACCCCCACTTCATCGCCGGCGTTTATTTTATTTGAAGCACGCTGAAATTGCATAATAAATCTGCAATTTACAATGAAAATTTTCGTACGCTTTTTCTTGAAATATGCGTGCCATGGGCTTTGGTGCCGTGGTTTTATTGACCTTCGGAAGAAAATAATAGTTTGGGAATTTGGGCTTAATTTTATGGCGACCAAACATGCGAATCTGTATGTATTTATAAATATTTTTGCTAATAAAGATATTGTCTGAAATCTTACACGGGCATATGAATACGCCGATATTTTAGTGTTTAAATAGTTTAAAATATATATTTTAGTGAGTGCTCATCGCAGTTGTTTTGCTGTCAGGTCCCACAGTTCGTCATCTGACTCGTGGTCAGCGGTATGAAAGCCGGACCGGTTGAGCACATAAACCTTGTGGCCACTCCATCCTCATTTAGAGGTATTTTTTGTTGATAAATGCATACTCGGGACCTTTTATGATCTGTACGATTACGAAAGCAAAACCAGAGGCCAATTCACATAGGTAGGTGGCGCCAAATAAGATTGTAAACTGAAAAAATCTGAACGATTGATGTAGCCCAATTTTATCAGATGATTATGGACGGATGTTCGTGGAATACCTAACTTGTTAGCTATTTCTCGAACAGTATATCGTTGGTTTTCTACAACCATGGCTATGATTAGATCTGTGTTCATTTGCGAAAGAAACTTATGGGACAACCTAATAATTGATTTATGTGGCTTTCTACTATTTATTATGATCTAAGATCACCAACGATCTAAGAAGATACTTCATTGAAAAATCCTCACGATGCTTTTTTTTGTTGCATTGTAAGCAAACGCGGCACTCACCATGCGCACAGCTTTTTCATGTACAAATTTTCTGTCAATATGTGATGTACAACACTTTTAAAATAATTTTTAAATACTCAGTCGATGATCATATAGCATCCTGCTATGCATTAAATTTAAGAATAGATTTTCCTCATCGGTGGTCTAATTTCAGGAAGGCTTCCTTTTCTTAGAAGATTTCATCGATTCGACCGCAAATTGAAACGTGCTTAAAATTGTAAGAAATTCAACGCGAATGATTTATTTTCAAAGTGTTCCATAGTAATTATTTTGTCCCATTCGCAGATACCTATCTGTGCACGATGGCGAAAATTTTGTCGGTGCACCTCGTCCATTAACTACACAAGTTTTAATACGTCCCATCTTTGCTGAGAAGATTTTATTATCCAATTCAGGAAAGTTTGGGATGAAGGAAGACCTTCCGGGGATGGAGAGGTGGGCCGGAAGAGTAGAGTCATATTATATCTGATGAGCAATTATAGGAGGATGACTTTTATTGTGGTAATAAAATGCTTCATTCATTTTACTATCCGAAATAACGGTCGCAATAATTAAATTGTCCCACGTTTTAAATAACAAGACGCCCATAAAGCAAATCTGTCTGTCTAGAATAATGCTGAAAAAGTCCTATGCAATCTTAAAATCTCAATATTTAATTGCAAAGAAAATTCCAGCACTATTCCCAGAAACTTGTGGATATTTTCCTCTGCGGTACCATTACCAAGGGACGTGTCGATCAGACCAGCACTACAAAACCATCCAATGGTACAAGCCTCAATACCCATGGTTCTAATTTTCGCTTTTCGATTTGTTTTAAATTTAATTTGAATAAAAGTGCCTCAATAAAACGTCGCTTCTTTCATTGATAAAATGCCTCCTCCGAAAGGATTATACATATGTACATGGATGGCCCAATTGGGACACTATCCCTCCATTTCCAATATATAGGCCTATGTATTATAGGTTCCTGCCAGGTATATAGTATATAAGCCCTCAGCTCCGGGGCAATTGATTCAAATTTGATGTCGATAATATCGTAATCCCCTTAGCGGCCTAATGTGATTAGCCCAAAGAGGGCGAGTTGGTCAAAGCTTGGGTTTAAGCCAACAACCTTTATAATCACGCCATGCAATTTTCATTTGTGTGTAGAGATATTAATGCCTACGCAAATGCAAAATAAGTAACAAAATCGTTTTTATAATTGGCAAATCTAATTTTAGTTAATTCAATATTTATGACTTAAATATTATACAAGGCACATTTTATAATGAAATGTTCCCATGGAAACATGAACGACAGAAGACAGAAAATCTAAAGATTTGTTCAAAATTAAAATAAAATCATGTTAAAATATGTCTATAATTATATTATCTATAAATTATACAAAATCTATTCAATGTCAAACGTATGATGAAATTACAAAACTAATGTATTAAGTGTATTAATATAAAATGCATTAGATTTAATTATAAACATTAGTCATAACCCTATTATAACCAAGTTAGATCAGGAAATCCTTTGATTAATGCGCTATTAATTCGTTCTATAGACAACGAGTATTTGGCTGTGCGCATACACGTCCATAGAGAATTAGAGGGTGCGATTTCCGCGTCTGAACAACGCGACCCCCAGCTACAGCGCAAATCAACCAACTCATCAGCCCGTTTATGTTGCAATATCTTCAATTAATAATTTATATTGTTTTTCTTGCCTATATTATAAATCTAAATTTTAAACATTTTCTGAAAAGAAATTTCTATAAATAAATTGTAAATTCTATGTAGAACATGCAGAAATTAATATTAAAACGTTAACCTGGCGTGTAGGGGTGATCCTAACTGTCAGTTTTTTTGGTCTTACGTATTTGTCGGCCATTTTGTTTAGTCGCAGTAAATTCTTCCGACGGAGAGGTCGACAAACAATATCGCCCCGAATATCCATCGAAAGCCCGTGGAAGTTTATGGTGCTGATGTGATAAGTCGATATCATATCACGAAGTAGGTTAAATTATTCACAGAAGACTATCAGTGATTTCTGAAGAAATCGTGCAAAAAATTGAAGAACAATTGCAAAATGACGATCGTGTGAAGCTTGGCGACATTCAGAAAGAATTTCCTGAAATTTCTTGAAGTCTCCTTGATGATATTGTGTTGGGAAAACTTGGTTACAAGAAATTGTGTGCGATATATTTGCCCAGAATGCTCACATCGTGAATTTTTTGATCGTTTTGCATAGTTGGAAGAAGCTTTTCTGGGATCTATCGTGATGCTGAACTAGACATGGGTGTGTCACTACAACCTAGAATCCAAAAGACGTGGCACTACCTGCAGGAGCAGAACTCATTGCCTTCGCGGACGACGTTGCACTGCTGGTGACAGCTCGACATCCATGGGAAGTAGAGGCGACGGGTAACGAAGCCCTCGCCAGAATTCGAGCGTGGATGCGGGAAAATCACCTGCAGTTGGCGATCGAGAAAACTGAGGCAATGATATGCAGTAGACGGAGAAGACCGAGGGTCGAGCAGCTTGTTATTGGAGGACACGAGGTGGAATACAGCAAAACGTTGAGACACCTCGGGATCCTCATGGATAACAAGCTGACCTTTAGCAAACACATAGAAGAAGCTGCACAGAAGGCACAGAAGGTGGCAGGCGAGCTTGGATGGCTCATGCCCATCATTGGAGGGCCAACACCAAAGCCGTGCAGAAGACGTACCATAAACGAGGTAATACACTCGATCCTTCTGTACGGAGCCCCGATATGGCATGAGTCGCTCAAACGTGACATCAACAGAAAGAAGCTCGCCAGAGTCCAGCGACAGGGAGCGCTCCGAGTCACCGCAGCGTACAGGACAGTGTCTGAAGACGCGGTGCTGGTGATTGCTGGAATACCCCCGCTGGACCTCCAGGCAAAGAAGAGGGCCTTGGACTACGAAGATCCTAAAAATCGCAACGAACATGACCAGAAACTGAGGGAAGCCTGGCAACGGAGATGGGATCAGTCCAGCAAGGGAAGATGGACCCATCGACTTATCCCGGTCATAAGTCGGTGGAGGTCCCGGGAACACGGTGAAACAACCTACCGCTTGACGCAGGCGCTCACTGGGCACGGATGCTTTGGTGCGTACCTGAAGCGGATTGGCAAAGAACCATCCGCTACGTGCCAACACTGCCAAGCGGAGGTCGACGACGCAGAGCACACCATCATTGGCTGTGAGGCTTGGGCACCCCAGAGAGAACTGCTGAAACAAGCACTCGGGGTGGCCGAGCTAAATATCGACAACATGGTCCACAGCATGATGGAAAGTAAGAAGAACTGGGACCTTTGGCGCGACTACGTAGAAGACATCATGAGCGCCAAAGAAGACAGTGAAAGAGAGAGGCGCAGAGCGCCTCTTCAACAATAGAATAGGGCCATCGAACGGCTAGACTACCTGTCACCCTTGAAGCAATGTGATAAACAATACCAGGGGGACAGAGGAGACCAAAGGCGGTTTAGTGAGCAGGCACGACTGGCCAACATCCCTTATGGAAGTTGTATAAATACCAGTGTGAATCTCATACTCAGTCTTTGGAAGATTCCGCGCCCACAGGAAAAAAAAAAAAAAAAAGAATCCAAAAGACGATCAGAAAGAGGCCGACAAACACGCGGGACCAAAAGCTGACCGTTGGGATTCCCCCTATGTACCAGATTCGCCAACGTCAAAACAAACAAAAATCTCCGGCCCTAGGAGCCCTTATAGCTCGACTTACTAGATGCTCGCCATTTACCAACATCAAAAATGAATCACCCGGAGCAAAACCGAAAACCGGTAAAACCATAACCGAACGTAACCGAAACCAATCCATATATGAAAAAAAGAACGGTTCGATACCCCATTCGACGCATGTGCTATGAATGAAACACGCGTTGCATCATGGGCATTATAGTGTTAACACGTTATCGACGGGAAGCGTATTTTTAGCGCCAATAACGCGCCGTATTATTAACGTCGTGAGAGAACTTGTTTTTTCAAAATTACTTCATAGAACGTTATATATAACGTTAAGTGTAATTTGAAGAAATAATATATTGGACAATTCAAGCGCATCAGAAAGATTTTTACTAGTACTTTTAACACTTTGACGTACATAGCCGTCAAATCCCGTCATGCGTCAGCAGATGATATTCATTATATATTCAAATAAAAGTGTATAAAAAATATAATATACACTCATATATTTAATCAGCTTGCATAGTTATTTCCCCGAGGGGGAGGTTTTTTAAAATTCGTATAAGGGTGTCTAATCTAAAATAAATTAATCCGTTTAAAGATATCAGTTTTAAAGAAGCGCAAAGTTGTATTAATAGTCTGTCAGAACAATGTATTAAAATTTCTCCATAAATGCAAATCAATGTGAAGTTTTAATCTGAAATATTAAGTACGGGATTTCGTTTTAAATGACTTTGCTATGTTCGAGAAAGTCTAGCGCACTCCAACCGATGGTTCATCGCCCCTGAACGTTAGCTGCTAAAACTATCATAGCAGATGTATGCAACTATTTAATGGTTCGAAATACTTTCAATTAAGACGCCAAGGATAGTTTTTCTATCCATTCCTAATGAACAGACCGAATGAATTACACCAGTAATTTTGATATTTTATCCCGATTACAGTTTATAGAGGAGTTCAAGCGCTCGGGGCCATCGGGATCGAATCAATTTAAACTATTGATAAATCGATCCGATTTGATGTACATTAAGGCTGATTATTTAATCCGAATTTCTCAAAATGATTGACGATCTCTGCTGTCGTAAATTAGGGATGAGCTTTAAATATTGTCTGAACGTAGCCAGACGCTCCGGGGACTTAGCATTACGCATTTATTAATATATCTCATAACAATAAAGATTATACACAATAAGGCTTATAGAATACGATTTGGCCTAATCCGAATTATTTAAGGACGCATTAGGGCTATGGATTTTATTTAAGGCGAGTTTTATTTTTATATTTCCACGGGCGCATTCGAGTTTATATAGAAGTCCTTCAACGCCCTGTTTAATTTGGACGGTTGCACAGGGGTTAATTTGTAGGGCTACACAAACCAATGACTCCAAATTATTAAGTGGGTGTATTTGGGAGCTGTCAAATTGCTAAATGATCAGTATGTGAGGGTGTGGGGGAGATAAAACAATCACAATCGTTATATAAAACATATCACCGAAGTAGAAATTATATTGGATTTATTTATGTAACAATATTTTTTTACATGACAATTGAAAATTACCTCAGAAATCTTATATCATGGATTATTTTATATTTCCGATGTTGTGTAATTTAAGCAACAGGCTAAATTGAATATTATCCAATGAAATTTTTGTAGATATCCCAAGTTTTCCATATGTATAGAATAAAACGCTTACTATTACAATAATTGTCGTTATCCATATTAACTCTTTGATTAGTGAGCTAATTTTAAAATGACGTAAACGTAGATGCCATATTCGTATGTGCACTGCTTATCGTTTATACAAATCCATTTTTCTCTCAGGACCGCGCAGCGTGAGTCAATCTTGTATATCAATAAATGAACCTTAACACTGTCGATATTGATTTTATGTATATAATTGATTTATGTTACTTTCTACTATTTATTATAATTCTAAGACCACCAACGTTCTAAGCAGACTCAATAACTGATGGTTTTCAAGCGAATACGAACAAATTTCATTGTAATTTTAATGTTTATTTTATCGTCATCTGTTGATTGATGTAATGACACTCTAATTTGAGAGAGACGGCGTCTAGCAGTTGCATAAAGCAACTAGTAGCAAGCCTATTTTATTATATATTACACAAAAGTTTTACAATATTTCTACGTATGAATCGAAGGATTTTCATAAATGCATCTACTTGGTATTGCGCTTGAAACAAAGCGAACCCCATTTTCTGACAGTACCTATTGATATTTGGTTTTTGCCGGAACGAAATTCGGAACTGGACCGATTCGAAAATATCGGTTTTGTCGGTTCGGTACACGTTTACACGACAGAGAGTTTGGTTGACTTTTGCGCTGATATAATATGTGAGCTTCGTCATTCTTATGCAGAATTTGAGAATCTTTACTCTTTGTTCATTTTGTAAATTATCCCGTTAACCTTTTAATGAGTACAGTCGCACATTTGCGATCGAATTCCAGTGATTCAAAAAGAGCATTCTTACACGTTGAGCGAGTCGGAGAGAAACAGACGGAAAGTGTCTTGCACTTTGAGTTTGGAGAGATAGAGACGAAGAGAGTATCTTGCAGTTTGGAGATTGTAAATGGGCGACAGAGACGGAGAGATTGTCTTGCGTACATCGTACAATTATATAGATCGATAACTTAAATTAAACGATTTCAAGTGTATTGTTTATGTTTACACAAAGAAATCAACAGTGTAAAGGTTAATTTATTGATATTTTAGCGTGAGCGATTTATCATCCCTACGTAGTAGCGACATCTTTCATTTCTCTTCAAGTGCAATGTGTTATTTTAACTGCGCCATCTCTTGTGGCCCTGCGGAGACATTGCAGCTGCTTACCGACCGATCGCTTCTTGCGCGTGCACGGTTACCGGTTGGGTAGCAACGCGCTAGAAGTGGGAGTCGGGAGAGTCGTCGGTTGGCCTTGGCTGCGGGAGGTCGTCCCTCCTGCAGCCAGACATCTTTCTCTCTCTATCTGTAGTGGGGAATAAATATTTATCTTGCGAAGAAAGTCTTTCCATTCGACGCCCTTCGTATTCCCATCCATTCGTCCAGCCACATCACAGCCCGATAGAAGAACGGACCGGCCGCTCGGGGTCTCTGCCCCCGAGAGCGCCCTCGCCTTAAACGTTACAATATAATATTCAATCTGTGTGATTCTGAGAGAAAAGTGGATTTGTACAAATATAACATCTACGTTTAAGTCATTTTAAAATTAACTCACTATTCAAAGGGTTGAATCAATACCTCAGATATTATTGTTATCAACCCAAATTCTGTCTATTAAATATGTGGATGATTTAGACCAATACAGGTTTCCATCGTCTTGATTGAAGGACTTTAAACAGATGACTGAGATCCGCAGCAAGATTAATTGTAATTTCTATAGAAACAGTACTATAAGGATTCCTCCAACGCAGCGGTGGTCCTGAATTCCAGCATCGAAGAAATAATAGCATGGCATCGAGGGTCATGTGCGTTTTTTTCTCGTGCAGCTACCCTCGACATCAAGCTTCGGGTTATACTTGCGTTCATTATTCAACGATCACTTGTCAACTTGAGAACCGTTGTATATACGTTGCTTGTCGAGTCACTTATCACTTGATTTCTTTTTGCCCTTGTGGCTGCTCCCCCTCAAATTCCCTTGTAGTTAGTTTCTACCCGGCTCTCCTAGCCCGTTGCTCTTGTGGTCGGTACTTATGTGCTTCCTTCAGAGGTCTACAAAGACTGCTGGGACTTTAATCAAGCTACCTTTTCAAATATACTTGTAATGTCTAGACCCCACAAAAATTTCACCCGACCCCACGGCGGCACAATGACGGGGGAGTGCTCATTAGACCATCGCGACGGATGGAAGAAAATATTTCAATTGCTTAATTTACGGGCGTATTCCTAAGCCTGCATTAATTATGCGATACGAATCCATGGAAATTGTAAAAAATATTTTACATCATAAATTGCACAAGCAAAATGTTTTTTTTTGGTGCAGGCACTCCTAGAATTGCAAATGGGGTTTATCTCATGGCTTCGGTCTTAAGTCGAAATTCTTGCCGTAACAGAATTAAAACATACATTCATAATAAATTTACATATTGGGAAATTAAACATGAAGTTGTCCATATGTTTTTTATTGTTTTTACGGATCACTCATTATCCACATGATTGCTATATTTATTTCATGTTTCATATGAATATAAATAGTGGATACATAAACTACACAAATAAAAGCCTTATAATGACAAAGACCAAACTGTGACCGTGAGAATACAATGCGTCTTTCCGCTGATCCTTCAGCTGTCTCGTAGCTGTAGTGTCTCTCTCCGCAAATAGCAAAAATCTTGTTCAAAAACTTCGTATTTATAAAATCAAACAATCATCTTCCTATTTTTAAGACCCTTTGCAATCTAATATAAAACGGATTTGTATGTGGTCATCCATCTTGAAGCATAAACGTGATACATCCTGGGGGCAATCAAGTATTTTCGGCGATTTTCTATATGGACAAATTTTTTAAAATAGCATATCTCGTCAATTCTAAATATGGCTCATCCTCTTGAATTATTTTTGTTGAACGAAGTTGATTTTTATTAAAAGTTATTGATTACCTGACAACATATTGATGCAAAAAATACATATGACACAATCGATTGCCTCATCGATAAAACTACCGTTGTTTTGATTGTTTTCCGCGTTTTTTGCAGTCTTAAATGCAAATGAATGTCATTATAATATTTTTTTTAAAATAGCGTTTTCATATTTTACTGTCATCCTTCCCCAGAAGTTGGCATCTGATTCTCGGCTATCCTAATATCTTGTGATACGTGCTAAACGCTATTAAACGATGCCTCCTATCCAGAATGGCTCAGCTTCACGACCCGTCAATTCTGACACCATTGTAGCGTAGGAGCCCCGCTCAAATTAACACATTGGACCTAAAGAAAGAAGAAAAAAATCGCTGTTAATCTATATTTCGTCCATGCGTGCGTTTAAATATTTTTTTACCTTATTATTAAAATGAAACGGCTTGAACGTCACGTAAAATGAAACTCCAATCGGCAATTGATAGGAAAGAGAGCGAGAATCGTTTATATCATCTCAGTCTACATCGCATACATCATAGGCACGATTAGGGAATCCAATCCCTGATCCCGGGATTCCGAACAGTTTTAGGTACTCATGAATCCCGGGATTAGTAAACGTAATCCCGAAAAATTCAGGATTGAAATTATTATCTAATAGAAATCATACACCTCACCAGCACGTTGAAGGCTACTAAATTGAGACATTCTCGCCGAAATCTGGACGCTTGGATACAGTAGCGTAACTACTAATTGGCGAACATAGACGACGCTTAAGGGTAGTAACTATCTAATCTATGTATAAATACATAGAGTACATATATATTTTTCAAATTGTTATATTTACCTTTTCCTACCGGTGATGTATTTACTACCCCTCGACTCTAATAATGAGAATATCGATATGAAATATAATAGATACGGAGCTCAGAATTTTTATATTCCTCCGTAATATAATTACGAGTCATATCAAAGTATTTTAGTATATAAATTTTCATCTGCAGTGACGGAAATAAATAATTTCTCAGGAAATTGGGAATTTTGCGAGTTTTAGTCTGTGTCTCAGCAGAAAGGAATTTTATCAGTTACATTGATGGTGTTATTAATAATGTATTTTATTAATTTATTTTTGAATTGTATTTTTTATCTTTTCTTAAATAAATAAAATTCTTTCGCCTTCCAACTATTTTTTTATATTAAAAAAATGGACTTATTAGTAATTTTTGATCGAATTTATCAATGTAATTTCTTAAGCTATTGAAAATCCCAATCCCGGGATCCCGGGATTGGAATTTTGTCTCGGGATTGGATACACGCATGCGCCACGCCGTCTCTATTATATTTACATCAGTAGTTTGCTGCTGTATTATTATTTTATTATTTATTACACAAACACAGCATATTTTTAGCTATCAAATTTCATTCACAAATAGATAAGTATTTTTCCTTAAAACCAAGTAGCTTTAACTTGTTGATGTTTTTTTTAATATTTCGTGAAGGCCTGTCGATTAATAAATTATTAATAATTAAAATTGAATATAAATTGTGTTTATAATTATGTTTTTGTGGTGGTTAGGGGTGGAATATTTTAAGCAAGAGTTTCCAAGCCTCGTACTTTAATAAAGCCGAACAAGTAGTTTGGCTTTTAATATTAAGCTAGCACAAAAATCACGATTGCTCAAGCGAAACTTTCGAAATATTTTAATAGTAGCTAACTAAATGTCCCGCTTTGAACTCCTCCCGAGGAGTTGTCTCTACGAAAGTAAAATGTATCCATCGTGCACGATAAACGTTTTCCAAGAGTCCTCAAAATTTACTCTTGAAAAATATTCAAGTTTTCCTGTAGTACGATGCACTACAGACTCTCGTAGACAGTCCTCTCGAGCCTTCTTAAAAGTTCAAATACACGCTAAAGTTTTCCACAATGGCTGAGTGACAGCCTCCATGCCAATTTTCCGCGTTGTTGGAAACCAAATGTAAACTTCGGGATGAAAAGTATTACACTTTTCAAACGACCGATTTCCTATTCTGGGAAGATTTGCCACATATCCCGCCTGAGATCATATATCGCCACAAATGAAAGCCGTCGCCATAATAAATATTTTCTACATGATATTAAATAATAACGGTGCTTATATCATGATATGACATAGTCTTGAAACCGAATTTCTGGATGCAAGTTTTCACTCGAGTGAGACAAGTGGAGTGCGATCTTGGTGGAGTTTGTAGAGTTGGTGGGTTTGAGCACAAGCTTTTGAGCAAGGGTAGTTCTTAAGTATTCACTGCGCTTAAGCATCGGACAATATGCAACCACAGGTTCGCAAACTTTATTTTTCATTTTTTTGGTACAACCATAAATTAAGATATAATGATCATCAACAGTGCGATCGACAGGGAAAAAATATTAATTTTTGGTAATATCAAATAAATCTTAATCGAATGGCATTCAGTATTTTTCATCGCGCGGCCTTTTGACGATAGATATTCTATTAAAATAAAAATACAATTCGCTTGAGAACTCAAAATGCCAAAGAGTTGTATAAGGAGGTCTCTCAGTGTATATCAGTAGTTGTAAACAAGTGTCTCGCATGTCGTCGGAAATTCGCTTTGTTTTGAAGTACAAGAAGCATCTGTCTGTTTGAATGCATTATTGGATAACATGTTTTCTATTGTAAGAGCTCTGATACGTATTATTATATGTCATCTTTTGAGTTGCCAATTTTGTCGTACATACATTGTTTGTTGAAAATTTGGATGCACGCTATCGCTGTACAAATCGTGCGACACGAAAGTTTTCGGATTGGTGATTAAATTAAATGGTGGAAGACTATGAACTTTCTACATAAATAATTCAGATCGATTGGCGACTATTTTTGAGATGATTTTTCTTCTAAAGGTACTGTTCGTTATCAAATATCTCCGAAGGACAAATTTCTAGGTAATTTCTGTGAGGGTGATTCAAATATAACCCGGAATTTTGCTATACAAATTTTATAGTCTATAAAATATATTAAAATGAATTTCTGAATCATACAATTTGTTTTGCGAGACATTTAGTAGATGCACCATGTTGGCGCATATTAGTCTGGTGAAATGAAGCAAGACGGTGGAGATGAGGCAGTTGAGCTCCGCTCACGAGAGAGAAAGAGACAGTCGATCTTTGCGCACGTATACTTTTGGATCCTAACCCTTGAACCTGCGCTACACGTGACCTGAAGCAATAAATCACATAACCGTAATATTTTCAAATAATTACCCAGTGCTTATGGCATTGCAACGCATGCCGGGTACTCGTGATATACAACATAAATTTAAAAAAAAATGGAGTATCTTATTTTCCACATAGTTGCCTTCATTGAAAATACATTTATACCATCGGATAGAAGTTTTTTGATCCTATTATTAAAAAAGAAGGCAATAAGTGGCATTCTCTGTTGCGCAACGCGTTATTAACTTATTACTAACAGCTAGCAGTAGTTAGCCGCATTTACCGTCTATCTTTCATATAGAATATCAATAAATAAAAAACCTTTTGAGTCCCAAATACAGTAGCCATCAATTTTCCAAGAGACTATTACGAAACTTTTGGGTCCAATCAAACACATGGGCTTTAAAATAGTATAATCGAACTGTACCTTAAGTCGGCGCCTCGTTGTGGTGGCATTTTTCGTAAACCTTTTTTGTAATCGGTATTGGAATCTGAGCTTTTTTGAGTGAAATTTTGGGTACAATCCTGTTAACGGGGGGCAAGCATATTGGTGAATTGAAAACGACTACTAATACTTGTTTTTTGTTTTTTTTGTAATGGAAAATTGGCTGGAACATCACGAAAAGTGAAACTCTAACCGTAAATTAGTCAGAAAGAGAAGGATTATTATTTATATTATCTCTGTCTCCATCGCATACTTCATAGACACTATGTGCATACGCTGCACCGCGTCTACTATGTCTTGCCAGTGGCTTATCCATTTTATTATATATTACACAAACACACCCTCGTCTTTTAGCTAGCAATTTCCATTAACAAATGGAATAAATCAATGCATTATCTCATATATATTTAAATCCAAGATGATACAGGGAAATATGGAGAAAATGTTTAGTGGTTATTAGTAGATTTATTTCATCAATTTTATATATAAATAAATATTATTTCTATTCTGCTTATTTTGAATTAACGTTTAATTTAATTTAAAGAACGGAAGCAAAACCAGTACCCATCCATAATACATTCAACTCATTTCGATCAGTTCGAAAGGTATCCACATCAATTCACATTAAACGCGATAATCGGATTAAGAAAGATGTTTTCATATATAAATACCATAATGTAGGAATTTTATCAGATGTCCGAGTTTAATTTTGATATTAATCAGTAAATGTCAGCATCACTATATATAAACAAAAATATGTATTCGAGTGTGTGTCTTGTAACATGTTAATATGGGTATGATTTAGGATATAAAATGCACCCTTCTGTTGTGTCTTATAAATATATATATTTTTCTTGCGCATATGAATTTTGTTCAGAAAAAATAGAATAAGGAACATATTCAAATTTATACAGACTCTCTCTCACGTTGTGAAAAACAACAACTGTCAACATAAATGCCTTGGGCTTGCCAATGGGGTGGCTACTTCAACGACCACTTCATTTGCCTCTAATAGGTCTTCAGGGATGCAAGCAGCCATGGGGGTAACATAGGAGTCTCTTTCAGTCTCATTTCCTTATTTTTGAGATTTTCTCTCGTGCTTTTGACTCTGCTTCTTATTGTATTCAGTTTTCTTCAGATTTTCCATTCTAGATGATTTCTTAGTATTGCTTATTATTTTGAATTATCAAGCTCAACGCAAATCAAATATATATATTGCATGAAAACATTAATAATCGTTCGCTGTACATCTAAAATATATACAGAAGAATACTAGGAAATTTTCTAATGATAAAAACTAAAGCTCGGATAATTGGATGCACATTCAGTAGAATACGGCTTCACAATCGAATAACAATGAGGAGCAAGCTTTGGCTGGTTTTCCATGCGAAGCTTAGTATTGTTCGATGCATTGATACCCACCCTGTTTCATTAGATAACACCTCTCCCACTAGATCATCAAAAAAGCTCAACCCACCCCGTGTAATTCTACCCCAATAGAGCGCGGCGGGAGGTATTTCATTAATGCGGAATTCCACTCGCAATATTTCCACAGTAAAGTTCTATTTTTTTGCGCTGGCTATTTGTAGAGCTTCGCATATTTACGTTTTACATTCCGTCCGGAATAAATACCGGAATGTTGTTATTTGCGCTATCCCAATTGAGAAGCACCGATACAATAGCATCCTGAGATGCGTCGTGGCTGAGAGGATATCGAATTGCGAAACATTTAATTTTGTAGTATTTGGAAGTTGCTCTTGATCGGACATCAAAGCTCAAAGCAACCCTCGTAGTCTGCATGCATCAGACAAAGTAGCTGATAGAAATATTTATTATAACAAAAGTAAAACTTCTATAGACGCTGTTGGACAAATTTATTGAACATCACGAAAAAGTGAAACTGCAAGCGGCAATTGGTCGGATAAAGGAGAAATATCGTTTGTAGGCTCTCCGACGTTAGTGCACCTATTTTATTATGTATTACACAAACACAGCTTAATCTTTTAGCTTAAAAAATAATGCATAAAGTGAGCTTTTCCTAGAAGCTAAGTTAAAAGTTTTACTTTTTTTATAACAGTTTGCTTGGAATTTTTTTGACTTTTTTATTCTTCTATACTACGAAAAAGAGTTGATGTTCTTGAGTTCGGAGATTGTGAATGGGAAACAGATACGTAGAGAGTGTCTTGCGTACATCGTATGAGAACCCAAATGTATCGACTAATAATAACCCAAATTAATTTCGATTTCAAGTGTATTGTTTATATTTACGCGAAGAAAAGAACCAATATTGTGCGCTATCAGCAATGTTTATTTGTGTATATACAAGCTTCATACACGCTGCGTGGTACTGAGAGATAATTGGATTTATATGGACGGTAAATAAGTCATTTTAAATTCAATTCACTATTCAAAGGGATAAATGAGAATATATTGACTTGATGCTTATTAGCTGGAAGTGTCCCAGTCTGGATACATAGCAAATATATATCACTGGATTATTAGTACATGGGCGATTTAGATACTTATTGCTTGAGTTTGGGCTTTTAACAACTTCGGAGTGTTCATGCAGAGATCCGTTCATGGACGCAGACCATTTTTTGTGGACATATTCGGACATTGCATCTGATCGCGCTCATTCGTCGTATCAGCGGTCTGAGAGGCGGACCGGTTGAGAACACAGATCTTGTTCCTCTTTTGGGACTTTTTGTGACATTTTGCGGCAAGAACATATACATAAGTGACTCGCGTCAAATGTGGCCGCTATATTTATTTTAATCCAGTTCTAATTTATAATATACATCTATGTATCTTAAGTGGATAATCGGTTTTAGTTTTCAATAATTTAGATAAACTAGCTTTAATTAAGATAATTGAATAGTTAAAATTAGTAAGTACATATATAATAAAATAGTCCCAAAAGTACCCGACCTAATAAATAAAAATACAAAAAGTTGGAAAAAATATTTTCGCTTTTTAGGTTTAGACTTTTCCCGATCTCAGAATGTTCATGCGGAGATCCGTTCATGAACGTAGACCATTTTTTGTGGACATATTCAGACATGGCGTCCGATCACGAGGCGTTCCTTCGTGATCCGAAATTCGGACCGGTTGGACACGGAAACCTTGTAGCTACTCCCTATAAATTTAGGGCTTTTGTAAAATTAGAAAAATGCAGGATGACGACATATCCTCTGATAGGGACATCCTCGATCGACAGTGTAACTCGAAAATAAAATTAGAAGTAGAATTTATATCAAGCCAACCCTCAAACGTATGAAATAAATTATTTGCAGGATATGCTCAATTATAATATGAAATTGATCGATTGTGGTGATTTCTTAGCTCATCGGGGCAATCATGGAAACTGCTTTCTTCTTTCCTTTGAAAACACGTCCAGTCGATCATCTCAAAGATTTCTATTTCGTCTCAGGCCATGCTTCCATCCCACAAATTCATTTCCACTGGCTGTCATATCAGTTGGTTTGTGCTGTCTTTCAACTGTAGCTCCGAGCAACGTCTTCAAGTTCGTGATGCGTGGCTCTCGCAATACGAGTAGTTACTTCAGAATGTTATATGCACTGATCGGCAAGAAGCAACACTGCTGCGGTTTCGAATTTTTAACCTTTGACATACAATAATAGTATCTTGACCAGAGGCCTTTAACAGCGCTCTGGTCATCCATCATCCAAGCGCCTCCATCTTCAATGCTGCCACGCCCTCCAGATAAATCAGTTGTTTTGCAAACACCTCGCTTATTTTGACTGGCACGTTTTCGAAATTATCTCTCGTGGCTCGTCTTCAGACCAGTTTTTTGTGGATCGCTGCTCCAGGAGTGGAGAACCTCCGGACACCAAAGGAAGACCACATGGATGACATTAATCATTCCGAGCTGTTCACTTATTCGGGCAACCCGAAATCAGCGAAATTGATAAATTACATCAGCATTATCAATAGCAGGGAGCAAACGTGCAATCAGAAAAAAGTCTAAACATAGCAATTTCATTATTTTGAGTGCTTCATCAAGATGTTGCCAACCACAAAAAAACATACATGTTTCGCATATGATACGCCGATAATGACCAGCGGTTATAACGGCGATGCCTTTCGATTTTTTAAATTTTATTATACAACACTTACGGCGCCATAATCACTTCATAAAATACCAAAAGAAAAGAAATTAATCATGAGGATGCGTTGCGTAAAAATTCTTAATTGTGGACGCTTCAACAGTACAAGCAATCATACTAAAATCAAATTCGGGTTATAAATTAGGGCTATAAAAAGCGGTGAAAGTGTGGTTTTTATTTGGAGCTCGCCATATACATATATATAAAGGCGAACTTTGGTTAAATCGAAAAAAAATATGATATATCATAGTTGAACACTACACTAAAAAATGGTTGCTGACCACATTTTAAATACATACACGATGTACATACGCTGAAGTTAAACACACTTCTTATTTTTACACACCACAATATGTACAACGTGAAATATTCCAAGCGTTCTAAAAACATCCACAAATAAGAACAAAATGGACAGAATTGAATATTTAAATCTATTTAACGAGGATAGTCCCAAAAGTGCCCGACCTAACAAATGGAATTTAAAAAAAATTCGCTCTTTATGTGTAGATTTTCCTCGATTTTGAAGTGTTCATGCGCAAATCCGTTCATGGGCGCAAATATTGTTCTGTGGATATGATCGGGCATTGCGTCCGATCGCCCTCATTCGTTGTATCAGCGGTCCGAAAGACGGACCAGTTGCGCATACAGATCTTGTGGCCACTTTTGAGAGAGCTTTTTGCGATATTTTACGACAAGAACATGCACATTGGCAACTCTATTTTACCGTTATTTATTTTAATCCAGTTCTAATTTACAATATATTAGGGTGTCCCATAAGTTTCTTTCGTTTTCATATTAAGAAAAAAAATAAACAATCGTTTGTATTACATCAAAATTTATTGAATAATATATGATCCATTCTGTTCTATTACCTTTCTCCATCTCTCCAAAAGCCTCATAATGCCTTCTTGCCAAAATTTTCCAGGTTTGTTGGTAAAATATTGATCAGGGTACATTTTAATATCATTTTCGAATTCAAATGCTTACCACGTAAAGAGTTTTTCAATGAAAGAAATAAAATCTGAAGGGGCAATGTCCGGAGAGTATGAAGGATGAGGTGAAACATCCCAGTCAAATGTCTAGTTTCACCTTGCTGAAGTAGCTCACAATAAACTATCTCCTTCCAGTCCAAATGCAAAGCAAAACTTTTTTTGGGTGTAGGCCAGGCTTAGCTACAGTTAAAGCTTCTGTACCCTTAGTGCAAGACCGTTTACGTTGGATATTCTCATAGAGTATCCAACTTTCATCTTCAGTGACAAGTCTCTTCAAAAAAGGTTGGCTATTATGTCGTTGGTGAAGAAGATCGCATGTTGAAATACGCTGAAGTTTATTTGAGTCAGTCAGTCATGAGGAAGCCACACATCTGAACCATTGATGTAGCCCAATTTTGTCAGATGATTATGGACGGATGTTCGTGGAAGTATTCATGCGAAAATCCGTTCCGCAGAAGCATTCGTCGTGTCAGCGGTCTGATAAGCGGACCGTTTGGTCACACAGATTTTGTGACCACTTTATCCTTCAACGAGACCAATAAACGGCTCTCTATATTTTTTATCCCATAAATGAAGTGATGAGCCATGTTTCATCCATGGTCATACATCAGGTCGGGTGTAATCTTATGGATATATTTATGACATTTATGGTGCTGGCTCATATATGTCTTTATTCCATAATAACGACCTTATATTCATTCGTTTGTATCTTTTTGTACGATCGCTTCTGCCTGCGTGTCCTGGAGGTTTGATTGATCAGCTCTTCAACTAGGCAGTTGGGGTGTGTGTTTAGTACTTTTTTTTAATATTTTTGACTATAATATTAAATCTACCGTTTCACTGTGGCATTTATAGCAACCATCCCGCATTTAACGTGTTAAGACGAACGCAATATAAATTTAAATAATTTCTCGCTCTTACAAAATGCTTAAAACGATAATGATGTTACTATACACGCTGGCGGGGGGGGGGGGGTTTCAAAAAATTTGAATACACATTTGAATCCTGTCGGCGTGAATTTAAAACATGATACACAATGTGATACACAAAAACGTGACAGGATACGGGATAAGGCCGCGAATCCGTCGCCTTCGTATGGCATTTCATAAAATTCCACCAGGATGTTATGTCACATTTCGGATAGCCATTTGAAGCCACCAACAATCGAACTATTTAGCATGGCACTATAAATGCCGTCCTTGAGGAGGGTTGTCGATCCCTGATCGGCAGCCGAAATAAGAAATTCGCAGAGCGTTCGGTCCAAACTTGTGAAGAGATATGATCTCGGTCGTGAACGGAAGCAAGTGTCGTGATGATGAGTCCAGGTTATTGGGCTGTGAGAACGGAAGGCAGGTATTGGGTATGTGCTATTGGCGATTTTATCGCTATATTCGGGAAGCGGGGCCTTATATAACAATAACAGCGGACGTATACGAGCCTAGATAATAAATTTCAAGCGATCCATACTCTAACGGCCCACTAAATTTCTTCGGGACGCATCGCTTGCCGATCCTATGAAAAATGCCTCTTTGATCTCTGGAATTTGTGCTGCTTTAAATATTCACAATATAAATACACGGCCCGGCAGAGATAATCGATTATTTAATATAGAGACGTTAAAATTTGAATAGTAAGCGTTCCCACGGATCCACGCACGATGCTGGTCAGGCGTTTATTGACCCTTTGATTAATGAATTAATTTTAAATTGAGTTAAACATAGATGCTATATTCGCATGTTCAACACTTATCGTTCACACAAATTCACTTTTCTCTCAGGACAGCGCAGGATGATTGAAGCTTGTATATCAATAAATGAGCCTTAACACTGTTGATTGGATTTTGGATTTTGTTCGTTCGAAATGCGCTGCCATACCGTTCATCAGATTGCGCTAAAACTTTGTCCACTTATTGCTAAAAAATCCGCAAGTAACATAAGCATAGTTTAATATATAAAAATCAATGTTTGTTTGTTTTTATGTAATGCGCTGCCATACCGTTCATCTGATTGCGATAAAACTTTGCCAACTTACTGTTTACACTTACGGAAATAACATAGATGTATAATAAAAACATTGCATGAATGCACCATGTTGGCGCATATTGGTCTGGTTAAATGAAGTTTGGACTGCGGGGACGGGGAGAGAAAGGATGCGCGCGCAATACGGTGGCTAAATCATTCTTCGAAATGAGTGTGCATATGTTTTTGGATCCCAGCTCATCGGCTCGCGCTACACGTGACCTGAAGCAATAAACCACGTACTGCGTTTCTTTTCAAATAATTTTTAAGCGCCTATGGCATTGCAACGCATGCGCCTAAGTATTTGCTAATATTTTAATAGAAACAGAAGCATGGCAATGAAAATATTTGATTCGCAATATTTGAGAATATTAATACGTGTAAAGGTACCTTTACAGACGCATCATCGACGATGCTGTTCATCTGACAACCATCGAGTCTTGAATTATAATACAAGGGAAATTTATAAGCAGACTTGCACATTTATTAAATTATCTTATTCCTCCCTTTTTTATCCATTTGAGGAGTACAGTCGCGTATGTGCGATCAAATTCCAGTGATATTTTGTGCCATCAACAGTGTTTTTTGTTGATATACACGCTTTATACACGCTGCGCGATCCTGTGAGATAAGTGGATTTGTATAGACGATGATCGGTGTACATACGAATATAGCATCTACGTTTACGTCATATTAAAATTAACTCACTGCTCAAAGGATTAAGAGATGATTGGCATTTTGCTTATATTATGTGCTCAGGGGCAGGGCTATCATTTTCACGCGGAACGCTTAAATACTACAAATGAATGAATGTATTAGATCAATGCATTTCCACATCAAATTTCAACAAATTCCTCTCCGCTTGAGGGTTGTATAAAATATGATCAATTTGAATTTTTATTGTCATCACAACACCTCATAATCAACTTTAAAAGTCAAGCTTGAAGTTTGAAGACTGTATTTGTTGATCATTTTCAGTTGCATCTGTTGCGTAGATCAACATATGCCGCCGTTTACAGTTTTAGTCCACAAACTTATATCCACATTATATGGAGGCATTGCGCCTTGTAATCATGATCAGTATCATAGTGGATAATAAAATTATATATTAGATAAATTAATATTTTAATTGTCTTCCATATTTTCGCTGTCTATGGATAGAAAATCGTCAGTAATAATAGTATGGAGCGCTCCAGTGCTTCTAATGACCCCCCAATGCTGTCTCCGCGACCGAATAAGGTGACAATCGGGGACTGTCGCAGCGATTAAGGCAATGAACATAATGTGTTCTTTAAGATTGGGTAAACTGATCTCAATACAGGATCTGGCATGCAAAGATAGATGAATGTATAACAAATTGTTGCAAATAAACCTAGAAGATTTCCGCAGTTGCAGTCCTGCAGTCCTGCGATTGCTGAGATATAATCAAAGGAGCCCAAAGATTGGAATGCGATTCGACGGCAGTATCTGAGGCGGAGATGATCAGATATAAATTAGATCGAATTCAAGTGCTTCATTGCATTGGATCGCCGACACATGCCCTCGAAGTACTAAAACTCAAAGAGGCATGATAGGTACCGGGGCCGTGATTAGTAGGGTTTCCTCTCACGGATAGACCCTCCAACAATGGGAAGTTATCTACCCGACGAAGCAGCGATAGAGACGGAAGATGATGACCAGACCGGTGGGACGAGCCTCGACTATGACTTGAAGCCTGCAAAAGTGCTGAAGTACATGCTCAGACTGTCTATTCAGCGGAAAAAGGGCTTTGTTTTTTTGCAAGCCTATCGTATAGTCGCCACTGATATTTATACCTCAATCATTATGTATTCAAATATCATCACGCCCGAATTCGATACCATCAACCCTCTTGGAGACATCAATCCGAAAGTCCTTTAAACGACATCAATCTGTAATCATTGTAAAACAATAGTACAAATGCGTATCGTTTCTTTTGATTTAAGCGCATCCCAAGGCGTATGAAGGGTTAATATCGATGGTATGCTGGGTGAATTATGTATATCAATCTTGCAAAGACAAGCGTAACAATATATAGCATATATATATTTCATTATAAATTATTATTTAACATTATGTCTATAATTTTGCATTTATGCTAATTTTTAAATAAAAATAATACAAATATATTTTTTTATTTGGATTCAAATATAAACCGGAATTTTGCTATTCAAATGCATTAGTCATATTTAAAAATACGAATGGAGTATCTAATTTTTCCACATAGTTCTCTTCATTAGAAATGCATGTATTCCATCGGATTGGTAGCCTCTTGATCTCATCGCTGAATAAAAAAGGCGAGAAACAGCAACGCCTGTTGCGCAACGCATAATCATTCGTTTTCATTTAAGCATCATCTAGCAGCAAACTGTCTCTTGACTTTCAGACGTTCGTGAAACTTTTGTGTCCAATCAAACATTTGGATCTTACTTAGAGTAACATTATTAAGCCTCAAGTCTCCTCAAAATTTAATTGAATTAAACGCCTTTGTTTATGAGAAAATTAATAATTACGCGTTGCGCAACAGAGGATGTTGCTTATCCGAATATATGTATTTCTAATGAAGGGAACTACATATGTATAGAAAGATATGTTACTCAATTTGTATTTTTACACATCAGCATCGCCCGTATCAACCGATGCATACATGCACGTTTAAAAACAAACGTATTCATCGATTCCCAAACAATATCAGATCCCGTTATATGCATCGTGGATGCATAATTATTTATTTTTGATAAAATATCTACCCTTAAGCCACGTCATCTTCCTGGATAGATTTTACTTTTATTATTCGTTTTTGCCGAAATTTTCCGCTTTTTTCCCTAATGAAGGGCGGCCGGACTTTTCGGCTGAGGGATGTCGGTCGGTGGGGTGCTATGGGGGCGAGCCGTGGCTTTTATTGCAAGGGATCATGTTTCAGATCCGTTCGCCCAGGCTTCGTTTTGTTTTTCCTCCCCCACGTCAAACTTTTTTCAGACACGCGAATCACAAACTGAAAAAAAAACCGTCGACATCACGGTCACGTCGGGCCGGGCCAGAAGTTCCAAATCGTTTCTAGTTATGCATGCCACTGACATGCACACGGATCACTGGCGATATGAGAGCGAATGTTGCTGGGGGGTTGGTTCATTCAAAACTTTTTAAAAATTAGCGCAAAAATACGAATTTCAAGGGGACGTTTGGATGGTCCTTTAATGAAATGAGCAAGTATGTTCGTCTGAATTTTATCAAAGCCAAAGGTTCCTGATGCAAGCAAAAAATGCATGCACCTCTAGCCAGACTATATCATGTGGCATATGGATGCAAATTGTTCTTGATGGGAATATTTGCAAACGTCAAAGAAATTCCTTCGGCCAGGAGTGGATGGGCTGATATTTGCAATTATTCTCTAATGATCCTTAACTCATTCAATCAAATCATTCGAGCGTGAAACTATTTTGATCAGACTGCACCATCAGGATGCTTTGAATCCAATTAGTAGCATATTTGATGCGAAACCAGGATTGCTTAAAATCCACACTTCCTGCATCAGCTGAGCATCTCAATATGTTCGGTCGGTTTTTATGGTTTCTGGATTCGAACCCGGCACGCATGAGAGAGGGGAATCGTCTTGACTTTAATGACTTGTCATGCTGCATGTTTATTGCCGAATCGTAAAAGTCTCAAATGTTGATGCTGTTTGTTGTTTGATTTCTTTCACCTATTCTTGCCATATGTCACCCATTCAATAGGATCATCCACCGACGAAGATTCGATTGGTTGAGCGACTGTAAACCGGCGATATTAGACGTGTTAAAATGTTCCCCGAGAATAGAGGGTTAACTAGGGAGTGACTTTAAGCTCGATTTATGTCATCTAAATACGGCATTCATAACGTCGCAGGCATTTATAGTTGGGCATAGGCGGGAAAAAATAAATTCTACTATTAATTTATAAAAATTATAATATAAAAAAATATTTTTGTACTAAAAAACCAAACTTTACTAACAAACCCAAAAATTCTCGGAAATACAAATGTTTGTCTTCTTTTGCATTATTTAATTAAAAGATATGTACATGCTTATGGAGATTAAAACATTATGTTCATTTATATATGTTTTATATAACTAGAACCATCATCATTATCCTGTATGGTAGTACAATCGCCTATTTGCGAGCGAATTCCAGTGATTCAGAAAAAGCACCCTCGCACGTTGCACTCGTAGATAGACAAAGACGGAGAGTGTCTTGCACGTTGAGTTTGCATAGAAACAGAGACAGATCGTTAACCCAAATTTATCGTTAACCATATTTAAGTAGTAGAGAAGCAAATATAGCATTTAAGATTTTGATGACGGCCTTCTCTGAATAACCTCATTCATTTCGTGACATGTTGTCTACTCATCACATTATTGCTATAAACTTCCACGAGCTTCTGATAGATTTTCGCTAAGGTATTGTTCTGCAAAGTCAAAAATCGGATCACCGCGCGGATCTCGCATGGACGGCAGGTGACGGTAGAGTGCGACTACCTATCCGTCGGAAGAATTTACTGTGACTGAACAAAATGGCCGATAAATACGCAGGATCAAACAAACTAACCGTTAGGTTCCCTCGTGCATGCCAGGTACGCCAACCCTTGTAACCCTTAGCCTTTTTCGGTCCTATGTCTCACATTTTGAATTTATATGTAAACACGGCATAAAACAAAAACATTAAACACATTCCCGTCGGGCTACGCGTATGTGCGTCTTTCGTGTACTATCGATAGATGCGCATTTGTATCTATAACCATGTAATTCATTGGCTTTAAAAAAGAGTCTAACGCAATAATAGCAAGTACGCCAGGCATAAAAGAATGCTATGCTCAAACCGACGGGAATGTGTTAATGAAAAATAGATCAATTTCATATTTTTTTAGAAATAATCGTGTATAACAACGTCTGCAAATCGTCATGCCGCACTTTCATCAACTTTCGCAAATATATTCATATTAAGATATAACATGTATTAGGGTGTCCCATAAGTTTCTTATATAAATATAAAATACCCCAATGAGCCCGAAAAGAGAAGGAAGTAGCCATAAAATCCGTGTGCTCAATCGGTCCGCTTTTTGGACCGCTGACATGATGCATATTATTATGTGAACTTATTGAAACATTGGAGTGATGTAATGGAGAAAAAACGGCCGCATTTGGCTAAAAATAGAGGGTTAATTCATCAAGATAATGCACCTGTTCACACATCCGTTATCGCGGTGGCAAAGATCAACGCTTTAAATAATGCACCCTATTCACGAGATTTAGCCCCATTGGACTATTTTTTTTCCAAACTTGGCTCGGTGATAAAAGATCTGTCAATAACGAAGAAGTGAATTCGACAGTTTTATTATTGTTAGGTTGAGTACTTCTGGGACTACTCTCATACTACAAACAACTGACTATAAGATTTTTAATATGAACTTTTATTTTAGGATGTCCCATAAGTTTCTTTCGCAAATGAACACAGATCTAATCATAGCCATGGTTGAAAAGAGCCCCCGATATATTTTTCGCGAAATAGCCAAGTTAGAAATTCCACGAATATCCGTCCATAATCATCTGACATTCTGAAATTGGGCTACATCAATCGTACAGATGTATGGCTTCCTCATGAACTGACTGACTCAAATAAATTTCTGCGTATTTCAACATGCGATCTTCTTCTCAAACGACATAATAGCCAATCTTTTTTGAAGAAACTTGTCATTGAAGATGAAAGTTGGATACTCTATGAGAATATCCAACGTAAACGATCTTGGACCAAGGGTACAGAAGCTTTAACTGTAGCTAAACCTGGCCTACATCCAAAAAAAGTTTTGTCATGCATTTGGTGGGACTGGAAGGGGGTAGTTTATTGTGAGCTACTTCAGCAAGGTGAAACGATCAATTCAACAAAATATTGTTTCCAACTAGACAATCTAAAGGATGCAATTGCCAGAAAACGGCCAGAATTAGCGAACAGACGAGGCGTTGTTTTTCATCAATAAATTTTGATGTAATACAAATTATTGTTTATTTTTTCTCAATATGAAAACGAAAGAAACTTATGGAATACCCTAATATAATATAAATAAATAATTATAGGGATTTTTTATTAAATGAAAGGATATTGACTTTGTGCAATTAACTGAAAGTTTGGGAGTCTCAGTTTAGATTTTTATAACACCAGTTTGATTACAGAAAAAGGCGGAGCATGTCAAAAATTCAAAGATCTGATATAAATCGTCCAAAGAAAACATTAACGTGACCATATGGTCACGTACATACCTACTTGAAAATTTGACACTCGAAATAAATAGCTTTACTTATCGTCGAATAGCCATATTTTGATATTATTGTAAATTAATACAAATATTACTGAATTACCGAAAACTCGTAGTTTAGAGCCGCTGATTTTAAGTCTCACATTGGATACATAAAATTTACTAACGTTAAATTTCGTTTTATGACTCTTAGTGAAAATATAAAAATAACTATATTTCCCAACGGGCCGAACATCAAAAGGAGAATTTATTATTCACACTTGTATTATTTGTTATCGACTATTAAATTGTACAGTGGTTTAGTGTCTGTAAATTCAAAAAAGGCGATTGTTTGGCAAAATTTAGCGCATTTATAATATCTAATAAATATTATTTTATATTTACTAAATCTTGGGAGATAAAAATAAATCTGAAGCATTCGTTATGCATTCTTTTGAACCGTACGAGGGCGAACCCTCAAACACTAAAATAACAATGTTTTTTTTTTCTTTTTCAGGACATATTAGACCCCAAAGCCGAATATGATCCGCCCATTTTTCTTTGAGGGACTTTGTTCCCGCTGCATATTGCCGGGAATAATATTCTTTCACACCGTTATGCAAAGAGGAAGCTCGTAAATGTCACCATAATTATTGTTCCCCTACTGAGACCGCTGAAACTTTTAAGCTTGAATTTCGCACTCATCACAATTTTTGGTCACCGAAAATCTCTTTCTTATATCTCGACATTGGGGATATACAAGCGTTGAATATAAAGAAGATAACCCAGCGCCAAGTTATAAAAAAAAATTAAATCTGTCTTTCGGTACATATTATGGCTTAAAAAAGTCATAATCGTCAGTCAATTACGCAAGGTGCTCCAAAGAATTTCCTATCAAAATGACATCCAGGATATTATACTCTGAAAGCATTTTTTTTTAAACGCAAATTTAGTCCCGAATATCCTTCTCAGGTTTCACAATGGGCCTTGATTCAAAAGCCCGGCAATTATGTGTACGCGCATATACATTGTGTAGACAAATTCAGTAGCGACCGTAATAAAAACAATTTAACTGTGGTTTTTATATACCTCTTGTATTATTACGTCTTTGACCCCACTTTGAGTTAACTGTCGGTTATGTCTGCCGAAAGAAAGGGGGTAGATGCAGCGTCGAAACGTCGGAGACACATTGCCGCCCATCAAAGCGACCCAATGGCATCGATTGTTTATTTTGTTTCTTACAATAACAAATTTGTCCATTCACTATAGTCCTTTCAATGCATATTGAATATATTTTTTTATACATAAATAACAATGGCGTTGGTACTCTTTTCGGGACACGTATGCCTCGGAAGAAAGGCCGCAATCACTGTCTGTCGTTTTTATTGATCCTAAATGCGATAAGGATACTGAAAAGCAAGACTATTTGAAGCTGAGAATTCTTCGACGCATATAAAAAACGTAATTTATTTTTATCGAAATATCGGGCGGACATTAATGGAGTGTTGATATTTCGACAGTAAAAAAATGGGTTAAAAATATAATGTCAAGCGACCAATAACAGCAAAAACGTATATTGAAATGTCTTGAGTAGTGAGCTAATTTAAAATTTTCATGATCTTAAGTGCCATATTTGCTTGTCCGTCACTTATCATCCGTACAAATCCACTTATCTATCAGGACCGTCGCAGCATGTATGAAGCTTGTACATAAATAAATAAATACTATCGGTAGCAAATAATATTCAAAAAATTTAAAAAAAAATCCCACAGGTCGAAAATAACGGTTTTATCGGTTTTCGGCTTTCGGTTCAGTTCCAGTTCGAAACCTCGATGAAATCAGTATTTTTATAGACATTAGGCATCCCGGAAATAATCAAAATCCGAATAAACGATATCATGCGCTTACGTATAAAGCACTGATGTTTATTAACCCCTAAAGGAGTACTATCCCAGGGCCTGCGCTAATCAGTCCCCTCCCTCCACTAACAGAAAGAGCACTCTTATACATTGAGCTCGGAGACAGACAGAGACAGAGAGAGAACGTAGCGTAGTTCGGTAGACAGAGACGAAGAGTATATATCGTTAGCCCAAATATATTGACTAATAATCATTTCGATTTCAAGTTTATTATTTGTTTACGCAAAAAATACCGAATATTGTGTGCTATCGACAGTGTTTATTTATTTAAATGCTTCCTGTTCGTCGCCGCTTGTTGAATGAGTCTTTATCCGATTATCATTTCCTTCTAAAGCAGGGGCAAATGAATCGATTTCTTGTGTATTGTTTATGTAAAGAAATTTCGTGGTCTTGTATGCTATCAACAGTGTTTATTTACAATTGACTTTGCCTCGAATTGAAGATTGTCTTACGCTGATAGGAGCTGACATAAAGTAATCGGTGTAAAGCGATTATGGTATCAACGACTTCATCGATTTTAAATTTGTTCACTCCTCAAAAGGTTGATTCAATAAGTTAACTCTTTATAGTCCGTGCCCGCGTTAACGCGTGATGAGAATGGCGTAACTTTATATAGATATAAATATATTTCTAAGAACGACAGTACACACATGTGTCAATATTTTAATTATGTAAAATTTTCTAAAATTATATACAAGTTCGTCATAGATAGGGAATCCAATCCCGAGACAAAATTCCAATCCTGGGATTTCGGGATTGCATCACACGATGCGGGATCAATCTCGGGATCCCGGGATTGGGATTTTCAATAGCTTAAGAAATTACATTGATAAATTTGATAAAAAATTACTAATAAGTCAATTTTTTAATATAAAAAATAGTTTGAAGTCGAAAGAATTTTATTTATTTAAGAAAAGATAAAAAATACAATTCAAAATAAATTAATAAAACACATTATTAATAACACCATCAATGTAACTGATAAAATTCCTCTCTGCTGAGACACAGATTAAAACTCCTGAGTTCCTGAGAAATTATTTATTTCCGTTACTGCAGGTGAAAACTTATATACTATAATACTTTGATGTGATTCGTAATTATATTACGGAGGAATATAAAAATTCTGAACTCCGTATCTATTATATTTCATATCGATATTCCCATTATTAGAGTCGATGTGTAGTAAATACATCACCGGTAGAGAAAGGTTAATATGACAATTTGAAAAACACATATGTACTCATAGTTTAGACCAGCGGTTCTTAAACTGGGGTCCGCGGACCCCCGGGGGTCCGCGATGACATTGCTGGGGGTCCGCGAGAATATAAACAAAACATTTATCTATACTTGAAAAAGATATTTTCGTCGAATTATTTACAGAAAACATTGTAAAAAGATCTATTTTGTCCAAGAAATGTTTATTTGTTGGAAAAACTAGCTCACAAGGGTTGAGATGGGTCTGCCAAGAAAAAAAAAGTTCATGAAGGGGTCCGCGAAAAAAAATTTGCTCAAGAGGGGATCCGCGAAAGAAATTTTGCTCAAGAGGAGGTCCGCGGACTACATAAGTTTAAGAAGCGCTGGTTTAGACAGTTACTGCCCCTGGGCGCCGCCTAAGCTCGCCAATTAGTAATTACGCCACTGTTTCCAAGCGTCCAGATTTCGTCGAGAATGTCTCGATTTAGTAGCCTTCATCGTGTTGGTGAGGGGTACGATTTCTGTTTGATAAAAATTTAAATCCCGAAATTTTCGGGATTACGTTTTCTAATCCCGGGATTCTTAAGTACCTAAAACTGTCCGGGATCCCGGATTAGATTCCCTAGTCATAAATATTTTTTACAAATTTGTCATAGATTAAAAAATTCAAATATAATTTTTATTTAGATCTTATGTATATATATATCAATGCAGTAAACTCTTTTGTAGGCTCCACTAGAATTTCGTTGCAATCTATTAGCTGCTTTAAGAATTAGATCAATCCTACGAAAGAAGTAGAGTTTCGTGAATTTCTTGCGAAATCGCCCGGGCTGTAAAGTTTTTAAACAACAAACTACATAAAATTGCATTCCAAGAAAACGAATCACCTAACATAAACATCAGATGTATTGCAAATACCTTGAATATCCCACCAAACGCATAAAATAATCTTACGGGTCGTCAATCCAGGTTTCGGAGTCGGACATAGTTTTTGTCTCAGCGAAAACCATTGACGTTTACGACTTGTGTTATCATAAACAACACATTTTTCAAATATGTAGTCTTCAAACATGTTTATTTCAACAGTGTTTATTTGTTTATATACAAGCTTCATACACGCTGCGACGGTCCTGACAGATAAGTGGATTTGTACGGATTATAAGCTACGGACAAGCAAATATAGCATCTTAGTTTATGATTATTTTAAAATTGGCTCACTACTCAAAGGGTGACTATTACTGAATAATAATTATTAAAAAAAAATACGGAGATGCTGTCTTCGCTGTGTCTGGACTTAAACTGAGCTCAAACAGTCGTCTATCAAAATCGGCAAGGACTTATCGATATCCCCAATACAAGGACAACAAATCCGAATCCATCACGATTGGATACCTAATTTCTTTGCTCAATGATTGGTGGCATTATTCCCGATACTGGATGACTTTATAAAAGAAATTCAATATTTTAGAACATATTCAAGGAAACAATGATTTCGATATCGGCTTCCAATTATCCTTCACATCTCACAAAATTAAGCACTATAGGACAAGGAGAAGTAGTTAAGTCAAACTTCTCCATGTCCTTATTTCGCTCCCGTCGCTACTTACACTGGATATACTGTATTCCGGCTAAAAAAGACTAATTGGCAATTTAAAGCTTGTTATATTAAGTGGGAGGGCGCGCTAAAAATTTCCAAAGGAATTCTCTGCTAATTAAAAATTTACCCCGTGTTTAATTTTAATTTACAGCCCCTAGTCCATTAAGCCTGCATTCGTTGCAACGGCCACGTTGTGGGGTGCTCCTTGTATTTCCTGTTTATTGATTGTTTTTTGTGCCCGCGGAAGGATGTTGAAAAAAGTACATGTGTTTTATAGAATCGATTCCTGACTTCCGTCGCTATAAGCGATGGTGCTAATATTTATGCATCAGTGATCCGGAACCTTTTTTTCATAATTTAGGATAATTTATTTCACGGAGTGGGTATGCGTGTGGGAAATAGACACAAGGACCGTCTAATTTATGAAGGATATTTAAATGTTAATATACATATCTGCAGCGCGTAATAAATAGGGTGGGGCGTGTAATATGTCGGAATTTGAGCTCCGGGGATAAGATTCGTCTTATTCGGGGAATTATCCGGCACAAATCTATTCCAGGATAATTGTACGCGAGGAATTCTTAAAGAATTTACCTTGATAGATTGCTGAGCTAATAAGACAGTGAAATGAAGAAATAAGTCTGCTGAAAATATTTTCAATTTAAAATATAATTGTCTCGTTTATTTTTATGTCTTGCGACATTCAATCAACATCAGACTCATTTTCAACAAAACGGTTCATCCGAGGATTTTTTTAAGCCAAAAAAGCTGAAATACATAAACATGATGATATAATTTGAAGGTCATACTACTTGTAATATTGAGCGTATGATGATGTGAATTTTTGATGAAAACGATATGAACATCCATGCATTAATATTGAGACGAATTTAATCCTATAGTGATCTATTTATGACTATATTACAATGATAATGATGATAAAAATGGGTTTCTAAAAAATTCTATTTGTATAACGAACAGACAGACAGACATACATTTGAATGAATTGAACATGTAATTTAATGCATTTTATATTTTTATACCAATTTTTTAAGGTGTGATTTTTTGTGCATGGTTTACTAGCATGCCAATTATTACAGTAAAGTGATCACACGTTTATGTCCAGTGCACACGATGCTAGTTTTCAAGCTAGTAGAGCAAGCAAGTGCTGGTATGCCAGTAGTCTTCTTCTTCTTTATGTGCCTTGCAATCCAAGTGCGTCGGCAACCAGCAGCTGAAGCTTTATCTTGTTTGCAGCAATGCGAAAAAGTACTCTGGTACTGAGTACTTACCACCGTTGCAAGTTTTTTAGACAAGGCGTCTTCTTGGCTCCACGACTGCAACGATCCTCGATCTTCCCTGAGTTATAACATACCAGAAAAACTCAAACTTTCATTTTTTGATTTAGTTGCGCCGAGACCTCTACATTTGTCTTTTCTTCCATCCAGGATATCTTCAACATTATTCTGTAGGTCCACATCGCAAAGGCTTCTAGATGCTTACATATTCCATACGTGTTTTACAAAGTCTATTTGTTTTCAAGAATTTCTGTTGTTCTATATATTTACATAAAACTAGAATTTTTGGCTTGCTAATTTGTTGGTATTAGCATAGCATTAAGTTCACGATCACTGTTCGTCGCTACAAACAACATTTTATAGAAACAAACATTAGTCACATCGCTGCAGTAATCGGCATGGTAGTGAACCATGCACAAGAGATGTATTCTAATTTCTTGTCATCAATCGACTATTGCATTCAAATTCATAATTCCTCAAGGTTTCGTTATTGAAAACGAATGTTCATTGACGTTTTTACACAACTAAAAGTCTTACTGTTACTGAAAACCATATTTTATTGTTAACTAGTGATTACCCGACATGCGTTGCATAACAAACTGCGTATTCAAACAGTAATTTTATTATGCTTATGTTATTTCCGCAAGTGTATACCATAAGTTGACAAAGTTTTATCGCAATCGAATGAACGGTATGGGAGCGCATTAAATACGAACAAACAAACATTGATTTTTATATATTACAAAAACTATGCCTATGTTACTCGCGCAATCCTTAGCAATAAGTGGGCGAAGTTTTATCGCAATCTGATGGACAGTATGGCAGCACATTACATACGAACAAACAGAAATTAATTTTTATATATTAAATTTTTATCGTTTACGTTTAATAAATATATAAATTCAGTTCTTCTAAGCATTTTAAGCATAAGTTTGATTTTAACTAATTTTAAAACCATAAACTATATGAAACTGCAATCTAAATTTGGATTTATTACGCTTGTCTGTTTTAAGATTTATGATATTATACAAAATGCAGGTATTTTATTTAAATTATATTAATTATTTTTGGTATTTATTGAATCAATTAGAATTTTGAAGCTATATTAACACATTCCCGTCGGCTTACATCTATGCGCGTCTTTCATATATTATCATTGGCTCATGAAATCATGAAATTATTATAACTATTTTAAATGTAGTAGAAGCATTGGAAGAAGCTTTCATGTTCACTTAATGCTTTCGCCCTTTATTCGGCTCGCAAATCGCCGGTTCCCGATGGCTTCCATTGATCATTCGCGCCAAAAGGCGTTTTATAGCGAACGGGATTCATGAATGCGTATCGGTCATTCATTGATAGTGCTTGCATTTTGTGAGATCGCCTATCTCGCCTGCAGTGGCAAGTCTAAAAAAGCTGCATTTCTTTTATGCAGCTCCTTCTCCTATAAATCCCTAAGAATTATACGGGCGCATACTGAATATAAACAGCTGTTCTTTTCAGTTTTTTTATGGTACCGAGAGCCATAAAACTCTGTCAAAAGGGAGAAACGGTTGACGAATGCATAAAAACTGCACAATGATTGGTACATAAAACGTCGTAAAGTGTATTCGTGAAAGGAGCGGGATGTATTTTCAGTTTCGACGTAACAATGAAACGTGTACATAGAGAGGTGCAATAAAATAATAAATGCGAGCTATTTGCTTAGTCTTATTGTACGGGGCTGAATTTATTACGGCGGCGGATCATACAATTTGGCCTAATAAAAATGAGCAAATAATAAAAATTACTCATCGGGCGTCGTAAAGTGACCCTGTGGGAACCGACGGGCGTAGGGAATTTCGGGAAGGGCGATTTCAAACTTGCAAATTTATGCAGACCCGATGCAATAGTCCGCGAGAGTCCACTGCGCACATTGACGATCGTTTGAAATATTTTTTCGTGGAACGTCACCATTGAGCAATCTCGAGTATATGGGAAGAATGCTTCTATAAAAAGATAATGACTCTTAGTGGGACTCGTAGATATATCGATGGCTATTTGTTTTGGAGGATATTTTTCACTCCAGCAATATATCTGTATACGCCTGGAATTGTGTAACGACACTCCTTGTGTATTTATCTCGTTTTGAAATCGAGTGCGTTACTAATGATGATGGCTAAATAAAAATATTTTCAAATACAGGAATAGTTAACAATTTAATTTGGAGACAAAATCACAAGTAGAAATATAAAGCAAACATAAAAGACGAATATTTGCTCAAAATATGTGTAAAAAAGGAGTGATCAATCACAGATAAATATCAGATTCTGTCTTCAAAATCCAATTTTCTGTCAGGACCGCGCAGCGTGAGTGAAGCTCGTATATCAATAAATGAACCTTAACACCGTTGATAGCAAACAATATTCCTACATTTCTTCGCATGAACATAAATAATACACATGTGTGCTTTAGTTTAGTAGCAAAACGATGCCTTTAGTGAAGCTTGAAAACGATAAATTTGGGCTAATCGATACAATGGAGTTTTAAGTACGAAGCATGTTCAGAAAGTAAGTGTACTAGATTTTTTTACAAAACTTTTTGCCCTTCTCGAGGAACTCTCTCTTTTTCTGCATCTACTTGTCGATTGAAAATTTAATTCCACTCATGTATGCCTTCATGGAGATGAAAAAATGATAATCTGGAATCGCCAAATCAGAAAAAAATGGGGTGGGGTTCAAAGCATACCAACCAAATGAGTCCAAGAGGCTGTGCGAGGACGGGCGTTATCGTGCAACAATCATATTTCTATTTATGTTTTACGTTTTTGCCGATTACCAAAATGATACCTTTTCAATCCAAAAAAAAATTGAGATCATGGATTTTTGTCCGTAAATGTGGTTTTGAATTTTTTGACAGATAGGAAATTGGTGTGAAGTCACTGTGAACACTGTCTTTTTGACTTAGGCATATAATGAGCCACCCACGTTTCATCTCTCTTCTTTTTATATGCATTTTAACAGCAAATAAGCTTATATTATTTTAGTTTGTGAATGCTTGATTCTGTACATAATGCTCTGTACTCTTTTAAGCTGCGTAATATTTATTTCAATGCAATGTAAATATTTAATGAAAAATCGTATTCGCGTGATCATCCGTCCACGCCCTGCCCCCTGCTCCATTTCACTTCACTAGACCAATATGCGCCAACATGGTGCATCCGTTAAACTTCTCGCAAAACAAATTCGGTACACAAACAGCAAATGTGCTAATTGAAAAACCTTCTTGGATATACACCCAATAACTCGCCAAAGTTTCATCGCAATCGGATGAATGGTATAGGAATGTATATGTCCCAAACAAACAAACTGACATTAATTTAATTTAAACAAAATTTAAAATTATCCCTATTAAAATGTTATTAAATATTTTCTCGATAAGCATTCACATGTTATAAATAAAGAAAATATATCTCTATTTGTTTTGTATCCCTGTTATTTTCTCAAAAGTCCCCATTATCTATTTTTATTCCGAACTTAGATCGATCATGTCCAACAATATGGGACACTTTATGTACTAATGGGCTCAATTCTGACTAACAAGCATCTGGAACCAATAAAGAGATTTGCGCTATTTCGAGAATTATTTAGGAGTTATGCTGGGTATATTTTAACGAGATTTGATCAATGACACATCATAGTTCACGTCCTTTGCCATGCCGCGACTTTCGGTACCATTGCTTAAGGATTTGAATGCGATAAGAAACTCAATTAAAATAACTTTAATACATAATCGCATAAGTCTTAAAGTTAATTTGAATCCATCGATGATTATCATTCTAATTTTGGCTCTCGTTCATTTGCTCCTCCAATTTTCCATTTTCGCGTCCTCTAATCTACATGGGGTGGGGACTTATTTTTCGGACACGATTTCTCGAGGGGATCCCCCGATGAGTATTCTCGATTTTTTGCAGATCACGTGTACATCGGAGCATCCACGTGGCACTTCTAATATAATTAACCGTGAGCAATCGAGCAGTTATCTCGGGTATGTTAACTGAAGCTTGTGTTATCCCGGAGAGGAGTCAACCACTTTACCCGACCGCGTGTCTCAGACACAGACGAAATTAAATTTGGGAATTTGCGATATTTGTATATGGCGAAACGCTGAAATGCCACGACGTTAGTGTTAAGTGAGACACGTCGGCGACGGATGAAAGCCTGAACGAGCTGATGACTGAGGGAAGATGGGCTTCTGAGGATCTGAACGCCATAATATAAACACCATTTGTGATTCACTCTGCCGTCTGAGGAATCTCGATGCGATTGACATTGTGAGGAGACAATGTGTCATTAAGAATGTTGCCAATTTTTTAGTCTCATTGTGTAGAGGCATAGAAAATGAAGGGAATGTTGATGGAAAACCCTTCTCGAATACCTCATCTGGGGAATTCAAATATGTTTGTCTCTGCTGCATAGCTTGCTTACACTTTAAATAGATTATTGCGTACTTGTTTAGACTAAATTAATTAACTCAATGATACCACAAAAGAAGAGTTGTTGCCATTAAACAACCAAAAATTAAACATTTGAATATGGCGACACGAGCGTGAAATATACATAATCTACATATTTTGGACTCCAGGTCATTGGATCACATTATTGTGACAGGAATAGATCGTAAGAAATTTTGAAGTAAAAGAAGTGGATATGATGATGATTTGCGCAGATTTTCATGCTATAGTAAAATAAGAATAATGTAGATCACACGAATAACAAAACCTACCCTTCAAATGTTATCTCCGTTCAATATGTTTAATTATTGTGATCCTATTCTTGGCATAAAACTTTTTCACTTGGAGTCCATTTACTAATGAACTTATTCTATTAACCCGTTTATGAGTAATCGCGTATATGCTGCGATCGGACTTGAATGTCCTGCGTATCCCCGTACTGTAAAGATACCCCTACACGTTTATATACTGCGAAAAGCTATCTATAATGCTTCATTTTCAATGCCGTGATTCTATTTCTAATACAATATTATAATTTATTCAAGTCATTATTTTAAACATTTTTAGGTTCTCTTTTATTATTTTGTCATATTGAATACAATATTTTTCTTCTTAGAATCATAATAAATAGTAGAAAGCCACATAAATCAATTGTATTCTAAAACTCAGTGACTCTATTTGAAGCGCTATTATGGGACCTACAAATATCAACAGTGTTAAGGTTAATTTGTTGATATACAAACAATATCATTAAGATCACAGCTACGAGATGGGAGATATCGGGAAGACTAGATCTTCTCGCGTCCAAGACGACCGGTCGGACCCAAAGTCTAAACCGGTTCTGACTAAACGGAAATTAAATTAAATTCTATTGTTCATAATGTTTTAACACCAGGCGTTTGTTTTGGTAATTAATACAACAAAAAAAAGATTACTCTTATCGCTTGCTTGCAACTCCATCTTTATATTTTCGCAAGAATGTTTGCACTTTTCCTGTAAATTTTTCCTCTATGCTATTAGCATACTTATCTGAATCCCTCAACTGTACTGGGATGATAAAGTTAAACAAAAACACCGATCAGGAACAATTCGAGTCTGGACTCGGACAAAATCAGAAAGTTTATGTGATAAATTGTCATAATTTACATGACTGAAAGTATGTCTGTCTGTTGGTTCCCATTGGATATTTTTCTCAACCCACATTAATCAAATCGCATATGCATTACTTCAGCTAACCCTTAAATATTCATGATTTCTTTATGATTTATTTGTGTTTTAAATTTGGTATCATTCATCAAACGACAGTAGGGGGAATTTTTATATTTTTTTAAAATTTAAAACATACGAAGATGGTAAAGATTTGGTTGAATACACCTGGATAATAAATTGGATTGTCTCTCTAATATATCTGTTATAAATGAGGCGAAGAATACATCTCCAGGATTTCATAACATTATTAAAAACTATTGAAACGACCCGCGCTTGAAATGCCCCATGAAATATAATTAATAAGGCGTCAAGCTAACGTACTGGAAAAAGAAATACATTTTTAGAACGACTACGCACTCGAGCTGACAAAAAACCCAAATACCTCCCCCGTCCATCGATATTATTTGGAAATAACCGTTCAAGTCTGGATCGTTACCTCATCGATTCGCTACGCCCGGGTATTTACGGATTTTAAGAAAAGAATTGTGGTGTAGCAACTCTCGGATGTCTATCTACATATACGGTATGGAGGTGAGGTGACGGCGACAGAAATAGGGTGGATGAGATCATCGACAAGGTGACAATCAATGACTTCCACAAGAGGTACACATATTTCAGCGCGCGAGATGCGATCTGTGAATAGATTTAGATTAATGATGTCGTCGTAACACTATGGCTTCTTCCTGGCGAAGACCCTCAATGGGTGACGAAATCTCCTCCAACCAAGAGACCATTACACAATCATCATTGTGGGGATTCATTGATTTATTTTTATGGACTTTTGATGTTTTGGAAGTCGATCGTTGTCCGCCTCTGTTCTGCAATCAATAGGCGATGATGTTTATTGGTGCTTTATCGCGGGAAGTTTTTAACTTTTTATGGTCAATATAGATCTCAATCGACAATAAAGCAAATCTAACGACGATTGGGAAATTATGACGCCAATTGACAATTCGGCCTTAATAAATGTAAAGTACGTGTAAACAAATAGCTTGTTAAAAAAATGCTTAACCTATTCCAGTCATATTTCTCACCTGTTGAGACATCATATTTTTGCGGAGAGGGGGAAATCTTCAAAACGCACCTCTATCCTGGTGACAGTGTGGGATTTTTACCCATTAAAATCTCCCTCCTCTTCAGCTGCCAAACGACTACTAGTTAACGCGCTGACGGACACGTCTGCAACATGTGTCATCTTTTCATACCAAAAATGACTTATACTGACATCTTTGAACAATGAAGGGATCATATTATCAGGCAATAATTTATTTACTGACAACTCATCACGTAGCACATCCCTTTTAGCATTCCATGCTGGACAGTCGAACGTCATGTGTGCGGCATCGTCGTTAGTTGCTCCATAGTGATGGTGGAGCGTATCCCATTTCTGACACCAGTGAAGCGTAGAAGCGGGGAGGGGCGCTCTGTTCTGCTCTCGGGCCGTTATGTAGCCAGGCATTTGGGATGAAAGTGGATGGGCGTAGAATAGAAAGTCGCTAACCTTACCTTAAGAACTCCTTCTTCTTAGAGACTCCCACCTCTTGCGTATCACCGCCGAATCGACAACGATGCACACGCAAGAAACGATCAGTGTTTTTTTTTGTATATGAAATACAAACAAAATAAAATATATGAAGACAACGCTAAACGCGCCTTCTCTAAATAACTTTTTATTAAACACGAAAGAAGATGAGAGATCTGGCTACGAGAAGGACGTCCTCCCGTAGCCAAGGTCAACCACCGACTTCTCTCGACTCCGGCTTCCTGCTCGTCTGATAAATTAAAATCGCCCAGATCAACAGCGTTATTGCATGGAGATGTTAATAGCCTACGCTACACATCATTTTTACTCCTTATGTTTTGATAGGAATGTTGATACGATCCTTCACAAGATTAAATATGCTTTCTTGAAATAACAAAGGAGAGTAGATTATTAACATTTTGAGTAGAGAGCTTATTTCGAAATTACTTAAACTACTTACTGACTATATTTGTATGTCCGTCACTTATCATACGTACAAAATCCACTTATCTCTTAGGACCGCGCAACATGTATAAAGCTTGTATATAAATAAATAAACACTGTTTGACAACCTTATTAGAATCACGTGACCTGTAGCGAGACACGATAAATCATAATGATTCTATATGAAATCCACCCAACACCCGTTCACTAATTCTGGCCATTTTCTGGCCTTTAGATTGTCTACTTGATAACAATATTTTTTTGAATTGATCGTTTCACCTTGCTGAAGTAGCTCATAATAAACTACCCCCTTCCAGTCCCACCAAATGCATAGCAAAGCTTCTTTTGGATGTAAGCCAGCTTTAGCTACAGTTAAAGCTTCTGTACCCATATTCCGAGATCGTTTACGTTGGATATTCTCATAGAGTACCCAACTTTCATCTCCAGCGACAAGTCTTTTCAAAAAAGGTTGGCTATTATGTCGTTGGAGAAGAAGATCGCATGTTGAAATACGCTGAAGTTTATTTGAGTTAGTCAGTTCATGAGGAAGCCACACATCTGAACGATTGATGTAGCCCAAATTTGTCAGATGATTATGGACGAATGTTCGTGGAATTTCTTATTTATAGGAACTTGTTAGTTATTTCGCGAAAAGTTTATCGCGGATTTTCTTCAATCATGGCTCTGATTAGATCTGTGTTCATTTGCGAAAGAAACTTATGGGACAATCTAATACATATCAAAATATGATGTACCAAACGAACTTTACTTTAAATTTCGCCCAAGTTTATCATCATTTATTATATAAATATAATATGATTGCATCATGGTTCAGATTAAAAATGTATGTCGGTGTTATAAGACCATTGTGTGGCACGTATACACGCCTCAGTATGTAAGTCGAAACTCTCAAAACTTTTGGATACCTGAACATGCACACAGTCCTGAACAACTTTGAATGTTAGAAGGTGGTTTTATCACCGAATTTGAAGTACTTTTGGATCACACTGTGCAATTCGCTTTATGCACCGTCTTAAAGCTTCCAGTACGTAATTGCTGTTCTCATCGCTCGTTCGACGTAACTACTTCTATTACATCCGAAACGCTACAGATCTGCAAATTCAGCAGAGAGTCGGCAACAATAAATCTTTTGGCCGTCACACATTCAGCATCGAAGGAATATTTATACAAGATCTTACACTAAATACCTGATGCCAAAACGTGCACAGTGCCGGGCGGCTGCACGCGATATGTTTATCTTATCTTAATGGAATACGTTGGCAATGTTTAAATTCGCTGCATTTTATTGTAGCCGAACGTCAGTTGCATTAGCGAAGCCTTTCGGATATTTCAGGATTAAATGAATTAATTATTTATTTGTGCAACTGTGCACACTCGTTTATCTGCGGCGTTTTGTGCTGCGCTCGTAAAAGCTCGCCAGGGGCGCGAATGCCTAGGCCAGCTCTCTAATTTATTACTAATTATTTTAATTGAAACACCCGTGCGAATCCCTCATAATTGGATTTTTTGTTGTCTTTTATTAATTCCATATCCGCACAATATTAATACCGCGCCCGCGGCTGCCGGCTTGTATTTCGGCGATTGTGGCCTGCGCGTAATTAAACAGCGACAACGCACAGAGCCTCCAAGTAATTACTGAATAATTCCGGATTAAATTCTGTCGTCGTTAATGATAGTGACGTTTAAAGTTATAATAACGACGCGTATGAGAGGTATTTTAAATGTGCGCATGCGTGTAGCGGGAGCGCCGCATAGCGGCGATCGCATAACTACGAAATTGCATGGCAATTCATTTTTTTTTGTTAAGTGGTCTTTTGCAGTCCTTTTTGCACATTGCCAACCATTTTGATATGATTATTAAAAGCGTACATACGTTTTTAAATATGTGGATCCATGATGATAGAGTTACTAGTTCAGAAAAGTGGTTACCGATCAATATTCCAAACTGAAAAACCAATATTTTTTACTCTTTACCACTGTGTTCTATTTAATAAAATATCATGTCTATAATACAAACGATTCTCTCTCTCTTTTCGACCAAGTGCCGCTTGGAGTTTCACTTGTCGTGGCGTTCAAGCAAATTTGCCGAATCAATTCATTTTGAATTATTTGAATTTAGCCTTATTCTACAAAATCAATGCAATAAAAAATAATGGAGTTTTCAACACATTGTATTTACAGGATATCACATCTGCTAAATTTTCCAAACGATTACAAATCATGATAAATTTTCCATAACTTCATGATATGTATTTAAAAGTGTGGTGTGGGTGAAATGGTATATCTTGTTGAATGGCGCTGTTAATCTGTGCAGATTCAATTCGCCAGATTAACAGTGGCATCTCCCATGGTATTAGGGGGTCGGAAGGAAATGAAAGTCGTCGTATAACCTTGATTGCGGGAAGGCGTCCTTCTTACGGTCAAATCTCATCATAATAAAGAAAACAGACTTGAGACTGGACAAACAGCGACTTAGTAGTATGTTGGACTCTCAACGACAGAGTCCGTCCATACCCTATGCATACAAGAGCTTCTAATCACCCACCCCTTTTACACCGCACCATTCAAATGAGGAGAAGCTCCCGCAAGAAGATCGGTTTAAGACTATGTGCACCCTTTCACACCCTTCTGCCCGATGTAAGGAAGTGGAGTGAAAGGAAACATGGATGACTCAGCTCCTCAGTGGGCACGGCTGCTTCGGAGCCTATCTGAATCGGATAGGCAAAAAAGCAACCACTGAGTACCATCACTGCGGGGCTGAGATGGATGACACAGAGCATACCTTGTTTGAATGTGAAGCGTGGGAGGAAGAGCGAGGAATTCTACGCGCCTCCACAGAAGATGGGATAATAAGCAAGGGGGAATGATGAACTATATGCTCAAGAACGAGGAGGAATAAACGTCATGGGGAGAATTCGCCGCCAAGGAAAACGCTGAAAGGATGAGTAGATGAGTTACCAGTGTGTTTAAAACTTTCTTCTCCTTGCAAAAAAAAAGACTATGTGCACCCAAAGTTGCGTTGGAGTAGAAGAAAGAATTTACGCTAAAACGCAAAGAAACCACTGGGGTGCTCCCCTTCCCCATGTTACTAGTATTGGTTCGGTCATTTGTAGTACATGACCATAGAGAAGATTCGCCGTTCGAGCAACCGTAGCCGTTCTCACCTGTTTGCATTGGGCTGTTGAAGGTAGTGATGCTGCTGTAACGTTTGAGGCGGGGGCAGAGTCCCCGGGTTGCTCCCCGCCTCCACGTGCTTGTCGTGATGGCCACGCTACCGCACGAGTCCGTTCTGCTATCGGGCTGTGATGCTGCTGGACGAATGGATGGGAATAGACGGGCGTCGAATAGAAAGATTCTTCTCTCTAAATAACTATTTATTCCACACGAAAGAGAGAGAGAGAGAGATCTGGCTGCAGGAGGGACAAACTTTTGCATCCAAGGCTAACCGACAACTCTCCCGACTCCCGCCTCCTGCGTGTCACTACCCGTCAACGGTGCATGCGCCAGAAGCGATCGGTCGGTAAGCAGGTGCAATGTCTCCGCAGGGCCACAAGAGATGGCGCTGTTAAAATAGCACATTGCACCTGAAGAGAAATGGAAGATGTCGCTACTATGCGGGGATGATAAATCGCCCACGCTACACCGCTTTTTGCACAGAGTCTTTCTGCTAATGTTCTGTAATTGGCAGATCTATTTTCCACTTTACGGGCACGCAGCGGCATACCCAACTCATGTTAGCTGGATTACCCCAGTGGCGTTTGATAAACAAGCCGACGAGGAAGCTTTCATCCAGCTTTACTCTACATCATTATCTCAGGACGACTGTTAACCGCGGGCATAGGTTGCCTCTTCCTAGGGCTTCATGTGAAACCCCTCCAACCCCTCCCTGTGACCCATCCGAAATAAAGAAAACAGTAAATTCAAGAGATTTTCTATTTGCGCCCATCCACCTCTATCCCGTCACTTGGTTTCATCCCGGCCTGATAATAGTACGTACCCGCGTGCAAGCGTGGCATCTTATCGAATACGTGGGAGCAGGTATGCTCGCGCTCCACGTTACACTGGTGTCAGAATTAATATTGCACTTGTAAAGATGCCACATTTACACAAGATAATTGCATTTGTCTGGATGCTTTTTTCCAGCACGTGTGGAAATCCTACGTTAACAGACCAACTTGGGCATGACAGCTTTAGGGATTCAGGGATGAGGCATTGGCTTGGTTCGAATAAAGTCGTCTTGTCAATAATGCATACCGCTTTTTGGCATATTTAATGCTTGGATATACAGACATTCGCTTCATATAAAACATACATTGAAATCAATCAACACGTATTCGATTAGAAAATGAAATGATAGAAACGCTATAAATACAACAAGGCTTTAAGCAAGGTTGTCTCATTATTTTTTTAATATTCATGTGCAATCAATATTTGATGAAGATCCACATGACGAATTAAACGACGGAATTATTAACGAGGCGACTTTTAATAACCGGGAATATACCTACAATACTAAAATTATTATAACTGTAAAATAAGCATTTACATAAGAGTATAATGATTTTAATAATGGAAATGACTGATGTTTAATAATAGTAGTATATGATTTTAAAATTAATGGAAGTCTTCCGTAATAAATCGATTGTTGATAATAGGAAGCAAAATAATTATGTATTAGCTTTTACACAGTGCACAATTGCAGATCAAATATGATGCCGAATTAATATTTACGATGCAACGATCATCTTATTTGCTTATATGCCTAAATCTTTCATTATGGAATAAACATAATCATAAAACCGAAATAAACAGCTGGAATAAAGTGTTTGTTTTTCAACATGCTCTCTGCAAGGGGTCGTCTGCTTTGTAGGCAATAAAGTATATTTCTGGTACAGCACCGTTGCTTATTTTTATTTATTTCGTTACACATATGATGCTGATGGAACTTTCGTATCCAGCTCGGGAATTTTCCTTTTTTTCGGACCATAAATGATAATTTTCTACAAATTTTATAGCAAACAGTGGGACGTTTTTCCTTGAAAAAAAAAGCGGATTTATACGGATTCTGTTTGCTCCTTGGTGCTGCATAACTCCGACCGAGGCTTTGATATGAAAATTTTAGTGCAATTCTAATTAATGTCAAAACGATCGTATAAAACGAGAGCCGCAAATGCTGTTTATTTTTATTAACCCATACCGGAATGACTGCTCTAATCTGCTCCAAGTGACTGTCATAATAAACTGACATTATAGTAAAAACTATCTCGATTTGACCCATTTGTGCTTTTCATCTAGTGCCGCTTATCGTCAGTCCATTCAGATATTGAACGTTCTATCTAATTTATTATTTTAGCGAGGTAATCGAATACTCCTGGCTGTAATGTTCGCTATGCGAAGTTATGATCGTCATCCATTTGATGATGTGGAGATGTTAACACGTCATTTTAGTACGGATTTTATATGTGATGCCCTCATGACAGACGAACGAGACGAATAAATATTATATGAAGCTTCAGTGACAGAAGAGATAAACACGACTGTAGAGCTTATTGGTGGAGAATTATTCAAAAAGGCACATTTACACATTCTATATGAGTGTTCTAATATAAACGGGAACCTGTAATTTGAACAACGAGAACTTTCTGTGTATTTTATAGACAAGAAAATCAGCTTTTTGAACAATTTTATTTAATGTAAGCATTATTATTCCAACATATTACTTCTACCATTTTCGATAAAAATCTTCTATTTCATATGAAATGCATTTTTTTTCTTTGATTTTCTTATTCTTTAATATTCTGTTATATTAAATCTGAGACTTCTAAAAGTATTCGACCCTCTCAATTTATGACTCAGCCTGCAACGCAAATAAATACGAATGTCTTCTAAAGTAGATCCAACTGCGAGACTCTACAAACGAACCTCTTTGTCAAACAGCTTTGTCAATATCATTTTTTTTCAGGTAAGGTCCATAGATTATGGCTCCCAAAAGTATCGAGTCTTAAATTTATTAATAATTGAGTATTCTAATCTAGAATTTTGAAAAAAAAAATTTTTTTTTTGCATATTTTAAATTTTAAAAATTATATTTTTCGAAAAAAATTCTAAAATTCCATTTATTTACGGAGTTAAAGCTATTTTAGTGATGCAGCAACTAATCCGGTTTTACCAAAATTAAATCTTCTTCTTCTCGATTTTTTCTTGAAGCTACTTTTTTTCAACACATTTGACATCATATCTCAAATTCTAGTAAACCGATTGACTTCAATTTGGTAAGGACTAGGAAATCCAATACCGAATCAAAATTTTAATCCCGAGATTTCGGGATTGCATTAGACCATCCCGGGATCAGTCCCGAGACTTCGGGACCGGGATTTCCGTATTTAATAATTTAAGGAATTACATTGATAAAATTTATTAAAAACGAGTTATAAATCCATTTTTTTAATATAAAAAATAATTTGAAGGCGAAAAAATTTTATTTATTTAAGAAAATATAAAAACACAGTTCAAAAATAAATAAATAAAACACTAAAAAATTTAAATATTATTTTGAAAATATGCCCAAAGTAACATTATAGCATCGAGTGTTTCGTCATTTAGTCTGGATCTGATTTTGGAAGCCAGGCAACTTGCTACTGAAAATGCACGCTCAGTCTCCACTCTCGTTGGAGATATCATCAGCAGATATTTAAATGTTAGTTTGAGTTGACGACCACGAGAGCCCCCATTTTCGTATAACACCATCAATGTGACTGATAAAATTCCTATCTGCTGAGACACGAACTAAAACTCGCAAAATTCCCGATTTCCCGACAAATTATTTATTTTCGTCGCTGCAGATGAATACTTATATACTACAATATTTTGATGTGATTCGGCATTATATTACACAATAATATAAAAATTTTGAACCCCGTATCTATTATATTTCATATCGATATTTCTATTATTAGAGTCGAGGTGTAGTAAATACATCACCGGTAGAGAAAGGTAAATATAACAATTTTAAAAACATATATGTACTGTATATATAGATTAGACAGTTACTGCCCCAAGGCGTCACCTAAGCTCGCCAATCAGTAGTTACGCCACTGTTTCCAAGCGTTTTTTATTAGATAAAAATTACGTTTACTAATCCCGAGATTCATGAGCACTTAAAACTATCCCGGATCCCGGGATTGAATTCCTTAGTAAGTACCTTCCCTATTTAACCCTCTATAGTACCTATCAGACTTTAAATAATAAGATCACAATATGACCTTTTTTTTAATTAATCGCCATTTTGAGAAAAAATGGAGTTAGGAACTATAGCGACATACTTGTTAATTAAGAATACTTATTTTTTTTTTTTAAATGACTAGAAAGGTTGAAATCGTGTCAACCAAGACACTCTTTTTTTACTCCTTACAGTTCACTACCCAAAACCTGTTTTAATTTTAATTTTTTCATATATTTTGAAAATGTATATAAATTCTGGATAAAAAATAGATAATATAATATTATTTTCTTTTTCTTTTATATCGAATTTGATAAAATGCCCAAAATTTGTGACTATACTAGAATACCCCCTTAAACATAGATGCTAAATTCGCATGTCCACCACTTATCGTCCACACAAGTCTTTTTTCGCTCAGGACAGCGCAGCATGAATAAAGCTTGTATATCAATAAATGAACCTTAATACTGTTGACATTGTTGGACCCCATACTTCCCATCACTTTTTCTATCAGGCTGAGCTTTGAGTATATAATTTAATTGATTATCATGATTCTAAGAACACTACCAATGATCGAAGAAGATCCTGCACTTGATGGTTTTCAACCGGATACGGACCAATTAATTAATAATTTTAATGTTAAATTTAAATAAATAATAATATTGCATTAAAAATAGAAGCACGGCATTGAAAATAAAGTGCTATGGATCGCTATATTTGAGAATATTTAGACGTGTAAGGGTATCTTTACAACGTGACCTCATCATCGATGTACGAGTGTATAATGAGTCACAAGACACTCACTCCTCCAATGTGCGAGAACACTCTTTCTGTATCATTCGAGTTCGATCGCAGCATATGCGCGATTCCTCGTCAGCAGGTTAAGTGGGCCACTATTATCCACAGTAAATATGTAAGAATCATGACTATGCAAGAAATCAGAGTAGAATAAATTTGGCTCGTGATTATTATACTTTTCAAATACATCAAACAATTACCATAATAGCGGTGGGTACATTACAAAACTTTTGTTCAGTGGTTGAAAGTTTCCAACTATTTAAAACAGTATTGTGTATATTTGAAATACATGTATTTTTTATTGAAATTGAGTAAATTGCCGTTTAAATTAATAATGAAATTAGGGAAAATTGTAAAACTTTGTTGCGGACCAACTTTTAATTGACTTTGTACATATATTTCCATGGATAACAGTAAGTAACTAGTTAACTTGAGAGACATATTAAATATACAACGGCAAACTTTGTATACTTACTTTTTTAGAAATGGGGCATGTTTAAGTACACATTTTCCAATCTGAAAATTTACAACAACAACAAAAATATCACAGGACAAATGTTACATACCTTCAATCAATGGTGCAATATCAAACCACCGATTGAAAATAAAAATATCCACTTATAGCGCAACGTTCCACTTTCAATTCCATACAAAAAAAATGTATCGTAATCGGCGTAATAATTATTTAAATATCAAATGTCGTTAAGAAATAATCCATTTTGATACACCTTTTATGTATGGTGTATTTCGTCCGTATGCATTATATATAAGCGATACATTTTTTATAAGGGTATCGATCATATTCTGATTGCTTAAATATACGTTCGCATTGATATGCTATACATTTTTTGTAGGCCTGTGATTACAAAAAATGATATTGAAAAAAAAAACCTAATGAGAAGGGCTTCGATCAGGGCTTAATCATGGGAACGAATAACAGATCGTTCGATCATTCACAAATCATTCATTGAACGTTTTCACGTTGATCCTATGTCGCTGCATGTATGAAACATGTATTTAAAAAAATAAATTCTGTCGATTTTAAGATAAATATGTAGTGTTTTTATTTATTTGAATTTTTTATAAACTTTTTTATGCGATTTTCGGTACATTCTATCACAATGATTTGAAGTTATGCGGTTTTTAAAAATAATGTAACTTATCCCTCAGTTTTCTATTTAGTTCAAGCCCTTTTTATTCGGTCTTTTTATATGCGACTCCCCGTGGAATCTATCGTATAAAAACAAACCCAAGTGTACTTTTTTTTATTAAAGTTAGGTTGTACATATATTGCAAATTTTAAGAAGAAAAAAAAAACATCTGAGCTTTCATAATTTTGAGCTAATTTCTAAGCAAAGTAGCTCTTTGGAATAAATACTGAGAATAAATACTTTGGAAAATATTGAGTCTGAGTGGCAGATATTTTATGATTCAAGTTGTTCTTGTGAATCGTATCTTTGAAGCCGTTAATGTGGTCAGTAAACTGGTTAATTGTAATCGTTGAGGACTAGAATCTTAGAATTGTATCATGAAAACCCTTGATATAGCTCCAATTTCACTGGTAGATCCACTTTGAAATAAAGAGTATATTTAAAATACCATCCCTCGCTCTTATTTTAAGATTATAATTAATAACGTATTAACCTTAGTAATGCCGGACGTCGATGTATCCACGCTGTCAACACTTGCGAAAAGTGCCAACGTCGATATATCGTCGTATTAATTTAATGCACAAATACGACAGTGATTCAATTAATACAAAAATACGATTCATCAATTAAAAAGGTATTTTTAGTTAAAATAAAGGCAATATATTGCAAAATGAAAACTTTTTTTTTTAAAAAAATAAATATTTGCAACCGATCCTTGACCCGTTGACTCGTGCCCCAGATCACGGGTTGAAGAATTATCGTTTCTTTATTTATGGCCCTCAGCCAGAACAGTGCTTTTCAATCCGTCTCAGTTTTCAATGTTCTAATTGATCGATATTATGGGCCACGTTTTCCGTTTCAATTTGTCTTGTCGCAGAAATCTGTGTTATTAACGGAATAAATTACGTTTATAATTACGACAGATACTCTGATAGCCAGTCTTAATCGCTGTGGGGAGCAGAATCGATGGCAAGAACGGCTCCGTGTACCGAGCGAAATTGACTGAAATTACATAAATCGTGTTCCGAGGCGGAAAACGTTCACTTTTTAATAAATAATTGTGTCCTTAATTCGCCATTATTGCAAACGGCCATTGTTGTACGACCATAGTGCTCGAGAGTCATTAAAGATCGGTAATGGAGGGCTTGTTTTTATTCGCCATTGATTTTTTAACCCGTCGACTAGTAATCGCGCATATATGCGTTCGAACTCGAGTGCTCAGAAAGAGCCAGGTTAATGCCCAACATTGGTGGCTCAAAAACAAACAGAAGGCGACTTTAAAAAGAAGTAGTGCACTCGGTACTGTTGTACGGTGCACTGATATGGGCTGAGGCACTACAAATTGAAGGGCCAGGCTCAACATGGCCACGAGTCCAAAGAAGGAGCGCAATGAGAGTGGCTGCTGCATATCGCAGTGTCTGAAAACGACGTCCTAGTACTGACTGCCATACCGCCAATCAACCTGTTCGCTTACGAAAGACAGGCAATACCGAAAGATGAAGACAGGAATAATGCTAAGCAAAGGACCATGGTGACGTGGCAGTCCCGATGGAACACCACTAAAAATCGGTTGACGCACAAGCTAATACCGAATCTGAGAACCTGGGTAGCCAGAAAGCACAGTCAACTGTGCTACCACTTGACCCAGGTCCTCACCAGACACGATTGTTTTGGTAGCTACCTACATAAAATAGGGAAAGAGACCGGCCCGGAGGGCCACCACCGCAGAGCGGAGTACGACGATGCTGCACACACGATATTTGTCTGTCTAGCATGGAGCACCGAAAGGGACATCCTACGGGAGGATCTGGGAATCAGCTAGCTCTCCCCTAGCAACATGGTACCTTCTATATTAATGGATGCTAGGGCATGGAATGCGTGGTGTAAATACACGACGTGCGCTATACGGCGGAAGGAGGATGCTGAACATACAAGATGACGAACAATAACAGGTGGCAGCCAAAGAGGAGGGGGATTTAGTGGGTAAAAGTCCAACACTACCACCAGAATGTCTTTTGAAGATTCTCCCTTTCGCAAAAAAAAAATACAGAAAGAGCATTCTCGCACATTGAGTGCGAAGATTAGTGAATCGAAGACAGAGACGGCGAGAGTGTCTTGCGTCTAGTCACACGCTGTAAAGGTACCCCTACACATCTACATATTCTCAAATATGTCGTCATCAAAATTTAAGAGTCTACAGTTCTAGGGGCGAATTTCAAGCGTCGGTCACCCGATATAAATTTTGAAAATCGTTCGGTTTCAGTTTCGGGCTTTGACGTTTTATCCTTAAAAAAATATTTTTTTTACTCATTAATATTATTGACCAATTGTTCTTTTTTTAAAAAAAAATACGGAGTTGCTATCTTCACTGTGTCTGGACACAAATTGAGCTCAAACAGTCGTCTATCAAAGTGAGTAAGGACTTATTTGTACAACTAATATTTCTATAAAGGATACATTTATATTCACTAAACAAAATAAACATTAAAAATATAACGGAATGTATCCGTATTCGGTTAAAAATCAACAGGTATAGGGACTTCTCAGATAATTAGTGGTCTCGATCTTGGTACCTATTATGAGACCCGACAATATCGACAGTGTTAAGGTTCACTTATTGATATTCAAGTTTTATTCGCGCTGCGCAGTTCTGACAATAAGTGGTGGACTCACATATACACTTAAACCTTTTTTTTGTGCGGTAGATGCGTTCCGCGGAAAATCGCACAAAAAAAGCTATGACTTACATAGAAAAAGTGAAGATGCATTCCATGGATTTTATAAACCGCATAACTTTGAAATAGCTATATAAAATATATCCAAAATCGCATTAAAAAAAGGACGTCTTGCATCATTGGTAAAATTTTAAAGATATCTGATATCTGGCATCAAGTCATTTTTTATCCTTATTTTGTCACAGTTTTAATTTTTTTTAATAGTTAAAAAATAGTTTTGATATAAATCTCGATACGTACTCTTTATGAAATTGAATTTAAAAAAACCGCATAACTTCGAAATCGCACAAAAAGAGGTTTGATTGTATATAGTATCTATGTTTAACTCGATTTAAAATGATTTCACCAATTAAAGCGTTAAAGTGTGGTGCAATCCGTTGTTTATAAAAGCGTCGCTAGGTGTCACCTTTGCGCGTTCACTTTTATGAAATCTTGGCGCTCAAATTGCTCGCAGAAATGCGAAGCAAAACATTACCCAAATAGTAATCTAGGCATGTTTTCATATTTATGGCAATAATTTTAAATGCGTATTATTTCGATGTTGTATTTCGGCTAAATAATTCGGAATTTATAAAAAATCACATAATGTTAGTTATTTCGAGACTTTTTTCCGAACGATAAAGTAATTTATTTTCAGACAGATTTCATAGATGGGAGCCTTTCATGTCTGAAAGAACTAAAGCTTTGCCGTATTATCTAACGCAAGATTTATTTTCCAGCGAGTTATTATTTTGATTGTGATTTATACTTAAATATTTCTGAACATGGAAAAAAATCTAAAATATTTTATTCGCTCAGCAGTGACAGGTAAAAGAAACGCCCGCGAAAATAGAGTGAAAAATGTATATGTGGCGTGAAGGATATTACCGTTTCGTGTGTACGTACTATTCTCTACGCTTTTGTATCCTAGTTGGGCAAAAGTGAGCCAATAATTTACGACCCGGGTATTTGCGTTAAATTTTACAGTAGTTAATAGAATGCTCCAGAGTTCCCGCAAAATTTTATGGGATTCGTTAAATTGAACGTCTTGCAATTCACCTGTTTTTAGAGGAAAACTTGTCTCCCTTGAAACATTCTCGCCAATAAAATTTGATGGCACTCAAGTATCTATTAAAGTCACTGACAAACGAATCCTTCGTATAATACACCTGCTGGTTTGTTTTTGCCAATTATAATTAATTTAATCGTTTTAGTATCTGTCATACCATAGAACATTTATATGACGCAAACAAATACCTAAATCAATGGTTGTAAAATGAGCATATAAAGTTACTTGGATAAATTGCAAACTCTCTGCAAAAGCTTTGATCAGTAGATAGTTCCGTTTTTAAATTTAATTTTTAATGCTATGAAAACCATTGCAAAAGTTGCATTGAAATGTGAAGTAAGCAATATGCAGTGTCTTTCAATAAAGACGCTCAATTTTTAAATGCAAATAAAACAAGTTATATGTAAGATATCTACTTAATTTAATTTTTATTTCAAAGCATATTTTATGGCATTAAATATAAAATATAAAATTATTCAAATATCTGCCGTAATTTTGCTTGGTGGTACGTATTCGGGAGATCTAATTATCGATGAATTTGTCGCATAAATCTGGCTGGATTTGCTGAATAGCGTTCGTTATGTTGACTTTGAGGACATAAATCGTTTGTAGATAATACACATAAAAGTAAGTAACAAAGAAATACGTCTAAAGGCGTTCAATCGCACGATCTCGATGCCAATACACGTCGTCGCTCTCAAATCGCTCGTGCAGAATGTCAATCGTGGCATGCGCTGTGTGGCACATAGCGCCGTCTTATTAGAATTTCATATCGTCGATATTTATGAGCATGTTAACCTTTTTGGGCTACGAAAAGTTGCTTCTCATCGATCGTTATGGCAATGCCAGTTTTGTTTTCGAAGAAATACCAATCGGTAATCATTCTTTTAAACTTGCATCATAAATTAAGCAGCTTAACGCATTGGCGGACACGTCTGCATTATGTGTCATATTTTCATACAAAATTTCCATGGAAACGCTGATATTATTTTTCAAATGAATATTACCCCTAAAGGAGTACTATCCCAAGGCTTGGAAGACCCCCTCCACTTATTCGAAAGAGCACTCTTGTACATTGAGCTCGGAGACAGACAGAGACGGAGAGAGAACGTAGCGCAGTTCGGGAGACAGAGACGGAGAGCTTCCCCGTATACATCGCACGATTGTATAGATAATTAACCCAAATTTATCAGCTAATAATGATTTCCATTTTAAGCTTTTTATTTGTTTACGCAAAGAAATTACCGAATATTGTGTGCTATCGACAGTGTTTATTTATTTAATTGCTTCCTGTTCGTCGCTGCTTGTTGAATGAGTATTTGTCCAATTATCATTTAATCTTTCCACTTCAAATATTCGGGATAAATCTATTAAAAAAAAAAAGTTGATTCTTGTAAATAAATGTATGGTGTATTTATATTATTGTCCACAAAATTGGATAATTTAAGCAGAAGAGATTTTATGAGTCGAAGATAAAGGATCGCAACCCTTCAAGTGAATCAATTATATACACTGAGATCGTCATCAAAGCTAAAAAATCAGAGTGTTGCAAGTGACCTCTCGGTGCGATTTCGGCAGCCGAACAAAGTGGCAATCGGCAACTACCATAGCGACGAAGGCAACGCAGAAGTCGATAATTTTAATGATTTTTTCTATCACAATCAAAAGAGGAGTTCACTCGCTTTGTCGCCAGACACCGCCCGCACTTACGAATCCCTCCGCGTACGCAGCTTTCATGGAACTGTAATGTTGAGACTGTGATGTTGTGATGACAACCTCCTGCATCCAGGAGCTAACCGACGACTCTCCCGACGACTCTCCCGACTCCCGCCTCCTGCGCGTCACTACCCAACCGTCGACACACAAGAAGCGATCCGTCGGAATCCAGGTGCAATGTCTCCGCAGGGCCACAAGAGATGGCGCTGTTAAAATAATACATTGCACCTGAAAAGAGATGGAAGATGTCGCTACGCAGGGATGGTAAATCGCCCACGCTACAGAACCAATACAATTTAATCCACAAACACATATTTATCGAATATCATTTTTATGGGGGGGGGGGGGGGGGAAACAGTAAGCTTTAAGTACTATTTTTGGAAAAGCTTATATCATAGCTTTGATTTTTTTTTACAATGATAAACCGGCGCACAGTAAACAAATTCATAAATCACTCTGAAATTTACAGAAGGACAGCAATAATAGCATTCAGTGCTGTTAAACTTTAGGCCGCAAGCCACTTCCGGTACGGCCGAGTGATTTTTATTCCTTGTAAACTTTTTCAAACGGTGCTTAACAATAATTTAATTGTGTATTAAAATTTTTATACCGAGTCCAGCGTGGTTTTTATACTTTTATGTGCGGTCCTAAAGCGATATACATTCGTTTACTATACGCATAAACTTGCGGTGCTTAATTTAATTTTAATGAGACATGTTTCATTTTAACGTGGCGAGAGTGATTAAAACGAGCGATTTCGACCTATTCAAATAGGGGGTTCACCAGAATGCAACCATTTTGCGCCGGGGAGCAAAAAAGCGGCTGAATGACTGGCGAGCCGGTCAGAGCCTCCCGCTTCTTCCTGGACTTTTGATTATTCCCGCATTGTTCCCAATGGGTGAATTAAACTGTCTTGCGTATTTTCTGAATTACTCCTTGCAAGTATTCCGTAGTAAAAAGTGAGCAGGGCGTAGTGATATATGCTCGTACATGTGCAGGAAATGTTAAAGTCCAAATGAGCGGAAAGCTTCCAGCAAACGAATTAATCCGGATGTCGCCCGTTGGGCTTTTTATATTAATTGCAGCCGGTGCATTTTATGTCCTTTTTATTGTTATGCCATTTTCGTGCCAAAATGTATCTCGTTGCCACTGGATGGGTCATTCCGTACCAATCTAACAAGTAGATCTGCAATAAAATCTTTTACGTTAATTATATACACCGGGTCGTAAACCGCCCAACCAAATATTACTCTCTTTTAATAAACGTGTGTAATGTGAACATAAATCCTCCGCAATTGCTGGCAGAAGCACTCTCTGTTAAATGGTAAGCCGTATCAGCTTGGAGGCACTCCTGCAAAGCACTATTACCATCGAAAATAAAATAATAGACTTACATAAATCTTCATCGGCGAATAAATTACGAGGTTAATTAAATTTTGCATATATGAAGGGTGAGTTTTATTTGAGCCATGAGGCATGAACCATGAGGCGTGAGCCGTGTGGCGTGAGCCATGAAGCTTGAATCACGTGTGCGTGCGCAGACTCTTGCGCAGTGATCCTTATGCCCATTCTTTCTAATGTAATGAAGTGGGTGTTTCACTATATGGTATCGCCCATCAAACTCTAAGAGAAGGAGCACCCTAGGCCAGTGGGTAACAGTCAAACCCCTAGGTTGGGCGAAAACAGCCTCGAGAATTTTCCTTAATACACCCTGGGTTTGATCACAGGGTAGTGTCAGATTCTTACAGACTAAACCCCTCTCTTATTCTTCTCTGTCCACCTAGTATTGTTTATCACATCGCTTCAGGAAGGGAGATAGTCTAGTCTTAAGTAGCTGGCCCTATTCCAGTGTTGGAGAGCCGCTCTGCGTCTCTCTTTCTCACTGCCTTCTTTGGCGCTCATGATTTCTTCAACGAAATCTCGCCAAATGTTCCAGTTTTTCTTGCTCACCATCATGCTGTGGACCATGTTCTCATTGATTTACTCATCAACCGTTGCTGAGGTAGCCCAGCTAACATGAGCTGGGTATGTGGCTTACCCTGTGTCACTATGATTCTATGCAAAAGGTGACACCACTACCTTCAAAAGCCTAGTGAATATATGGAATGTTGTTTGAACGAATTTCTCCGTGGTCAGGTACTTTTTTTTGCGAAGGGAGTAATCTTCAAAAGACACCACCATTCTGGTGATAGTGTGAGGTTTTTACCCACTAAGCCCCCCCCTCGTATTCGGCTCCCACCGGCTACTAATTAAGTATTGCACAAGAGTGGCAGCGATGTGTCCCTGACGGGCTCTCCATTTGTCTCTTTCCGAATGTCATTCTTCTGCTGTTGTTTGTCGTCTTGTACGTGTACGTGTACGTGTATTTGTACCACGTATCCCATGCCCTAACATTCGTTAACATCGAAGGTACCATGTTTCTAGAAGAGAGCGTGCTGATTCCCAACTACTCCCGTAGGATGTCCCTTTCAATGCTCCATGCTGGGCAGACAAATGTCGTATGTGCAGCGTCGTCATACTCCGCTTCGCAGTGGTGGTACTACGAGTAGCCAGGTACTACCAATGATCGAACCAATATGAGTATCAAGAAAAAGGGGAAGTCGACTCTTGGTTAAACGAAATCGCGTTAGTATTCCTTGTTTTATTTCTAATTTATCTATAGGCGCCTGGATCATCTGCGCTTAGTGCACCCAAGAATTGAAAAACTGATGGAAAGAACTCTGTGTGGCTAGTCTGGGGACACTCGGGTCAGACCACACAGCAGCGCATGGGCATAAGTCGCGTAAGTCGTTTTCTGTCCTACCACACCATATCTTTCTAATGTACACTCCTGAGAGGTGAAAGTTTGCGCCACAGTCGCTTCAGATCTATTTCATTTTCAGACGTAGGGTTGTCAAAATACGCATCATGTGTTTTTTGGGTTTTGTGTATAAATATTTTTGGAAAATCTGGGGTTAGCAATTGGGCTCGGATTATCCCAGAATTGGATGGGCACTGAGCATCAGCATAGTATTATATGTGCCGACGCAACACTCCCACTATTTAGTGTAACTCCCAGGAATCGAAAGTTCCACATGTAGGTTTACCGGGACAGCATGGGACATTCACGTTTACAAGCCTATACATATAACGTGTAGGTATTACTAATAGCCACCTGGATAAAGGGGGAGGGGGATTTATTCCCTACTTTTGAGCCATTTTTGTAAATTGTTCATATGTTGTTAAAGAAGTTTATAGACTTCCACTGAACATACATAATTGGAGTGAGAACGCAATCCTGAAGAACGCTACCTCATGTCACAAATTCAACTTTCCTTCTAAAACTAGGATCTTTCTTTATATTATAGTATCACCATTAAAATATTTCAATATTGACAAAAAGTTGATTATGATTGGAGACAGCAGTATTAGTACCTTAATTTACTACGAAAAAACACAATAAAAAAGCTCACTATATCAAAATTAGGTTATATTGAAGACGAAGCAAAATAAAAAAAAGATCTAAATATCATTGTTAATTAGAAAACTGCCATGTAGTACTTTTCTTAGAACTGATGGTCAATTTTATTGCTTTAACTGTAAACTCTTTGTAGCCATATAAAGCCAGTAAATTTATCTTCAAATTAAATTGTATTTGTTTTTATGTTTATTAGCCTTTTACATTTTTAAGAACTTCAGCATCGATCCGTTCGTATCAACGTTGAGTCGTCACATATTTGCACCGGCTCGGCAGAGCCGGTTGTTAAAATATCATCATTTAAAAATAAGATGGCTTCAATATGAAAGCATCAAAAATAAATACGTCGAAGTCTTCGTATTGACTCGGATATTCTCATTGTGTATGAATCCATTCATTATTTACTCACTGGATGTAAGGTCTTCATATTTCAAAAGGGTAGCAGAATTGCTTTATTGAACCATCGAATAATAAAGCTGTCAATCAGACCATACGTAGGACGAAAATGAAAGAACACTTGACAACAAAAACTCATGATTAAAAATAATAAAGTTAGAATTTAACCACAAAGTTAATGCAAAGTCGGTTTGGTCTGAGTCTGAGATGGTACGAAGGATTGCACATAAAATTAAGAATAAAAAATTTAAAATGAAATAGAACCCACTGCGAGACTCTTATGGTGACGAACCTCTTTTTCGAACATGGTGAAGGTCAATTTGAAGACGGCAAAAATATAATGTATTCTATACATGATTTTAATTCAGTAGACGTTGAGTTGCATCCCTTCTCACCCCCTGAAGGGTGTTTTCATATACTAGGAAAAAGATCGCGAGATTCATCTGCTTATGAAGTCCATGCTCATGAAGCAATACATATGAATTAGCATTTATTAGTACATATATACATAATCTTTAATTGTCGTTTTTATGTAAATAAAATTGAATAAACGTCATACTACATACCCTAAAAGGTTTGTCTGAAGATCTCAAGTGGTTCCATAAAAAAAATGTTTGTATACTTTTATACTCGAGCATTCGGTGAAATGTCTTTGATATGTGTTCAACATTAAGGGCCCGATTCATATTCGTTTTCTAATATTGAAGTATAAACATAACCCTCTTGAGTGGCCACTTATGCACTATAATAACAGTAATATTTCTCTTTGATATGTTGTGGCCGTCTTTAAATTTTAGACGAAGCTGAACATAAGTCGCCATTCTTACGATCTCATAAATCAAATCAAACTTGACATGATTGCTATGATTTAATAAGCGTCCTTGCGAAATGTCATAATTTGGGGTTGTAGATTCAACGTTTTAATCAGTGCTTTATATCGAGCCTTGGATGTAATTTGAAGCCTCACCGTTCTCATATGTCCACACACTCTCCCAATATGTATCTTCTTCATGTCAGCAGTAATTGAATGGTCATAAAACAAATAAACGTGACCTCTCAAACACGGTCTCCTAAGCAAAGCTCCGGAAGGGTGAGTTCAAGGTTTTGGATAAATTCGGTCTATCTGTCCGGGATTTCGGGATGATAAGGGAGTGTTATTTTCACAATCCTGCGTCTCTGAGCAAACACCGTTTGTTACACAACATTGGTATTGAACAGAGATTACATGGACACACGTCGAGCAACAGATGACAGTATCACCTGTCCCAGGTGTCATTGGATCTGAAAGGTCTGTAACGGTCTTCCGACCTGCCGGAGAAAATTCCTCAACACATTCATTCGGGTCCACCCGTTCCGTATGTGTTGTTAACCATTGTGGGCGTACAGGTGAAGGTTACCGAAAAAAAGGCAATTGATGCCTTTTGATGCGGGCACCCTTTGAATTGCAAGATGAACTTCAAGACGTGAAAATTCCTTCGGAATAAATTAATTTTATATACAGCAAGGAATGTCATTAAAATACAATGTCCGAGAAATACATCGTATGCGAGTGGTAATAAATTATTACGATTAAAATTATCCAATTAAAAAATTGTAATGCGCATTAAGCTTTCGTGTGTCCGTCGAAAATTCATATTCAAGATCTGCCATTTAATGACAATTATCTTAAGCCATTTAAAGAAAAATTGGATTTGACGCTATTAAGCGCTATAGAGTAAGGTCTAATGACCATGCTTGGCGAAGAGGTTCGTTATTAAAGTCTCGCAGCTGGGTCGCTCTTTTTGTGAGCTTTACTAAAAAAAATATTTCTTGAATGAAGTATTAATCCAACTTATTATACGAGCTACCAAGTGACTAGGAAAATAGGCCAAAATAGACAAACTCAAAGATCAACATGGGCCAAGTTTAGGTGGGCCACAAAAATATTCATCGTGGGTGTTTCACTCTTCGACACCCACCCATAAAACCCAAGGCAGGAGGAAGGGGACAACCCTACATCCATGGGTGAAAATGCAAACCGACAAACAACGACTTACAGGTGTGCAGGGTCTATATGGTCGACCCTATTACCGATGTTGCTGTGTGGTCTGATCTGGGTTACCCAGGACTAGCCACACAGAGTGCCATCCACTAAAATTTTAGTCCCACGAAGACGCTACATGTAGAACGTCCAGATCCCTACTCTTTTTACTCCGTGCCCTCCAAAGGAGGTGAGGTTCTCGCAAGAAGACCCGCTTCAGACCACCTACATCCAAAGGTGCGTTAGAGGAGGAAATACAGAAGATAAGCTAATGAAAAAGATGCTATCTAGTAGGGTCAAGGGAACTGCAGCAGATGACGGACTACAGGGGCTACCCATTCCCCATGGTACTCGTATTAATTCGGTCATTTGTAGTACCTAGCCACGGAGACCAATCTAAAAAACTTCTGTAATCAGCAGCTCCACACAACACTTTACGTTTTTAACTCATGTTAGCTGGGCTCCCTCACCAGCGTTTGATGATCATACCGACGAGGTTGCTTGCGCTAGACCTCTACTCCACATCATTACCCCAGGGGCTATCTAGAAAAACGGCTACGGCTGCTCGAACGACGACTCATCTTCGTAGCTAGGTACTTCGAATGACCAAAACCAAAACATGGAGAAGGGAAAGCCCCTGTACTTCCCATAGTATGCTTTAATACTTTACCCATTTAATACTTTAATTTACTTTATTTATTCTGTAACGTAAACTCCTTGCTGACACAAGGCAGTCCGCTATCTTCGTCGCTGCGATTTTAAAGCCGCGTTCTTCAGGCGCGAGATTCGCACCGGAAAGGCGCTCAAAACCGCGAATAATCACTCTCAAAACGACCACAGTACGTTAATATACAGGGCGGCTCCGAATGTCGTCCGCCGAATATTAGCCCTCCACGCAACAATTCCATTTCTCCATCGCATCTTTGGGTGCACGTAGCCTGAGATTGGTCTTCCTCGTGTAGCCTAGTCTCCTCTGGTGGGTGCCTGGAGCTCTGTGTGGCTAGTTTGGGAACAACCGGGTCAAATATGTGTGAATGGACTCTGTCTGCAAAGATCTCCGGGTTGCATGAAGGCCGTGTACCTCGCCAGAATCGAAAGTATGGGGAATGAATCCACTCTTCATAGGCGCAGAGAACACCATCAAGGATAATGATAAGGCGTGCCTGGTGCGTTAATGACCTTCCCGGCGCAGTCTCCGCGTCCGAATAAGGCGACCGTCGGGGACTATCACAGCGTCGAAGGCAATGAAATGGAGGCCCGACAAGTCGGCCAGGGTTACAGTTACGACGTTACAATTGGAAAAATATACTCTTGCCATTAATTAATTGTAATATATAATTTCTCGAATTTAGTAAATATTCTTACTTTTTTTCTCTGACTCAATCAAAGACGACAAATTGGCATGGTATACATCGCTTAATTACAGCTTTTTCGATCGGCACTAAACGGGTTAAGCACCGCCTTAGTATTACAACTTTGCTCCATTTACATCAAACCCAAATAATTAAACCTCATATCAAATTTTAAAAAATCACACCTCATGCCCACAATAAATGATAACTGCCGAAGAAAAAATGTTGTACCATTATATTACAAGGTCTGCCAGATATTAAAAAAAAAACTCTAATGCACATTTTTAACGTCTAATCAATTTTTACAGTCACCATTAGTGTCACAATGTAATTGAGCTCCGAAGCTCCATAAATACGATCCTATCCATTTTAATATCATCCCATAATGAAAGCATTTATTAGAGTCATTCGATAATGGCGTTCTATGAGTTGAATGTGCCAATGAGGAGCTTAAATACTTGGCAGCCATTTAGCCATGAATAGCGTAATTGTTCGACCACGTTACTTGTTGCCTGTCCACCCGAAAAAAAATCCTCAGCTGTTCTGTCTTCTGTCATTCATTACACGCTGCAAACATCAGCTGTTCAGCGTTCGACCTTTGAACAAACATTTTTTCCTCCATTTGCGGTTGTTCATTAATTTTAATGGAACGGAAATGGACACAGTGATACCAAAAGTCAAATGGCCACTCGCTCTCTTAAATAATGGCTTTCAACGACTAATTTCATGATGCAATTCGTATTAAATCCCGATATATCGATTGTTCGAATTCATTTTCAAAAAAAAAAATTAATACATCCATTGTGGATTTTCTGGTAATTGAATAAAGCCACCTTGAGATGAACGGTTTTTCAGGCAATCCGGCGCCATGTCGTTATTTAAATTCTTCGCCTCCGTATATCGAATAGTTCCTTTATTACTTTTTTATCCCGGGGACTACCATTTGAATACATTTATAAATGTAATGTTCAAATTTATATGCAGTTAAATGGTGTTAAGGCGAAGAGGCTCGAAATCGTCAAAGTATTACATACAATCAATATATAGTCGTTCGACATGCTGAGATAGCAATCCGTGACTTGAACCATTTTTTCATGTTTGGAATAAGAATAAAAATAATTTTACGTTGCTGTTTTTGTTCCATTGTGAGCAAACGCGGCACCCGCCTTGCGCACAGCTTTATCATGTTCAAACATACAGTCAATATGTGATGTACAACCATTTTGCGGACATTCTTCAACATTTCTGGCTTGGTTACCTCATTTGGTCGACCACTGCGATGTGCGTTTTGGCAGCTCGTACGTCCTCGTTTAAACTCTGCCACCCAATATTTTTCTACTGTAAACGAAGGAGCAGACTTCCCCAGAGTAGAATCCAGCTCGCCTTTGATATTTGTTGGATTAAGACCTTTCAAATAAAAGTACTTCTGGGACCACCTTCGTATATTAGGCGTACCGGATGAAAATTCGTTTTTTGACATTTTAAATGATCAGTTGTGCTATTGATTAGTGAGCATCTAAAGCACGAAAATTCGACCACATCTATTCAACAACTAACTCAAATATAATAAATTCCACCCCTAATACATGCTAATCAGATGAAGCGTTTGTTGGATCATCTTTGACGATATCCAAATCATTATTGTCGAGTGAAGTGCATCATATTTGGTTCCTTTTATCATCTAACTCAGGTACTTCAGTTTTCAACGCATAATTCAAGAGGGCAAGAATTGTCCCAGACAAGAAGCACTTGAGACTTGAGCATTGATGTTGAGTTAATCTGTAACAAAATTTTATCTTTAAAAGTAACACAGCTTAGAATAATGATATTCTTTATTGAGGATCCATCCAAAGAAAAAATGAACTGGCTTCGATTCCCTAAATAACAAACAATATTGTTGATCAGTACATAATTAAAACTAAGATAGTGTCTCATAATAAAATGCGAATGATTTATGTGATTATTTCCTCTTTTTTTAATAATTAACAATTAATCCTTTGAGCAGTGAGCCAATTTCAAATCATCATAAACTTAGAAGCTATATTTGTATGTCCGTCACTTATTATCGATGCAAATCCATTTATCTGTCAGGACCGTCGCAGCGTGTATGAAGCTTGTACATAAATAAATAAACACTGTCATTTCTTCAAGTAAACATAAACAATACATTTGAAATCGATTAATTATATCAAACACACATTATTAGTCGATAAATTTGGGTTAACGATCAATACAATCGTACGATGTACGGAAGATACCGTCTCTGTCTCCTATTTCTCTACAAACTTAACGCGCAAGAGACTCTCCGTCTCAATTCAAACTTCATTTTGTGTGACTTTTTTTGTGCGATTTCGAAGTTATGCGGTTTTTTTAAAGATATTTTTTATTTCATAAAGAGTACATATCGAGATATTTAGGATAAAATAAGAAATAAATCATCAACACCAACCGTAATTTGGAAAAATAATATAATTTGGGACTGTGTAAATCATATTGCATCTGCTATCGCTGAATTTAAGACCACGCCCTTTATTCTGGATTAGATTTTTAAAAAAAATGATTTCATTTTTTTTTACATTTTTCCAATGTTTTGACTTTTAAAAATACATTCTCCAAAGGAATTTCCAAAATTCCAACTACTTACGGAGTTATAGCTATTTTAGTGATGTGGTGACTTGGCCAGTCCTATCATAATGAAATCTTTTAACGCGTTTTTCTCGAAACTACTTTTTTCAACACGGTTGAAATGAGTATCTGAATATCTCAAGTTTTAGTCAATTAATTTACTTCAAACCGGGTACGAATATTTTCTTTATGCACAATGAGTATCAAATCACTAGAACAGTCAACCTTTCTATAGCGTTGAGATAGGGACCACGCTATAGAATCAAAACGCTATAGAAATCTAGGAACCCATACAGAAATTTTACATGTTTAGTCTATAAAAGTGCAAGTCTCTAACCCGCGCGAGGGGGTTTGATGTCGATATTAAAAAAATATTCAAATTCCAGGCCTTGATATTGAACAATTTTACTATGGAGAAATTGCTTCATTCATAAATATTCGATCGTTATCCAGAATTATGATTTCAATTTAATAAATTAATAAAAAGGGGTGTTAATGAAATTAATTGCAACTACTAAACTGGATAATGTAAGTACATTTCAGCATTAAGTACCCCTCCTGCTATATCATGTTTGTATGTAAATTGCATACCAATTTTATGCACAAACGTGTAATAATCACATATCGGAATTTTAATACATTTTTACACTAGTTATCTACGTGTAGTTTATCAGTAGATAGCATCGTGTATATACGGCTAGAGAAACAATTATAGAATTTCTTTTTTTTTGTGGAGATAAAGGTGTGTTTGTGGTAATTTGCCCGCAAGCGGTGCGCGTGTTTATCGAATCACCTGGACCAGGTGATAAAACCTATTTAAATGCTTTATGTGGAAAGGCAAAACGGTTATTCCAATTCAAGGAGAGTTTGATCTCCACTTATTCAAATTCGAATCGAATTATTCCCAGACATCCCGGGGAGTATTCCAGCACTCGACCTTCATCGCGGATCGCACTCGAATTTGGCTGGAGAAATTAAATAAAACCATAAAATCGACTTCATAAAAGATCTGCAGACGACATTCAATTCAACATCCCGCTCCATCAAAGACATTTGTGTGATGTTCAATTTACATTTAATTACTATGACCTTTCGAAAGTGTGTTTATGGATATCATTGATTCATCGGAAAATTCGTCATCATAAGTTGTAGACTTCAATATTGTTTCTTCGGTCAATGGCAATTTGCCTCAATTGCTCGCTGTAAAATATTTTATTGCATGTCGTTAACATTATATAGGCTGCCACTGCATTACGATTAATCTTTAAACCCTCTAAATGCATCATTTTGCAAGGATAATTATATAATCGCCTATGCAATCACTAGATGAATAACAGAATCATAAAATAATTATATCGAGTTAAACTTAGTTTTTTGATCTAAATATCGTATAAAATATTTAATTATAACATTAACCATAGTTCTACTCGATTAGAAAATACATTTATTCATCGGATTAGGAAGGTTCTTAATCCCATCAATGAAGAACAAAGACGAATAGTAGCATCTTCTGTTGCGCAACGCGTAATTATTCATTTTCACGTAAATGAAGGCGTTAAATCAAATAAAATTTAGAGGAGACTTGTGGCACAATTCGTGGATGCTACTCTAAGTAAGACCCAATTGTTTGATTGGGCCCAAAAGTTTCATGAAGGTCTGAAAGCCAAGAAATAGTCTTTTGGAAAAATGATGGCCACGGTATTTTGGGACTAGGAAGGTATTCAAAACACTTATACGTCTTGTTTTCAGGTATACTTCTTTTTCTGCAAACCATGGTATTGTAACGTTGACGTTGGGGTGCTTTCTGGGGTCTCCAGGCGACTCCCTGCCCCCACGTGCTTGTAGCCTACGCTAGCGCACGGGTCCGTTATTCTATCGTGCCGTGATGTTCCTGGACGAATGGATGGGAATAGACGGGCGTCGAATAGAAAGACTCTTCTCTAAATAACTATTTATTCCATACGAGATGCAACGGTGCACGCGCAAGGAGCGATCCGTAGGCACGCAGGTGCAATGTCTCCGCAGGGCCGCAAGAGATGGCGCTGTTAAAATAATTGTCATGGAAGATTATAGCGTCATTTTTTTTTAGAAACCCGCACGTCGTGTGATTTTTATCCTCGCCAAAACCGCCCTGCTGAATCGACTATTCGACATTTGGTGGATAAATTCGGGTCAACCGGTTTGATAAATAATCAGCCAATACACGTACGTCACCGAAGCGCAAGGTTTGTTCAAAATGTCGCTGCTGTGCGTGAGAGTGTACGGGAAACCCCGACGCAGACAATTTCTCGTCATTCACAAGAACTTGGCCTTTAAAATAAATAAACGACAATAGACAATGCCGTGTGTTCATCAAAAATTTCATGGGAGGATCTGTTTAGGTCATGATTTGGGTCACAGTGCCTGTCAAATGTCATTTGAAAAGAAACGCAGTAGTACAGTTACGGGGTGTATTACTGTGGGCCACGCTTAAAGCGGGCTGAAGCCTCGCTTCACTTCACCAAACCTGTGTTAATTTAAAAACCTTCTTGGATACACAAACAATAACTCACCAAAGTTTCATCGCAATCGGATAAATGGTTTAGGAACGTATAGGTCCCAAACAAATTAATAAAGTAACTTATAAACACAAAGATATTCGTTTTAAAACATATACGATTTTTTTTATTATTACAAATCTATCCAGATTTAAAATAAAAGTCCTAGAACAAGTTTTCTATACTATCATTTGATTATTTTTGTGATTATAATTGCAAAAGTGCAGGAGCGGTTAATAAATCTGTTTTGTCATCTGCCACCGCCCGCACCGACGAATCGCTCTGCACGCATAGCTTTCATGGAGCTTTAATAATATATATAATTAATCAAATATATGTTTTTAAATAAAGTAATATTCGATGAAAACGTATAGTTTATTATCGTTACTCCGGCATATAAATCGTAATTTAAGTTTTTTATGATTTCTGAGTCTCATGGATCCGAAGTAGCATTATTTTGGAAGTATAAAGGTTAATTTGTGTTTTACGCCTGTGTATCTTCATATTGCATCTTTTAAATTATTCAGTACAGCAATAAAAGCACACTTTAATCCTTCTTTCGACCATCGCGCGGAATTCTTGCAGTTTTATCACCTCTCCGACATTAATCCGGGGAGTAGGAAATATGATGTTTATGGTGCAACATATCTCGATCATCTCAACAATGAATACATCATGACTCGAAATTAGGGTCGATCGTAAAATTATTCACAATGGCGTAATAATTTACACGTTTTAATGCCAAACTCCTCGTAAAAATATCGGACTTTGACCCGTCCGAATGCAACATTCGGTGGGCAACAATAATAGCTCCGAGCTGGGATGGCCGCAGACGGATGAAGGACTGGACCTTTAAGTATTCCCAATCAGGCTTTTATGAGGCTGGGTATCTCCGCGCGGAGGTCACGGAAGTCGTTAAATTATTTTCGACGAAATGCTTCGTGGCAACGCCTTGCAGAAATTATTGGTAAATCATCGTCGGAGGACATTAAGTGCTCCGGATGAGCCCCATACCGATTTTCTGAGCTCATATTGGGTCAGAGCGTTAAATTTGCGAAACATTGTGTGAGCACGAATGGAAATTTTAATGAACTCTTACACACAGGGCTTTAAAAATTACAACTCAAAGGATATTATGTTCAATATTATGGATCTCTCGGTTGAGAGAAATGATGAATAATTGTCATCATAGCAGCCATAATGACCAATACAATGAGCATATAGAAACATTGACAATACATATAGGCGAGGCGAACAAACTAACGAAAAACAAAAGCTATCATCGAATTTTCATGAAAAACGTTCTAAAAACTAAATTAACCGCTTAAGCTATAATGTCGTCAGGGGCACGTTTATCAAATCCAATCCAAATTTGAATAAATACGAATATGGCCGTGTTATGTCAGACTGATATTCCAAACAAAACCAACATTAGTCATACTCCATAATTTGGTTGTTTGTGGTTGGGGTTTCCAAATAGAGTTATAAATAAATTGATGGATGATGATAGTGGGCTAAATTTATTTTGAGTATGAAGCAGGTTATTAAATCCATTTGAACAATTGGTCAAAAACATTAGAGGTAATTTTATTTTTTCACCATTGTTGTAAAATTGAAGTACGCAGCCAATCAAAATATAACAATAAAAAAAATTGTTAGCTGTAAATTTGCGCTGTGTTGTGTAATATATAATAAAATTGCTATATATAAACGCGTTCAGTAGAGACGGCACAGCGCATGCGTGTAGCGTCTCTATCATGCGTGCGATAGACACGAGAAGACTGCCGCTTGTAGTTTCACTTTTCGTGACGTTTTACGTTGCTTTCATTTAGGTATGCAAAGATTTTGACCGAAAGTCAATATCCATTGACATCGAGTGTATAACGTGGTGAAGTCCATTAACTACGATGATGATTCATATGTAGTCCGGAATTTTACTGCACAAGCTTATTTCGAATGGGTGTTAGACTCCACGATGGCCACCCGTAAAACCCCAGGGGAAGGGCAACCCTAAGCCCGTGGGAAACGGTCCTACTCCTGGGGTAATGATGAGGAGTAGAGGTGCGAAAACTAGCCTCGTTGGTTTGCTCATCAAACGCTGCTGGAGTAGCCCAGCGAACATAAGTTGGGTATGCAGCTTACCCATAAAATGGAATGTGGAACTACTGAATATAGAAATAGATGGAATCTATGCAAAAGGCATCATCACCATGGCTAGGTACTTTTTTTCCTGTGGGAGTGGAATCTTCTCAAGACACCCAGTTAATGTTGCCATTACCCGAGTAGTGTGGGATTCACGACTAGTTAATTTCCTTAGGGGAAGGTTATCGGCCGCGCCTACACACTAAACCGCTCCCTTTGGTCTCCTCTGCCCCCCTGGTATTGTTTTTCACATTGCTTCAGGGGGACAGGTAGTCTAGCCATTTGATGGCCATATTCTATTGTTGTAGAGGCGCTCTGTGTCTCACTCTTTCATTGACTTCTTTGGCGCTCAGAATCTCTTCTATGTAGTTGCGCCAAAGGTCCTAGTTCTTCTTGCTTCCCATAATGCTGTGGACCATGTTGTCGATGTTTAGCTCAGTTCCCCCAATTGCTTTTTTCAGCAGTTTTCTCTGAAGTGCCCAAGTCCTCACAGCCCATGATGGTGTGTTCTGCGTCATCGATCCTCCGCTTGGCAGTGGTGGCAATTGGCAGATGTTTCCTTGCCAATCCGCTTCAGATACGCTCCGAAACATCCGTGTCCGGTGAGCGCCTGAGTTAAGCGGTAGGATCGTTTCGCTGTATTTTCTGACCCTTCACCGACTTACGATCCGTATAAGTCGGTGGGCCCATCTTCCTTTTGTGGACTGATCCCATCTCTGTTACCAGGCTTCTCTCAGTTTCTGTTCATGTTTGTTACGATTTTTGGGATCTTCATAGTCCAAGGCCCTCTTTTTTGCTAGGAGGTCCAGCGGCGGGATTCCTACAATCACGAGCACCGCTTCTTCTGATACTGTTCTATATGCTGCGGTGATCTATATGGTGCGGGCACCTGGTCTGCGTGTAGCGCTTCCTGGGGATTAAGAGATGGGTGAATGACAATCTCTGGTTGGCTAGTCCGTGGAAACCCGGAACAGATCGCACACGCTCTGTCTTATACAAACGTATTAGTAATACATTTATTCCATCGGATAAGATAGGATGACTGAAGAAATACGGCGTCGAAAACCAGTTGCGCACGTATTGTTCGAGCGGAGCGTTGTATTGAAATCGTTGCCCTCCTAATGCCTCTTTTAATGGGCCACATCTATGATAGTCACATGGGACAAAGTCTGGGCTGTAAAGTGGGTGTTACCAGTATAATTGGATGAGTTTATCACGAGGTGTTATTGAAAATAAGAACATGTTGAGATAGGACAAACAGCGACTTACCAGTATTTAGCACTCTTCTATAGACAGAAAACTAGAGTCTATTCCGAGTGCCCTCGGACTAGACACGCATGAATATCATTGACCTAAGGGTTCGACTGTTATCCAAGGACGTAGGGTGTAGAAAAAAGACAAATCGAATCGATTTTCTTCGTCCTTTGTTACGTTAAGCAGCCTTATCGTCATATAGAAAATTAATCAATAAAATACTTTTTGAGTCCCAAAATACCGTAGCCATCACTTTTTCTGCGGACTGTTTCTCGACTTATGAGAAAACGAATAATTACGCGTTGCGCAACAGGATCTTACCTATCGCTCACTCATCTCTCATGTTATAGCTGTATTTGTATGTATCCCCCACTGAGTCTTAATTATTGATTATCTCACGCACTGCGCTGCTTATGTCGATCTCTGATCAAAAAAAGCAAAACTCCGGGTTATATTTGAATGTCGCTCGTATATGATATTTTTATGAGTAGCCTGAATATATTATTTATATTTTATTCAAATAAATTGCGCGTATGTAGCATTTTCTCATGCTCTTTGCCAATATGTAATATTTTATCATCATCGTTGATGGTATTCTACATAAAAACATTTATTTTAAGCATCAATTATTTAATGTCTTTGAATACTTCTCCACTTTGTATTGATCAACAATCGGGAGAGTGGAATGAGTTCCATCGAAACTCTATCAAATCAAAAGCCAGCGTTCAATGAAAGCCTTCTCGGAAATTTTCGAGAACTCCCAACAATTTCGTCGATAATACGGATAACCAAAGCATGCCTTTCAAAGCACGCAAACCGCCTTTTCCTATCCCTGCCTGGATACAGAGATTATTATTAAGCACCAAACAGATCTTATTTATAAGATGAAGTGCCGACAGACATGGCTGAATACCTATTTGTGTTTATAAAAGAGTTACCGCACGCTCTCTTGGCGGCTTGGCTTTTTATTAAAATTATGAAACGCATAAATTTTTATCATCTCGAATGTGTATATGTTTTCGAAGAACATATGTTTTTTTATGTCGCTACAGCCAATTGGCAATTGGGCGCGTCTACGATCAGCACACCCACATTTCAGGTACTCCTCGTTAATACATCGGCCTTCGCCTCCTCGACTTTCATATCTTGAGATTTTTTTTTATTGAAGACGAGAATCCGCAGCTGGTCATGAGTGAATCAATTAACGAAGAAACGGCTGTCCAGGCGCCATATAAAAAATATTTTATGAAGACATTTTTCTCACCTGTCCCGAACAGCCAAGATACACTATCACGAGATGCTTCATACGTCCCTAAGATGGCTCGTCGCTTATAAAATATACAAACATAATTGTGCTAGTCGTTATTGATTCTTTTTACTAATCAACATTGTAACTAGCATCTGCTCAGTTTTTCCGGTCTTTAATATTTTTTTAAATATTCCCAAGCGATGAAGCAGCTTGGAGTATTTTTATCAAACGATGAGAATCGACTTTCAGCGCTTTGGAAACGAGAATGTTATTGAGAATGCCATCGGAGATTTAAAGCTGCTGTAAATCACTCGTTCGCATATTAGCTTACATATCATAAGAATAGAAGTGTCTTATTCTATCACCAACCGACTGTACGAACTGATATTCTTCATTTAAAAAAGCTACATTAATTTAAATCAAATAAATAGGACATATACATATTAATTTCGACTATTTGCAGATAAAGGAGTTATTAACACTAACGAAGGATTTGTAGCTTGAAGTGAAAAATGTCTCAGAAACCCTTTTATGGAAAAGGTTCGTCATTGAAGTCTCGCAGCTGGGTGTCTCTCTCTGAACAAATTGTAATTTTAAAAAATCATCTACAACATGCAACAATTATAGAACCGTACGAACTATTCAATGATAATGTTCCTTATGTCGAAATATAGACAATCTCATTTATGCAGTAACATAATTTGGTATTCCACACAAATCCTATTTTTTCTCAGAATCGCGCAGCGTGAATGAAGCTTGTATATCAATAAATGAACCTTAACACTGTTGATAGCACACAGTATTCGTTCATTTATTCGCGTAAACATAAACAATTCACATTTAAGTATATTGAGACTTACCATATTTAGGCTATTTTCAATACTTTTGCATGTTAAAGATACGACCTCTATAAAATGCAAAATATGTAAGAAATCAGCATCTAATTCTAAAACATTTTGAATGAATTTTACACGTCCTCACTAATCGTTAGTAGTCGATGATACCACATATGTATCATATTGGCCGATGGCACAATCCTTGAATCACTTAATTTTCAACAAGTGCACGTTTTAAAAGATATACGGTATACATTTTTGGGCGTGTAATCATGCAGTGTGGTATTAACACATTCCTGTCGGGTTACGCATATGTGCGTCTTCCAGGTAGTATTGGCAGTTGTAGACACGGTGTAACAGGCGTGGTGTGGCAGTGTAAAAGTCAGCAGACACACTATAATGATTACGCTAGACGTCAAGAATGTCCTTCAATTTGGCGAGATGGCACCTGATTCTCAGGGCCTTGCAGTCACTGCCAAATCCACGAAGATCCTCCGAACAACCTGCGAGGACGCGCTGAGGAAGGCTCAGAAGTGGCTGACAGGAGTTGGTCTGAAGCTCGCTGTTCAAAAAACGGACGCCCTCTTTTTCCCTTCTGAGGATCGGGGGTTGCGAGGTTAAATACTCAAGATCCATTCGGTATTTGGGGATGAAGATTAATGACAAGCTTCGATTCGTCACCCACGCGGAGAAGGCGGCCAGCATCGGGGAGATTCTGGCTAGGTTGATGCCCAACATTGGTGACCCAAAAACATGCAGGAGGTGACTCTTCTTGCCTTTGAGAGAAAGGCATTAAAATAAGGGAAAACGAAAAAGGTGGTTAAAGAAACCGCTATGGCGTTGTGTGAGAGTCTCGATGGGACAGTTCAACAAAGGGACAGTGGACACACGAATTAATACCAGACTTGGAAGCGTGGACTGCCAGGAAACATGGTCACAAATGAACTACCACCTAACTCGGGTCCTCACTGGGCATGGATGCTTCGGGAGCTACCTGAATAGAATAAGCAAGGAAACAGGCCCGGAGTGCTATCACTGCGAAGAAAATTACGATGATGCCAAACATACGACTTTCGCTCTCGCCGAACAATATGATCCCATCAATGCTCAAGGATGCCAGGGCATGGAATGCATGGAGTAGGTATATCAAGTGTGTTATGCAACAAAAAGACGCTGAACGAACAAGGAGAAGAAGACAAGGGTAAACGATCCTCAATTGCTGATTTGATTTCGACCTGACTGAATGACAGGGACATAAGGAGAGCCCGAGAGGAACACATCGCTGCCACTCTTTTGTAATACTTAATGAGTAGCCGGGTGGCAGCCGAAAGGAGGAGGGGTTTAGTGAATAAAAATCTCACATTACCACCAGAATGGTGGTGTCTTACGAACATTCCCCTCATATTTAGTCATTATACACTACAGCAGATCCGCGGTAATCCGACAAATGTCGATTGTCGAATTTGTCGGACTATAAAGTACTGCCTCCGACCCATTGTAGTCCGAAACATTTTGGATAAGAGTACTTGTAATCCGAAAATGATGAAATATACATAGATATTACAAGGTTTCATATTATAGAATTAACGTCACAACGGCAGTTATAAAAAATAAAAAACCTGTTACTGTCATCAAACATATTCCGTGATGATTTTTGAAGCGTTTTAACTATCGTTTGCTAGCCACAGTCTTCTTTTTTGTTATTTCCTTGTAAAAAACTTTTTTGAAGAAACCACATATACAAAGCGTGGAGGAAGCTTGGATGTTTAGCTTTCTTGAAAGTTTGCCCCTTGCTTGGCCCACAATCAATAGTGAAGACGATCTTTTGAATATTCCCGCAACGAGATGTTTTAAATGTTTTCTTCGAATTTTTCTAAAAACTTCCTAATAAAATAGTTTTAAAAAAAATCGAATGTCATAAATTTTCTGAAATACGCTCCGCGCCGCGACAATGCTGAACGTAACCTGACGGGAATGTGTTAATATCATAGGAATTTAGCGAAGTAATTAAGAATGAGCGGCGGTTCATATGTAATACCATAACATTTTCAACAGTGTTCATTTCGCTTCAAATTAAAAAAATATAACTTTCGAATTGATTGTATATATTTAAAATGTATAGCTTTAATTAAAAGTAATCAATAACAATTTGATAATTTAGCTTCAGGGTGCGGATAAATCTGCAAGCTTATTTATTTGGATCCTATTCGCGCTGAGAGAATATAGAGTTAAACAACTTCCATTTGATATTATTCACTCGCGGATTAAGATATAAATATTTATACGTACATTTTGACTGATGGCTTAATAGATTCTTCATAGAGATATATGGCGTAGATTCGACAGGGAACGAATTTATAACGAAAATATCACATCACTGCCGAGAGCAACCCATCACGACTCATTAAATCGTTAAAAAATATTTACGGCACACAATATTCGTGACCGAAACGAGGAAAAAACGCACAGATAATTCATGTTTACTTACAACAATTTTACCAATAAATAAAGATAAAATCAAATTAGATGCTACATTAAATTGAGGTCGTAAAACATTGATGACATAATTTGGTAAAGGTTAACCCAGTTGTTGTGACTTGAATATATTATCGAGTATGCCGGGGCACATTTGTCAATTTTGCTCCGGCACGTAGGGCAAAGATCGATTTACCACTTGAAGTTAAATTGGGAGAATGTTGAGAGTGGAATCGATGAGTTGGAAATGGATGACTATATGTGTTGGATTAATTTGTGCGTCGAATACCGACGTGGACGACTCGCTGATCAGTAATTCTGCTTTCGGAAAATGGACACTATATTTTGTATTAAATGCGTAGCAGAGGTGAACAATCGTTTTACCATTAACCATTAAAGCAAAAACATCAGATGTATCAATAAAAAAAAGTCGTACGAGAGAATTTTAGATTTATCTCGTCGGGACATCAGCTTTTGTACGCCAGTGTCATAGATCTCCACCGCCAGCTCTTTTATGGATTGTCTATTAGATTCTGGGGTGTAGTGGCACACCAACGTTTCATCCCCCGTCACGATAGAATCCAGAAAAGCTTCATCTTCCTGTGCAAAATTATCCAAAAATTGCTCCGGTGCAAATATTCTGGGCACCCATCTCGCACACAAAGTCTTGTAACCAAGTTTTTCCAACACAATATCACCAAGGAGACTTCCAGAAATGTCAGTACACTCTTTATAAAAGTCGTGAAGCATCACACGGCCGTTATTACGCACTTGTTCTTCAATTTTTTGCACAAGTTCTTCAGAAGTCACTGATGGTTTCCTACTTTTTTCCTCTTTGTAAGTATCAGTATGACCTATTCTAAACGATCTAACACACTTTGTGACATGTGATCGACTCATCACATCACTACCATAAACTTCCGATGGATATTTGCCGCTGTATTGTTCTGTAAAGGCGAAAAAACTGATAACCACGCAGATCAGGAACGGGAGACGGGAAGTGGCGGGATCGCGCGATGATCTCTCCATCGGAAGAATTTACTGTGACTGAACAAAATGGCCGACAAACATGCGGAACATATTGTCCAATTAAAATAAACCATTCAGATAATATCTCTTCGTATATATTTGCTATGTACCCAGACTGAGACTTCCAGATTTGTTTCCCAGAGTTATTTACTCTAAGCTAGCGATCTAAACTTCCAGTCAATAAGCATCAATAATCCCGGGACTAGTAAACGTAATCCAGAAAAATTCGGGATTGATTTTTTTATCTAACAGAAATCTTACACCTCACCAGCACGATGTAGGCTACTAAATCGAGACATTTCCACCGAAATCTGGACGCTTGGAAACAGCGGCGTAACTACTAATTGGCAAACTTAGGCGACGCTTAGGGGCAGTAACTGTCCAATCTATGTATACATATATATTTTTCAAATTGTTAAATTAACCATTCCCTACCGGTGATGTATTTACTACACCTCAACACTTATAATGGGGATATCGATATGAAATATAATAGATACGGGGTTCAGAATTCTTGTATTCCTCCATAATATAATTACGCATCACATCAAAGTATTGTAGTATATTAGTATTCATCTGCAGCGACGGAAATAAATAATTTGTCGGGAAATCGGGAATTTTGCGAGTTTTAGTCCGTGTCTCAGCAGAAAGGAATTTAACAGTCACATTGATGATGCTATACGAAAATGAATCGATTAATATAAACATATTTTTATTAACAGATATGCACGCGCAGCGGTCTTTAATGCGTACCATGGCAGATCTCAAGGCAAGCGTACTCTCAATTTGGTTAAAATATATTTTAATATGCATCATCCACGAGCAACCTACTACAACATTATGATGACAATTTTAACCCTTTCTTTCAGGACCTCGCAGCGTGAATAGAGCTAGTATATCAATAAATGAACATTAACACCGTTGATATTATTGGGCCCCATAAAAGCGTTTCTAATAAAGTTACATTTGGTTCCAGGTTGAGTTTTAAGTATATAATTGATGACGGACAAATTCAATTATTATTTTAATGTTTATTTTGTCGTCGTCTGTTGATGTTTGATGTGATGCGAATATTTAGACGTGTATTTAGCCTTTAAAACACGACCTTACCATCGATGTACAAGTGTATGATGAGACACAAGACACTCTCTCCGTCTCTGTCACCGATTCACTAATTTCCATCAAAACATTACTTCGTTATCATATCATATGCGGGATTCCTCATCAACAGGTTAATGGAAACTATGCCCTTAATTGATGATTGCTTTGAGGAATAAAATATCCAAAGCTGAATAATTAAGTATTAAAAACAGACACAATTAATTTTGTAAATAAATATTATATTATTTTTTTTAAGGAAGAAAGTACATCATATTTGCACCTTTTAAATTATTATAGCATGTGCTCACCATGCAAATTACAACAACGTATCAATTATCCAACATTGTTGAAACTGGATTTGATGTGTTAAATCCATATTTATAAATTTCCGAGTCAATATCGTTAATTTGGGGGCAGCTCAAACTTGAAATTTATTCATAATGTTCCTTATAGCTTCGAGCTATAAGAAAGGCGTTTAAGATCAATGGTTCGGTACTGAAAAAAAATCTAGCATCTGTCCATAGTCATGCGTTTGTTTCCTAATGTTGTGATACCCTGGGGCTATACGTTTAGAAAATTAATATATCCGGACAATTTCTTTATTTAATGATCTTTTACTTCATGGACAGCATAAGTACATTTGCCACACTCCAGCAACCGGTGGGTTTTCAGCGAAGTTTCTTCCGGATACGAGCTCGCGTGGCCTATGGCCCATGCTCTGAGGGTGAACTTCCACGACGAAATCCCCAAAGTGAGCACCATTTATGACAATGAGGAAGTTTAATTAATTGAAATAAACGTAGACGTAGTTATTTTAGTAGTTTTGTTAAGTTTGTACGTTTAATGGTTGCGCATATATGGACTGCTGCATAACGATATTATTATCACAGTATGCAAATGAAATTGTGCATTGCTCGCAACTATTCAGGTTTTAGCCAGTCTTTTGCATAAAGCGCAATTGTACAGCGATACGAAAATGTTGCCAAGTTCTGCTGTTTTACTCGACGGAGCTCTCATCAAATTGCATCTTTTGCATCAGTGCACTTTTGTGCATCCCGAACTCTTGTCGTCCTTGCTTGATGAATTTGCTGGTCGTCGAAACGGTCATCGAAACGTGGAACTCGTGGTGTAATTACTAGATTAACTTCTTATGATTTTCGTTTTATTTCCAACATTTTATAAATATTAGGGGGACCCGAAAATATTCGCGTATTTAGTATAAAAAAGTTCCATTTCGTTGTCTTTGGTCCTCTAGGTGTGTCATACCTATCCTACCCCATAATAACCATCCTACCCCATAACACCCATCCTATTAACGATAAAAAATGTTTAACCATAGTTCTATAAAAAATAAATTACAAAAATCATTGTGTCTGAACACAAACATGAGGTCAAAATTAGGGAATCCAATCCCGAGCCAAAATTTAAATTTCGGGATTGCAATAAACAATCTCATCAGTCCCGGGATCCCGGGATCAGGATTTTCAATAGTTTAAGAAATTACATTGATAAATTTGATCAAAAATTACTAGCAAGTCCATTTATTTAACATAAAAAATAATATGAAGGCGAAAGAATTTTATTTATTTAAGAAAAAATAAAAATACAATTCAAAAATATATAAACAAAACAATAAAAAATTAAAATATTATTTTTAAAATATGCCCGAAGTAACATTAAACTGATCTGATTTTGGTAGCCGGACAACCTGCTGCTGAAAATGCACGCTCAGCCTCCATACTCGTTGGAGGTATCCTCCAGGGTCGTAACTAGGGCGTGGCAAAGCAGGCGCCCGCCACGGGCGAAACTGGGCTTGGGGCGCAAAACGCAGACTACCGACCCGGTCGAGAGTTGTGCATGGTTTTTATTTTTCTCAACCATTCTACTTTACATGAATCAACACTGATTGACTCTGTCCGTTTTTATAATATATGCTAAGTTGTCTAATCTTCTTTTCTTCATTATCACTATGTTCGTGTATGGCATCCGATCACGAGCCGCTCACTTGTTATATCAGCGGTCCGAAAAGCAGACCGATCGAGCATACAAACCTTATGGCCATTCCGTCCTCTTTTAGGGCATTTTCTATGATCTGTACGATCACGGAAGCAACATTGCTTCTAGATACTTTCTATCACAGTATTTTTTACAACAGTAACCGCCATCTATACGTTAAGTCGGGTTTTTTTGGACTGTCTTTGTATATTTTTTTAAAACATACATTATAATAGTATTCGTTAACTTTAAAAAATAAATTGTATTTCGGGGGGGGGGGGGAGGGCGTTAAGTTAGATATTTGCCACGGGCGCATCATACCCTAGTTACGGCTCTGGTATCCTCATCAGATATTTAAATGCTAGTTCGAGTTGATGATCGCGTGAGACCTCATTTTTATATCATCATCACCAATGTGACTGATAAAATTCTCTTTGACACGGACTAAAACTCGCAAAATTCCCGATTTCCCGACAAATTATTTATTTCCGTCCCTGCTGATGAATACTTATATACTACAATACTTTGATGTGATGCGTAATTATATTATGGAGGAATAAAAAAAAATCTGAACCCCGTATCTATTAAATTTTATATCGATATTCCCATTATTAGAGTCGATGTGTAGTAAATACATCACCGGTAGGAAAAGGTTAATATAACAATTTGAAAAACTGCCCCTGGGCGTTGCCTAAGTTTGCCAATTAGTAGTTACGCCACTGTTCCCAAGCGTCCAGATTTCATCGGGAATGTCTCGATTTAGTAGCCTTCATCGTGTTGGTGAGGTGTATGATTTCAGTTAGATAAAAATTTCAATCCCGAAATTTTCGGGATTACGTTTACTAATCTCGGTATTTTTAAGCACCTAAAACTGTCCGGGATCCCGGGATTGGATTCCCTAGGCAAAATACGTGAATGTTTTTGGGTCCCTCTAATATAAAATGCATCATCGATTGTTCAAAATATAATCTGGAAATATTTATTATCTATATAAACAGTCAGATAAATACACATTTAACGCTTATAACGAGCAAGTAATTATATTTAATTCGTTTGATGAGCTAAATATTTAAAATCTTCATATGCATTTCAATGTATGAGTATTTTTGCATGTGAAAAGCTTATATAATGATGGGTTTGTTATTTTTATAATGTCCATCCATCTATGTGTGTTCGTTATAACGGAGTTTTCATACAAACGAATACCAGTTCAATATGCAAATAGGGCTTATTTTTGATATAGAGTAAAATGACGAATTAACAATTTAGAATTTGGTCTGGAATATAAATAAAGATGGACAAAATGGCCGGCGGCCAAAATTTCTTCAGTTTGTTAGGTGTCGAATGACCATTATCAGCTTAACATGGACACCATGTACTTTTATCAAATCACTCGAACATGTTTTGGCAATTGTCCTAAAGCTTTCCAAAACAACTCTCGATATAATTTAGCTGGAACGCTTTTATAAGATCCATTACCGAATAAGATCAGTCTGGGGGGTTGTTTTTAACAATGATGTATACATAGAGCTTACGGCCGTATACATGAATCAAAGATGGTTAATGATAAGCGTTTGATGCATTTTCGTATTAGAAATCCATGCAATTTGTTGGACGTAATTGACATTTTCGATTGATATCGTCGGCGTCTTCCCTCGAGGAGTTAACAGTTTCTTCCGGTATTTGTGCACGCGACATGCCTTGCAGGCCGAAACTCATCAATTTTCGCCCCCATAATGAAGAAATAAAACAACGAAGCAAATAAAGCCCCCGAAGAATCCCAATCGGCTTGCGGCCGCCTTCGAATCGCATACATTTCGTGGCAATATATTAAGGAGCTTGAAACTAACGTGATTATCGTTTGTGCAGAACCTGCAACAGCCGAGTCTGGTAAACCACAGTTGCGTGTCGCGTAATCGTATATTTGAAATTAAATCTACTTATTTTAAAGTTTTGCCCCTGTTCAGGTTGTTTAGCGAGTTGTTCCTGCGTATTCGACGCATAAGTGTGCGAAACTGCCGCTGTGGTTGTCTTTGACCCGCTCGGGTACTTATTGTTACTTTGTACACGTTTAAATGTTAACGTCAGATTTAAATGGCGCTTTCAGAACGCATATAACTCTTCCATCTTAGCAAAGACACGGACGAAAGTAATGTCCTCGTTTGAATTTAAATGTTCGCTTCGATCTTGAATTTACACAGGATAAACGATACGTCGATCTTACAATGTATCGATAATGGACTGAGAATCGATATGCGGTGTGTTCTAAAGCTTTCACTTTTCTTGCACTCTTGATCGTAGCGTAGTCCCAGAAGTACCCGACCTAACCAAAAATATCTTTCTCTTCTCAACAAAATGATTAGGCACCGCCTGAAATGTCTCTGGGGCGTTCTGGACGCTTGGACTTTCCCCGATGTCGGAGTGTCTGTGAGACCATGATATTCAGGCATAGCGTCCTATTGCGAGGTGCTCATTCGTCGTATCAGTGGTCCGAAATGCGGACCGGTTGAACACACAGACCTTGTGGCCGCTCTCTCCTCTTTTAGGGCTTTATACAGCATGATCTGTACGATAATAGAATTCACAGCCCTTCTCCCACCATTGGGGGCTAATTTTCATACGTGGTTCACGCCAAATGAGGTCACGAGCGAAATTAAACTTCTCACGACTGTAAAACACCGCCAAATACTCTATTGAAATATCCTCACAGCCCTGTTTTTGGTTGTATTGTGAGCAAACGCGGTACCCGTCTTGCGCACAGCTTTCTCGTGTGCAAATCAGTCAATATGCGATGAACAGCGCTTTTTGAAATGTCTACCATATCAGGTACTTCTTGGACTACCCTTATACACTGATATTCCACCTCAAGTAGACATAGCCGTTTATGGATGATTTATTTGTAAGCAACGAGGTTCTTCTGCATTGTAATAAATCGATCAAAGTTACATTTTATTGTGAAAACAATAAGTTCGCTTGAGTTCTTCGAGCTTTGTAAGCGTATCAATATGCATGTAATTTGATTACATCATCTTGTTGTATCGCGGCCCACAAGTTTCCATATAGGAACAAAATCATTATGTTTGCTCAAATGATAGATTTGAGTTGATTTACTGTTACATTGTTAAAATTTATTTCGTGATGTCAGCCATCCGAGATTCATTTTGACATGCTTTTATGCAATGTTGTTAAGAGATATTTTAAATAATTGAGCAAATTCAATCATACAAATCAAGGCAAATCTCTTTTTTTTATTAGTAGAGTTTAGTAAAAATTTGTAGTTAAATGTATCTTTTTGAAGTGAAATTGCAAATTGGTTTGAACGTCACGAAAAATGAAACTCCAAGCGGCAAGAATATCTGATTCAATTTTCATAAAAAAAAACAAATATCTGTTCGGTTATAATATGATTAACAGCGCTTCTTCATATCTATCACTACTAGACTTTTCAATCTCCACTGGAGTTACATCATCTTTCAAATATGTATAACATGACAAAGTACCTACCGTGCGCCTTGAAAGCTTTAACGCCCATTGGTGGGCGGTAGGGACCAATTTGACTACCAATTGGATGAAAACACTTCTAAATTGCACAATATTTATATATATATATCTGAGTGTGCTAAGAAATAATCGATACAGTCAATTATATAATATATCAAATACCACGCCATCAGTTCGTGAAGCAGTTTTCTTAATTGAATATCGTCTTCCCAAAACATAATAAGAGCCTAATGTCCGTTTGAGTATCTTCTTCACTTTTAAATGGAACACCTCATTAACAGTTAAATAGGTTTACGACATTAACGCATTGGAAGATATCCAGAAAATCTAGGCTATATCTACACTGCTATAGCAATAAGTGGTTAGCTTGCCACATTGGCGAAAATATTCAAACAATACTTCCTCTAAAATCGCCGGTTAGTTCGTGATTACTAACGCCTTTTTCGCCGGCAACTGAACCCAATTTCAAATCAGAAATCGCACATGTACCAACAACGGCCACATTTTACGAGCATTTAAGCCATGTTATTTATAACCGGTTATTTTTAGCGATACGCAACTTTTGCGCAAACGTAACTAGAGTCCAGCAGCGACTTAATTTGAATGCGAGGGGTTAAATGTGATCGAGAATCACACGCAACAGTTAATGAAGCCGACTATTAATACGGATTTGATTATTCCACTTTGAAATTATTTCAAACACAAATATTATACACAAACGAACCCTTTTCTGGCTTACATGACAGCTCACTCTGGAAGCTTTTGAGCGCACGCTGAAATATTATATTATGCTAATGTAACATGGAGCGATTTAATTTTTTTTTTCAGGAATCGAAAAATTATTCAAGAGCCTAGAGTCTGCTATGTTTTTGTATATAAATTATAAAGCGGATTCTTATATTTACAGTATAAAAAGACGAGGAAGAATATGCGGAGCGATCGAAAAGACATTAATCTTATCCGTGTGACTATCAATCTTTTAGTCTCTACTTCTTCCTCCCCTTGTTTACATTTATCAAACGTCTAATCTATTTATGTTTATTAAATCCTCGTTTTTTGTCGGATCTGCTGAGCCATCTATCCTTTTATGGTCTACTTTTCTCGTTCACTAATTTGTTTACTAGCCCTTATTTGCCTATCACGATCTATTTGAATATTTATGGATACAGTTTAGTACGCAAATTTATTCTGGTTCGACGTTAAAAATGAGTTATGTGAGATATATTTTGCGCTGTCCAATTAACGAAGATGACTATATTTGTCATAAGTGCAAGAACAACCTCCCCATATCATAAAATAATCATATTTCGTTAATTAAATACACTCGGCCCTCGTATAATATTAGGGGGACCTGAAAGTATTCGAAAATTTAGTAATTCAATTCAAATTTATCAATAGCTAACATTTTACGCACTTAAACCTTTTTTGTGCGGTAGATGTGTTCCGCGGAAAATCGCACAAAAAAAATCGCACACAAAAAGCTATGACGTACATAGAAAAAGTGAAGATGCATTCCATGGATTTTAGAAACCGCATAACTTCGAAACAGTTACATAAAATATATCCAAAATCGCATAAAAAAAGTTAATAAAAAAAAAACAGGAAAACAATAAGGAAATTAAATAATAACATTTTTGGTAACATTTAAAGAACGTTTTTTTTAAGGATGTCTAACATCTGGCATCTTACATGCCAGACATCCACTAGAGAAATACTATTTTTCTTAATTACAAACTATCCTTGCTGTATTATAATTTTCGTTGCGATTTTCTCTTTCCGACAATATAATTTATATTTAGTAAAGATTTTACTTAAGTCCAACTCAAAAAAAAGTAGTAGGAATTTTGGAAATTCCTTTGGAGAATGTATTTTTAAAAGACGAAACATTGGAAAAGTGCAAAAAAAAACGAAATCATTTTTTTTTCAAATTCCGGTTAGTGTTGATGATTTATTTGCTATTTCATTTAAAATATCTCGATACGTACTCTTTATGAAATAAAAAAATACTTTAAAAATCCGCATAACTTCGAAATCGCACAAAAAGAGGTTTGAGTGTATTTTATATTACAATATATAAGTTTCTTCATCAACACATCTTCCCATCCCTTTCGAAAATCTCAAAAACTTTCCAGTTTTGCTTTTGTCATGTTTCGTCGCTTGTTTTTATTGTATTCGGTCAAGGCGTGCGGCACCCATCCTACTTCATAACACCCATCCTATTCGTTTTGCTGATGATTTTTAAATATATTTATACCTATTTTCTTCTCGAACTTTTATAGACCTAACCTCACTATTAGTAGTAGTTTTTATGGCATTTCGCTATGACGACCTTTTTTAATTATGGCACATTTCGATCGATTTACGGCCTACAATGTTTCGCTATACAGCCAAAAATTGTTATATTATTTCTTATACGACCTTCTTTTAAGTTTCAACTGCTCAGATATACGGCCAGCTTTTCCAGAATGTATTTAGGCCGTAAAGCAAAGCATTTGTATAATATGTAGTGATAATCGCTTCTTATAATTCAAAATGTAAAATAATCGTTGATTTTCAGATGATAGTTAAGCAATACTTTAAATATGTTTACCCGTTGATGAGGAATCCCGCATATGCTGCGAAAGGATTCAAGTGATACAAAAAGAGCACTAGCAGCGTAAATCGGAGACAGAGACGAAGAACGAATATTGTGTGCAAGTGTTAAGGTTCATTTATTAATATACGAGATTCATTCACGCTACACGGTCCTGAGAGCATCTATGTTTAACTTCATTCAAACTTAATTCACTAATCAATGGGTAAATTGTCATTTTAGCTTAACAATCTTACCGTACGTATTTCTCAATGTCAATATGAGTTTTTTCTGCCAATTATATAAATATTTTTAGCATCAACCTGGTCCCTACCGCCCACCAGAGGGCGCTCGATGTTTTATAGTGGATAGTAGAGGTTTTATCATGTTGTTTGAATGATTCTGTAACCACCTTAAACCACAATCACTCTGAAACGAAACCAAAAATCAATAACTGGTAAAACCATTATTTTATTCCAGTGTACCCAGAATTTACAACGGCCGCATTCCTATGAGATCTGATGGCCTGTCGCTTTCTCCGCGTCACATCGATTGTCCTTAAATTAGGTCTGTTCTGGATGTTCTTAGACTGCGAAATTCATGGCGTTTTCATGAAGAATCCATAGACACGTTTGATGTTTTAATTAATATTTGTATTCATCCGCAAAATGATTTGAACCAGCTTTAAGTAGGAACTCTAATACACAAACATAAGGAAATAATTGGCAGCGCTTTTGGAACACTTTGTACGCTGACATATATCTCCGAAACGGAGGAACACAGTATCCGGAATTTATAATAAAGACATTACAGTAAATTAGGCGAAATGCCCCTTCCTTTGTAAGGCAAAATCTATTCCGATTTTTCATAACGCCATCAAAGCCTATATATCATATCCCGGGTCGCGCACACTCCCGCAGGATCGTTTGGCTAGATATAATTTTTAAACATTTATTCATTATTATTTCACACACGAAGATTTTTCCACAAAAGAATCCGCGATAATAAAGACATTGTGAATAATGTGTTTGTTAAGAAAAACCTCCCTTGCTCGTGTTCAGTGCCTCACTTTATCATATTTTTTTTCTTCCACAAACAGCCATTGCTGTAAGCGCGTTACCGCCTCGCAATATCTGCCATATATTACATCGATATTGCTCGTTAGGGGCTACACCCCTTCATATTACGGTGGGTGAGCATTTTTTCAATTACTTTGTCAAAATGCTTTTAAAAATATTCACGATCCGCCACGTCCCTGGGAAATTCGGAAAATGCCCCGGAAGATTCATGAACTTGTTCGCGTCGAAGCGCTTAAGACGTACGCAAATTGTTTGCATTAACCAGTAGCCGTCGACGAGACTTCTGCATATCAATTTACATCAAAACACTTACCATTAGATTCAAAAAAAAAGTGTAAGTACGCATAATTCTGTTTTTGCGCGGTTTTATTAACACGATTTGGATATAACAAGGTCTAAAAGGGGGAGGAGGGGGAAAATAATGATTGAATGAAACATTGAGTGTGGAGATTAGTGAATCGGAGACAGAGAGAGTATCTTGCGTCTCATCATACATTGATGGCAAAGTCGTGCTGTAAAGGTACCCCTACAAGTCTAAATAGTACAAATTAGAGAATCATCACATCAACAATAAACACTAAAATCCAACAATATCAACAGTGTTAAGGTTCATTTATTGATATACAAGCTTTACTCACACTGTGAGAAAGGGAGAATAGTTTATATTTTTCCATCTGTGTCGCATACACACGTACATACATAAACATGCTATGCACATAAAGCAATCACTACACCAATGGTACGCTAATTTTATTATATATTATTAGATAAAGCGGAAATAAATGTCATTTTTTTTGGCTGGTCTCGGGTTGCTGTCGAGTGAATACGTCAAGGTTGGTATCATTTTGAAGCTCTGTTGTTTGTTTTACTTTTTCGAATATTTTTACATTTTTTTAGCCATAGTGAAAATGTCCAAGCCAGAAATTGATGAGACCCATTTGCGATCTTGTTTACTGTTTTTATTCGATAAAGGATTAAAAGCAAAAGAAGCTACCCAGAGCATATGTGATAGATATGGCAACATATTGAATATTCGAAAATGCCATAGATGGTTCAAAAAATTCAAAAGTGGCGACAGAGATTTGAAAAATAAACCAAAATCAGAACGACCTCCAATAATCGATGATGACGCATTAAATTCTCTGGTAGAATCTGATCATCGAAAAATAATAAAGAAATTATCGCTAAACATCGGATGTTCCTTATCGACAGTAAAAGACCATTTGAAAAAACATAGACAGGAAATTTGGGTACCGCACGAGCTGTCATCAACGGTCTTGGAACAACGGATAATCATTTGTTCATCGCTATTGTCCACGTTTGAAACCGATCCATTTTTAAAAAGGATCGTTACTGGGGATGAGATGTGGATCTTCTATAACAGTCCGAGAAGGAAAAAACAGTGGCTTTCCTCAAATCAAGTACCTTTTTCTACCCCTCGACTGTCATTATCCTTGAAAAAGGTCCTCCTTTGTGTTTGGTGGGATTTTTTTGCCTTTGGAAGTGCTGCAACATCCACCATATTCTCCTGATATTGCACCTTCAGACTATCATCTTTTCAAGTCATTAGAACATTCGCTTCGCGATTAAAAAAATCACTTCTTTGGAACAAGTTTAAAATAATTTGGATTCTTACTTTAATGGAAAACCGGCCGAATTTTACGATAGAGGCATTAAAAAACTACCTAATCTGTGGAGGGTGATTTTAAATAACAATGGAAATTATTTAATTGAGTAAAACTGCATAGCTTTTATTTAAAAAAAAAATTCTCCAAATAACAAAAAATGACATTTCTTTCCGTTTTACCTAATACATCACTATCGTTAAGTTAATAATTTCCGTTAATAAATAGAAAAAAGAAATGCATTAAATCAACGTTTTGATCTACAATGTCGCTACGTAGACGATCAACATAATTGAGCTAAAATTAATAAGCATTATTAAGATCCTAGTGCGTTTATCAGTGTAAAAATAATTAACATCCTCGGGCTCGTATGTCAATCTTAAATGATAATCATCAATCAAGAACTCTACAGGTGAGATTTCTTGATACAGGATTCTTCATGTGGTAGTTTTCGATTGTACCCTAGCCGTTGGGACTTAAATCGTAGTACTAAAATGTGACAATTATGCGCTATCAAGGGTCGTGTATTACAATGTTTAATAATCGAATAAAATCGTTCATTATAACAATGAAAATAATACAAGCGATATTCGACACTTACGCTCGGATGGCCCGCGGGATCATCAGGTACATGCTCATATGGAGATTTTAATCATATATGATCCTTTCCTTTGAATTGGTATATTTTTATGATTGCAATTTTTCATCGTCATTCGTTCCTGGATGATGAAAACGTCGCAGCCACAGCATGACAGCTCTCTTTGGAGCGCTCGCCCGATTCTATGAATCGCATAATAGAATGTGGTAGCCAGTTCGTGAGTCTCGATCGGCAATCTTAATTCCAAAAGAAATAAGACATCAAATGATATGCGTGAATGTTGTGATGATCGCAGTGTACATAAATTTATTTAGATGTTAATCTACTTACATACAACTCATGCACGAGACCAGAGCACTTACATCGTCCGCCAGGGATGCCAGAATTCTGCTTCGGAAGGGCCACAACTTTAATTCTTCAAATTCTTCAAAAATATAGCATCTACGTTTAAATAATTTAAAAATTAATTCACTTCTCAAAGGGTTAATTTTTCCACAAATAAAAGCGTGAAAACGGGCAAATTTGCCGCTAGTATAAAGAAGCTTGTTTGCAATCTTTCTCACTCTTATTTGAACGCGCTAATGATGTTGTTGAAGTGGTTGCGCCTAAGAACACAGCAGGTGTGTCCTCAGCACGGAAAGATTTAAGTCAATTTGCACTTGCAATTCAATATACAAGAACTACTATTACTGGATAATTTTTTGTTAACATTTTCATGCAACGGAGGCGATATTATCACATTTGAGCAGGAAGCAAATGCTTCTGAACGCAGATGAAATCAGCTAGAAATTGATTTCGACATTGAATATGAAATTTGTACAAATAGATAGCGATATACCAGCGCATATTTTATGGTCAATATTGTTATCTTACCCAATTAAATATTTAAATACAAGCCGGAAGACGATAATGAGGATACATACAAAAAAAGGTGTTCATTATTTTCCCCGCATTTATCGGTCGTCTTAATCGCGTCAAATTATTGAGAAGAAACTATCACATGTTTCCATAAAATGATGAATTGGGTTTTGTTCGTTCGAAATGCGCTGCCATATCGCTCATCAAATTGCAATAAAATTTCGTCCATTTATTGCTAAGGATTTTGTGAGTAATATAAGCATAGTTTAATATATAAAAATCAATGTTTGTTTGTCCGTATTTAATGCGCTGCCATACCGTTCATTCGATTGCGATAAAACTTTGCCAAATTATTGTTTGCATTTTCTCAAATAATATAGGCATAGTATAATTGACTTAAAGTAGATCTTATATATAAAAAACAATGTTTATATGTTTGTTCATATTTATAATAAAACCAACAAAATTTAAACAAATAAACCATTATTTAAGTAATGTAACACGCCGGGTACCAGCTATGAAAAATGTTTAAAATTCAGTTTGGATGGATTTTTTTAAAAAGGGGATTTTTCATTGTCAATGCATATTTTAACACATTTTCTGCAATTTCTTGGGTCACCTTGATTCGCCGTGACGACGGTGTTGCCTGTCTGATCATATAATGATGGACGTTTCCTCAGACGTTTATAATTCGAACAGCCTTCCTAGAATTGAGACGCCCAGGGCGCAGAACACTCGCCTAATATCGATTATATCCGTATTTTTTTCAAATCGCCACGGTAAAATAGCACCGGCAAAAAAGTCAAGAGGCAATCCTTTCGTGATGAACCTGTGTGCAGAACGGTCATTCCCGATCACGCGCGTGTTGACACACATATGCATATTTAAATAAACGTATGAATACACAATGTACGCCCGTCGGATAGGAGCTCGCATAAAACGCGAACGGAAAAAAATGGATGTAAATTTATCACGAAATATCAGTCAAAGTAATGAATGCTGCGAGATGGCGTCCAGTGGCGTGCGTCCTCGAATGCAAATCGTTACAAGTGCGGCGGGAGGCTCGGGGCTAATCCATAATCGTACGTCAAAATATAAATTGTTGACGCTAACGGCCTGCGTGGCAACTGAGTCCCGGTACCCTAAGACTCTGTTTAATCACACTTAATAGCTGTAGAAGGTCCTTGCACAGTCCCTCCCCCCTCCCCAATCCCTCCCTGGCTGTATTTATTTGAAAAAACCACTTCATTCCACCTCACCACAACACTTATCACGCAATTTACGAATTTATTTTGGAAACACGATGCCTGAGCTGATACAACTAGTTTCTCAATATCTTTCAAATCGTCACACAATACTATGCAATATAAACATTGCAGCACGGTATAAAGTTCCCTTCATCCGCAGACGCGCAGATATAGAAAATAAAAAGGTTAGGATCACGAATTTTCAGATCTGACACCATTGTGGCGAGCGTTCTCCGCTGGATCTGGAGTTATAATGTCTTGTTCTTCGTTATGTGCCCTGTCCTCCAAATTACGAGTACCTTGGGGAAGTAAGTACATCATCTATTGTAGTCCCTTTTAAAATGAGATTGGACACGTGATAGCACATTAGATATTCCCTGTTATATTTTCAGTTAACCTTATTCCCTTTTTCGCCATCGCACCTTCGGATGCACGTTGGAGGGCTCGAAATGAAAGGAGTAGGCGCCTGGAAACTCTGCATAATAATCCGGGGGCTAGCGGGTCAGATCACACAGCAGTGCACAAGCGTGGACTTTGTATACAAAATCCGAATAACAAAGTCATTGTCTGTCCCATTACATAGTGTCACTTCAGGATTGCCTACGAGAGCATTACCACATATGGAGCAAGAGTATGAGTGGACAGGCTTGGACCTTGTACAACGGCAGCCACTACTAAGAATCACTGAAGCGTACAGAACAACTGCTGCAGACAGCCTCCCTGTTGTGGGACTGTGTGTGCAGGGATCCTTTCATGGACGCGGATCACGCTCTGTGATCGTGTTTGGACATGTCGCCCGAGAGAGAGGCTCTCCTGTGCCGAATCAGAGGTCCTTTTTCTGGACCTCTTGGCCACAGAGACTTGGTGGCCAGCCCCGGTGCCTTTTCGGCACTCAAGACCTTCTGCCATAGCTTCGGAACCAAATCCGCCTTGGACGTTGCAGTGAGTTGAATGTTCCGGTGCCAAGGCCGGCCCACTGGCGGAGATTCGTCAGCCATATCTTATGCAATTCCTGACTCCAATGACCAATGATATTTCCCTGTATTCCATGAATTTTTCAGTATCCTTCTGTATGCCCACATTTCGAACGCTTGGAGCATTTTGTGCATGGCGTCAGAGACCATGATTCCGACACATATAAAAAACGCTGAGTACATACAATGTTGCGCGGCGAAATTCCTGATCGAAAATGGTAAAACCTCGGAAATTGGCGAAAAGAGCATGCCATCATATGCGTCTTATGCACTCAATGATTTTTGTCGACACACCAAGGAAGCGGCGTTAGCTAGTTGGCAGGAAAGATGGTGTGCGTCAATTATAGGCCACCACCACTCACTATTCTTCTCCTCGGTTAAATTAGGTTAACATGCAGTTTAGGACTTCGTTACGTAGGTTTAAGTTTTCCCCGATCTTGGAATAACCATGCAGAGATCAATTCATGGACGCAGATCATATTCTGTGGACATAACCGGGCATGGTGTTCGATCGCAAGGTACTCATTCGAAGTGGCAGCGATCTGAAAGACGGACCGATTGTACACAGAAAACCTTGTGGCCATTTCCTCCTCTTTTGAAGCGTTTAAACCTTAATATACAACTCGGGTCAGAGAAAGATACCCATGTCGTCGATTCATCTAACACTTAAGCTATGGCTGAGAGAAAATATTTTCATACTCTCTCTGTCTAAAATCACACATAAACATCATATCTTTCGTTCATCACATGCTAGTCCAAAATCAACATCCCACATTGATATTTGACCCACAACATTTAGATCGATCCACATCAGCACAGTCTCGTTATTTAATAGCCACGTCTTATATATTTGCATCGATTTTTTTTCACCCCATAATTTACAAAAAACGATCAGAAAGCGATCATCGACCCAAATTATGACCAGAACACGTCCTCGTTTTCCATTGAAATTCAATTTCTTAAGCTTTATCAACGAACAATTCGACAGCTTCGGTGGCATAAAGTTATCACTTGATTGTATAGAGCCTTTAGTGGACATGAATATATAAACCGGAAATTTAAATCCAGTGACATAATACATCAGCTGAAACGCTTTAGTGTTGATGTATGCGAAAAAGGTCGCTTGAATCTGGTTTGAAAGTTGGCCGACTGAGACAAAAACGGAATATCAACAATGACAACCAAAGACTATTTAAACTGTAGTGAACTCTGTGCCTTTACAATTAAAACTGTCATCTTTGGTACAGGTATTCAGATTGTTTTTATCCATTTTTAAAGAAGCAATTCTATTCATCCAAAAATGTGCCTCATCGCTTAATACGATTTTTTTTTGGCGAAATGATTCCCTAAATTTGATAGTTTTATTGAATTGTCAAGCATTATTATCTTTTATAATAATTTGCCATATATTACTAAATAATTTACAATAAATTTAATGTATGTTGTTTTAATAGCATGGTCACTATAACCTAATAAACTTTGAGCGTTTATATTGAAATATCATATATTATCATTATTGAAAATTTTGATATTGATCTTTGATTCATTGATATATCCAACAATTAGATAAGTCTTTAAAATTATCTTGTAGAATCACTATTTTCACATATCAATGAGCATTAAATGTACATATATTAAGGTTGGGAAAATCGTTTTCCACTTTGCATTTTCAACACTTTAAATGTTCAAAGCGTTCGCATGGATGCATAAAGAACAGTTATGACAATAGATATATGGTAAATATCGCATATGGGATTAAATTGATATTATTTATCCAATGGTTTAAAGTTCATTTATAAGAAAAACATAAACCTCAAGACGATATTGACGTTATGCGAAAAACGTGCTTATCAGTGCTATGCTAACTTCATCACTATGACATGTTCCAAGTCCACTTCCGCAGCTATATTACGAGATAAATCACGCAGTTTTTGCTCTTATTAATTAAATATAATACATTAGCCTTAATGTACTGCGAAAACTGCAGCATAAACGCAAATTTGATGTAATATATTCAATGTGCACGCGTGTGACGAGATTAATGAGTGGCATTTTAAATATGCGAGGGGTGATTCGTATTATACGGGAGGAATCGTAAGAATTCCACACATCCGCATAGAGCTCCCCATATTCAAAGCGCACACGATTATTCAACATAATTAGGGCTCCTGTTTATCTGCGAGATCTCCCAGACTCGCAATTACGCCCTATCGAATAAATCGAGGACGCTTTGCTTGAAAAAAAAGAAGCAAACAGCCAAAGAGAGCCGTTCGATTCGGCTATATTTCGGTCGTAAGCAAATATGCAACCTCCATAAAATGGTGTAAAAATACACGTGTATTCCACATACAGGAAGTTCTTTCGTAAATCTGAGAGCTTTTGCATTTCGCTGACTCTGGAGATCCATTCCGTGTCCAATGTTCCGTACACTTCCGCACCTTTTTGGGTTATAAACAAACTTTGTGGAAACATAAACTCATGCGTCGTGACAGACCACCCTTGCGAGCCAGCGGTGCTAACGATCGGCTGCCGATGCCTAATGTAACCACTGATATATTTTTTTAACCTTTCGATGCAATTTACATGATTGTATGTACATTTATTAGCCTCGGCCCAGATAAGGTTGAGTATGCTGACGTGACGGCAAGGAAAAAAGAACGAATTACGGATGAAAAGGCAAATTTATACCCCTAAATGTCAATAAATTGTCAGGAAAAAATCATCATCAAATTTGAAGCTTAACTACTTAAGCGCCAGCGACTCACCGGTGAGTCGCTTAAGTTCTTCTAAAAATTATTATACTAGGAACACATATTTTTTGCTCCAAAAATATCGTCACGTTCTAATAGATCTTGGTGTTTGAATGATCTTTGCTACGTAACTGAATCTATTTTGGGATGTATTGGTCAGAATGTCTTGTAAAAAATTTTTCGTATTAGTATTAGGTTGTCCCATAAGTTTTTTTCGCAAATGAACACAGATCCAATCATAGCCATGCTTGAAGAAAACCCGCGATATGCGATCTTCTTCTCCAACGACATAATAGCCAACCTTTTTTGAAGAGACTTGTCACTGGAAATGAAAGCTGGATACTCTATGAGAATATCCAACGTAAGCAGTCTTGAACCAAGGGTACAGAAGCTTTATCTGTAGCTAAACCTGGCCTACACCCAAAATAGTTTTGCTATGCATTTAGTAGGACTGAAAGGGAGTAGTTTATTATGAGCTACTTCAGCAAGGTGAAACGATCAATTCAGCAAAATATTGTTTCCAACTAGACATTTGATTGGGATGTTTTACCTCATCCTCCATACTCTCCAGACATTTCCCCTTGTTTATTTATTTCATTGAAAAATTCTTTACGTGGTAAAAAATTTAATTCAAAAAATGATATAAAAATGTACCTTGATCAATATTTTGCCAGCAAACCTGGGAAATTTTGGCAACAAGGCATTATGAGGCTTTCGGAGAGACGGAGAAAAGTAATAGAACAGAATGGAACATATATTATTCAATAAATTTTGATCTAATACAAATTATTGTTTATTTTTTTCTTAATATAAAAACGAAAGAAACTAATGGGACACCCCAATACATTTAGACAACCCTTAATAAACAATCAATATTAATGTTATGTAAATAAAATTAACAAAAAAATAAATATTAATTATGCTCTGTGACAACCCTGAGCAAGCAATGCTCAAAACTCACAATCTCCCTTAGATAATAAAATATAGAAGTCAAACAACTTTTCACACAATTTCTAATGTATCTAAATTATTTGAAAAGGAAACGCAGTAGTATTTAAATTAATTGTCTAGTGAAGCTAAATATGCGCCAACATGGTGCATCCGTTAAACGTCTCGCAAAACAAATTCCGCACACAAACTGCGGATGTGCTAATTTAAAATTCATCGCAATCGGATGAACAATATTGGAATGTATCTGAAAGAAATATACTGCCTCCATGCTGATACTCATTTATTTTTATATATTATATAATAAAATATATTAATACATCCAATTTACTATAATATGAGGTCCAATTGATAGGATTTAGCAGATCATATAGCGTAGATGCCGAAACATAGATTTGGGACCGAGTGGTAGCCGACGCGTTGGAAGATCTCGTCTAAGCTGGAGATCTTCAATCAGACAAGAATTATGTTCCCTCTTAATTTATGTATATTTATTACATGTCAGCAGGAGGGGGGGGGGGTGCTTAGATCTGATAACGAGTTGATTTTTTCTATGATAACATATACGATAACATATTTTGAAATAATATTAACCCTAATTTCCGTTTAGTCAGAATCGATTAAATCTTTGGGTCCGACCGGTCGTCTTGGACGCGAGAAGATCTGGTCTACTCGACATCTCCCATCGCGTAATAAATAAAAATAAAAAATATCTGGAGCCAACAGTCGTATATTTGTTTCTCTTGTCTATGATTAGATCCTTAATTGAAGATGGCTTTAGGATTTAAGACGACAAAAATACACAATTTTAACCTTTTGATTAGTGAGTAAATTTTTATCGTCCATACAAATCCACTTATCTCTCAGGACCGCGCAGCGTGAGTCAAGCTTGTATAACAATAAATTATTAGCACACAATATTCGTTAATTTCTTCGTGTAAACATAAACAACACTTGTATCTTCTATTGAAGCTTTGAAGCTTGAAATCAATACATATAGGTCGATCGACATATTGACACACTGAGTTTTAAGTATATAATTGAGTTATGTGATTTTTTACTATTTATTATTTTTTTCGCAATATTTGAGGTGTGTAGGGGTACCTTTACAGCACGATTGATCAACGAGTTAAAATTCAATATTTTATTGATTAATCCTCGAACCAATTTTCTGCATTCCTGGTTGCAATGTTAAAAATGAAGATTCCAGTTTAAAACTGTCTCCAATTACAGGCCAGTAATCAGAGTGTCACGCACCATAGAAGAGGAGTTACACATTTTTTTTCTTTTTAACAACTTTCGCACATATGCAAACATGATTTACAGCCTCGCATGTTGACTCTTTTTAGCATAATTTCTTAACGTCATTCATTATAAAGACATTAAGTGAAAATGAGTCGAATTGGCAATCATCAAGTTTATTCCAGCCGGAAATGGCAAGAGACTCACTTAATCGTCAGTGATGCAATCGTATTTCATTTACTTAGGTCCTAAGGCGCAGCTCGATGATTATTAGCGTGGGCTGTGAGATTTCTGTTTAGCTATAAATTTTGTTACAACTCATAAGACTCTGCATAAAAGAAAGTCGATCTATTCTATGTGGATTTCATAAGCCATGTGGAATTCACATTACAAGCATACGGCATTATCTATCGACGAACCAAAATAAAGTTCCCAAAGATAACGGACAGAAAAAAAAAACACACGATGAACCGCCGCACGTAATAGCCGCTCTAATGGCAATTGAAAACTTTCCATACGTATTGTTTCTTCGACTTTGCTATTGCGTAATTATCCGCGTATCATACAAACAGCATTTGTGTGTCATTTCGAGTTAATAGTGATGTACGAGGCTCGACTTTAGAGATCGTTTAAAACTAATTGTAGAATTGCTCCTACAATTAAAGCTATTAAAATGCGATTTACGAAATCAAGGGAGCATCTTAACCGGTTACGAGCCGATGTGCCCGCATCGAACGGTGTTAATTCTTCTGTCAAGGCTGATAACTTCATATTAACAATATGTGTTTACCATCGACTTATAAAAATGAGCATTTTCGCGTAGTCGAAACGCTCAAAACTTGCAGCTCGAAAGTTAAGCTCTAGTTTTGGTTCCGTTTAGATAAAAGTTATTTAACCACTGGAAAGTTTCCCGTCTAAATTCTATGTATTTAATAATATTTTTGCGCTCTATGCGCAACGATATAAAATGTTAATTAGTCGTTATGTAGAGTGCATTAAATATGAAAGTGCCAACATATATCATAAGAACAATCTTCTGCTGTATTAACACAAAATGTATACAATTTGTGCTGAATTTTAAATCTGATTTTATGAATAATTTGTAATTATATCATTAATAACATTCATGTTAACTAATCACTGTTAAAATGAGACAGTTAAAAACGACACAAAAAAACTCAAAATGTCTTTCAACAACGTTACCCTTTGCGGTCCTATGTCGAATCTGATTCGACATCGATTTTATTCCGGTGGGTCCTATGTCGACTCTTAACGCGCGCTCTCGTGAACATCTTCGATATTTTTTTCGTAATCATATAATATTTTTCGCAAAGGGTTAAAGATAATTTAATTTGATCTATAAGTAATTCAATGCTTAGAGCACGACTTATATGCTATATTTGTATGTCCGTCGCTTATCATCTGTACAAATCCACTTAACTGTCTGGATCATCGCACCGTGTATGAAGCTTGTACATAAATAGATAAACACTGTCGATAGCACACAATATTCGGTATAAGTAAACATGCAATCGATTCATAAAATCATTCACATATCATTATTAGTTGATAAATTTGGGTTAACGATCTATACAATCGTGCGATTAACCCAAGATACTCTCTCCGTCTCTGTCTCCCATTCAAAATCTCCGACCTGCAAGATACTCTTTCTGTCTATGTTTCTCTCAAAACTCAACGTGCAAGACACTCTCCATCCCAGTCTCTTACAGAACTCAACGTGCAGATCACTGGAATTCGATCGCAAATAGGCGACTACATCACCATACGGATTTCACCATACGGGCCAGATGGATTTCAAACTATACAAAATGTATGAAATGAAAAACTTTTCTGTTAGTATTAGGGTGTCCCATAAGTTTCTTTCGTTTTCATATTAAGTAAAAAATAAACAATAATTTGTATTACATCAAAATTTATTGAATAATATATGATCCATTCTGTTCAATTACCTTTTTTTAACTCTCCGAAAGCCTCATACTGCCTTCTTGCTAAAATTTCCCAGGTTTGCTTGCAAAACATTGATCAAGGTAAATTTTTTTAATTAAAATTTTACCACTTTTTTCAATGAGTTTTTCAATGAAATACATAAATAATAATCTGAAGGAGCAATGTCCGAAGAGTATGGAGGATGAGGTAAAACATCCCAGTCAAATGATAATAATTTATTTCTGACGAGCAAAGACACATGAGGCCTGACGTTATCCTGATGAAAAACAACGCCTCGTCTGTTCACTAATTCTGGCCGTTTTCTGGCCTTTAGATTGTCTAGTTGGAAACAATATTTTGTTGAGTTGATCGTTTCACCTTGCTGAAGTAGCTCATAATAAACTACCCCATTCCAGTCCCACCAAATGCATAGCAAAACTTTTTTGGATGTAGGCCAGGTTTAGCTACAGTTAAAGCTTCTGTACCCTTGGTCCAAGACCGTTTACATTAGATATTCTCATAGAGTATCCAACTTTCATCTCCAGTGACAAGTTTCTTCAAAAAAGGTTGGCTATTATGTCGTTGGAGAAGAAGATCGCATGTTGAAATACGCTGAAGTTTATTTAAGTCAGTCAGTTCATGAGGAAGCCACACATCTGAACGATTGATGTAGCCCAATTTTGTCAGATGATTATGGACGGATATTCGTGGAATTTCTAGCTTGTTAGCTATTTTGCGAATAGTATATCGCGGGTTTTCTTCAACCATGGCCATGATTAGATCTGTGTTCATTTGCGAAAGAATCTTGTGTGACAACCTAATACTAATCAACAAAATATTTTCTATCACCTTTTGCCAGCGTAAAGATAGTTTTTCTATTCCCTTTTTGAAGGAGTCCTTTAATTTTTCACTGAAAAGCGTATCTAAGTGCGTTTTTACTTCTCCAACATTGCTAATTTTTCTACGTCTTAGCTTATACTCTAACGACCTGAAAAGGTAGTAGTCAGACGGAGCAAGATCTGATGAATAGGTTGGATTAGGTAGAATTTCCATTCCAAGCTCCCATATTTTTCCCTGCGCTATTTCGCGAAAACCATTTTTTGGTCAGCCAGTTCATGAGGAAGCCACACATCTGAACGATTGATGCAAAAAGAAGAAGTATGCAAAATTTCAGTATGATCGCTGCATTCATTTTTGAAAAATTGTATATACCGACTTCAAAAATAGAGCTTTGAGAAAAAAAAACAATTAAAATCCAATACTCCCAGCCGGTCGAACCTAATCACCGTGAACTCCAAAGACTCTATCTTCTAGAATTGTACTCTGATTTTCTTCGAAATTTTGGGTAAATATTCTTGATATGTTGTACTATTGAAACCCATGTAACCCCTCAAGGCTTACAACCATGCCATATGATTCAAATTCTCATCTCTCAGCCAAACGTTCGATATTCAAATTTGACCTGTCATTTATATGTCTGCATATCAAATTTAGTTATAATAATATAACTGGATTTAATTATCTATCAAATGTACAATTTTTATGTCTGATAAATACATTAACATGGAAAAATATGTACATTTTAATATTTTCGGAAGGATTTAATTTTTTTTTATACGGATATGAATTCCGTTAGAATTTCAATTCAATTGTAGCTGAACTCGAGCTTATATGCCTTATGTTACATAAGACTACATGCTGAATTATTTTTCTTATGAGAGAATAATTTGGGACATTTTTAAAGCAAGCAAACTTATCCCGAAGGTTAATAGAATTCCTCGAGGATTCTCATTCGGCTTTTTTTTTGGTACACGAGCTGTAAAATTTATCTTACCATCCGAGGCTCTCGGGGTAATCGGATTTTTTCCCTTTACAAGTATTTGGAAGCGAGGCATACACGTGTAGTTAAGCTGGATGAATGCGAATATCATTTTTTGCTCCATAAAATTCGTGATTTAAACGGCAGTTGATGGACGGAGCATGTATTATATAAGCAACATAAGGTCACCTTCTGCTCGGCTTCCCACACCACATTCCAGCTCTTCATCACAGTGTGCCATGCGTGCTTGTGTGGTAAAGGAGCCTTTACCGATTGCATTATATTCTACTCCTTAGACGGGTCCTTCCACAAACATCATCGCGGCCCAACCCAGTAGGCTCACACAAAAAACAGTCACGTGGGGTATCAGCTGATGTAAAAACGGCCAGGACACTGCGACGGATCCCCAAACGTCAAAACATCCCGGATTAAAATATTCCCCATCAAAAAATCTCAAAAACCACACATAACCACTTGCATTAACCGCGGCTTTCATATGTAGCTACCAGTCTTCCAAAATTGGTAAACACTCGAACAACAAACTACTTATGCGATTGCATGCATTTGTGTAGCTTGCCATAAATGCGATATCATCATTTTAATGTAGCAGCCACCCACAACCCACTGTAATACTAGAGCCTTTTCAATAGCCACTCATAAATAGAGGGCCACTACCACATTAAAATTCATCGTTCATTCGACTCGTCGTGTGTTCGATATTGAAGATAGCAAAAAAAACGACTTTTAATTTGTGGACGCGCTCACCCAGCGGGTCACCCAGATGAAACGTGTCGAAGAATACTTTCGCGGCTTTATCGATAAAGAATTCATCCTTATAATCTATCATTGATTGGGATTTTAAATTTACGTCCACACAAGACCGCGCAGCGTGAATCAAGCCTGTATATCAATAAATGAACCTTAACACTGTTGATAGTACAATTTTCGTACATTTATTTGCGTAAACATAAACAATAAACATGCGTGTTTTCAGTTTTAGTAACAAAAGTATGCGCAATATCACTCAAGTCCGAACGTACATATGCGCGACTACTCATCCACGAGTTAATAGAATGTATCCAAAATATTAATCATAATGAATTGTTTGTATCGTATGAACAGACTTAGAATAGAAAGTCGTCTTATATAACTTATTTATTGACAAAAGAGAGATCTGGCCGCGGGAAGGACGTCCTTCCGCAGCCAAGGCTATCCAGTGACTGGGTAGCCTTAGATTCGTGTGGACGATAAGCGGTGCACATACGAGTATAGCATCTTAGCTTGCGCCAATTGAAAATTAATAAGAAAAATCAATGCTGGATACACATTTATGTCATCTTTGAATTAAATAAAAAATAATAAAATGTTATAATAGTATGAAAACTGACAGAGACATACATTCAATATGTAAATAAATTTTATAGCTATACCTAGACTTGATATATACTGTGATCTTAACCCCTACGGGAGTACTAGCACAAACCCTGTGTTTCCCCCTCCACTTTTTAAAAAGAGCATTCTTGTACATTGAAGCTCGGAGACAGACAGAGACAGAAAGAACTTAGCGCAGTTCGGGAGACTGAAACGGAGAGCTTCCCCGCATACATCGCATGATTGTATAGACCGTTAGCCCAAATTTGGTTCAACTATCATTTCCTTCTAAAGCAGGAGCAAAGAATGGATTTCTTGTTTATTTTTTATGTAAAGAAATGAAGTGGTCTTGTATGCACTATCAAGTGTTTATTTACAATTGACTCTGTCTCGAATTGAAGATTGTCTTACACTGATAGGAGCTAACAGAAAGTAATCGGTGTAAAGCGATTATGACATCAACGACTTCATCGATTTTAATTTTGCTCACTCCTCAAAAGGTTAAATAACATAATATCTATAATATAGCTATTGAACCTAAAATTTCAGACAATGTTAAATATTTGTACTATAACGTCCGATGATACAACATATGTGTCATGGGCTGAACATATGGAACGGTACAAATGCTGTACCGTTTTTTTAAATTGCATGTTTGGCCTGTAAAATTAGAGTTTTTATGCGAATTATTAGATCCGTCGCAGGGCTCTAATTTTCAAGCCGACCAGCTGATTATACCTGTTCCTCGAGGCTGGAGTGGTCTGTCCTTACAGCTGTGCCTACTTCAGTCCTCACGCACATGCCAACCACTGCAGGCCATAGGCCATGTTGCATTGCAGGATGCATACAAATTATGCATTTTATATGTGTATCAGCTATTTTAGCTACTCCTCGGCAGACACCATCGGACGTCTTCAAAGGGGGGAGACGACTCATGTCAACCATAATTACATAAACACTCCTCACTTATGAAATCTTGCACGAAGCTTCTAAAAATATCCCCATACGTCCTACGACGAAAGCGAAGATATACGTTCCAGAAATTTGTCAGTCGATCCATCAGCCAAATACGAGCAGTCTTCGATCACTCGGACGTATGAGATTAAGCCCTCGATTCGTCGAAAACATCGATGGATCTTTGGCAAACGTGTGAATACATCGAACAATCATAATATTTGTATTCGAAAAGATGACTCCCAAACTTTATGCTTCGGTGGATCTTCTAAATAGGACAAACGGTCTTCTTAGACCCTTCGATTCCCACCCGTTCGTGTATAAAATTACACAATAATCCAATCAAACGTCTATGAAAACATTCATTCAACCCCGACGATATGACGTGGGAAGATTTAAACGACTATGTTTTAATTACTGACACATTGTAGTCAAACGCCAAATCAAATGTTACCGATTTAATATGTGCACGTTCATTGCACTAGTTACACGTCGATGCATTATTGATTAGGGTGTTCGATGAATTTGTGTCCCAAAGGACAGCCGATACGTTAAAAAAGTGTTTCGTATCTGCTGATTTGGATTAAAGCACTCCTTGATGACATTTTGATCGCTTCTTAGAAAGCGACGCGTTAAATTATTGATATCGTCGGCTTCAAAGCGCCATGGGAGCTTACCATGCGAATGTCGTATTATTACCTTAATGCACGACGAAACCCACATTCGTACCAGAATATCTAAACATGTCCTTAATATGTGGTCGACGCGAAATCGTCGGGTGTCATAAAAATTGATCCAAGTGGCTCAACACTCATCGCGAGCAATTTGAGCTAATTCGAAATGCGCTTTTGTAGAATTGAAAGCGTCAGGATAATGGACGAAAATATGCATATCGAATGGCATCAAGAAGAAGAGTGGTTATTGAAATGGGTCACTCGCTACTACAGCTGTTCATCATTAGGTGTGTGTGGTGGAACACAGCTGTGCAGACTGCATCTTTACATGCACTCATACGAATGCATCTACAGCTGTTGCCGACCACGTTGGTCGCAGCTGTATAACACTCGCCTCGACTACCAAAGAATATATAAATAATTAACGTATTCTTCGCCGAGTTGTTCTTGGTCATCATCCAAAAAAAAATTACCGGTTCCAAGGTCGTCATGGGAAGAATTTGCAAGAAGTGCCACTAATCATCAATCATCGGGGATCATATACATCTGCTAGGTGGTAACAAACTTTAGATGTTAGGCTATAATCAACGAAATCAGATCAGATCACCTATTGATCATATTCATTTTGGGATATAATATAACAATTTAGAAGCAAGCACATTTGTTGTACTTTTGCAATTCTTTGAAAGATGTAATATTTCATTCAAAACCCTGCACTTCAACTTTAGCAATGTCTACCGAAGCCCTAACCACCTTGTATCGAAAATATATGAGGTTTATTGAACTATAATTAACGTAAACTACTTATAGACAAAAAAGCAGCTTTGTATATTTTAATTTAATGCCGGTATGGACAATTATTCAATTTACAAAAATCGTTATTTTTATTTACATTAGTAAGTTAATTTTAAATTGATCTACGGTATAATATTCGTATGTACACCGCGTATCATCAACTTTTCTCTCAGGACCGCGCAGCGTAAGTCAATATTGTATATCAATAAATGAATCTTAACATAGTTCATTCATTTATTTGCGTACAGATGTGTATCTTCAGTTTCAGTGACAAAATGACGCGTTTGTTGAAGCTTGAAATCGATAAATTTGGGCTGATCGGTATAATAGCGTTTCAAATACACTTGGGTCTGTTTTTATGCGATAGTTACGCCCCACGGGGAGTCGCATAAAAAAAATCGCATAAAAAAAACTTTAACCATATACAAAACTGATGGATAGGTGCGTTAGATGGGTTATTTTAAAAACCGCATAACTTCAAATCAATGCAATAGGATGTACAAAAAATCGCATTAAAAAAATTGCGACGGCTTAACCATTATTTTTTTACACAGTTCGTGATCATGGAGTCGTGCAAATTTTTAAGCTCGCTTTGGAATTTGAAAGTTCGTTCAGAATTTTCAGGTTAGTTAATGACTCATTCTCTAGTTTATCCAGTATATGTTGATAATTGTTCTTAATATAATACTTTTTAAGAGTGGAAATGACGCCCTGATTTAGTGGCTGAATTAAGCATGTCGTGTTGGGTGAAACTTGGAAGAAATACTATTTTCACATTTGGATGTTACAATATAGATGACTTGAACTTATACTAGTGTTGATTTTAGATTTTTTTTATGCGCATTCGCATAAAAAAAAGCTTTGCCCTCTATAGAAAAATGAGCGATAGGTTATGTCATTTTTCTAAATCGCATAAAAAAGATCCGCATAAAAACAAAGCCAAGTGTGTATTGATTTATGTGGCTTTCTGCATTTTTATTATGATTATAAAAAGATCACTAACAATCTAAGAGGACCCTACACCTAATGGTTTTCAACCGAATAAGGACAAACTCCATTATAATTTTAATGTTTATTTTATCGTCATCTGTTGATGTTTGATGTGATGATTTACTATTTTGTACTCTATGAAAAAAAATCGTTCATAATGCGCTGTGGATCGCTTTTTGCAACATTTAGACGTGTTGGGATACAGGACGATCTTGCCATCGATACGAGTGTATGATGAAACGCAAGACACTCCGTCTTTGTCTCCGATTCACAACCCCCGCAATCAACGTACGATAATGCATTTTCTGTATCACTTGAATCCGTATTATAGATAAGAGCTCGATTTTTATATTTAAGACATGATACATGATATGTGGTACGCAGACCGCCTTTTGAGCATTTTTTTTTTCGCATATTTTTTTTTTTTTTTTTGAAAGACCCCAACGCAAAATTTTACTTCGTTCTTAAGACTTTATTTCTTAAACAAACAAACGTTTCTTGACCAAATATTGATCAAAATATATTTTCTAAAAATGTTTATATTTTATTTTCGCGGACCTCCGCAGACTCCAGTTCATACAACAAAAATAATAGAAATAAACTAGTAAACTACGCATAATTCAATAAGTTCGTTCTTTTGAAGAAATTGCGAAAAAAACGATCCCAAATATAGAATAAAAATATTTAAAGTGAAAAAAATCCTACGTACTTATTGAGTGATGTGTTATGTGTATTTAAAATTTTCAAAATTCATATTATCGAGTCAAATTGGACGCATTTTAAGATCCTTGTTTTCTTCTATTTCGATTGCATACGTATGCCTTTATTTGATACGAGGCCCTCCATAAAATCATTCATGATTCCAAAGCAATTCCGGTACATCAATAATTCATTCCTGTGAGGATTTTTTCCGGAATTATTGGGATTTATTCAAATTTTATTCACAGATAAGGCAGGCCAATGACTTCGGTGGAATCTGCTTCTTTAAACTTTCATTTATGCAAAATAAAACGACCTTAAAACTGTAACATTGCATAATCAAATATTCCACTCGATCTTGATGCCGCTCGTGTGAATTTTCATATCGGATGTCGGGGGCCGTATCAATGAGTCTATTCCGCCCGGGCGTTTGGGGTTGTTTAAATAATTTATCCGGCCGCTGCGAAAGTATATTGACTCCACCTGGATAAATTCGGTTGTAACACCTTATATATTATTGTATAATACAGGTTCTCGAGGGACCGAGGTGAGACACCGGAGTCAGCTGATCGCCAGGATCAATACCCATGGAGCTACCTTCGCTATCTTCCCCCTCACAAATAGACAATAGGCAGACCAAACCTGTTGTAACCTTGAGCATCTTCACAGGATAGACCCTCTCTGCATATCTGTACGAAAAAAAGTTTCTCAGCCCGACTCGGCGGATGAAAGAATCCCCACAAGGCGAGAGGGTTGATGTTGGAATGCTTGAAAAAATGGTCGCTCTGAAGAACCAGTTTTGTGAATATCGAAGAATGTAAATCATCATTTCACTCGGAGCACTTTTAGCCTACATAATAATACTTATCAATTCAATGCTAAATATCTCTGGGGCAAGGACTTGCATTCTGTGGACAATGCGCCATTGATCTTCATACGGGCAATGCAATGGTAGATTACTTTTTTGTATGCAGCAACTACACATTTTTGCCTTGGAGCCTTTCAGAAAGACGTAAAAGCATCGAACATCCATGAATATTACAATGGACTGATATAATAACATAATAGCGTATTTAGTTTTTAAGTCTAATTGTAGCTTCCTTTTAATGATGGCTTCGCTGTTGAAGGGATATTTAGGAACTTGTTCAAACATTCTTTTCTTTACAAACTAAAGAAAGTTTATCAAAGGGGCGTCGTATGAAACATATTATTTCATACAGTTGTTTTCAACTATAACTTGTGATACAGTCTGTCTCAAAAGATATGCCATGTATTGTTGTTGTGAATAAATTACCCGAAAGGAACTGTAATCAATAGATGTTTAAAAATTAATATGGATTAATTATAGATCTAATCGTTTAGGATTAATAAAATATCGCAATAAGCAGGTGGATCTATAAAATTATGACAAAGCTAGAATTGGAAACAGAAATGGGTGTAATTCCAGAAACAGCCAGAAAAAAAACATGATCAATATTTTTGGGAACGACCGGCCATTGGAATTGCTTATTTGGGTTTCACTGATAAAATAATAGATCAAATTGCAGAAATACTGGATCCTGACGATAGTTTTGAATGTTATCAGAACAATGATCCAAAGCAGAAATCTTACTTTGGCAATCATCTACGAGGATCCCACGTGTTTTTCGGCAATTTTGTTCAGTCACGGTAAATTCTTCCGATGAAAACGTCGTCGCGCACTCCCACCACCTTCCGTCTTGAACTTGTGCAAACAAATTAAAGAACATGTGCGAAATTACCGTCGTATAACGCTGGAAGACATTCATTAAGTATTTTCTGACATTACTCGAAGTCTTCTTGGTGATATTGTGCCGAAAAAACTTGATTACAAGGATTTGTATGCAAGATGGGTGCCCAGAATACTCACACCAGAGTAACATCAAAATCGCATGATTGTCGTGCGTGAATTTTTGAATTGTTTTGTACAGGAGGTTGAAACTTTTCTAGACTACATCATAATAGTGGATGAGACTTGGGTGTGTCACTCCAGAATCCAAAATACCTGGGGTCCAGCAGCGGGGAGCGCTCTGAGTCACCGCAGCATACAGAACTATATCTGAAGAAGCGGTGCTCGTGATTGTTGGACCTCCAGGTAAAGATGAGGCACCTCACACGACCAGAAACTGATGAAAGCCTTGCAACGGAGGTGGGATGGACCAACAAGGGAAGATGGACTCACCGAATTATCCCGGTCGTAATTGCCAAGCGAAAGTCGACAATGCCAAACACACCATCACTGACTGAGGCTTAGAAACCCCAGAGAAACGCGCTGAAACAAGCACTCGGGGTAACCGAACTCAACGTTGACAACATGGTCCACAGCATGATGGCAAGAAAGAAGAACTGGGACATTTGGCGCAATTACGCTGAAGAAATTCTGAGCACCAAAGATGACAGTGAAAGAAAGGCATGAAATTACCCAATGCCAGACTACCTGTCCTCCTGAAGCAATGTGGACAACAATAGAAAGGGGGCAAAGAAGGACAAGGTAGGGGTTTAGTCAATAAGAATCTGACACTATCCTGGGATCAAACCCAGGGTGTCTTATGTAAGATTCCCCTCCCACAGGAAAAAAAAAGAATCCAAAAAGAGCTGGCGGCTGAGGTCTATGAAATTGGCATACAAAAACTGGTGCCTCGGCTACAAAAATGTATTGATTTTGATCGTTATCCTGTAAATTAAATACAAACATTTTTTGATCTTGCATAAATATTGTAACCTTACTTTCTGGACGACTTGTTGAAATTGTTAAACTAAAATATTAAGCTGTGTTTGTGTAATATATAATAAAATAGATATGAAACTGGTCTAAAGGCGATGCGATGCATCCGCGTAGCAACAGATATCAACGATTACTCCTCCTCTTTCCGACCAACTGCCGATCGGAGTTTCACTTTTTGTGACGTTCGAGCCAATTTGACCTACCGCACCTTCAAAAAATAAATTCAAGCGACAAGTCTTAAGTGCTTAAGGATCATTCAGATTCGTATTATGAACAAGATAACCATTTTCATTCAACAAGTTATATAAAAAAAGATGTCACTGATATCGTATAATTTCAAAACGATGGCACAACATGTGTATCATATCCAGGAAAATCGTATTCATAACCATTAAAAAGTAGTTTAAATCATCATAATCTTTTGATTTTATCCCTGTTGAACAGGACTCAAAACCGTTATTTTTTCATTTCGGATTTCGTTCTGGTTCCAAACATTTATATCGGTTCGGTTACGGTTCTTGTTTTGGAGAAAATAACTGTTTTATCGCTCTTCAATAAGTATATTTAATCGATCTTTTCGATTTTTTTTCATCTATTCCATGATATTTGTGGCTCACTGTATGTCGAAATGGTATATTTGATATTAGCCCAATTCATTTGAATCAAAAATAGATGCATAAATAATACAGTCGTGACTTACAGCTCAAATAGTATTAATTAATTTATTAGAGAAGTACATGTGTAAGTTAATTGAAAAGTGCTGCCATATTATTTATGTGATGGGATGATAATATCTAAGTATCAATGCCATACATAAAAGACTGTCGACAAGACTTTCACGCCTCTTGGTGCGATTGCATGATTCAGATCTTACACTCAGATTTATCATTGAACTCGTTTAGAGATTGTTGTCCTATTGCAGATGAAGAATAGATTATTTGACCACGTTATCTGCATGTTTTCACGGCGAATGCACACTTTCCGTGTATAACGAGGCGGTGTCTCTTTATTGGCGGGCAAACCCCACATTTTTCCTTTTCACTTTTTTCGCGTTTCCGAGCAGCGAATACGTACGAGCCGTTCCAGGAATACAAATAGGAAATGCTTGAATATTATCCCTCGGGATAGGAAATAATTGTGTTTGCTTGTATGATTCCACGGCCCGAACCGGGGGAGGCTGACTTTCATCAGCCATGGCAACCAGTAGACGCTACAGTCTGTGATTATTATCTTACGGCGTGAAATTTGAATAAATCTTTCCGGGGGGGTTGAAAAAACACTACAAAAAATAATGCGACAACCCTATCCGAGGCTCATAAATCATAATATTACACGATGTAATCTCATGTGCTTTAAAATATAAATATGTTTAAATTTGAATTACAACATATCAAATGGCTATTATATACAAATATAGGATCAAATTGATTTTTTTTAAATAACTTGTATAAATTATTGCATAAGTATACTAAACATTCTATTTTGGAGTGTTGCCACGGATGTATAACTGTTTGACATTGTTTCAAACTGTTTATCGACCCATTGATGAGGAATACCGCAAATGCTGCGATCGAACTCGAATGATTCAAAAAGAGTATTCTCGCACATTAAGTGCGGAGATTAGAGAATCGGAAACTGAGACATACAGAGTTTCTTGCGTCTCTTAAATTATACATTGAACAATCTGCAATCAATCACATAAATCAATACAATTAAAACTCAGCCCGGTGCCAAAAGCGATTGTATTTCAAGCGCTATTATGGGACCCAATCATATCAATAGTGTTAAGGTTAATTCATTGATATACAAGCTTTATTCACGCTGCGCAGTCCTGAGAAAATTGGATTTCTGTGGTCTATAAATGGTGTGTGTACGAATATAGCATCTATGTTTAACTCAATTTATGATTTGCTCGCTAATCATAGGGTTAAACTTAATATCAATAGCCATTCCTCAGTTTATACAAAAGATACAAAAAAATTTAAGGAACTGTGCGTTTCACAGTTCCAGCGGCGTGGTGTTTGACTATTGTGCGAATGTGCACTTAGGAAGTTGCACGCGAGACTACGAGCGAAAGAGAGTACTGTCACTTCCATAGTGCTGACTAGGGAATCCAATCCCGAGATCCCGGATAGTTTTTGGTGCTCATGAATTCCGGGATTAGTAAACGTAATCCCGAAAAATTAGGGATTGAAATTTTCGTCTAACAGAAATCGTACACCTCACCAGCATGTTGAAGGCTACTAAATCGAGACATTCTCGCCTAAATCTGGACGCTTGGAAACATTGGCGTAACTACTAAATGTATATATATATACAGTACATATATGTTTTTTTAAATTGTTATGTTAACCTTTCCCTACCGGTGATGTATTTACTACACCTCGACTCTAATAATAGAAATATCGATATGAAATATAATAGATACGGGGTTCAAAATTTTTGTATTCATCCGTAATATAATTACGAACTACATCAAAGTATTATAGTATATAAGTATTCATCCTCAGCGACGGAAATAAATAATTTGTCGGGAAATCGGGAATTTTGCGAGTTTTAGTTCGGGTCTCAGTAGATAGGAATTTTATCAGTCACAATGATGGTGTTATACGAAATTGGGGACATTTAAACTGGGTGAAAATCCCAGTCCCGGGATCCAGGGACTGATCCCGGGATCGTCATACTCAATCCCGAAATCCCGGGATCAAAATTTTGTCTCGGAATTGGATTCCCTAGTGCTGACATTAGCATGCTGGTTGAAAATAGTTTTTTGATTCTTGATATTTTTTTCAAAAAATCTTTCCAATCTATCGTAAATTCAATGGTGTATCCCCGACTTACAAGCATTGCCCGAATTCATAATACTTATCCTTTGTATGAGACCATTGGCTATTCTAAATATGGTCCCAAGATCAGAGTCCAAATCATGGAACTATTTTCAGAAGCAAATGAACATAAATTCTAACGAATTTTATTTGATTTTCTATGAAACGTGAGTCACATGTCAAAATAGACTATGAATCACGATTTCTATGAATGAAGCAGATGGCTAGATCTTCGTTGGCGTTGGCTCTGAAAATTAGTATAAATTACACACAAATGGTCCAACACCACCCCATGTTATCTTAGCATTTAACAGTCCCCAGACAACTAAAACCGAATTATCATTTTAGGAAAAGTGTTAATAAACGCTCTATATAAATTGGGAACCGGTTCCGTAACCCAGATGGATCGGCTGTCAGCCCCGTCTCCGCCGGGACGCAATCTGAAGATCCCTCGATCGCACACCGAGCGTTTCAGACAGCAAACCAGTTAAATGTAAAATTCAATACATATTTGCTTTTAAAAGTGCATTTCAGCTGACATGAGCTCGGGGAAGACACTTGTCATGAGAAGAACGTGTCCCAAAACGATGCAGCGTTTTTTTTTCAACTCCGTGTGCGAAGGGCCTGAATGTATCAGAGTCAACCGGAGCCAGGACCTGGGGTAAACAAACACAAACCATTTCTGTTAAGAAAACAAAGCCGATGCACGGAGCGACCAGACGAAGCGAACTAACAAAAACTTGTTTACATGGCAAACACAAAAAAATATCATCGCCAAGCTCCGAGCTCGGGGAAAGAAGAACTCCTAAAGACGAGGTGTTACCTGCTGTTTATATTGCAGCTAAAATCGATAAAGACGCTGAGGCGGTGTTTACTCTGCTATGCAAAAAATGCGTCCACTGCTATCACTAAAACACACAGCTTTCAATTTATAACAGGGGCTAAAACGTCTTCCGTTTTATCCTGCGCTGTTTGGATGCTCTCCGCTCAATCATGGTAATCGTCTTTGCACTTACTCCACGAGGAACTGCTTACATTAAAATAACAATGACCGGGGACATTCTTTTTAACGATGGGCATCAGACAAGCCCAATGCATATAGACATATGACACGGACATCGACAGCGAAGAAATTTTGTTAGAAGAAATAAAATACACGAGCAATCCATCTATTACAATTCAGCTAAATTATTATAGTGCAGCCACAAACAGTCCACTATAGATCTAGGACATATTCAATTCATGAAAAAATATCACATACATATCACCTGTTTTACACATATTAGGTCGTCCCGAAAGAAATCCATTATTTTCACACACACTCGTTTGAGCTCAATTTGTATGCAGACGCGATAAAGGAAATATAATTGTAAAGCGTCATTAATCTTATTCTATTGTTAAGGACTTTAACGCAATTAAGGTCAATTTTGGTTTAGATGTTTTAACCCTGTGAGATGGCCTTAAATGCTATATTTCCTTGTCCATCGTCTGTACAAATCTACTTATCTGTCAGGAGCACAGAAATATAATAAATAAACACTTTTCCGTCATTTCTTCAAGTAAACATAAACAATAAACTTGAAATCGATTCATTACATCATTCACACATCATTATTCTATACAATCGTACGATGTACGCAGAAAGCTCTCCATCTCTCGTGCGCAGGCACCGAACTGTAAGACTTTTTATCCGTCTCTGTCTTTCTCCAAAATCAACGTGCGACAAGAGTGCTCGTTTTAAATCGCTTGAATTCGCTCGCAAATACGCGATCATCCTACCATACAGGTTAAATCGGGCGACAGAAAATTACAAGATGATCTTAAATTAGTCCTCCAATATTAACCATACACGAAGATGCCGCACGAATTGTTCATGAATAACAAAGAGCAACAAGACACATCATTCCTGCAAATTATCGCTGTGGACATAAATTTAATAAATAAATGGATCTTATATGATGAATAAAGGGATTCAAACACGCATTAGAAGTAAAAACTAGTTATTAATAATAAAGGCGATTGTATTCTATGCTAACTTATATCAAAAAAATGAAAAACTATTGTTTTAAGCTGAGAAAAGAAAATAATGGATTTCTTTCGGGATAACCTAATATGTACTTAAGTGCCTAAATAATCCCGTGGTCAAGCGTTTAGACTCGTAACTCAATCATCTTGGGTTCAAATCTACAGGAGATGTGGCTGGCGATCATATTTTTAAATAAATATATACGCCATGGAAAAACCATACCAAAATGGTTGGTAATGGTCCCATAAAAGGGATTGTTACTACTTTGATATTATTTTGACCAATATCTGATCAATAAATGTTTGCTTGTTTGGGATAGAGTAAAGGTTGGGATGGGGTCCGTGAAAAAAATGCTCATAAGGGGGATCCGCAGACTAAATATGTTTAAGAACCGCTGATGTAGAAAATAAGGTTATAAGGTCTCCTACGACAATCAGTTAATTTAGTCACGCGTATTTGTCGGCCATTTTGTTCAGTCACATTAAATTCTTCCGGTGGAAAGGTCATCGCGCGCTCATCCTTTTTTTGACTTTGCAGAACAATACCGCCGGGAATTCGCTTCTATCTCAATATAAAAAAGTGGGTGGTTTTACAAGACCGGGTAGTTTTGTTTGTTCATCAATTTGTTTGCTCATTTCACGATCACGAGGACAAAATTGTTCAATAGCAGACGAACCAAAATCCAATCAAATCATGTTTGATAAATCGGTGGCTTAAACAAATAAATATCTCCTGAGATGCAGCGAATCGTAGTGATTATTTCGATAAAGAAAGAGTAAAAATATTCCACCCTTCTATGATGTCGAAATATTTAAATGCATCTCATTTGAACCCCATTTGACTGATCAAATAATATAACCCAAGTATGCAATATATTGCTTTGGCATATGACTAGAGCCATTAGAGTGATTGGAGTGAATCCAAAAAAATCCTCGAAGATCAATTATAAAATTGCTGATTAAAAAGCAAAGAAGCCAAAAGAGAAACTTGAGCACATTGTTGGCAGTTTACATAGAGTCTGGCTCTTCATACTACAATGCTTCAATTTCGGAGTACATATTTAAGTAGAGAAGAGAGTTGATTAAAGATGATCCTCACATCTAACGAAGAATTGTGTTAGAGCGCTTGATTTTGATAGATCGTAGAACGAAGGCTAATAAAAGCAACTCAAGACATTATTAATGAAGAATTTAACAGTGTAAAATAACACACAAATTAGAAATAGTCCCAAATTAAAAAGTATTGAGCGAGGCGTTCCGAGTCTGTAGTCTGTGAGACTAATGATTAGTGATCTAGGGTTAAGAGAGCAATTAACCCACATGGGATTCAATGAGCTGAATCAGTCATCATACAGTCTGCTTTATTATAATATTAGAAGTCCAGTTTGCTTAATATAAAAAATAATTTGAAAGCGAAATAATTTTATTCATTTAAGAAAATATAAAAATACAATTCAAGAATAGATAAACACTAAAAAATTCAAATATTATTTGACTGATAAAATTCCTATCTGCTGAGACCCGGACTAAAACTCGCGAAATTCCCGATTTTCCGACAATTTTTTTATTTCCGTCGCTTGCAGATGAATACTTATATACTGCAATATTTTGATGTGGTTCGTAATTACATTACGGAGGAATAAAAAAATGCTGAACCCCGAATCTATTATATTTCTTATCGATATTCCCATTATTAGAGTCGATGTGTAGTAAATACATCACCGGTAGGAAAAGGTTAATATAACAATTTGAAAACCTGCCCCTAGGCGTCGCCTAAGTTTGCCAATTAGTAGTTACGCCGCTGTTTCCAAGCATACAAAATTTCGGTGGAAATATCTCGATTTAGTAGCCTTCATCAAATTGGTGAGGTGTACGGTTTCTGTTAGATAAAAATTTAAATGCCGAATTTTTCGGGATTACGTTTACTAATCCCGAGATTCATGAGCACCTAAACGCGATTTACATCCGATTTTTTAAAAATCGTGAGCGCTTTATGATCAATATTTATATATTCTTCTTAATATATATGCTGCATTTTTAATTTGAGAATCTCTGCTTTAAAATATCCAGCCTACCGTCCCAATTAACTTTCTAATAGCGTTACAGTTATTATCACAAGTGGAGGCTATTTCTTAACCTATTGACCCTTCTCGTGCACATTCTTGTTTTCAGATTGACCTCAACCTTCGTCTTGTCCGTCGCTTCCAGTTCGTTCGTTCCATCGGAAGAGGACGGCCCGAAAAAATGGGGTAAATATTTGTGATATAAATATTTTTGAGCCAACAGCCGTCCATAATACGGCCTTTCTAGAGTGAATTGTATAAACAATATTAAATTTCCATTTGGGCCATTAAATATGCAAATCCAACTCATTACCGCCGCAAACTGCAGTATCGAATTACACCGCGTATGCTTTCAGATCATTATTTTTTGACACGTATCATGAAAATTTAATATGTATTGTAATGTCGAAAATGGATTCGGGGATGTGTTTTATTTGTTTTATAAAATTTTAGTATGGCGTATATTATGTGGTAATGCGATTGGATCAGGTAGCAGTTAGGTTCGATGTGTTGTCGAGAAAAAAATGGCTACATCCACTTATAGTGAGTCACGAAAGTCACGAAGCATATGTATGATTTATTATGGAAAAGATCAATAAAATAGTCTTATTGACTGAGTTCAATTTCGATATTTTTGACTATAAATAAGCATAAAAATCTCATAAACATCAAATAATTCGCTCAACATAATTAATATGGCGTTTGATAAATAAAGCTGATTGTAAAAGGCACTAAATTCAGCTTATAAAAGTCAAGGGGTGAAAAATGTTTTATTTTTATATTAAACATATTCCCATCGGGTTACGTGTAAATGCGTTTTTCTGGCAATATCGATGGACGCGGGAGACTCACATATACGTATTTAGCCACAATGATCTAACGCGATAATCGTAAATATGTCCCCACGTCAAGCGAAAGACAATGCTATGTGCAACCCGACGTGAATGTGTCAATATTTAGTGGATATTTGACTAAGTTTGTGGTTATTTCACATGAAATATCATCATCATTATCATAGTGCAGCCACAAACAGTCCAATGCAGAACTATGGGGCCTTTTCAATATCCATTCACAGGAAGGGGTTACATCCATCACGTTTGTATCATACATTCACCTTTTCATTCGCTCGATATTGAAGGTAATTTTCTTCATTATTCTTCTTTTGAAGTTATTACATGTTTTCTACTTTTTTTTGAAGTATATCCCAAAGGTGTTCCATAAGGTAAAGATCAAAATACTACATATAATATATCCAAATGGACTTAAACCTACAAGAGATCAAAATAATTCACTTAATTCTCGGGGCAGAGTCCCCAGACCACTCCCCGCATGGCGTGTTCTCCAAGATGGAGAACCAACCAGTGTCATTTCGTGATGTAGCCATGCGATGGGATGGAGGTGGTTGGGTGCGAATAGAAATACTCTCATCTTAAATGTTTTCTTTATTACGACGACAGAGAGATTTGGCCGCGGGAAGGATGTCTTCCCGCAATCAACGCTATCCAACACGGCAAGAAGTAATATATATCATTACGTAAGACGCAATTTGTCCGCATCACTATATCAGATGTCAATATTATGAGGCATATCCCGAAAGTAAGTGTACTAAATTTTAATATTATTTTTTTTAAAATTGTATTGAAAAAAAATACAGAATATTGTTGATACATCTGTTAACTATTTTTCAATGCTTCTTTTAAGCTTTTTTTAGGGTCTCACAATATCGTTGTGCCTTGAAAATGATGCCTTTTCCGTCCCAAAATACTGAGGACATGATTTTTTGCCCGAAATTATGGTTTTGAATTTTTTGGCAGATGAGGAATTTGTGTGACATTTTTCACGCAACTGGAAACAACAACGTGAATTTATGTACTACCGTGTTCCTGCTTTGCTCACTCTGTCAGGAGATCCCTCTCTTCCACTCAGTATGGCCAGCTCTTAAAAAAACCACAGCTCGCTATTGTCACAGTACATTTACTTTCGGGATGGAAGATGTCACCGCCAATCTGCGTGGGGATGCCATTTCGCCTATTCTACGCTTTTTTCCATTTGTTAAAGAAAAAGTACGGTACTTTTTAAGAGTACGGTGGCGTATTTGCGATCGAATTCCAGTGATTCAGAAAGAACATTCTTGCACGTTGAGCTCGAAGAGAGACAGAGACGGATAGAGTGTCTTGCGTACATCGTACGATTATATAGATTAATAACCCAAATTAATCGATTTCAAGTGTATTGTTTATATTTACGCGAAGAAATGAACGAATATTGTGTGCTACTAACAGTGTCTATTTATTGATATACAAGCTTCATACACGCTGCGCGGTCCTGAGAGATAAATAGATTTGTACAGACGATAACTGGCGAACATACAAAATAGCATCTACGTTTGAATCATTTTAAAATTATCTTACTACTCAAATGTTTAAAGTCTCGCACTCTGTTTGTACTTGTAGTTTTCCCCATTTCTCTTTTCACACAATAGAAATTGTTAGCTTAAAGATGAAGATGTGTTTGTGTAATATATAAAAAGCAATTTTGGCTATGCGCGTAGCGTGTTTATATATGCGTGTGTACGACGAAGAGAATAGAAACGATTCTCCCTGTCTTTCAGACTAAATGACGCTTGGAGTTTCACTTTTCGTCTCGACTAGTCCAATTTACCCTACCTATACAAGTTTCACTTCAAAAACCTAACAAAATAAGCATCAAATTTGTCATGCAAATGTATAACGAATCGTTAACAATAAACAAGGAATTCCCTAGTCTCATTTTTCTGTCCCATGACTGACATGGCTATTTTATCCATATTTTCCTAGTATTGCATGACTTTTGTGCCTCACTGTACATCGCCTCGATCACGATTTTTTCCGAATAAATACAAGTTCAAGCGCTGTTCGAAGATATGGGTCATCGAATTCGTTCGGTTTTGTGTGATTTCGAGCGTCTGTCCGATCTTGATGTCGATGGAAAACATATGGGATAACGGTGGATATAATTGTTCTTTTCGGTATACCACATATTTGTAAAACAATAAATAACGCTTTTATTGCCATTGTAAGATAGGAAATAAAAAAAGCAAAGCAGAACGCAGCTGTGATGAAATATGAACGCTTGTACGCAACATTGGTTTGGCGCTTCCAGATTCTCGTCTGGCGCTGCAGCAAAAACGGAATGACTCAAATCACTCAGCCCGACATGAAATATACGAAACGAAGTGTACTTATTTCATTGAGAAGAATCATTTTTATAATATTTCATGGCTTTTTTTGAAACGTGCACACTTTAGATATGCTGAAAGCATATGGCTTATGTACCCAGAAGCGACACCTCGGAAGGCTCTTTTTTATGACATATTTCAAGCACGAAGTCAAATTCGTATCCGATTGCGCCATAAATATTGAATTATAGCAGAACACTACAGTTCTTGAAAATTACAGCAACTTGTCAATCAATACTATTTTCTTATTGCTGTATGAAATCGGTATACGTTCACGAGCGATTGATCGTTTATCCGAGACCCTAACTGCATTTAGACTCACATACGGCAATTAATTTATCTTTCTATTGGCTTATTACCAAGAATACTCGATAGAATACATTTTTATCAATCATTTTAAATTTGCATAGCCCTGAGTATCCCCAAATTGCCTAACCAAAATTTAATTAATTAACATCAATGGTGTGCCATAAATTCGTACCGTTCGTAAAATTTACATTATATCTTTCAAAATGCGTATGATTGAATTATGAACTGCCAAAAATATATTATATTTCATTTTAATCATATATATTCTGCTCTTAACCCTGTGATTAGTGAACTAATTTTTAATTGATATTAATGTATTCGTATGTGCACCGCTTATCGTCCATACAAATTCACTTTTCTCTCAGGACCGCGCAGCGTGAGTGAAGCTTATATATCAATAAATGAACCTTAACACTGTCGATAGCGCACGATATTCGTTCATTTTTTCGCGTAAACATACACAATTCACATGTGTGTCTTCAGTTTTAGTGACAAAATAATGCATTTGTTGAAGCTTGAAATCAATACATTTAGGTTATCATGATTAATCGACAAATTTGCGGGAATCCTCATCAAAGGGTTAGATTATATGCAAAACCAAGTCTTCGAGCCTTCGAGCAACATTTATACATGTCGAATGCGTTCCAAGTTTGTAGTCTGTGAGACTAATGATTAGTAATCTAGGGTTAACAACACATTAATTAACATATTATTTACCATTTTGTTTCTACTTATAGGGGTCATGAATTAACAACTGATTTATATCTACATAAAATTGATGAAGATGTATATACTTAAATCTTTTTTTGCGCAGTAGATGCGTTCCGCGAAAAATCGCACAAAAAAAGACTATAACTTAAATATGCGTTCCATGGATTTTAAAAATCGCATAACTTTGAAACAGCTATATAAAATATGTATGTATATCCAAAATCGCATACAAAAAGTTACTAAAAAAACAGGAAAACAGAAAGGCAATTAAAAAATGACATTTTTGTGTGAGTGAAAAAAGTGATTTTTTGGCGTTATTTCGTCAATTTTAATTTTTTTTAAATAGTTAAAAAATAAATTTCGACATAAATCTGATAGGAATGATAGAGGGTTATATAGAAACGATTCGTACCCAGTTTTAAGTAAATTAATGTACATATTAAAACTTGAGATATGATGACCACTGTGTTGAAAAAAGTAGTTTCGAGAAAAACGCTATAACTTCGTAAGTAGTTGGAATTTTGGAAATTCCTTCAGAGAATATATTTTTAAAAGTCATACCATTGGAAAAATGCAACAAAAAAAACGAAATCAATTTTTCGGTCGTAATTCACCAACAAAAAATGCAATATGATTTACACAGTCCCAAATTATAATTTTATTCCAAATTTCAGTCAGTGTTGATGATGTATTTTTATCCAAAATATCTTCATACGCACTCTTTATGAAATTAAAATTGATCCAAAGAAAACCGCATAACTTCGAAATCGCACAAAAAAAATCGCATAAAAAGAAATTTTCATGTAAACTTTTATATTTTCGAATAATGGGAAAAAACGTCAAATTTATTATTTTTTGTTATAAATCAAAATACCCATAAATATTATGTTTGAATTATCAAACATACCCGATCAACCACATGTTCATAGTCATTGACCGTTTAAAGTCAATTTAATCGCTCAGGCTACAATATCACAATACGTACAATAAATTTGATCCAGACTCACGGGTCAAACGTAAACAACATGAATCGTGCTTCTTGTTCAAGTGCCGAGTTCAAGTTGTTGATTATGTCGTGGTATCAATTTTGTGGTTGAATATTCCCGACTTATTAATGGACAGATCATGCTATAAGTGTGAAAGTTTCAAAGGATCTGGAGTGTAGGGGTGATCTTAACGATCAATTTGTTTGGTTCCGCGTGTTTGTCGGCCATTTTGTTCAGTCATAGTAAATTCTTCCGATGGAGAGATCGTCGCGCTTCCGTCATCCGTTTTTTGACTTTGCAGAACAATTACGCCGCGAATATCTATCGGAAGCTCATGGAAGTTTATCGTAGTCTGACGAATTTATGCAAAATTGAAGAACAAGTGCGGAATGACCACCGTGTGATGCTTGACGAACTTCACGAAGAATTTACTGACTTTACTGAACTTGGTTATAAGAAGTTGTGTGCGAGATGAGTGCCCAGAATACTAGCACTTGAGCACCATCAAAATCACTTGAACACCGCGAATTAATTTTTGGATCATTTTACACAGGAGGGACAAGCTTTTCTGGATTCTCTCGTGGCGGGGGATGAAACGTGGGTGTGTCACTACAACCCAGAATCCAAAAAGAGCTGACGTCGGTGGCCTATGATACTGGCATACAAAAGTTGGTGCTCCGGCTATAGAAATGTCTCGATCTCGACAGCGTTTGCTGTCAAGATCGAGACAAATAAATAAAGAATATTGCAAAATAATTGACAAACAATATGATATTCATATAATACAATATTTTAGGTCGATAACGAAATTAAAGCAGTCTGAGTGTCGAAATATTGAACAATTGTACTTATCGCCTCGTCTGTCGCTGTACGGTTTGTTTCGAACATTTTCAAAGCTTTGACACGTTTCTAAAAACGGTTTTTAGATAAGAATCGTCCAACATGGGAATATTCCGAAAGTCTTTGAATCGATTCAACAATACGACGCCGTTAGCCACTCCAAAGCAATTGTCGAACGCCATAATAATTCAATTATCGCCTTTACATGAAGCTACGATGTATTGACATCAGCTGTGCATATAATAGTATGAGAAATGAGGTCCGATAGACATCTTTCACGGTCTGTGTGGGGATTTTTTGTCCTCCTTAGCAAGGACCCTAGACAAACTATCTTCGGCGAGGAGCAGTCCATTAAATGTTTAGTTGCCCTTAAAGCACCCTTCATAAAAAAAGTCAGGTATTTGACCTTCACACATCTTCCAGTCCTTTAGGAGGCATCTGTTTAACACGGAATTTCTAATTTAAAAATTCATTAAACGTTTCGATGGTCTTCGATGCATCTGGGTCTTGCATCCTGATCATTTTTATATGGCCAGATTGATAGGGCGTAAAGTAATGCCCTAATAAGGAGACGAGGATGAAAAGTCTACGATCGGGCATTGAGACCCAACTTATTTCAACTAGCGTAACTAATGGTTCACATCTTCAACAATGACAAGTATTAAGAGCTTTGTATGAGATAGAGGAGAGAAATGTGTTTTCGATAAATCATTTTAAGCTGCGAGGGCTACCCCCAGGGTTTCTTGTGAATCCCTTATGTGTTTCTCGGTAAAAACTACCTGATTTGTTTATGTGTATCCTGTATCGTAATAGTAACAAGAAAAAAAAAAACAGCTGGGATAGAATGCAATTTTTCAAATGCTCAACACATGAATGCTTTTAGATGCATTCGTGTGCTTTTAATACAGAATGCGGTTGATAAAATGATGCATTTAATTGATTTATAGACATTTTTCCGCTATGCAAATTTGATGCGTCTCATAGTCTAAATTCATTCAAAATATCATATTTTAAATCTATTCAGACGAAGGACTGAATATTAATGTGGCTCTCAAAATATTTACGGTCAAATAAGACCCCGAAGAGCACACTTGATATGTACAGGTATAATCGTTTACCACTCTTTTGTATGACAACTGCATTCTCATTGTTGGGCCATACAATGCGCTTTAGGGTATGTGTCAACATTTGTTCTGGTTTTTTTTACATCGAATACCGCAAGAAAAAATAATGGATATACACAGACAAACGTGATCGATATCGTTTACTTAAAAAAATAATTTAAAAGCGTAATAATCGTAATGATTCATCCGTGACAATCGTTATTTATTCATTCACGAGCATGATAAGAACGCTTATAACGAGCAAATTGTATACTGTGAATACATACTAAAGACAATATTGGTATACGGTCAATATAAAATGGGCGTATTTTCTGATTGAATCCCATCAATAGATAATTTTCAGATATTTACAAGATTGAAACTATGTTGTAGTGGGTATGAAGAGCTATAGATCGCTTTTCGTAATATTCGAAAATATTTAGACGTGTAGGGGCACCTTTACAACACGACCTTGCCATTGACGTACGAGTGTATTATGAGACACAAGGCACTCTCTCTGTCTTTATCTTCGATACACTAATCTCCATTAAAGAGAGAGAGGCGCTCCTGTGCCGTATCAGAGGTCCTTTTTCTGGACCTCTTGGCCACAGGGACTTGGTGGCTAAATCCCTGATGCTTTTTCGGTGTTCAAGGCTTTCTGCTATGGTTTCTGGAGCCAAATACGCCTTGGACGGATACTATGTTTAAAATTAAAATAATTATAATCTTCACACTCAACGTGCAAGAATGCTCTTTCTGTATCACTTGAGTTCGAACGCATATATGCGCGATTACTAATCAACGGGTTAATGTCCGCAACATTGAAAGCGTGGTAGTACCAATGGTTCTAAGACACACATCCTGTAACATGTTTTTTGTTAATAATTAAATAGCTTTTATAATTTATTGATGTTTTAAAAGCCAAATCTGGGCTCAGGAATGAAATCTATTATAAGTATAATATAATAAAATCTATTTTCATAAAAAAAAAATTTTTTCATAGCACATGGTCACCGCATTCGATACTCATAAAAGCTTTCAAAGAAATAAATATCTTGAATGACGAACTATCTTTCTGAGGTCTGGTGCATGAATATCTTTATACCTGAAGAGTATTGTAATCTGGATGGTATTTTGTTTAAATCCTTTCATTACCTGATAATGCACCAGTGCACCCAAAGCACGTTAAGTATTCCGGATACGGACAAAACGACGACAAAAATATTTTATAAGAAATGTATCCTGGTGTTATTATCAATTTTATGCACAATTGGAAAATAAATTCAAGCAAATTATGTTGAATAATCAGTCCATATCATGAAGCAGTGAGTGATCATGAAAAGATTAGGAGCCATTCTGGTCATGAATTTAAGTTATGTTATGGTGTTTTAAATTGATAACACTTGTTATGGTTTATTTTGGATGTAGTAAGGATCATCCAAATTTTCTTGGAATAATTTTAGATTAACGGCACGCTTTTAAATACAGCAGACCCGTGATAATATAAATACACTCATATCTCTTTTTGTGCGACTTTTTATGTGCGATTTCGAAGTTATGCGTTTTTTTTTAATTTCATGAGAAGTACGTATTGAGATATTTTGGATAAAATAGAAAATAAATCATCAAAACTAACCGAAATTTTGAAAAAAAATACAATTTTGATTTAGATTTTTGAAAAAATAATTTCATTTTTTTTGCATTTTTCCAATGTTTCGACTTTAAAAAATACATTCTCCAAAGGAATTTCCAAAATTTCAATTACGAAGTTATAGCGTTTTTCTCGAAACGACATAATATTTATGTGTATTTTGATTTTGAGAGAATACATAACAAAAAATAATAAATTTGACATTTTTTCCCATCATTCGAAAATATAAAAGTTTACATGAAAATTTCTTTTTATGCGAATTTTTTTTGTGCGATTTCGAAGTTATGCGGTTTTTTTTTGGATCAATTTTAATTTCATAAAGAGTGCGTATGAAGATATTTTGGATAAAAATACATCATCAACAATAAAAAAATTTGGTACTGTGTAAATCATATTGCATTTTTTGTTGCTGAATTACGACCGAAAAATTGATTTCGTTTTTCGTTGCATTTTTCCAATGGTTTGACTTTTAAAGATATATTCTTTGAAGGAATTTCCAAAATTCCAACTACTTACGAAGTTATAGCGTTTTTCTCGAAACTACTTTTTTTTAACACAGTTGACATCATATCTCAAGTTTTAATACGTTAATTTATTTCAAACTGGGTATGAATCCTTTCTATATAACCCTCTATTATTCCTACCAGATTTATTTTTTAACTATTTTTAAAAAGATTAAAACTGACAAAATAAGGCCAAAAAATCACTTGACTGATTTTTTTTAAACAATCGCCATTTTGTGATTTTTTTATGAACGAAAATTATTAAACAGTGATGATAGTTTGTAATTAAAATATTTTTTTAATGATGCAAGACCTCCTTTAAATGTTACCAAAAATGTCATTTTTTAATTGCCTTATTGTTTTCCTGTTTTTTTAGTAACTTTTTTTTATGCGATTTTGGATATATTTTATATTGCTGTTTCAAAGTTATGCGGTTTTTAAAAACCCACCATGGAACTCACCATGACCATGGAACACATCTTCACATTTCTAAGCCATAGTTTTGTTTGTTTTTGTGCGATTTTTCGCGGAACGAATCTACCGCACAAAAAAGGTTTAAGTGTAGAGTACATATTTACCGTAAAGAAGTTGGACGATCGACAATTTATGATACAAAAAGAACCGCGAGAACATTCAAAAGTTCGTCTCTACCATTGATTGTGGGCTAGGCAAGAGACAAACTTTCAAGAAAGCTAAACATCCAAAGGTAAAGCAAGTTTTGTATATGTGGTTTCTTCAGGAAAGAAACCGACATACACCTATTTCTGGGTTCATATTGGCCATGAAACTTTGTAGCTAGCAAGGGACTACTAAGACCATTGTGTTCATAACGTTAATTCCATAATATGAAACCTTGTATTCCTTGTTTCCAAAAAGTTCCGGACTACAAGGGATCGGGAGCAGTACTCTAGAGTCCGACAAACTCGACAATTCGATACAAAGCTTGTCGGATTACCGCGGGTCTTCTATACGGTAGTTTCTCTGCCGTGCTCTGTTTTTGTCACGTAACAACGACAACATGAACAAACTCCAATTGTTAATCTGAAAGGATTGAAGAAGGCTTGTTTATTTACATTGTGTGTTCTATCGTCCATACACAATTAAGTACAATAATGACTCATTAAGCTTATCATCATAGCGAAACATATGCAATTCATCCCATTGTGTAGGAAATGTGCTTATGTGCAATTGCTTAATCATCGAGTACAAGAAATACGAGATGTGCTCCATTATACGAAGATAAAGAAAACCAATAAAACGGGAGTTCAAGGTTCGTTTAACGAATAGATCGTCCGATTTTAACAGCTCGATTCGTCTATGACTAAGGTGTGATTCAATCATCTGCAAGAGGTCTATTTTTTTAGCTCGTTAATGATATTTCTGTATGATTCATGCGTTTGTTTGCACATTGGCTAACCGGTTAGTGGCAAATCAGCGTTTTGACAAATTTACGAAGCATTGATAAGGAAGCTTAGGAGAGTGTTGACAGTGCGTGCAATATTTTCATAGGAGATGACGCATTTCGCCCATGATTCACTCGACGCGTTCTGTTCGGAAATGCGTTATGGGTAATTCGATCTTCGCTATTGTGAATTTGAATATCGGTCTACAATTACTGCAAGTTGCCAATTGAGTTAAAGATCGCGGCTGTTGAAATCGATAGAGATGATTTTTTAATGTCGAGAACGAGTTCATGTATCAATGGGACTAGCTGACATTTCGTTAGATTGCCTCATGATTAAGCGCTTAATTTAATTTATTATACGAAACCTTAAACGGGTTTTATGGATGCGATGTTAGGGCGATCGTAAGCGAATTTCAATCAAAACTAATATTGGATTCGAATTAAATCCCAACATTTATTTGGAAGCATTATGTCGGCAACATTTAGAATTTAATCCTCGAACTTCAATTCATCTCAACACATTCCCGTCGGGTTACGCATTTGTGTGTCTTTCGGATACTATCGGTAAACGCATTTGTGCGTATTTCGTCATTATATTAGGGTATCCCATAAGTTTCTTTCGTTTTCATATTAAGAAAAAACAATAAACAATAATTTGTATTACATCAAAATTTATTGAATAATATATGATCCATTCTGTTCTATTACCTTTCTCTATCTCTCCGGAAGCCTCATAATGCCTTCTTGCCAAAATTTCCCAGGTTTGTTGGCAAAATATTGAACAAGGTACATTTTTATATCATTTTTTTAATTAAAATTTTTATCACATAAATAATTTTTCAATGAAAAAATAAATAATAACCTGAAGGGGCAATATCTGGAGAGTATGAAGGATGAGGTAAAACATCCCAGTCAAATGATAATCATTTATTTCTAATCTTGCCGTTTTCTGGCATTTTCATTCAATTGCATCCTTTAGATTGTCTAGTTGGTATCAATATTTTATTAAATTGATTGTTTCACCTTGCTGAAGTAGCTCATAATAAACCACCCCCCTTTCAGTCCCACCAAATGCATAGCAAAACTTTTTTTGGATGTAAACCAGGTTTAGCTACAGTTAAAGCTTCTGTACCCCTGGTCCAAGACCGTTTACGTTGGATAGTCTCATAGAGTATCCAACTTTCATCTCCAGTGACAAGTTTCCTCAAAAAAGGTTGGCTATTATGTCGTTGGAGAAGAAGATCGCATGTTGAAAAACGCTGAAGTTTATTTGATTTAGTCAGTTCATGAGGAAACCACACATCTGAACGATTGATGTAAGCCCAATTTTGTCAAATGATTATGGACGGATTTTCGTGGAATTTCTAACCTGTTAGCTATTTCGTGAACAGTATATCGCGGGCTTTCTTCAACCATGGCTACGATTAGATCTGTGTTCATTTGCGAAATAAACTTATGGGACAACCTAATATGTATATTCCTTAACCCAGAGTTAAACTCAAAGGCTAACATGAGCCAAAAAAACGAAGAGAAGAAACGCTTATTTCTTAGCGGATTTGGCGCAAATTTGTACCTCTTTTCTACTCGATTTATAGGACGTTTCTGCATTGTTGAGCCTAAAAACATTTTTTGTGCGAAAACTATTAAATATAGAATATTGATATTTAGTGTGTTGACTATGCGGTTTTTATTTAACATAAAAATGTTTTTTAAAGTTTATAAAAGTATGATAGTTGGAGTGGGGGGAGTCACGTATGTGCGCAAGCGATAACATTCTTCACCACGGAACAGCTAAGTCCTGGTCAGATAATTTGTAGCAAAAAATTTAAATATATTTTTACTTTATACAATATTCTGTATAGTTTGACCTAAAATTAAGATGAAATATTGGAAAATTAAAAAATAGTGAGCGATCGAAAGAACAGTGTGTGTTTGTACCAAATTTTTATGTAGTTTTTTGTTCCTTAAATAAAAGCTTTTTAATATTTTTAGATAATTATAGATCAAACGATAAAGACGTTTATTGTATACGTGTTTAATAAATTTCATAATAAAATGCTCATCCAAAAAGTGTGGAAGCACTTCCGTGAGCTTGTAAAATAGTAGTTTCGACTTGAAATTTACTGATAGTGTTCTAAAATATTGGTTCTCTTAACTAAGGTGATTAAGATATGAGACTAGGTGTTTGCCTTAGTAGTTTAGATATGGCATCATCATCCGAATATTAACACTGAATTTTAATGATATAATGATTCAAGCAAGACATTAAAAATTAAGTCCTATGGATCGCTTTTTGCAATATTTGAGAATATTTAGACGTGTAGAGGTACCTTTACAACACCAATATACTGAATATATGATGAGATTTAAGGCACCCATCTCTGTCTTCCGCGTCAGGCTGAAACATAATGTTGTGCGTAACCCGACAGGAATGTGTTAATTTTTTTCATACAAATGCTATTTTCAACTTATTTTTATAATGTTTAAGCAATCCGGACATCGATATTAAATAAATATGATTCATCTAAATAGGCATGCTCGTTTACCGGCGAGCATATGCTTGGGGCAGGTGGTGCGTCCGACCCGGAGTCACGGAAGCTCAATTAAATCCTTCTAAGATCATGCAATTCGCTCTTAATATTTTTTTTTAAATTCCATTATATATATAAAATATTATATAGACCAATGAATAATCGAAATAGCAATAAATTACCAATTAAAATTTAGTACGATATCTCCCTTGAAGATTTATACTTTAGAACTGTATCGACAGCAAGTCGCTATTTATTTGCTTATCCTTGAGTTTGAAATGGATCGTTAAACGTTTATTTGTGCAATTGATGCAATTTTCAAATCCTTTTTAGCAATGCCGTCGTTGAAATCCCAAATTTGTTCGAGGGACAATATTGATTTGAAAGTTCACGATCGAACGATTACATCTCAAGGTGACCAGACGTCTCAGGGTATTAAATCTATTTTGATTTTCGACTTTGCCCATATTGACCCTATTATAAACTCTTCGCAGAAGTTCCAGAGAGTGGCCCGGGGCGAGGGCCCGTCTGCCAAAAAGTGACTGCAGGACTTTGAAAAGATTCACGATCCGTTTCGGCGGAGAAAGTAGTGCCCAAAGCAAATAAAACGATCTTCGCAAATTGAGTTTCAAACGAAAACATTAGGCAGCATTAGTACGCTTAGTTTTACGACTTAACAATTCAATTTGCTTTCGAGGCTCATTCATTTGTGATTGGGTCTATTTTTGGTCGATATGTGAGTTCTGAGGTCGTGATATTTCGGGCAATGCTAAAACAACATGCTCTCGATGAAAGAAACGGGCGTGGGCATGCAGTCGATGCTCGATTTGCGCGGTTTTGATCGTTCACCGCTTAAAAAAATGCATTAAAAAAAACCAAAAAAATTGGGATTTTTTTTTTCAACATAGTCTCTTTTCAGCTCAATACACTTTTCGCAGCTATGGTCAACACCCTCGATACCCTATTTATCTTGAGAACCATCGACTCATGACTTAGACTTTCCTCGATCTCGGAGTGTTCATGCGGAGATCGTTCATAAACGCTGACCATATTCGAGCATAGCGTCCGATCGCGAGCTGCTCATTCGCCATATCAGCGGTCCGAAAAGCGGACCGGTTGGACACACAGACCTTGTGGCCACTCCGTCCTCATTTGGGGCGTTTTAATCGGTAATAAATGCATACCCGGAGCCTTCTATGACCCCCCCCCCCCACCATAAAACCTATTTACTTAAAACTTTATTGCTGTGAAACATCGCCAAACGCTCGATTAAAACATTCTTACGAAGCTGTTTTCGATTAATTGTGGGCAAACGCGGCACCCATCTTGCGTACAGCTTTTTCGTGTGCAAATTTTCAGTCAATATGCAATGTACAGCACTTTTTAAAATGCCTACCATGTGTATTTGCCAACGTACTTTTATTTAACGGTCATCCAATACCATTTTGTGGATTTTATTCATCATTTTTCTGGAGTGGTTACATGTGAACAAATATAATTTTAAGGCATTTAGATAAGACGAAATAGAGCTTGACATGATCTAATGCAATTCAAATTAATTACTGTGTTCAAAAAAGGCATGTTGTTTTGGACCAAAGGACAAAAATACTGGTAAATGTGTGATTCGTTTAAGGATTGGTGACTATTGTAGAGGATATAGAAATTTTCATACAAGGAACATTGCCTTTTCTGAAATTTTATATACAGTATGCAAAATATCATAGAAAGACAAAGAAATGTTGAATCAATGCAGCTGTTTTATTGTATGTACTTAGGCCTCATTATTGTACTTCCTCGTTGCCAATTATAGGTCGATCATTTTTATGCAGTAGACACTTTCTAAGTCTAAAAGTTTGTTATGGTCGGCGATTTAATTAAAATTAATTGAATTTTACTTACATCCGATATGTTGACATGTTTTCAACCTTCCGCGTTTTAAAAATAATTATTCCTGGCCGCTAAACGAAGCTAACTGTATTAAAACCGCGGTAAATATTTTGTTCGGGAATATTTTCTAAGCTAATTATGTCCTAGGATCGGTACTGAGGAATTGCCACGAATGCAATATTCTTAATTTTTTGTAGCCAAGCCCTGGAGCCGTCAAACTGTCACATCTTTTATGATTTCCCTTTATAATGCGAGGACTCGACTAATGGCTGAAATTCGTGGCCATGACGCTGTCCCGAAGAATCATAAAAAATACGAAACCACCACATGTCATCCAGAGACGAGGAGGGGAACCCAGCAGGTATCAGTGGAGGAGACCATAATTTTTGACATAGAAGACAAACAGAAATAATAAATAACGAGCCGAGTCAAACTTGTCCTCAAATATTCATGAGGGCAAAAAGACCACGGCAACATTCACGAGGGTTCGATCTCCCGGGATCGTCCCACGTGTCGGTTACGTAGTCCTCCTGCGGCCAAATTAACTTTCCGTGACGTTAAATCCTTCTTTTCGTGATTAAATGATAGAATATTTATTAATCTGTCCGACCCGAATAATAAGGCAGTCCTGGAATAGCGTGGGGTGTAAGAGCAAAACTATAATCATCTCGAAATCGAACGCCAAGAACGAGCATTGCTTTGCATCTGCATGACTAAATAATATCAGCTGACAGATGATTTGATAAAAATCATGTCAAACATTCCGACTACTCTGTCCAGATGACATAGATACCGAATGACTAAACATTTTGCTTTGACCGATGACCCAAATTGTGATTTAATGACTCAAAATACGATTTAAATTGCTATTAAATAATTGAACGATGGTCTCGTATATAATTTGTTGTTGCCTTTTCAATCTTCATCTCGGCTGGAAGATGAAATATTGGTCTTTTAAACCTTAATTCATATATCCACGAACTATTATCAACCCCTTGAATCTTGATGAAAGCTAATAAATCCTTTTTGCGATGTCATAAAATACAACCTTTACCAGATGTGCTTCTTCGTTTATTAAGAAATCACATTCGGACATTTCCGAGAAGTTTTACATTGACAGAATGCATAAAAACATGAGCTTTAAGCCTCGACATTAGTCTGTATGATTTCAGCAATTCAATTCATTTTTTATGAGCAATGATATAAAATACAACATTTTATCGAGTGTTTGAGAACCACCTGATATAATAAACATCTAGAATAAAATGTATGAAATAATAATTGGCAAGATGTGTGACGCCCCTATACACAGAGCCATAACGAGGGTATGAAGCGCCCGTGGCAATTATCCAACATTGCGCCCCCCCCTCATTTTTATAAAAAAAAGTTAAATAACACTATTATAAATTCAATATATTAAATATTTTTAGAATGTATATTTTAAAATAATATACATACATAGATAGTCCCAAAAGTACCCGACCTAACGTATAGATGCCATACGAGCTGCCAAGACGATGCCCCAGAAATGGTGAAGAAAATCCATTAAATGGTATTGGATGATCGTCAACGAATATTGACTGAAAACTTGGACATGCGAAAGCTGTGCGCAAGATGAGTGCCGCGTTTGCTCGCAATGTAACAAAAACAGCGCCGTAATGATGGTTTTATCGAGTGTTTTATGAGATTTCACATCTGATTGGTCCCACAGATTTTGTAACTTAAAATTTAAAAAACTAGATGGATAAATGTCGATCGCGACTTCATTTGGCACGAGCCACCTATGTAAATTAGCCTCTGAGGAGCTTCCGTGATTGTACAGATCATAGAAAATACCGTAAAAACCTCTAAAAGTGAACGGAGGGGTCACAAGGTCTGTGTGTCCAACCGGTCCGCTTTTCAGACCGCTGACATGACATGTTATATTTAAGCGATAACGAATAAAATATGGATTAGACAACTTAGTATATATTATAAAAATAAACAAAGTTAATCGGTGTTGATTCATGTAAAGTAGAATGGTCAAGTAAAAAAAAATCATGTGCAATTCTCGATCGGGTCGATATTATACGCTTTGCGCCCCAAAAGAGGCCACAAAAGATGATGAAGTTTTAAAAATTATATTTTCTGTTGAAATACATCTGAAGAACAGTTGCGATTCCTAGAGATCCAGCGGAAAGAACACATCTTCTCGAAGTCAAGGCTATCGGTTGACTTTATCTTCTTATCTGTAATATACATGATCTTACAATAAATGATTTTTTAAATGTAAATAAAACTAGTTGTGTGTGAGATATCCACTCGTTTTTTATTATTTGAAATAATATTTCATGGCATTAAGTATGAAATATAACGTCGTTCAAATATACGCCGCGGTTTTGCTTGGTGGCACGTATTCGGGATGTCTAATTTTCGATTACTGTCGCATAAATCTGGCTGAATTTATATAGACATACTCAATCGCTAATGCAGAATATCTATCGTGGCATGCGTTGCGTGCTTATTCACACATCCATGTCCAAAGATTAGTAATTTCGAATGTCCTTATTGAAAGGCTCTGCATAATACATGTCGATCATAAAGTTTTCCTGTAAATTTGACATCAAAAAACAGAGAATTCATTTACAGAACATGGACATAAAAATACAATTTACTTATTGAAAGCATAATTGATTTTATGGCATTCAAACAAAAACATGTTTGCAATTTTTTTGCGCTACATTAGATGTATAATTATCTAAACTCAGCAGCCAAGATAATCGCAGCAATAAATTTGGACAAAGTCAACCGTTTTGGACATTAATGGCAGGATACGATAACTCAAAAAACCACTTTTGGAGTGCTTTGGCCTTACACCAATCCAGATCGTGTGTCTGGAAAGTGTCATATTCGAACTTGTTGTACAAAATCTGATCCGAATGATACAAGATTTATTGCCGAGAAGATCCCAAAATGGCGATAAGTGGTGAAGTGGAACGATTCGACCCAATGCTGAAATGTGCTTATCGTCACTGACAAGTGGTCCACGTTTCCTGTCGAACTTTTAAAGAACAATCTTCCAATGGATTTAATGATTCGACGTCCATGTATATCTTGGTTAATTGCAAAGCTGAAATGTTTCGCGTATCAGCGATATACAATCTGTGATGCAAAATTATTAATAAAATGGCAGCACGTGGCTTTATGGTGTCGTAAAGTAGTTGCAGCCGACATGATCTACGACCATGCATTCAGCAGCTACATTATGACTCATAATATTGTCGTATGGCACAACTGCTGTACAACAATTGAAACTTGATAGTCGGACGATGAGGATAGTTACGATTGGCTCGTAAAATATCGATCAAATTATGTGATTAGGTCGGAGATCTTTGCGAGATACGAATTTGCAGCGGATTTACAGCTAATTTTATTGCATGAAAACAACAAACAAGGCCCGGTTGAATGGTTAATGGTGGAAAAGTTGTAACGTAAGGGGTGGTCTTGATGCTGGCAGCATGTGTTTCATCCCCAAGGAGTTCTGGGATGGATGTGTCTAGGCTACGCCTTGAATTATACAGACATATGAATTATGTACAAAGCAGACCCACTAAAGCCTTAAAGCTCTTCGCTCCATAAAAAAGCTCTGAAATTCTTCGTCCGTTGCGAACATTTTCGGGAGATTGCTCCGGTATAATTGAGCGTCTCTTAAAACTCTTTAAAATCCTAGTTCGGTCGTATTTGAAACAATTTGAATAAAAAGTGTGCAAATTTGAAATGGCTCAGCTTTAGCGAATCTCGCCTGGGGGCAACGATGAGCTTTGAGCTTCGTTCATAGCGAAAATATGACGAAACCCAGACTGAAAAGATAAAGCTCATTTTAATTGGAGTGTCCCCTGGACTGTCGAGTATCGCATTAAATTCATGCACGATTAAATTAGCATCGGGATCCATATTTTTTCATCCCATTATTCGATGAAATCAAACGGATCGTTCCCGTCGAGAGGATTCGGCGCTTATCGTCCGTCATATTCCTGCGCTGCTGGGGTCTTCGGCAGTCATATGTCCATCTTTGGGAGCACAGAGGATGGGAATCACACGTGTGGGGCTGGAGATAACAGAATCATAAGGCAGGCTGGCTGGACGATTGCTCCCTCACCCGAACAATTTATGGAACTCATTTTATGCCGCGTCATTCAGCTGTTTTTTACATCCTCCTCATCATTCCACTCGCATACCTGTCCTATAACAGCGATTCTCAAACAGTAATAGATTGCGCAAGGTCTAGAAAGACTGAATGATTTTGTACGTTGTTATCAATCAATGTAATCAAAGAAAAAGGACCGCAAAAGGACAACCAAACCAATTGATGCCGATTGAAGGGGGGTATTCTAGTTTGGAATTTTAAAAAATCAGTTTTTATTAAATATTTTCAAAGTTCAGACTTTTAAGAATATATCCTCCAAATAAATTTCCAAAATTCCCAATTATTTACTGGGTAAATAGCTATTTGTGTGACGCGGCAAGCTAAGTCCGGTCCTTCAAGACGAAACTACTTTTTTCAACACGGTTGACATGATATCTCAAGTTATGATGAATCTATTTACTTTAAATTTGATACAAATATTTTAAGATATAATTTTCTATTGTTCCGTACCAGATTTATTTAATATTTTATATTTGAAGGGTTGAAATCATGTCAACCAGGGACACGCCTTTATTTTTACTCCTTACGCTTCACCAGCCAATAGCAGGTAAAAAATGTAATTTAGACATACTTTTTGCTTATTTTTTATCCCAAAATTTGTGCCTTTAGACTAGAATCTCTGCGTACATTGCAATGTACAATAAATTTAAACATTGTTTGTAGGCTAGTTTACGTATTATTGTATTTGAAACCTTTTGTATATCGTGGTGTACATCTTATTCATTCGGTCGATATTACCAGGGCTGCCATCAATGGTACAAGAATTAAAACTTATGACAATTTGTCCACAATATCCTTGTATGTCAGATTTATTTTCGTTGTTTATTTGCAAAAAAAAAATCAATTACTTTGCATTATTTTGGTATGATCTCATACAGAAAGACTTACAGCGGGAATTATATTGTATTGCATTGTAATTCGAGATTAAACTTTGTGTACATTGAAATGTACATACGGTCTCAAGGATATTTTAACATGTCAGCTTACTTATTGTTGTTATTGTTATCGAATAAAAATTTATTTCAAGAATGACACTTGTGCTATATTTCCGGCAGTTTCATATGGTACAAGCTACTAAACTCAATGAAATGAAGTAGAAAATGAAAAAAAATCATCCCTTTTTAGCACGATTGTATAAAATACTTATTGTACCGGCATTAAATAAAAATCTATAAAGCTGCTCTTTTGTCTACAAGTAGTTTATGTTAATAATTGTTAAATAAACGTCGTCTACTTACGATATAACGTGGCTAAGGCTTCGGTAGACATGGCTAAAGTTGTAGCATAGTAAATTGATTGGATATTGGTTTTGGTGAAACTGATTACGTTTAATAGTTACCATATTATCTTTCATAGTGGTTGTTTAAAAGTCTTCATAATCAGCGATCGTCCTGATGATTATCATACGATAGACGTACATTCTAAGGACAAACGTCATCACGTAACACAGTTCGAGGATCGATGCATTCTAGAAAAGACGTCCTTGAGTGGAAGGATACGTGAATATATACCGTCCAATACTACGTAGCTGGCCTCTCAGATGCGGAATATACATACGTGGTATCTCACACATAAGTCGACTGCTTTTTTCTACTGTAGCATTCGAAGGAAAGGATAACCTGCCTTTTGGGTCTTGGGAAAGGGGAATGAGACAGACGGAAAGGTCTGCTTACCTGGGACGGCGGTCTACATAAATAATGTCGGGCGGGATTCCTTCATTTTGACTATATCCTCTGGAACTTAAAAAAATTGACTTAATAACGGTCGGAATACATACCGGGAGATAATTTCATCAAAACATCGCCCCGGATAAATCTGTGCGCCCAAGGACGTACGGTAAATAGCGTGTAAACGAACTTACGCCGAAAGAGCGATGCGCCCCTGTCGGATTATCCGGGATTAGAAAGATTGACGGCGAACCCTGTCTATGATGGCTTCCCTTCTTATTTATCGGGATTCGAGAGAGCTCATTCTTGCTCCTTTTTATGATTTTAATACACATCCAATAAGAGGATCTGGAACCGAGCCAAAATATAAAATCATGATGTACTAATAAAACAAGGGGAATGCTGTGAAAGTTGATTATGACACGTTCGCTTTTATGACCTGCGAATGAGTGTCCATGAATAAAAACATCTCCAAAGATTTAAACTTCAATTGAGTATATGTGAAATCCATCCCCATGAAAATTAAAAAGACGAATGTGACCATATGGTAACAATAAAAAATACTATTAAATAATCATTTACTCTACCTGTGCTCAGCGTACAGTATTCATTTAAATTAACTTTATCATATTTAAAAACGTTTTTATTATACACAAACACAGTTATCTGGTGTATAACCAAAACTAAACTTAATTTTGCTATTAAAGCCGTATTTTTTAATTTAAATACAGGATCCCCTGACATAGACAACAGTCCCCCGTATCGATTTTTCAGAAAATGCTCAATATTTCCTCAAGTAATGGAAATAATTTTGTTTCATCTGTGTCTTTATATCTATTTCGTTGTGCTATTGTATATCAGATATATTGGCTTTAAGTAAAGGTGCTTCATTGGACGCGCTGTTAAGAACCCGCTCCATCTTATTAAGTATATGATCACACCCTTTTGTGTTCGTATAAACACGGATAAAATTCCATATTTACAAATTTGATGGATAAAAGTTTCCACGATAAGTGTGTGGAGCACAAATACATTTTTTAACGCAGAAGTAATCCCCCACAAAGCATAAAGTATCCTCAATCATCCCCATAAACGTCCATGAAAATTTCATCACTTAGTGACCGCCGGTGGCGATAAAAAGGAACGGTCATATTATACTTACGTAAATACTTAGTCACAAAATCTAACTACCATGGTTCCGGCGAGATTTTTGTAAACTCGGCCATTTCCACAATCTTAATTTCACACTAAGCCCCATGACCGTTCCCGTCTATTTTTTATACCATCATCACGGCGACAAATTATCCCCGAGCCTCCATTATCATCCATGGGGGCCAAGACCGCCGAGCTTCGCCGTTGGACCCGAAAGCTTATATTGGACCCAAGATAGGACCTATAAATATTATTTTACTGTTATGGTCACTTTTAGCCACAGCATGGCGCGTGCTAATGGGATCTCCCTTTTTCACTGCGATATTTTTCCTACCGAAAAAACATTCAATTCTCTTATTAAATAGTAGGGGGGGAAATCGAAATTGTTTGTTTAATCAGAATGAGTTTATTATGAGGCTTGAAATATTTTTTCAGAGCATAGCCCATGGATAAAAGAGCCGACGGGGAAAGCATTTCGATATGCTATATCGATTAGTAAGCTTTACGTTCTGATGTAAGTCAACATAAGTTTTTCTATTAAAAAATTACATTATTTTTGCTATATATAATAGCATATTATGCTGTTAGAATGGATAGTTTTGATATTCTGGTTTTTTTAAATGAACAAAAAATGTATGCTATCAATAGTGTAGGGGGTCATTTATTGATATACAAGCTTGACTCACGCTGCGCGCTCCCGAAAGAAAAATAGATTTGTGTGGATCATAAGCGGTTTATGTCAATTTAAAATTATCTCACTAATCAAATGACCAAAGCACAACTCATACAGGTCATAGAACCGCTATCGATTCGGTTACGGTTTTCGTTCCTGGCAAAAATAATCAAATCGGCCTTTGCTTTTATCAATTATTTTCCAGTATCTTAGGGGTGGAAAGCAAATATCGCTGTGTTCGGGTCAGGGGTTGCTTTCGCCGCTCGCAGGACATCTCAATCGGATCTTTTAAACATCTCGGGAGCCTATTCATGCGTTTTGACCTATTTCTAAACATTTTTCCCGTTGAAAAGAAAATAAATGCGATCCGCATGAGCCGGTCTTGTGAGGCAGCCGCCCATGGGCGACCAATTCACCGGAAGCTCGAAATTGAAACTCTGTCGAGATGAATAAATTGCCGATGTAAAAACTTTTGTGATTTATACGCGTATTTTGTAGTGCTAAAAATAGGAAATAAATAGCGAAAACGATTTGCGAATTTGGGAAGATCTGGGCGCAAATTTAAGCTAAATCTTAGACTTAATTTGTATGCGAATTGTGCTGAAAATTAGCGCAGGCACGCTGCAGCAATTTTGACCTTATTACTTTAAATGCATATTGAGAGAGCCAAATCTAGTATAGACTTGGCATTCAATTAATTACAAAGAAAATTTGGTACAAGCGAAACATCTTCAATTATAAATACTCTGGAGGATGCTCGTCGATATAAATATATCACCATGTGAACTTATACTATTACGAGCAGGGACAATACCAGAGCTGAACCGAAAACCTGTAAAATTTTAAACGACACTTATCGCTTCTTGCATATGCACCGTTGTTGATCCGGTATCTGTTGTTGACGACGCGCAGGAGGTGGGAGTCGTCGGATAGCATTTGGTTTCAAAAGTCGCAGAAAGAATGTCTTCCTGTCCTGAAAGTATTCATGACCTGATAGACGAACGAACACCTGGAAGCGGAGAGTGCCCTGAGGAACCTGCCTTGAGAACACCCCCGGTCCACATTACATTGGTGTCAGAAACGGTGAGTCGCTAATATGCTGAGCCATTTTAGTGTAGTTTTTTCAGGGGCAATTTGTCCACAGCAGCACAAAAATATGTCACCGTTAAATTAATAAAGACAAGATCTCACTGTAAAACAAGTTATTCTACACGGATTAACAGAACTATCGCGTAGAGATGTAAATCAAATGTAAATTTTCACGTGAGCATCATTCTTATTGCTCAGAAGAGCTTTATTTCAGAAACAGCAGAAGATTTTTATATAACACCTCATGCACTGTTCAGAAGTGGCGCAGCGGATTGCATAACGCTGCCCACAATATCAACTGGGCAACAGGTCAACCAGAGTAGAGAGGGTGACTCTCATCCTGGCTCAAATTGAGAAAACAAGACGACTGATCTTCTGCTAGTATAATAATAGACGACTTGCTTGAGACCGTGTATATGGCCAAATTGGTAGAAGTTGAGATAGGACAGATAGTGACTTGGTGGTATTTTGGTATCTTTTAGACAGAGTGTGCTGCTGGGCAAGCTGATCCGAGTAACCTGGGACTAACCATGCAAGTGCTAACATCCTAACTATTGTTGATCCACAAGAAACACTACGCACAGAGTTTACAGGCGCCCTCCCCTTTCACTCCACGCCTTTCAAAGGAGGCGAAGTTCCCGCAAGAAGATGCGTTGGAGGAGGAAATAAGAGGTTACGCTAAAAATCCACCAAGAGTCCAACCTCAGTTTGAAAGGAGCTGTAGCAGATGACGAACTGCAGGGATTCCCCGTTCTACATAGTACTCGTATAAGTTTGGCTATTTGTAGTACCTAGCCACGGATACGAGTCGCTGTAGCCGTTCTTACCTGTATGTCCTAGACTAGTTGAGGATAGTAGTTGACGCGCTTTGTATAAAGTCCTCCTGTTCCTTCTGTAATCGTACACAGTACAGGGTAGACTCCACACTCAACTCATTTAATGGGTTACCACAGCAGCATTTCATAAGCAAATCGAAGATACTGGTTTTGCCCACCTCTACTATACATCATTACCTCAGGGGTTCGACTGTTATCCACGGACGTAGGATTTCCTCCTCTCTCCTGGAGCACCTTAGAGTGAGATGCCCACTCGGCAAGTTGGTACAAGTGTTATTCTTGAAGCCAAACTATGCATTGTCATTTGCGTTTAGCCAAGGTACTGGTGAATGTATTAGCTCTATAGTTCGTCAATGTCGCAGTGAATTTAGTCAATTTGACAAACGAAACAACTTCAGACATTGGTCGGCAGGCAACAATTCATACCCTAAGCATTCCATTAAACAGAGTCTTCATGGTGAGCAATAACAAGGAGTCTCCGATGTCGTCGGAATTTGTCTGCGTAGTTTGTCTGAAAAATCGTGTGCACCAGCATCAATACAGGTGAATCCGTCTACGTGAGCCGAAGCACAAGACCAGCCGCCAAAAGCCTCCAAGGTCTCCTTTGTTATAGACCAAAGCCATATGGTTGCACATTTAATGCGCATTATAATGTACATTTTTAAATAGAAGGATTTCAGCATTGAAGATTAGCTAAAATAAATTATTTGATAAAATATTAGATGTACCGATAAGTCCTTGCCGATTTTGATAGACGTCTGTTTGAGCTCAACTTATCAAAGCTCATGTCCCTGCCCTTGAGCCCAAAACCGACCACCATCACATTTGGCATTATATGCTGTTGTTTTTCAACCAGGAGTTGCGTGGGAAACTGTGGGAAATATTAGGTATTAATGAAGAAAATTATATTTTTCGTTATTAAACAATCGGCAAAGACTTTTCAATGCACCTAATAGTCTAATGCTTACAGCAAAGCATATTGGACATCATACTAATCCAAACGATCGATTAATAGAATAATCGTTAGATACACCAGCACCGGTAGCTATTGAAATATATTTCATTGTGATTATTTCTGAATAGAAATGTGCTAATTCCGGAAAGGATTGGCACTAGAACGAAACCACAACGCATTTGCGTTAACGCACATTTAACAACACGTCTTCGCATGAAATCCCTATTAATATCCATTTGGCCGTATTCAGACGATGACATACAGCCATATGTGAGCAGCAGATTGTCCTACGTGATACGAAGCAATAATTCCTCAAGAGTGAATAATTCACGAGTTTAACGGATGCGCTTGCACCTTCCTTTGTCAGAGTCGCACCTACATTAATATGATTAAGCTTTGGATTTATATGGAAACGGTGTTCGGGACCCCCGGGACTCTACCCAATCCATTTGCATGTAAGTGCACTAATCCGCATTTAACCATCGGCTTAATCCGCCTACAAATCAGCGGAGGGGGTTCAATCCTTTCCGAGGGGTCGATCTTGGGAGAGAATTTTTGCTTGCGGGGAACTCGTTTCCTGCGACAAATCCATTAATCATCGAGTCGACGATGTTGATTGTCAAGTCTTTCGGTTGTATCAGCGCGGATTAGGTACGTGTAGATGGCTTTTAGCGGGATTAATGATGTAATTAAAGGAGTCATCCCGCGCCGGCTGGAAGCTTAGGGGTTGTAAAGCAGTCAAATTGTTGAATCGTCCGTGCTTAAAGGACGTCTTTAGCATGGCTTTATAATCTCGCCGTTGCTTAAATTGTTATCTTCATAGCGTGTAAGATTCGGCAACTGTGATCAAAAGATATCCGACCAACTTTCCTAGTCCAACCCATGGGTACGAGACAATTGGTTTAAGCACCATGACCTATAAAAGTCATAGAAGACGAGACATAAATAAGGGATTATCTATAAAGGTAATCCCTTATGATCCATCATTTCAATTAACCATGCATTTTCATCAAAATCCTATCACATTTGCTATATTATGATGTCTTCCGTCGACAACTTATCTATGAGATAACTAACAATTTTAATTCCTTCTGAATTTCTTAATAAAATCAATGAATCAAGAGACGATTTATATACGACGTTTTCATATACGACGAAGTATATATAAACTAATTAAAGCTTTTAATCAGAACTACCCCAAGATTTTTTCGGTTCGGTACATGTTCTACACAAAAAAGGGCTTAGTTAATTTTTGTATTAATATAATATGTGGCATTTACCATTCCTATTTAGAATTTGTTTAATTGTATTAATTAATAATACTGTAATCTTTACTTTTTTACTATCTTGTTAACACTTAGGCGGACGCGTCTGCATTATACAGTCATTTTTCATTCCAAAAAAGACGCATATTGCAGACGTGTTTGTCACTGCATTAAATCAATACTACAGATAATATTATTATCAACTCAAATTTCAGCTTTTAATTTTTAAGTTATTATGTATTTTGGTTAGATTATCTCTAACTATATATTTCTTATGTATCCAGAGAGGAACCCCCAGATTTAAATTTGTTTCCTAATGTTTCAGCCAATAAGCATTACGTCAATATACTTTCGTTTAATAAATTATAATATTAAATACTTCGAATTCTAAATAACAGAACCGATAAATCGTTATTTTCCCCGGAACGAAAGCCAAAACCGAAATGAAAAAATAGCGGTTCGAAGCCCTGATAAATAGTTATCTTTAACCAATTATTCATATTATATTTGTCGTCCACATCTAGATCAGAATTTTTCTATAAGTACATTAATAATATCAGAAATTATATATCAGAAAAATATTTATTTTACCCGGGAAAAAAAACCGTAACCGAACCGATATAATATTATATGTTTGGAACTGAACCAGAACAAATACTCCAGTTATATAGAAGATGCACCGATTATCGTCCATACAAATCCACTTTTCTCTCAGGACCACGCAGTGTGCGTCAATCTTGTATATCACCAAATATACATCAACGGGTTAAAGATCAGCCACTTTCAGAAAATTTAGAGGCAAGATCACACATCACGTTACAATTTTTATTTATTTCTATTTTATTTATGTTTACAGATCAATAATTTAAATTGTATTAATATAATTGTAAAAATCCAAGATCTAATCCATTATACAATAGAACAGCGGTAATCCCACAAATATTTTATATGGCAGTGTCGGATTATCGAATCTGTCGGACTATAGAGTACTGTCCCGAACACTTATAGTCCGGAACTTTTTTAAAAAGGAGTAATTGTAATTATTATAGTTAACGCCATAAACACAGTGACCCCATAACAGCTATAAAAAAAATGTTGCCGTCATCAAAAGCTATCCATGAGGTTTTTTGATGCGTTTTAACTATCCTTTGTTAGCTACAAAGTCTTCTCTTTTATTATTTCCTTATATTACTACTTTGCTTTCATAGCTAATATGGGCCCAAAATTAGGCGTATGCCTTTTTCTTCCATGAAGGAACCACATATACAAAGCTTGCTCCACCTCTGGATGTTTAGCTTTCTTGAAAATTTGCCTCTTACCCGGTTCATAATTAATGATGAAGACGTACTACTCACTTACCAACTTACAAAAAGATTCATTGCGATTTAGGCGGTCCAGAATCACAGTTTTCCATTTTTTACAATGATGTCGGATTACAGGGGGCGCCGGATTAAACTGCAGCCGGATTAACGGGCCGGGTTAACAATGTTAAGAATTCATAAACATTGACTCAAATTACATTTTATCTTTGTCTATTAACCCCCGGATCACTTTTCTTTGCTTCAAAATGATTGAGCTGCGCGTTATCGTAGAGCTTCTCGGTATCATCATCAGCAATGTTTTTCTTATGATCTAGGACAACAATGACAATGTAGACTGATGGAATTTCTCACACTCTTTTGCCACATTGAACATATTCTATAAACAAGCATCTTTTCAATTAGAGTCGCTGTCAGCTTTGTGCTGATAATCAAATTTACGAGCAGAATCTGGGTCCTGCCCGCACAACAGTCCATTGATTTCAAAACTGCTTGCCGTTTGCGCAATTGTTCATAAAGAACTTCTGGATTGTGTCAAAATACATAAACATTGATTATCGCGAATGGACGAATGTAAACAGAACTTTTTTTCCGTAGTGAATGGTTTCAATTATGTTTACTGGAAACGTTACACAATGTGGCAGAAGTAGGAAAGTACCACTTTAGCACGGGGCATTAACGAGTCGATTCAGATGTGAGCACAAACGACACGTCCGTCTACACTTGGCGGTTCGAATCAAAATATTTGTTCAATTTCAGCATAAATACGAGCTTTTCCGGGCTCGAATCAATCGCTTATTTAGAAACGTGCTTTGCTATTTTGAAACACTTAAACATCCTCGATGGGCGGGCAACAGCCGAACGACTTGTTTGCAAGACATGCTTAAAAAATCGTGTTCCAATGGGTTAATGTCTTATTTTTAGCACAAGTCCCCTCCGATATTCTTAAAGGTCAGTTTGTCCTAGCAGCTGGATTTGAAATCCATCGTTCTAATTTGCTAAGAGCATCCATTTGGATAATGGCAGCGTTTGGATTTGATCCCCCAGGGGTGAATTGATTTGAGTTTGCATCGAAATTATACTCTCATAATGCCCAGTCTATGATTAAATTACCAATATGTAGCCAAAAAAAAAATGGAGAGGCACCATAAAAGAATCATGCCTTCTGCTGTTGTAACGATTATAGTATTTTAGAGTAACAAAGTGGAGGATTAATATAATGCTTACATCACTACTATTTGAATCGATCGCATACATTTACGATCCTATATTTGCACGATTTTGATCTGATTTTCAAAATACTTTATTGTGTAAAAAATATATTTTTACGTTAAATTCTTGCTTTATATCAGGGGGCGTCAAACTGTAGGGCTAACATGGGTCGCAAAAAAAACTTGAAATATTTATAGAAATATCGAATGTCGAAATATGCATAAATATGATTTTCGAATTTAGTTGATTTTCGAAATCGTTTATTTTTTCTAAATTGTTGTTTGCCGACCAATATCTGTAGCTGTTTTGATCGTCAAATCAACTAAATCCGCTGCTATATTGACGGACAACTACAGAGCTATTACACTCGCCACTATTTTGGTCAAACTGCTCCAAAAAATCGTTCATCAGAAGCTAAAAGCTCACCTTTAAACTGACACTGCACAGTTTGACTTCAAGAATACTTGTATCAACTTGCCGAGTGGACGTCTCACTCTACGGTGCGCCAGGAAGGAGGAGGAAATCCTACGCCAGTGGATAACAGTCGAACTCCTGAGGTAATGATGTATAGTAGAGGTGATCAAAAGCAGCGTCTTCCATTTGCTCATCAAATGCTGCTGTGGTAGCCCAGCTAATATGAATTGGGTGCGCAGCCTACCCTGTGCTACGTACTATTAATGGAGCAGGACGACTTCATACAAAAGGCAATACTATTATCTTCAACAATCTAGTTTATACAGGTGAAAACGGCTACAGCTGCTCGAACGTTGGCTCATCTTCGTAGCTAGGTACTATAAATAACCAAACCAACATGAGTACTATGGGAAAAAATTAAGTAACCTCTTCGTCTTTCTTCTGGAACCGGTCTGGAATCTCGCCTCCTTTGGAGGGCGCGGAGTGAAAAAAGAAAGTGCCTGGAAACTCTGTAAGTAGTGTTTTCTCAGGGATCAAAAAGAGGTGGAGGAGACTCCTGTATGGCTAGTCCAAGGGCACTCGGAACAGTCCGCATAGCAGCGCAGGGTATGAACTCTGTCTTTTTTTCTCTTGGGAGAGGGAAATCTTCAACAAGACACCATGATTAAAAATCATGGTAGTGTGGGATTCTTACCCACTAAAATCTCCACCCTTTTTTCTCCACCGATCCCTTGGAAGCCGCTTTCGCATTGCTTCAAGGGAGTGGGTTTAATTTCTACGAACCGGTGTTCACTCTTCTAGTTCCTTCTCCGTTTTCTTTCTTCCGCATGATCTCATTAGCGAAATTTGCCCACGCTTCCCACTTTTCTTTCGTTTTGGTCATTGTGGTGAGCATGTTGGATATAGTTGGGGTTTCCCCAGTTTTTTTCGCTAATTCTAGCCTATCGTCTGCCCACGCCTCATATTTGAAGGCAGTGTGTTCTGCGTCATCGCGATCCTCGCCGCAGTGGTGACACTTTGTCTAGTCCTCCTTGTACCTAGCATTGATATGTCCACCTTCTCTTGTTTCCGGTGTCCCAGCGTTTCTGCCTTTGTTGGATTGACTCTTCCTGGACTTCTTCTTTTCCTGTATATTTCTTACACTGCGCTTTCTTTCCATGGCGAATGTTTTTTCTGAAAGTCAGTCATGAACTCTGTGTAAAAGTGACCAAAAATACCTCTAAGTCGCTATCTGTCCTATCTCAGCTTCTTGCAACGTAGCCATATGCACGATCTCAAACAAGTCGTCCATTACTACATCATCAGAAGAACAGTCGCCTACGCTTGCATTCTCAACCTGAACCAGGCATTCGATCACGTTGACTAGTCCCTACTCTGGGACAAGCTGAGAATAAAAGGTGCCCTCAGACGCCCATGTTTTTACATGTTTACTTTGATTTGATCGCTTAAATAGGCAATGAGCATTTTTGCAGCTTTAATTGCAGCATTCTTGTGTATATTTTCTAAGCTGCGCTTCAAAAATATTCGTCCCACCGGTTCCACAGTAAATCAATTGGAGTAACTTTTCCAAAAAAAGAAAATGTTTTCTGAATCTCTCAATCTCGTCTGGAGTTACATCATCTTTCATATGTGTAACAACATGACAAAACCCCTACCGCCCACTATTAAAGTTTGAACGCCCACTACTGAACGGTAGGAGTCACGTAGTCTAGCACTGCATTCAGTCATGTCTTATTAAAAAAATACGATTTACAATTAATCGTATAAATAAATATATATTAATCACAAATGATGGATTTTTTTCAGAAATATCGATTTCAGATCAGTCAAGGGTGCATACCTTCTTTTCAATTAATTTTGTTTGGATAAACTAAAAGCAATTGGATCCTATTGTGAACGGACAGACAGACACCCTCAAACTAATTAAAATATGGATACTCCAAATGCGATATTACTTTAAGGATATGCATTATACACAAACGTTTCATGTGACAGGATTTTATGTGTTCTTTTCGAATGTAATCACCATGTAATTGCATGAATATGGACGATGTTAATATGTTCGAGTTTTTTATCAAATTTTCTTAGCTTGTGCATCCTGCTGTGCTGAAATCCTTCCCGAATAGATTCACGTCAAATCCCAAACATCTGTTCGTCAGGTCGAAGCATGACAATGGAGTGATGATATCCATCCATCCGTTTATAGCCAAATAAGTTGGCAACAATAAGGCTCATTTGTGTGCGCGCACCACAGGGAAGCCGATGAATGGTCCCGCGACTGCCACCAGCGAATATCCCTATTTTTACTATTTCGCATCGTACCAGCACCGATGCAGAAATGCATACGAAATGCACTCGTAATACGAAACATAAACAAATTGCCATTTAGGAGCGTAATGCCAGCTGGCCACTTAAAATAATATTATGATTGCCGACCGGCGTTGGCTGTAAAATACGGCCAATTCTAGCTGGCGTTATGTAACTGGCCACTCCAAATGACGGCTTCATCACTCCTCCGTGGATGTTTCTCGTCGATTCCAGTTCAATTAAAGCTTTATGATTCCATGTACACATTGATTGTTTGATTCATTAGGAGTGAAGAATGGCTGCGAGCATATAAATAGCTGATCGAGTAAATCAAATAATAACATTCGTAATAATAACCGAGTTATAGCTGTTTTTAGCCGCGTCTACCAAAGCCATAGCCACCTTATATCGAAATTAGATTACGTTTATTTAACAATAATAAACGCAAACTACTTGTAGACTAAAAACCAACTTTATAGATCTTAATTTAATGTCGATATGTACAATTATTCAACTTACGAAAATTGTTCGTAACCCTTTGAGTAGTAAGCTAATTTAAAATCATCATAAACTTAGATGCTATATTTTTATGTCCGCCACTTATCATCTGTACAAATCCATTTATCTGTCAGGAACGTCGCAGCATGTATGAAACTTGTACATAAATAAATAAACACTGAAATACAATTGAAATCGATTCATTTTTGTCGAATTATTTACAGAAAACATTGTAAAAAGATCTATTTTATAGTACAATACCGCAGCGAATATCCATCGGAAGCTCGTGGAAGCTTATGGCAGTGATGTGATGAGTCAACAACATGTCACGAAGTGGGTTAGGTTAGGTTAGGTTAGGTGCAATTCAAAAATAAATTAATAAAACATTAAAGCTTCGAGTATTTCGTTATTTAGTCTGGATCTGATTTTGGAAGCCAGGCAACTTGCTGCTGAAAATGCACGCTCAGACTCCATATTCGTTGGAGGTTTCATCATCAGATATTTAAATGCTAGTTAAATATCTAAGTAAAATTCCTTTCCGCCAAGACACGGACTAAAACTCGCAAAATTCCCGATTTCCCGACAAATTATTTATTTCCGTCGCTGCAGATGAATAATTATATACTATAATACTTTGATGTGATTCGTAATTATATTACGGAGGAATATAAAACATTTGAACCCCGTATCTATTATATTTCATATCGATATCCCCATTATAAGTGTCGAGGTGTAGTAAATACATCACCGGTAGGGAAAGGTAAATATAACAATTTGTAAAACATATGTACTGTATATAAGTACACATAGATTCGACAGTTACTGCCTCTAGGCGTCGCTAAGCTTGCCAATTAGTAGTTACGCCATTGTTCCCAAGCGTCCAAATTTCGGCGGGAATGTCTCGATTTAGTAGCCTTCATCGTACTGGTGAGTTGTGCGAGTTCTGTTAGATAAAAATTTCAATGCCGAATTTTTCAGGATTGCGTTTACTAATCGCGGGATTCATGAGCACCTAAAACTGTCCGGGATCCCAGAATTGGATTCCCTACTCACATCTTACTTTTCTAAAAGCAAAGGATGAGTGGAAATTTAAATCAGTAAATGTGTGTCTGTAAGAACGCTTAGTTTGCATTGATGTGACTGTATATTAGAGCATATGCTCTTTTTTGCTTGAAAAGGTCCTTGGAACAGTTTTTATGAATTACCGCATCATTTTACTGAAATGGCAACTTCGAATAGGAGCAAAAAATATATTTTTGATCAAAACGTCGACTCAAAGTGAGGCATTCTAGTATCGATCGAGCTCTTTGTCTTGCAAATTGAAATCGAAGGATCGGATATCCATTTGCGCGAACAGAATATATCTATTTGCTGAATGGGTACGATATTGTACTTTTGAGCGACTAATCCGGTATTACCGGTATATGTGTATACAAATACAATTTATTTATTTATTTATACATTTTTTGTACGTTTTCACCAATCAGGGTCAATTATTAACGCCCTGTCGACTCGCTTTAAATAAACAATGTGACGGATGGGGCACCCGGACTTTTTTCTCTTTATTAAACTACCGCTCTATTGAAAGCACTTGGAAGAGGTGCTCCTAGGTAGGAGGGAAGGAAAAAAAGTACTTGTGATGTAATGCGGCCCCCCCTTACAAAATAAATGGTTATTCGAGTGAACATCCATTGTGTGCTCATCAAGGAATTCAAATTGTTTCCACGGACCCGGGAGTGACGATTGTGTAAACCTTTTAGCGTGCGTGTAAAAAGTTAACCGTACAACGCGCACTCTACTTGCTCTGAATACATTAAAATTGTCGTTTATATCACAATAACGATGACCAGTCTGACTAGTGGCCATTGAGGCTTTTTTCTGGATTAGATCGGACCGATGCTCTTTCTCGGGGAGATGTCCGAAGTTCATTCCGACACGCTACCGTCCGAGACGTTCAATCAATCATATCTGGATACGCTGCAAATGTGAATTATTTAACCCCAATTACACACGTATCCACCCGCATATAGATGATACGCGCGAAAGGCATCTAAATCATATTAGATTGCATTTAATTTATTTGATTATTACGAGAATTCATCAATAAACGGTGTGAAATACGCATAAATGCGCGAACGGTGAATGAAGTGTTAAACGGGGATACATTGTTTATAGACGAAGTTTTAAATATTTTAAAAATGCTATTGAACTCATTCAATCTTATGAGTCATATTGGATTGCGGGATTATTGGTGGCACCATATCTTCGAGCTGGAATTGGCCATGGTCGAAAAAGAAGCTCATTGTCATTTTGAAGCTTTGGAAATAAATACGAATAATAAGGCAAAAAGTAGCATCATCTGTGGCCAATGGCGTAGTTCTTCCAAGTAAGTCTGCAATCCAGATGTAGTCTTAAATTTAGTCATTTAGTATCACCGGTAGGCATGCATTAACCCCTTAAAGAGGTTAGACATAGTGTTGTGTCCAAATTCTAGTGATTCAGAAAGATCATTCTTACGCGTTGAGCTCGGAGACAGAAAGAGACGTTGAGCTTGGTACAAGTATTTTGCAGGTCGGAGATTTTGAATGGGAGACAGAGACATGAATGGGAGTCAGAGATATGTGAATAATATAATGAATCGATTTCAAGTTTATTTCATGTGTATTGTTTATGTTTACGCAAATAAATTACCGAATATTGTGTGCTATCGACAGTTTTTATTTATTTAAATACACGCTTCATACACGCTGCGGCGGTCCTGATAGATAAGTGGATTTGTACGATAAAATGTGGCGAACATACAAATATAGCATCTATGTTTATGATGATTTTAAATTAGCTCACTACTCAAAGGGTTAATGATATTAATCCTATAACACTAATCATTAGTCTCACAGACTACGGGCTTAAAACCCATTCGTCATCTATGTATTTTCTACATCCATGATGTTAAAATACACTATAGAAAGCATGCAAATAACGTTAGTTGGCTCCAGAAAGACTTAAAAAAAAAAGATTCGAGAGTATTTTGCGTCGTCGTTATGAGCTTAAACTTGTTTAATATCGTAAAATATCGTCGAGATTATTTATTAGATGGCATTAGTCGTCGTATACATTAAATTTACACTAAAGCATGTATGTACGTAAATAAAAACGAAATAAGGCAATAAAAAAGGCATATAATGTCCACTCGGTGCAAAATGCCTTAAATTCGAGTTTCATTCCGGGGTTTTATTTAATTACCCTGTCGGGGTATAAATCTTAAATTTTTTACGGTCACAACCAATTGTATTATTGCGAGAAAAACTTTCTGTTGGCACACGGGCTAAATAAACATTTTTCCGTAGCTCCATTAGACATTTGGCAACATCTAGGCGAAATGCCTTTTTAATAGTTCCAACTATTCGCCAATTAATATTGCATCGCGCATAGGCTCTCTTACACTCCACATTTTAAGATCGCATTGTGCCCACTTGGCAATTCTGCTTGAATGCAATTTTCGGCTCTTTTGCAATGGGTCTTTTTGCACGAAATTAATTCTCTGTTTAGTCTGACTCCGCTCGGAGGGGACACAGCGAAACGGGTCGGGTATAAAGTGATTACGCAAAAATTTAATTGGACGCCCAATGCGATTTGTGACGATAAAAATGTAGATAATTTGGAAGATACACTCATATAGCTGATTGTAAGATCAAATTGAAAAACACTTTTCCTCTTTGTATATTAGGTAAAACCAAAAGTAATCATTTTTTTTTGTTGTTGGTGAAAAATACTTATTTATTAAAGAAATTTTAAATATTAGGGTGACCCATAAGTTTCTATTGTTTTCATATTTCACCGTATCGTTTCACCTTGCTGAAGTAGCTCATAATAAACTACCCCCTTCCAGTCCCACCAAATGCATAGCAAAACTTTTTTTGGGTGTAGGCCAGGTTTAGCTACAGTTAAAGCTTCTGTACTCTTGTTCCAAGAATGTTTACGTTGGATATTCTCATAGAGTATCCAACTTTCATCTCCAGTGACAAGTCTCTTCAAAAAAGGTCGGCTATTATGTCGTTGGAGAAGAAGATCGCATGTTGAAATACGCTGAAGTTTATTTAAGTCAGTCAGTTCATGAGGAAGCCACACATCTGAACGATTGATGTAACCCAATTTTGTCAGATGATTATGGACGGATGGTTGTGGAATTTCTAATTTGTTAGCTATTTCGCGAACAATATAACGCGGGTTTTCTTCAACCACGGCTATGATTAGATCTGTGTTCATTTGCGAAAGAATCTTATGGGACAACCTAATACTAATCAACAAAATATTTTCATATCACATTTTGCCAGCGTAAAGATAGTTTTTCTATTCCCTTTTTGAAGGAGTCCTTTAATTTTTCACTGAAAAGCGTATCTAAGTGCGTTTTTACTTCTCCAAAAATGCTATTTTTTCTATGTCTTAGCTTATACTCTAACGACCTGAAAAGGTAGTAATCAGACGGAGCAAGATCTGATGAATAGGTTGGATGAGGTAGAATTTCCAATCCAAGCTCCCATATTTTTCCCTGCGCTATTTCGCGAAGAACCCTTTTTTTGGTAGTTTCATTCGTTCGAATTGTTCACAATAAACGATCACTATAACGGTTTGATCGGCTTTGAACAATTCATTATAAATAATTCCAAAAAAATACCACCACATACAAAGAAAGACCTTCTTTATTGTCAAGGGTTGATCTAGGGGTCGGAACAGGTACTTGTCCGCAAGAAAGCCATTGTTTATTTCGTACAGGATTATTGTATAGCACCCACTTCTCGTCTCCAGTTACAATTCGCCAAAAAAACGGATCTTCTTCATATCGAGACAGCCAATCTTCAAAGATAATTTATCGATCGTTTGACGATGATTTCACCATCGATTTTACGATATCATCATCTAATTTTTGGGATTGTTTTTTTCGCGCAATGACTTTGAGTGCCTTTTTTCTTTTAAACTATTCAAACCAACGATGACACTAGTTTAATGAGATACTTTTATTATTTATTTTGACATCTTTCCCCTGATGGATTTATTTTTTACAGAAAAAATAAATTTTACAATCATAGCTTAGCCTTTACATTACAAAAATTATGTGTTTACTGGACTGTGTCTCATTACAAACTAATTATGAAAGATTTCATCGAACATTTTGATTACTTTTGGCTTTACCTAATATTTGTATAAATCTAACCTAGAGTGAAAGACTATTGAAGATAATGTGTTAGACGCATGAAACATGTGAAAGTATCATGAATGACGCATTTAAAACGACCGTGTCCTAGTTGTATTTTCAGTTTGTCGTTTGTGCTTCCATGGGAACACGCCTGGATCTTCCATATCAAAACTGACCAAAAAAATGTATGAAATCAGATTAATTTACAATCAGTATAATACTTAAGATATAAATACTGCATTAAATTACCCTTACTTTGAGCGCATCTTTTTTGTCGTTTATGTTTCTGTGGGAACGCACGAGGGTCTTATAAATCAAATTGGATCATAAGATTATCTAGAACAAACGGATAATAAAAGAATCAAATTAATATGTAATATGATATTAGATTTATTTTAGCAGTTCACGCGAAATAACCATGCCCCTCAAATCGCTCGTGCAGAATGTCCATCGTGGCAGGCGCTGTGCGGCATATCGTCGGTATCCATATCAACCTGCTAAGGCTACAAAAATATGCTTATCAAGTTGAAGCTCACCATTGACGGTTAAGACAATGCCAGTTTCGTTTTAGAAGAAGTACGGACCAATGATTCCACCAGACCAAAATGCATACCAAACAGTGACTTTCTCGGGATGTATTTAATGCCGGTATATCTCCTGTGAATTGGTATTATCCCAAATCTGACAATTTTGCTTGTTCACATATCCATTCATCCAAAAATGGGCTTCGTCGCTAATGATGATTTTATGGCAAATCGTTTCTCGAACGGAATACTGATTTTGAAAATAAAATTTGATAACTTGTATACATTATTCAACGCTATAACCTTCCACGATAATTTGCCATACATTACTGAACAATTCACAATAAATTTGATAGATGTTGCATTAAAATTATGGTCGTTATGACTTAACAAACTTTAAGCGTTCATACTGAAATAATCTATAGATATTGAATTGTATTATTGATTTAAAGCCTTTTTAACTGATTATTACATTAATTAAAAAAATGGCATTAGGGACTTATCTCCCTAATGTGATATATCCTGGTGTTCTGCCTGATCTATTTGCCCAAGGGAGCAATAAATTTAATTGGCATAAGATATAAATGCATGGTCGTAAATTGTATACATTTTTGCATCAATTCTATCAAATCGTTCTTTCAGCGTGCATTGATTTATCTGTACACAAATTGCTGCTTTTGGACAATTATTCGAGATTTAAAGCGATTGTGAAATATGATTGGAGCTGTGGAAGCTAAGGCACATTTCCAAAACGTTCTAGGACAATGTAGAGGAGATGTTGGAGATAAGCTGAGCCGAGCTCGTAGAGAAACGCGTTTATGACATAACTGATCTAATCTAGACATTGTGACTCTAATCATTACAAGTGTTCAGTGCTGGATAAGGTAATGAACAAACGTCGTATGATAAAAAATGGCATCAATTCGCTGCGTTTTCCAACTTTTCTGCTGAATTCCCCACATTAAAAAAAATCATGAATTAATCCAAACTGACGCGTTATTTAATGCACATCCAATATTTGAACGAAACCTGTCCGGATCGATTATAAGAACATTAAGGAATCTCTCAAGCGATCGGGAGCTTCCGGTTGACGATCGCTGTAATCGCTGAATCGTGAAATCTAAGTATGATATATTAATTATTATCGTTCCGTAAGATCACGTTTCGAAGGTATCGACAAAAAACGTACCATATGAAATCTCACTCTATGGTAATTTAAAATCTTATAAATATTTATGAGGTGTGTTTGTTACTTCAACTGGTAATCCCTTGGTTACGACGTCCCTGGTAGCGATGATCCAATTCAAGGACTTCAATAAAGGCGTTCCAATGTACGTAATGTTATGCCGCATTTTGATGTTAAGTAGCATCACAATTACAGCGTTCAAATAGATTGATAATCAGATAAATAGCATTTAATTTGAGAAAATCAAGCCTATTGCGGAATAGAAACTATGAAATATGTGCATTTAAAATGATAAGACCCGGATGATGCACGTTAATAAAGGCTTAATGTATGTCTACGAACACAACCGAATATTCATAAAATAAGATTATATCCACCACTTATTGTCATCTGTAAAGGTTTATATATATTTTTTTTTGCATATTTTCAAAGTTTAGAGTTTTAAGAATATGCACTCTAAAGAAATTAACAAAATTCGAATTATTTAAGGAGTTATAGTTATTTTAGTGACGCGGCAAATAAACCGGTCCTAGAAGAATGATATCTTTTAACGCGTTTATCACGAAACTACTTTTTTCACCGCGGTTGACATGATATCTCAAGTTTTAATTAATTGATTTACTTCAAATTTGATACGAGCCCTTTTTATATAATCTTATATTGTTGCTACCAGATTTATGTTAAAATTTTATTTTAAACTATTTAAAAAAAATATGGAAAAATGATTATGAAAATAAAATAATAATTATTTTTATTTTTTTATTTTAAACAACTAGAAGGATATAAAATCGTGTCAACAAGAACACGTTCTTTTTTTACACTTTTTATTTTTTTTGTATATTTTAAAAATATAATTTATCTAAATAATATCTAAATTTGTCCCCTACTATCCCAATGAAGAATACCCCCTTAATTACTACTAAGTAGTGAGCTAATTTAAAAATTAAATCATCATAAACATAGATGATATATTTGTATGTCCGCCACTTTTCATCGTACAAATTTACTTATCTGTCAAGACCGCCGCAGCGTGTATGAAGCTTGTATTTAAATAAATTAACAGTGTCGATAGCACACAATATTCGGTAATTTCTTTGCGTAAACATAAATAATACATATGAAATACACTTGAAATCGATTCATTATATCATTAACATATTATTAGTCAATAAATTTGAGTTAATGATCCATATAAACGTACGATGAACGCAAGATATTCTCTCCGTCTCTGTTTCTCTCCAAACTCAACATGCAAGACACTCTCTGTCTATGTCTGTGTCCGAACTCAACGTGTAATTGATGTATGTGGCTTACTTCTATTTATTATGATTCTAAGAATACTACAACGATCTAAAAATATCTGATATCAAATGTTTTTCAACATTTATAATTTTAATTTCGGTTGTCATCTGTTGATAATTGACGTGATGATTATCTAATTTGTACTATTTAGACGTGTAGACCTTGCTATCGATGTATGAGTGTATGATGAAAAGAAAGACTCCCATCTCTGTCTTCGATTCACTAATTTTCGCACTCAATGCGCAAAAAAACACTTTCGTATCACTCGAACTCGAACGCACATCTGCGCTTTTACGCATCAACGACTTAAGCATGAACCGCATAATAAAATGTTTATCTTCATTGCTTGCTAACATTGATTTTCTTATAAAATCAATTTGATGGTTTTCTTATCAAGCTCCATTAAAGTGCAATTAATATCATGTAGAGATTAGTAATGGATACATGACTTTTTTAGATTGAGGAATTTATTTTCTCAGACAGAAAGACGACCAGATAATTTTGTCTGATATCATATTGATTCGTTGATATCACGTTGATTAACAGTATAAATGCATTTTTATAATGTATCTATTAGGGTGTCCCATTAGTTTTTTTCGTTTTCATATTAAGAAAAAAATAAGCAATAATTTGTATTACATCAAGATACATTTTTTATTTTGAGGATGAGGTAAAACATCCCAGTCAAATGATAATAATTTTTTTATCGTGATGTAAAACAACGCCTCGTCTGTTTGATAATTCTGGCAATTGCATCTTTTAGATTATCTAGTTGGAATCAATATTTTGTTGAATCGATCGTTTCATTTTGCTGAAGTAGCTCACAATAAACTACCCTCTTCCAGTCCCAACAAATGCATAGCAAAACTTTTTTTGGGTGTAGACCAGGTTTAGCTACAGTTAAAGCTTCTGTACCCTTGGTCCAAGACCGTTTACGTTGGATATTCTCATAGAGTATCCAATTTTCATCTCCAGTGACAAGTCTCTTCAAAAAAAGGTTGACTATTATGTCGTTGGAGAAGAAGATCGCATGTTGAAATACGCTGAAGTTTATTTAAGTCAGTCAGTTCATGAGGAAGCCACACATCTGAACGATTGATGTAACCCAATTTTGTCAGATGATTATGGACAGATATTCGTGGAATTTCTAGCTTGTTAGCAATTTCGCGAATAGTATATCGCGGGTTTTCTTCAACCACGGCTATGATTAGATCTGTTTTCATTTGCGAAAGAATCTTTTGGGACAACCTAATATAATGGGGCGCACCTCACAATCACATGGTAAATACGTCGTTATGGTGAATTTAAAAACTAAAATGTAGCGGTCTATTTCTATACAACCGGATATGGGGTCCAAGTCTGCAAGTATCGTTTCCCAGGTCAATCGAACGTTTAATTCTTCGGGAGATGTTCAAGGGGTAATCACTATGCGCTGGTAATGCTGTCAGTCAAGGGCGTGAGTTTCTTTACATTGTATTACGAATGCACTCGGTGCATTTCGCGATACTCCACTGCAATTACACGTCATTCGATCGTTACAAGCGCCACTCAATCGTGATGAGAATAGCCTTTAGGATTGTTTGTAAAGGGATCGATTTTCCCTGCATTTCAAAAAAAAATCTCGGCCGTTTATCATTATTTATGGCCTTATAATTTACGACGGGCATTTCGCATTTAGCAAATCGAAGATGCATCGAATTTGCACAATTAATTCACGTCATGGCGGTGTATGATGGAGAGTCACGTTTGGAGAGCGCCCTCACGAAAGATGCACTGCTGCAATGCGAATTTAAATATGCAAATCGATTAATCTCTCAATACTATGCACTTTAGAAGCTGAGCTATTCCAGTTTTATATTACCGACCTTCAATCTTCATCATCCAATCATCCATATTTAATCAGGACCCGGCTAATCCGGCGCCCCCTATAGTCCGACATTCCGATACAAGTATAGAATCATTATGTAAATTGGCAAATGAGTACGGCGTAGGACGATTCATAATTTATGATTCAAAAAAGAGTCGCGAGAATATTCGGTATCGGGGTCAGTATTCTACAGTCCGACAAAATAGACAATCCGACACTGTCTTGCAAAAAGTTTGTCGGATTACCGCGGGTCCGCTCTGTTTTAGTTTTCGTTAACCCGTACAGACATCGGATGAAAGTCAAACGAAGACTTTATATTATATGAAGCAACTAAATGATTTAAATTAAACATACGGTTCGATTGATTGATATCATACGCAATCATTTCGCACGAATTGTAATGTTTTCGGCAATGAATCAAATATTTTCACTCAAAACATGCCAAATGTTTCTTCTATGAGAGATCTTTTAATACGTCAATCGATGCATTAACTAAATAAGCGATCAGCATTTACATCACATCGATCCATTGGAACACTTCCAAGAGTCTTCTTCTTTGTATAACGCCATATCCATCGTCGGATCTAAGCAATCTGCTTGAATTTTTTCTACAGTAAAAGTTCAGCTATAAAAACGCATATAAGTTCTGTGCTAAAATCTTCGCCATTCGAAGTATCAGCGATCTGAAAAGTAGACCGGTTGGACACACAAATTAATCTCATTCATATTTTAGTGCATTTAGGGCTTTTTGCGTTAGTTATGGAGACAAGTGACCATTAGAAGTGGAGAATGTGTTTGTCCTCATAGATATGGATATTAAATTCAGATTTTACACTCTGCTATGCACTTTGCGAACGGGCTAATATGATCCCGGATAGCGGGACCAATATACAGCTCAGGCTAGAGAAGGGTTCCCATTTCGATTATATTTCATACGCTTATTCATATCCTTTTTATAAATGATAGCTCGTTATAACCGTGATATCGCTATAATAATGCTTGAATTTTAAGACTTAATTTGACATTTGAGACGCAAGTCTTACACTCAATAAGATTTTAATTTATAAATTCATTTTTCAATATTTATACTTCTGGTGTAAAATCTGTTTTAGAATGTAAGCTAGAAAAGGATAATTTGAATAGAAATCCAGATAAGAAGTGATCAAGGATTTAATAGCAAAAATTTTCAATATAGAATTTTTGTTCTTAAATTTAAATAATGTTGTTAGATCAGATAGATATTGATACAGTAAGATTTAGGAGAACATATACCTGAGAATTATGGTAATGCACTTTTTATATGTTAGACTATTTTGAATGGTTTTTATTAACGGAATGGTATGCTTTGAGGGTATTTTATAATTTGGTAAATTTTCTTAAAGTTCTGTGGATTATTCTGGAGACTAAAATAAAGCCTGGAGCATTCGTTTCATTGATAGGTCTCTATTGAACCGTTTTGCGGTTTGTAGGCCGCAAGGGTGGATATGCGTGTCACATTAAAGGCAGCTAAGCACTCATTAATTTCCACGCAATCTACCCAATACAAACGGGGCAAGCGTCGACACTTTGTTATTTCCCGAATTCTTCCAGGGGGCCAAAACCGGGAAAAGAATATCAGTGTCTGAGAACAATGGCGGCACAAGAAATAAAACTGAATTATGCTGCTGAGGAATGAATGGAAACGCACAACTAATCCTGTTTGAACACGGAAAGGGCGGGCCACGCCCGAAAAATGTTGGGACTCGCTTCCACTATTGCGGACAGAAATGCTAAACACCGATTCCGGAACCAACCCCTAAGCAGGCTGCTCCTGTAAACCATCTCGCGACTCTGACTACACATGGCCTTATTTTGCGACAGGATAACACGTCGACTTTGCCAGCCGTAATTGTAGCCACCCAGCCGGCTCTTCTGATTTCATCCCCCGTCACACTCAAATGACACCCAGCTGTTCTGGACGAAATCCCGATACAATACGTTGATTTAACCTTCGACACGCAGTCCTTGAATCGACACGGGTTCATAATAAAGAGAACACATCAAACGTTTGAATTGGCAATTAGTGTTTACAAATAATCTGCTGCATACAAATAGCGTGCTCCGCGTAGGCGATCACGTGTAAGTTAACAGCGTTAATATTACGTCGAAAATATTGATTTACACGTGTAACCAATCATCGAAATAGCGACGATGGATCTGGAGCAGACTCGGGAAATTGGCCAATGCTAGCTGTAATATGAATGTCAATATCCTACATTGCCAAGATAAACCTTCGAGGAAAGCTATGCAATCAAACGAATTGTTTGAAAACTTCTCATCGAACTCAGCGCGGCTAATTCGATTAATCCCCAAGCACACTTACCTTTGATTTAATTATGATTTCAAATGCTTTAAAGTGCTTTTATATAAATTATTTCTGCATCTCCGGGAGTAAATCTTACCTAATCGGGAAGCCATGGACATGCTCCCGCATGTAGGATGTTCATCATACACAACTCCTTTAAACCGTCACAAATTCAACTGTCAATATCAGTAAGCTTATCTGAAGACTTGTCTATGCTGAAATTATTAAGTCAACCAAGGATGCAAAAGTCTGAGCCTAGACCATTTCACCCTTTGATTAGTGAGTTAATTATAAATCAAGTTAAACATAAATGATATATTCTTATGTACCTGGATTATTGGTATGCTAATGATTGAAATTTTTTGTCTTTAACCCCTTAAATGGATATGACGTATATATCCGTCAAGACCAAAGTCCATGCAAAATGGGTATGACGGAAATATCCGCACTGTGAAAGTTTAGCAAACCTCAATAGAAAATGACGGATATGTCCAATTGAAGTGTAAGTTAAATGTAAGAATGATTCATCTCGGGAACTGACTTGTTCGAACTTGATAATATACTATTTTCGTATACTGGATATGACGCGAAAAGATCGAAAAGGCGAAAAGATCGCGTCACTACTGATGACACTTTTGACAGTGAATCAAAACGTTGAAGGGGTTAAATGTCTCTCTGTAACACGGGAAAAACAATTAAATTGATGTCTCATATACCGTTTGTCTTATTCAAACATTAAACAAGGTAGTTTCTCTGCCGCACCCAGTTTTTATAACTAAAATCTTGTATGAGTTTATGATAAGACGCAAGACACCCGTCTTCGATTCACTAATCTCCGCACTCAATGAGCCCGAATGCTTTCTCGATTTCACTCGAGTCTGAATGCATATATGCGTGATTACTCATTAACGGGATAAATAACTTTTTATCAATAAATATTTGATTTATTTTCAATCAGAATGCTCATTTAATCAGATAAGTAAATTAGAGATTATGGAGAAAATTAATAGAATATAATGGATCATATATTATTCAATAAATTTTGATGTAATACAAATTATTGTATATTTTTTTTCTTAATATGAAAACGAAAGAAACTTATGGGACACTCTAATATGTATACATATATTGAGAACTTATATATTTTTCAAATTGTTGTATTAACCTTCCCCTACCGGTGATGTATTTATTACACCTCGGCTCTAATAATGGGAATATCGATATGAATTATAAAAGATACGGAGCTGAAAATTTTTGCATTCCTCCGTGATATAATTACGAATCACATCAAAGTATTATAGTGTATAAATATTTATCCGCAGTGACGGAAATAAATAATTTGTCGGAAAATCGGGAATTTTGCGAGTTAGCCGTGTCTCAGCAGAAAGGAATTTTATCAGTCGCATTGATGGTGTTATACAAAAATAGGGGTTTAAGCGGTCATCAACTCGAACTAGCATTTAAATATCTAATGACGATACCTCCAACGAGTGTTGAGGCTGATGTTTAATGTTACTTCAGGCATATTTTAAAAATTAAATATTTGGAATTGGAAGATTTATATATTAAGCAGCCACGCCAGATACTCTGGCTTTAATCGAATCTCCAGTTCTCAATTAATGAAAATATCATTGTAGAGACTTATCAGAGACCACTGTTTACAGTCGAAGGGCTGTCGTCCACGTCTTCGGTCCGAGTTTCCATTTGCATAGTCTGCGGAACACAGAGCGCAATTCAAGCGAGCTATAATTATCCTATTCCATCGTCGAATCCAATAATTTCACATAAGGATAAACAATGACACCGCACCCCATTGTGGCCTGTCCAGGGAACGGTTGCTCGATGCCAGGAGAGCCTTGCAAGACATTGTTGAAGCATTTTGGCCTCTCGCATCAACGCTCTCAGGAACCACATTTGTATGCTTGGCAACATCCGTATAATGATGGCTGTTCACCGATACGACACCAGTGCAGGGTACCAGAGTGGAGTTGTATGCTTTTTTAATTTGGGATATTAGATTATGAGGTTGATATCTTCCACAAAGGTGTTGTTATACATTTGGAATATGCAATTGTAAGTGTATGAGATTTTGCTTGAATGTATACCTCGTTGAATAGCAATGAATACATGGAAGTAAGCATCGTTTGCTAGATGTATATAGATGCAGTTTTTATGCACGAAAAATATACCACGCGCGATTTGCCCTCTTTATATGCCAAATTAACGCGTTTTTTGGGATCTCCATAAATTGGTCAATATTCATAAGCTTTATGGCGTGGAATCCAATAATAAGTGTTATAAATAAGTGGCTCCACGAGCTGTCCTGCTCTATATTCGTCCGCTCATAACATGGCAGCGTGTCAGATTTGAAATGTTAACATTGTTATATCAAAAGACATGGCCATTCAAAAGAAAATCAAACAAGAGCAGCACAAGACCGGAGGATTGCAGCACTGCACATTTATTATGGACATTAAGGTGCATTACCATATCATGTCTCGGCACCGAAATAAAGGAGCGCGGTAATGTCCGTTACACAAAAACCTCTTCCCGCCGGGATGAAATATATGCAAGAGGAGTCGGCCTTCGATGTGGGCATTCAATACGTGGCCTTCGTGGAAAAATCTGGAAAATTAGGGCCATTCATTATACGGTCGCCCCGGGCCACGAGCCCTGGTGATAAACGGTCACTGCAAACCGACCCATAAATCCACGTGATGGTCATTTTCACACCTTAATGGCAGCCGCTATCCCTATGTGCATACACCGACTATATCAATTATGGCCTATGTAGGCCTAAAGAAATTATGTGCGAAATTCGGTTCGATCGTATATCATCCGTTTCATCGATCAGAATGCCTTATTATGGTTAGCAAATCAAAAAATATATAAAAAGTCCATCAAATCTTCACCATCATACCATTATATTCCTGATGATATCAGATCAATCGAAAATACATCCAACGAAGTACGCGTTATCCCTTTGATGAGTATCCACTCACATGTTGTGTGCGTACTAGAGCAATTCAAAAAGCACTTTGTTTTCAATTTCCAATAGAATATTATTTTTAATTAAAATCATCTCAAACATTACATTTACAATGCGAATTCAAATTTAACTCAGAATTTTGCTATACAAATTTATAAAATTGATATGATGGAATTGATCGAAAACCTGTTTCTTAAAGTTTTTAATTAAATTAGACAGAGACGGAGAGTGCATTTGCAGGTAGAGTTTGGAGAGGAACAGAGACGGAGTATTATTGCGTACATTATACGACTGTATAGATCATTAACCCAAATTTATCTACTAATAATGATATATGAACGATATAACGATTTCAAGTGTATTGTTTATGTTTACACAAATAAATTAATAAATATTGTGCGCTATCGACAGTGTTTATTGATTTATATACAAGCTTCATACACGCTGCGACGGTCCTGACAGATAAGTGGATTTGTACGGTTGATAAGTAGCGGACATACGAATATAACATCTAAGTTTAAGATGGTTTTAAATTAGCTCACTACTCGAAGGGTTAAGCGAGAGTTTTCACACAATGTAAAATTGAATTTGTCAAATTGACTTGAACGTCACAAAAAGAGAAACTCCGATCGGCAATTGGTCTTTTAAGCTAAGCGCATGCATTGCACCACTTATACTGTATCCATACGTAACATAAAGCAACTAGTTGACTGCCTGTTTTATTATATATTACACAAACACAGCTTAATATTTTAGTTAAAATTTCAACAAGTCATCCTGAAAGTAAGGTTATAAAATTATGCTTGTATTTAATTGGAACTTACAGAATACTTCACAAATATATTAAAATATTTTTCAACATCAATGCCGTAGAAATTAAGATATTTCTGTAGTCGGGGCACCAGCTTTCGTATGCCAGTGTCATAGCTAGCTAGCTGTTTTTGTATTATCTTTTGGATTCTGGTGTATAGTGATACATCCAGGTCTCATCCTTCGCCACGATACAGTTCAGAAAAGCGACTCCTGGGCATCCATCTCGGACACAATTTCTTGTAGGCAAGTTTTTTCGACACAATATTAACAAGGAGACTTCCAGAAATATCAGTAAACACTTCGTTAAGGCGTTGAAGCATCACAGGGCGGTTATTTCGCACTTGTTCTTTATTTTTTGCATAAGTTCGTCAGAAATCACTGATGATCTCCTATTCATTGCCTCGTTGTGAGTATCAATCAGTACGGCCTGATCTAAACAACCTAACCCACTTCATGATACGTTGTCGACTCATCACATCACCATCAAAAACTTCCACGAGCTTCTGATGGATATCCGCGACGGTGTTGTACTGCAAAATCAAAAAACGGATAACTACGTGAATCTCGCACAAGCTAGCGGAAACGCGCGACCACCTCTCCATCGGAAGAATTTACTGTGACTGAACAAAATGGCCGACAAACACGCGATTTTAAACAAAATAACCGGTAGAATCCCCAAGATGCCAGAGATCATTATTTTTAATTTAAGTTAAGATATTTTTTCCGGTTATATGTCGTTTAGCAGCATGTAAAATATTAGGGTTGTTATTAAAAATGAATTTTAGCAAAGTTCAGAGCATGTATTGATTGGAAATTGTTTGGGCATTTTGATGCAGGTATTTTTGGAGTGGTTTTGCGAGAATCCCAGCATGAATTCCCGAATTGTTTCGCATGCAAAACTTTAAATCTGTCTGGCATACGGGATAAACACTGCGGCGACGATGCTCCGCGACCATCCCGATAATTTAAAAATATCTTCAGCACCACGGCGAGGGAAATTTTGACGCAATTTATCGGGGGTGGAATTGCGTTAAATTTTTAATTATTCCAAAGGAATCCAGTGGTCTTGTTTCATGTCCCCATTTTGGTTCGTACATCGCATTCCTTGCGAAGCACGCTCTTCGGGCTTGCGACCCCAAAGCGAAAAGTTATTAAGTGAATATTTTTGAGGAGGTATCTCAGCAACGCATCTGACCTTTATGGCTTAATTTCATACAGATAAAATGTTAATCACTGTGAGGCCATTTAGGGCTGAGGCCACAATCTTCCCGATCGTGTAGTGTTAATTTATTTTAATTAGGCTCGCTTCACCGGCACGCGATCACTGAAACTAACTAGACGTGGGCAGATAGCATCTGATCTACTCTCGCGTAGATAGGCCCTGCCTAGCCGACGTAAATCCTTATCCTACGTGTACGAAATGTTTAATTGAATACAATTTGCCTCAATTACTAAGCCTCACGTAAACACATTTCGGAGCTATCGACTCCTCCATCTTATCGGCCAAATATTATCTCCGACTTACAGCCCCCATTAATGTTGCCATCGAAAAAATGTATGAGGATACAATGAGCCGGATGAACGGGAACACGCAACTGCTCCTTTGGCGGAAATTCGGTCTACGCTTTCGGCGCGATATCTCCCCAAATTGGATGGCCATTTTCTTTTCAATTTTCAATTTGGAATTACGCCTGCGAAAAAAGAGCGTTCTTAAAGCGTGAATTTCGATGAAATTGCGTATAATGACTCTTCGTCCTGATTTCAATCGCGATAATTCATTTTGTTCAGTTCGAAGAGTACTTTCGACAGTCAGATCCGCTTGTGTTGATATCCAACATTTATTGCCATATTTTACGAATAGCTTTTAATTTATCTGATTAAATGAGCATTCTAATTAAAAAAAAATTAAATATTTATTGATAAAAAGTCACTTATCCCGTTAATGAGTCATCACGCATATATGCGTTTAAACTCGATTGCTACAGAAAGATGAGGTCGGCTACGAGGTCATGTTATATAGCTACCCCTACATGCTATTTATAAATACACTTGGGTTTGCTTTTATGCAATTGATACGATCCATGGGAAATCTCATATAAGAAATTCGCATAAAAAAGACTTAATTAAGACTTGTATAATACAATAAAAAAATCGTATAAATAAAAACACAATCCATATTTATCTTAGAATTGCTTCATTAAAATCTATTTTACACAATAATCATACAAATTTTCGTTATCAATCAGCATAAGAGACATATCCCGAAAGTAAGTGTACTATTTTTTTAAATTTTTTTTTGAAAGTGTATTTAAAAAAAATAATAATATTATTGATACACTTGTTATCTAGTTTTCAATATCTCGTTCAATGCATCTGCTGAGCCGTAGCACAAGCTTCTTTATGTTCTCTTCGAAGAACTCCCACAAACACCTACCCGTCGATTTAAAATTTAATTCCACCCATGTATTTTTTTAGGAAGGGGAAAAAATGATAATCTGAGGGCGCCAAATCAGGGAAATACGGGGGATGGCTCAAAACATCCCAATCATATAAGTCCAAGAACGCATTGGTAGCCTAATGCTTCTTTTGAGTTTTTTTTATAATCTCACAATATCGTGGTAACCGATGCCTTTTCGATCCCAAAACACTGAGGCCATGATTTTTTTTTCGGTTTTGGTTTTTATTTGACAGATGAGGAATTGGTTTAACACCACTGTGACAAGCTACCCACTTTTTATCTCCAATCACAATAAAACTCAGAAAATCATCACCTTCCAATTCAAGTCGCGCAAGAAATTTGCGGGCGTCACACAAATGTCCAACATCTTTCACGCAATTGGATACTACAACGTGAATTTACGTACAACGTGAATTTACGAGATCTTCTTTTACCACTCAGAATGGCCAATCCTTAAAAAACAAAAATAAACACCGACCATTATTGTCACAGTACACTTACTTTCGGGATAAGTCTCGTACATTTATTCCTCATCACTCCGTGTTGAAATCGTCTTTTTTAAAATAGAGGCATGCAATTCTTAAGCTCGCGTTGAAATTTGAAAGCCTTTGAACGCAGCATCATTTTGATATAAAATATCAAAGCCTTTTCTACCAAGTTGATTTGCCAATGTAATGATTTCAGCTACATATTCGATAGACAATTTCGAAGTTTTTACTAAATCGCCAAAAACAATTCCATTTGCTCATCTCCCTGTACACACTCACACTTTAACGGTTGTAACTCGCACTAGTGCTAATTTTAGATTTATTTTATGCGCATTCGCATTAAAAAAAAGCTTTGTCCTTTATAGAAAAATGAGGGATTTTTTTTGAGGTGGCTTTTAGCGATCCTTATTATGATATCATTACCAACCATTTTGACATGGCTTTTCATGGCATATATATATATATTTAAAAATGTGGTTGCCAGCCACTCCTGTGGGATTCGAACCCGAGATGATCGAGTTACAAGTTCAAAAGCTTAACGCAATCAATGACAGATTTCAGGGAATGTTGCACAGTCTTTGATATTAACTGAATTCCTAATCGATAAGGCCGCGATAGTGTGCTTCAGCACGTTAATCTGGGTGACCCGCTGGGTGAGTGCGTCCACACAATTTAAAGTCGTTTCTCTTGCTATCTTCGATGCAAGGCTCTAGTATTACAGTTGGTCGTGGGTGGCTGCTACATTAAGATGATGATCTCACATTTATTGGAAGCTACACAAAGACATGCAATCACATGAGTACTGCTTTACCAAATTTGGAATGCTAATGACTAAATGTGTACTTAAATTGTTTCTGGGATTTTTATCCGGGATATTTTAATGTTTGGGGATTCGTCTCTAAATTCTGGCTGTTTTTTACATCAGCTGATATCCCATGTGACTAGTTTTTGTGTTAATCTACTGGGTTTAGAAGTTTCCCTGCCGCGCCCTGTACTTTACAAAGTTGAAGCTAAAAAACGCACAGATTTGTGCACACGGTTTTTGCAGAGTTGATATTAAAATTTTAATTCAAATTCATATTATTTTAAGTTCACGATATTTTATCACGGAAAAAGATGATAGAAAATATACATTGTGATAAAATATTTATGTTATAATGTACATCGACGTTATATTGTATGAGGTGAGATATGATGAAAATATTTTCCTTCCGGAAAATGAGCATTTCAGGCTATGAATCAAATTTTTAGGACGGCCATTCATCATGTATTTCACCCTTACACTTTATCTCCACACAAAAGTAGGAATAAATTCTGCAGATTTTCCATACTTCAAAAAAATTTCCCAGTGAAAATTTTCAATGCTGAAAAATTACTAAATGCGAATATGAAATGGGGGACTAATCGTCTTGTCGGGTATTGTGTGCTAAGCGTCATCTTGACTGCAACCCCGTAGAGATTTTCATCCGGCTTCCATTACAACAATATAATGTAATAATAACAATAATAATGATAATAATCATATGTTAGGGTAGACCGATGCCGGCTAAGGACGCCGGGTCCTCTGCCCCTATCCCATAGGGGCGGAGGGAAGATAGAGGGCTGCCGGGTCCTCCCCATGCCCCCCGGGCAATTTTGCGGATAACATTTTACTTTTATGGTAGCAACATCTTGATGGAACGGCTTATTCGGCCGATTCGCGAGCGACCTAATACGTTCGCACTTTTTTTTCATCCGACCCATCCGGCCCGATCGGCCTTTATACCCTCGGGGATTTGCCTATATGTGCGGATGATGATGACGGCGAATGGCCCAAACTGATTATTACGTGCTAACGCGCCCCGCCGCTAATATATGGAGCCGCATTTCGGGTCTCCCTAATGTCTAAATTTGATTTTTTCCGAGCAATAAACACCATGCGATACGAGCGACGCCCACGAAATATATTCGAACTTGTAACATTTTATCCGGCGACCCCTAAATCCGAGAGGGAAAATTTCCATTAAAAATACAAGATCGTACATTTTGTATCAAGGTGCCGATTTATTGGCATATTAGCCCCTTTAAGGCGAACATTTTATTTGACTGAAACATGTGCGCATACTTTTGATTCGATCAACATTTTTTGGGATATCAATCTATCAAGATTGCGATTGACTTGTATTGACCGCGTGAACCCCCATTTTGGTATAACACCATCAATGTGACTGATAAAATTCCTATCTGCTGAGACGCGGATTAAAACTTGCAAAATTCCTGATTTCCCGACAAATTATTTATTTCCGTCACTGCAGATGAATACTTACATACTATAACATTTTGATGTGATTCGTAATTATATTACGGAACAATACAAAAATTCTGAATCCCGTATCTATTATATTTCATATCGATATTCCCATTATTAGAGTCGAAGTGTAGTAAATACATCACCGGTAGAGAAAAGTTAATATAATAATTTGAAAAACATTTATGTACTGTATATATGCATGCATGGATTAAAACAGGGGTGGCCAACTCGCACCCTTCCTCTAATCATCTCGCAAAACAAATTCTGCACACAAATAATGATTGCGCTAATTATAAAAACATTCTTGTGTGCACGCCTAACAACTCATCAAAATTCCATCGTAATCGGATAAATCAGTATAATACAGGATGTCTAGTTTTTTTTTTTTTGAGGTGGCTTTTAGCGATCCCTTTTTTATGATATCATTACCAACCATTTTGACATGGTTTTTCATGGCATATATATGTTTTTTAAAAATGTGGTTGCCAGCCACATCTCCTGTGGGATTCGAATCCGAGATGATCGGGTTACGAGTCCAACCGCTTAACGCGGGACTACCTACAGGACGTCTAGTCCTGTAGTATACTGATTTACTTTAAGAAATACACGCAGTCCAGTTCCTTTTTTCTTAAAAAGGGACTAGGAAAGATGACGTTTTAAGTTGTGCATCTCAAAATCTTCGTTAGCAGTGATATATCCTTATATTTTGTGAATTCAAAAACTGTTTGGATTTATTTTTAAAGTGAAACTTTTATAGGTGGGGCAAATTCGACTTGACGTCACGAAAATTGAAACGCGTTCCTTTTTTCGACTCTAGAAAAGAGATAAAGGCGCATGTATAGCTCGACGCTTCTCTTTTTTGGACTCCATCCAACAACGTGAGACTTGGAACAACAGAGACATACCACGAAAAAGACTGATGCCCACATTTCCCATGATTTCGGCCATTCATAGTATCTAGCCACGGAGACAAGTCGCCGTTCGAGAAGCATAGCTACTCTCCCCTGTGTGCCATAGGCTGTGCCATAGGATTCCTCCTTCCCCACCTATAATCGGTACTCTAAATTTGACTTTATGGATGCACAACAAACATCTATTCAATATCAAACACCTCTACTCTAAGAAACACTCACCCAAACTCCAACCTACAGTTAGTCGGAAGAGAAGGAGAATTGTTTGTAGTATTTCTGACTCCGGCATATACATTATGATCACGCTACGCACATGCATTGTGCCGCCTCTACTGTGCCTATTTTATTATATATTATACAAACACCTTTATAGTTCAACGACTTATAAACGACATAGAAGCCATTGAAAGACAATGTTTGTATTCACGGTCGGTAATCCAAAGAATCTTCTTCTTAATGTGCCATATCCGAACCATCGGACATAGGCGATCTCCATAGGAGATTTTACTAGGGAAAGGATTTAATATGGTGGTTTCCCGTTGCCTTCCTCACGTGGTAAAGTAAGGATAGGATTATTTGGAAAGGTAGGAGAGGAGAGAATCTATGAGTGAGTAGCGAAATTATCATTGTATATAAATGATACAATAGTTTTTAATTATTGTTGCAAATTCAATCACTCACTAATGGGCGTCCCTGCACGACTTCATTAATCGCCTCAGCATTTACTTTTTTCAAATCCAGGAAATCAGGGTAAACCTGGATTGAGACGATCGATCAGAAATATTAATATTTCCGATCTTCCATATGTGTTGGTACGGTGAAAATTTTTTCCACAATCTGGATTTGAACCCGAACCTTAATAATAAGAATCCAGGATCTTATCCACTATACCAGGGGTCGGCAACCTGCGGCTCGCGAGCCACATGCGGCTCTTTGGATGTGAAGCTGCGGCTCTTTAGTTCCATACGCAAATAACGAAATTTTCTACTTGAATAACCATGCAAAACCATCGCTCCCATTGAATTTGTTTGCCCAATTATTTGTTATTGAAGTACAAGTTAGTGTTGTAAGTAAATTTTAAATTGTTTTAATTTTTTACTTAAATAATAAGTGATTATATTTTTTTCTTTTTTTTCGTGGGAGGGGAATTTTCGCAAGATACCCATTCTGGGTAGTGTGAGATTAACGATTAACTCGTCCCTGCCCACTAAACCCCTCCCTTGTCCTTCTCTGCCCCCTGGTATTGTTTTGCACATTGCTTCAGGTCAGGTAGTCTGGTCTTAGATTGGCCCTATTCTAGTGTTGGAGAGGCGCTCTGCGTCTCTCTCTCTCACTGCCCTCTTTGGCGCTCAGAATCTCTTCTACGTAGTTGCGCCAAAGGTTCCAGTTCTTCTTGCTTCCTATCATGCTGTGGACTGACGTTGAGTTTGGCTACCCCGAGTGCTTGTTTCAGTAGTTTTCTCTGGAGTGCCCAAGCCTCACAGCCAATGATGGTGTGCTCTACGTCGTCGACCTCCGCTTGGCAGTGGTGGAACGTTGCGGATGGTTCTTTGTCAATCCGCTTCAGGTACGCACCGAAGCATCCGTGCCCAGTGAGCACCTGAGTCAAGCGGTAGGTTGTTTCACCGTGTCCCCCGGCCCTCCACCGACGTATGACCGGGATAAGTCGATGGGTCCACCTTCTCTTGCTGAACTGATCCCATCACTGTTGCCAGGCTTCCCTCATTTTCTGGTCATGTTCGTTGCGATTTTTAGGATATTCGTAGTCCAAGGTCCTCTTCTTTGTTTGGATGTCCAGCGGGGGCATTCCAGCAATCACAAGTACAACGACACTGTCTCGGAGCTGCGGAGACTCGGAGCGCTCCTTGTCGCTGGACCCTAGCGAGCTTCTTTCTATTGGTGTCGCGTCTGAGCGTCTCGTGCCATATCGGGGTTCCGTACAAAAGGATCGAGTGTATTGCCTCGTTTATAGTACGTCTTCTGCACGGCTTTGGCCTTCCAATGTTGGGCATGAGCCTTCCAAACTTTTGCACCTTCTCTGATGTTTCTTCCATGTGTTTGCTAAAGGTCAACTTGTTATCCATGAGGATCCCGAGGTATCTCAGCGTTTTGCTGTATTCCACCTCGTGTCCTCCAATAACAAGCTGCTCGACCCTCGGTCTTCTCCGTCTGCTGCATATCATTGCCTCCGTTTTCTCGGCCGCCAGCTGCAGGCGATTATCCCGCATCCACGCTCGAATTTTGGCGAGGGCTTTGTTACCCGTCGCCTCCACTTCCTATGGATATTGAGCCGTCACCAGTAGCGCGATGTCGTCCGCGAAGGCAATGAGTTCTGCTCCTGCAGGTAGTGCCATGTTTGGAACACTGTTGTAGAGTACGTCCCAGAGGGTTGGTCCCAGAACGGACCCCTGCGGGACGCCCATCTCCAGTCTTCTCGTCAGGTCCGTTTCATTGTGATGGACATATCGGTCTTTGAAATAATCGCTTATGAGGTCGAGTGCATACTGTGGAATTTCATTTTTTTCCTCCAGGGCTCCAACGATTAGCTCCCAGTTTGCGCTATTGAAAGTGTTTTTTTTGTTGGCAAGAAATTTTTTTTGTGGCTCTTTAAACACTTTGAAATTTGTAAATTGTAATTTTTGGCTCTTCCGACTCAAAAGGTTGCCGACCCCTGCACTATACCAACACTTGGTCTATCCAAAGAATACTCATTTTTAAAAATGTAGTCAATAGTTGCACGTGATTTAATTTTGAATCGTTTTACATAAGGAATATTGCCTAGTAGGTCTTCATCTTACTCAATATGAACCAATAGCATCAAAAAATACAGATCAATTGTTGTAGTAATAATATGATTTGATTTGATATTTGAAAAACGTGCTTTAAGCGACAGTTATTAAAAAAAGAGTGGATTCACCAATTAAAAAAAAACGAGAGATTTACTAACATCATACAGGGGACTGTCTTTAAATGTCTCTCTGTGGTTCATTGATATTTCGTATGCATATATTTTATTGTGTATGCAAAATATTGGCTATAAAGTGATCATGTTGATATTGAGATTTGATTTTAAGCACTCATAATTTTAGGGTGAAATTTATTAGGAAACTCCCCCTCCTCCTCATATTTTTTTAAAATAGAAAATATCAATTTTAATTAAAATTGTGAGCTTTCTTTTGGTCATTGTAAGTATGGACGAGGGTAAATAAATAACGCCAAGGATATCCTAATAGAAACACACGCGTCCTTGTTTCGGCTCAATAGGGTCCGCTCCGATCAATGGCACACAGGCTTAAAACCGATAAGACGGAATGGAAAACCTATCTTTATTCGCTTTCTATCCCAGACAATGCTTAAAAAGGACTAAAAACTTTCATAAAAATCGGCCGTATCCCTTTTTTGTTTGTCATATCTGTCCCAGAAGTATTGTTTAGAAGGGTTTGGCCGATTCTTGGACCACCCTTTCCGGGCCGCAGTTGTTCTGTGCATAAAACAAAGGGTAAAGTAGAGTACTAAAAAGTGACAAACTTTTATTATATAAATGCAAAGTAATATTTTAGCAATAAAGCGCGCTTAAGAACCCCAACAGATTATCCTTGGGGTGCGGGCATTCTTCCGCGGAGGAAAGTTGTTAAAGAGTATAATTGGAAAAGCTCATAATAATTTAGTAATTACCCGACGATTATAAAGTGTTATTAGCTATGAAGTAAGTTGCACAGTTACTTAATCTGAAATAGAACTCGGCTATCAACGTAATTCAGTTATAAAGAGGTCTTATGAATACCGCAACGTTCCTGCAAATACATTCAGCACAAAGTGCATTCTCATTATGTTAATTTTATTATGGCCATGAAGAAAAGGGTGTATTGTACTACTTGTATTCAGAACAATACACAAATCCTTTTCAGAATAATTATAGTGGTCATTTTTATAGTTTTCATTCATTTTCTTAGGAAAATTCATTGAAACATTCCAGTTAATATATTGAAGAGCTGCGTTGACGTTAAATATAGGATCATCCAAAAGCAACGCTTAGACATTAACACTAAATAATATTTACACGTAACATCTTTTAAAACAATATAAGCCATTTTGTTTTAGTAGAAGATAGTACAAATTTAATCATGAACAGATATAAAGAATTTTGTAGTAAAGTAATATTTTATAAGCATTCCCACGGAAACATCTCTCAGTAGACAATAGATAGATAGATGTGCATAAGAGCCATTTAATGTACTGTGAGTATACTCAAATTAAATAAATCTAAGCTGTATTTAATTACTCATTTAAATAAATTACATTTTATTTAAAAGTAAGACAATTTTGAAATATTTAACATGAATTTAGTTCTTTAAACCTTTAATAAATGAGTTAATATTAAATTGACGTAAATCGTGAATGAAGCTTGTATATCAATAAATGATCCTTAACACTGTTGATAGCATACAATATTCGTTCATTGATACATTCGTACGATGTAGGCGTGTATGATGAGATGTAAAACACTCTCTCTAACTCTGTCTGCAATTTACAAAGAATATTATATATATCAACTGTAAAAAAAATAATTTAATTAAATTATAACCTCTTGAAGAATGCAAACAAATGTTTCTTTAAATAGAAAAGTAAAATTGACTGAGTTTTCGCGAATAAAATATTTTTTGAAGGGTTGCTGCTTTAAATAACTCTTTATTAATCCCAAGAATATCCCGGTTGTTTTCGATCCAGGGAGGAAGCCATCAAAAATAGCCGAAATTTACATCCTCGGCGACATCCATCGACTCGGAAAAAAATCCATTCTGTCGCCGGAATTATCCATTCTCAAAGGTAAATAAGGGTATTCTTCTCCGATAATGTTGCGGGGAAGATTTCCGCATACGAAAAAACAGGAGAAACCATGAAAATAAACGAGGTTGATACATATGAATCGACAGTATCCAAAATGCGAAATGTCTAAATCAGATGCCTTTTACTTCGTGAAAATACCGAGTCCATATAACTTAAGTACCCAATGTAGCAAGGGTTGGGTTCTGTTCAATATTCGCCGGGGGCGAGCCATATACCGCTTCGGGATGGCTCCAAATGCGCAGGGTTCGTGTGACATCAAACAGGAAAATATTTTTAAAATGTATTATTCAATCCTTTGCATATTGTCAGTTGAAGAACCTCTACAAGATCTCCTCGAATCAATTTGGATTAGTCTTCGCCCGCGTATTGAAGCTGATTTATTCAAAGATATGCAATATCCTGTTGAGCCTTATCTTAGACCGCCAAACATTTTGTTTTATTTTAATTGATCCTCGAGCTTCAACAACGGTAAAAGCTTATTGGAGTGTGCATTTGGATCTGGGAAACATAACTAATCATCTGTCAAAGGATTTGAATTGATATATCAATTTAATTTCCGGTTATCTCATTATCGAAATGCAGGACGGGTTTTAAACAGGCTCTACAGACTCTTTTCTCAGGCTTAAAAAAGTGCAATATATAATGATCATTGCTTAAATATCTAATTAATAAAATAGTTTAAATCTGTCTATTTCCAATCTACATCCATCAAGATCATCTTTGACCAGGATGATGACATTCATCCATTATGATCACTAGATTAACCTGTCGCTCGCGGGGGTAGCACTTTCTGGAATTCTCATCCAATGTTAAAAGAAGAAGGAAAAAATCAAAAAAGTAAGGTGGTAACAATCGAAAAATACTTGTATTTGATTGAAATTCGCAAGATGAGGTAATTGCATTTCTGTAGTCGGAGAACCAGATTTTGTATGCCAGAGTCATAGAACTCCGTTGCCAGTTCTTTTTGAATTGTCTTCTGGATTCTGGAGTATAGTGACACACCTATGTCTCTTCCCCCGCCACGATAGAATCCAGAAAAGCTTCTCTCTCCTTTGCAAATCGATACAAAAATTCACACGCATTCTGGGCACTCATCTCGCGCCCAACTTCTTGTAACCATTTTTTTCCGATAAAATATCACCAAGGACACTTCGAAAAATCTCAGGAAATTCTTCGTGAAGGTCGTAAACGTCACATATATATATGTCGTAAGTATGATTACGGCCTTCTCTGAACAATCTGACCCACTTCGTTACATGATGTCGACTCACCACATCACTACCATAAGCTTCCACGAGCTTCCGATAGATATTCGAGGCGGTATTGTTCGACAAAGTAAAAAAAATCACGTAGATCCCAATCAGACGGGAGGTAGCGGGAGCGCGCGACTACCTCTCCATCGGAAGAATTTACTGTGACTGAACAAAATGGCTGACAAATACGCGACCAAATAAATTGACCGTTAAGATCCCCTCTACACGCCAAGTACACCAACCTCAATACAAAAAATACCTTACTTTCTAGTTGCCCAAAAATATTCGCATATTTAGTATTTAAAGCTCAAATTTATTAATAACAACATAATAAAATATATTTCCATTCCGATCTACGTTTTTGTTTGTTTTTCTCGCAGGATGTACTCCATGAACCTGAAAATGTTGAAATCCGTCGGGGCGAGATCCGATGAATAAAGAGGATGTGGTAACATTTCTCTGTTTGATTCCTGTATTTTATCAAGTGTCAATTTTGCTTTAGGAGGGCGCGCAAGCCGAGTCGCGCAAAGACGGTCAAACCGAGCGGTACCCATCCTATTCCATAATATCCATCCTATTCCATAATACCCATCCTATTCCATAATACCCATCCTATTCGATTTTAATATGTTCGCACAGTATTCCATAGGAAACCCAAATCATTTAGGAATTTTAATGCATCGTTATCTATATAAGTCGACCTATTCTTGATTCATCCCTTAAGTTTATATTGCCCAATTTAAATTTCTGAAACTAGTATTGGTATCTGCATACTGTTACCATTTCAACAAAAGTATTGTTGAGTGTTTTACTGGATTTTGTGATATTCCAATCCAAATCTAAAAAAATATTAGATTTAATCAAATTAAGAACCATTGAGCATTACATTTGAACTGCAAAACTCTCTGGAGTCAGATTACACATTTCACTATTCCTTACGTAGGTTTTGTAAATAAAATTGATCGTCAGAAGAAATGAAATCTCAATGTATTGTATTTACGATACCTTGACGTACGATATCTACTCTATTCCAGAAATTGATTGAAAATCGATTGCTATCATTTGTATTGTTCCGGAAAAGTATGCTATATGATGGATAGCTGCCGAAGGAACACCCAAGCTTAAGATTTGTTCTGAAGATACGTTTGTAGCTCGGTAATAAAATGATGTTTTACTCAAAGAAAGTCGGTATCCTTAGACATAAAGGTGGGAAACGTGAACGTGCTAACGCGCTCCCGATTCCACGTAGTCTATTAAGTTCGCCGTTCAGCCGGTGTGAATCCAGTCCGACTTCGTTCCCACAAGCATATCCCGGTTTTTGATAGTCCCATTTGAATAAATAGGCGGTCAGCACAAACGACAGAGTCGTGTCATTTTATTATGGAAAATGCCCTTTTTGGGCGCGTTATCTAATAGATAAATACGCAGATGGAAGCGGCATAAGCACGAACGTGACTGCCTCGTCCGGAGCATTTGCCTTCTCTCTTGAAAATCGGGAAAGAACCACATCAAACGGTGCCATTTTCAGCTGGAAGAAGTCGGAGGAGCTCTCTAAAGGAGCTCCGGGAATTTAACGACTAAATCCAGACGGGGCGTGATATTTTTATTGCGTTGACGACCGTCGATTTGTTTCCATGACTATATGACGAATCGAGCAACCACCTATCTAATACAAACAAAATGAGAATTTTCTCATCCTAATTTGGATTGACATTGCTTAATCATTCATCAATAATATCATCATGCGAAAGTCCCAAATCTGAAGACTGATGGTAGCATTTCTCGACATTCAAAAGTTATGATTTGTATAGAAATTCCAACAGCCTTTCAAAATTAAAAAGCGATGAAACCTTTTCTTTAAATTTATTATTTTTGGTCTTCAGATCATGATTAACACGTTTAATATTTATCAAATTTAAACTATTTTAGATAGTACATATAAAATTATTAAATACTACATTCGTAAAAATCAATGTTTGTATGTTTGTCCTGTATACGTTTCTATACCATTCATCCAAATGCTATGAAACTTTTGTGAGATATTATGTGCATACTCATAAAGATTATGGAATTAATACAACCATTGTTTGTATACCGATTTTTTTTGCGAGACGTTTCGCGTATGTTCGTATTTTTTTAACTTTTTTGTTAATTCATAAATCTTGATTAAAATTTCAGAATTTATTCACTATAAATGTGTTCAAATTTTGATGAAATGCGATTTTTTTTTAAACTTAATTTATTATACTTTTTTAAATAATAATGCTTAAGAAAGTAAAAAGTAACTTAGGAAACTTTATTTTATTTTAAGACTATATATAAAATATTTTATAAAATTGAATGTATGTGTGTCTGTTTGTCCCTCTGTTTGTATATAGCGTTTTAATAAAAATTCACTTGGTAGAATTTTTAATACATTAACTTTATTTGATCTACGAGGGTAGGCTGAAAACTAATGCACACACGTCTATAGAGCGCAAAAAAAAAAAAAACAAATAACAAAATCAAATTTAAAAAATATTTTTCAACATAATCACTATTAAGCCTTACATATTACTCCCAAATTTCTATTTCTATTCTATTTCTATTTCTATTTCTAGTCAAACCTATTTTGGGAGGATTAAAAATATGAAACTATTGCCCCCAGGCTACTCAATATTGAAGACGTCAGCTTTAAGCTGTTAATAAATATTATTCATGGAACTATTGTTATAGATTAATTCGTTTTTCGGTTTTCCATCATGTCATTAATTTCTCAATTTTGATTATTATTAACCATTCCAACATCCATTCATTATTATACAAGCACGTAGGCAACGCTATTATACTGCTCAGATTAATTTTGCTTTCTTTTCTTCTAAAAAAAAGTTTATTTCGTTCTTTTCTGAAAAATAAATATAAAAGTTTTAAACAGATTAGAAGCGCTTACTTTAAAGTTTTCCCGTCCTTGGCCGTAAGATAAAGATACTTTGTGCGATGATCTCAGATCTGAGATTTCGTTCTTACGTATACAAATTGCAATTATTCCACACTAGCATGTTTGTTTGTAAATACTCCAAATGTGTATTTACACATGGACTTTTTTTTTGGGCAAATATTACAATTCGGTTGGAGCTTGGCTTGCGGTATCGTGACACTGTTATTCACAGTTATGTCGACCTGAAAGGGTATAAATAAAATTACTCGGAAAATATCACAGGTGTTCGGCTAGGTAGAAAAGAACTTTTTTCTGCTCCCCCGGAAAAAAGTGTATAAACATAATAATATTTCTTCATTACGCTGTAGGGGAGCGCATTACGAGGTTACGCATGTTCGAACATTTGTATCGAAATTTGGGGCAATGCTTCATATTTGCGGAAAATACGCATTCCGCTTTATATTCAGAGTCGGAGCCCCGTGAAAACATTTCGGAAAATCCTTTACCTGCGAGTCGGGGTCGTTCGTGGAAAATTTTCACCGGGGAAATTTTCACATAAAAAGCGCTTACCGGAATGTGACTTGAGGACGAAACGAGAGGTGTAAGCACAAAAGTAACGGCCCAAAAGTAAGTTTTACCAGGAATGAAAGCCATTATCGAAACATTGAAATGTACGCACTTCGCTCCTTGGAAAAAGGGTAAAAATTCGGGAATAAATTGAAACGCAAAATCGTTTTCTCATTGACGCACCCCCATTGGACTCGGTCAAGGCATGAAAATATCGTGTACCGGAACAAATATGGCATACTAATTTTTCATTATTTGATATGCTTATTATTCAGGCAATATTCTTTTAAAATGCCCTTAAATATACAGACAATTCGTGAAGTGGAAAAATTGAAGCAAATGTCAACCGTGTTTTATTATCCTACAAATGCTTCAATTAAAATCTTATCATTGTCCTTTGCTTGTATTAACACATTACAAACAGGAAGCAGAGCAGAAACAGAAGTATGCAAAAATTATGTTAGTTTGATCTCACTTCTGACACCAGTGAAGGGTACGAGATGGAACGGAAGCGCTCTTAGGGCATATTTCGCCCATACCACACAGATCATTGAAATGCTTCATAAAAATATGTATGTCCCTATTTAAATTACTTACAAGAAGTATGAGTCCCTATTTAAATCGGCAAAGCAAAAAAACCTATCTATTGGCTAACAGTATAAATTTAAACCTTTTTTTATGCGGTAGATGCGTTCCGCGGAAAACCGCACAAAAATAGCGAAGAATGTGAAGACGCGTTCCATGAATTTTAAAAACCGCATAACTTTGAAACACGTACATTAAATATATCCAAAATCGCACAAAAAAAGTTTATTAAAAAAACAGGAAAACAATAAGACAATTGAAAAATAACATTTTTAGTAACATTAATTACAAACTATCGCTCTCTTCTTCGGAAAAAATAGTATACCCAGTGTCAATATCATCATTGTTCTTTGTAGATTTTCTCTTTCCAATAATATAATTCAAAAATAAATACAAAATGTCGACTGCTTAAAAAAAAAATCAGTCAAGTCATTTTTTGACCTTATTTTGTCACAGTTTTAATTTTTTTTAAATAATTAAATCATAAATTTTGACATCTGGTAAGAATAATAGAGGATTATATATAAAAGATTCGTATCCAGTTTTAAGTAAATCAATTAATTGAAACATGAGTATTTTCGAGAAAAACGCGATAAAAGATTTCATTATGGTAGGACTGGCCAAGTTGCCGCCTGATTTACACAGTCCCAAATTATATTTTTTTCCCAAATTTCGGTTAGTGTTGATGATTTATATCCTATTTTATCCAAAATATATCGATACGTACTCTTTATGAAATAAAAATTTAAAAAAAAATACTTTAAAAAAACGCATAACTTCGAAATCGCACAAAAAGAGGTTTGAGTGTATTATGTAATAAATCGAAAAATATGTTTTTCTGATGACGGTTGTAAATCGAATTGTACTTTTTAATCCAACATAATTCCGTTTGATTATCTCAATTCAAATTTATTCGGATTTCCATGTAACTAAACATCTGTTTAAATGTTTGAGCCTCATTGGATGCGCCATTGAGAGCCTGCACCGCCACATAAATGTGGCAATTAATAGTTTATGGAATGAGCATCCTGAATTATTGCTATTGATCACTTATGTGGGTCGCACCCAGGTAAGTGCTTGACGGCTTCAAATTGCGATTTTTAAAGCACTACCGATGTCTATTTGTTTTGGAATCGCATGTATTCGACCGCACCAAATCAAATACCGAAGTAGATGTATATCAAGTGGTCGCTACTTCATACAAAGAGCTCTTGTAATCCATCTTGACCTTAATGATATGTAAATATTTCACAGGTAAGCCCCGCCAAATCAGACGTGGAAATTGGAAATAGCGTGGAAAAAATGTATTCTAATGCGGCTATGGACTAATCCACACCATGGTCTGGTGTCATGGCCACATAGGTTGACATACGGAGCAGACATGCTGAATTGAGTCAGGTATGAGACATATGTGACCTTCGGAGTACATAAGGTGTGAGGAACTAACTGAAGAACTCAGCAGATCAGAGGGATTACGCCGGAACAATATGTGTGAAGCGTGATAGCATCGATATTGCAGGGCACCGAAGTTCACTCACACACTGAGTCACTCTTATTTTTAGTTTCCACTAAAAAAAATAATATAAAATTAAGCCATCAAGCAAATGACCTCATGTGAAACTGCCGATGTCTTTAATGATGTGGAATCTATCGTAATTGAGATAAAATGCTGACGAAGTATCTCTTTCATTTACCTACATGAGCACTTTAATTCGATTTTAATGCGTTCCGGGATGTTTAAACGTCTATTAACTTCGACTACTGGATTTTTCACATGATTATTGATTACATATCTATAGGAATTTAAAAAAAATGGACAGCATCCTCGTCGATGCCAAAATCTGAGACATCTGAACGGGCCTCGCCCAAGAAAGCTAAGCCCTCTAATACCCACTTTATAATTCTAACAGTAGATACGTACATTCATCACAGTCAGTAATGGACCAGACATATGTACAAGGAATTTTAAATACTGCAATTTAAATTTATGCCCATTCCCGGTCACCCAAGGTCAAAAGTGCCTTGTCTTGCCTCAGATGCGGTGAGACTGGGCACATGGCAGCCGCGTGCGACAAGGAGCCCTGTTGCTACACGTGCAATGGAAAGGGAGACCCAAAGCACCTCATGGGAACTAGGGAGTGCCCTGCGTACCGAAAAGAAGAGAGAAAAATGAAAAAATGGACATCGTAGTTCTACAAATAAATCTCAACGGATGCAGGGCAGCCCAAGACCTTATGGAAAGGGTAGCGGAAGAGAGGGGAGCGGACCTGGTTTTGATATCTGAACAATACCGGGGCAGCAACCCATCGCGTTATTTCTCCAGCGCGGACGAGAAAGCGGCCATCTGGGTTGCATCGACCAGACTCCGCATCACAGGAGCGCAAGGAGCTGCGGTCGACGGCTGGACGTGGATTGAGACGGGAGGAGTGAGGGTTTACTCCTGCTACTTTTCCCCGAACTCAACGCTCGCTGACTTCGCGGGAGATCTCTCTCGTCTCGCGGACAGCATACGAACCTCCACGCTACCCGCCGTAGTAAGCGGGGACTTCAATGCTAAAGCGCCCGAATGGGGCTCCCCCCGAACGGACAGACGGGGCGCCCTTCTTGCCGACATGGCATCGCAACTTCGTCTGCATGCGATAAACACGGGTGCAAATACCTTTATGCGAAGGGGAAGTACCTCTGCCATCGACGTCACCTTTGTGGGCGAGACGGTATTAGGAAGGATCGGCGGATGGGAAGTGGTCGACACATACTCCCACAGTGACCACCTCTACATACAATATTGGATAAGCAACGGCGCAAAAAAACGCTGCCGAGTCCCGACTACGGGATGGGCCACCGGGAGACTGGATGCAGAAGCGCTCGAGCATGCCGTGGGACTTAGCAGAGAGGCGGCCGCGGACGGAAACATAAGTGGAGCGGAAGCGGAAAAAACCGCAAACATCGTCAATAAGCTCCTGAAATTTGCCTGCGACGCCACCATGCCGAGACGCGCGACCTGCTCGAAGCGAGCACCGGTCTACTGGTGGAATGACGACATCGCAATGCTTAGAAGGGAATGCCTGGTAGCCCAAAGGAGATCACAGCGTCATCCATCCCGCGAAGACCTGAGACTTGTTTTTAGGTCAGCGAGGAAAACACTGCGCTACGCAATCAAATATTACAAAGCGAAGTGCTGGGATGAACTGTGCGACTCTGTAAATAACGACCCATGGGGAAACCCTTACAAGATTGTCAGACGGAAACTGCAGGCGGTGAACACGGATTCATACCTGAACAACTCTGGGAATCTGGAATCAGTGATTGCCACACTCTTCCCGAACCCGACACTAGTGGACATGGAGCATACTCTGGTCACAGAAGACGAGAAGGGTCCCCCTTTTACCGCAGGAGAACTTGTCACGGCCGTAAGGCGTCTGACGCCCGGAAAGGCACCCGGATTGGACGGAGTACCGAACATAGTCATCAGGCTGGTTGCCGGGTTCGACCCGAACCTCCTGCTGACAGTACTTAATACCTGCCTAGCGGAGGGGGTCTTCCCAGCGCCATGGAAGAGACAGAAGCTGGTCCTCATCCCTAAGGGGAAAGCAACCCCAGGACCGTCGGCGTACAGACCGCTGTGCATGCTGGACGGGATGGGAAAACTGCTGGAGAGAATGATCCTCCAGCGACTCCAGCAGTACATCGAACCAGGACTATCCCCACAGCAGTACGGCTTCCGTGCGGGCCGCTCCACGATCGACGCCATCTCCCAAGTCATCGACACGGTGAGAACGGCATGGAGGGGAAGCTTGAAAGCCAGCGCACACGTCGTGCTGATAGCCCTCGACGTCAAGAATGCCTTCAACTCGGCCAGATGGCATCTCGTCATCAGAGCGCTGAAGGAAATTGACGCCCCGCCATATCTTCTAAAAATGGTGGAGAGCTATCTGCACGACAGGATACTGGTGTACACAGACGCCGAAGGAGGCCAAAAGGAAAGACCGGTAACTGCCGGCGTTCCACAGGGGTCCATACTCGGACCTACACTGTGGAACGTCATGTATGACGGCCTGCTAAAAGTTACACTAATGTCAGGGGCAAAGATGGTCGCCTTTGCTGACGACATAGCCATACTAGCCACGGCCAAGACCACGGAGCTTCTGCAAATAATCTGCGAGAACACCCTGAAGAAGGCGGAGAACTGGCTAACGGAGGCAGGGCTAAAACTCGCCGTACAGAAAACGGAAGCCCTCTTCTTCACGAGGCGCAGAAAGCTTGCACCTCCCAACCTGAGGATCGGAAACTCGACGATTAAATTCTCAAGATCGATACGATACCTCGGGGTGGAGATAGACGACAAGCTCAGCTTTGTGGCACACACGGAGAAAGCGGCAGCAAGGGCGGCCGGAATTGCAGAGGGCCTGGCCAGGTTGATGCCTAACATCGGTGGCCCGAAGACCAACCGGAGGAAGCTTTATAATGAGGTAGTGCATTCGGTGCTGTTGTACGGCGCGCCGATATGGGCCGATGCACTGCACATAGAGCGGGCCAGGCTCAACTTGGCCAGGGTCCAGAGGAGGAGCGCGATCAGGGTTGCGGCGGCGTACCGCACGGTGTCAGAGGACGCAGTCCTGGCGCTGACCGCGGTACCGCCGATAGATCTTCTCGCCAAGGAGAGGAAGACCACACGGTTCGGTGAAGACAAGAAGAGAGCCAAGGAGCTCACCATGGAGGCATGGCAGACTCGCTGGCAAAACTCCATCAAAGGCCGGTGGACCCACCGAATCCTGCCGACCCTGAAGCCCTGGGTGGACAGAAAGCACGGGCAACTGTGCTACCACCTAACCCAGGTGCTCACCGGGCACGGTTGCTTCGGTGGCTATCTCCATAGAATTGGAAAAGAAACCGGACCGGGATGCCACCACTGCAATGCAGAAACGGATGATGCTGCACATACGACATTCGTCTGTCCAGCGTTCGACGCAGAGAGGGAAAACCTAAAGGGGAAGCTTGGTTTGAATACGCTCTCCCCCGACATCATGATACCCTCGATGCTGACTAGCGCGGAGACATGGAATGCGTGGTGCAGATACGCAACGGCTGTAATCCGGGCCAAGGAAGAAGCGGAGCGCGAGAGACGTCGCCTTCGCCCCCCATCTGAACCATCGTAGATGACAACATAGAGGACCCGAGAGGGACACATTGCTGCCACCCTGGCATTGCTTCACTTGTAGCCGGGTGGCAGTGGAAGAAAAAAGAAAAGAAAGATCCAGACTAAATGACGAAACATTCGATGCTTTAATGTTACTTCGGGCATATTTTCAAAATAATATTTGAATTTTTTAGTTTGCTATTTATCTACTTTTGAATTGTATTTTTCTTTCCTTAAATAAATAAAAAAAAAAAAGGTCAAAAGTGCCTTACATTCCTCTTCCTGCATAGTTCCCTGACTACACATCAACACCATTCTTGCAAAAATATTTTGGCTCGTTGCAATTTCAATGCAAGTACAAAAAATATGTCTCAAACGATTGAAAATTTAATAAATACAAAGCACACTCTTATACGAAGAACCAATGACTTGAAAGCATTCAATTTTATACTAATGAATAGGATCTTAAATATTATATGAAGTTGCTTAAATATTATACGAGGGTTATCTAGAAAGTAAGGTTACATGAGTGCCTCATCTCTCGTCATATTAGAATTCAGAAAAGTTTCTCCCTCCTGCGCAATTTTTTGACGGGGGACTGGAGGTGGCGAGAGCGCGTGACGACCTTTCCATCGGAAGAATTTACTATGATCTAACAAAATGGCTGACAAACACGCGGGACCAAATCAACTGACCATTGTGATCACCCCTACATGCCAGGTATGCCAAATTCAAAACAAAAAATCCTTGGTCTCATGAGCCCTTGTAACCTTACTTTCTGGATGATCTTCGTACATTAAAGTTACACAAGAATTTACTAATCAAATATTGATCAAAATAGATCGTATCATATTGTTATCTGTATATATTGGGACATGGGTTGGGACTCTCCACTTACCAGTGTCTACCATAGGGTATGAACATGTTGACCTAAGGCATGAAATAGTTTGTGCAAAAAGTAACTGTTTCCAAGAGGACCAATTCCTACTCAAAAATCGGTAAAAAGTTATTAAAGCAAATATATGAGGGGATCTGTGTTGGGAGTTGAATCTATTAATTTAAGCTCGACTGGTACACTGTTTAAAATATATGAATGAAACAATCGTCGAGGGTACCAAAACTGGCGAAAAATGCACCGGGGTGTGTCATTAGGTATTTGTGTTCAACCAGTCCCAGACAGGGACTTGACTCAGGTGCTCACTGGGCATGGATGCTTTGGTGCGTACCTGAAGCGGATTGGCAAAGAACTATCCGCAACGTGCCAACACTGCCAAGAGGAGGTCGACAACTTCGACGGCTGTGAGGCTTGGGCACGATAAATCAACGACAGATAGACGAGCTCAACGTTGACAACATGGTCCACAGCATGATGGAAAGCAAGAAGAACTGAGACCTTTGGCGCGACTACGTAGAAGAGACTCTGAGCGCCAAAGAGGGCAGTGAAAGAGAGAGACGCAGAGCGCAACAGCCTCTCCGACACTAGAATAGGGCCAACTAAAAGACCAGACTACCTGTCCTCCTGAAGCAATGTGGAAAACAATACCAGGGGGTTGGAGAAGGACAAGGGAGATAGTTTAGTGGGTACAATCCTACACTACCCGCGAAAGGTGTCTTGGCTTGTAAAAGATTTTCCTCCCACAGGAAAAAAAAGTCCAAAACAGGGACCTCTGACACGGCACAGTTAGGCATCTCTCTCAGAAGCCATGATCGAATATGACCACAGAATATATTCTGCGTTCATAAACGGATCGGAATAGACTGTCGATGATGCCTAGCCCCACTAGATACGCAGCGAAATGGTCATGTCCCGTCAGGAACTAAGAAGTCCACCTATTTATTAAGCGACAAGTGACTTAAGCCCTAAGTGATTCCCTGTGAGATGACTCCGGCCATCTGCGATCCCAATCCGTGAAAGCCGCGTCACTGGACCAATTATCTATGGTTGAGTTATCTGCCAGAATTTCTTCTTATTTATCCGCCTGTGGGGACTTTGATGTTTTTATTTATCTTTAATAGATACTTAACCGAATTTATGCTTAACGGAATAATTTTCACCAGGAGGGGGAAGCTATTGGTAGGCACTGTTCTGTAGGCAGCCGTGATACGCAGAAGCGGTGTTCTATCATTGCCTCGATAGCCAAGTCTTACCGTCCATGTACCAGCTCCATATGTGGTGATGCTGACATAGATTACTTCATAGGCGATCCTCATGTACTTCCCACTTAGTCCCCAGCCTGCACCAACTAATCTAGGTAGTTTCCTTGCCGCACCCTGAATCAATAGATGTCAACTTGTGTTACGTATTTTTTGTTGTTGTTGATATTTATCAATAGATTGTATTGATATGTTCGTGCATTGCGTTTGCCCATTGCATAATGTTGTTGATAGCCCGGCTATAAGCTGTTATAAAGTAAATTTGAATGTTTTAATTGAAAATTATTAATTATGGTTATTAATATGAATTGTTGCAATATTTTTACAAAGTTATGCTAAAATAAACAGCCAAAATTTATGTCGGAGAGCCGTCATTTAAGAAGATGTATGGTACAATTACTTCCAGGCTATTATACGCTCGCTTTGAATTGTACGCACACATCATTAATTTTTATTATATCATCGACCGCACTAATTAAATTCCGTTTTTTCTGTATTCCCCGGGGTGAAAAAGGCGAAAAAATAATCTCACAACAGAGCCTGCAACAAACAAAGTTGGACGATGAAAGGAAAAGGCACAATAAATAATTATCCTTAATGCATTTGACGTGTAATTTGAAATAGGTCTCATCCCTGAGTGCCCAACCATGGGAATGTCATCAGATATGAGCTCTAATTAAAAGCGACCGAAAAGCGCCCAAACTATTCATTATATGCCAGATTGGAGCGACAGCCGTTTCAACAGCCACAAACAATATCTCGAGTGCATCCATCTTGATTGGTCCATTTTTCGATTTTCAATAGACCACCAACGAATCTCCATATTCGAAAACGCGATCATTCCAATTATCGATAATAAAATTTAGCAGCACAAGTACCCAAGCGACTGGGAAATAATGATACGTATTTACTCGCAATAATAGTTTAATGGTACGACAATGATGAGAATACCGTATTGGGAAATCGAAAACCTTCTGTAAGATTTTCCAAGTAGATCGTTAAAAAGTGAATGCCTTCGGAGCCCATGGCCCAGAGCGACCTACTTTTCATGAACGGTAACAGCGCCGATTTTTATCCGTAGATCGGATTATTATAAAGCATCAAGAAAATTTACGTCGAAGGTCTCAAAATAGAAAAACGTCCCTAGCGTGCGTGTTGTATGCGAGCGTGTGTACGGCGCTTATTGATATTAGTTGGTGTAATTGGCATGGATACAACGAAGCAAGCAACGCAGTTCGCTATGTTAACAGCTTCCTCTTTACGCCATTAGCAGCCATAATGTAGATGCACTGAAACAAAATAGCTTTGGTTACAGAAAGACATATTCTTCCCGCCGGCTCCCCAACAATCTCGCAGCTGAGTTCTCTCTCTCATCAATGTTGTATTTTCAATTGCACTTGACCATTGTGTTTCGTATCGTTTCACTCTACGATGCCCACCCATAAAATTCCAGGGCGTGGGTAACCCTACTCTTATGGGTAACATTCGAATCCCTGGGGTAATAAGGTAAAATAGAAGTGGGCAAACGCAACTTTGTCGCTTTGCTCATCAAGCGCTACTTGGGTAACCCAGCTGACATGATTGAGCGCAGCTTACCATGTTTTGCGTACCCATAAAGTGGTATGTAGAACTACCGATTATAGAAGGAGCAAGAGGAATCTCTGAAAGAAGCTGTCTTTGCCATGTCTGGACGTCCTGTCAAAATCGGCAAGGACGTATCGATACATGTAATATTTTAACACATATTGTGTAAAATCATATCAATTAACCATAATCAATAAGAAGAACACTTGTACCAACATGCCGAGTGGGTGTCTCACTCTACGATGCCCATCTTTAAAACCTCGGTAACAGTCTAACTCCTGAAATAATGATGCAGAGTAGTGGGTGAAAACAGCCTACTTTGTACAGCGTACGATTACAGAAGTAGCAGGAGGACTTTATACAAAAGACGACACCACTATCTTCAACATCCTAGTGCATACAAGTGAAAACGACTATGGCTGCTTGAATGGCGACTCAACTCCATGGCTAGGTACTACAAATGAACCAATACGAGTACCATGGGAAAGAAGGAGTCCCTACAGTAATCTGGTGTAGCCCTCTTCAAACAAAGAGTTTGGACTCATGGTGGCTTTTTAGCGTAACCACTTTATTTTTCCTCGCATTTTCTAATGCACGTAACTTGAAACCTGTCTGATCCCTGAAAGCTCTGCCCGTAGTATTTCTCGAGGAATCAAAAGTGCGGTGGAACAAACTCCTGTGTGGCTGACTCTTATTCTACCGACTCTTTCACGATCCGATAGCGAACGGACCCAATGAGGCCAACCATCATTAAGCGTAAACACGATTTTCGATCTTAAATAAATACTGTAACCTTATTTTCTGGATAACCCTAGTATGTATGATGTAGGACTCTAGTTTGAGAAAGGGAAAGAATACGAAATCAAATGAATTTAATAAAAACTATGCATATTTATTAGTGAAGTTTTCTTTTAAAATTTAAGTGGTAGATCGAAGTCAGATCCAACAATATATCTATCTTCTGCTTTGAGATCTTGAAATCGTCGTGCAGTTAGAACTTTCATGAAATTATTTTTTAATAAGTGTTACTTGTGGTTTTCATACATGAAACTATCGATTTTAATTTTTTTGCGGTACGTCTCTAATACAATTGAAGGCTGGTAAGATTTAGCATCATCTAATCTTTGGCTATTATATAAAACCAGGGTGATTGCAGATCGTGTTACGACAAGAGGAGATTGTTCTCTATTTTAAGGCGCAAAGCTTGGGTTTCAAAGAATTGGTACTATCGGGATATTTTGTATTTGGCTTAAATGTATAATTTCATAGAGGAAACGTATAACTGCATTAAGGATAACTTCTAAAAATAAATACAAACTATAATGTAAACAATTTCTTTAGCAAAATATGAAATTACTATATTAAAACTTGCATATATTTAACTAGAAATGACTTTCTGGAGTACATGCAATCTAGTCCTTTATATCATCACAATTGTTATATTATTGAATTATTTATTTACATTTGGTTTTTGATGCATTTGAGACAATTCAAAATTATTTTTTCAGAATATATTCAGTGAAATAATCAAAATCGAAACGCGTTTCGGCTCCAGTTGTGATAGGGCCTCCTTGTTCCAACCCTTGATCCCTTATTCCAGCCGTACTCGTAATGTCTCCAGCACGTGAGGCGGCCATTCACTTTTATGGACTGTGTTTATTTGTTTTTGCGAATTTTAGGTCGGACGATGTTATTCTTTTTATTACAATATTTCTATTAGGACCCTCCCCTACCCTTATTGCGTTTATTGCCTTCGTACGACTTCAAAACTCTGCTAAATATGTAAAGGGGCCGCCATGTGAAACATTGCGCCCCCATAATGAACGTTGATGTCGTCGTATTTTTTGCGACTTCCTTATGGCATTTCGAAAGAAATTACAAGCAATAACGATAAAATAACCATCCGACTTGAGCTTTATCGGCGGACATCAGAGCCTAGGCTAAGCGAGGAGTGAAGTCAGCAAGAAATTTGTTGCTGCCAAGAGGAAAGGCTTATTCTTAATGACCTATTTCGATACCAATTAAAGCCCTATAAAGAGCCCACACGAAAGGAAATTGCGATAATATGAATAAATTACTCTCCTTTTTTTTCAATTTACACCAATCTAATACACTTCGTGGTTGGGGTATTCTTACTGTCGAATTAGATCGGATAAGGTTTATCCAACACATTTACTAGAACCATAAAGCAACTTTTATTGAGGTAAGATAATCAACAATTGTATAGTTGTAATACTTTTGATAACAATGTTTTTGAAGACTTGTATAGGCGCAGTCGGGCAAATTGGATCGAACGAGACGTAAAGTGAAACTCCAAGCGGCAGTTAGTCGGAAAGAGAGGAAAAATCGTTTCTTCTCTCTCCATCTTTATCGCACACATACTGGTATATAGACCGCTATGCGCATGTGCCACGACGCTTCTACTGTGTGTGTGTGTATAGCGCTTTTTATATATTACACAAACATTTCTTCACTTGATATCCGTGAGACTGATGCTGAGAAATAAATAAAAATGACATCTATATCAATTTTCGCAATCTTTCTGATATATTAAAATGGTTTCTCTGTTTGGTCATAATTTTAGGTTGTTCCATAAGTTTCTTTCGCAAATCAATACAGATCTAATCATAGCCATGGTTGAAGGAAACCCGCGATATACTGTTCGCGAAATAGCTAACAAGTTAGAAATTCCACGAACATCTGGCAAAACTGAGCTACATCAATCGTTCAGATGTTTAGCTTCCTCATGAACTGACTGAATCAAATAAACTTCAACATTTTCAAAATGCGATCTTCTTCTCCAAAGACATAATAGCCAACCTTTTTTGAAGAGACTTGTCACTGGAGATGAAAGTTGGATACTCTATGAGAATATCTAACGTAAACGGTCTTGGACCAAGGGTATAGAAGTTTTAACTATAGCTAAACCTGGCCTACATCCAAAAAAAGTTTTGCTATGCATTTGGTGGGACTGAAAGGGGGGTAGTTTATTATGAGCTACTTCAGCACGGTGAAATGATCAATTCAACAAAATATTGTTTCCAACTAAATTGTAAGTGCAACTCAGTCTAAAGGATGCAATTGCCAGAAAACGGCCAGAAACATCCTACATACTCTCCGGACATTGCTTCTTCAGATTATTATTTATTTCTTTCATTGAAAAATTCTTTACGTGGTTAAAATTTTAATTCAAAAGATGGTATGAAAATGTACCTAGATCAATATTTTGCCAACAAACCTGGAAAATTTTGGCAAGAAGGCATTATGAGGCTTCCGGAGAGATGGAGAAAGGTAAAAGAACAGAATGGATCATATATTATTCAATAAATTTTGATGTAATACAAATTATTGCTTATTTTTTTCTTAATATGAAAACGAAAGAAACTTATGGAACAACTTATGTTTCATGCAGATTTAATTCGCCAAATTAACAGCGATATCACCCGTCTCTCTTTGAATGCAATGTGCCAATTTAACAGCAACATCTTCTGCGGCACTGCAAACACATTGCATTTGAAGTAGTGACACCTATCATTTCTTGCACGTGTACTATGGTCCGACTCGAATGAAAAATGGGCTCCACCGTATTACAATGGTGTCAGAAGTGGTCAAAGTCTGATTCTACAAGGTTCTATAAATTCATTAAAGGGGCTACTGAATTTTTCAATCTTCTCTGAATTTACATCGTCTTTCATATATGGAGCAACATGGCAAAATCCCTATTGGGGCCACGAAATCTTGAGCGCCCACAAGTGGGCGGTAGGGACCACATTGACTACCACTACTGTATATTGATCCTTTTAATGATATTTTTGATCATAAGATCCTCTGCATGCTTATGTTAATCGCCCCAATCGAGACCAGGACCTAAATCATTGTAACAATACTTGGGTAATAATGAAAAATATAAAAAGGACGCTTAAAAATAGAAAATCGTGGGTCGCAGACGACCTTCTTTCGACGCTCAAAGGTTAAATAATTAATACAATTCAATTCAGCATCTAATTGATAAGACTCTTCAATCATGCTGAATAATGATAAATGAGCAATTGAGATAAGTTGACGGATTGGTTTATCCATATCTGCGGGGAGACAGATTCCGAGAAAGCCTAAAAATATGAATTTTATCCAGAGGCACATTTCTCAATGGGACTCTAATTGAAAGCTTAAAAACAATTCGGATCATAAATGCCTAGTTATGTGTACGCAATCATACCTTGTCGGCGAATCGATTTTATGTGGTCGCCCACACAATTCGGGCGCCCATGTGCGACGCACACATGGCGCTCGCAGACGGGAGCATCCCCGGCTTCTACGATTGTACATTCGCTTCACGTAATTAAGAATTTAGTTGTCATATTTCTTTTTCGTAGCAAGCATTGTCCCGCCGCCGTAAGCGCTATGAAGAATGTTTCCTCGCGATGTGATCCGCTGATATCAAAGCGTTTAATTGGACTAGTTGTGTTTTTTTGCATATTTATTTGGGCAATTACTTTTTTACATGGACTGCAAAAAATACCGCTATCGAGCGGTTGTTACATCATATAATTTCCAAATATTTATAATATATGCGGGGGCAAAAAATCAACGCATCGTTCTTCTTCATTACGGTCGCTTAACGCGTTGAGATTATCGATGTTTGGGCCATCCCTCGTCGCAGGGCTGCGAGCTCTCCTATTGTCTTGATAGCCAATTCATTTTTATTGGCAATTGAAGAGCATTGTATTATTTTTTCTTCGTTTAAATTCTAGCACTTTTTTTAATCCATTTAACGGACAGTGCATCGGACTAATGAAATTCTGCATTGTTTCCTCGCCTCGGTTGCTTAACCTTTTCTCACCGTGAGACGTGCAAATGGACACGTCAACACTTAAATTTAATAGAATACACCTTCGGACAAAATTAAACATTTTTTCCTATTGTTTATTTTGTCGGGCTCGCTTTAATGTTATATTAACAAAACACATTTTTTTATAGTATTTAATTTTTGCGACTATTCAACATGCCTTATTACTTATTATCCTTGTTTAGCTTATGATGGCTCTTATCAATCCTAGGGTTAAACAGAGCCGCAAGGAGGATATAAAGCCCTTGGGCAAGTATCTAACTTGCCTCCCACGGATTTTTTTTTATTTGCACCCTCCACTCGAGCTGTTTATTGATCCCACTATTCGGGACCATGCCAGCCCGCTCCACGAAAGTGCACAGCAAAGTGCAAAAACTTCATAAAAAAATCATTAAAGAGGACACAGTGGCCATAAGGTCTGTGTGTTCAACCGGTCCGCTTTTCCGACCGCTGACATGACAAATGAACGCCACGCGATCGGACACCATACCCGAACATGTCTACAGAACGATTACGAACTCTCATTATAAAACGAAGTTGTCCGAAGAAGACTGATCGGGTTTTTTGTTTAAATTTTACAATGTTTAAGCGATAACGAAGAAAGGAGGTATTAGGCAACATAGGTATATATTATAAAAACGGACAAAGTCAATCTTAATTAATGTAAAATTTAAAGGACAAGTAACATAAAAACCATGTGCAACTCTCGACTGGGTCGGTATTCTATGTTTTGCGCCTCAAGCCCAGTTGCGCCCGTGGCGCCTGCTTTGTTACGGCCCTGGGTTTAAACTCATCCAGAATTAAGATGCATACATTTCCGTTTGTCCTGACATGACCTGCCTCATACATGTCCATGACCTCTCGACTGAGTGGATAGAGGTAAGTGTAGCCAAAGCCTCCGACCTCGATTTCACCACAACGTCGTTGCCGTCCGCAAAGGCTAAATACATTATATCCTCATATCATGGGTCTACATGTCCCGATCTGCCAGCCTCTTTCGTGATTGCTTCCAACGCAATATTTAAATAAAATAACGAAGAATGAGCATCCCTCTGTCTAACTTCTATCATCACTTCGAAAGGCTCCGATTGGAGCATACAATACTGGCCAATCCAGACACGCACATCATCGACAGCCTCAGTAGCTTAACCGGGATTCCCATCTCCAACATGATCCTCAAGTTTTTTTCCCGATTGAAGCTGTCGTAAGCCTTGGAAAAATCTACAAATATGTGGTGAAGATCAACACCGTATTTCCCTAAATTTTGTGAAAATAGTTTAACAGTAAATAGTTGGTCCATAATAGCTAGGACCTGAAAGCACATTGGTACTCCTTAGAAAGTTCTTCTACGATAAGTGATTATGCATAGCTAGCTATATGATTGCATAGCTAGGGTACAAATTTGCTTCATTGCGGCTAAAGTTCAAACAAGACATCTTTTCTCTGCTATCCTCGAACTGGTCGTCATCGCCTTTCGCTTGTTCAACGCCTCTCTTCCGGTCTGATATCTAATTCTTGCGCATGTACTACGTTCGGTATAATGGTGATATGCAGGAGGTTAAAGTTATCGGATAGCCTTGGCTACGGGAAAACGTCCTTCCCGCAGCCAGATCTCTCTACCTCTCTTTTTCTCTTATCTCGCTTCACCAATAAAAAAAAAAACTAGGGGTCATCTTGAAGAACATTGGTGTCAGAAACGGCGGATCGTTGATATACTGAGCCGCTCTGGACGGGGTGAAGCGCACGTATTGCTATTGAATGACAACATATTGGCTAAATTTCATACTTCAAACTGCCTTTCACCAATACCCTTTGATAAACAATTAAAAGCTCCGTTAATAAATAAATACAAAGAACGCCGTTCTTGCTCGTTAATTGCATATGAAAAATTGCAACTCAACATAAACAATCATCCAGTCGCAATTTTAAGTGTCAATTAATTTACGTATTAATTCCAAGAATTTGATCACGAATAGCTCAAATGCTTACAGTAAGCGGATTAGGCTATTAAAATGTTCTACATAGGAAAAAGCTCCCTTGATTCATTTCACCTTTTGACTTTTCAAGTTCATGCAAAATTTTAATTGGCTGTTTGACATAATTGATACGACGTCTGACAGACGAGACTGAATCAAACAAGAGGTTTATTAAAAAATATTTTTTGATAAATCCGTCGCCTTAATTTACCATCAAACATAATCCGATTTATATCATCAAAAAATGAGAGGCTGCATAGGTTTACATCCACCGTGAATTAAATAGTTGTCGATAGAGAAAATCCCATGCAGACATCTGTTTGCTTTGCTGATTATTTCAATGACCCAATTTAGTTTCTAATCGCCTAGTCCTGATACAATGTGTAATATGAGACAATTGGGTCAATCGTTCTTCAAATATTCAGATTTCAGGCACCAATTCAATATTTCACATAGCAACATGAATGTTTATTTAAAAATAATGTTGATTGTATGCATTGCTTTTTTCCATTTGTTTCCACAGAATTTTTTAGATTAAAAATGTTTGTGTAATATGTAATAAAATAGGCAAGCCATTGGTTGCTTATGGTATAGACATATATACATAGGAAAAGTGGTACGCCACATTCAAGTAGCGTGTCTATAATCTATATGATGGACACGTAGAGAGCAGAAACGATTTTCCTTCTGTTCTACCACTTGCCGGTTGGAGTTTCAATTTTCGTGATGTTAATTTGCACTACCACATTTTTTTTTTCATTTCAAAAATGTTTATGATATTCGCTTATTTGAACAAGTCTGAAGCATTATTGATATTAGATAGCTTCGATACCCTGAAATAGCCATCAACTGTCGACTCTTTGTTAACAAATATTTTACCAACGAAACGTTGCAATAAGTTCGCATAAGGTCGATGATTGTTTTTCTTTTTGAGATAATCAATGAAAATCATCCCACGCGCATCCCAAAAAAAGTTTATGGGTGCAGACAATGTTCTGTGGACAAGTTCGGACAAGATCGTGTGGCGCTCATTCGTTATGTCAGCAGTCCGAGAAGCGGACCGGTTGGGCACACAGACTTTGTAGTCACTCCATTCTCTTTTAGAGCCTTTTACGGCACTTTCAACGATAAATGCATACCCGGGACCTTCTATGATCTGTAGTTTTTTTTAGTATTAAGTTACAAAATCTAGCTAGATGTGAAGTGATAGACCCATGTTTCATCCATGGCTATGAATCGATGCAAATACTCGGCATTGTTACTGTGAAACATCGCCAAACACTTCATTGAATCATCCTCAAGATGTTGTGCTTTTTCCATTGTTAGCAAACGCGGCACCCATTTTGCGTACAGCTTTCTCATATCAAAAATTTAAGTCAATATGCGATATACAGTTCACGCACTTTCAATCGATGATTATCCAAAATCATTTTGTGGATTTTATTCATCATTTCTGGTGTGATCATCTCATTTGGTTGACCATTTCGATGTTCGTCTTGGCAGTTCGTACGTCCTCGTTTAAATTCTGCCAACCAATATTTTATTGTTGTAAAAGAAGGAACAGACTCCCACAGGGTAGAATCTAGTTCAGCTTTGATATTGGTTGGACTGAGACCTTAAGCCAGATCGTCCCGATTCTACAACAATCAATAATCCGTTTAATGTACAATCAACGGTTAAAGTTTGCATTATTGGCGCCACCGTCTACGCGTCAACTCGCAAAGGATCAAACAAGAAAGACGTCACGGAGCATTTATTTGCATGTCAATCGAAGAACTCCATTAAGAGGGCCATTCAATCATATCAAACATGAGACACAATATAAAGCTCGAAAGCTTTCACGTATTTATCAAATCAAAAATTAATTATGAAATGACATCTATTGTTATCAATTATATTGTACTCCAGCACGCAGGAAACGGAAGTCATCACTCATTTTGCCTTCTTTTCAACGGCGGTACCGCGCCATATTACAAAAAATGCACGCTTACCAACCATTTTTACATACCTGATAATTTATGGTTTTAAATGATAGTGGCGAATAAAATTTTAGAACGATTCATCACGACGATCTAATCAATATTATGAGTAGCTCTATCCCGCAAGAGAATTTATTGTCCTAATCAAACTTGGGCGATTATCAAAATTAATTTCGTTTCTCGAGCAATTACAACTTTAATGTATGCACTTAACCCTGAACATCAACAGCCTTATGTTTCAGGCTGCATTGTTAATAGGCCTGTACACTCATAATTTATGTCCAATTGGGCTATTTTTCACGGTGTATTTAAGCTGCATATAAAGAGTATCATTCGTAGGCGCTTTAAAAAAACGTTTCAGTCATAAATAATAGTCGAAGGTGGATTTTGGACGTGTAGGAAAAAAAAGCTAGATGGTTCGCCCGATAGTTAGATGGTGTGATAGGTGCATGTGCGAGTTGGAAACAATTCCGGCTAATTGAAGAGTTTAGTGAACTAATTGCAAACACGTGGATTTTTTCGACATGCAAATTCAAACCCATCAATTCTACTTGCTAAATGCTAATTTAAAAAAATATATAGCTACGGACATAATATTTCATTACACCATACACCGTATGATTTATTATATTTGATACGAACTGATTTATATCTCTCAACGCGCCTATTTTGCAAAGCCTCAATCGTTGATAATTAAATCATCGAAAAAATTATTTCATATCTGCATGATAGATTTGTCGATAAGATGGCTGTAAGTCTGGGATGTTTCAGACCAAAACTATCCCTAAAAACTAGGTTTTTTATCCAAGAAAAAAAGATTTAATAAGAGATGATTAAAAGCATTGGAGACGTACTTAAATTGAAAAAAAACATTCAAAACGTTTTTATAATACTCAAAAATAGTTCCCTGGTGTGTCACTAAAGCGATGTACACTTTTTTTGTGCGGTAGATGCGTTCCACAGAAAATCGCACAAAAAGAAATCGCACTAAAAAAGCTATGACTTACATAAAAAATGTGAAGGTGCGTTCCATGGATTTTATATTCCGCATAACTTTGAAACAAATATATAAAATATAACCAAAATCGCACAAAAAAAGTTTATAAAAAAAAACAGGAAAACAATAAGGCCAAAAGACTCAAAATCTGTCTCTTTTTCGAAAGAAATAGTATACCCAGGGTCAATGTCATCAGTGTTCTGTGTAGAGTTTTTAGTTGATGATTTATTTCCTATTTTATACAAAATATCTCAATACGTACTCTTTATGAAATAAAAAAAATGCTTAAAAAAAACCGCATAACTTCAAAATCGCACAAAAAAAGTTTGAGTGTAATTGCATTAGATTAAGTTAATAGAAACAATAACTAGAGGAATCAATCAAATTATTTAATTGTTGAATACTCCATCTGTACAGCAAAATAACAACACTTAAATATATTTTATACTACATTCCAATGAAATCCAATTAAAAAGTCCTTTGCATCATAACAGACCAAAATTGGAATACAGATATGTGAGTGTAATTAAAAAAGGTCGATGAAGAAGATGACATAATCAATGTCACATTTCTAAAGCTTCACGATCACAAAGTCCAAACATTTAGATTCAATCTTGTCAAATCTAAATGTCTTGAAACTTGAAACAATATCTTGTCGAATTGATCGTTTCACCATGCTAAAGTAGCTCTTAATAAACTACCCCCTTCCAGTCCCACCAAATGCATAGAAAAATTTTTTTTTGATGTAGGCCAAGTTTAGCTACAGTTAAAGCTTCTGTACCCTTGGTCCAATACCGTTTACGTTGGATATTCTCATAGAGTACCCAACTTTCATCTCCATTGATAAGTCTCTTCAAAAAAGGTTGGCTATCATGTCGTTGGAAAAGAAGATCGCATGTTGAAATACGCTGAAGTTTATTTGAGTCAGTCAGTTCATAAGGAAGCCACACATCTGAACGATTGATGTAGCCCAATTTTGTCAGATGATTATGGACGGATGTTCGTGGAATTTCAAACATGTTAAATATATCGTGGGCTTTCTTCAACCATGGCTATGATTTGATCTGTATTCATTTGCGAATGAAACTTATGGGACAATCTAATATTTAACACTTTGACGTACACAGCCGTCAAATCCCGTCATGCGTTTTTTTATTAATCAGATAGATATCTATGAATTTACTTAGATTTGATTAAGCAAAATAATGATCTGAACAACTTTCTTAGGACGACTTAGTTATGTTTGGGGTCCGACCAAATGTCTTGACCGCAGGAAAACCTGATCCTTCCGCGGTCGGCTTTTTCTATCTCGTAAGGATGAAATGCACAACAAATTCAGATTTTTTTAATCTATACTATTGTCCTCTGAATTTTGGATTATTTTAGATTCAATTTTAATAAAACTGGCTTCATTACTAATGCTTTTTTACTATTAGAACTTATATTAAAACAATAACTTATCATAGGAGGCTACTTGTATTTGAATATCACCTCATATCAGATAATCATATTCAAATTTGCGCCATTTGAATGGCCTGCTCACATGGTACTTTTTTTAGATTTTCTCCACACATTTCAAAAAAAATCCAATTATAATTCCTATTTATCATACTAAAATATGGTACCGCTCTAATCTAATCAAAGCTTTGTAGCACAATAAATTGTAAAAAACGCGAAATGCACAAATAATGAACTTGCTCATGTGCAGATTGTATCTATATTTCTCTTAATATGCATCTTATTTATTTTATTTTACGATTTTGCATACATTACCATTAATAACTATGTATAATTATTCCACGGGTGATTCATAAATTTGTGTTGTTATAAGAATATTAGAGTAGCAAATATTCTAAATGCTTATGTATCAGATATGTAAGACATCCCAAATGAATAAAAATGTTTATTTGCAGAGTGTTCCCATGGACACTCAATCTCAAACTTTTGAGTAGTGACTTAATTTTAAATCATCATAATCTTAGATGCTATATTTGTATGTCCGCCCACTTATCATCCGTACAAATCCATTTATCTGTCAGGACCGCGCAGCGTGTATGAAGCTTGTATATAAATAAATAAATAGCATTGATAGTTCACAATATTCGGTAATTCGTACACAACCCTGTCTTACCTCCATAAGGGGTTAAAATAGCTATAATTTGCATTTTGCATTTTTTTTTAAATAGCAAGGAATAATTCACTCAATCCAGAAATTGCTTATCGCCAAGTGTTTGAGCCACTATACTGACACTTACGAGTGGATTGAAAAATATATCCTTTAGAATCCTCACCTTCTTTTACCAGCATGTCATTCGGAGTCAGCCAGTCACATTGGTTGAATAACTTCTCTATTCCGACCTATAATATAAAACACAAAAAAATTACATAGTTGAATTCTGTCATGATTAACACAAGGATGGACCTTTCCTTCGTCATGACAACGGCAAATTCTTGCGTCTGGCGGCGAGATCCCAAAGAAATGAAGGCACTAAATCGGACATAATGAAACCTTTATTCCAAAATACCAATGAGAGATCGTTGATTATACTATTATTAATCATATAGTATTTACCAAGAGCGATGTCGATCTTGACGTATACCTCTCCCAACGGGTACTAAACGCAACCCCATGTAAATTGCCTACAGATCCTGGCAGACCTGGATGAGGGGGGGAGAAAAAAATAGCAAATCCGATACAAGCTCCAGACGATATTAAGCGCAAAATGATGTATTTTTTCGGGCGATGGATTTAAAAGTTCATCTCGTTTTCTGATCTCGGCATTAATCATGATCGAAATTTCATACGAACTGGTCCAAAAAGCTGAATTTGATTACACAAATTTATAGATGCATAAATCAAATAGAAAATACATGTTATTTTAAATTGGAATGCTTACGGATGATCTAATAAAATTACAATTTCGATCCGATCGCTTTCGAGTCTACTAATTACGTCGGGGGGTCGTGACCCTCACCTCAGCATCCTTAACATCTGCAGCATCACTCACGAACTCTCCAAATCAAAACGTACCACTATATTACATGGGCATTTCTTAAATCCCAAAGGCCTATCAATGGACGTATTCTTCAATATGTTCATATTATCCAACCCTCAGACGCCCTCTGGGTATTTTTTAATACGATTAAGACTCGATATAATCACAAAACAAATGTATCGCATAGTAAGTATAATATCATAATTCCAGTAAAATGAACTTATCTATTAAACAAGAGTTTCATATAACGTGTACATAACGATATATCGTCGTTGGCACTTTTTGCCAGTGTTCCCAACGACGATATAACGTTGTCCAAGCACTAAAAGGGTCAATAGATTCTTATTTTAAATTTTCAGATTTAAGAAAATCTTGTATTCAAATATATGGAAGATTCAACTGACGATTATATTTGACGATTTACCATCCTCATGCAATAGCGCTGTTAATCTGAGCAGATTTAATTCGCCAGATTAACATCGACATCCCTTTTTAGGCATGCACTGTTGCCGGTTGGGTGGTGACACGCAGGAGGCGAGTCGAAGAAGAGTGATCGGTTAGCCTTGATTGCGGGAGGACGTCCTTCCCGCAGCCAGATCTTTCTCATGTTGAATAAAAAGTTATCTGAGAAGTCTAACGGCGCTTTTTATGACAACCGCGCAAACTTCAGGTCGTTTACGTTTCGTAACATGCATTATCGCAATATCTTGAGCTGTAGACTACGAGCGCGAGATCATCAGAGATTTCTGATCTACTTAAGTAAGAAGAAGGGCAACGCGACGAATTTCTAGAAGTCTCCTTGTTAATATTGTGTTGGAAAAACTTGGTTACAAGAAGCTGTGGGAAAGATGAGTGCCCAAAATTTTCACACTGGAGCATCGTCAAAACCTCTACATAAATATTGTGAAATTATTTTCTGGATTATACTATGTCTATTATTGACGAAAACATGAAACTAGTACAAAAACTGGAAGAAATGGAAGGATTTAATTTGAAAAATATTATTAAAACTCTTTGATCAAATCTATCCAACACTTCTAAATACAATTTTTGGGCTAAAAAGGAGGAAATTATCCATCTTCAATTATACATACATACAATTAAACCTTTTTTTTGTGCGGTAGATGCGTTCCACGGAAAATCGCACATAAAGAAATCGCATAAAAAAAGTAGGATTTAAATAGAAAAAGTGAAGATGCGTTCCATGGTTTTTAAAAATCGCATAACTTTGAAACAGCTATATAAAATATACCCAAAATCGCACGAAAAAAGTTTCCGATATGACTTCTTCGGAATAAATAGCATACCCAGTGTCAATACCATCATTGTTCTTTGTAGATTTTCTCTTTCCATCAATACAATTCATAATTAGTAAAGATGTCACTATAGTCCCTGACTCAAAAAATAAATAAATCACAAAATGGCGACTGTTTAAAAATAATCAGTCGTCAGTTTTTGGCTTTATTTTGTCACAGTTATTTTTAAATAGTTAAAAAATAAATTTTGACATAAATCTGGTAAGAATAATAGAGGGTTATATAGAAAAAAAATCGTACCTACTTTGAAGTAAATTAATTAATTAAAACTCAAGATATGATGTCAACCATTTTGAAAAAAATAGTTTCTAAAAAAACGCGTTAAAAGATTTTGAAATTGCTTTGGAGAATGTATTTTTAAAAGTCGAAACATTGGAAAAAATGCAAAAAAGGATGAAATTATTTTTTTCAAAATTCCAAACTAAAATAAAGGGCGTGGTTGCATATTCAGCGATAGCAGATGCAATATGATTTACACAGTCCCAATTTATTTTTTCAAATTACGGTTAGTGTCAAAAATTGCTTTAAAAAAAATCGCACAACTTCGAAATCGCACAAAAAAAGTCGCACCAAAAGAGGTTCGAGTGTATATATATAGGAAATATTAAGAATTTTCTTTAGAATTCGATGACATTGACATGTTTACAATATGTATATTAGTTATATAACCTGATACAATCAATTATGTCGCGGGATCATATTTAATCCATTCTTATGAAGCTCAGATTCAAGTATTTAAGAAGAAGACATTTGAAATTACACCAGTCGTATCAGGTTGTGGCAAGCTGTGGATAGTCGTATTTCAAGATATACAATTTGATATTCATTCATTGCATCATTCCGCAGATTGAGTTTATCAGTCGAGCACGTCTAATCATGTGCAAAACGTTGGATGTTCAAGCTTGCTCTTTAGCAAGAATTCAAGGGCGATGCTAATGTTCTTCGGGAGATCCTCGATGCTTTTGATCTCCGGTTGGTCTTCATCATTGGACTTCCTCCTCGTTACGACAAATCTCTCACGTTTTCCCGGCTTTGAGCAGATCTCTCCATTTTGCTGCAGTTCACAACGTTGAAAGAGTCCACGACCACAAAATTGGTCAGATATTGAATTTATTACGGCATTACGATCCACTTATCGTCGGATTGCATGTAACGAATCTAATTTCGTACGCAACGTTTACGTCTTTACGGCGATTCTTCGGCGAGGGAAGAAATATTGTCTACCAGCTACACGACCGGCAATTTATTTGTTTACATGTGTATATTTATTTACTTATACGCTCATGATGAATGCTCCAGGGTCCATGGATGATAATAAAAAGCAGATAAATCACTTCTTGGCCAATGGCCGCCGTTGGAATTGCACAGTTTCGGACACAGATCGGACGTAAGTCCGTATAATTTCGCCCGACTATCTTTTAATTGCCCAATAGGCCGAAGAACGTGATGTTAAATTTTCGTTTCTGTATTATTATGGAATGGTTACACGCGTCAATCCCTGGTCATTTACCACCTATAAATAACTATTATTGGCAGTCGTACAATACAAAGTTGCTGGAACAAATCATTCAAAATTCCATCGATTAAATCCGGCTGTTTGCCTAAGCATTCTGCGAGGACTTAAATAGTTTTCTTTAATAAGTGCCAAATCCCACATGCAAAATTCCAGAAATTTTTTGTCGTTTGAGAATTATTCTGCGTGCTACTGATTGAATTCTTGGAAAAATATATTTTCAAAATCAGTCGAAGATTTAAATTATCGCCTGCAAAATGTTTACCATCGCATCATACCAGTCTAAAAATGTATATAACAATCCTCTAAATTTAAATTCGTAGAAAAATTAATATATTAAAGCCAATGGCGAAGAAATTTAATTGACATTGTCCCAAGAAAGTTTTAGGAAATATTGAGCATTTTCTAAAAAATCGCTACAGGGGACGGTTGTCTATGTCAGGGGGCTGTGTATTTAAATCACTATCAAAAAGAATCACACAATAATGATCTAAATGGGTCAACATTGTATGAAAAGTATAAATTATTATATATTTCGTAGTTGACATAAAAAAGATAATTAATATTTCTATGCTCGACGTACAGTGTCTATTTAAATTAATTTAATTGCATCAAAAACGTTTTTATAATGCTCAAAAACAGTTCCCTGGTGTGTCACCAAAATTATATACATAGTTTTTTTAGATTATGTGTACTAAAACTATAGAAATCAATCAAATTATTTGATTATTTGAGACCTGTTATTATTATTTTACTAATATATGTTGATAAAACTATTTTTTGTTTTGTTTTAACGTAATGAGGAGTTCAGTCGCGTATTTGCGATCGAATTCCAATGATTCAGTAAGAGCATTCTTACACATTGAATTTGGAGAGAGACAAAGACGGAGAGAGTGTCTTGCATACATCGTACGATTTTATAGATCGATTACCCAAATTTATCAACTAATAATAACCCAAATTAATAGATTACAAGTGTATTATTTATTTATATACACTCAAACCCCTTTTTGTGCGATTTCGAAGTTATGCGGTTTTTTTAAAGCATTTTTTTAATTCTAAAAAAGTACGTATTTAGATATTTTGGATAAAATAGGAAATAAATCACCAACACTAACCGAAATTGTTGTTTCAACATTTAAAAATGTGTTCTTCAAAGGAATTTGCGTTTTTCTCGAAACTATTTTTTTCAACAAGGTTGACATCATATCTCAAATTTTAATTAATTAATTAACTTCAAACTGGGTATAAATCTTTTCTATATAACCCTCTATTATTCCTATCAGATTTATGTCAAAATTTATTTTTTAACTATTTAAAAATAAATTGAAACTGACAAAATTAGGCCAAAAAATGACTTCACTGATTTTTTTTAAACACTTGCCATTTTGGTTTGTTTTATTTTTATTTAGGGACTATAGTGACATGTTTACTAATTATGAATTATATTGTTGGAAAGAAAAAATCTATACAGAACAATGATGACATTAATTCTGGGTATACTATTTCTTTTGAAGAAAGCGATTTTGAGCCATTTTGAATATATTTTATATAGCTGTTTCAAAGTTATGCGGTTTTTAAAATCCATGGAACGCATCATCACTTTTTCTATGTTAGTCAAAGCTTTTTTTGTGCGATTTTTTGCGGAACGTATCTACCGCACAAAAAAAGGTTTAAGTGTACAAGTTTCATATATGCTACGGTGGTCCTGACAGATAAATAGATTTGTACGGACGATGCGTGGCGAACATACGAACATTGCACCTAAGTTTGTGATGATTTAAAATAATAACAAAGTCGTGCCGTAAAGGTACCCTTACACATCTATAGAAATTGTCTTAAAAGCAAGCGTTTGTTTTGATAATTAAGATACATGCATCATTCTTATCGTTGATCAATTTTGTTATTCCCCCTTGGATATTCTGGAATTGCGTCATTAGCCGAGTATCACCACTCTTTTGCAAAATCTACTCCTTCAGAAGTAAACTGGCAGTCTTGCACGGTAATCCAGTCCTTTAATTTTCGAAACATTTTAATCGGCAAAAATAGCTGAACAACAGAAAGCAGATACCATGCAAGTTAAACTTTAAGAAATATTCTGAAGAAATGAAGGAATATTTTGTGTTATCAACAGTGCTAAGGTTCATTTATTGAGCCTGGTTCATTATCAAGCTTGTTACACGCTGCGGCGGTGCTGATAGAAAAGTGAATTTACATTAGAGCGTAGCGTGTATGCTCTCCGGGTTGAAAGGGTTAAATACACACTCAAATAATATTATCTAAACTACACAACTAGTGAAAAGCAATAGGAACTATCTAATGAAAAGTTTGATAGTGAATATGGTTTGATCTCAAACTGTCCGAGTTTCATTTTGACATAAATGTTCATATTCATTTTTTCAAGCGATACGTTTTGAAATCGATATTTAATCGTTGTTTTTCTCGGTGTAAATCACAAATCGAATGCTGGCAATCTTTGTTCATCTCCTCTGTGAATTTTATATACCGACGAAATTGACTAACGATTCGACCAGATAAGATGGCACGGGACGACATTAAAGTATGAATGCCCATCACTGTTCGCCATAATACGTTTATATATTTGAACGTGATGGTAAATATACACGTGATGCCTATACCGATACTGTTCATTCCCAAACCACTGGTCAGTCACGGAACGAACGCGATCGTGATACTTGTGATCACACAGTTCGTGAACTCTGCTTTTTTATGTTTCTTTCATTCTGCTCTCTTCTTTGCCGGGCCTCGCCAAGATATTATCTATCTACTCTTTCTCGTTTTGACTGTCGAGTCGGTGATTACGCGATTCAACAACCACCCCATGTGCACATGGATGGATTTTACGCCATTGAATCTTGATGCACTGAATTGAATCAGCTCGTTGCGAAACGCCCCGGCGAGAGCTTTCACGGGTCGCGACGCTCGGGGCGCCCATTAATTAATGTCGTTTTTCGATGGACTTTCCAAATATGATTTTCGAAAGAGCCGATGGACTCTTAATCAATTAAAATGGCCGATTTGATTCGTGTGGGAAATTGATTAACGCACATCTTATGCAAGTCCATCGCCGGCATCAAATGCGCCCGCGTCAAAATTTGCGTACGTAAAAAATGGAATCAAACGTCTAAATCGAATGGAGTTTTATTAAATTTGTACGCGTCCATAATTAATATCAGTAATCCCATATGAACCGTGAGCTTCTATTAATTAAGCGTTCAGCGCAAAAAGTTGTTCCCGCGCAGCGCTCACGTATTTTTTTACTACACCCAATGATAAATTTGCCGTCCATTTAAAATTATAATAAACTTTTTAATTCTGTGTAATATCACGTTCGTGCTGAAGCCGATGAGAATTTCAATAATTAAACAAATAGCGTATTTCCAAGAAGGGGATTCATCACAATTTTCGATTATGCGCAGGCGGGATTATCCCCCTGGATTTTGCGAACATTGACGGAGATTCAATACGTTTTATTAATATTTGATCAAAAAATCATAACGTTAATACCGTCTGTAATGACGCAGCAATCATACTATTAGAAGAATTCATTCAATGTTCAAAGGATTATCTTGGTAGCGATGAATAAGAATATTGCTGAAAAAAATGAAACGTTATTGAAAGAACTAAAGCATGATCATACTTTAGGGAGACCGGAAAATAATCCATTTTTTCCATCATCATATAAATCAATTATATTCTTAAAACTTGTGGAACCCTACAATGTCAACAGTGTTGTGGTTCATTTATTGATATACAAGCTTGACTCGTACTGCGCGGTCCTGAGAGAAAAGTTGATTCGAGTGGACGATAAGTGATGAGCACTGAATCTAATCAAAGGTTAATATATATAAATGGCAATTCGGTTCTAAAAAATATTAGGGTGTTCCATAAGTTTCTTTCGTTTTCATATTAAGAAAAAAATTAGCAATAATTTGTATTACATCAAATTTTTTGAATAATATATGATCCAATCTTTTCTATCACCATTCTCCATCCTTCCAGAAGCCTCATAATGTCTTCTTGCCAAAAATTCCCAGGTTTGTTGGCAAAATATTGATCGCTAATTCTAGCCGTTTTCTGGCAATTGTATCCATATTGATTGTCTAGTTGGAATCAATATTTTGTTGAATTGATCGTTTCACCTTGCTGAAGTGGCTCATAATAAATTACCCCCTTCCAGTCCCACCAAATGCACTGCAAAACTTTTTTTTTGATGTAAGCCAGGTTTAGCTACAGTTAAAGCTTCTGTACCCTTGGTCCAAGATCGTTTACGTTGGATATTCTCATCTACTACAGCTCTTCAAAAAAGGTTGGCTATTATGTCGTTGGAGAAGAAGATCGCATGTTGAAACACGCTGAAGTTTATTTGAGTCAGTCAGTTCATGAGGAAGCCACACATCTGAACGATTGATGTAGCCCAATTTTGTCAGATGATTATGGACGGATGATCGTGGAATTTCTAACTTGTTAAATATTTTGCGAACATTATATCGTGGGTTTTCTTCAACTATGGCTATGATTAGATCTGTATTCGTTTGCGAAAGAAATTTATGGGACAACCTAATATTTAACACTTTGACGTACACAGCCGTCAAATCCCGTCATGCGTCAGCAAAAAATACTTGCTTTTTACGCCAGATAAGTCTATGCATACCGTCTTCGTGGACACTTCAAAAATTACCACACATCGACGAAGCTCATCAAAACGAAAATATACTTAAGCATTTCTAAAACTCTGAGAATTGAAATGAAGCAGATAACCCTACTAAACTACTCAACTAGTTAAAAATGTAACTGATTTGGAATGGATAAAAATGAAAATTGAATTTAAATCAATCGAATAATCCATATTTTAGTGGTTGAACTCCTAGCTGAATCGTCTTGGACTGCAAAAAAACATAAAAATAATTGTATGGAGAACAGACAGACATACATATTCTTTGATAAGCATATAAATAAACGGACTACGGCATTCTATTAAATCACATCTACTCCACAAACTACTAGGTAGAATATTGTTATAAATTCACCATCGCAACAATCGTTTGTTTGTTTGGTCCCGCATGTTTGTCAGCCTATTTTGTTGGGTAGTAAATTCTTCCGATGGAGAGGTCGTCGCTTGTTCCCGCTGCCTCTTTTTGGATTGTCTTTTGGATTCCGGGTCACACACTTATGTCTTGTGCAAAACGATACAAAAATTCACGTGCGGTGGTCACACGATTTTGATCCTTGTAACCAAGTTTTTCCGACACAATATCACTAAGAAGACTTCGAGAAATGTCAGGAAATTCTTCATGAAGATCGACAGCAGGTGCGGCGGTGGCGATAAGAGGTGATGGGAGTGCGCGACGTCCTCTCTGTCGGAAGAATTTATTGTGACTGAATAAGATGGCCGACAAACATGCGAAACTAAACAAATTGATCGTTAGGATCCCCTTACATGCCGAGTTACCCGATTTTTTAGATGACCCGAGATGTATATAATCATAAGCTTATGTGAAATACTCTTCAAATAGAATATTTATTTTAATTTTATATAAGATCAAATATATATTTGCCTGAAATTGAACGCAATAGGGCTCTTTATCAAGCATGTTATTAACGGACTACGTAGAACTGGCCTCCGTTTATTATGGTTTTCTTATGTACAAGCTAGAATCTGCGGTTTTATCGTTGGTGGCAATTCCTAGAACCCAATTTTTATAATCTCAGAAACATGTACACAAGGTCAATGAATATGTATTGCATGTGAAGCTGTCCATTCGTTGTGTACTTTAGTGCTTTAATTTTTAGGTCCATATCCAACGTTTGCGAACAACTTGTAAATTGTCCAATTATGTCTGGCTGCATTTTAGATTTTAAAAAAACTCTATTTTTCTTTGATAAAGTCTGTCTGTTGAATTTATGTTCAAACGTGAACTTTTCGGATGTGGAACAACAATTCTGACGTCCCTAACTAGCTTGCTTAGTGCAACTTATAACTTAAATTATAAATATACAATATAAACAAATATATAATGCAACGAGATTGAATGTAATCCAATCAAAAAATATTATGGAATCACAGCCTCACATGACTATAAAATATTTTTCTCTGGCTTTATAAAAATGAAAATGTAGATTTACTTCCTTTTCAGCCTTAGGTGCATTCTTAGCGGAAATAAACAATAAAATATATGAGGAAATCGGTAACACAATTCTACAAAACTTCCGCAATGTACATCCTTATTTATTGTCAAGTTTCCTGCGTATATTTAGATTGAATATTTTTAGATTGAAAATCTTATTAATTCAAATATTTATTTTAATGGATATTTAAGGATCTACTTAAAAATATCCTTTAGCGAGAAATAGAACAGGTTATATAGAAGAGTAATTTGGAGAACCTAAAAGATATCCTTTGCAAATAATTTTCGATTTTCAATTTATCAAATCATATAAATTGTCATTAAAAATATATTTTGGCAATCAAATAGGAAGTCTTAATTGAAAACTTTTTGTTAAATGAAGAGTTTGAAGTTTGATGAGATTTATGTTTGCGCAAAAATAGTTCATATTGGATACCTCAACACTTTGAATGCGGGGTCGTTTTGTCTCGGCCATTCAAAGAACGCGGTACATGTATGTTTTTCAAATTGTTGTAGTAACCTTTCCCTACCGGTGATGTATTTACTACACCTCGACGAATAATGGAATATATGAAATATAATAGATACGGGCTTCAGAATTTTTGTATTCCTCCGTAATATAATTACGAATCACATCAAAGTAGTATGTTATATAAGTATTCATCTGCATCGACGGAAATAAATAATTTAAACAGACTAACAGACTAAATGACGAAACACTAATGTTTAATGTTAATGTTACTTCGGGCATATTTTCAAAATAATATTTGAATTTTTTAGTGTTTTATTTATCTATTTTTGAATTGTATTTTTATCTTTTATTAAATAAATAAAACTCTTTGGCCTTCAAGTGATTTTTTATATTGAACAAATGGACTTATTAGTAATTTTTGATCAAATAAATCAATGTAATTTCTTAAAATATTGAAAATTCCAATTCCGGGATCCCGGGACTGGTCCCGGGATTGTCTAATGAAATCCCGAAATCCTGGGATCGAAATTTTGGCTGGGGATTGGATTCCCTAGTCCCAAATGTACCCGACCGAAAAACACAAAAAAATGGAAAACAATTATTTATTTTCCCAGAGATGTTCAATAGCTTTGATATCTTGTTTATAGTGAAAACCGTCGAGCTCCTCAAAATAGCCATCAACAGCCAACTTCATGTCTTCATTGTTGGCAAATATTTTTACCACCGATCAATTTTTCAAGTTTGAAAAAAAGAAAATAATGAGATTATGGCCACTGCGGTAAGGGATGTGTGAATTAGTGTATTTTCTTGATGAAACAACACTTTTTTTTTAATCAAATGCGGTCGTTTCGTCTTGATTTCATCACTCAAATGCTACAATAAGTTCGCATGATTGTAAATAAAAGAGGCGCTCATTCGTCGTGTCAGCAGTCCGAGAAGTGGACCGATTGGGCACACAGATCTTGTGGCCATTCCGTTCTCTTTTAGGGCTTTTTACGGCAGTTTCAGTGATAAATGCGTACCCGGACCTTCTATGATCTTTACGATCATGGAGCTAGTTTTTTTTAGTTTTAAGTTACAAAATCTAGCTAGATGTGAAGTTATGGACTCATGTTTCATCCATGGCTATGAATCAACGCAAAAACTCAACATTATTGCTGTGAAACATCACCAAATACTCGATTGAAACATCCTTATGATGTTGTTTATGTTTCATTGTTAGCAAACGCGGCGCTCATCTTGCGCACAGCTTTCTCATGCACAAATTTTCAGTCAATATGCGATGTACAGCTCACACACTTTCAGTCGACCGTCATCCAATAACATTTTGTGAATTTTCTTCATCATTTTTGGCGTGGCTACTTCATTTGATCGACCACTGCGATGTTCATCTTGACATATCGTACGGCCTCGTTTAAATTCTGCCATGTAGACAAATTTTACCTTATCCAGCATTTTGTGAGTGACAGCGAATTATGGTAATTCTCTGCTCCCGCAAGCAATGTGTTTATATACTGGAGATCAACGACGTTATAGCTAGATTTATAAATGACGCATATATGTGTCAACGGCCTGGTGAGTCGACATTTTGTCTCAAGCGTGTTTTAAGGCTTCCAAATAAAAATGAACATTGAAATAAACCATTTGAACTTCATTATCCGTGTATTGCGGATTTCAGCGATGCGATCAAATGATTTTTTCGCTTAGCATACAATTTCGCATAACGGTACACCAAATATACATTTGAATGGAGATTCCCTGGTGCCATAACGTATTTGTACTCTCATTAATCGCTTTAGAGCAACAATAAAAATGTTGAGGTCAAAAATGTGTCCTCAATTGACACGGGGAGGCGTGCATGTGGTTGTGAGCAATGGTAGCGATCACCGGTTGAACTTGCACGCTCGAGTGCGCGGGTCACGGGTTCGAATCCGCCGCCGCGTTGTGGACTCGCAGGTCACGACTCAGGACCAGCACTGCTTGACCGAGACATTCGGCCCAACCGTACAGCTCTTTCCTACCAATAATACCTCATTTATTAAGTCGCAATCGCTGAAACTCAGCGACCAAACTGAGGCTGCAGCTGCGCTCTGCTCGATGCGAGCCAAAAGTGTGTAAGCAAATCCGTTCTCGTTTCAATTTCAATGCTATCTAATGCTCGCGCGAGAAAGATTGCTTTAAGACCGCGTAATAGCACCACTTAACGATTACTCTGGCTACATTAAATTTAGGTTATTTCCTGCTTTCTCTGATTGTATAAACTACAGCACGTTCCCAAACAATACCTTCGAATGACAACGTCATTTTTCGCAGATAAACCAGAGCAGATTACGCTCTGCCCATAGGGCAGATGTCGACCGATTCCACGAGAGTTATTGTACGTTGACCTGGTCGGCAAGACAGCGGCTCGGTTCACAAAACGATGCCTACGGGTTCAAATCTACAATAGAACGAAACAATTGACAACTTCATTTCGAGCTTAGAGCTTGAGAGCTTCGAGCAAAATACATCCCAAAAGGAAAATCTAAAATCGGATATATTAGCATTCACTAAAACATTTAAAAGAGTAAGATAACGCCCCATTAAGACGCCTCACCGGGTTCATTTACAATCGGACCGAAAAAAGACGCCGCAAGATGAAAGATGATCTGATCCCATTTCATCCATATATAGAGCCCCCATTCATTGGGTTATCGGAAATTTTGAAGTAATTTAGCATCATATTTGACATCATACACAACAACCCTATACGATATTTTCATGGCGATGTGGGATTTTATGTGTTATTGACAGTCTCATATTTAAAAAAAATTTGAGAAATAAATACAAGATCTTAAAGGGGGGTATTCTAGTCAAGAGGCATACATTTTGGTCAATTTTTCACGTTTAAATTAAATTTAAAAAAACATAGCCTGATAAAATGTAAGGGGTAAAATAAAGGATGTGTCCTGGTTGACACGATTTCAACCCATTTAATCATCAAAGTATTCTTAATTAGTAAAGATGTCGCTATAGTCCCTACTTCAGAGGGAAAAAAATATTTTCGCAAATTGGTGATTGTTAAAAAAAATTTTGATCTAATTTTTTCACAGTATTAAATTTTTTAAAAATAACTTTTAATAAAAAGAAAATAACACAAATTATGAAAATGGTAGGGACGATAGAAAGTTATATGGCAACGATTCCTACAGAAATCAAAGTAAATTGATTAATTATAACTTGAGATATCATGTCAACCGTGTTGAAAAAGTAGTTGAGGTGAAATTTTAAAAATTCCTTCGGAGAATATATTTTTAAAGATCTAAATTTTGATCAATTAACCCCCCCCCCCCCCCCCCCGTTTTTCTGGAAATCCATTTTTTTTGCTATTTGCGATTTGTATGCTCAATCGGTCCGCTTTTCGGACCGCTGATATGACGAATGAGATGCCATACCCGAACATATCGATAACGATGAAAAGGGGGACAACATAGGGTTCATTTATTTATTGATACACTCACTGTATTATGTCTGGAAATAGTTCAACAACCGTTCCTGGAATATTTTCCATTCATTTCAAAATTCGCCCAATGCACTTTGTCCTGCGGTCCAAATTATGAACTCGATAGGTACTTGCTTCTCAATAACCACTCGCTGATTCGAATTTGTAGCCAATTCAAAAACGATTAATGATGCGACAAACAAATATTTCACAAAACGCAAACATCAAAATCCAATTTGAATTCCATTTCCTATACTTATTTTTGTAATACAGAATATTTCAAAGGGGATGCTCAATATTTTAACGTAAATACAACAAATTGCATAAATCTGCTTGAATTTGCTGAATGGCGTTCGTTATATGTATCTGCGATTCAAGATAGTTCCAAATGAAGAAGTGTAAAGTTGATAAACATGCCATCAAATCGCTCGTGCAGAGTGTCCATCGTGGCATGCGCTGTGTATGGCGCCGTCCTATTGGAACGACATGTCGTCGGTATCCATATCATTCAGTTTAGGGCATAAAAATTTAGATTGGTGTTGCTTCAAATCTGATAATTTTTGCTTGTTCACACATCCATTCATTCATAAAACAGGTTTCGTTGCTAAAGTTGATTTTTTTTTGTGAAACGTTTCTCAAATGGAATTATAATCTTCCATGATGATTTGCCATATGTGATTAAATAATTTGCATAAAATTTGACAAATATTGCTTTAACAATATGGTCGCTATAATCTAACAAATGTAGAGCGTTCCTATTGAAACCTCCTGAATTTTCAATCTAAATTATCCCGATTTATTAACGCACGATGATGATTATTTCATTCAAGTACACGCGTTTAGGATAATGAATAGCTGACAAATTTGAAAACGTATTTAATTCGTATTTCGTAAACACCCTGCTGCGTTCGTGCGTATATTGTAACACTTTGCACATTTTCGCATGGATATTAAACTCGAATACAGAGGGCTGTTTGAAAATCTGCACGTAATTTTAGTTAAATTGTGTTTATTATGATTTAGCCGCTTAAACAACCGAGCTTCTGTTGATTCCCTCTCTAAAACACTACTTCATTACGAGCCGAGTTAGCAAAACATTGCGAATTTTAGTTCAAACAGTCGTAAAACGACTGTTATACATATTTTTTTTCCACCGTTCATATATCATTTTCGCTATGAAAATAAATCGCTTGGCTCTTGCGGTTGCAGGCGGCAATTTGGCCAATTTAAAACGTATAAAAATCATTAAGATTTTTTCGCACGAACAAAAAATCTTCGGCTCCATCAAAACCGGAGCGAATAATCTCGATCTATTATCCAGGGGCAGTGTTTATTATCATTGCTGTAATTATTGTATCATCATAAGTATTAAGTCTTAATACCGCCATTATGGCCGGCATCATCATTAACCTTATTATCCTCCGCTGAAAGATGAATTCTTCCGAGAATAACTCGAGTGAACATTCGCTTTTCATCGGGTAAATTACTGGAGCAGCGATTACGCTCAGATGTCATACACACCGAGACTCTAAATTCTCTAGCCAAGGTCGAAAAGAACTCAATTATGGTAATAATATTACTATTTCTTTAATATAATAATTAGAGTCAAATCAAGGCCACTCGTATGTCTTTCAATTATTCTTTTAAAGCGACAAATCATCAAGTACCACCCACGCAGCATCATCACAATTGATGAATTGCCAAATCAACATTTGTGCTAGGAACAACAATTTCACCAGCATTTTTAATTTAAAGGTCAATTGTTGATCTTTTTATGCTTCAATTTGGCACGGCTAAATAGAAAAAAAATATCACTTATTCATATGAATATTTTTTGAAATGAAACTCGTATAGGATAGGGCAAAATGGGCTGAACGAGACGAAAAGTGAAACTATTATACAAGCAAGGGTTAGTCGGAAAGAATCACAACAACAAGGACCTACTATGCACACATGCAGTGTATAGCAACAACCGTAGATCAGTAGCTTGCCTGTTTTTATTATATATTACACAAACACAGCTTAATATTTTAGCTAACAATTTCCGTTAACAAAAAGCTAAGAATATTCACATCTACCGTACGAAATAATTGGCGACACAATGAACATGAATTGTATTATTTGCATTTGACGCATGGACCAGTATTTATGCTAATAAAAATACCAGGATTTGATTCATAGATCTATGATTTGATTCGATTTCGTTGAGACGATTTTTTTAGGAAATGAGTGGGATGTGAAAATTGAATGATTTGATGGTACAGGCGACAGCTTCACCCGGGTCCGTTTGCAATCGGATCGTGAAAAAGTCAGTAGACCAGGAACACAATAGTCAATTTGACATCGGATAGGCAGCGACTTAGTGTTGTTTGGTCTCTTTTTGGACATATTCCATGCCCCGCGCTACTGTACAATTTGTTCGGAACACCCTCGGACTTAACTAAACTTTCGGTTTCAACTCCCTTCGGTCTTAACTAAACTAAATCCCACCTTGTTCGCCTTCTATCATGCCCGGTTCGATCGTTAGGCATTTGCCTAGCATGAAACTTACCTTATTTGCTTACCATTTACATCTTCTACACCTTCTATAGGCAGAGGCGAAGTTCTTCCAGGCCATTCATTTATCCTCACTCTCCAACATTGAATCCATCACTCCACTCCCCGACATTTTCTTCACCTATGGATTCGCGCAGTCTTTCGCTCCTCCTGCCATGCTTTGCAATCAAACATCGTGTGCATCATCTGCCTCAGCCCTTCAGTGGTGGCACTCGGTGGTTGCTTCTTTGCCTATCCATTTTAGCTCCGAAGCAACCGTATCCACTGAGCAGCTAAATCAGATGATAACTCAATCGTCCATGTCTCCTTTCGCTCCACTTCCTTACGTCGGGCAGGATGGTGTGAATCCACCTGTCCTTCTCTAAGGCATCCCCTTGCACTACCTCTCTTTGATATCGGAGAAACCCTGCGTACAGAGTTTCCAGGCGCCTTTCACTCCATGTCCTCCAATATGAGGCAAGGTTCCCGAAGAAAATCAATTTCAGATTACGTTTACCCGAGGTTGCGTTGTTGGAGGAAGGATGAAGTTATGCTACAAACAAAGGAGCTGGTACGCTACCACGAGTTCAACCTCATTTTGAAGGGGGCTGCAGCAGATGGTGAACTGCAGGGGATTCCCCTTCTCCTTGGTATTTGTATTGGTTCGGTCTTTTGTAGTACCTAGCCACGGAGATGAGTCGCCGTACGAGCAACGTAAAGCCGTTATCCCCTGAATACATTAGGCTGTTGAAGATAATGGTGTCGCCTTTTGCACAGAGTCCTCCTGCTCCACCTGTAATCGGCAGCTCCACAATCCACTTTACGGGTACACAGCACAGGATAGGCTGCGCACCCAACTCATATTAGCTGGGCTATCCCAGCAACATTTGATGAGCAAACTGACGAAGTTACTTAGGGGATTCAACTGTTACCCATGGGCGTAGGGTTACCCCCTCCCTGATTTGTGTGACTTGGACGGTGCTTCAGTATGTGTATTCTGGATACCTATATTTCCTGACAACAACAACCAACCTGATCAGTCTTCTTCGGACAACTTCGTTTTGTAATGAGAGTTCGCAATCGTTCGATAGGCATGTTCGGGTATGGCGTCCGATCGCGAGGCTCTCATTCATCATGTCAGCGGTCCGAAAAGCGGACCGGTTGGACACACAGGCCTTGTGGCCACTCCTTGTGGCGTGTTCTTTTAGGGCTTTTTGCGGACCCATGTTTCATCCATGGTTATGAATTGATGCAAAAGCTCGGCCTTATTGGTCTGAAACATAGAATAGAATCGACGATCATCCAATATCAAATTAAATTCTGCTGGCCTCTTATTCATTGTGAGTGTCCGGACTCCCTGAACAATCTAACTTACTTTGTGACAAGTTGTCGACTCATCAAATCACTGCCATAAACTTCCATGAGATTCCAATACATATTCGCGGTGCATTGTCTTACAGACTAAAAAACGGATGACCGCGCGAGTTTAGCAGGAACGGAAGGTGGCGGGAGTGCCCGACGTCCTCTCCATCAGAAGAATTTACTATGACTGAACAAAATGGCCGACAGACACGCGACACCAAACAAAATTTAAAAAAATGTATTACTTCCACTGATATCTATTTTTTTTACTTCTATAAAGGCAACACCGTCCCTCCATTGAAACTGAAACTTTTTTGAAAAAAAAACAATTCATGGCCTCATGAAAACTATGGCACACATGCTGTGTCATTGGCTATTATAGCATTAATTAAATAAATATAAATATTATATACTCCGAATCAAGTAGTTTTTTTTTAAATCTTCACTATCAAATATCTTCATCAAATTTATGTTCGTTGCTTCCAGTGTCCGTAAGTACATATTTTAGAGCTGGACATCGTTATTTTAAAGCACTCTTACGGGCATAATAATGAGGAATGCATTAACATATTATTTATGTCCCAAATATACCATAAAGATTTTTGTGTCTAGTACCCTTAAAATATTGGAAAGACTCACGCTTTCAATAAAAAAATATTTTTATTGCCACTATTACCATACATTATGTGGGGCACTGCCATTCGTATACATATAAATAATACGTCATTAGATTCTATCATGATACTGAATACGGAAATAATATAAAGAGCACACGATTACTGTTGTATATTATTCAAAAATCGAATAAATCTAACTGTATCTTATGCGGAAATCTTGAAATATGTCTAGGAGATTTCGTTATTTCTTGTGCGTACCGGAGGAAAGCGTTCCGTATTTTTTTTTCTTGGAACAAAAAAGATGGACCAGTTCTTTTGCGGGATAATCACAAACTGATCATGAAGCATTATGGCTTTACGGCTAAGGAACGACTTATGTATAGTCTCAACCGTACGTTTAAATTATCTAGTTACGCAATTTTTATTATGAAAACGTGAACAGTGAAGCTTAAGGATATAATGCGTTCGCGATCTCATTGAATGCCAACTGTTTTATTTACACAAAAACAAATCCATAATATTACAGAAACTATCAACCATGAATAGATGAAGATTTTCATTGAAGTAATGAAGGATAAAATACACAAATATAAGTGCCCGGTCATAAGTATGTTAATTGCTAATATTGATAATGAATCATTGATTTAGTCCTTAAATATGGATGAATATGTGAATTTATGAATTTAAATAGTGATCCTTACAAATTGAACAAGTTGAACATTTTTTTTATAAAAAAGAAAACATGGAATGTTTGGGGACAAAAATTGGATGATTCATTAAGCATGGGCTTTGGATACCATAAAAAATTCCATAACTCCCAAGTATCATGATTATATAAAATTATTGTTGACCTTAATCCTAGATCACTAATCATTAGTCTCACAGACTACATATGTGGATAGTATTCGACTTGTATGCATGTTTCCGAACCTTTCTCGTCCCACTCCACTCAGTAATTTTCTAAATAAGTAAATTAGTGATCTATACAATCGTACGATGTACACAAGACACTCTCTCCGTCTCTGTCTCTCTCCAAACTCAACGTGTAATACATTCTCCGTCTCTGTCTGCCTCTGAGCTCAACGTGTAAAAATGCTTTTTCTGAATCACTGGAATTCGAACACAACTCTGTATCTTACCTCTTTAAGGGGTTAAAAGATATTGCATATTTGAAAGATACTAATTATTCAGTGGATTGTGTATAGCATTTATACGTTCAGAATGATTTAAATGTAAGAAAATAATAGATAAAATTGTCAAATTATTTAAATAAAGATCAGAGTACGTCTTAGCGTTTGTCTATCGTTTTTGAGTCTGTGGGAACGCTGTATAACAATTATATAGCACAATTACGTATAAATTGGAAGCCGACATAAAAAATAAATCTCAAAATAAACATAAATTTAGTTGTATTAATTGATATCTATCTAAATCAGAAAATTATTCCTGCACATCACCGGTTTTCCAAAAGCTATCCAATCATAAAATAATCGATTTTAGAAAACGTAATGACAGAAAGACAGAAGATAGAAGAAATAAGGAGTTTCCTTGCCGCGAGGTTCGTCATCTTGAAGTCTCGCAGTTGGGCTCTCTGTCTCGCTGAAGACCTTTTTGGGCCCTTTTTGCAAAACATTTAGTATACAATGCATATTTCTTAAAGGATTACGATCTATATTTTTAAATTATTTCTGAATTATGACTCAACCATATCCACTTGTCAGATTAACACCATAAAACGAAGTATGTTTGTGTACTATCTTCTAGATGTTATCGCTTACATCTAGCATATATTTTCAGCTTACGATAAATTCTATAAGCCGAGAGTGAGAATGTATTATGATAATTCCATGTTTGTACAAGAGCTTTTATAACGTAGGCCTGTTTACACAAAAGTGTTGCACAGTACGATATTATCTATGCTTGTTTCTGTACAGCGTTTTATATGCATATAGTTCCGCGGAATAAATTGTATAGGGCCTTCTCAAATATCCACGATAATTCTTCTCCAAATCGGTTTTCGTTTCTTTTGTTCGTCTCTTTTATTACTGTAATTTGAAGCACTTTGAAGCATCTACTTCAAATTGTCCCTAATATAAAGCAAATATTAATTCTCCAAGAACGGCCACGTTTCGCCACGAAATAACAGCCGAGATGCTGAACCTTTGCGATGAAATTAAATCTGCCCATTCGGAGACGAGGAAGTATTTTGACTATTGTATCCATATCTAGAAGAACGCGTAATTGGATCTCCTAAGGAGAGGCCATAGAAAGCGTCATCAGAGCCGCATCAAAATAATTCAAACGCCATCCCGAGTCACATTTGGATCATTATTATTCATCAGAGGTCCAAACGCAGCTTTGGAGCGTTGCGTTATATCTTAATAGAAGACCCTGGTGAAATTTGAGCCTATCGAAATAAATTAGTTTATATGGCAGAGCCGTGGTTAAGTTCTGACCGCCTAACTGTAAAAGTGCCTTTGGAGCGGCGTCGACCTCGCTCAGACAAATGTCAGACGGTGACATTTATTCGGGCGAAACCACGAAAGTTCCATGTCACAACAATAGACCTTGGTGGTACTTCTTCGATCCGCGGAAAGGTCCTTCCTCGCTGGTCGCGTGGGCTTCTTCAGCAAAGCCTCTTAAAGTGCATCAACCTTGGCCACAATGAGCCTTTTCATTCTCTGCCGTACTTAATGGGCCTTTGCGCCAAAGATAGAAGACGTAGTAAAAATCGGATTGAACGGAATACATAAATGTCTCATCTAAGTATATACGAGCCATTGTTCTATGGGATATTGTAAATTTTGCCGGGAATAACATCTGGACGCTGTGTGATCCAAATAAGGACCAAAAGTAGTTCAACTCAGCTAAGTGTTATATCTTCATATTTACCGGTAAGTTTCAATTAAACGCTACCAAATGGCGATTGAATCCAATAATATTATGCAAGAAAATTGTAAATTGTGCAAAGTATTTCGAAGAACTTGCAAAATAATTGTAAAATTTCGTTTAATTCTTACAAAAGTGAAACACTTTCAAACAAGCGGACCGGAATGGGTTAATGATGAATGATGATCCCAGATCCCAGGATCCCGGGATCCCGGACAGTTTAAGGTATTAGTAAGCGTAATCCCGAAAAAATCGGGAATAAAATTATTATCTAACAGAAAACGTACACCTCACCAACACGATAAAGACTACTAAATCGAGACATTCCCGACGAAATCTGGACGCTTGGAAACAGTGGCGTAATTACTAATTGGCGAACTTAGGCGACGTCTAGGGCAGTGACTGACTAATCTATGTATACATATATAGCGTACATACATGTTTTTCAAATTGTTATAGTAACCTTTCCCTGCCGGTGTTGTATTTACTACACCTCGACTCTAATAATAGGAATATAGATATGAAATATAATAGATGCGGGGCTCAGAAATTTTGTATTCCTCCGTAATATAATTATGAATTACATCAAGTATTATAGTATATAAGTATTCATCTGCAGCGACGGAAATAAATAATTTATATAAATAAATAATGCGAGGCATATTTTCAAAATAATATTTGAATTTTTTCGTATTGTATCTTTTCTTAAATAAATAAAATTCTTTGGCCTTCAAGTTTTTTATATTAAATAAATGGACTCATTAGTAATTTTTGATAAAATTTATCAATCTAATTTCTTAAAATATTGAAAATCTCAATCCCGGGATTGTCTAATGAAATCCCGGGATTGAAATTTTGGCTCTGGATTGGATTCCCTAATGAAGATTTGAGTTCAAAATCAGTTTCTAATAAAATGAATCTTTACGATATAAATACGAAAAATCTAATAAAAATAATAATAATATTGGCACATATTACTGTTTAAATTGATTTGCTACTTAATCGAATGCCAGACTCTGGATCAAATGCTTCCTGCCAAATAATCATCATCCAGTTCGATGAATAATTTCACTTCTGACACCAATGTAGCGTGAAGGAACAAGAGCGCTCTCAGGGCAGAGTCCACCGCGCTGCTTCCCGCTCCCGTGTGTTCGACGATATGGCCTCGCCCACACGCGGGTCTCGGGTCGTAATGGGAGCCGAGCAGAGAGATGGAGGTGTTTGGGTATCGAATAGAAATACTCTTGTCTTCATAAGGTGTAAGTGTAAGAAGTGATAGGTGTCGTTATATCAGACGCAATGTGTCCACAGCACCACATAAGATGTCGTTGACGTTACATTGACACATTGCGTCTAAAGAGAGATGAAAGATGTCGGAAATTGGTACAGATTCAGTACTAAAACGGAAGACGAACTTGAAATGCAAGGCACATAAAAAAGAAGAAGTGTAATATATAATAAAATAGGTGCGCTACAGGTCTAGTGGTTGCATTATGCTACATTTAGACATACACACACACACACACAGTAGAGGCAGCGCGACGCAAACGCGTAACGTCTCTATGATGTATGCGAAAGGCATGGACACATTACAAACGTATTTACATTTTTCTTCTCTCTCCGATTAACTGTGGCTTGGAGTTTCACTTTTCGTGACGCTCAAGCTAATTTGCCCTACCAAGCCTATACAAATTTCTTGCCATCCCAATGACCCCATCGGGCTTTTGCATTTCACCTGCGACTCCTTTCAGATGCAATGGAGTGCGTAATCGCCATAGTATCATTACTCAAATTTCCATGTCAAATATCACGGAGCGTTCCATCCGAGTAGCGTTAGGTTGCTTTAATTAAGCGGTAAGCAAAAACCACTCCATGTTAATTGAGCCAATCAACAGCTGGCAAGTAAAAGCCCTACCGGAAAAAATGGACACTCCTCAATCATGGGTGAATTCAATCAGAGCCGATGGCAAAAAATAAAACACCTCCCAACCTTGGCTCCGCTCGTTCTTTGAACCGATGCTGAATGCCCCGGCTAAAACAATGAAACGGATCTGTATAATAGAGCTTTTTGCAGGTTGTTTATGAGCTTATGCTCGAATAATGGCGGATCCAGCGTAATTAAGCTGCTCGCTCCATAAAGATCAACTGGTTCTATAGGTCATTTTTTTCTTCGGCGCTTAGGAGAGTGTACCATGTTGCAAACTTGCAGGCTTAACAAGACCCAATGGAACTGCTCTATTAAATTGATATACCAAAATTAATAGGCCATATTTTCTGCCTACCCATACGGATAGCGATAGATCATTCCGAATGCCTATTTTATATCGAGCGGTACATTATATATCACGAGCCAAACATAATTTTCTCACTCCAAACATGAGCTTCAATGTTGCGAAACAACCGTTTTTGTGAATGTCTCCTTCATTCCAGCTAAATATTTGCAATTTAATGTATTCATACTGTAATGGCTGATGACACAACACATGAGCCATAGCCTGAACATAATTTGTTTTATAAAGGAGGTGGGAGTCGTCGGGGAATCCTTGGCTGCTGAAATACGTTCTTTCCGCGGACAGATCTCTTTCTCTCTCTCGTTATTCCAACTCCACCCCGAGAGCCACCTCCGCTCCATCGCGTAACATTGGTGTCAGAAGCGGGGATTAAATTTAAATTCATATGTGTATTTCTACCGTGATCGATTTTTTTGTTTGAGTAATGTCACAACCGTTATGTTAAGACCTGGAGGACGTAGCCCCATTGTCAATAAATAATGCAATAATATTATGCAGCACCAGATTTATATCAGACATTCCCTATTGGCTTTCTCTTACGCTTTTTGATGAGTCGACCATAAAGTTTTGTGTATTATTAAAGGCATTGTCTATTTCCCGTTCTCACGTAATATCCATAGATTAGGAACAGTTTCAATCGGGCATCGGCCAGAACGAATTCACGTGTCATTCTGTGCCCTAAGGCTTCATGAAAAATTGGACGATTAATCTGAGTTAAAAGGTCAGAGACGATTCCCCCCCGATATCGAATGATGATACCCAGAAATATTTCGAGTAGATTTAAAGCCGCATTAGCACGCCACCGGTTCTATTCGGGAATATTTCCGTCCTCGGCGTACAAATACGTGTACATAAATTTACACTTAGGACTCACCTCCTTGGCAAACATACAAATATCCCGGTGTCGTGTCTGTCCAATTGTATGGGGGTTAACAACATTCCTCGTCGTATATTCGGGGGTGGATGCTTAATAATTATGCCTTATTATACGCACTCGGGATCGGCGTAATTGAAATTTCATCTCGTCTGGACTCATCGTTAGATTCATAGAAACTTTATGCGGACTCAAATGTAGCCAATATTCAGCATAAATGGGTATAAAGCTGAAAAATAGACACGATCTTATTCAAGGCGAAACATGAATTCTCAGTCAAATAATCACAGCAAAATGTTGTATGATGATCAGAATAATTTTATCGAACAAAAAGCTTTAAGAAGATCTTCGTTTTTTAGGCTTATGAACTAATGAATCTTTCATAAAACATAACAAGGATCTAAACTTGACTTAAAATTTGATTAAAATGTTTTTCGGCGATTTTTCTAGGAATAAAGAATTTCAATATGGTGTTTTCTTTATGATGTTCGAGGATACATAACTTTATCATTGTTTTTAAATGACATTTTAATTATTGCAGCAAATCAATCCCTTATGAATGGCCCTGCTTGACTTCAACAATTGTCATGATGTTTAAATCAGGGCTTCGAACAGGAACGAAAACCGTAACCGAACCGATATAAATACTAAGAACGTAACAGAAACTATAACTGAAATGAAAAGCCCTGATTTAAATTTTCAGGTTCAAGAAACCAGGATGGACTTGTATCGAGATTATAAAAAATCTGAGAAATAATTTGATCGTTCCCATGGAAACAAAAACGATAAATGACAGATATCAGATGAATTGTTGTTATTTATGAATGTTATAAAATAATATATATATCCATATTGTGTAAACCAAAATATATTCGCCGCTTACTATTAGTAGTGAAGCGTAGATAACGTGATGGAGCGGGGGCGCTCGCGGGTTCGTTTTGCTTTCGGACCGTTATGTAGCCGGGCGGATAGGATGGAAGTGGACGGGCGTCGAATAGAAAAACTTTCGTCTTAGATAACTTCTTTGTTAATCACGAGAAAAAGGTCTGGCCGCGGGAAGGACGTCTTCCCGCAGCCAAGGCTATCTGACGACCCCTCAAAACTCACGCCTCCTTCGCGTCATCGCTGAACCGAAAACGGTACACACACAATAATCGATCGGTGTCCTTCCTTCAGACGCCATGTGTTCGTAACACCACAGAAGATAGCACTGTTAACACAATTACGGCTGGCGATTTTTTTTAACTTCTCAATAAAATATGCACAACTTTCAAAATTTTAAACATGTCTTAACCTTTTCGTTAGTGAGCAAATTTAAAATCGATGAAGTCGTTGATGTCATAATCGCTTTACACCGATTACTTTCTGTCAGCTCCTAATCAGCGTAAGACAATCTTCAATTCGAGGCAGAGTCAATTCTAAATGAACACTTGATAGTGAATACAAGACCACGTCATTTCTTTACATAAACAATGCACAAAAAATCGATTCATTTGCTCCTCCTTTAGAAGGAAATGATAATTGAACAAAGACTCATTCAACACGCAGCGAAGAACGGCAAGCAGTTAAATAAACAAACACTCTCGATAACACACAATATTCGGTCGTTTCTTTGCGTAAACAAATAACACACTTGAAATCGAAATCATTATAAGTCGATAAATTTGGGCTTAACGATCTATACAATCATGCGATGCATATGAAGAAGCTCTCCGTCTCAGTCTCCCGAACTGCGCTAAGTTCTCTCTGTCTCTGTCCGCCTCGGAGCTTCAATGCACAAGAGTATATATATTCATCAATATTTGCAGATTACACCCATATGCACCAAAACACCAAAAATGAGTTTTCTTGTGTCCTACGGTTTATGCACAATCTTTGTGAACACAAGAATTCTCGTATCCCGCTGTTAGCGTGTTAAATTGACACATTGCGCCTAAAGAGAGATGGAAGATATCGCTGATAATCTGTCGAATTAAATCTGCACAGATTAACAGCGCCATTGCATGGGGATGATAATTCGCCTATGCCATAGTATTTTTTTAGTTGATCATATGTTGTATTTTTAAGACTCCGCTTTTGTACAGTAAATTCTTCCGATGGAGAAGTCGTCGCGCGCTTTCGTTCTGCCGTCTGTGCGAGATCCGCACAATTATCCGTTTTTTGACATTGTAGAACAATACGGCCGCGAATATCCATCGGAAGAACGTGGAAGTTTATGGTGGTAATGTGATGAGTCGACAAAATGTCACGAAGTGGTTTAGGTTGTTCAGAGAAACCCACGACAAAGTAAGGAGTGGGAGACCATCAGTAGCTTGTTCAAAAGATTGAATAACAAGTGCGAAATGACCACCGTGTGACGCTTGATGATTTTCACGAAGAATTTACTCACATTTATCAAAGTCTCGGCTAATGACCACTCGGCACGGTCTCCGCGACCGAATAAGGCGACAACCGCAGTGGCGAAGGCAACAAAATAGTGGCTCAAGAAGTCTGTCGAGGTCCCCAATTCGTTACATCCCTTTTAACCACAGTGATGATTCATCATTTAACTCCAAGTTTTTTATGCATTTAAGATGATTGCTAATATTTTAGCGTATAGCAAAAATGTGAATTGGCGGTAGGTGTATGTTCTCACGTTGCCTTTAAATTGCGGTTTGTCACCTCCATTAATTCAGCAAGCAATTTTAGCATGATGGCTAAGAAGCTCTTCGCGAATGTACCAAATAAGTCCCGAGAAAGGATCCGCCGGAAAGATTATCCGAAAACATGAAATTACATTAAGCAAAAAGCAATTCTCGGAACTGGAACTAAGAAATTCCCAACAAGGACATGCAAGGATTGCGCCTCGTACAATGTAAAGTAACATGATACATGTGCAAATTGTGCCTACTATCTCCTCTCAAGGGTGCACATTTCAAAAATCACACGAAGCAAATTGTTTACTCTGCAGATGACTCATTTTAGCAATTTACCACTCGAAAAATAGCAAACAGTCATCGGCGGAAAATATTTACAGCTGTCCAATCTTACTTACACTATTATCGTCGCGGAATAGCGTTTTGAAGGCAGAATGAGGCATAAATTGAAATGATTACTGAAACTACTCTAACGAAAATTGCACTCATTATCCAATTAGAAAAAGTTGGAATTACTCATTTTTTTCGACAAATACATCTTATTTCAATGCTGTTATCCAAATTGCTCGATAAGTAGTTAATAGTTTAATCGCGTTCGAAAGTTCGTTGTGGTGTGGATGGAATTAATACTTTTTGTGCGACCTACAAACAGCCCAATGTTCTTCGACGATACGTCGTTTCGCCTTATTAAATAACTTATACTTTCATATTCAAGAGACGAATGCGATCTTATACGTCGTTATAATAATGCTGCATAATTGCAATGAATAACCCTTACGTTAGATGGAACTTTATAAAGAATAAACATACCATACTGGAAGAGATACTTGAAGTAACCCAGTTGTTTTACTTGTGGCTTAATTAATTCTATGGAAGAACGACGACAAAAGTATTAAACAGAATGTTGAATTGAAAGCCAAAGCTAATTTATGTGCATCTAATTCTGGCTGAAAGCAAAGATATAAGACATTTGAAGGATGAAGGAAGCAGGTAAGGTTTAAAAATATCAATGTTTTAAATGATCCTTTCGAAATGCTAATGAGATATGATGTAAGCATTTCAAAATAAGTTCTCTAATAACAGATATTTCCAAAAGCTTTACCTTGATGTTAAAATCTATATTGTTAATCCAATAAACACTATATTATGGCCGATAGCACAGCATATGTGTCATAACGCTTACATTTATTATAGTTATTACAATCGCATACATTTTATTAAATTCATATAAATTAAGCAAATGGTTGCTCTATTTTTTGTTTTTCTTTTTTGAAGATAATCAATGAAAATTATCCTACGTGCATTCCAATAAACTATCTTCAACAATGTTCTGTGGATATGTTCAGACATGGCGTTGATCGCGAGGCGCTCATTCGTGATATTAGCGGTCCGAGAAACGGACCGGTTGGGCACACAGAGCTTGATGCCATTTCGTCCTCTTTCAGGCCTTTTTGCGGCATCATTATCTAATATATTTATGTATATCTTAGCTAGCGTTCACTCGAAGTTGAGAATGCGCGTATATATTGTATCACATAATGACCATTTTTTTAAGATTACCACATTGTTTAATCAGTGATATAATTATGAAGTTATTTGTGTAGGTCAAGCCAGTTAAAGCAGCCAAGAGCGTTATGTATTAGTTTGGATAAAAAATAATATACAATAAAACAATCATAAAGAAAAGAGATACTTTAATAATGATTAGGGTAAGTGATGTAGAATAAGCCATTAGAGACAAATGAAGATAAATGGACGTAGTCCCAATGAAAAATCTTCGAGAAATTATGAAGTAATAAGCAGAACGCACTCTGTAAAAAATGTTCTTATAAGCCACGAATAAAGCGTATCCGGCAGTGGAGAAAAAAGAAAGAAATTGAGAAAGTGGTACTCGGGCTTGAGTCATATCTGACCTCAGAGGTAACATCATCACTCTTGACCGGCCTTCACCTCAATTGGAGATAAGTTCAAGGATTTCACGCCGGAGCGAACAGCCTTCGAGCGATTTTCATTCTAATTACTGTACACCTCACGGACCAATAGGGCCTGCTCTGTAATTTCAATTTGAATACAAAAGAAACGGTTCCTCGTAATTTCATCCTCATTATACATTCACATTTAATTTTCAAATGAAAAAACGCTACGCTCCTCACGCATCGCGGTGTTAACGAATTGGACGGGATCTCCAAGTGTGGGGGCACGGGGCTTATTACGTTTTTCCACCATCAGAAGCAACCCACATTAATCTTAATAAGTTTTCAGCCTTATTACTTCTCAAAAATGCTACTATTTTGCGGAAAATTTTATAATTTACCATGATTATACAACAAATCTCGGTTATAACGAGTATCAATCGATCGATATAAAGTGCTCGCAATAAGCATTATGATCGTTTGAAATTCGTGTTAGACACTTTTCAATGACATTTCACCTTTACATTTCATTTTGTAAAAATTGTCATATTATTGTCGTCGCATTATCGCCACAGAAATAATCATTCTAAAAATATCGTTTGTGAACAAACATACAAACATTGATTTTTATATATAATATCTACTGTAGGTTGATTGTACTATACCCATATTATTTGAGAAAGTACAAACAATAAGTTGGCAAAGTTTTATTGCAATTGAATGAACGGTATGGCAACGCATTGAATACGGACAAACAAACATTGGTTTTTATATATTAATCCATACCTATGTTACTCGCAAAATTTTTAGCAATTAATGGACGAAGTTTTATTGCAATCCGATGAACAATATGGCAGCGCATTTCGAACGAACAAAACCCAATTCATTTTTATATATTAAAAGATTTGTACAATTTCAAATATAACCCGGAATTTTGATGTAGTAATTTATGGGGGTGGGCGTTTCACTCTACGGTGCCCACCAATAAAATCCAGAGAGGCAATCCTACGCCTATGGGTAACAGTTGAACCCCTGGGGTAATGATGTAGAGTAGTGATACGCAAAAGCAGCCTCGTCGGTTTGCTTATCAAACGGGGGGAGCCCATCTAAAATGAATTGGGTACCCTGTGCTGGGTATCCATAAAGAGGTGTGTGAAGCTGCTGATTGCAGAAGTTGGTGGAGTCTGTGCAAAGAGTGGCACCACTATCTTCAACAGCCTAATGGCGACTCGTCTCCGTGGCTAGGAACTACAAATGACCCAATCAATAAGTGTATCATGTAAAAAAGGTAGTCCCTTTAGAACCAATGTTGGACTCGTGACCTCGAGAAGTAGCTCTTTTGATCGTTATTTAAACTTTTCCTTCTTCTTTTAATGCACCTTCGGGTACACGTAGTCTGAAATTAGACTTCTTTCAAGAATCTTGCCTCTTTGGGAGGGCGCAGAGTGAAAGGAGTTGGCGCCTGGAAACTCTGGCCATAGTGTCTCTCGAATAGGAAGCTTCTTGATCCCATTACGGAAGAAAAAAAGGCGAGAAATTGCATTCTCTGTTGCGCAACACGTAATTATGCGTTTTCATTGAAGCAGCCTTGGTGTCGTCCAGCAGTTAGCAATAGTAGACCGCATTCACTGTCTGTCTGTCGAAACGAATAACGAAAACGAATAATTGCGCGTTGCGCAACAAAGTTCTTCTTGTTTTAGTGACGAGATCAATAAGCTTTCTATTCGATAGAATAAAGTAGCGCTTTTTTCGGCATATTTGGATGGAATATTTATCAAATATCTTTATATATATATTGTTTTTATATTGACCGCGCAAATGGACAACGCGTATTTCAAGGGACGAGAGTGTCCAATTTTAAGGTCTTATAAATGATGGTCTTCGCTTATAGATAGTACCTTTCATCCATTTTAATCGAGATATTCGTCTAAATTTGTTCGTTATATCCGTGATGCCCTAATTATTGTGCTTATTATTAATGTTTAAATAGCATTGAAATCGTGGACGACATCGAAATACATTAATATTGGGCAATCAAATCATTTTCCTATTTAATCGCATCAATAGATGCGTCAAATCAATTCATACTTTAGATAATTTGCCCATTTAACAGTCTCTTCTATGAGAATAATGGCTATTATTTTGATATGGTTTTTGATATGATCACTAACCATTTTTATAGATCGTTAAGTAATAAGGCTTCTTACAGATTTAAATATATATATATCAATTTTGTGAACAAATTAAGTTTTAAACAACTAATTGAATGCTGAGAGCAGGGGCGGATAGGGTTGGAAAAAAATGTGTTTTTAGCTATTGATCGCCATATCCATTAGGATAATCGGCCTGTCGTAAATCCCATCCACCCCGTTTTCTAATTATTGTTACACGATAACTAATTTTCGGGTTATAAATCAATTCTCGATGAAAGCTCGTAGTGGAGCTTTCGTAAGCTTTGAAGTGCGAGTCTATTTTTAAGGCCCGTTCGTTCCATAAACAATCGCTCTCCGATCGAAAGCTTGTTTACGCAGCGGGCTCGTACACTTTGAGAACCACTAAATGCAGTCGTTCCATAGTAATGTCTTCATAAATGGCCGCTAAAATCGTAAGTTGACCGGTCGTGTGAATTTGGCAGCTATTACGCGCGGCACAATTGGGGTTAAGACATATAGTATCGGCGGCTAATGGCCGTAATCACTCATTTAGTACGGGCGTAGACGTTAATCAGAGGCCCGTTTCGAATTAAAACGTTAAATATAAGTGGCTGGATAACGACCTAATACCACGTATTCGGTTAGGAACAATCGAAAAAATCTAGAGGAATAAGTGTGCGATCACTCGCCTAACAATTATTATGTAAATCAGTTGTTATCAAAGTTTTTGTGCGTGGAGGTGTAATTTTCCTTGGGGGGAAATCATCTATGAAAACGAATTCGCAGAGCCTAATTTAATTATAAATCGTTCCGAATATCAAAAAGCAGGAAAACAAGAATACGCCGGCGGACTTTTCCGAATTAATATTTCTACATGTATAATCATAGCGAATTTAAAAAAAAACCATAATCGAATTTTTAGGATAAAAAAATGTAATTATTCTAATAACGACTCCCAGGAAAAAGCCATAATGGAACCAATTTGAATACGGCAATAACATTTTAAAGTGTGTATAAATTCGGATTATTAATATTCATGCAATTTTAAAAATCACTTTGCTTCCATATTACATGATACATGATACAGTTTATGATTTACATATAAGTAACGATATAGAAAATAACCCAATTTAAATCAAGATCAGGAGCTATTTTCATAAATACATAGAGCTTTTTTTGAATTCGAACATTCCCACCGAAACATAAACGACATAAGATTTGCCCACATTGACCCTTTGATTAGTGAGCTAATTTTAAATTGAGTTAAACATAGATGCTATATTCGTATTTCCACCACTTATCGTCTAAATCGACTTTTCTCTTAGGGCCACGCAACGTGTGTCAAGCTTGTATAATATATTAATAAATGAACCTTAACACTGTTGATAGCACAATCCGTTCATTGCTTAGCGTAAACATCAACATTATACATGCCTGTCTTCAGTTTTAGTAATTTAATAATGCATTTGATAAATACACTCAAACCTCTTTATGTGCGCTTTTTTTTGTGCGGTTTTGAAGTTATGCGGTTTTTTTAAAACAGTTTTTCTTTTTTTAAAATTTCATACAGAGTAATAAAATGGGAAATAAATCATCATCACTAACCGAAATTTGGAAAAAAATTATAATTTAGGACAGTGTAAATCATATTGCATCTATTATCGCTGAATTACGACTTTATTCTGGTTTAGATATTTGAAAAAAATGATTTCGTTTTTTTGCATTTTTTCAATGTGTCGACTTTTAAAAATATATTCTCCACAGGAATTTCCAAAATTTCAATTACTTGCGGAGTTATAGTCATTTTAGTGACCAGTTCTACCAAAATGAAATCTTTTAACGCGTTTTTCTCGAAACTATTTTTTTCAACACGTCAACCGTGTCATCTTATCTTATCAATCATCATATCTTAAATTTTAACTAATTTATTTACTTCAAACTGGGTAAAAATCTTTTTTATATTACTCTCTATTATTCCTGCCAGATTTATGTCAAATTTTAAAAGTATTAAAAAAAAATAAGGCTAAAAAATGTCTTGTCTGAATTTTTTTTAAACAGTCGCCATTTTGTGATAATTTTTTTTTTTGAGTTAAGGACTATAGTGACATCTTTACTAATTATGAATTATATCGTTGGAAAGAGAAAATCTACACAGAACAATATTAACTTTTTTTTTATGCGATTTTGGATATATTTTATATGACCGTTTCAAAGTTATGAGATTTTTAAAATCCATGAAACGCATCTTTACTTTACTTTCTGTGTAAGGCTTTTTTAAGGATGTTTGGAGTTCAACTATATTTTTGTCCGTAATATTCTTATCAGTCCCTTCTATAGCATCGAGATAGGGACCACTCTATAGAGACAAAATGCCATAGAAAGATAAACACCCATACAAAATGTATATCTGATTAGTTTGTTAACAAGCACAAGTGACGTGATGAGGCATTGAACATATTTTAAACGTTGCTTACATCAAAGACGCTGCAATCGAAGTGAACGCAATAGGAGAGTTGACTGTATTACCATGATTGCGATTTGCAGTAAATTTATTTTCATAGTCGACCGAAGTTCCTATAAACCTGACGAAAGGAATGTTATACAATTTTGCTTTGTTATAATATTACTAACTTGCTCGTACTTTAAAACGGACCCAATCTCCAGTCGGATATACGCATTATAAGAAGACATTGGGAACATTATTATAAACTGACTAATACCCGGCGTGCGTTGCAATGCCACACGCACTTAGTAGTAATTATTTGAAGAAACGCAGTGCGTGATTTATTGCTTAAGGCTACGTGTAGCGCGGGCTGAAGGGCTAGGATCCAAAAGTATGCGTGCGCTCGCTCTCACCTCGAATACCGAGTATCTCTCTATCTAATTACATCAAACGTTGTGGCGCTGATTCGGTCGCATGAGCCGCTATCTTTCTGTCGATTTTTTTCCTCGGTTAGGAACCGCCTGAGATGTCACTGGGTCGTTCAGGATAACTGAATGTCCCAGTTCCTCAAGGGCGCTTTAGAACTTCGCTCTTTAGGTTCAGACTTTCTCCGATTTCGGATTGTCCGTGCGGAGATCATGTTCTGTGGACATGTCCGGAGTATGGCGTCCGATAGCGAGGCGCTCATTCGAAGTGTCAGCGGTCTGAAAGGCGGACCAGTTGGACACACGAACCTTGTTGCTACTCCCTCATCTTTTAGGGCATTTAAGGCTTTTTGCTTGAGCTTTCTACAATCTCCATGTTCACGAAAGCTCCATCAGAGGCTAATTTACATTGGTCGCTCGCACCAAATGAGATCGCGAGCGAGACTATACTTCTCCACACCCATAAAACGTAAATATTTATTTATTTTATCTAGTCTTAGTTTATAATATATATGTATATATCTATGCTAGTTTTTTTTTGTTGTTGCTTTAATTTACAAAATCAATTTTACAACAAAATTAATTTGCCGGAATTTTTGACATTTGATGACTTGAATGCATATTCTGGAACTTTAATAATATTGAATAGTTGCCCAAATCTTTTTCTGTAATTCTGCAATGACTTTAAACAAGTTTTTCACATCATAATAGAATTATTCTTAGACTAGCCAACCCTTCTCTGGAAAGCTCATTGATATATTTATTTGATCCCTCTACATTGTATCCCGATTTGAACTCTAGTCAATTTAAAATACATAGTTGAACTCAATTAAAACATTGCATAGAACCATTATCAATCATAGCAGACCTCTGCCTAATTGAAATTCGATTTTTTCTAGTTAATTTAAATTTATAAATAGGAGAACATAATAGATGTATCTCCACTGTTGCAAATTAGTAACCTTCAAAGGGCACGTTTAAAATGTTTCTAGGAGAGTAAAAAATTTGCTCTCATGGTCTGACGAGTTTTGTTGATCCTTTTCTTATGGCCCTGAGATTGATTCTATACATGTAGAATGGCATTGGGTCTCAAATTCAGGTTTCTACTGTGGATGAAGACTTCTTTCGTGATTTTAACCTTGATTCGTTTGAATCAGGTCTTTCGAGTTACGGTTAACTAGTTGAATATAAAATGAATATGCGATAGCATTGTCATCTCGTAATACCCAACCTAAACACACGGATATTTGAAGCTTAGCAGTTGGGGTGTCATTGAAAGATCTTTTGCGATTGTTATTGGCGATGTTGAACCCGGCGAAGAACAGCATCACGTCGAAGATTTACTCTCGCAACATCTGATTATAATGGCGGATCGCTCCGACAGATAACCTTTGAGCGTTATAAAACGTTTGATAATGATAAATATTGCCCTCATGACTGTCGATCTGTCCGCCCGTTTATCGGAAATCGCTTACGAAAATGTTTGCAAGTTTTATCGATCGCTCTAAAAAGGGCCAGGCCGATTCTTTCGCTGCAAAGACATCCATCTTGTGACGCAACTTCGCCCATAAATAAAGACAATATTGTGATGGAACCAGTTATGCGAGCTTTTAGAAATTTTCTCACGTGACCGGTGGTAATAAAGCAACTAAATTACGGGTGATAAGTTACAGTCTGGATGCATTCTCCGCTACGGGAGGTGTGGTCCCTTTGGCGGATTCGAACCCGCTCTCCTCAGTAACTAGCACTGGGTGGTGTCAAAACGGCAGCTCAAGGTGGAACCGTTTATATAGTTATTATATCGTAAATTGAATATGAAAATCGATTTGCATGAGGAATAAAACCGACGCTACTGACAATACATACATAATATGGATCAGCGATCCTCAAGTAATTTCATGCGTTATATTTATTTTAAAAAAATATTCCAGCGTTCTGGCTCTCGAGCTTCCAATTCGTTGTTTTCGCCACTGCGACAGTCCCTGAATGTCGCCTTATTCGGCCACGGAGGCCACACCAGGAGCGGTCATTAGAAGCGCACGACACCCTTTCCGGACCCAAAAAAATGTTTTTTGTTCCCACCAGGTCCACAATAGAATTTCAGAATTTTAGGAGAAAGTATATTTTTTTTTTAAAATAAAAACTCGATTTGGGGTAAAAATTATTTTGTTTATCAAATATGCATACTGAAGGCCTTAATAACTAAATAACTATAAATCTTTAATAATTTCCCAAAGTGTTTCCAAATTTTCCACTGGATTGGTAAAAAAATACACTATTGCATTTTAATTCAATAATACTAACGATGAAAAAATATGTCGAATGACATTCGACATGAGACCCACGCGGTAGAAATCGATGTCGAATGTGATTCGACATAGGACCGGAAAGGAGTAAAATCAAATGATTGCAACCATATAGCCTTAACAAACACTGTACATTTGTACAACCACCCATATATTCTTGCCTCTATATACTCTGCCTGCCACCCATATATTCTTGTTGATGTTTTCGTTATCTGATTCATGCAAAAACTCTTTTGTAAAAGAAAAATATATCAGCTTTTATCTCGTACTCATAATTAAGATAATTCTTTCGTTGATTAATCTGAAAAAATATTACAATACGTACAATGTTTTGAAAATAAAGCTTCGTTTACAGTGTCCTAATTGGCGAGCTTAGGCGACGTCTAGGGGCAGTAACTATCTAATCTATGTATATACATACATAGAGTACATATATGTTTTTCAAATTGTTATATTAACCTTTCCTTACCGGTGATGTATTTACTACACATCGACTCTAATAATGAGAATATCGACATGAAATATAATAGATACGGGGCTCAGAATTTTTGTATTCCTCCGTAATATAATTACGAATCATATCAAAGTATTATAGTATATAAGTATTAATCTGCAGCGACGGAAATAAATAATTTGTCGGGAAATCGGGATTTTTACGAGTTTTAATCTGTGCCTTAGCAGAAAGGAATTTTATCAGTCACATTGATGGTGTTATAAGAAAATGGGGGCTCATGCGGTCATCAACTCGAACAAGCATTTAAATATCTGATTAGTTATTGGGTAGCTATTTCTATATCTGAACTAAAAAAAAAATTACTCAGGGCTTTGAACCGGAACTGAACTGAAAATCTATAACCGATAAAACCGTTATTTTTGCCGGAACGAAAACCGATACAGAACAAATATAAATGTTTGGAGCTGGACCGCATCCGCCTTAGTGGATATCACGCCCTCTGATTGTTATTAGTAAATAAGCAATGACAAACAATTGAGTTTAGCGATTGTTTATTTGCATATTTTATGTTAAATTGAGTATTGAAGGTCTTAATTAAAGATGTTTATCTAAGTCTTGATTCAAACTAAAGAAAACATATCATGTTAATAAAGTTGTTCAATCTTTTTGATGTTTGCTCACAGATATTCGATTCGATGGCTCTCAAAATTTTCCCATGTTTTTTATTTAAGTGTTTTGCTAACGGTGCCAGTGTTTATAGCGGATTTTATTGGTTTAATGTTTTTCTTGGAAGGCTTTGACACTTGAGTTATTTCTTTTCGCCCGTAGGAGACTCTCGAGAAAAGTTGCTAAAGGCACGTCCGAGCCGAAGATATAAGTGCTTGTAATAAATATTGAATTCTTCTCGAAATTTCAAAGCAAATCTTGAAAAATCAACACTCAGTAGGATCATGTCAATATCTTTCGGGCTGACTAAATGCTTCTGTGTGAGTTGCCTGGTCAGATTTCGTGCTCACGGCGAATGTACACTACGTAGTAAATATTCTCTGACCCTTATAAACATTTTGTACGTATCTCACAATATCCGCTTTGTGATCTTGCTGAATAAACACTGCGGAATAAAAAGTAGTAAATACGAGCCGGAAAAAAAGAGAGCCGAAGGAAGAACCAGTTCTGCGCCCGGGGAGAAATGGACCGCGCCAAAGCTAAACGTATTATCCCGATGCCCATTGAATCGGAGCAAAGTGTTACAAATCAAGAAGCTGCATGAAAGAAAACTGGAAATGATATCTTAATATTTCAACTTTTGCGCATAAAGGGCGGTCGTTTAAGAGCGAGCACAGATCAGACGTCCAAAGTATGATGGATGGGTATCTCTAGCCCATTGTCTCCATTATTTAAAATGCTCACTCCGGAGCGAAAGAATGGCATTATGCGGAGTTCAACCGCAGTTATGATAGCATCTCCTCATTGTAGGAAACCCTTTCATGCGTGATCAAAAGATATGTGAGGAGGAGAGGACTTTCGTACCGCACGATTTGCATTGCCTGCAATAAAAAATGTCCGAGCTCTTCGGATGTAATCGCACGTCGATCAAACGGCGTAAATAATATTAGAAAGCGATTTCGTAACATCTCTCTCAAGAGCCGATCGTAAATCTTCCGATCGAGTGCCCTCCGACGAATACACGCCGATTGAATTACTTTTATGCTGAAAATTTGAATAACCCTTTGCACAATGCCGGACGGGGCCATAAAATGCATCCAACTGTCGAACACTATCGCGTTGTAACTACGAATCGAACGTTTATGGGATAGCGTAAACATCTGAAGATAAATAAATCTCGTACAACAGTAAAAGGTACAAATTCATCCGAATATCGCATATATGCGTTCGGACTCAAATTATTCAAATAAAGCATTCTCGCACATTGAGTGCGGAGATTAGTAAATCGGAGACAGAGACAGATGTCTTGCGTCTCATCATACACTCGTACATTGATGGCAAGATCGTGCTGTACATTTAAATATCGTTGATGGTCTTCTTATTCACCAAATGCATTATTTTGTTACTAAAACTGAAGACACACATATGTATTGTTTATGTTTACACGAAGAAGTGAAGGCTAATTTATTGATTTACAAGCTTCACTCACGCTGCGCGGTCCTGTGAGAAAAATGGTTTTTTGTAGACATATGAATATAACATCCATGTTTAACTCGATTTAAAATTAACTCACTAATCAAAGAATTAATATAATCCATCATTTCATCCCGTCTACCTGTCTATACCAGCGTAGACGAGTTCTTTCGACGGGTCTACTGCCACTCGGTCCCGAATCTATTATGGCAGCGATCGGCTTTTTTTTATTGAAATCGCAAACTTATTAAATGCTTCAAAAATCTCTGAGCTGGTTGTTCTACCCTGCAAATTAAGGATAAAAAGTGATTCTTCGTGTAACTGTTTTTAATTCTCAACCCTGGCAAAACCGCTGTAATAAGGCTACATGACCTGCCCAATGCAAAGTCACAAGGGGTGGAATGGAATCCGCTAAAAAAAAATTCAAGAGGGGGTCCGCGAAAAAAAATTGCTAAAGAGGGGGTCCGCGAAGGATATTGCTCAAAAGGGGATCTACAGACTACATTAGTTTAAGAACCGCTTATCTAGACTTATTAGGGATGAATGTAGTCCGGATAATAAAAATCTGGATAATTGAAAATAATCATAATTAACAGGGAAAAACAAGGGAAATATGCATAATTTTTATTTGTCTAAATTTATTTGTCGAATCTCTTTTTTTGTGCGATTTCGAAGTTATGCGGTTTTTTTAAAGCGGTTTTTTTTTATTTCATTAAGAATAGATATTTTGGATAAAATAGGAAATAAATCATCAACATATTTGAAAAAACATATAATTTGGGACTGTTACATTCTACAGAGGAATTTCCAAAATTTTAGTGACGTGCCAACTTTACCCTGTCCCACTATAATGAAGTCTTTTAACGCGTTTTTCTCGAAACTACTTTTTTCAGCGCGGTTGACATCACATCTCAAGTTCTAATTAATCAACTTACTTCAAACTGGGTACGAAGGCAAAAAGGCAAAAAAATGACTTGACTGAATATTTTTTAAACAGTCGCCATTTTCTATTTTTTTTTTTTGAGTTAAGAACTATAGTGACATCTTTACTAATCATGAATTATATTGTTGGAAAAAAAAATCTACACAGAACAATGATGACATTGTCACTGGGTATAGTATTTTTTCCAAAGAAGAGAGCGATTTTCAGTCGCATCGAAAACTTTTTTTTGTGCGATTTTGGGTATATTTTATATAGCTGTTTCAAAGTTATGCGCTTTTTAAAACCCATGGAACGCATCTTTACTTTTTCTATGTAAATCATAGTTTTTTTGTGCGATTTCTTTTTTGCGAATTTCTGCGGAACACATCTACCGCACAAAAAAAAATTAAGTGTAAAATAAATTATTTTTTATTAAAAAAAAAACAATTATTGATTATGGTTTTAAGCCAGCTCTTCTTTTAGAAGCTGTCAAATCGCGAATTGTCTTATGATATATACATTGTCCTGAATTACATTATTCTTGGTTCAAGCCATTTCTTGGTGACATCTAAACACCTGAAAAGCTTCAGAATGTCTAGGATCCAATATCTCCCCTCTCACAAATCTTTTCTTCGTTTTCTTGATCTTGTTCTTCTGAGGCAGATATTTCTTGAATTATTTCTTGATAATTCAATATTTGAAATACAGGATCATTTGGATCGCAATTTAACCACTCGGTTACATCTTCTACATTATATAAAAATTTGTGCTATTGCTTCCGTCTCCTACCGCATTACTGGAACTTACTAATGGTCTTATTAAAATTCTGTTTCTTGATTACTTTCGTCTGCTAGCAATAATCGTCGAAGCAGTTTTAAAAGCATCTGGGATACTTTGGTTTTCCAAAAACAAGCAATTGCAGTTTATGTCTATCTGCTGCGTTTGCCCACAGCATTATAGTGACAAATTCTTTACTAGTTTTGTACCGTAAGTGAATTATTTTCACGTCTTGATGTTAAAGACTTGTTAGATAGGCTTTGGAAAATAGTTTAAAAACGAATCCACGGTATTTCATAAGATCGCCGATACCGATTTAGATAAGGCTAATATGCGTGCAGAAACCTTCTGCTTAAATTATGAAATTTCCAAAAACACAAGCGATAATAAAACCAAAAAGACTAGTAACTGGTCAATTAGGGATTTCCGCGAAGACTTAGATAGAAATTAGCATAGGATTAAATTGATAACGCCTTTAGAAATATCAAAAATTATCATAAACACAGGGCATTTCTCAGCCACTTCGAAATCAGCGAAGGTCGAAACCGAATAAAGATATCAGCGATCCGATAAATTATGGAATATAATTTAATAACATTACATATATTCTCATTATAAAAATCTTGACTTAACTATGATACGCAGTAGTTAAAATTCATAAACCTAAATAGTCTCATAATTTATAGAAAGTATGATAAAAAAGTAGCCGCTTCAAAAATACGCCTCTAAGGCGAACGCGCGCTCCTCCCTCATCTACGATATGATCGTTATTAAACCTACATGACAAAAAATGTTAGATTTCGTTCTTTTGAATGAGTATCACACTATTCTTTTCGGAATAACTGTCGCTTTAGGGCGCGCATTTAAAATAAGGAAGTTTCCCTGCCGCATCCTATTACATAACTTCATAAGAACTATTCTTAAAAATAGAATTAATGATAGCCGAAGTGCAAATATTGACAAATCTGTATTTGCTCGATATATTACGGACATAATCGAAATGCATCATTGTATATCTGCCTTATTTGCTTTCCAAGAATTGCATAATACGCTCTTATTCTATTGGTCGATGCGTTCAATTGTACAAATTCGCAAATTTGTTATAATCGCCAGAAATACTGCATTTCAGCAGTATACATACAAATTATGCTTTTTACGTCATTCGGATGTAATGTAAAATACATTTACGTCATGCAGATGCAGAGGAAGAATGCATAACGTTCATCCGAAATACCAATATCAAATAGTCATTATTCAAATCTATGCTATAATCTCACGTTTATAATGTATTCCAATATTCCAATTAGATTCAATAAAATAAACTTAATTATAATTGAACCTCATCTAAGTGGTTAATAAAAAGCCTCAGATTAATCAAAAAGTCTACAATAGGGACTGTTTTATATGTCAGGGGATTGTGTATTTAAATGAAAAAATACGATTTTAGAAACAAAATTAACTTTAAGAACTACATGACTAAACTATAAAGTAACAAAAACTTGTATTTTATAAATAATTCGATTGATTCCTAAAGTTACTATTTAATCCATTTAATTTAAAGCAATTATTTTATATAGCTTTGATGAGACACCAGAGAACTGTTTTTGAGTCTATTAAGATTAGGCAATCATATTTTTAAGTGGACTATAAAATATATAATAATTTATACTTTTTCATACAATATTGTCCTAAGATGACATCAATAAGGCGATATCGAGATAAATCATGCATATTGTTTCAAGCAATATATTCCTAACAAAAAAAGTCATTCCTAACTTTGATACAAACGTACTATATACTAAATTTTAAGTATGCCATACTACAATAATAACATCAAAAGTACATATTTGCTTATTACCCACAATTGTGATAATAGAGAAAATTTTAGCAGTTTAATAGCTTGAATATGTGGGATAAAGCATCCGTTACATATTAGGATAATTGTTTTTTATTGAAGCCCTTTTTTTGACTTATAAACCTGTAAATTTGTAAGGACAATACCGTGAGTGAATTGACCCCTAAAAAATTGTATGAAGCTATTGAGCATTTAAAATGGGAATAACCGCCATTGAGTGGATTGACCCTTATTTTGAAACAGGTTTTAATATCATCGCAACTCTTCATATGATGGCTTTGCGAGATTTACATAAGTCTTAAGGGATGGGAGGCTAAAATGTATCGGTCAAACATTTGAAATTCCTAAACAATCTATTCGCCATAATCAAAATTAATACAGTAGACCCCCGGTAATCCGACAAATTTTTTGCAAGGCAGTATCGGATTTGTCGGGCTATAGAGTACTGCCCCGACCCCTTGTAGTCCGGAACATTTTGGAAAGGAATACTTGTAAACCGAAACATCATGAGATACATATAGATAATACAAAATTTCATATTTTAGAATTACCATCATAAACACAATGACCATAGCAGTTATAAAAATTAAAACTATGTATTATCGTCATCAAACGTATAATATGACGATTTTTGAAGCGTTTCAATTATCCTTTGCTAGCTACAAAGTCTTCTTCTTTGTTATCTTCTTGTAAAACGACATTATTTTAATGGCCAATATGTGTTCAGAAATAGTTGTATGACTGTTACCTTCCTGAAGAAACTACATATAAGGTGTGTATGTCCAACCGGTCCGCTTTTCGAACCGCTGATATGACGAATGAGCGCCTCACGATTGGACGCCATATCTGAACATGTCTACAGAACAATTACGAACTCTCATTAAAAAACGAAGTTTTCCGAAGAAGACTGATCGGGTGGGTTGTTTTAATTTTACAATCGATCGAAAAATATTGATGTCTTTATGTTGTTGCCGGCTGGGTTTGCCCAATTTTTAAGTGATAACTAAGAAAAGAGGAATTAGTATTTTATTATAAACACGGACAGAGTCAATCGGAATTGATTAATGTAAAGTAGAATGATCAAGTAAAATAAAAACAATGTACAACTCTCGACTGGGTCAGTATTCTGCGTTTTGCGCCCCAAGCCCACTTGCGCCCACGGCGAGCGCCTGCTTTGCCACCCTCTTGTTACGGCCCTACCCATAATCAAATGTGGAGACGTTGTTGAAACTTTTAAATGTCTTTGCGGTTATTTTTTGTATCATAAATTGTATTGGCTTGATGTTTATTGACTGGAGTTTTAGCTTGAAGTACATAACACTAGGAAACAAATTGAAATCTGGGAATCCCTATCTGGGCACATAGTAAATATATAGGAAAAGATATCCTAAACAAAATACATAATAATGGCTTAAGATTGCAAGGCAGAAAATCAGGGTAAACCTGAACCGAGACGATCTCCCAAATTTATTGGTGATTTGAATCCGAACCATTAATAGTAAGCATCTAGTATGTATACCATTTTATCAACACATGGTGGATTCAGACATGCGGCGAAGGATAATGTCAACAATCGATACTTCTCTGTACATGTCCATGCCTTCCTAATTAAACCTCAAGGCTTGTTTTAACAGGACAATGATTGTAGTATTATTAGATGAGTACAATTAAATAAATTCTGCATAAGAATGGTGAAGGTAAGTAACAAAAATTAACCGATAAAACCGATATTTCTGAATCGGTTCAATTCCGATAAAAATAACGGTTTTATCGGTTACTAAATTTCGGTTCAGTTCCGGTTCGAAACCCTGACTAATTGTAACACATAGAGAACATGGATGTAAATCAAAGATTGTTGATATGCCAAACAGAATTATATTTAAATTATACGAACATCTCCCCTAAGTTTTTTTTTTAATATGTCATCTCCTTTTCAGTTATAATACAACAAAGGACAGATCTTCTATTGATGCATATTCAAAGGAAAATTGATGCAAACATCGCCTTTGATCATTTAAATCAATACGTCAAGGGGTGTTTTTGTATAAGAATATGTATGTTGTTAACCCCTAAAGGAGTACTATCGGAGGGCCTGCGATCCCCCTCCATTTATTCAGAAAGAGCACTCTTATACATTGAACTCACAGACAGACAGAGAGAGAACGTAGCGCAATTCGGGAGACAGAGACGGAGAGCTTCCCCGCATACATCGCACGATTGTATAAATCGTTAACCCAAATTTATCTACTAATAATTATTTCAATTTCAAGTATGTTATTTGTTTACACAAATAAATGACGTGTTCTTGTATGCTATCGACAGTGTTTATTTAAAATTGACTTTGCCTCGAATTGAAGATTGTCTTACGTAAAGCGATTATGGCATCAACGGCTTTATCGATTTTAAATTTGCTCACTCCTCAAAAGGTTAATAAGATATTCAATATCCAAATTTTAAATAATTTTTGATGATAGGTCATATATCAAGAATTGATTTTATTTGATTACTATACTTTAATTAAGCCTGATTATAATATCCCAGCATGGCAATTGAATAAGTTCACGCTTAACCCCTGTCGGGACACTGAACCTCGGCATGCGAAGTGTTAAATCGAATTACGTTTTAGGCGACAGCGTAAAATCTGTAATGCTCGGATAATTTGGAATAATTCTAGATATGATTTTAATTGGCACATTGTGCACATATGATGAGGGGTTGGGGGACGGTGCATGCCCCACCGCTGGCAGTATTAATGTATCACGCATCGCATTAGAATAATCCACAATTATTGAGTCAAAGTCGGTACGAATCCGAGTCGTCTTCCCTCCTTGGGCCACGACTGCCGTTGGGATTGTTGTGGAAGGGTATCATTTATTGTAAATTGGGCCAATTTGCGTCAGAAATATGCCTCGAATTCCGTCCGTAATTCGATTCGGTTTGTGCCCAGAACCTGTGGTGACTCATCATTTATGCGAACGGCAAGATTGGGCCCACCAAATTACACATCGATTATCTTACAAAGGAAATTACACAGGGACGTGTTTAATTCCGAAACGGCACTGATTTCTTTATCGGCGCATGCAGATTAACCCTCACCCCCTGCATCGTTGAAAATGTTTCACAAATAATCCCAACTCATGCAAATAATAACGTGTCTGTGACTATGAAGGAATTTAGCTGATGGAGAATGCACGTATTGCTCGTAGTAATTTAAAAATATAGAATTCATCGACCACGAAAAAGCCTTCCACTCAGTACATTGTGTGTGGCTAGTTAATGATCGTTTTTCAATTCATGAAAAGTTAGGATCCAAAAGCAAGGGCGCTTTCAACTCGAAAAACACCGCATTACGCGCGCATTCTTTTTTTCGTTCCGCTTTACTTCACCAGATCAATATGCGCCAACATGGTGCATCCGTCAAACGTCTCGCAAAACAAATTGCGTACACATACAATCCTTGCACTAATTCAATAACGTTCGCAAAAGTACGCACAACAATTCCCCAAAGTTTCGTACATATATCGATTGCATCAGCAATTACACTCATGAACATATGTAACTAATTTCAATATGATTTGACGTACAAAATGACGTTATTTGGGGGGGCATATCTACGATTTAATATTTCGCAGAAAAGGATTGGAAGCAGATGAAATCGAATCCATTCCGATAAAAGCGTAAGCATATTTTAAAGATAACGCAATTATTTACAGCATAAATGCCCTCGTAAATAAAATAGTTTATTTGTATGGAGATTGATAAGTCGGAACCATATTGAGGAGCTTCTGTTTGGACAGTGCTAATGACAAGAATGCCTCTGGACGATGCTAATAAACTTCGCGTAAAAGATTGCAATAATTGCTCAAAACTTTATGGATACTCGTTATCTGCGACATAACATACTCTTTATTTGTATTTTATCGTTGATGAATGGTTATTCAATGAGGTCATATGATATCTGAATCCCTGCCTTTACTCATACACTTTGCTTCAAATATGATAATGAAAATACTGAGAAACGATATTCGCTGACGACATAGTATTTGACAATCAATTGCTATTAGATTTTTGGTTAATTCATAATATAATCGTTCTAAATCCAATAATCATGGATTAAATCAAGATCTCTCAGGAACGCGCAGTGTGCGTGAAGCTTGTATATCAATAAATGAACCTTAACACCGTCGATAGCATATAATATTCGTTCATATTTTCGCTAAAGCATAAACAATACACATGTGTGTCTTCAGTTTTAGTAGCAAAATAAAATAATATAATAATAATTATTAAAATGAGTGTATGATGAGGCGCAAGACACTCTTTCCATCTCTGTTTCCGATTCTCTAATCTCCGCAATGTGCGAGAATGCTCTTTCTGTATCGCTCAAGTCTGAGCGCATATATGCGCCATTACTCATCAACGGGTTAAACATAGAATTACACATATAATATACAATATGGAATTATATAGACTTGAGATATAAATTGTATCCTTATTGCATGTATATGGCTATATTCCGTCATAAGATATGGTAGAAGAAGAATATAATGATGAATAAATGATCAACAACCCTAAATTGTAATGGTGTAGTACAAGTTTGTGGAATTTAAGGTCTTACTGATTTTTGGCCAATAAAAAAAATGGACCACAATTATCATTATTGGTAAAAATTTTGCATCATGGAGGACCACTTTTGGCAATTGAAAAATATGCATTTGATCGAAAACCTGATTCATCACTGCAGTCTTCAAAAATAATCAGATGTTACCACCTAAAATGCGCCATGGCGATATATAGACGTTGAACTATACTGGGTGTTTGGCGCATGGACCGACATAATTTTTGAGAGGTTAGGGGAGGGGGGGATCTTTTGCTATATTTCACACATAGATCCCGTGTGTGTGGGTCCCATGTCCAACCCTGACAGGGTTGTCAAAATAGATATTTTTCCAAAATTTTCAAAAAAAACATCCAAATATTTCACAAATCTGTATTAAAAAAAATAATTCTGAGCTTCCAAAATAACATTGTTTTTTAAAACAATTAACGATTTAAGGGTGAAATTTATATATAACCAGGTTGTTATAGTAACCTTTCTCTACCGGTGATGTATTTACTACACCTCAAGTCTAATAATGGGAATATCGATATGAAATATAATAGATACGGCGTTCAGAATTTTTGTATTCCTCCGTAATATACTTACGAATCACATCAAAGTATTAGAGTATATACGTATTCATTTGCAGCGACGGAAATAAATAATTTGTCGGGAAATCGGGAATTTTGCGAATTTTAGTCCGTGTCTCTGCAGAAAGGAATTTTATCAGTCACATTGTTGGTGCTATACGAAAACGGGGGCTCACGCGGTCATCAAATCGGACTAGCATTTAAATATCTGATGACGATACCTCCAACGAGTATGGAGGCTGAGCGTGCATTTTCAGCAGCAATTTGCTTGGCTTCCAAAATCAAAAATCTAGACTAAATGACAAAACACTAGATGTTTAATGTTACTTCGGGCATATTTTTAAAACAATATTTGAATTTTTTAATGTTCTATTTACCTATTTTTTAATCGTATTTTATCTTTTTTTAAATAAATAAAATTCTTTGGCCTTCATTCATGGATTTTTTGTATTGAACAAATGGACTTATTAGTAATTTTTGATCAAATTTATCAATGTAATTTTTTGAAATATTCTAATGATCGAAATTTTGGCTCGGGATTGGATTCCCTAGTCATATGGCTGTAGACAGAAATATTGATATTCGTCATTATTTTTATCATAAACCTGTTGACTATCGGGCTTTTTTGCTTCTCAAGCTGTCTTATCAGCTGACAGCGGTTGCTGTAACAATCACCATTTAAGGCAAAATTTCATTCCATTTCAATGACTGATTTCTAAAATTAACAAAATACCTTCATATCGCTCAAATCAAAGCGTCAGCATAAATGATTAAAAACGAAATATATGTATTATGACATCATTTTCTCATGTCATTTATTACACGAGCTTCACATTACATCCAGCTGGTCTAAAAACTGAAGCAATTCATCGAAAAATTGACAGATGTTACACGGGAAGAACGAGGTGGATGGTCCATGGGGTATAAATTTTCTTCTTCGAATTATGCTTGGGGAATAATTTCGATTCGGGATTTTTGAATTCCGTGTTATTTGTCTCGACAACTAGACTTTTTTCCATATCGCCGGCGTTTATTCCCAACAACAAAGCAACTCAGTTAGTGGAACTGTCATTCCCAGTTTGGGTGTCACATCAACTCTAATTTAATTCCACTGTTCTCCCGTTTGTAAGCCTATATTAGTTATGGCGAGCCCATTGTATTCCGTACCGAATACGGCCTCACCCTGCACCCTCCCCATTTCAAAATGCCATTGTCGGAACTGCGAAACAATGTTAACTGCCAAAAATTGTCGCCGATTATTGTTTTCGAGTTGCGATTTGCGACGAAAAAACCTTTTTTTACTGCCGTCTTTGACATTGCCAAAATTGAGTTTTTTCAAATATCCCGGTAAAATGACTCCATTGGCGATTTTTAAATTTGCAACACGTTATTTTATATGCCACACGTGATGAAGATAAACTATTGATTGAATGCTTAAAAAAAAATATAGCGGAATCCGGATAATTGGGACAACCCTGAATTAATTCATTAAAACATTCAAGTCCTATTAAACTTCGTACAAATTTTAATATAAAACAATATAATATATTAACATCAAAGTATAATATATTATATTAAATGTGTAATAAAATTAAATTAATTTCATCCATTGTAAAAAAATAAATAAATATGAACATCAATGTCAAAATGAAACTCGGACGGCTTTTTCCCCCCCTATATAACTTTTATTTGTTATCATCTCTCTAATCATATTTCTTGTAAGAATATAGATTATTTGCTTTATTTGTTGATCGTTTGATAATTTAAATTAATAAATTTGCACATCAACTCCAACATGTTCTTATCTTTAAATACACAAGTATTAATGCGCAACCCATAATGACGATAATGAGAATAAATTGCATAAATTGATAATAACACTATGGGAACCGCATTTAATTGATAATAGCTCTGATAAATACATACAGAAAAGCTGATAAGTATGTCCTCGACTCTGTGTATAACACAGGCATAAATATTAATTGAGATCTTCTATATGTGTATGTGTTAAGCAAAAAAATATATAGCCGCTCATGTATTACAGAATCGACGGCTTTTTCGCTGTCTATAAATCCTCCGCAGACGGATTGTTTCAATGACCCAATTTAGTTTTTAATCGCCTAGTCATAATACATTGTGTAATATGAGACAAATGGGTCAATCGTTCTTCAAATATTCGGATTACAGGCGCTAATTCGACATTTTACATAGCAACATGAATGTTTATTCAAAAATGATGTTGTTTGTATATATTATAATATAACGATTCAAAGGAGCCAAATACAAGAAATGTCGAGAGTGTGTTAGACTCTTAAATCTTGGTTTAATTTAATTTTATATTTAAGAAAAATATTCTTATTTTTCCTTCATTTCAGCAATTTACTAACGAAATATTGGAGTTGGAGAGGAAATTTTCAGCTAAAAAATCGAAGATCTGTGTTGTGTAATATATAATAAAATAGACTTGATATTGTTGTAGTGGTTGTTTTATGCCACGCATAGACGCACACTGGCGCGTAGCGTCTCCTTTTGAATCAAAGTAACCTTTTATATATAACCAGGTTGCTATAGTAACCTTTCCATACCGGTGATGTATTTACTACACCTCGACTCTAATAATGGAAATATCGATGTGAAATATAATAGATGCGGGGTTCAGAATTTTTGTATTCCTCCGTAATATAATTAAGAATTACATCAAAGTATTATAGTATATAAGTATTCATCTGCTGCGACGGAAATAAATAATTTGTCGGGAAATCAGCAGAAAGTAGCGCACTCAATGTACGAGTACGAACGCACATATGCGCGATTACTCATCAACGGAAAAAATCCTCTAGCAATTCTTAAATATCTTCGACATTCTCATAGTTGAAGGCTTATTTTCGTGGTGTGTTGTAGAAATGCTGTGTTTTTGGAAGCTGTCAATCTACGACGAGTTGATCGATACAAATATAAATCGTGATACGTATGACGCATCAGACGCGTTTCGCTAGCAACGCGCCATACGCTGTCCACGCGTCACGCGGTCTGCAACCCAACCATTGTCTCAAACATTATGAAACATCGAATAACCGATCTCAAAATGAAGCTCGATAAATCAGAAGTTGCCATCGAAGAGAGATTGTCGATCAAGCGAGCTTTAGACGCCAATCAAACGCACCACAAAAATAAATAAGATATCGCTTTTATCAAAGATTGGCCATCTATTCATATCCGTCAGCAGATTTCATAACCAGGCGGGCGATTCAATTAAACAATCAAAAAAATATAAACAATATGCACGGGATTTCGACACGTTTCGACAACTATTGCATTTTCCGTAGCACGTTCCCCGATAAAACAATTAATCATTTAATTTTATTGGATCATCATTCATCGCGAACAATGAGATTCTAATATCACGTATTGAAGATCGAAAAGTGTGGGCCGTGACCCAAATCGCTTGAGGAACACTGTCTTCCTGGTGCCACCGCTGCTGTCCGAACTCGGACATTTTCAACACTGTCCGTTTCGACGGGTCAACTCTCGTGCAGACATTATGATTTGTATGGTTCAGAACTAAATCAAATATTTCCCGTTCCCGTTATATAGGCTTTCATACAAGAATATCAAGTATATTATTGTTGTAGAAAAATGGTCTGTAGAGAACATCGATATGAATCCTATACGATGTCTTAAGTCAGTAATGTTTTTTATTTCGGTTTTCGTTTCGGTTCAATTCCAAACATTTTCATCGGTTTGGTTACCGCTTTCGTTCTATTTTAGTATTATTAGATGAATACAATCAAGCAAATTCTGCATACAAATAGTAAAGGTCACATATTATATCAACATAAAAATCAAGCAAATTTTTTTTCGCGTCAAACGTGTACCGAACCGATAAAACCGTTATTTTCGAATCGGTTACATTCCGGTTTTTTGATCCAGTAAAAATGGTTTTACAACGACTATGAAGATGTTAAATAAAGGCAACTTTTACAAGATCAATGTAGATATTAAAATACCTGATAAGGAGTAATTTATATCAAATATGTCTGATCTATGCAAATTTTGTTCAATTAGAATAGGATAAGAATATGAAAAGGGTCTTCTGAAGCCATACATATATTTAAATTTGTCTTGAATAAATAATAACCTTAATAATTTAAAATGCTGGTCAATGTCTTCTGTACATTTTGTAATTCTTATCCAATTTTTGTGGTTGACATTTCGTCCATGTGGACAACATATGGAACTAAAATGCGCACTTTTAATTTTGCACGTAGTCATTATTAACCCATACATGTTTTTTTTACATGCTACACAATCAATTTTTATTATGAAAAAATATTTAAAACAATTCATTTATAAAATCATAGGGTTTTCCATACAAAAACTACCTAAATATCTGTATGCCACTTATGTTTTTTTATATTGTACATAAAATTAGATATGATCATCGAAGTAATAATGATGATGTAACAGGTCACAAAAACTAGTTTCATAAGTCCACGACTGCTTTGATTTTGATTTCAAAAACTGTATGCCAATAAATTTAGTTGTTTAATAGATTTTCTGACTCTATTCTAATTATATGCATACAACTTTGACTTATAATTTAGCCATAATACACAGCCTCGTTATTAATATTCGTATAATTTCTTATATCATGTTTCTAGCATCATACAGTTGTTACAATCATTCTAAATTTGATATCTGTTTAAAGTACGACTTATATGCGCATTTTAATTGATCTTATTTATAACTAGTTATTACCCGGTAAGAAATGAGAAGGGCGCGAGCAACCCATATGCAGCTATCCACGTGAGAAGCATGCACGCATACCCTGTGTGTTCCTGTGCTTTGTTGATGCTCGCAATGGAAACTGCACACATTTCAATTCAAATAGCATATGAGTAGGAATCGTCAATCACAAAACATCTTCTTGAATTTATTCGTTTCAAACTGTAGCTTCGATGATATTATTCATCATTTTTTTTTCACTAAAAGCATGGTATCGTTGCTACATGTCGTGGTAATATATTTTTCAGACCATGATTATCAGAGTTGTTGAATCGATTGTTGGAGTTGAATCCTGGAGTTTATTTCGTTATTCATCAATTTCTTCTCGATGAAGATAGCTGGGCATTGCAAAGCTTGTCGGGTACTCGCTTTATTTAAAAATACAATAATTAATAATTTGTTTATTTTTAACATAAACACGCAATTATAAACGATATGATGGAGGCCAAAAATATTGCTATTGTCGCCAAACGAATTGATCCAAGTATGAATCAAAATGATGACGTTTGAGTGTTACCGCCTCACGGTATAGTCCACCGAAGACCGAACACTTGGCAAATACATAACAAATCGACGCTTATAGTTATTTATTTACCTTAGCAATCACCAGACTAATATGCGCCAATATAGTGTATACGCAAAACGTCTCGCATAACAAATTGCATACACAAACAATATTTTTACTATATGTGTGTTATTCCTGCAAGTGTAAACAATAAGTTGACAGAGTTTTATTGCAATCGGATGATCGGTATGGCAGCGCATTAAATACGAACAAACAATGATTCATTTTTATAAATTATGCAAAACCAATTTTAATCATAAAAAACAAATCCAAGCATCAGCTTCTTTTCATCCCTTATTACAAAACTGCGTTTCTTCGAACTTTTCGAACGTTTTTGCTGCCTTTTGTGACGTTTAATGGTACACAGCGAACAATACCGGCTTAAACTTCTTGTAGTTGGAGCTCTTTTACAATTGCCGATTATGTGAAGTTCATTGTGTCGGGTGTTTAAATGGCGCTTTTTTCGTTTTTTGGTGCATTTACGTCGTTTTCAAATGCAAAATACGCCGAATAAAGCCATTCGACAACGTGATGACTGAATGAAAGACTATGCCACACGTCCGAAACGGTTCCTATGGACCACTTATAGACGACGAAAGTCGACACGTTGATATTTTGTGACCACATCCACAAAGATCATTTTTGTCTACGGAGTGACCGCTATAATAATGGCTTTGAATATTAAATAATCCGACTTGTACGGCCCTAGTTGCGGACACATATTACGGACTCCATTGTTGCTATAAGTTATTCTTTCTGTCGCGGACACAGATTTGTATTGTTTGATTTTTTTCTTCTTCTATTCAACATATTTTTACTTGAGAAATCCATTCATTTTGTATAATTGTGATATAAACTGTCAAGTCGATGTCTGTTGTTGCTAAATATAGCTACACAACAAATCCACACCAATTGCCAACATGTCCTTTTGCAATATGCTCTCATCTGTTAACTTCATATCAAATGTCAAATGTTTGAATAATCATCAAAAACATCCCTGAAAATATATCATAAAGTAATTCGGCTTCGACAGGGATGGGATTAAATCATTCTTACAGCTGTTTAAAAAGCACTCCTAGAATCAATTTGCAGAAGGCCCAATTGAATGCCAATAGGTCGGTTACTGAGTGACATTATCAATTAATTACAAGGCACGCATCTAAGGCCCAATATAAGTTCTATGCATATTTAGCAGGCGAGTCATAAATCTTGGCTCACTTCCTATCTCCCCTGTATATCAAATGTATCAAACGCTTAATGGATATTATCCTGCTACGGTGTAAATCTTCTGTATCATTGTCGTGTCCGAAAAAAACATACGCTAATTCCTGTCTGTTGTCCAGTTTTAATTGAATTAAGATTGATCGAGTCAGGCATTGCAAATCCATAGATTTTATGATACATTTGAATGAAATACAATAATACGTAATAAACTTGAAACATTTTTACCGTGCAAGCCTGCCAGTATATTTCTGAAGAAGTAGATATTGCAAAAGAGTGATGATACTCGACTAATGACGCGCCTCCAGAACAGTCAAAGTGGAATAATAAAATTGATCAATGATAAGAATGATGCGAGTATCTTAATTATCGAAACAAACGTCTGTATTCAAGACAACACGAACAATCGAGCTTCGACTTTTAGAGACTCATTCTGTTCTTAAACCTTAAACAAAGTGACATAGTAAATTGTAAGAAGAAAAACATGCTTTTTGAATAATATAGTATTTTAATTTATGTGTATTTATATTTTTATTATCATACAAGTTTTATTTTGATTTTACATAATGATTATAGATGACACAAAAGGTGCATAAATAAACTTTTATGAAAATATGTACTTTATACAGTTCATTTAATAATTTTAAAAAATGGGAATCTCATTCTGCGCCGAATTCACAACGAGCATTTAAACGTGTATAGGGCGCCTTTACAGTACACGTCATTTCGTACCGATAAGGTTAAACATAAAAAGTATTCTTAGCCCTGATCCTGGTAAACTGGTAACTTTTCAAGTTTAATGACTTATTGAATGATTTGTATGACATGTAACATATCATTGGAAAGGGTATAAACTAAATTATTCTCAAACTTCTTTTTGTGCGACTTTTTTTGTGCGAATTCGAAGTTATGCGGTTTTTTAAAAGCTTTTTTTAATTTCATAAAGAGTACGCAACGAAATATTTTGGATAAAATAGGAAATAAATCATCAACAAGAGGCAAAATTTGGGGAAAATTATAATTTGGGACTGTGTAAATCATATTGCATCATTTGAATTTTCAAAAGTCCAACTACTTACGGAGTTATAGCTATTTTACTAACGAAGCAACTAATTCCTTCCTGATCAATCAATGAAATCTTTTAACGCGTTTTTTTTCGAAACTACTTTTTTCAATACGATTGACAACTTTTTTATGCGATTTTTTGATACATTTAATATAGCTGTTTCAAAGTTATGCGATTTTTAAAATCCATGGAACTCATCTTCATTTTTTCTTTGTAATTCATAGCTTTTTTTGCGGCTTTCCGCGGAACGCATCTACCGCACAAAAAAGTTTTAAGTGTATTTTAAAACCAAACAAACTATTTAAATCAAAAATACATTTGAAAATACAAAAACAGTTATTTCGTGCTATTACGACCACAAATTAAAAAATTGTGACGATTTAAAGATGAATTTTTTACAAAATGTTGAAAAAAATCTGTTTCGGCAACCCATACACTTAAGACATAAGAATCTCTCAGACTAGATTTATTTGCACACAATTCTCGAAATCAAAATCAAAGCAATGTTGGATTTATGAAACTAGTTTTTGTGATCTGTTAGATCATCATCATTACTTCGATGATCATATCTAATTTTATGAACAGTATAAAAAATCATCATAAATGCTATAAAAATGTTTAAGTTATTTTTGTGTGGAAAACCCTATCGATTTATAAATGATCTATTTTAAATATTTTTTCATTGTGATAATTGGACATATGGCATTTTAAACGTGATGAACAACGAAAAGAATAATGTAATGATTGTGTAGCAAGTAAAAAATAATTGCGTGCTAACTGCGTGCTAAGTAAATGCGTGCAAAATTGAAAGTGCGCATTTTTGTTTCATGTGTTGTCCGCTGAACGAATTGTCAACCACAAAAATTGCACAATAAATATTGACTGGCATTTTAAATCGACAAGCCAATTGAGGTTGTTTTTAAGCAGATCAATTTAAAAATACATATAGACACAGAGGGTATCTCGCGTACTATTTGTATTTTTTATAAAGGAATACAACATTTGAACGATGATTTTTATAGAGTCAAAAAAGAAAGTCATCACATCAATTATCAATAAATGACAACAAAATAAACCTTAAAATTTTAACGTAAGGAGCAAAATTTATAGATTTCAAGCTCCAACAAATGCACTATTTTGTTACTAAAACTGAAGACACACATGCGTGTTTACTCGAAGAAGTAAACGAATATTGTGTGCTATCAATAGTGTTAAGGTTCATTTATTAATGTACAAGTTTCACTTACGCTGAGCGGTCCTGAGAGAAAAATGGGTTTGCAACAACAATAAGTGGTGAAAATATGAATATATGATCTATGTTTAACTCGCTAATCCAAAGGTTGCGCAATTGCGCAATTGCAAGATTGCGCAATTGCAAGATTGCGCAATTGCAAGATTGCACAATTGCAAGATTGCGCAATTTTGCAATTTCAAGATTGCGCAATTGCAAGATTGCGCAATTTTAATGATCGTTTGCCCAATATTTCGAATTCGATAATATGTGGTCAGATATGAACATCGAATGGACTTTGTAATCGTTTCATTCGAATATCAATCTATGATGCGTTTCATTTCGTCCATGGAAATGTTTACATTTTTGCAAGCCCACATTTGGTTCGAGATCGAGCAAAGCAAAAATGTATCGATTTACAATAAGTGCGGCTGAAATATTGCGAAATTTGATATCAAATTTATCGATAAAGCGGTAAATACCCGACAACGTTTTTATCATTTGCGTGGGCATTTATTTTTGTACGCAAATATTGCGTGATCGACTTAAATATCTCATTTTGAATGTATCCCGTATTAGTAATGTATCTGTCCGAGTTTCATTTTGAGATAACGTGTCGAAATTGATGGATGGCGTAAAATGCTTGATATTTTTAAAATTAATACTATTACTGGTACTCGTTATAAGGATAGCTGGAATTGAGTTGATAATTGGAAAGTGATCAGATTGGCGAGCTCTGTTTTATCGACGCAAAGTTCATCTGAATTTAGCGCAATCCGTTTCCGGGAATAGCTCTTTTCATTTAATTGAGCATACACAATCTACACATGTTTCAATGGAAATAATAATGTTGAGAGGCGCAAGAGAACAAACGCAGCATACCTTTATGGGATGTTCATAGAATTAATCAGAATAACTATTCCATGCAGCCGCTTTAATTCATTACCACGGGTAGCTTCAGAGGAGTACCAGATCTTAACAACGTGCCCATATCTTTGTTATTTTAATTATAAGGAATGCAACGAGAATGATTTGTGGCTCCGGGTGTGTGACTCTATCGGCCTCTCACAATCTCCATCTAATAAATCGCATCACACCAATGATTACATTATTGAAATGGACCGTTTAATAAATAAGATATCACGAGGCTGCATCTTGCGCTCGGATCTCGTATGCATACAAATAGGTAGCAGTACTCCATGCTCCACTTTCGACTGCGTCTACAATTATTAATTTTTGATCTACATCAAGCATTGATCTGAAAACGCCAAAGTATTTAGATGTTCGTCAAAAAAATAAAGATACACAGTTAAATCAAAGAAAAATTTGATTTGAAGCAGCAAGTGGCCACGAGTTGCGAAGACTTCATAAGGTCATGACTTGAGACGCATTACCGCTCGTTTTTTTCAAATGATGCAAGATGAATGTATACATCCCAAAATAGATTCATTTACATAGCAGAGATCGTTCAATTTCGTATAATACCATTAATGTGACTGATAAAATTTCTATCTGCTGAGACGCTGACTAAAACTCGCAAAATTTCCGATTTCCCGACAAATTATTTATTTCCGTCGCTGCAGATGAATACTTATATACAATAATACTTTGATGTGATTCGTAATTATATTGCGGAGGAATACAAAAATTTTGAACCCCATATCTATTATATTTCATATCGATATTCCCATTATTAGAGTCGAGGTGTAGTAAATACATCACCGGTAGGGAAAGGTTAATATAACAAATTGAAAAATATTTTTGTACTGCATAGATTAGACATTTACTGCCTCTAGGCGTCGCCTAAGCTCGCCAATTAGTAGTTACGCCACTGTTTCCAAGCGTTCAGATTTCGGCAAGAATATCTCGATTTAGTAGTCTTTAATATGCTGGTGAGGTGTACGATTTCTGTTAGATAAAAATTTCAATTCCGAATTTTTCGGGATCACGTTTACTAATCCCGGGATTCATGAGCACCTAAAACTGTTCGAGATCCCCAGATTGGATTCCTTAGCGCGCTACTGCACGGGTCCGTTCTTCTATCGGGCTGTGATGCTGCTGGACGAATGGATGGGAATACGAAGGGTGTCGAATGGAAAGACTCTCTTCGCAAGATAAATATTTATTCCGCACTACAGATAGAGAGACAGAGAGGTCTGGCTGCAGGAGGGACGACCTCCCGCAGCCAAGGCCAACCGACGACTTTCCCGACTCCCGCTTCCTGCGCGTCACTACCCAACCGGTAACGATGCACGCGCAAGAAGCGATCGGTCGGTAAGCAGGTGCAATGTCTCCGCAGGGCCACAAGAGATGGCGCTGTTAAAATAACACATTGCACCTGAAGAGAAATGGAAGATGTCGCTACTACGTAGGGATGATAAATCGCTCACGCTACAGTACGCTCTAATGTAAATCCACTTTTCCGTAAGCTCAGCAGCAGTATATAACAAGCTTGATAATGAACCAAGCTTAATAAATTAACCTTAAAACTGTTTATAGCATATCAATATTCATTATTTTCTTCGAAATATTTCTTAATGTTCAGCTTGCATGTTATCTGCATTCTGTTGTTCAGCTTTTTTGCCAATTAATGTGTTGCGAAAATAAAAAGGACAGGATTACCGTGCAAGCCTGCCAGTTTATTTCTAAATAAGTAGATTTTGCAAATGAGTGGTGATACTCGGCTTATGACGCGACTCCAGAATAGTCAAAAATGAATAACAAAATTGGTCAACGATAAGAATGATGCGAGTATCTTAATTTTAAAAACAAACGCCTGCTCTCAAGACAACACGAACAAAAGTTGTCTTGTCTTTGTTGAAAGAACTTCTTATATTTTTCTTAATTTTATTTCGATTTAATGCAATACAAAATAATCGAAAACTATATTAACATTGTACTGTCCGGATCCACGTTTTCGCGTGTTAGCACTTTGGCACTGGTCAGATTTTTGTGTTATCCTGTTATCATGCAAAAAAGCGGGCACGAACCGTAAAGAGTTAATTAATTAGCTACATCATTTACAGATTTATGTGTTTCTCTGTCTGAAAATAAACATCAAGCTTACCGAGTACATTTAGTAAGTATCAAATACCGAGTTGGGGATTACACGAAAATCCTCAAAAAGTAATCTCGCATGAAAGCTCGAGTAAAATAGTTGAAAACGTAGCAAATCTGGGCTTATGGAAAAAATCAACGAGCGCATTAACTGAAGAAGTTGTGATAAAAAGTAGCACTTTAGGCTATATTTTCAAAGGACGAATGTTTTCATTCCAAATCCGACGTATTACCAAGCTGACATTATTAATGGATTTATTAAATTTATTTCTATATTAATGAATAAGCAGGCTTAAAAAAATAATCATGAACATTCATATCAAAATGAAACTCGGACAGCCAGCAGTACTGTGTATTTTTTCACATTTTAGAAATCATTTTCATACAGCATAAATTGCTCGCGGAACTCATTGATTTAAATTAATAAAATATTAGCACAAATAATTGCTCATATCCCCCCCATTACTTAATCATATCAAATTTCTATAGATCGCATTCAAAATTCTATGGCGTATCGCGCTTAAAATTGATAAGATAAGATGGAAAACCAAGATTCTATTATGATTCATTTGCGGGTGATCTGAAACGTGAGATTAGTAATGAAATGAAAAATCGATCATATATCATGAGCTATTAAACGTGCTAATATTGTTCCAATCGACCTGTTGATGAGTAATCGCGCATATGTGCGTTCGAACTCGAATGATACAGAAAGAGCATTCTCGCACATTGAGTGCGGAGATTAATTAATCGCTGTAATGCTGTAAAGGTACCCCTACACGTCTAAATATCCTCAAACATTTAAGAGATGACAAAATAAATCATAATAAATAGTAGAGAGCCACAAAAATCAATTACAGTCCAACTTCTTTCTGTGCGACTTTTTTTGTGCGATTTCGAAGTTATGCGGTTTTTTTTAAAGCTTTTTTTATTTCATAAAGAGTATATATCGAAATATTTTGGATAAAACAGGAAACAAAATCATCAACACTAACCTAAATTTGGAAAAATTATAATTTGGGACTGTGTAAATCATATTCCATCTGTTATCACTGAATTACGACCACGCCCTTTATTCTAGTTTAGATTTTTGAAAAAACAGATTTCATTTTTTGTATAACAACAAATCTATTATTTTGTTAATAACACTTAAGTCACACATGTATATTGTTTATTTGAAATTAACGAATATTTAATGCTATCAACAGTGTTGTGGTTAATTTATTGACATACAAGCTTGACTTGTGCTGTGCGGTCATGAAATAAAATAATGTGCGGATGGAAAAATGGATTTATGTGGTTGATAAGTGGTGAACATGCAAATATAGCATCTATATTTGACTCTGTTTAAAATTAGTTCACTGATTAAAGGGTTAAGCCGAATCGACCCAAACTGGTGGCCTTATATTATGTTGTCCCATAAGTTTCTTTCGTTTTCATATTGAGAAAAAATAAACAATAATTAGTGTTACATCAAAATTTATTGAATAATATATGATCCATTCTGTTCTATTACCTTTCTCGGTCTCTCCAGAAGCCTCATAATGCCTTCTTGCCAAAATTTCCCAGGTTTGTTGGCAAAATATTGATCAAGGTACATTTTTATATCATTTTTTGAATTGAAATATTTACCACGTAAAGAGTTTTTTAAAGAAAGAAAGAAATAATAATCTGAAAGGGCAATGGCGTTATCGTGATGTAAATCAACGCCTCGTCTGTTCTATAATTCTGGCTGTTTTCTGACAATTGCATCCTTTAGATCAGGGGTGGCCAACCCGCGGTCACCGCGACCGTTTGACTGTTTGTAAAATTTAAATAACGCATCTGATTAGTCTTCTTAGCAAACCTTCGTTTTGTAATGAAATTTCGTAATCACTTTGTAGGCATGTTTGAGTATGGCATCTGATCGCGAAGTGCTCATTCGTCATGTCGGTGGTCCGAAAAGCGGACCGGTTGGACACACAGACCTTATGGCCACTCCGTTCTCTTTCAATTTTTTTTTAAATTGGAGGGGGAGGCGCAAGCTAGATACTTGCCACGGGCGCTTCATACCTCCCTCGTTACGGCTCTGACGTTGAGTATCATTATTATTATATTATCTATGTATACATTTAAGAATAATAGTAAACCCAATGATAACAACTCATTATGTTTCAATTTTACTCCAAAAAATGTCTATAGTATATCTAAATCTAATATGGGGATATATAATTTTATATGCGGCCCGCGGAGTTTGGGTTGGCCACCCCTGTTTTAGATTGTCTAGTTGGAAACAATATTTTGTTGAATTGATCGTTTCACCTTGCTGAAGTAGCTCATAATAAACTACCCCCTTCCAGTTGCACCAAATGCATAGCAAAACTTTTTTTGGATGTAGGCGAGGCTTAGCTACAGTTAAAGCTTCTGTACCCTTGGTCCAAGACCGTTTACGTTGGATATTCTTATAGAGTATCCAACTTTCATCTCCAGTGATAAATCTCTTCAAAAAAGGTTGGCTATTATGTCGCTGGAGAAGAAGATCGCATGTTGAAATACGCTGAAGTTTCTTCAACTATGGCTATAATTAGATCTGTGTTCATTTGCGAAAAAAACTTATGGGACAACCTAATATATTACATTACACATACGCGATGCGTAAATCTGTGTTTAAAGTCGTTTTTTGTGGAAAGTTTAGGAAAGAATAGTCGATTTCCAGGGCATTTAACACGCTGTGCACGGGCGGAGTAATAACGCAAATTGCATAAAAGCTGCGGCCGTCTTATCGCACGGTTGATTGATCATGAGTCGGTGAATAGTAGCCGGAGAGCTTAATTAATTACCCGGTTTTTCAGTGAATAATTATCCATGTGAGCGGAGACAAGCCGCCGCGTGTTTGAACAACGGCTGTGAACGCCTACCGAAACGCGAACCGGTTTATGCGCCCAATATATACGGCTCTGGACTCACTACTGTTCTAGTAAAGCCAGACAATGCCTAAAAGCCTTCGCGAGAAACTATTTATACGCTAATTTAGGCGTGCATTACCCAAGAAGAATAATTGAATTTATGGATTTTGTGTCTGGGCCTCGTGTACTGCTAACAACCCGTTTGGACATTGTAAGTTCTAGAATCTAGATCTTATCTCGCGTGTACTATTTTGTGCATTTTTATCACACTGTGGCTACTGGCTTCTATGAATTGTGCTTACGGAGAAGTGCTAAATATTATTTTTAATGATTCATTTTCAAAGCCTGTATGCTAGTCTTAGTATGAAATACTATATACTCCATTAATATATTAGTTTTACAGAATCGTCCTGAAATTAATTAGTCGTCCAACTATACAACAATTAAATTAATTAATTAATTAATTGTTCATTTTCGAATTACATAGTTTGAAATCACTGTCATCTGATTAATTTTAAATAGATTATTTGCCAATTATTTAATTTAATTATCATGTTTACCAATTCGTCTTCATTAAAAACACGTCCCAGCATCAATTCATCAATTTCGGAAACAGCTAAATCATCGAATCCTTCACCTTCTATTACATGCGCTTAGTTAGCAATCTGGTTTGATTCAACTATACATGTGTTGAAACCTTGATGTATTTACTCATTAAATTAAGGGTTGTGTAGCGTGGACGATTTACCATCCCCATGCAATAGCGCTGTAAGTCTGAGCAGATTTAATTCGCCCGATTAACAGCGACATCTTCCGTCTCTCTTTAGGCGCAATGTGTTTTTTTAACAGCGCCATATTCTGTTTAAATCCGGGGGAGCCGTTGGTTGGCCTTGGCTGCGGGAGGACGTCCTTCCTGCAGCCAGATCTATCTCTCTCGTGCTGAATAAAAAGTTACCCTAAGAAGAGAGGCCACACATGATCCGAAAGAAGAACGAACCCGTGCGTTAGCATGGCCATCCCGATAAGCGTATCATGATTAGGCCGCTAGTGAGGAATCCCGCATATGCTGCGAACGGATTCAAGTGATACAGAAAGAGCATCCAAATTTCAAGCTTCAATAAATGCATCCTTTTGTTAATTATTATTTATTATTAATTTGTATAATTAATCAAATATTGCAATATTAAGTACATGTAATTTATAATACAGTTGTTTTTGATTGATATTTCACAACATTTTTTCCCCAATCTGAATACGAACCCAAAACTTTATAACAAGAATCCAGAAGCCAAACCCACTATACAAATGTTTGGTCTATGAATATTCTCAAATGTAAATATATTGGTCACCCCAGAAGATAGAATGCCATTGTTCTTCGTACACGTTTCCAACGACCGATATCTCTGACCAAATCTCTAGTCGTCCACCAAATCCTAATTTAATATTATTTATGCTGACACCATTTAGTATTTTTATACGTTAACACTTATAGTACGAGCTCATTATTCACGTACATACGGCGCAGCGGACATCTGTACATAAATTATTTAAATAATATGGAAATCCTATTCAGTGTGAAACTACCGCAAAGCCCTGATACGAGGGCATTTAAGGAAAGGCATTTTATAGGAAAGACATTCACCTCCCATCCACTTGTTAACACCGAAGTTAACTTCTTTTAATGTCTTCGGCCATTACCTATACTGGAGCGATTGAGTGACAATGCGTGTTTGCACGTAAACGTTTCATACAAACCGATTGCAAGAAGAGCGCTTCTTTCTTATTCTAGGAAGACTAATTGTTCAGGACATGCATTTAGTTCTTGCCATGTTGACATCTCAACAATTAAGCTCTTTCAGTCATTGACTTTCATGCGATTGACCACAGTTTTTACTGAGTTTAATTGATGTATTCTACGCGGCCAGTCGGAGTTATGTTCTTTTAATGGGGGTCTAATTTTTTCTTAATTTCTAACAGTATTTAGGCTCGCAATTCGAAAAAAAATGTTAATTATTATTATAAATTGACCCCAAACCCACGGGAGGCACCATATGGCGTCATTCCGTGCGACCGCGGGAACACCTATCCGTTTCTTATGGTTTTATGGCCATTTACAACATATGATTACTGTTAGGATTCGTTCCATGAAATTGGGCGATTCTTGGGAGAATTAAATTTCGGAATTGAGTCAATATCGCTGTGCTTGGGAAACCAGTATTCTATACATGTGTATTTCTAATTCAAAAATTCACAAAAACCACCCTTGATACGCAAACAAAGGGTTAAAATGAGCGTTTCTCAGTAAACTGGGCAAATCATCTCAAAAACACATTTTTGCTTATTGATCAAATACACCTGATAAATATATATATATATACCTAGTTAATATAAAACCAAAGACGAACCAAAAATATTTCCATTACTTCAGGAAATATTGAGTATTTCCTAAAAAATATGCAGGGGACTGTTGTCTATGTCAAGGGATTGGGTATTTAAATGAAAAATACGGTTGTGTATTTAAATTTCAAATTGGTGAATCAAATTTGTGGCATACTCTATTCCCTTTCAAAAGTACATATATTTGAATTAGGATTTTACTAACGTAGAGCTCTAGAAATGTACCATGGATTTGATCGATTAATCTAAAGCAACTATATGGCTTTGGTCACACATCAGGGAACTGTTTTTGAGTATTATAAAAACGTTTTTCACATAATAAAGATTAACATTGATGCTTTGGATCAACAATGGATCGCATGGGTTGCTTGGAAGTTCCATCCAGCAGTGGATGTTACACGAATGCATCTATGTCTTTGATCTATTCTCGCCACGGATTTCTTTCAAGGGCAGTATTCAGAATCGTAATCCAGGGAGGCATTCTTTGAACCCTAACGGGGTTAGAAATCAAAAATTCGTCGGCGGCGACAGGTAGCGAGCCTGTGAAACTTCACATACCTGCGTCCAGGGTATGAACCCTCGGCTTATGTAATATTTAAATGAGTCGCCCTTTGTCTCTGGCATGTGTAAACTGCGTACACTTCCGCCAGAACTAATGGAAAAATGCACTCTCATACCAGCAATGTGTTTTTGTGCTACCGGTGCTACTAACGCCGTCATGCTATCACTCAATTGGACAGCCACGTCAATGCAATGCAATGATTGAACATCGATCGCGAATCGCAGTGGCTTTGTAGTCCACTGATATCCAACCCTCATATAATTTGTTCTAATAAATGTTTCTTATACTGAAATAACTGATGATACAACATGTGTACCATAAACCGGACCCGCCTACCAACGTTCTTATCAAGATCACATCTGTTGATTTTAACACCACACGATGGAGTTAACAATCAGACTGGATTATGTACATGTTTATCAATTAATGACACATACCCTCATGTCACAATTTTCATCAGATATTGGTGGCTTTCATCGATTCTTGACTCTATAATTAGTGAGTTGATTGTAAATCGCGTTAAACATAGATGCTATATTCGTGTGTCCACCGCTTATCGTCCATACAAATCCATTTTTCTCTTTGAAACGCGCAGCGTGATTGAAACTTGTATATCAATAAATGAACCTTAACACTTTTGATAGTATACAATATTCGCTTAATTCCACGCGTAAACATAAACAATACACATGTACGTATTCAAATTTTCAGATGAGTTTTTTTAAACAGACACCATTTTGCATAAATATTTTTTATTTGACATTTTTATCTGAGGTAGGGACTGTAGCCACATTTCTATTAATTAAGATTTTATTTTCGTTTTATTATTTTAGATGATTAGAAGGGTTAGAATCGTGTCAACCAGAACATCCCTTTTTTCATCTCTCACACTTTACCAGCATATATATATATATATATATATATATATATATTATTTTTAATTTTTTTTATTTTATTAATTTTAATTTTAATTACAGAATATTTTTGCGCGATGCATGCAATAGTCGCGCATATCAAATTTATATATTTGACATTCTTGATTTACTGATTGCATTATCTGGATGTCTATAAATTGCTGCAATTGTTATATAGATAAGCTATTTTTGATACGAATATGACAGTCTGATTAATTTGCATGCATTTGATTCAAGGTGAACTTCTTAATATGAAATTAATATTATCAATTTAAATAAGAGTGTATTTCAATACTTACCATATTTGAATAGAAAGACAAGTCATAGATGATGATCATAAGAATAGCTTTTTGATGTTTTTTTTTTCCCAATTGATTGCAAATCCATGTTTTTTGCCATTGATTTACACGGATGTATATTATTTTGTTTGCATGATGATATTACCACAAGACAAGTCCTATTTTTGTTAGCTTTAACTAATCGTTGTGTACATTACGAACTAGATCAAAGGACGATGCACCATTTTTGGGTTAATAGTTCCCCCGTTCAAAACTCAACAGTTGTTTTCGTACAAAAATAGTACACACAGCTTGTTTGGTGGCTCCTTAATTTAATTGATGACTCTCATCAATCTTAGTTAAATCAACACTAAATCCTTGTTTACTCTTGCGTGGCCCTTGCGACGAAAACTCACACCGAAAGGTTGCGCCCTCGAATGGCTCCCAACACATAATCGCTTCGGAATAAGGTCGCTTTTTTGATGTTGTCGCTTTTTCGATATTGTGGCAGCATCATTAGGGCCATCACGAGTGCTTTCATTCTTAACCTTGTCTTCTGGTTGATCTCGAGGCCGAAGCATAGGCCAATTGCATTAACCCGAGCACTAAGCAGAGGGCGTACAATTGAACTCTATTGTGGCTCATTGATCTCCAACGTGTGGCTCTGATCTGCTTCTTCGGCGATCCATATGATATTTAATAATGTCGTTATGCTCATTAATTGAAATGGCACGTGGGACGAATCACGAATTTTCCGAGAGCCTACATACACAATAAATCACCCGAACGAAAACACACATCTTTGGACCGAAGATTCTAATCGAGATGATGTTGTTCAATTAAAACACATTAAATTTGTCTGATAAACTCTATCATAATCGGTGACAATAGAATCTTTCATGTCTTGAGATAAGACAACATAATCTATCCATTGTAGATAATAAAACATACACTATGTATTCATTCATTAACGAAATTTTCAAAGGTATCCTTCTTAAATGTACATTTAAGCCGGCAATGAGTAATCGCGCATATGTGAGTTCAGAATTGAGTGCACATATGCGCGCATTCTCGTACATTGAGTGCGGAGATCAGTGAATCAGATACGGAGACGAAGAGAGTATATTGCATCTCATCATACACTCGTACATCGATGGCAAAATCGTGCTGCAAAGGTACCCCTACACGTCTAAATATTCTCAAATATCGATAAGACGAGAGACGATCAAATAAATTATAATAAATAGTATAAAGCCACATAAATCGATATAGCAAAGAAATGAACGAATATTTTATGCTATCAACAGTGTTAAGGTTCATTTATTGATATACAAGCTTCAATCACGCTGCGCGGTTCTGAGAGAAAAGTGCATTTGTATCGACGGTAAGTGGTGGACATATTATATTATATGATCCATTCTGTTCTATTGCCTTTCTCCGTCTCTCCCAGTTTTTACCAGGTTTGTTGGCAATATTTTGTTGGATTGATCGTCTCACCTTGCTGAAGTAGTTCATAATAAACTACCCCCTTCCAGTCCCACCAAATGCATAGCAAAACTTTTTTTGGATGTAGGCCAGGTTTAACTACAGTTAAAGCTTCTGTAACCTTGGTCCAAGACCGTTTACGTTAGATATTCTCATAGAGTATCCAACTTTCATCTCCAGTGACAAGTCTCTTCAAAAAAGGTTGGCTATTATGTCGTTGGAGAAGAAGATCGCATGTTGAAATACGCTGAAGTTTATTTGAGTCAGTCAGTTCATGAGGAAACCACACATCTGAACGATTGACAGGGCCGTAACTAGGGCGTGGCAAAGCAGGCGCCTGCCACGGGCGCAACTGGGCTTGGGGCGCAAAACGCAGGATACCGACCCGATTGAGAGAGTTGCACGTGGTTTTTATTTTACTTTAACGTTCTACTCTAAATGCATTAACGCGTTAATTGACATAGCAGTATTATCACTTTGACGTACACAGCCGTCAAATTCCGTCATGCGTCAGCAGATAATACTTGCTTTTTGCGCCGGATAAGTCTATGCATACCGTCTTCATGGACACTTTTGGACACAAATTTTATCTCAAATCGACGAAACTCATCAAAACGAAAACAAACTTAAGCAGCTAAGTCTGCGAAGACAATATGCATGGATTTATCTGCCGCAACAAGCATGTATTATCTGTTGACGGATGACGGTATTTGACGGTAAATGTGTGTCAATGGGTTAAATGAGATTATCTCGGAACTGCATTTTCAAAAACGACCTTGATGATTGTTGATTGGATATACCTAAAGCTTTAAGGTTTTTGCGTAAATAAATTACTTTTTGGGGATATGAAAGTTAAACAAAAATAAAATAAAAATTCAGATCAATAGAAAAAATCCGAAAATGAACAATGGGGGGGGGGGGTGCAATTTAGATTCTTGCCACGGGCGCATCATACCCTAGTTACGGCCCTGACGATTGATGTAGCCCAATTTTGTCAGATGATTATGGACGAATGTTAGTGGAATTTCTAACTTGTTAGCTATTTCGCGAACAGTAAATCGCGGGTTTTCTTCAACCATGGCTCTGATTAGATCTGTGTTCATTTGCGAAAGAGACTTATGGGACAACCTAATATGTAGCATCTATGTTTAATTCATTTTAAAATTAACTCACTAATAACTAAGAGCTAAAAGGCCATTTATGGTTTATTGATCATTTATCTATCAAGTTCATTATGTTAAAAATCAATTGGAATATTTGTGTAGTGCAGCGAAGATCTGTCTCGATTTTTATCCCATTCCATGAAATCCATATTAGACAACCCCTGGATGAATACATTTTTTGCATCCTTTTCAAACGGGATCTTCGAATAAAAACCCAAACAAAAAATCGTCGATATAAAATCCATGTAAGCAGGTGCTTCAACCACAAAACCATGCATGAACATCCCCAAACACGGGGTTGTTTTTTGTGGCAATTATTTAATTTGTGAGGATGCGTCAAACCATCGACAGTGTTTTTCTCACGCCAAATCCATTTTAAATATGATTAATCAATGAGCAATTTAATCTCAAATTATATAAACAACTCCGCCTTAAAATAAGATTGCTTCTAAATCCAAACGGGCATTGTTGTGTCAAAATTTCGATGCGTTCATATCGCAAATATTATGCATTTTTATCCGGATCTAGATTATTCCGCATTTCTAAAAATAAGGCAAATAATATATATATTTTTTTTAAAAAAAAGGCACACATACGTGTACGGAATTTGGGAAAAGGGTTCGCACGCATTCTAAATAGGAATGAATCAACAGTTTTCCAACCGGTTGCACAATTTACATAATCTTGATATGTCTATCCCGAAAAAAGTGATATTTATATCTGATTCGCTGTTAAGGGTGAAAGGAAGAAAAATTAATTTTCACAAATAGGGGCTGAAATTTGAATTTTAGTGAAGGCCAGTGTGTATTCGTGTAAGGGTGGCTTTAATTGGGCATACATATTCGTCAGGCTTTACGCTCTGATTCGTTTACAAAAACGATTTGTTCTTTGAAAAGGCTGAATTATTTCTGAAACAACTCCATATCCTGTATCATCCTATGGATTTTTTGATAACTAGTGAGCGTAATCAACTTTGAATGAAGACTTGATATTATAATGACCCAATCTCCCTGTGTTTAGCGTACGGAATCAGTTCCCTGGTATATCGCCGACGACGACATACCATACGATGGCGAAATCCGTGTCGCATTTCTAAAGCTCTACGTTAAAAAAATATGTACCAACATTTAGATTCAATCAAGGCAATGCTTAAACTCAATTTAAAAACTTAATTTAAATATACAGTTGCTTGACATAGACAACAGTCCCCTGTTGGTAATGGTAATGGAACACCACGTCTTATTTAGCAGCATCCGAGTGCATCGATGCTCCAAATAAAAATGCAATTAAGCTCCTCTTTTGTCCTTGGACCAGTTCACAATTTGATGATCGCTTTTGCACTTTGAATGCAGCGATGATGTCATTTTAATCTGCGTTTGTGCAAATATAGCAACAAATTCGATAAAAGGTTCATATTGATTTTATCGACCATTCAAATTTATCTAAATAGGGTTTTCCCAATCAGTTCGATCGGAGAACTCCCAAAAAATTTTATCAAAATATATTCGGCCTGCAATGAAATAATCGATTTAATAAGATGATTCAACGACCTATTTTACTCGTTTGTTGAAATTTACATAATCATGAAAGATTCGCCTGCAAAAATGTATGCTTAAGCGAATGATAACAGATATAGACGGGTATTTACCGTTCAATCGATGAATTAATGCAGTGCTGCGAGTCGATTTGAAATTGAATTTCGCAATATTATGCAAGTGTATTTTATCGTAAATTAATGGCTTGTTTGATTTTAATAAATGTCCTTGGATGAGCCTAAATACATATTAAAATATATGCATAAAAATGAATGTATGTTTGTGGTTTGTTGGTTTGTTCCGTATATGCTTCTATACCATTCATCCGATTGCCATGAAACTTTGGGTAGTTCTTATGCGCATCTTCTTGAACGTTATAGAATTAGTACAGGCATTGTTTATATACGCAATTTGTTTTGCGAGACGTTTAGCGGATTCGCCATGTTAGCGCATATTGGTCTGGTAAAATGAAGTTTCAACCGGCGCTATACGTGGCCTGAAGTAATAAACAATGCAACGCATTGTTTAAACCTTTATACAACACATTAAATAGATGTGTTCAAATAAATATAGAGTTTGACATGTTTTTTTGCATGTATAAAATTAAAGATGATGAGCATCACAGTTTGTGCGGGCCGCAAGTATAGGGTTAAAAATATTTTCATCAAATGATGTCATCAGCTCGCCTCGGATCGATTATGTCTGTTATAAACACGTGGTCATAAGACAAATTGGCATAATCTCAAACCATTCGCTTGAATAATGATGAAATTCAATTATGAAAAACGTTGTCGAATGATAATATAACCGCATGAAACGATTAAACAGCGGATTCGACATAACGTGCATATCTAACCACAAACTATTATTGGATTTAATATTTCAGATTAAACGTCAGACATCAAAAATAGCGTGATCTCGCTGATTTACGACAGAACGAATCGGCCAAAAATTTGGAGCGGCGAGTGGCTATCAAAAAATAAAGACGCGTTCCGATCGTGGCTTAAACAATTCGATCGCAGCTCTTTATTTCATAATAAATCTAGGCAACAACTCATTAATAAACTGATTGTTAATCAAATGAATGATCATACATTATGTATATTCTCTTCCCCAACCCTTATTTTTGCATTATGACGCATGATCTGCATTCAGAACAAAGCCTGATACCCACTCACCGCACGTACTACGTGACTGTTTACGTGATGACGACGATGAGGACATCGATTTAAACAGCTTCCGAATTGACGTAAGTCATTTTGCATCCGATTCCCGTAACCAAAATTTTCGGACACAATATCACCAAGAAGACTTCCCTTGCCTTTCTAAAAACACCCGCGTCCACCATGATATGTATTTGGTACACCATATGAAATTCTTAAATATTCTGAACTCCGTATCTATTACATTTCATATCGATATTCCCATTATTAGAATCGAAGTGTAGTAAATACATCACCGGTGGGGAATGATTAATATAACAATTTGAAAACATATATGTACTGTATAAATGTATACATAGATTCTTCCTGACATGGAAACAGATTAATGCATTCTGAATAGAATGAAATAAATGATATATCTGAAATATATGGATTGTTGGAAAATTTAAAATGCTTTGAAAACGTGGATAGATATTAGAAATTTGTTTAAATAATCTTAAAAACAAACAACGATTTTTTAATATGCACTTGGTTCTTTTTTTATGCGAATTTGAAGTTATGCGGTTTTAAAAAATAATGAAACCTATCCCTCACTAGTGCAAGTTACAACCGTTATAACGTATGTGTGTATAAGGCGATAGGCGAATGGAATCGTTTTTAAATCTGGCAAATCTTCTCAAAAGCTTAAGAATTGCATTTGTACGATTATCGAGTAGAATAGACTTTAATAAAGCAATCATAATATAAATATGTATTGTGTTTTTACGTATGTCAAATTTTATAAACTTTTTTTATGCGACTTTTGGTACATTGATTTGAAGTTATGCGGTTTTTAAAATTGATTAAACCTCACAGTCAGTTTTCTATGTAGTTCTAGTATTTTTATGTGCGACTCCCCGTAGAACGTATCTATCGCATAAAAACGCATAAAAAAGTGGTTTGGTACATTGATTTGAAGTTATGCGGTTTTTAAAATTGATTAAACCTCACAGTCAGTTTTCTATGTAGTTCTAGTATTTTTATGTGCGACTCCCCGTAGAACGTATCTATCGCATAAAAACGCATAAAAAAGTGTATTGGGTTTTTATTTATATAATTTTTTATTAACTTTTTTATGCGGTTTCAGTACATTCTATCACATCGATTTGAAGTTATGCGGTTTTTAAAATTGATAGCACCTCTCCCTTAGTTTTGTATTTAGTTCAAGTGTTTTTTTTATGCGAATCGTTGTTTGCAGTTTAAGCAAAATATATGATAGATATTTATTTTGAGACGCTGGAAATTCTCTAAAAAATGAAATCGGAGTGACTTAATCATCCTATTGATATTTACGTCAAAAATTATTAAAAACATCTCAAAAATATTGCGAAATAGACGTGCGAAATGCGTCAGCAATTTCTTTGACGTTTCCATAATTTCGATCGATGATGCAATGATAAGCCGATTTGGCGGAATTCCTATTTTTGCATAGATAATTTGATTCGATTATCATCAAACTTTCAACAGAGATTTCATCGAGAAGGATATTTTGCATCATATAACATATAATGCGCGGATTACTCATATAAGCAGGTTTAGGCATGAAGAGTGTTATTTATATCGTAATCATTTCTCTAATAGTATTTTTATCAATTCGCATACAATGGTCATTCGTTGTAATTAAAAAAAAAACATATTATCTCATTGATATTATATAATTAATCTCCTTATCGGCATCTCAATTCGTACGATTGTATTTTATATAATTGCCACGCATTTCCAGACCAGTGTTTTGGTGTCCAAGAAAACTATGCCTGTCATAAATCATGAGAGCATCTAGATGTTTCTATTCTAAGGAGGTTTTCGATACAATGTGGAAAAAAAACCCAAGAATCTTATCTATAGAATGTTTGAACAAACACATGTAGCGTGTTTGCTTTCGCTAGTTTGAATACTATGGATTTTCCAAGATCGCATCATTTCCTTTGTGGATTCAAGATTTTAATTTAAGCCCTCGGCTTCTTCTATCTGACATGTATAAAGCCTTCCCGAAGAAGGATTAAGATCGTGCAAATAGCTGGGCCACAATTACGAGATCTTGAATCATATTTGTATTTGCATATCATAAAACAGACATGGCACTAAATTAGATGCTACCACCTTGTGGACTTAAATATGTATTCTGGACTAGAGCTCAAATGCTTGTTTAATAAAGATGATCTGATTTTTAGCTATCAACAACATTGGCATATGCCAATAGGGCGACAGTGAGGAACAATTTGGTCTTATCACGAGATAAATGCTTAGAATAACACCACAGTCTATTGTCATAACAATTTATAAATCCAATATCGAATGAATCGCGAAGATAAAATAAGCAGAGCTTGAGTTTAATACTTTATTTTGAAACATTTTGTAATTAAAAATGTAATGTTTATGTCCATTTATAATCAAAGGGAGATGAACAATTCGGAAGCCTTCGATAAAAGTATAAATTATTATATGCTTCGTAGTTAGCTTTAAAAGCTCTCAACGTTCATAATTCAATATTCCTATGGCAAGTATGAAAAAATTGGATAACGCCAAAGTAGACAATATACACTTTGCCCGTGGCACAAAACAATACCTATTTGTTACCCGCAATATGTTCGCAAAATTGCTCGCATTGAAGCTTCTTGACCGCTTTTTTTCGTATCGCAATTTTTCTGGACTTTCTGTTTGATTAAATCTCTAATTGCATCTCCAGGATGCTCTCCACGGGAAGCGCTATTGTTTGCTCAAAATGGGATGTAATGGAATTAAGCGCCACATTTTATTTTGCAGCAGCCGTGTGTGCATCGATGCTCCTAATAAAAATGCAATTAATGCAATGGCTACCGGTCGCTGGGATAATGAAAGATCCTCATTTGCCCTTGGACCATTTCAGAATTTGTCCAATGCTTTTGCACTTTGAATGCAGCGATGATGTCATTTTGATCAGCGTTTGTGCAAATCCAGCGACAAATTCGAACGACGCGTCGATAAAATCCGCATAGATTTTATCGACCGTTCATATTTATCTAAATCAGTTCGATCGGAGAACTCCCAATTATTTTTTCAAAAAATCTTTGGCTTTCAATGCCAAAACATCCGCCAGTCCCCTGGTATTTTTTAGTTTATATTATATATTTTATTTATATGTTAGAAAATTTACTTTGTTAAAATAGATGAGTATTCCCTGTGCTCACCAAAAAAAAAAAAAATTCTACTTGAACCATATTTTTCATTTAAATACACAGTCACCTGACATACACAACAGTCCCCTGTATCAATTTTTCCATAAAATGCTTTCCTAAAGCAATTTTGTCAGTCCAGTTAACTGCGAAACACTTATATATTAGTTTGTCCCATAAGTTTCTTTCGTTTTCGTATTAAGAAAAAAATAGACAATAATTTGTATTACATCAAAATTTATTCAATAATATATGATCCATTCTATTCTATTACTTTTCTCCATCTCTCCAGAAGCCTCATAATGCCTTCTTGCCAAAATTTCCCCGATTTGTTGGCAAAATATTGATCAAGGTACATTTTTATATCATTTATGACACATGAGGCCTGGAGTTATCGTCATGAAAAACAACGCATCGTCTGTTCGCTAATTCTGGTCGTTTTTTGGCAATTGCATCATTAGATTGTCTACTTGGAAACAATATTTTGTTTAGTTGATCGTTTCACCTTGCTGAAGTAGCTCATAATAAACTATCCTCTTCTAGTCCCACCAAATGCATAGCAAAACTTTTTTTGGATGTAGGCCATGTTTAGCTACAGTTAAAGCTTCTGTACCCTTGGTCCAAGACCATTTACGTTGGATATTCTCATAGAGTATCCAACTTTCATCTCCAGTGACAAGTCTTTTCAAAAAAGGTTGGCTATTATGTCGCTGGAGAAGAAGATCGCATGTTGAAACACGCTGGAGTTAAACGATTGACGTAGCCCAATTTTGTCAGATGATTATGGCCTGATTTTCTTCAACCATGGCTATGATTAGATCTGTATTCTTTTGCGAAAGAAACTTATAGGACAGCCTAATATTTAACAATATTTGTACAACCACAATATATTTAATATCGCACCATAGTCATGTAATTGCATAACACTTTCAGATAACAAGAACGGAAAAACATCTCGATCGTCTATAAATTTGACACAGTCTTATTTAGTATTAAAAAACAATACATTTCCAATCTGTTGTGAATATCGAACGGCGATAAGGAGAAAAGTTTGTATTGTTTGCAATTTAGTCTTCAATTTAGAGACATATCCAAAACAATATAAGTGTTGAATCATCGGCCATTTGCATATCTACGAAATGGAAGATAAAAGGAAAGTCTTAAAAATACCACTTCAGAGTTATCACACAAATACACGGTCGAACATAATTTATGTCGTGCAATAAAATATTGATACAATGGGGGGCCCAATGGGGGTGAATGAGATATTAAAAATGACAGAGGATTGTCGTTTACATATATAGTACAATTTTAAATAATTTAATAATAATGTGCAGATCATGAGATTTTCATATCATAAAATGTTGTTAGAAAGATCTTTACTGGCATCCCTTAACAAATTAACATCCATTGTATATTTAATATCAACTTTTAATTAATATTTCGTCAGCGATGTTTGACATTCATTTAGCGAACGGTTCCGGCTGCTATCCGAAGTCGGACATTATAAAAATAGTCGACATTGACAGGCAATGTCTTAAAATTATGCTAATATTGAATGTCTGTATTGAAAATGCATTTTAGCAAATGATATTCTATAAAGACATAGTAGTAATATATCATAATTAATCGTTGCATATAATCTATCTAGATTCAAACAAATTCAGTCGCTATTTTCAAGCGTTTATAATGATTTTTGTTGTAATTTCGTTCATTGTTTCCATATACAAATGCTGAAAGACTATGCTTTAAATATCTGCATACATTAATTGCGAATTTTCATATTGCAGCAGATATTTTTATCAATATTTAAACAAATTCGATAATTGCTTATCTATGAATGATTATTCCAAAATCCAGATAAGCAATATTTACCTTATCAAATACATTCACCAGCTTCCGGATTATACGGACAATTGCATCAATATTCAATCCTTGCATGGCACAAATCAAATTAATCTTCTTTAGTATGCAATTTGCATATTTAATGCAGTATTTGCCATGCGACTCCATAGAAAAAATATGTATTTTTTCAGCTGCATGCCAGAATCTAGCAGATTTATCGCAATTAATTAAATATAGACATCAGCATACCGCCGAATAAAACTTCGATCATATGAATTTTTTCCGGGAACATGCTATTTTGTCGTGTTCATTTAAAATATTGACCGCAATCGGCACCATGGCTAAATTATGCTAAACGTTAAATGAAAACATCGGAAATGCGGTTACATTTTTAGCGTAGTTGTCTTTACATGCTTTGTAATCGAATCTCAAGCACGTTCCCATCCTTTAACGGGATATTTAAAATGATATCATCATCAATATTGTAAGGAAGTATTTGATTTGAAGCCGAAGAAATGTCATCAATACTTTATAGTCCGGCGTTGACTTTAGCTTGAAAAAAAGTCGTATAAACATGATATAAATGTAAATTTATTTCTTAATATGATAGAACATACATATTTCAATAATTCAATCGAAAAAAATATGCATAAATGTCATCCATCTGCAAAATATAGCAAATTATCCATTATATAAAAATGATTTGGGTTTTGTTTGTAGTGTTAAAGATCGACGTAAATACACATTATTTATAATTTACAGGAAGCCTTATCTATGAGACTAATCCAAATTCTTTCCAGTTTGTACTTTGTAAATATTTTGAAATTGCTACTAGTCAATAACAATTATGATTCATTGCGTGTTTACTAAAAAAAAATATAATAGTAATCTATCATAAATTATTTTCATATGTAATCTGTCTAAATTCGAAGAAATCCGTGGCTATTTTTCTGTGTTAAAATATATTGTTGATACAATTTCGTTCATATCTGAAAATGCTGAATGTTTATGTTTCAAATGCTCGTATACAATAGTTGCAAATTTTCACAAGGCAACGGAAGTTATTATCAATATTTAAACAAACTCAATTTTATCTGCGAATGATTATTCCAAAATTCCGATAAGCGATATTTGCGCTTTTCAAATATATTCACCGGCTTCCGGATTATATGAGCGATTGTGCCAATATTCAATGCCTAAAATTACATATTTAATGAATAATTTGCCCTACGATTCGATAGGAAAAATCCGCATTTTTCAACCGAATCTAGCAGATTTATGGACACAAAAATATTGGTATAAATTCAATTATGTACATTTCCTCGGAAATCGCTTGATAAAATTCCTATTTATAAATATGCCCTAATGCTTGGGCTCAGCAAATGATTGGCGCAATAATTTGAACGACCCAATACGTCATCGATGGACGCATATTAACGTGTTTTTATTGTGCGATTCGAATACGTTGTGCTGGATAAGAATGCCACGTTTATCCTTAATATTTAAAAATAAAACATTCGGCAAATAAGCATTTGCAAAAGCAGAAAAATAGCCATAACGTTAACAAGTCACGTTATTTTTGTCGCATGTTCGTATGTTGGACGGACACCATTTTGAATCCAGACAGATCGATAATCATATCGATCGATTTAAATCCTATTAAAGATCCATTATAAATGTTTATGGTGTTAGCATATCGTGTTAACAATTTACTAAGGAAAACCGATTAAATTAATTTATGTTTTAAAATAATATACAAAGATAGTACCAAAACTAACCGACATAACGTATAGATCGCGGTTATGATAGAATGTATCTAGACGCTATGTTGCTTCCGTGCTCGTACAGATCGCAGAAAATGCCGCAAAAAGCCCTAAAAGAGGACGGAGAAGGTTTGTATGTCCAATCGGTCCGCTTTTCGGACCGCTGATATGACGAATGAGCGTCTCGCGATCGGATGCCATACCTACATGTCTACAGAATGATTGCAAACTCTTATTATGAAACAAAGTTGTCCAAAGAAGACTGATGCATATAAAAGGGGTCGATAGAGAAAATACTTGGGAGCCCATAATTTAGACGAACATCATTAGAATAGGATTATATAAACAGGAATAAATAAGTGGCAAGAGTTTGATTCAAATATAACCCGGAATTTGCTGTACAAATTTATTGGTGATCTATAAAAGTACAAATTTAGTATCTTATTTTTCTACATTAGAAAAGAAAATATCTATCGGATAGGAAGCTTCTTGATCCTCTGGATCCTTCTAGACTCAATCAAAGACTTTAGTCTTATTCAGAATAGCATCAATAAACTGTGCATAGAGTCTCCTCAAGATTTTATTCGATTTCACGCTTTCGTTTACGCAAAAAAACGAATAATTATGCGTTGCGCAACAGAAGATGCTACATCTCGCTTTCATTCTTCAATGACGGGATCAAAAGGCTTCCAATTTATTGAAATTTCATTAATCTCGAAACAATTCAGAAATTTACATGAAAAACAATACAAAAAGACCTATCATGAGTTATTAAATCCCCATAACTCAATGAGAAGACCATTATTGTGCTGTGAGACTAATTATTCAACATCTTTATAAGCAGGCCTACAGACAAACATAAGCTGCCTCGTTATTATAATCTTATTTTATATTGAATTATAATTAATATTTAATAATCGACGTTTGAGGAATATAATTGAATCTGGGTTACCGTAGCTGTCCGAATGTGGACCTCTTCAAAATAGTCCGCATCGACGTTGATAAAATGCATCTAATTGCGCAGAAAATTTAAAGGGGAAAACAAGATAACAATACGAGCGCAACAGCTGCTGTCCGAATTTGGGCGCTTTTAAAAAGTCCGCTTTGACAGGTCATCTCATATGAAGTTTATAAAAACTGAATGTCGTTAAGGCCTATATTACTTATGCCAGCGTTGCTATCCGAATTCGGACATTTTCGAAACATTGACATATCATATTATTGTTATAATCGACATGTACTCTCAACTTTATTTTCCAGTCATTCGTTTAATTAAAATTAATTAACATTTATTTATACTTAAACAAGATATTTTCATGGAATTATTTACAGAAAACTTTATATGAAAATCTATTTTGGCGAATATTTGACCATGAAATGTTTATTTGAAAAATTAAGCCACAAGGATTGAAATGAGGTCCGCCCAAAAAAAAAAAAAAATGTTCAGGAGGGGATCCGCGAAAGAAATTTTGCTCAAGAGCCGTTGTTCTAGATAATTTCATTTCAATGTGACTGAACGATGTTAAATTGCTTCGTTCGAACGAATGATGATCATATATCGTCGGAATTTGTCTACGATATTTATCTGAAATATCGTGTAAGCCACTGTCAATACCGAGGAATGCGTCTACGTGAGTCGGAGGGTCAGCCTTGGACCGATTGCAAAACCAGCCATCTGCCGAAAGCCTCCAATGTCACCTTTCTTCTAGGCCAAATATTGAGTTGCACATTGAATGCCCGCACAATTGAGTGCCCATTATGAATTTATTGTTAAATCAAAGGATTCTAGCATCATCGATGATAAAATACATTATTTATAACGATCAATTGTTATAGCTTCACACATACTTGATATTACACTAGGCGTTTGTTGTATAAATGTATAAGTATAAGATTTAAAGATCCCAATGCTAAAACGAAAATATTTTTAACGACAGATATTTAGTATCTTGTACAAACGTACCACTGCATCAAGTACACGGGAATGAAATTGACAGCTATTTAAAAATAGTGAATTTATGGATGTAACATATCACTCAATAAGTTCGCAGTCAAACGTATCAATAACGCCACATAATATTTGATATTGATGATTTTTTCTCTCTCTCAAGGCAATCGACGAATAAAATAGCGTGCGCGTTTCAAAATACGAAGCACGCTGACGTTTGCGTTTTTGGTCGCTTTGGGTGGCATTCATCGGTTGCTTTCCATTCAGCCGATTTGATTTTATCCATAATCACATACAGCATAAAAATCCTTTTTATTGCGCTGAAATGGCTCTAAACAGCGCTCTGAATCGTCGACGCGTTGTTTTTGATCAAGTGTGGGCAAACGCGGCACACATTTTGAATAGAATATTAAACAAATGTCGATGCAAAATCGTGAATACGCTGCCTTCTGATATGGCTGGGATATCAGCGACCAAAACTATATTGTGTGCTATTTTATTATCCTACGAACTTATTGAGTGATGTGTTATTTGGATGAATTGGAGTATTTAGACAAAAACTGTAAATTATCCTATTGTTTTGATGCAAAATATTGATGAATTTGCATGCGAAAGTAGATGTATTAACCCTTTGCACTCAGATGTCCTCTCTGATGGGACATTAAAGTTTATTAGCGATTACGGAGAATCAACTTATTCCAATACAAATTTTTAAAAATGCAGGTTTCCCTGAAGATTTTTATTGAAATGGCATAATAAATCAACTAAAAATATGGTACAATTTTTGAGATATATATAAAAAAAAAGGGGAGAAGTGCGCATGTACGCACCACAATAGAGAAATGCAATCTACTCCCAGAATATTGTTGGAAATATTGCAGCAATTGATAAATCTAAAGCGGTTTTAGATTATATAAAAAAATATGGATACTGTAGATCATGCGGATCAATACGCTTCGGCGTATTGTTAACTGCTTAAGTCATTGAAATGATGGATTTAAGAAGAAAAAAAGTCTTCAAACTACTTATTATTGTCAAACGTGAGTAAATCAGCTTGGAATGGAATTTGGGGAGTGCTTCAAAGTTTATCATACTGTACAAATTTATAAGAAATAAATGTTCATAAATGCACGTTTCTACGACAAAGTGGCGCCGAGTAGCTAGTGGGTAAAGTCCCGGATGGTTCGACGTGCAAAGGGTTAAATAGATAAATAGATGAGAAGAAGAAGTGTTTTTGTGTATTTAATGTAAAAAAAATTCAAATGTATATTTGTGCGATATTGAATAGTCGGCGGCCCAGTTGTAAATAAAGTTGAGTAGCCCTGTTTTAATCCAATCCGGATCGGGGGGGCTCCAGCTCGAAGCTCATTGGTGGAAGTTTGCGAGACGGGGTGGGGAGGGGAGTCGAAGGCCGAGCTCGCGCCCCGGCTATAAGTAGTTGGGCGACGGTGCTCGCTGGTATCGCATGTCATTAACGGGTGCCGAACGTAACGTAGAAACTTTCGCGAATTCACGTAAACCGTATATAAAAGTTTCATCGAAAAATTTTCAACGCAACATTTCAGGTAACGGATTTATAACTTCGAACAGTGCGAATCGATTCATATACTGCGATTCGTTGTGATGAATTTGTAAATTTAATATATATATATTATATATATATGTGTATTTAAATAACAACCCCTTGCGTTTTAAAGTGATTAGGGAATTTTATCGTAATCATGGTGCAAAATTATTTTTAGCGTGTTTGTGTGTTTTAATTCGATAAATTTATCGTCGGGATTTGTTTCGGATTTAAATGCGTATTCGGATGCGTTTTTGCGTGTCCGTATGCGTTCGGTGCAAATTTGATTATTTATTTTGATTTCGTTGTGCAATTTGATGGTTGTTGATGTTTTTTTTTTTAATTGTTGTTGTTGTTGCAGATCGGATATCGGATGTTAGCACGCGCCCCGCAGTACGCGGATGTGTCCGCACTTTGTCAAATTGAGTTATTAAGCGCGTTTTAATCGCGCAGTAATTGGCAGTAATTCACATCGGCGCTGTTCGCCGGCAAGTGCTGCCAATCGCGGGCGAGCGGCTGGAAGTCGCAACTCGCCGGCTGCTTCCCCTCGAGGAGCTCAGTGTGCGGACGGCGCTCGTGCAGGCAAGGTGCGTCGCGGCGCGCTCCGATCGCGCTCGAGATATACGCGTCTCGGAAGATTTGACTCGAACTTGTACCGCTGCCGCCGTGATCCGTCGTTTGATTTTGGACTGTTTTCGACATTCGAACTGCGCCTCTGGAAGATCGTTTTTTTTTGTTGTTGAAAAAAAAATCCGAGTGTTAAAAAAATAAATTGATTAAAATTGTGTCGGCGGAAATAAATCGGATAAATTCCGATTTCGTTGCGGAGTGCTTTTAAAGATCATTTTGAAGTTGTTGGATGAGATTTAATAATATTTGTCGTTTTGAAAATTGTTGAAAAAAATTAAATTCATCGTGTGTTTTGGTGCGCTGTAAGATTGGGCGACGACATACATTCACATCGACGGCCGTTTGGCCACTGAGGCGAGATTCGCACTGTTGCCGTGCGGGGGGTGTGCGGTGTGCGCGGAGAGCGCCTGCGCAGCGGACGTCGCGCCTGCGATTGGTCGGCGCGCAAGAGTGGGGGGCCCAGCTGGCTATATTGACAGCGAGGAGCACGTTGCTGTCAGTCGGGTTGCCGCTGTGACGTGCGATGGACGTTCGTCGTTCGCCGCGAGATAAGCACGCACGAAGTCGTTGACGTTCGATGTTCTCGCGCTACGGGACCGGACTCGTTATGCGTTCGCGTGCGAGATAGTGACAAGATGATTTTGCGCAAATATAAATACAACAGTGTACACGATTGAATATGACCGTTCATCGACTACCAAATAATAGTGAATAATATAGTGATCTTGTGATAAAACATCAAATAATCGGGGACGACGGATATCGAAGCGGCACAGAGCGAGACACGATCCGCGCTAACGTTGCCGGCCACCCCAGCTAGTTTTTTTGATAAATTTTTAAAAATCAGTCGAACGGAGCGACCGTTTATTTTTGTAAATCCAGATATTAACGTTGGAAAAGTGTCGAAGATGGTTCCCCAGCAGTTGGCCGACGGAAGATTGGCCAGTCCTTCTTCGAACGGCCTCCCCAAGTTCGGATCCCAGTTGGTGGACAAAAACTCATCGACGCCATACACGGACGCCACACAGGTAGGACTCTAAATATTTTCAAACGATAAGCTCACCGCCAACTTGCGAAAGCTCGGGCAGGTGCTTGAAAAAATCTCACAAATCCATCGAATTGGAACGATCCCAATTCGTCCGACATTCGGATGCGTTTAATTCCGCGTCGATCCCCAAACATCTTTTGCGTTAAATCTGTGCAAATATTTTGGCAACGCGAGACCGCAAGATTCGACATAATAACGTAGGTCAGTTGCGACGAAAATTCGACCCGCGAATTTATTACGAACCGTCGATCACCATCGTCGCAAACGAACGATAATATCGATAAAATCGATAAATGCATTCGCATATAAATCCCGCCGACTTTACACATTCGCCGATTTATTCAAATTTGCCATTTAGAGCGCCGTCACTAGATGGCATTGCTCAGCCCGAATCGAATCAAAATTCATCAATAATTTTATGCTATAAATTAATTGATTTATTTAATTCACGAACATCCCATGTCCAGTGCCGAATATATTAATGAATGAAAAATGCGCGTTCATTTCAGACATAGGGTGTTTATTGACGCGCTGATCGATTTAAATGCATATATTTATTAACATTTATTTTTTTTTATAAAAAATAAATAAAATCCATCTGAATTATGCGCATTTTCTTGTTTTGCGATTTTATGTCGAAATATCATATTTCAAACTTAATATTTGAAGAAATTCAACCATTAGATAATATCCCTTTTTTATCCAATAAATACATCGAATTTCTGCAAAAAACGTGAATTTTCCTAAAATATCATAATTTTCAACGAATCAACTTATTAAAGTCTCGCATAATATTAAAGTCAATAAACGAGTATAGAAATGTGCTTGGATAAACCGAATGTGTATATTTATTAAATATAAAAAAACATAAATGATCGTTAAAATATCGTTTTTGCTAATAAAAACATAAGTTTTTCCGTCAGTGAACATTTATTTTCAATAACATTTATAACTGACTGTAAATTATTCCACTTTTTTTTGATACTTTAGACAGATTTCAAGCATTAATTTCTTCGGCAAAATCTTAGAATACCGTTTAAAAATGATGCGAAAGTAGGATTTATGGCAAAAAATAGAATAACGAGTAATAAAAAAAAATATTATTGTAAAAAAAAGGATCATTTCAGGTAGACTGACATTTGTATGCATAAAATGCACCAAAATTATTTGTAAACGATTCGGAAACGATTTTTTGTGCAAGTTTTAATACGTTGGAACTAGTCGATGTTTTTTTTTTGATAAACATAAATTTTAACGTGTTTTCTATTTGTGTAAATTCGAAGTGATGAGGATCACAGATCTGTGCGGTCCGTTTTTATGGTGTTTTTATTTTTTTAAAGTAATTTCGTACCTAAAATATAAAAAAGTATTATTGAAAATCATCACATACAACCATTACAAATTTTAGTAAAATTGCTTAATAAATTATATATATAACTGTTTTAGTGATTATAATATCGGTGCAATTACAATCTGTGCTTTTTGAAATCTTTAAATCTAAAATTTGAATCGGTTGCTGTTTTTCATAAAATCCAAAAATGTCTTCACATTTTTCTATGAATCTTGGTGTTTCCATTTCTTAAATAAATTCAATAGAGGTTATCAGGGCTACCCATTTAATGATCTTTGCTACGTATCTAAATCGATTTTGGGATGTATTGGTCGCAATGTTTTATGTATAAAAAAAAAACTGTTTTTGCTAGAATAAAATATGAACAAAAACTAAAATTATTCATTAAGTGTTGTGAAAGTCCCGAAGAAGAAATGCTCAAAAGCTGTAAATGTGCTATCCATGTATCCATGCATGTGCCTGGAGACACAAGTCGCCTTTAGATGATAAAATATATAAGTCGAACAACTTTTTACGCAATTTCTAATATCTCCAAACTCGCCGGCATTTAAAAGATTAAAAGGGCTCGACGGAGGAAAAAGGTTGAGTTCTCCCGTCTTAAATGAGCATAATCTGTGCCGCGCTTGGAACACGTCGAATTCGTGGCCCCCCAATCGCGTCGAATAGAAGGCAAACAACAAATAAATCTCCGTGCCGGCTCTCCAGTTGGCTTTTTATTTTAAACGTAGCAATGTCAAATTTGATGAGTTCTGACTGCAAATGTCATTGGCCGTCTGTGACAAGTTAATGACACTCGAGATATACGTCATACGTACACATAGGAACACATGCGTCACACGTGCGCCGCACACACGCGCGCGTCCGCACGCGTCTCTCCGCCGGCTCGCTCTCTATGCAGATATCAATTTATCATAATATTTACCTGCTATGCGAGGCGGCGGCGAATTCGCCCATAATTATCAATTATCTCGGTGCAGGGTGTTCCAGAAGTGACCGCTGCAATTCTCCACGGCTACGTTTATTACGTGCGAATCGCGTGTAATGTTTCGGGTGGTGTTTTTTTTCCCTCCTCCTCTCGTTCTCCGGTCGGATTGAAAAGTACGTGCCATGTATGCAATTTATTTTGACATTGTGCCGAATCGATTTTTTCGGTTCTTATCCATGAAAAACTTTGACATGTCATTATTAATTCATGTAGCGATCTTTTTTTATGCGGTCCCACCAGAACAAAATGCTAAACACACTGAGCAGATTCGCATAATTCCATTGATTATTCGCAAATATTTGCATTAAATTATATCATGCCAGGAATGAGACTCGATTATTAAATACTATATAATATATAGGGATTCAAAAACAAACAAAAAATAACATCATAATCATTTTTTGCCTTCTGTCATAATAATAGTGCCAATGAGAGATTAGCTTCTATTAAATCCGTCGGTTTTTATTATCAACGCCGAATCGAATTAGCCCCCAAATATATAGCAGATAAGATTACATCCGACGATCGCTTACGTTTATTGTAGAAGCGCTCAAACGTGTATTTGATGCATTCGCAAACAACAAATTGCACGAAACAACTGTTGATTTAATCGTAATTCGCGGATAAGTCAAGTGGGGTGGATTCCGAATCGAAAGGATTGCCCCCCTCGAACCATTTATTAATATTGCATATGTTTCGCGCGGCCCCATGTGTGCAATTTCGTTTCATTTTATTTTGAGAGCCCATATTTTTGCCACCGCTTCCGATATGTGCCAAGTTGGCAAATAGTTTAAGGCAAATTTATCTTCACCGGGTAAACACTTGTTACGAAGGCGGCCAACAGATGTCGCTCGCTTAACGACGTTTCGCTGGATTTATCTGCTGCAATTATCAGGACGAACGCTGCTTTATTATTACCCAATAAAACGGGCGCACATATCATAAACGCTGTGTTTCGGGAGCACATTGTGGAAGAACGACCTTCCTGCCTCTGCGTAATGCTCGCATGCTCGATTAACGTACACGACGAAATGTCCAAATATGAAATTATTCGAGGGAGCTGAATCTGGACTGTGCGGTGGCTGGTTTACTCGATGGAACCACAATCGGGGAATGACAGTCTAAATTTTGGTAGACATGTGCACCGATGCATTATCCATGCAGGTGATGTACGCCTTTTTTATTTGTTGACCTCTCGCAAAAAAATAATTGTGTGCTCATAAATCTATCCTTTTGTGGTTAGTCTACTGTGACATGAATCCTAATAGAAAAATATATCTTTATTTGTTCATTTACGTAGGAGGTAAGTCTTAACTGTATTCTCTGAAAGGTGTAACGAATAATTTAAAAAAATAACGATAAATCTAATAATTTGATTTTATACTATGAAATACTTGACTTTTTATGGATTAACATTTATTTATAAAATCTACTTTATATATTTATATTCAATATTATTTTATTATAAACATACAGCAATTATTGCTGAAACACGCTGTATCCATGTGCACTTACTGCTATCCAGACCACCGTCGCTCAAACCTACGCACCGTAAAATTTATTTATTAAATTCACTATTACTTAATTATTAACATGGATTTATCTGTTAAGTGAAAGAGACTACATGACTTTTTCAACAATACCACTTTATTTGCTTTGATATTTAGCCATTTTATTTGATTTTTTTTTTTTAAATTGACTATTTAAAAATTCCTTATTAAAAGACTATTACCAATCACTTTTATAGCTATAAATCCCAAGATGTTTAAATATCCAATTCAACCTCTAAATCCTGGAGTTGTGTACAAATAATTTCAATTGTCATGATTCATTTCATGTTTTTTTTAAAATTTCGGTATATCAAACAAAATTACATCAGTCCGTATATGATTTTTTGCGCCTTTAGAGTGGTCTGTCTTCTTTGTAGCATTGACGAATGCGATAATTGTTTTGTAGATCGTTCCGTGTCTTTTCGAGGAATCGTTTGATCCGGAACCAGGCAACCGACCACAGAAAATCAAAGTCATAACGTGGTGTGATAGAAATTGCACAGCTTTGTTAAAGTCAGTAATTTCCATGCGCAATCGTGCTGTTTTACATTCGCGGCGTGATGAGCATAAATCGCCTATGCCGTAAATGTAATGAGGTCTAAAGGCAAAACTGAAAGGCAATTTAAATGGCTTTTCAATCAATTGTGGTTTGCCACGATCATAAATATGCTCGAAACTGCTGTAATTACCGGCCACATTAAAGGTTCACTTATTGTTGATTTCTGCGAAACGCACCGTTGTTTAGGGCCATCTCGTTCAATTTCGCTCGCATAAAACTCAACACGTCGCTAATTATTTCTGGAGAGCAATTTTCCCTACGAGTCATAAACAATACGACGCCAGGATCTCATACGTTCACAGAGTCGACCATATCGGTAATTTAGGCGTCATCGTTTTTAAAATGACCGGAAATTTATGAAATTGCGATCTTATCTGATAGTTCGTGCAGATATACCGGAATGAGACATAAGACACTAACGTATTCGTCATTTGGGACGCTTGTGGTGCAATCGATGAGTCTTGATGGGCTGAATATTAGAATTCAATCATAGTCATAAATGCAAAAAGTTGTCAGTTATTGAGACGCTTAACATCTTATTTTGCTTACGGATAGTGCTATACCACTTTTGCTATAACATAATAACAAATCAATACAAATTTAATATCATTCAAAATTTTGATCAATTAAGATTCAAATGATATTCAAGTCGTTAAAAAATCAGTTCCTTTTGAATTAACAAATATCAACGTCATTTATGATTGGACCAAAACGATCCAAAATGCATCTAATCAGTTAGGGTATCATTTGAAGGACGCATTCATTTATATTATAAAGTACAATATTTTGAAATTCAAATTAAATATCTAATATAATTGCAACATCTTTGATCATTTGTGTATGGAGATTATAATTCTTAATGTGTTCGGACATAGTGCTCTTGTTATTATTGAAATTAAATATATTTTTAATGCCAAAGTTTGTGAAGCATCGTTTATAATGAAAACAAAATTATCTCGCAAGCATATTAGGCCGTACACGTTTACAACAAATTCGATTATTATATATTTAATTGGTATTAAATTTGGTTAAATAATTATATTCGCTAGTTGATGTTGTCGTTGGATCAATCTGTCACTGCCAAAGCCACACCGCCGATATTCACGAGATGAGATCTTCAGGATTCGGATGGCGAATTCGATCAGGTCTTTCCGAAATTTCAAGGCTTACCGGTGCGAGTGGTAAATGAAAAGCTTCCGTAATTTATGTGTGATCTGATGATGTGATGCGTGATGAGCCGCGTTTCAAATTATAGTGCCACTTAAGTGGTTTCGGGTTCGAAGACTCCCAAGTTCCCACTCGGGGTTCAACATTCGTACGGCCGCGGTGGGGTTGCCGCATTGTTTGTTACCGGGCAATTTAATTGTCATTAGCGGTTGAATTAATTCACTTTGGAGATTAAATTGCCCCCATCCTTAATGAACGAGGCCCACTCTTTGAGAATCGCTTTTTTATTCAAAACGTCCGCACAATGTGTCCATTTGTTGCTGTCAAACTGTTGGGAGCCCCCGGGCCGGATTGATTCCGTATGGGATCCCATTCATGTTTTTGGGTCCGGATTTAATGACTGAATATGTATCGGGCCGTTGAGATTTATACGCCGTAAAATTGAGGGATGATTAATCTGAATTATTAATATAGCCATAACGAATTACGATGAGAACGTTGTTCTGGGTGTGTGCTTGGGTGATTGGTTGGACCGGAAACGCTGTGTTGAATCAATATAGGATTTATCTTAGTTTGACCCATATTTAAAGCGTTCTTATCTTTTCCACGTTTTATCTCGAGGAGGACAAATCCCATATAGGCCAATTTTGTAAATCGCCGGGATTCAGATGGGGAGGCTTAAAAAATACACGCAGAAAAAAACTAAGTCACGGCTCATACGAGAAAGGGATGTGCATCTAGGGGTATTTTTCATGGGAATTAGGAGATGCCAATATATTTTTGTGTGAGGAATAGCGTATTTCCAATTGCCATTATTACTATGGCTTTCCTTGTACAAATCCTTCGCGGAGAAAGTCTTAGCTCTGCTTTTCCAATAATATATCCTCTTTTATTTTTTTCCCTTCCTGGTTTCTTTTCCCCTTCCGTTCTTTCTCACGTCTTTCCTCGACTCCCCGTCCCGGCTTACACCATTCTCAGTAAATAATTCTCACACCACTCTCACATGCCTCCACGGGTTCTCTTTCTCTGCTATCCCACGTTGAAACTTAAAACGAATAAAATTGTTTTTAATCGATTTTGTTCCGCCGCTCCTTCTTACCAAACTTCTCGGCTGCTAAAGGAAGCTACAAAAACTTAGACCGAGCCAAAAAAATACGGAAATGTATAACTACACCGGCGTTCAATATTTACTCAACCTTAATGGCAATCAAATCGGAAATAATTTTATCAAACGTGTGTGGGTCGAATTGCATGATTCGAACATGACGTTCAAAGCAGTGCCGTGCGCCATTGCAATAACAATCATTTTTTTAAATTGATTTTTTTTTAAATCCAATCAATGGTGTCCTCGGCTTCCGAAACCTTCGCTTTATCTCCAAGAACCTTAACGCCGTCATCATTGGTCCCGCATATCTGGTCGGATGCAAGATGCGGGCGCTCAGATTTGCGCCATGGTGTTGTTTTTGTGCGAAGACGACAAAAAGATGGATGTGAAATGCGAAAAAAATCCTCGCGAAGATTGATCGTAATTATCGTCCATTATGCGTGTATGATTCCTCGGTCGGATTAATAGGAAGCGTTGAAATTAAGTGTGGAAAAGTCGGCATGAGACCTTGGGGTTTCCGCATTTTGCTGTTAATGAGCCTGTAAGGTATATCGTCCTGTTTGAAGGCCTTTCTGATAACAACGACATTTTTTCAGTGCACGCTGATATGGTGGCCATTAAATTTTTTCGTCGGGGTTTTGAAGATATGATCGACGGGGAAGTCTCGAAGATAGCTCGCTGGTGACCTTATGGAGGCATTTTAACCAAAAAAATCATGTCGGACGGTTACGGCGAGTGATCACGTCGAAGGTGGAGAGAATCAAAACGGAACGACATCAGCTTTTACGTTCACAGAAATTTTTATTTTTACGGTGTTGTGACTTTTATTTTATGGCGATTGAGCTCGAGTCGCTCGAAGATTGAAATGATGCACCATTGCTATGGACTATTGCTTCATATGCGAGATGTCGATATACCACGGCATTAACGGCTGTCATGTGGAGTGCATTGTTGATATTCTTCGAGGCAGAGAGCTGATCTTGGCTATGTGTAATGTCGAAGGGCATTTCACCATGTTGGGCACGATCGAATTCAACCAGACTGGCCAAATAGTATTAATAAATTAAAGCCTCAGCAGACATCCCTGGGAGTCGAGACTCGTTTCTATATTTGAGATTCGACTCTCCAACTCTTGCAGGGTTGATAGCCTCAAGTTTCTTCAGGCAATTTAATAGTCTCTGCACCGTAAAAGCTTGGGAAACTTTAACGTAGTAACTTTTACTCCACCCTGGCAAAGGCGGGGCAGTCGAAGCTCGTTTGCGGATTGAGTGGATATTCAAATGTAAAAAAACATCCAGATAGGATCAAATTGAATAAAATACTATTAGAGAGCGTGCTCGTAGGACATTGCATCCTTTTCCCTTATGTAGTATTCGGGAGAGACGATAAGACCGTGTTGGCTAGAAGAGTCTCCTTGTTCGATCGGATTGTGTGCATATCGAAGAAAAAGAAGTTTCGATGCCAACTATTGAGGGTTGGAACCCTAAACTGCCCAAGTCTTAAGTGGCCATTTCACGGCTTTTACTGGCGGATGGCTTTGGAGCACCGCTCCTGGAGGAAGCATAAATGGCACTCGGTTGTACAAATCCACTTTTCTATGCATGAGCTCACTTTTTTCCATTTAATCTTTAACGGATTTCTGTGTGTGCTCAATGCGCGAAGGTTGAGCAGACAAATGCTATTTGGGTCATGGACTGCTGCATGTTTCTTCTTTGATGCATCTTTAAATTTAAATACTCTGAAAGTACAATAATTTAGCTTCGAACGCAATCAGAATAGAAACAATAAGCATCTTCTGACTTATATGAGCCCAATGTCTTTAAATTTTTGTTGCAAGTCGAGGATACGAACATTTATGCTTATTATTTATGGCATGTTGATATATGTTATTATGATCATGTTCCTGGATGTTTTATGCATTCCCAGCACGCTTGTCGATATCTTGTTTTGGCATTCAGAACTGTCCACGCGGACATGAGTTGCTGGCAAGTACGTGCTGCATATTTCCTCGCTGCATCAATATCAATGGTGCAATTTTCCAACTTCGATTTTCTACACCGAGACTGCCATCCATTCAGGCGAATTTACCACCGAAAACCCTTAGTAAAAATAGTGGTTCTCCGCCGGCTTAAGTTCCGCTAGTGGCTTCGATCGGGCGGCTCTAACGCATCCGAAAATAATACGAAACCAATAAAGCTCAAACGGAGAGAAAGAAAAATAAGGGCAACAAATACAGCCAGGCGTCTCGAATCATAAAATACTTTTTTATTGCCGTTGGGGTGCTTCTTGCCTCCACCTCCCCACGGACTGACCGCTGCTGAATCCGTATCGAACACTTGCAAAAGCACCATCCGACCATATTTCCATCGCACGCCTTAATGGTCGGCTCGGAAGGATGCAAAGGTCGGTGGATGCTGTTTTTAAGCGATCTCTTCGCTTTTTACGACCGTTTGAGCCGGAGGACTCTTTATAATTTGCCTTTACGACCGACTCTTCGCCCATCGATTGTGATCCCATAAACAACCCGGTTTAAACGATACGACCCTTGTGATATATGGTTGCATGATAAAAAAGCATGGACACGGTCTCCCAAGAAGTGGATGCAGACGCTAATGACCTGGAGACGTCGTGTCGTCCTTAGACGTTTTACAACCCTTAACTCTTTTAGTGGCGACCGAAAAAATTGTACCCAAGCGAAGAAACAAATTAAAAATTTTTGCACCCATGAGCAGATAAATTAATTAAGAATATGAATTTAACGAACGTAAAGTGTTAACACATTCCGACCGGCTTACGCATACACATTGTTTTTCGCCTGACGCGGGGTGTATTAGCAAAAATTTTCAAAAATTTGTAATACTAGAAAAAATGCTCTAACTTCTTAACTAGTAAGTATTTTTCTAAAAATATTTAGAGAAAATGCTTAGGATATCTCGCTATTTAAAAATATGCAAACATATCAGTTGTTATTAAACTGTGGTGCGCGTATCAGCGTGATAAAAAATATTTTATAATTTATTGAATGCATTGATTAAACCTATGTCTTTGAGTAGTGTATAACTTTTTATAAAGCTGATGAATTACATGGCTTCTACCAATAATACCCAAAAGACGCAATTAAGGCCATTTTATCGATCTTCTCAAAATTGATTCGCGTGTCTCTTGTTTGCTGCGAGGCACTGTCTACATTTTGTGTATTTAGTCACAGTCAATTGATGCTCTTATAATCACATTACATAACTTTTCGTAATGAAAAATATTTTTTGCGCTGTTGATACAAGTTTGAGTTTCAAGTTGGGAAGTTGAAGCAGCGATTGTCGGCGGATTCGGCGGAAATCACGAATGGTTGTGTGTCGTTCGGTGGATTTCTGAGAATGGGAAAAATTGTGGATGGCGTGACGCAAATATAGGTTTTCAAACTTCATTATTTGTCTATAAAAAAGAAATATAACAGCAATAATATATAAATAATCTATTCTTACATCCCGTTCGCATCCATTGCCCATAAAATATCTGATATCACACTGCGATCGTCGATCGAGTGCGGCTCCCATTATGAAAATCTATTCGTCCCGAAATTTATGACCGTTAATAAAAAAAAGAGTAGACGAAGAACTTGTGCCGTGCGAATGAGAAAAACCCAATAATAGAAGCGTTGATCTGATTGCTCATTGAAAATATAGGCGTCTAGACGCTCCAAACAGTGCGTGTCCCATCCATACAATGGCGAATTTATGCCCTGGATGAAAACGGGCGAAATGACAGCGGATATTGGAAAACTTTCTTTTTTAACCGGTGATCAATATTATAACAACACCCATACAAAAGTGGTCCCGTTTCAATCAATATGTGGCATTTGTGGTCCCATTTCGCACGTCGAAGGACCGGGAAAAAATCCAGATTAGCGACAATGCCCCGATACTTGTGGTGCATTCCCGTAGACCACTTGCACAACTTATGTGAAAATCAATACAAAACTATATTCTCCGGGGAAATTTCGTGCATGCATCCTTTTGATATCCGACCGCTTCGTGAGCTTTTTACTGAAATTCCGACTAAATTCGAAGCCTCGACTAATTTCGCCCCCGTTAGCTATTTTTGCCGACCAACATTGGGGCTTTGGTTCGCTCGTCCGATGGCTTCTTGTCGAAGCAAACACAAATGCAATCGGTCAGTCGAGTCCATTTGTTTTAGCATCGGATTCAATTTGAATGGATTAACCGGGCCGAAATGAGCAGCGAGCTCTTTTTAAAAGCCATATGAATCGTATGTCGATCCATAAACAACATCAATGAATTCAACCAAACCTAAAAATAAGCAACAAGATTAAAATAAAGAGAAAGTGTAAGACGTAAAAAAAGGCGTGTTCTTAGTTGACACGATATCAACCATTTTAATCATCTAAAATTTAAAAAATAATTATTAATTAGTAAAGATGTCGCTATAGTCCCTACCTCACAAAATAAAAATATTTGTATTCAAACAAAATGGCAATGGTTTAAAAAAAAGTAATTTTTCGACCTTATTTTTTCAAATTTTTATTTTTTTTAAATAGTTATCAATAAAATTTCGAAATAAATCTGGTAGAAACAATAGAGAGTTATATAATAAAGATTTGTACCGAATTTGAAATAAATCGGCCGATTAGAATTTGAGATATGATGTCAACCGTGTTGTAAAAAATAGTTTCGAGAAAAACGCGTTTAAAGATTTCATTCTGGTAGGATCGACTTAGTTGCCGCGTCACGAAAAAAGCTATAACTCCGTAAATAATTAGAATTTTGGAAATCTATTCGAGGGATGTATTCTTAAAGGTCTAAATTCTTAAACAAAATAAATTTGATTTTTTCAAAATTTTCCAAATGTATTTTGTTTAAATATACATTTGAACTCTATTGAAATATTTTTTTCGATTTACTCGGGCTACCTATGATTGATTCGCAATAATTCTATAGTGTATCCGTGGGAACGCTTAAACATCAGAATTGATTCAATGATGGATGCGTTTTAAACGATATTAACGGCTCTTCGGATGAAAACGATAGTTCCGAGACGCGATAGAACGTCCTTTTGGGCTGGATTTTTTTTGAAAATTGCCTCGCATTCCGCGCGGAATCAATAAGAGTGGATGTCTTGCTTCGATATTACAAATTCATTGCTCCGGATTGGCCTCATAAACCGGGGATGAAACACTGCCAAATCCGGCCTGTCGAAATCGACGAAAGCCAGCGCTGTTTATAAGTTTTCCAATTTCGCTTATGGGCCCATTTTATGGGGGATGTGCGCGCAAATTACCCCGGCATTTATTTCGACCCGCTCGTAAATAATTATTTTCTCGCTGTTGGGAATCTTTGTCACTCCGGCATTCAGACGGTTTTGATGGTATTTCTGAGGATGTCATCGTGTACGTGGAATAGTTTGATCGACCTCCCGCCTCCGCCCCACAGGGTTTAACTTTGCCGATCAAAAGTTTGCGCGGCGTTTGTCGATTAGATAGATAGTTTCGCTTCGGGACTTTGATATTTTGTTTTATGCCGGATAAATTTAGCTTTCGGGCCCCGTTTTCTGAAAGGCAGATTGTGGAAGAAAGTTTATTCGGTTTGTTTGATTGGTACATTTACCAACTTCGCAAGTTAAACCAACATTGAATATCGCTCGGGTAAGTGGTGCTCGCTACCTACGGATGGGGGGTGGCTTTTATACCGCGGGGCGAACACAACTTCTGAGAGCACGTGAGATTTTATCAATCAATAGAGTAATCACACACTCGGATAATGAATAAATCCGACTTCTGCAAATCTGCATTTGCATCCATGCACATCAGAGAGAGTGCATGCATGGAGAGACCGCAGCACAATTTGCATATCGTGCTTATTTTTGCCCATTTTTTAAAGTATACATGCTCGAAGCTTTAAGCATTTCCAAGCAGCGATGAACCCCCAAATAAAACGCCCCATTTTATACCCAAACACCCCAAGATACAGATTTAAATTACAAATTACGCTTTAAAAGAGGCTTAATGATCATTCGAATTATCTCATCTTTTATGGATTTATTAATTCCCTCCCCGGACCGGCAACCTTTGACAAAGTCGCGAATTATTCACGAAAACCCCCCCTGGAGGAATTCCGCCCTGGAAAAATTATAAAAATGCGCCGGAATTTTGCATAAGCACGGCACAAAATAAGATATATATTTTATATCCGACATTTGGTTATACGTATGGTATACGTAATGGTGATCAAATTATTTTTATGATGGAAAATTGTTTAACGGCCGAGCTATTTTTACGTAATCCCCTTTTTTCCCGGCGTTATCACGGATTGATAATCCATAAAATAAATTTATGGATCTGCCAAGACCATTATATGGCCCTTGTATAGATGTATACCTACAGAAAAAAATCTCGCAGTGACCCCGATCCATTTTTATACCCCTAATGCTTTAAATTACATTCCGATTATATGCGTGTGAAATTCACCATTAAATGCATTCAGATCAATCAGATACAACATTTAGCAATCAATGATGCGACATATGTATCATCCGTAGATTGATTGATGTGAATTTATTATTGTTTTTATATAATGCATTTGTGTATGATGCATTTGTATAAACATGGAAGAAGACGATGCTCCCAGATATCCCCTGTGATGAGTTCACGTATATTTTTTTACTCCAGAGCTCAAAAGCAGACCAGGCGGATTGTTGAATATTTAAAATTATGCATCAGGCAATCTCGTCGGGCTCTCTCTTTGTTGCTATTTCTTGGAAGTTTTCCTTCATACTTGATTCCCTTTTCGTAAATTGGATCGGTCATTTTAAAAGGTTTTCCGTAAGCAGGTTTTTTTTTCGAGATGGAAAAATCCGCTCCGCGCCTCTTTGCCGCATTTATTTTCGGATATTCTTTCTCTCGCGTGCTCCCTCTCCTTGATGAGATTGCAAAAAGAAGAATGAGCGCTTATGTATGCTACATTTTAATGAAGGCTCGCCATTCTCGAATATCGATCGCAATCACTCGGCAGAATGTGCGCATGCGCACGATCGCTCCCCGATGTGGCGCCCCCATGTCCATCGCCGCCGCGTCGATCAATCGACGAGCAATCAATCCGAATGCAATTAAAGCGCAGCGATCGACCAACCCGACGAAAACACTTTATTTATAATGCATCACGTCAATTTGAGTGGATTTAGTGTATATATAACCGGCGATTTCAATTAATTTGATTGACGGCTTTGATAAATTGAGCTTTGTTTTCACCGGCAGTTGCCCAAGTCCCTTGCAATCCACCTACGCCCACTTATTCAGCCGCTTGGAAACGAGTCGGATCAAATGATTTAACAGTCGCTCCTATCATCGGCCCGGATTCATCACCGGTATTTTGATATAGACCAATTAAATTTATCTTTAAAATCGTTCATTAAAATGTGGTCATTGATTGTGGTCGCTGATTCAAACTCCATCCAACGCCAAAGAGTGCTTTTAAGCAATCACGCCTACGCGAGCGCGCATACCTTGTACATACATGAGATATTGGTATAGTACAATGCATTGGAATTGCGGCCATAAAAGTCGTTTAATCCGGCAGCGATTTTATGTCCCATAAACAATAAACGATATTAAATAACCCATGATTAAATCATTTTGACTTGTATAATGGGATGTATTATATTTATGTGTTTTCTATGGGCATTGGGAAATATCGCCGACTTCATAGATAATATCATTGATCGGCGTTAAATGTGATTTGGGGATAAACAAATTACATTTTTAAATTTCTGAACGAGTAGATTTAGCAAAGGACTGGTGATACTCGGCTAATAACGCCACTCCAGAACAGTCAAGAGGAAATAACAAAATTGATCAACGATCAGAATGATCCGAGTATCTTAATAATAAAAACAAACGCCTGATATTAAGACAACACGAACGAAATTCGTCTTTGTTAAAAAAAAAGCTTAATAGCCTATGCGACTATGTTTAGACGTGTGCCTTTCATTATTGTCATATCATGATCATTTAAAAAATTGCTTAAAAAAGTGTTAAATACATTTGATTGATTTGCAACAATAAATATAAAGAATTTAAGACTTTCCTTCTTTTTCTTTGGACTTTTCTTATTGTTTCGTTTGGAAAATGGGTTGGATCCACAAACAATATCAGTAGAATTCCGTTATCACAAATACAATTCAATTTTTCTATATTTTCATGCATTATACCCATATTTTTGAACCGGCTCAGTTCAGTTAGATTTATCCTCACTTGATCATGTATTTAAGAATATCCGAATTTGGTATGGATAGGATGTATCAAGGTTTCGGCGTGTTCGTTTGCCCAAGATAAATATCGGTTTGGAGACTTCCTGATTTCGTATTTTTAGACGACGGCTAGGTGTTGATGACTTTTCTAACCAAACAAGGTTCTTTCGGACTGTATGGATTTCCTGTTGGCTGATCAAATATTTGGCCGCAATTATCGCTTTGGCATGATTCATATCTGTCATCGAGTTCTTGTAAAATCTTGCATGGACTTGCTTCTCGCAGTTGGATGTCGTTTTTTGATGTGATTTCGGAACTGTGGTCGTCCGGATGATGCGTGTTGATAATCTGTGGGATTTATCATCGTCGCTCTGAGGTTTGTGTGCAAAGAAACGGTTTTTGATTCGACTCCGCAGCATCCATCCAACGGAGCTGATCTCCAAATTGAGATCTGGGGTGATGGATGGGCTCGATATCGGTTCTCGCTTTGGGCGCGACCTTCCAACCCGGCGATTCGGCGGTCAAATATTTGACCGCCGATTTTTCGCCGCAATTTGCATTGTGGTGTGTATCTTGATGGGATCTCGTCAATTCTGTTTCCATTGAACACAATGGGGTTTTGATTGCTGGGTTTGGACCGTTTGTCATAATTCATGGGTTAGCTGACCGTCATAGACCAGCAGTTACGGTCGCGGCTTACCGAACCGGAGGTCAAGTTGAATACCACGCGACCGCACATTTTTTTGTGCTGGGCAAAGAAGAAAAAAGAGAAGACACGTGTTGTTGGGATTGTTTGCTGGATTAGATTTTACGGAATAATTATAATTAGCGCTCGTTTTTTGCTTCAGAGATTCCTTTTGAGGTTCGTTACCCAATTGCGAAGTGGACTGTGATCGCTGGAAAAATTGTATTAAAATTTCGACGATGATGATGAAATTTTCACCACCCCTTAGTGGGACCCAATTTTAACGATTTTTCCAACATATCTGACAGGCTTAACAACCTTGACTGACAGAAGGCATTGTCGTTATTTTTTTCCAAAACTTGAGACATTACGTTTTCCATCCAATTTTTTCGCCATCTACGTTTACGTAATAGATTTTTTTTTCCTTTGCCATGCCATTATATCAGCAGTTCTCAGAGATTCGGGCTCATAACCCGAATATTTTTTAATAGCTTTTAATAATCGCTTATTAATCGTAAACCTATTCAAAAGAAACGACTTACAAACGATTAAAAATCATGCAATAGTAACACTTTCTATTTCAATTTTCCATGGGAAACATTAATTTCTTTGGAAATCCACGTCTTTGTATTCGAAAAATTTCAATCTAATAAAACACATTTACAAAAAAGAAACATTTTCCTTGATTTACTTTAAAATATTGAATTTAAATCAATATCAATATTCGAGATCCCGATCTACATCTTCATAAAACCTCAATACAAATTTTTACATCGCCCGTATTCGGCAAATTCGTCAGATGGACTATACGCATCATGTAAATGCGATAATTCGCGCACAGGGCATTTCTTAACGTGCATCCCATTTAATTATTATTTGTGTCAAATATTTCACAATATCCCGCCGATTTAGAACTGTTGCATTATTATAACATCCGGCAAAATCATTATAACGTTATCGTATCGGTACGAAATGCACGGTAGGATAATATGGTCGGGATTTTGATACTCGATTGTGTACAGTTACTGTGTATTTTTCGTAGATAGCTCTATGAGTTAATCGCAAAATAATAATCGTTTGACAAGTTTTTAATCTCGGCTGGCTGTTACGGAGGTGACAGTCCGTCATTAGGTGTCATTAGCGAAGAATGATACCCGGCTTAATGTCACTTTTTTCCATCGCGCATAGGTTTTCTAATTTGCGCGGAACGCGGCGGTCTATTTTCGACGACTCTCGGTCATAATTTTTCATCCGCGCAGGGATTTATTTGTAGGCTAATCACTTCATACGATATTAATATTGGATTAATGGCCACCTAATCCGTGGCGCGATTCGAATCTCAGATGTTTATCTTTCGGGAATAGAACAACTTCGACCATTAACGCCATATTTCTATATATTTTATCAGCGATTTGAAAATAGATTTGTTCGCGTTCGTTTGGGTAATGTCGACCGCAGTATTTGGTCGTCGCGGAGCGCGCAGATTTTGCGAGCGATGGCAGGAAAACCGCACTTTTCGAAAGACATCGGCTAAAATTAGACGCCCGATAAGATTTATCATCGCCGCATATAAACGAGGGCTCGAAGTTCTCGGATATGCGCTGATAACCGGCGTACGAGCGTGGGATTGCTCTGTTAATTTGGCCACCCGCAGGTAAGTTTCCGGCTCGAAAAAGTACACGTGTAGCATAATTGGCAGAACAATCGGACATGTGATGAATGCATGCTGTTAATGTTTGAAGAAGACGTCTTCGAATGCGGGCGGCACGCGTCCAGCGATTGGAGAACGATCGCTGAAAACTATTGACCTAAAAATCGCCACAATCGCACTCCGTTCCATGTGGATAAATCTCAACTGTTCATCGCTATCAGCTGTTCGCTCATATCTGGTTTCTGCTTATCGCGACCGAGTGTGTTATGTTATTATAATTATATTATTTACTGATAAGCGTGTATATCATCGGCTCAGCAAATAGCCAGTGCGAGGAAAAGTGACTTCTCACTAGACAGCTTGGCACTTGGCAACTCTTAGTCGCGGTTACTTATCTTTCAGAAATCTTGGACGCGCTTTAAAGCGACAAAAATACTTCAATCAGTTACGCGACGTCCGTTATAAATCCACTTCGAAAATAAGCGCGATGATAAATTTAAAAAAATGCATGTTACGCTTGTTATAAATGCGCCGGATCTTTTTTAGCGTCAAATGAAAAATTGATACGTTAATATCTAATTATTTAGACGTGACAAACGTGCAGCTATGCGAGGCTATTGCATATAAAATGGCAAGGTCGCTCGTGATAGCATTAATTCCACATAACATGAAGTAATTCTTCAATTATATTTTGGAATTTAATGGATACGAATCGGTTCTTCATGACGCAATCGTGTGCTCGGAATTACACGGACTTTTTGCGCCCGCTGAGAAAAATCGCCCGGCGGAATAAGTTAGTCTGTAGCTTTGGCAAGTGTTTATTGAGACTCTTGAATTATTGAACGGCGGTAATGTTCAGAGCAACAGTTTACGACTTTCGACGGACCTTTTTGGCTTACAACGGCAGCGTATTTGTTAAGAGCCCGGAACGGACGCAGATCGCGGCCGGCTTATTGCACTTTTGAAATGTTGAATTGGTTCGAAATTAGGCCGCATCATTGAGATGATATTGTATCTGTATCAATCTTAACACATTCCGGTCGAGTTACGCATATATGCGTCCTTGGGATGCTATCGGCTATGTTTACATATTTCTATACAGCATTAGTTAAAATGTCTTGCATGGGGAATGGGTTAATATATCAATTGAAATGATTTGCAATCTTCGATCCGTACTTGTATTGTGGATGTGGCATTTGACGAATAAATTAGCGATGCCATTCTGATGTTACAATGATATTTTAACACGAGCCGTTGATCATTAACGGACTCGTGTAACGCACACACACACACAGCCGATATTTTTATATAAATTTTATAATATCTTGATAAATAAAGCGCGTCCGTCGTTGCATGTTGCATAGAAATTATGGTTTATTTGTGTATCTGGGTTGTGATAACAACTTGTGTACACAAACGCACTGTTGGGAGCTGCGCCATAAGGGGCCCCCGTTCTGCGTTCTATGGACTTTGAAGTGTTGGAAGAAAAATGTATATGCACTCCCATACACTCATAAAGGCCTTTCCACGAGTTTGCACTGGAGTACATGGAAGTATACTATGTCCGAATCAAATTCGCAAAATATATTTAATTTATTTAACGATTTTTTTGATGCTCTTCGTTAGTGTTTTAATGCATAAGATCGATGATGTTTTGAGTTGATTTATGTCGTGAATTGATGTTTTGATGTGCTTTTTCGATGCGGACGTACTATAAATGCATACAAATGCGAGTGCATAATTTCCGCGTTGTGCGACCGTGATAAGCCATTTTAACGATTAGCACTTTATAAAAACAAATACGAGTGGCATGATCGATGCAATTTTGCATAATAGTATTTTTTCTATAAAAATCTGCCAATTGTCCAATTGTAGGAGATCATTCCTTCTCGGAAACGAGCTGCATGATCTGGCACGACGCTTAAACTGTCCATCATCACCTTCAATTAACAGCGCACAATGCCGCAATTAAGCACGTTGTAATATGTAATATTAATTAAATGACGTATAATAGCGAAGTCGCACGCACTGTCATTAAAATACGACCGCGATTATCGAAGCCTGCATCGAAGAATTTTCATCCACCACCCTGCGCCCATAAAAATGCGATGTTTGTCAACATTTTACGTATTTACAATTTATTACTTAACGGATCTATTATTTTTAATGGGCGCGTTATCTGGAGACTCATGTGAGTGTCATAAAGTTAACAGTTGTAATTATCTATAATTACATAGTCATTAGTTTTGTTGGGGACTGTAATTCGTGATAAATTTTCAGGAGGGGTAAGAAGACGGCATTTACATATTTCCGCCATAATTCAAGAAGGCCCATCATTGTGGCGCTCATTTCATGCGGAAAAAATGATGTTCGAACGCTGGACTATAAACATTTTTATGTGGCAAAGTGTCGAAAGCTCCTCCATACAAAAAATGTGCGGAGAAAAGCTCTCTATTTTCTGCCTATGCGGAGCTTTATGAAGGCATCGAGTGCCGTTCGTTTGTCCGTAGTTAAATAAACAGCTTTTCTCTCCCGGCGAGCTCCTCTTTTAAATACCCACTAAATAAAATAAATTATGCGACCTCACGTAGCGGGACGCCACTGGCGTTTTTGTATATTTTCATACAATCAGATGTTGTCAAGTCAGATTTTAATTAAAACTTGGAATTCAATTAAAATACTTCATAAATGTGATCGATGTGACATCTTACACGACATAACCATCTACGCACGCATTGTTCGACCGCAGCGTTGTCTTGAAATCGTTGCCCTCCTAATCTTTCAAAGGACCAATAGAGATTGGTTTTATTCATATTTTATTACAATAAGCAACCTTAACATCATCTAGCAGCTGGTAGCAGTTGGCCGCATTCACTGTCTGTCTGTCGTGTAGAAGATCAATCAATTAAACTTTCCTTCAGTCCACGCGCAATCTTATTACAGTGTACAATACGATCCAAAAAAAGCATCTCCTTCGCAGCAAATCAAAAGTCGTTGAGAGACGCTTTCAATATTAACCCTATCGGACCGAAAATCGTGAGACAGAGACGCTGTCTTGCGTCTGATAAGCTTTAATTCTTATCGTTGACCAATTTTGATATTCCCTCTTTATTGTTCTGGAGTGGCGTTATTAGCTGAATATCACCACTCCTTTGCAAAATCTACTCCTTCAGAAGTAAACTGGCAGGCTTGCACGGTAATCCCTGTCCTTTTATATTCGCAACACATTAATAGGCAAAGCAACAGAAAGCAGATATCATGCAGTTGAACAATTCACGACTCGAATGTTGTCTTCATTGATGCTCGCTACAGGATGCCGTGTATGACTTTCATTTTGTACAATATCTCGACCTTTATGAAACTTTTAGGACCCAATCAAATACTTGGATCTTATTTAGAGTAGCTATGATATATATATTTGAATGTTCCTCGTCCTAGCTAATCTAGATGCTAACAAAACATGATTTTGTGATTTTTAAAATCATATCCATGATCAGATGCAGACGATCTTCATTCAAATCCAGGTAATATAATGAATTGAATCCTGGACTTTGTTTAACCCTTTGATTAGTGAGTTAATCTTGTATATCAATAAATTAACCTTGAACACTGTTGATAGCACACAATATTCGTTCAATACACACGCGTGTCTTCAGTTTTAGTAACAAAATAATGCATTTGTTGAAGCTTGAGGTCGATAAATTTGGTTTGGTTTGATACATTTGATACTCCGTATCTGTCTCTTGCTGCTCACTCGAATCTGTTCAAATTTCGGTTCAAACTTCTATACCATCGGCAGCTAAAAAACGATGCTAAATATAAACCGACCCAATGCATTATCAATTCATCAGATCCAATCCAATATTAGCATATAAACTCTAATAGATGGATCGAATTCGATCCTTATCCTAAAACAAACACGGGAGAGCCTTAAATCCCGCAGATATCGCCCTATATATTAATTTATGAACTTGCTTCATATGTCATCCATTGATAACCGCATAAAAGCGAATGTACTCTTATCGGCTCAATGCCAAATCGTAATCCATATTGTTTATCCGCGCGGCGGACTCGCATAGTTTTTTGCCGGATTTAAATTTGTCATGATATTTCTTATGATTTTTGGCACGCAATCAAACTGCATGAACTTCGGGCGGTGGTTATCGTTGCATTTCATGGGCGATCGGAAGTGCAGCCCCATTGGTCAGCTGGCGATAAATTCGCAGTAAAATGGCTTTATTGCGAATTTATCGGCGGAATTGGGAGCATCTGGAGTCTGGGACGTAGTTCACTTTCAGTTTTGCTGGATGCAAAGCGCCCCGGTCCCGGAAGCGTATTCTCCCGGCTTCCCGCTCCACGGCAAGTCGACTGGGTAATGTGCGGAGGTGAAACGCGAAAGAATTAAGAAATAAGTCTCTCCGGTGCGAAAGGCGAGCTTTTATTCCGAAAAAATAAACATCGTTTATCTTTCGGGCGAAAATTTTAGATTCGCTCCCTTTTCTCATCCTGCGGTATATTAAGGTCATCAATTTTGTCGGTCGGGGCTTATTTCGGGGCTGAATAATTGATCAATTCGCTGTCGTTTGAGATATTGTGTGATGGCGCGAATGAATCAAGTTTTTTTTTGCGCATGAATAATGAAAAAGATTGACATTTACATTTGTGGAATATTAAATTTGATATTTTTTATATTGATGATTTACGCCCACAGTTTGACAATGACTGTCGCATGCTCTTTACGCCGTCGATTCGCTCATGGGCAACGCGTTAAAGACGGACGACCTTTTTTTTTTTCAAATAAAATATTTCGATATTTTAGTGCAATCGAAATAAATTAACACCTTAAATGCCGCCGCTCAATTTATCGATTGAAATCGAGTTATTTTTTGCACACAGGGGTCAATGTACAAATTTGAGAATGGGCGCAAAGGCAAAGCGCCGCGTTGTAAATTCACGTCACATACTATTATTTGGGACACGTGAAAATTATAACGGTATTTTTTTCGGGGGTGGAATTTCAGCATTATTCAGCAGGCGTCTGCGAAATATATTAACGCGTCTGTCAGATTATGTAACGTTTCAGCGTAAATTACGCCGTGTATATGTACGGTGCGTTACAGATTCTAATTAAATTAATCGAAATGTAAAATGGCATGTCTCAGAAGCGCCTCGTAATCAGGCAATAAATTTGTCGAAAAGCATAAAAATACGATATCCCGAGGGTTGGGGGGGGCGGTTCGGCCGGACGTCCCGGAAGAAAGAGAGGCGGAAAAAGAAAGGGCTTCGACAAAAAAGAATTAATCTTTTTATTCGCACTTAAGAAGTGTGCCGGGATCATTGCCGATTATTAGATTTCTCGCGAGTGTTTATTCGAGCTTTTTCTTAATCTGCAAAGCTCCAGTGTTAGGATTCCAGGCTCAAGTTGTTTTTATTGCGCCAAGCTGGCGTTCTTGGGCTTTAATTAATTACTTTAACGTCTAATTGATGGATTGGGCCAAAGCTCCCTGCCACTATGTCTACTTTTATGTCTGCGTTCGTGTGTATTGTTTGCGTGTATTCGGACGGAAAGAGATTTACAAACATGCTCTTTTTGTGTGTCGGTACAATTTCGTTACTTGCCCGACGGATTCTTTGTGCTTTGCGTTTTTATTCCTGGTACTTTGATGTATTTCGGTGGTGTACGTTTTGAAGGAGCCGCTGGAAAGGCAGTCGCCCCGGGCGCGTCTTAAAATTAGCTCCGGAGTAGACGGATCCGCGTCTGGCGGTTGAGCTCCCCGTGGAAAAATTGATGTCAAAAAATTTGACAACCACATGTGGCCTGCGGAGAAACACTCATGTTAAAATGTGCTACATGTAATGCAACATCACATATGTAACATTATTCCTTCAGCAATCCCATGCTGTTGAGAATGGAATAGATCAAAGCTGGATGATACAGAATTTTATCTGATCAAAAATATGCATATCCTGTTGATGAGGAATCCCGCATATGCTGCGGATATCGTGCTGTAAAGATACCCCTACACGTCTAAATATTATCAAACATTGCGAAATTCTATTTGAAACGCTTTAAATCGATTTTATCGAACGTATGCCAATCGCACATTTATGTGCGTTTATAAATCCAACGAATATATTAATCGTTGGATGTTTATTATAAAACAATCTCACCGCAACGCAATCTAGATGAGTTCAGACGCCTATCCATCCACTCTTTTTGATCCCATCTTTTTATGGCGTTGGATAGGATTGTACCACAGCGACGACGGCAGAGATCATTCTTGAGTTTTATGAATGACAAGTGTTTACCCAATGGGCTTTTATACACAGCTCGAAGGAATAGAACAAACACAGTTTCGTGCCACATGAGAGTATTAAGGTATTAAAAAACATTGAAGATTTAAGCTTTCGGGGGGTGTAAATATTTACAACGATATATAGTGTTTATAACGTTTACCGAATGGCCGTGGTAAATGAAAAATAATAAGCATCGTGGGTGGATCGTGAGAAAGTGCGGGCGCGAATGGTTTGAATAAAATAAGAATTTATAAGGAGGCTTTGATGAATTTTCAATAAATTCGCATTTGAAGTGCGTGTCCTGAAACGTATTCTTAAGGCGGTATTATCTCATATCCTGTTGTGTGATCTCATCCCAGTTTTTTTCTCTGTCTTCTTCAGCGATTATATATTTCATACGTTGACCAGTTGTCAATACTGGTTGTATATGAGTTCGATAAAAATTCAGAACGATGATTCATGCAGCATTGAAGAGAGCCACGCGATGTATCCACCGATGATTTTTAATGGTGTGCTAACTTCATTATGTTATTTTTTGTTTGGATGATGAGTCCAAAGAAGAAAAAATAACGCAAGAGAAGAGTCGTGACGAAAAAAGATATAACTTAGTTTATTGACACAGGATGTCGGCATTGAACAATGTTTGCCGTCGTCGTTGCCAGAAAATCGGTCTTAAACTGTGTACTTTAAAATTATTTACTCGACGTCCGCGGTCTTCGGATAGAGAAGAAGCATTCTACAAACTTGGCGTGTTTATTTGTTGGAACGGTGGAAACAATCGACCGAGAAGAAATTGTTTTGGTCAAGTGATTTGCTTCATTAAAGCTGAACGTGCATGGGCTTAGGGACTTGCCATAACTTGGTAATGATGCTCAAAAAGGAATCGATTAAAACTGTCGAAATCTGTGGGAAAAATCATTCTGCTTGTCTTTCGTCAGACGAAAAATTTAAAATTCCATCTCTAAAACGACACAAAAGTCAAACTTCAATTAACGAAAAATATGACACAAGATCTGTGTCATCGGTCAATAACCATCAGCAAAACCGTATCATATATGATACATGCATTGATTGACCGAGAACGATCATCTCGACTATGACACACATGCTGTATCATCGCCCATTAACATTATTAAATTCGAACGCTTTTCAAAAACAGATTCGAAAGTAAATGCATTATTTGACCCGATTGGATGTAATATTAGATTTTCCGAAGCATTACAGCGAGAGAGAATGCAAACATTTACACCTGGATGCAAATTGCAAAATCGCACGTCGTAAAGGTTACGAGTTTTACTTACTTGCGCGTGGGCACGAGACCTAGTTCTTCCATTCGAAAGGAAAATATTAGCAAGAGAGAGAGACCTAGAAAAAATCTCTTAGCATCCTTTGTATCCCAAGAAATCACTGTTCGACAAACTTTTACTGCCTCAATAATAGATCGTGCCAGTTCTAAGTGATTGATTGGACGTTTCAAGTTCATATTTTGCAACCGATGCCAGTCACGCTCGCGCAAATTGCAAAAGGAATACGAATCGCCACTATTCCTCTTTTTTTGGAAATTACAGCGGCGATAGAATGGCTGAAAATGATCACACACTGCCTATTAAAGTTTCAACATAGCGAAACCACTCTATGCCACAATGTTTGCAGTCTTACTATGCACCGATAATTTTTAAACAAGATTAACAACGCATGTATTTTTTTCGCTGATAGGATTTTTAACGCAATTTCGATGGATTTAATTTCTATGCACATCGGAGCATGCGCGGATGCGTGAATATCGTCGAAAAGTTGGCCATGTCCAAGGGTTCACGGTCGCGGCAGTCCGTTCTAAATCCGACGCACGCATAACATGGGACAAACGCAAAAAACCCATGAATCATCTCGGATGCTGCGCGGGGGAAATATCCCGCGGGCCCTCGCTCCTTCGCCGTTATTTATTTTCCGCGATCAGCTGACATAATGGGGAATGGGCAAGCGGTCACTGTGAATACTGCATAATGGCCGATGCAAATTTCGATAAACAGCATTTGAATACTTAATGAGAGAATTCGCTCTGCAGCGCGTTGCGTTCGGAACGCAGCTGGTGCATTTCCTCGGCCGAGATTGATGCGTTGACACGGTCCTCGGTTCTGAGCTTGCAGTCCAGTTGTCAACGGCCCGATCGCGATAATAGTCTTTATGCAAAACTTATGCGATCGCCATAAATTAGTTACCGGTGGCCTCGGACGTTGACGCCATTTTTACTGCCGGACAAGATAATATATCGATCCTGGAGCGCATGCCACTCGTTATTGGGACGGCCTTTATCAATCTGGTGTCAGCTGCGACTTCCCTGATGCCGTATTGCCCTTTCGAGCTGGAGAAGACGGATGTGCTTGGACCGTGGAAGATCGGATGACAGCGAATGCTGCGCGTAAGCAAATGAGGACTTATAAGACCAACCCAATCGGTCCTTATAAAGAAGCAGCAAACTGTCTTCCATATATTTGCCAGAGCAAGAATTTGTACCGAGCTTGGGACTTTGTAAGCGGGACAATATCTGAATATATCTTATTTTTTCCCTTGATTTATTCATCATCAAGGAACAGATAAATACTGTCCATAGCATCTTTATTGTACATGCACCAATGCATTTCATGTATTGGGTCACCCAGATTCATATATCTCATTTCTGACACCAGGCCAATATGCGCCAACATGGTGCATCCGCTAAATGTCTCGCAAAACAAACTACGTATACAAACAATGCTTATAACGTTCACGGAGATGCACACAATAACCCTCCAAAGTTTCATCGTATCCAAATGAATGGTATATAAATGTATACGGGACAAACAAACAAACAAACATTCATTTTTATATATTCTAAATAGGAATCGATCAATAAGCATCTCGATATTAAATCGCTATATAGAACATTCGATTACGAAATATTGCCCTGTTTACAATTTCCTACTTGCCCCAATATTGAATAACTTGAGCCTTTTAGTCTGTAAAAATCTTACAAAATTGCCTCGTTTCGGGCTTCTTGTTTTTCTTCAGTCCTTTTTGTTTATATAAGCCGAATTTAGGCAATGGCTCTCGTCGATTTCCAAACTACAGAACAACCCTTTCCATTTTATTATTAAAGAAAATAAACAGCGCCCGACTCGTTCTTCGAGTCAAAAACATCGTAAAGCCTCCATCTAATTGCGCAACAGGGACAATATTTATAATTCAATCTTGTTTGCTTTCATTGATAAAAGTTGTGCGAATAGTTTGAATGTCGATCGTTCAGCACAATGATTTTGTCGACGCATTTGGAGCCATCAAGGATCAATGGCGATCGTTTTATCCTTTTTAACAAAGCTTTTCCGCGCGATAATGAGAAACAGATTAACTGGTCTCCTTTTTTAACCGGTACAAGTTAACCTTCAAACGTTTCCAATACACAAACTGCCATTATTACATAAGAAGTGGTCGTAGAAAATTGAATCTGCGTCGGCGGAATAAATTGAATATAAATCATGATAATGATCGTTCCTTTTTATCCTTAGGCAAATATACGCCACGATGACAATGATGGCTCTTTTTTTTGGTGCGCGGCCGAATGAAATCATTCGATTGTCTGTTATTTAAAGAGCTCTTAGATGTGTATAATTATTTTATTAAGGATTTCGGTATGCATTCGAGTCGTGATCTCGTAGGATCCCATGGAACGTGAACGTCGTGAAATTACAGCGTCGAAAAAAATCTCTTACACGTAAATCGATTAGAATTGGACGTTAGATTTATAAGATCAATTTTTTTGGGTTGCACCGGCCTCACTATGTGGTCCGAGTTCGATGCGGAACCAAGTTCTGGAATGTTTGAATGGTTGTACACACTGAACAATGTTATTTTTGATATTACCATGTTGATATTGTGTCAATGTGTATGGGGTAAGAAATGGGCGTGTTCTTAGTTGACACGATATCAACCCTTTTAATCATTTAAAATTCAAAAAATAAAATGTATTCTCAATAAGTAAAGATGTCGCTATAGTCACTACCTCACAGAATAAAAACAATTTTATTCACACAAAATGGCGACTGTTTAAAAAAAAGTAATTTTTCGATCTTATTTTTTCATAGTTTTATTTTTTTTAAATAGTAAAAAATAAAATTTCGAAATAAATCTGGTAGAAACAGTATAGAATTATATAATAAAGATTTGTACCGAATTTGAAATAAATCGGCCGATTAGAACTCGAGATATGATGTCAACCGTGTTGTAAAAATTAGTTTCGAGATAAACGCGTTTAAATATTTCATTCTGGTAGGATCGACTTGGTTGCCGCGTCACGAAAATAGCCATAACTCCGTAAATAATTGGAATTTTGTAAATTTATTTGGAGGATGTGTTCTTTACAGTCTAAACTCTCAAACAAAACTTTGTTTCGATTCTAGATTTAAAACCCTCCATTGTATCAACGATTTTAAGCGTTCCCATGGAAGCACAAATTACAGCGTTCATCATAGCATGAATTTCGATGTTTTTATGTATACAGAAGAGGATCATATTTTTGTCGATGTTCAATTTTTTACACCGGGGACGTTGACGCCAATGACTTGCAAGTGTTTTGATGGCATGTCACTCGCCCAAAAAGGACGATTGATTGCGTCTTCGGTATAATGCCGAAAATCCAGAAGGGCCTTACAATCCAGGGATTGAGAATTAAAAACGCTGTCTATCAAGATGATAATGACTGCGAGCGCTTCATCCCCTTAATGAAGGGCGGATCGGTATTTTTCACATTTTTATTTCACAATCGAACAATCTGGTTTGGCAACCTTCCGGCATCCGCTAATGGATTAGATCTTACCATATGCAGCATGGACAATCCTCGTAGCTGGCGTGAATAAATCTCATCCTTGGTGATATCCATCCAAAAAACAATGGCGCCAGTTGTCCTCGCGCTATCGGCACACTTTTCGGAAATTTACCCACATATAATTGAGATTGTTATCACGTAAATTTTTTTAACATTGGATCGTCTAATTAACCAGTTTTGAAACGCGGCCTTTTGTTACAATCTCCGAAGGTCCATTGCTCGAAAATTTACATCGGAACGATATAAAAGTGCGTAAGTTACGATTTGGCTATCAAGGCTTCCGAGCTGGTGTCCCCGTTTCGTCCAAAGACGACAAAAACGTCTTCCTTTCGATCCAATGGAGGATTTCATTCAGTTCGAATTTCTCAATTATGCTGCTATCTTTACGGTCGCTCGACCAGAGCGGAGAGCGTGAAGTGGAGAAATTTGTGACCGTAAACAGAAGAAAGAATCGTGGACAATGGTGTCCGGAGAGTATTTTTCAGTAATCGTGACAATCACCTTTAGCGTCACTAAAAAGACATTCAAACCTCAATGTGCATCCTGAATGCACCGAATTACCACCAGATTCGATTCGATTCCAAGCATCCCAAGCTTTATATATCAGCAATGCCAAAAATACGTGCCATTCGATGGATTAACCGAGAGCTTTGGATCAATTCGTTTGTGTATTTCATATGATCTCCCCAGCGCCAATTCGTGCGGCATCACCATTTTCGGGCCGAATCAATCCGCTATTAAATTTCGGCCGATACGTTATGAATATTAAACGTGCGGCCCTGTGTACTCGCCCTCGTTTTAATAATGTACTTTAGTGTTTTAATTTTTTAACGTTAGCATGTCGTCCGGTTAACTTACGTGTGTCACGCATGTATCCATTAAGTTTAGGTACGAAACCGCGGGGCATAAACAACCTCCCCAGATATTAAAGCCCAATATCATAATGTGATTTTTGAGATTTTCAATATTCATGGATCGCTTATTGATCTTAATGTGTTTATACACGGAACGGTTATTTATTGCTGTCTATCGATAATTCGGGGGCACTTCTGGTTTTGTGTGTGCCGTAACGCGATTTCAGCGATTGGGTGCCCCCAGAGGGTATATCGGGATTTGATGTAATTTCGCCTGATTTTTAAATAAGTCAACATGATATGGACAAACGCAAAAATATGCTTTTTATCCCGTTGATGAGGAATCCCGCATATGCTGCGAACGAACTCTAATGATAATTTTGCACATTGAGTGTGTAAATTAGTAAATCGGAAACAGAGATGTCTTGCGTCTCATTATACACTCGTTCATATATGATGGCATGGTCATGCTGTAAAGGTGCCCCTACACGTTTAAATATTGCAATCATTCGCTGTTGATGGTCAATTTTATCAGATTCAAATTAGTTTAGATTGTGTATGACCATGATTTGTGATGTTAAATTAATGCCAATAAAATTTCCAATGAATTTAAATCATTTCATATCAATCTAATGTTCCGAAATCCGCAGTTGTATGTTAAATTGGCTTGCATCGAAATGGTACACGTATTATTAACCGCTATTGTGGCATTAAAACGCACCATCTTGCAGCACACCGCAAAGAATCAAAATTTGATCTTGTTTGGCTCTTTTTTGCCGCGATACGAGATCATTATCGATTATGGAAATTATAGGCTGTCGCTTCTGTTTCCCATGGCCGAAAATTGTAGTGTGCCCCCGAAGATCGATGTTTGCGTTTGATGTCTTCATCGCTTTTCCGCTAAGTTCAAATCGGTGTTAAAAATCTAATTGTCTGTTGCTAAAGATGGATTGCGAAAGCCGATGTCCGATTTCAAACTGGTGTTGCTGCAAAATCGCTGTCGGTCGTTATCGCCATTCAACGGTCGTCATCTTTGAAACGCGAAACAATGCCGGCGCTCAGAAGTGCGGACGCAATCGAACATGTTAAATCCAACACATTGTTTGCCGGCGGTCCGATCTGGACACTCGTCCGAGTGTCCAGATCTAATCGAAGATTGCGTGCCGAGATTCACTTAAGCCGTCGAATTTTTATACGCGACCGAACGAAGACTCTAAATTTTGATCCTTTTCTTGTCCCCGTATCTGATGGCACGCCGCCGGCAGAACATGCGTTGTTCACAACTTGTTGCTAAAGTGCTTTCGACACAGACGCATTGTATTTTTTAATTGTTCTTTACGCATTGCTTCCAGTTCTATTATTTTCGCTGCCGTTATTATGAATATGGCGAGGCCCTGATTGTAATTCAAAGGCGGTTATGCGAACGGTTGCCATGTAGGCTTTCAAGCCTGATTTGTTTTCTATGAGCGCAACTCGTCCTGGTGACATTGAAATCTTTTGTTGTTGAAACCACACTCTATTATGCTCACCGTGGCTTATATTAGCGCTGAAGATCGACCGGTAATATAGATGCAATTTTATGCTACCAAAACGAACATAGCAGTGACTCGACCAAATTAGGCGACCATGCCAGAAACGATGAATAAAATCCATAAAGTGAAATCTAGTCTCACTCGCAACCTCATTTGGCGCGAGCCATCTATGTGAATTAGCCTCTAGGGGTGCTTCCGTGATCGTTCAGATAATAAACCGCACCGGGTATGCATTTATCACCGCCTAAAAGAACCGTAAATGATGATGGAGTAGTAAATAGGTCTGTGTATCCAACCGGTCCGCTTTTCGGACCGTTGATACGACGAATGAACGCGATCGAACGCCATGCCCAAATATATCCACTGGGACTACCGTCTTATGTCCCCTTTATTGCATGTAGATCATAAAAATATTTCATGCTACGCAATGGTCATAACTTATTCGATTACCCAATATTATTGAATGTCATTAATACGGCAATTCGATCGTTGATTCCAGTATTATTATGTTGACAAATAGACTGTAAAAGTGATTTTCCAGAAAAACATGATTTTAATGTCCATTATTTTTATTGTTGCAGGTAAATACGAATGCATCCAGCGGGCGCCCAACTTGCGCAACACTCTAACGGCGGGCGTTCAGATTTGCGGTATCGATTTGTGTTTTTGTCATTGATTCCGCTCGAAAATTTTGCATCAAAATCGTTTCGATGTACGTTCTTGTTTCACTCCATATTACTAAATTGGACACGTTGTTATTAAAACGGTTTTACTTGCACAATTCGGGCCGCACTTACTACGTTGCTAAACTTCTTTACAAATACGCCTCGGAAAGAAATCCAGGTATTGCACATTTTTTCCCAACATATAAAAAGAGAAAGCCTTGCTGTTTGCTATTGCTGCTGCTGCTTAGGCGAAAACGATCTACTTCATAATAATCGATTGATTCAGTCTAGCTATAATTGAATGCTTCAATTGCGTTTCTTGGACTCGGATCCGATGATACTTTTCATGGAATCACCCACGAGGGTTTAAACATCTTTTCTTGGACACGCCAGGCAAAAAATGTGTTTGTCACACTGAATGCTTTTTTAATGTGTCTTACACACATGAAAAATTTCTTCTACACGCGACTCGATAATCTGTCGACAATTAGAAGCATTTTGCGACAAGATCGCGAAGATTTCGTCGCCAAGTCGTGTGTCATTTATTTAAAAGCAGATTAAAAATTGCCACCAATTCAGATTGGGATCAATTCAGAGAATCTAAATTAAAGCATGACTTCGTTCCTGGTACGACACTAAATCACTTAAAAATTCAAATTCCCATCAACCAAATATGTGGCGGAAATACAATCGGCACCGCTTCTTGGGCATTCGTCCAGCAAGATCTCGCTAAAGTAGCAATTCAATCAAAACACGATCAGTAAGAGTATCCATCATCCAAACTATCCAAGCTACCGTTGGACCCGGTGTCGAAATATTTGAAGGCTTTCGTAATTCCTGATCTGACATCACGGATTACGTTCTAGCACGCGTAACATATAACAGTAGCACATTATCTCGCAGCTCGACTAATAGAATTACATTTTTTCCAAGCATCTATTTTTGGGTCATTGTACCCAGTTTTTATATGTGTAGCTTCGGAATGAATTGCCGAGATTATGTTTTGATGTGCCATAAAAACCCAAGTACATAGAAGCCATAAATCGATGGCAGTTAGGCAATAAAATTAAATCGCGTAATTGCTACAAGACCTCAACATTCAATCGATTCATTAGAATGGATATCGTCTTGCAAGCTATCGATTCAATCGGACCCCAGCGGAGACTGGAGAATTATTCAGTCAACCCTGGTTGTTCAACTAGATCACACGCTAAAGGTTTCGATCTAGGTCCAGACCGCAAGGTTGACCGACCACAACGCACAGGTAGTGACATCAAACCGGCCACACCGTTATATTCCATCCTTTCGACCTTCATCAAACATTAAGCCACCGGGAATTCTCCGATGCAGACCCTTTGACTTGAACCCGAAAACAAAAAAAATCTGCACACACATCAAATACGGGATCACGAGTTTTGCAGACGCGTCAAACACTCCAATGACCTTTGAAAATGACGCTCTGGTTTGGACGTGAAACTCCATTAATAATACGTAACAAGCTGCTCGCAGATTAAATTATAATTACTCATTAAGGCTCAACGTCTAAAACCCGTATATTGTATCAAATATGTAATAACGTTGTTACATAAGAGCGACCTTTTGTGCTAAGCTTTTTATATCAATTACAAGTGCCGTTTATCTCATTTAAACAAAAAAATATTGCCACATTTGTAAAAAAAATGAGGATCTATCTCCAAAACTAAAAGAGATTTCCAAAAACAAATTTGAGCACATTGTGCCTATAAGCATACTTTTTAATTTGAGGAGATCAAAATTTTGATTTTCAGATTTATTCTCAGTGTAAAAATATAATATCGATTTTTTTTTATAAATTCACAATTAATTATTGCTCGACTAGTGGCGATATAATCGCAATAACGATGATGTAATGGCATTTGTGATAATCAAAATAAAGTATCTCGAGCAGAAATGGCTCGTTAATGCCCTCTTGTATATAATTTCTTTCCCAATGCGCCGCCGTTCTTCCAATTCTCCAAGATCCGTCCCCGATCGGTCCCATTAGCGCCGATAATGGGATTTCGGCAGAACGTACCAGTCACTTATTTGGTAACGTTATGGATACACTTTTGCCTAAATGTCGAGCTAGCTGGACGAAGGTCGCAGCTAACTGGGACTATTGATTTTTGCACAATTGTTTCACCAAATCTTATTACTGTAGCAATGCGACGAGATGAAATTTTGGTGAATGGCCTTAGCAACGCCAAATTACTTGAGAAACATCGCATAACCACTGGCTGCTGCTCCATTATACACCGTGAACAAGTCGGTATTATGAAAGTTTGCCACGCCGGAGTTTCGCGGTCAAAAGCGCACAGCTTTTCATGAGATAACTTTTCACCCACGGCCACACATCATCGCATCTTGATGAACCCTGATTTATTATCATATCCATATTACGGCCGTATAATGCCCGGGGTGATTTATTAGCGTTTAGCGGCCAAGTTCACTAAGTCGGTTTTAGCCGCCGGGATGTTCGGCCATTAAGCGAATGGATGAAAAATGCGCGGTGGTTGCTAAATTTTGGAGCCGAAGCGGAGGGCATTTTTTGAATTTATCATGGAAGCTATTCGTTCGAATTGAATATGGATCCTTTTTATATCAGGGTGTCCTATAAATTTCTTTCGTTTTCATATTGAGACAAAAATAAACCATTTGTATTACATCAAAATTTATTGAATAATATATGATCCATTATGTTCTATTACCTTTCTTTATGTCTCCGGAAGCCTCGTAATGCCTTCTTGCCAAAATTTCCCAGGTTTTTTGGCATTTGATCGTTTCACCTGGCTGAAGTAGCTCATCATAAACTACCCCCTTCCAGTCCCACCAAATGCATAGCAAAACTTTTTTTGGATGTAGGCCAGGTTTAGCTACAGTTAAAGCTTGTGTACCCTTGGTCCTAGACCATTTACGTTGGATATTCTCATAGAGTATCCAACTTATACAAAGTTGCCTTTTTGTTTACAAGTAGTTTACGTTAATTATTATATAAAAAATGTCATCTAATTTTGATGCAATGTGGTTAGGGCTTCGGTAGACGTGGTTAAATTTATAGCGCGGGAATTTGATTGAACCTTTCCCTTACCCTTCGCGAGCTACTGTGATGGCGATTTGATACACAGTATGAAAAAATTGAATATTCATAAGTATTGCTGAGGTTGATATGTAACACTTTATGTAATGTTCCGATTTTTAATAATTTTCTTAAGTTTAAGCTCTGTAGCCAATGCGTATCCAGCGCTTTGAATAAATATATGTAAAAACGCGTTTCATTGTAATGCCCCAGTGGGGTTGTTTTCATGAATGGGCCTAAATATAGATCTCTGAACGGTCTCGCATATTTGAAATAAATATGTAATAGTTCTCTTGTGCGGCTGATTGGTTGGTGGTGTATGATTTTGGGTCCGAAATGAAGTATTGTACGGTGGCAATTATCCTCATGCCATTTGTCGGCGCAGGGCGGATGAAATCAAATATTAAGATGTATTCTGTGGAGAATGGCTGCGTGAGCGGATCGCGGTCGGTAATGCTGAAGGCTAATATGTTGTGAGCATAGGCGGATCACGAGGGCAAATCGTATGGTAATCGGCCGTGGGCTTGGGCGGGCATATAGGGGTTGGCCACCCCCGAATAAATAACGGGGATAAATCAAAATGAGGAACGGCCTTTAATCCGAAACCCTTTTGCCCCCCCTCGCAGCAATTATTTTGCTTCGCCCCCGGCGCCCCTTCCACACCCGGCGCGGCCCGCCAATTTTATGACGTGAAACTTTCGCCTTTCCTACACTGTTTTCCTTCGACTTTTTTGCCTTGAACGACTCACTTCCACGCGCCGCTAATTAACGCTTAGGCCCTAGATTAAAACAACATTTTTTCATATTGTGATACGTCAGATCTTTATCATTTTTCCCACTAGCTGTGAAGTTGGACATAATTTATTTGCACCGACGAAAACGTCGGAATTTAATGACGATATTTTACAATTTTCACCGCGCAAGAAACCCGAAAGCCGTCCACGAAAGTGTTGATAAAAGCGAGCGTGAGAGCAGCGCGGCAGCGACCGTAGCAGCTGATAACGTGCGAGCCATGTAATTAATGGCGCTGCAGTCGAATGCAGCGCATCGCTCTCAATTAGCTCACAAATCAATTACTTATTCACATAATACAAATTATCTCGTTTCACGGATATTGACTTTAATGTACTATTCATGGCGGTGTACGAATCAATCAAATTTAACGTCTCCGCGCGCTTAAAAACCCGAGCAACCCATCAAATTTCACACCCAACACATCCATATTTTCCGCCTTTTGATTTAACGATACAAACAATACGAATTTGCATAACATTATTTCATCTAATACATGCGCATTTATCGAGCACGTTAAAATATTGGGATAGGTCTTGTTACATAACACATTAAGAAAGCCATTACAAAGTGTATGCATGTCCTTTATGTCACACCATATCGACAGCTTAATCAATGTCCAAGTACATTGTTGAGCATATGTGATTCAATGAATGCAGACCATTTTTCATTCAAGATCGCGCAGCATGAGTGAAGCTTGTATATCAATAAATGAACCTTTACACCGTCGATAACACACGATATTCGTTTATTTCTTCATGCTTATTATACATACGTGTGTCTTCGTTTTTAGTTTAAAAAAATGCATTTATGTAAGCTTAAAATCGATAAATTCGGGCCGATCGATACACGATAGCGTTTCAAATAGAATCATATTGGAAATGCATAATTTGTGTCGCTCGCCAATCAATATTGATACAATATCGGGTGTGCAACGCCAAGTTTTTCGTGTCAACAGCTCCCTCGCCGAGCGTACATAATTTATGACTATTGAAAAATCGCTCACAAAGTGTAGAGTTGTGGCACAATCATCATCGCGATGAAAAAAATCGATCATACAATCAGCATAAATTAAATAACTCGCGATTTTGCCGTAGTAACCATTTTGCTCTATTAATTTTGACGTTCAGCAACGCCCACGCCAACGTCGGTAATTCTCGAATCACAATGCGAACACACTCGGACCTCAAAGTACAAATTTATGTTCGCACTTAAACATGACGCGAAAGGATTACCAAACAGGTTGCGCACAATTAACCATTAACACGTGTTTCCTAATATCGTCGAATTATATACACGCGGCCTTGGGCCGAAGAAAACAATACGATTTGAACGGCAGCTGATAACCAAGTTTTATCTTCAAGGCTCCCGCTCATTATTCCGTTTTTATAGCTCCGATCGCCTAATATATGTATCAGCCGGAGTGTATCAAATTGGCCGGCTAAGCGTCAACGACGGTGTCGTCTGATTTCGCCGGGGTTGGAAAATTGTGTGCGCTCCGGACCGCGAAAATAGCCGTTGAATATTATAATTTCGGCCGTAATGCGCGTGCATTATGCGATTTCGACGCGTTAGCGGGAGATCGGCGATTAAATTGTGGGGCCACTTGTCGGTTTTGATGATTACGGAAGAGATGCTAATTTAATATGTGGTAGTTGAACTGCCAAATTGAGGATTTCTGTTGCGAAAAAATTTCGATTGACTTTGCGCGGATTGCATCCGACGCCTGTACGCTGCGCGCGCTGTACGGCCGCCTGATGAATTATTTTAATCGATGCGAATTAATTTCGTATTTAATTTACGCCATATGCGATACAATTGAAAGATCATATATCATGCGGATGATTTATTTGTATCATTCCGTGGATGCATTTATCATGCATTCGATACGCATTGTAACGCTTGACATTTAATTTCATCTTGCGCTTATAAATTCATATTGTAGCGCAATTCTACTCTGAACTTTCGTTTGGAGATGATCGATTTATATCGTCCATGATGGGTTTCCCTGACTGGTGATCATTATGCCGAATAGGGAGCGTTTCGTGCTCCAACAGTAGCGTGCAACAGCAATTTCTTCTGCCATTATTCGTACGTGTAATCATGGTAAAGGTCAAGATATACGCTTATAAAAAATATGTATATCGAATCAAGTTCGGACGTTGTGATAGTCGTGTTGTGTCTGGGTTAAAACACTTCCTAGTTTCGAAGCTGGTTCACCTGGTCGAGCTCCAAAGCGAAACCGGTATGACGGCTTGTCCATAATGCTTGTCATTTCTAATTCGTTGTTCCACTTCGAGAAAAAAAGCTTCTAACGCTTGCATTATATAGTCCTTGGATGCATTTGGATGATGATGCATGCGCGATGAAGAATTCAAGACACAAATCCTCATCATGACCGTTAACATTTCATACTTGAAGCAACGGTTAAATAGAATAATTGCTGAATAAACGCAATCTTGTCTATCTAATGTGCCGAGTGGAGCTTCTTATTTCTATAGAAATTCCATGTTAATTTACAAACAATTATGGGAAAAAATTATGGCGGAATGTGCGTATTCACGTTAATCGCGCTTAGGAATTCCTGTATGCTTCCTTTGATCTGGATGATTACTGATATTAACCTATTCAGCGTATTTTAAGCGGATATCGAATGTTGTTTGCGAATGCGGCAGCAAATAACAGTATATTAATACGATTGTATTCGTTCGAGGGCAGGGCTATTGTTAAATTCGATTTTCATCCATCAAATACTACGACAATCATACATAAATACATTTATTTGATCGACGTGCATCTATTTCAACTGCATGCCGATATGGGGGATGTTTTAAGACCATCGAGGCGTTTTAATATGGATCATAATATCTAAATAGTACGTTTTGTAATGATGTGGTTAATGTAGCGATTTAATTACTAAACCATGCGCGTAAAATGTGGCCGTCTGTATAATATACAATTAAGGAGAAAAAAATGCCGAGGGAAAATTTTGAAATTCCAAAGTTCAACAGTCCATATTATATCCTCAATAAAAGTCAATTATCATAATACGGTCACAGTCGCGTAGGCGGACGGAATCTCTTGAAGTTTAGGCGGAAACCTGACGGTTCTATTATTGCCTGAATTTTTTCCAACTAATTCGGAGATTAAAACACAAATTTCTCCACGTCCGCGTCGCATTGAAGTGCCGGGATTTATCTCGGCTCGCGAATTGGGCGCTTTCGTCGTATCGCGGGAGCGACGTATGTATTTATTTGGACGACTTGATTTATATACGAAGTTAGAGCGCACAGTTGCCTTCTTATTGGGCCCGATAAATCTATTGTGCGCTGTTGGATGGATACTCCAGTTTATGGGGAACCGGTTCCTCGGCGGCGGCCGTGTACAAGAGTGATACTTCGCAACTCGGCTTAACAAATTGCTACTTGTCTATTTCGTATTACATACGCATTTTTTTCTGCTCGATTTCAATAAGCAATTTTTGACGTTTCCGATCGTTCGGACGCCCATTTTTCAAGTCGGCCGCGTGAAATTAAAACCGCAGTCGGATATTTCGCTTTACGAAATATCGCGCTTGTGGTTTTCGGCGATGAGAAATTTCGGCGATCGAATGTGGGTGTTCATTATGGCGTTTTTTCGACGGCGCTAATTTGTCGAAAGTATTTTTCAATATGCAGTTAAGGCTGTGGACCATGCAGGAATTTGATCTCGCTGAATGGCGCTTAAATCCGTCCACAATATGGACGCAGACCATGTTCTGTTTACATTATCGGGCATGGCGTCCGATCGCAAGGCGCTATTTCCGCGTATCAGTGATCCGAAATTTGGACCGGTTGGACATGTAACCTTCGTCTTCAATTTTAGAGCATTTGTATGGGGAATTTTCAGAAAAAATGTACGCCCGGGACTTTTTACGACCTTAATAAGGTCGTATATCCCCCCTCCCCCCTCCTGCTCCTACCAGGATCCCAAATAATAGCAGCAATATACAGATCGGATCAGAGGAGGCTCTTTATATTGGTAGTATTTCGTATCCACACTATGCATTTAATGTGTTTAAATCGAGGGTGCGCCTTCTGATATTTTTAACACATTCCGATCCGGTTACGCATAAATTCTTCCGTTCTTGTTTTTTTTTTCAAAGATGCTTTCGTTATAAATTCATGCGAATCATTGACATCATTGCTAGCATCTTATTCATCTCGTTACATAATCAATTTAAAAATTATCCATGCAACTTTCATAATATCGTGTCTTGTCATCCGTACAAATCATGTTTGTCATATCAATATTATATCATTTTTTAAATTCATATTCGATTGGCAATGACACTTTATATTAGGCAATATGCATACAGATATAAGCGGGTCGTCTATGAGGGTCTCGCGTATCATTGCATAGTATATGCGCTATATATGATCAATGGAGCTTTTAAGCTCTCCTAAAGTATCCGAATAGTTTTAGAGCTTTTCACAGAGATTAAATCGCACGCAATCAATCATCCTAACTGCATTAATCTTCGACGCGGAGAACTGTATCGCATCGGATATTTTTCAATGTAAACGAGTTAACTTCGAAAGTCTATTTTTAAGCACTTTTGCGTTTTCAGCGATTCAGCACGTGTGATCGCCGAGCACGATCGCGTGAGTCGATTTAAAGCTCTGCTATTTGCCAATCAACGCAATAAGAAAATTGAAAATTTGCCAGAGCTTTTCACCTGTGTGAGCTTTTTCGGTGCGGCCGCGGAGAGCTTTTTTCGCCACAGTTTCTGTACTTGGTATTGTCGAATCCTCGGGGCTGTCAGGTCCGCTGACAAGACGAATATGTAATGAAAAACGTGTAAACCATTAGTCAAAATTGATTGATTATTCGCATACAATTTCATACACTTAAATGGCATAATAACACCGACACGCTCGAAATATTTTTTCCATTATTGAATAAAGCACAATTAATTTCGCCTCATAACGGTCCAGAGTGGGGCTTAAGAGGTGCTGCTGCGGGGGAATAGAGTGGCTTTATATGGCTGCTCGTTGCTTTTTCGCCCCGCCGGTGTTAAATTATAATTTCGCTTTGTTTCTTAAATTTGAATTGTAGGCGTCTTCGGGGTTGTTGTAGGGTGTTCTCGCTTTTAAATTCGAGCTTTGAAATTTTACACGGGTGTAACTTTTGAATAGTTTGCGCGCAGAGGCTGAATTATATCGCACTTAAGAGGTTACGGGCAGTAGGGGTGGCACAACGACGAATACAAATAATTAAAAAGTGTTTATGCGTTCAATTAGGGTCGCTAATTGATTCGAATGCGAGCCGGGGTCACTTTGCACACGATTGACCCAATTTTAATTTTACGATCGGCCCAATTTAATAAAATCCCCATGCACGTTGTTGTATCAATTAATATTAATTTTGCATTCGGGTAGTTCGATCGATGACAGTATACAGCATTAGAGGCGTATTTATCGAATGCAATTAACCCTTCTATAGCGTCCACTTCGTTTGCGGCATCTTTTACATTAGCAACGTGTAAAAAACGTAAATCACTTGCACTTGTTAATAAATTAAGCACGTTTGGGTGCCAAACTTTCTATAGCGTGGTCCCTATCTCGATACTATAGAAGAGTTGATTGTATTGGGTACATTCTTATGATAGTAGCTTCTTTACATTCAGTCGCTTTTCATGGGGGAGGGACGTTAGACAAATAACAATTAAAGCAGTGAGCCTAGATTCACTAGACATCCTTGCACATTTGCTGGATCTGATCTGAGCTTCCATGCTGGTAAATGATCGTCTGAGACCTTCAACGAGCACTCCGACGCGACCAGCTCCATCCACTTGACACAGAGCGACAGGAAACTGCCAGTCCATTTCGGCATTGCATCACGGCTGAGACCGAACTACCGGAGCAAGGCATTAAGACCCATGACAAGATGAGGTCATGTCTTTTATATTTGACTCTTTCACGGTTCGCCACCATACGTATCTGCACTATTTATACACGGCCCGAGTGAGTAATGACCTTCATGCTTTAGGTTTTTTTTTTCATCACCACCTCATTCCGCTGATGTAACACGGCAGGCATAATGCGAAGTGCTTAGATCGTTTTGAAGTGGCATCAAAGGCACATTATTGCGGCCGATGATTGTCTGACGTGTGGGGAGTGGCCAATTACATCCCGGTCATTATGTATAATAGAGAAATAGTAATTTATTTCCCTCGTGCTTCGGCAATTAGTGCCCGGGAGAAGAAAAAATGGTCGTGCAAAAACGAGGCACTGCTTTTCAAGGTAGCACGAGCACGGAGCGATGCTGCTGTCGCGCTGCAAGAACTCCTTTCTATTATCCAACATTAGCCACTAATCTGGCTCGCGAGATTCGGCTCCGCTGAAAAAAGTGGCGTAATGCTGGATTTGATTGCCGGATTTTTTCACTCTGTGTATCCATCACGCTGTTTTACGCTCGCGGTATGCATGCTTTAATTTTCTCGTAACTGCTGAATGCTAGTTATTGATGGACGTTTCGATGTTTATTTTGTGCACTAAACGAGATGAAAGGCCGTCGTTATAATTTTTATTTCCTGTTGGATTTCACCACACACTCATCAACGCAACACAAATCGCTCTAATAATTCCGAAAGAAACTCAAAACATCGACGTAAAAAAGCAGATACTTTACAGCGGGCGGACTTTTCGACCGGCTTAAAACTTTTTTCCTCGGCGAAATCCGGATTTTGTCCTAAATTTGCGCCAGTGTGCGGTAAATAAATTGCCGCACAAAAGGACTTAACATTTATTTTGGGCTTCGGCGAATAACAGCCTTCGCCTGCTTCCCAGCGGTTACGGCGTCCTTCCCTATATTTACCCGTGGAATATCAAACAAGGAACCACTTTTATGATTTCCACCCATTCCCAATTACGAATGTAGGAAAAACAAAAACTTTTAATGCTCTACACGATTTCCCTTTTAATGGCGCAGCGCCACTCCCGCGGCAATAAAAATTACTCGGACCAAATAGAAAAATTATATGCACGTATACGTATAAATGAATTAATGGGTCGAATTTATTTTGTGGCAACCCTGACCGTGCAGATTTATCAACATCTTCCCTCTCTTTCGCGTGCGTAGCAATTATTTACGCCCATGATTGCGCATGCTCGACGATCGATCGATGATCTATAGACAAATTTTAAGCCTTAACACTACCGGTATTTGATTTAAAATTAGGGGGACCGGAAAATAATCACAAAATATTTTTATCGATATTTTCTCACTTTATATTTATTTCGAAATAAGGGTGTGATATCCAATGAATAACGTAGATAGAGTAGAATTTTTAAAATAAGTTCTGTTATTTTTGTATAATCAAGCATTATTGTATTATTAACCTCAAATAATCTTAAATTGACTGTTAGATCTCGTTTGAGCAATTCAGATTTATTTATTCCTGTGATATCTCACATGGAACAGTTCCCTGCACAATAACAAGCCAAATATGGAATATATGTATGTGAGCATAATTAATAAGTTCGATGAAGAAAATGGCTAAATCGGTGTCACATTTTTAAAGCTATAATATAAAAATAACCTTAATTTTGCTACTAAAACAATGTTTTTCGTTTAAATACACAGTCCCCTGACACAGACAATTGTATTCTGTATCAATTTTTCGAAGAAGCGCCCATTTATTCGAGTATGTTACATCAAAGATGTCCGTTTGCAAATACACAAATGCGTATCGATTGACATTTTGATGTATTTAACGAACAAATTTGTACGGAAGCACAAAATATTTTCGTTCATTTGGAGGCTTCATTTTTCAGCTGCAAAGAAAGCGGGCGCGGAAGTATTCCGCCTGAAAAATTGATAAAACAGTTTAAATAACTTTCCCGTCTCGCAGGAATGTTAATAAGTTGAGTCGCTGTTTTTTTTTCTCCTAACGGCATCATTATTTGCGAGCAAATTGGTTGCAATTAATAATCGGGAATTAGGGGATAAAGACGTGAATCATTTTTTACCGGCGGGGGTAGCAAACAAACCCGCCGGAATATTTTTAATTTCACCTCTCGCCCTGTTTGCCCCTAAACATTTTGAACGAATTTTGTGGTCAAACAGCATCATTTGTTCTTCTTACATGAACATCTTGTACGCAACAAATGGAAGTTGTTTTGAGCGCACGAAAAAAATAAATATATCAATAAGTAATATGGCCGTTTAATTTGCATCCATAGCGCGCACACGACAATAAATTGCGCCATACACGTTCGATACACTAGATTGGTATCAAATTTATATCACATAGTAAAGCCGAAACATTGCATTATTCAAGCAAATCGTTATAATTTATGTTTATGTTGACTTCCTTTGGATGCGCGCGATTCTGAATAAATTATGGACGGGCTGGTCGTGACGACACACGATTTCCTTTTTGTTCGCATCTCGTTATTGTCGGACGAAATGGTAATGTTATTGGTATTTAAAAAAAATAATTTAATCGTAATGGTACAGGTTTACCTGGTTCTCCAGAGCGGACTAGACGGTACACTCAGATGAATCACGTGCATAAATCAATAACCCGTTATTCCAGCTTTCGGGACGGAAGGCTTCGGCGTCCAATATGAATCAAAATATTCGCAACGATAAATCACGAGCCCCTCCAGGTCGGATTTCGCAATAAAGAAATGTCCAATTTCGATCGATATCTATTAACTGGGAATTCAATTTTCAATTTGTAGCCGGGACGTATCTCGCCGCTGTACAACTCGAAGATATAGATTAAGGGATGAAAAATGGCGTTGCATTCGGCCCCGGGGAACCTGCTGCCGGAATTTACGTCGTTATACTGCAGCAGTTTGGACTTGAACTTTTTGGTCTTACCTCCAATAGCTTTATCATCCATCCCCTTTGTAGTCTTCCTTTCCGGGGAAGAAGTCCTCTTCTTTTTTGCGCGATGGGTCCCTCGGGAAGACTGAAGATGATAATTTTTCTTTGCGCCCTTATCTAGGAAATATTTTTCCTCTCATTGCTCTTTCGTGATACATGTATATTTATTTTTTGCTACAGACTTTTTGTAATTAAGTATATTTTCCCCATAAATTCTTCAACGCTTTTATTATAAATATATGCTTCTTAGATCGTCGATGATCTTCTTAGGATCATAATTAATCGTAGAAAGCCACATAAATCATGCGCTATCAACAGTGTAAAGGCTCATTTATTAATATACAAGTTTCAATCACGCTGCGTGATCTTGAGTGGTGGATTTGCGTATTCAATAGTTCATCTCGTCGTAACCCCGACTTACGCTCACCCCAACGCTGCCATTATGAATCGCCATGAAAAATGCACGATGCCAGTTCGTTAAAAGATAAAATGGACCCAAAAAAATACCTAAACCAAGTCAAAAAACACACGAGCTTTTTTCAATATGCCCCATTGCCATAAATACGTATATCGATCGCGCTCGTAGTCAAACGCGTTTTACAACCCAAGTTTTAGTGTCGATAATGGATTTTTAATGTATTTGGACGACTTAAAAATTTGGCTATTCGAAAATATGGCTGGCATAAAAAGTAAAAGCTATTTCGGGCCGGATGCCGGGGAGAAGTTAAAAATTCAGTTCAAAAAATTTGGATGCGCGCATATAAAATGTTTAATGATTATTGACTGGTTTAACGCGCCGGGACATTACCACCGAAAACGGGGACTCGTGAACCTGGACGCTCTTCGGACGCCCTGGTGTGGTTGTTCGTTTTCGGTACGAAGGTCGCAACGCGTACGCGTAATAAATAATGGAGATGATCATACGTCGAGATTAGTGGCGCATTTAAGTGTCTGGAGAATTAACAACAGAATTTACAACGAATTTATCTATTTATTTTTACGACGCGGACGAATTTAAGCGTGGGCGACTCTTTTCGTGGAAACTAGTTACTATAATGAAACTAGTTACGATAGGTCAGAAGTTCAGATTTCTCTAAGTGAAATTAAGCATCCGTTGGTATATGGGCACATTCGATTTTATCACATTCCATGCCGAAGGTGTCTGGGCTGATCATAGTGCAGACATGCTTTGTCCACACTATACAGGACCTCTTTAACATCCAACCATGGATAACATATATTATATGATATTGGAGGAAGCTTGACAACGACCAGCGAGCCACCTGGGTGAACGTATCGAAGAGCGCTTCCGTAAGTATCTCGATAAGAAGTATGTTGTAAACTTCTCGATGTGATCCAGTCGCAACTTTCCCCCCAAGCGTTAGATTGTCGTACAATCACAATTGATTGATCCTGGCTTAACGCATCGCCCTGCTTTTGGCGTATACATTACCATTAGATAATTGAGCAAAGATTGCGCCATCTATTACAACGCCCTCGTCTCGATCGATGAGACCCAAAAACAATGAGATCCGAATCCATAGATCTGTCTTGCCAGCTGATGCCGAGACCTCCAGCAATATCTCAGCATCGCTCGATTGTCCGCAATAAAGCCGGCGATCGTAAAAAGTTGCGTATTATATACGATCCGTGCGTGAGAGTTTATGTAATGCGTTCGTGCAGTTGCACATCCAAACATCGTACCGATCCAGTTATCTCGTGCGGCTCGTCACTCCATTTTTACACATTTGTAATGTAAACGGTTACTCGGATAATGGCGTCGAGACATGAACCTAACGCGATCGTGAGAAAATTCTGTGTGCTCGTGAAAAAAATCGCCTCTTGGAAGCCGGGGTTCAGGCCTCGGAGCAGCACCTGGTTCGAGCCTTTTTTTGCGCGATGGCAGATAGCGATCTTCGCCTATTAATGGACGGGTTTCGATCGTTCCAAATGTCAAGCGGTCAAGCGAGAGACGCACATGTGCGTCGATGGGCGGGCGATCCGGCGCCTGAGTGAACGATCCAGACGCTGTAAAATCTGAATAATATCAATTCGCATTAAATCCGCTTATTGGGATGAAATCTGGGTGAGCATGAAAGCAGGATTTACAGCACCCCTATCGTGTTATTCGCTCAATCCGGCAGTTAGATCCTTATTGCATTTTGAATCGATGCCAAATTGACGTTTAAATTAGTTGGTGCATGTTAATCATGTTGGTTTTTTAATTATGAATATAATTAATATCAAGTTTCATCGCAGCGAATGGACCATATATTCAATTCAATTGATAAATCATCTCATATTGCGTTATGTGGACTTAATTCGAATTAACATCAGCTCGGGTTCAATTTCACTAAATAAACCGGTCGCCGTGTCGTAACCGTTGATGTCTCCGATGAAATATAATAAATAGGCCCTTTTCTTCACTACTGTGCACACAATGTGGCACGAATTTATAAAAATCCATAAATTTATCTTCATTTGAGGAGACACTAACTGCCTATGATGACACCTGATCTTTTCTAGAAGAGCCCATTCGGTTAGGGCTTATCTCGATCGCAAAGGTTTTATAGCCATGAAAGTTATGGTCGTTTATTTTCTTGGGGTACTCGGCGTCTAGCGCAACAGTTATTAATGGCTAGAAAGTAAGAGAACATCCAGTTCTGTGAAAATGGTATCTGTATTTGTAGTTAAATGCTGGGAGAGAAGGCCTAGGGCGTTCCTCAACTTGGAAGACGATTTGTTAAATAAACGTGAACGGTGCCGTTATTCCGGCCGATATGGAATATGTGGTTTTTGAGAAATAATTAAAGAAGATTTGACCATCTTAAGACCGGTGTCATGGTTTTTTTTCTCGGTGAAACCGGTAAATCATAACCGTGATGGTTTTGTCACATTTGGTGAAGTCATCATGGCCGCACAATGGTGGTACGGAGGAAGTGGTCACGACTCTCTTTGATCACCCGTCGTGATTAATTAAGTCAATTTTATCATCATCACAACTTGATTATACACACTACGCTGGAAAAAAATAGCTGCTCTCGGTTTGAACTTAAAACTGCGATCGTTGACTAATCAATCACGCTCACCCAGAATAGCTGGAAATCGATCCGGCAATGCTAAAGGTCACTATCCTGTCAATCACATCTCGGACAGTCCATATGCAGTGAGATCCCCATTGATTCCAAAATGTCATCCAAGACGAGTTTCGCTCCACATGGACAGGATTTTCTAATTGAATCTTAATTTTATCCAACCTGTTCTGGGATGGCAGTCAAATCATGCCTTGCGACCGGAAATCGTTATCTTCCACACTAAAATTACTAAACATCCATAAAATTACAGAACCGTTCGCATCTCCGACCACCATTTTTTTGCTGCAATGAAATTTTCCATCGATAGCTGTTCATCATTTATGAATTCTGCATGTATATATGACATCATCGCGCTATTATGGATCTCGCCGAACGGCGGCGAACAGTAGCCGGCGCGTTTATTAAAAAATATTTTAATACCATAGAATTTTTTTTCGGTATCGATTTTTTGCCACCATAAGTACAGAAGCATTTTATGGATGTATAATGGATAATGGATAATTCAGATATAATGGAATTGTGTTTTTGTGCCGTCGTTCGATGAGGAAGTGATAAGTCCGTTAACCCCTTCTGCGAGCGTGTGTATGAGCGCGTCAACGCCGAAACATGACAGACGAAAAACAACACCGACAGCCGATGTGTGTATTGTCTTAGGCATACTGGACATATAAAATAATATTGTCGGACAAATTCGATTGGAATAACATCAAATATTTGACATATCGCCTCATTAAACCATCAGGAAATTATATTCATATATTATCCAAATGATGACTCAAGACCAAAAATATTGACCTTTTGATCGACGGCGAAAAACATCGCCTGTGTCCTTTCACAATTTTTCAGCAACGCAATAAATCGATACCGATTTGGAACTGGAAGTCCTTTAAATGTTGACCTCAACCATATACAGTTTTGGACTCAATGTCCATCCAGAGCAGGATTACTCAATTCAAGAATTATTAATATTCCATGCTCAGTAAAATTATTGTAATTCCATCAGATAGGAAGCTTCTTGATCCCGTCACTGAAGAAAGAAGGTGACTACTCCGAAAAATAGCTGCACACGTATTGTTCGACCGCAGCGTTGTCTTGGAATCGTTGCCTTTCTAATGCCTATTTCATTGGACCAAACATATGGTAGCCATATCGTGCGTCACAGTGCGATCTGTTCTGAGTGCCTACGGACTGGCCACATAGGAGTGTCTTATCATGTTCTTTTGAATCCCAAGAAATATTACGCGCAGAGCTTCCAAGTGCCTATCCCTTTTACTCCACATCCTCCATAGGAGCACCCGAAACTACTATGCAAAATCACTGCTACCACGAGTTCAACCACAGTTTGAAGGTCGCTGCAACAAATGACGAACTGTAGATACTTCTCCTTCCCCATGGTATTAATTGGTTAGTACCTAGCCATGGAGAAGAGTCGCCATTCAAGCAGCCTAAAGCCTTGCACAAATCATATCATATAGTAATTCCGATACGCTTCCAATACCAATATTCACCAATGACGCAATTTCGACTATGGTAATTCCTCCACAAATTTGCCCACGGCTCTAACGTTGTTTTGCATTGATGCTCGCTACAGGATGCCGTGTATTACTTTTATTTTGCACATTATCTCGATATTCACGATTTTTTTACACCCAATCAAATATTTAGCGTAGCATCACTGAAGCAATACCTCAAATCTCTTCAAAATTTCCCTTGATTTTACGATCACCCAAATATCAGATATTCAAAGAGGAATCGCTTCCCGACTGTAATCCCGAATTGGGATCACCGTCATGCATTCGAAATTAATTACGAATTAACAATGTATCTGAGCACGTCCTCCTATGGAATGATTATCCATTCTTCTCGCAGCGAAATTGTCGAGTCGGAAAATTACAGGTAGTCTGCGAAATTAGGAAGTTGCTCCGCGAACCCACCCCTGGCACAACGTCTTAATGGACACATTCCTGCATTTTAATGCCAGTCGCAGCGCCTTTAATTGCCTCAAATGTATGGGATGAAATCGACGAGGGTGGATGGATGAATCCTCCGCGTCTATGAATGTTCTTCGTTAATTATTTAAGCGTGTGTATCAGAAGACGTGTTCGCTCCGAGCGAGTTTGTTTTCTTCTATTTTTTGCATCTTGATGTAATGAAACGTTGCGCTATACGTTGGGCAATCTTAATACACAGTAGCTGTTTTGATTGATGTTTTTTTTTTTTCGTAATCGTTGCTTTTTAATCAATATCTGTCAGTGGCAACCGCCTCACGAATATAAATTGCTATGGAAATAAAATTGCTCATGATTTCTTTTTTGGGCACAACTCGCTCCAAATGACGATTTTTTCGATCCATTCCCAAAAACCTGGAGTGGATCTAATGTCGCTTCTTAATCGCGACTTTCGAAATTTCAAATTACACATGCTGCTGATTTAGGTCTTGATGGCTTGATCGTATTGAAGCGGGGTGACATTGCACCACACTTCTTCTTCTTGGATTTTTTTTTTAATCAAATCTGCAATATCACTATTATTTAACTCGAATCATGAATTACCTAGTGCAAGGTCGCTCATGTAATAGTTTGGATCTGTTTTTTTAGTAGGGGGGGAGGGATTACATAACCACTTAACTCACATATTCTAATGTATGCCGAGTAATTAATGGATCGATTAGAAAAAAAACCAGTGCTTGTATATACAATTATACGGATCAATATTTCAAAACCATTTTTTTCGGTTGTCATTGGATTGGCGAATGTTTTTATCAGCGCCGGAAGAGGTCACCGCATGTCATGGCAATATTGCACGCAATGGCGTCCATTTGGAAGATCTTGATCACATTGGGGATATGGGTGACCCCTGAAAAATAAATTGGACAAATTCTTCTACAAAATCCTTGGAATTCCAATCGGCGGGTATGTCGGCCCATCAAACAGGCCCGAGAGCAGAGTTTAGCAACTCCTTCGGTTGCGAAAGCCCGCTTAGGCCGGGACCTTGATTCTGAATGCAGTGATGCCAAACGAAGATATGGCATTGGAGTTGCCGTATATTGAACAATAACAAAGTTGACACCTTTCCTCATTTCTCATTTGCATTATTCATTATTTTTTTTTGCTCGTATGCTCGTTATACGGAAGCGTGCGACTCGTTAATACACGATCGAATTTATTTTTCCATACATGTTTTTTTGTTGCGTTGATGAGAGCGCGTCGAAGAAATCTGGAGCTGATGCTGGATGGTAAAAAAATGCAATTACCTGGCGCCTTGCCATTGACTCAGGGCATTAAGATGTTAATCTCTGCAGATTGCACAAGACCTTTGAAGATAGATGTAAATATTTTGGAAGCACAGCGAAAATGGCGCGAGTTCTCCTTGGGAGGAGCAATGAAAATTTTATTGCGAAAGATTGGACAAACATACAGTATCTTTAATAGACCACAAAGTGCTATTTGGATAAAAAAAAACACGAGCATAACAGCATAAAATAGACTGCCGACAAAAGGGTATAAAATGTCAGCCGAGAAGCAATAGTTCCATTTGTCCTCCTTCCATGTCCTTGGTCATCGCGGTGACTTTCACTGCAGAACGAAGACATTTCCTATGCGATTTATCGTCTGCATACTGACAAGGAAGGTTACCTTGACGTCCCTCTCCGATTTCATTGAAATTCAAATGCATTTTATAGAACGCCATAAAAAATATCATGCACTTTTGATTTCCGATCAAATGATTTTACATCAGTCAATATCATGTTTCCATTTTAATACATTGTAAAAGTTGCGCATAAATTATTCATCCCAGGGAAGACATCTTGTAAAGATTGCTACATAGTGTGTATGTGTGTGTAAGCCGCTTATAGCGGATCTGACACCATAGGGAGAAAAATACCACATCAGAATCATGCATGCATTTATAAAATAAGGTAGTCCAATATTGTCTGTAATATTAGGCGGTCAATCAATCAAAGCGTTTTCATTTAAAACACATTTATTATGCTGCACATTAACACACATTCTGCGGGCGTAATTGAGCAACGCTTGCAAGACCAATAAGCTAATTAAATACATTTGGGAAGAGAATAAAATTAGAATAAACTTTTAATTTTCATGATCATTTTGATGGTGTCAGAAGTGTCATAAAATTTTTGAGCACTTCCCTGATAAGGATGATGTTGGTTATATTGATGTCCTATATAGTGCCTATTAACTCCTTGCATCTTGTCCTTGTACATTTGCGCTTGGAAAGGATTTATCGTGTATACCTGGCGTTAGTGATTGAACCTCCCAGTTCAACGACTAATCATCGTCGTTTTCTTGTCATTTGATATAGCAATGTCTTCTTCGTGCGCCCGTGTTTATGTTGTTGGGACAAACATTCGGATCTCTGCGTGCTCTTCAAGTTCTCAAAAATAATATTTGCTCTGCGTACGAAGCTGTCGAAAGGCGAATAAGTTCCACCTACGGAGCCGAGATGATTCAGTGGCGTCAATTGTGAAAATGGCAAGATCACATCAAATATTTGCAGAAGAGACCGAGTGTGTGTACTCAGAGCTGAAGAACAGATCTGCTCTTCTGTCCTTGCATTATGAATTGTTTACCACTTTCTATTTGTCGAATTGGCTGCCCACGCTCGGGCCTAGCGCCACTGGTCGACCATGAGCGCAGACATAAAATACACACCGGTTCTACAACCGCACTTGAGGTCAAGTTGCTATATACGAAAAATCGAATGGTGGAATCTGCCGTATCTTCGGATCGAAAGACATTGCCCTTACCGATCAAGATAGCAATAAAAGCCCGGCGCAGCGGCGCTACGGCCGTTAGAAAAATGTGGTATCTGCGCTGACATTTTTACGATGTCGGAAGTATTTATACTAACGAAGTGAACGGATCCATTATCTGAGATTTCAAAAAGCGTACAAGGCCCCGTTAGATGTATTGAAATGGCCAACTTTGCCCAAAGAAGTAATTAAAAAGCTCCGCGAGAGCTTCGCGCGGAATACGGAAGCCGCTCGTATTTTATGATTTTTTTTCGCTTCCATAATATATTTTTTTACGATCGTTACCCGGCCTTTATTGGCCTTTTTCGTATACGTCGACGTGATCCGGAGCGTTTGCGATTTTAGCGCAAACCCGATGGAACTTATTTGCCCGACGTACGGCTCGATTCGGTCATCCCGCCAAGTACGTGTTAAATTGACTCCGGTCGATATTGTTTTGCTTTGATAATGGAGGGAAGCGAACGACGCTTTAACTGGAGCTTTCGTGAAAGAAATAACTAACATTATCGCAAACACCACTTCCACCTGGAAGTATCCATTTAAGTTTTAACCCGAAGTCCCCTCCGATCCCTGGAGAGCACTCTTTCTTGTTTTGCACACAAAAATTGCCGTCCTGAAAGTAGCATTTACTCCGACGTCCGATCGTGTACTAGCACGCCCGAAAGAGACGGAGATGCTCTTTACCTTTTATTACAAATTGATGCGAAATTTAATAGCCATCCTAAGAAACGCTGAAAGAACTCGATAGTCCAATCTCTTAAGCTAAAAGTCGTAATAAGCCAAAAGCGAGAAAATGTCTTCAATTTCATTAAAATAACATAAAAGCATTACAACTACCGTATAAATATATAAAAATGACTATGTGTGTATGTATATGTTGTATACGTTCCTATACTATCAATCCGAATGCGTTGAAACTTTAAGGAATTATTGTGTGCATACCATCGAAGGTTTTTAAATCGGCACAAATAGTGTTTGTGTGCAGAATTTCAATTGCGAGACGTTTAACGGATGCACCATATTGGCGACTACGCACCATACTGCGCACCGATAAACGCACACATTTATCCAGTGCAATATTTCTGCGCGCGAATAGTTAATACTGTCGCCGCACAGAGCGGAAATGATATAAGCGGGCCAGCGCCCCCGGGCGATTTGATTACTTTCGAGCTTTCCGTTTTATATCCGCGGATTTAGCGCGTAGACCCGGCGAAATGTGAAAAAATCATAAAACATTTTTATGTGCGCCGTTAAAAATATTTTTTCCCGTGTTTTCCGGAAATTGAAAATGCGATTCGAAAGTCGATCCGGCTCGCGTGCATAGTGCGGCCCCTGTCCGGACGTATTGGAATTTTACGGGATAAAAAAGGTCCTATTAACGCCCGGGGCGCTATTAGTTAGTGCGGTACTGATGCGCCGAGCGCAGCGCGCTCAAGAATCCATTACCGATTTTCACACACGCGCACATGCGCACGCAGCCCGTCGTTACTTATCTATGAAATTAGCGGAAACCGAACAAAAAAAAAAAACGGGCTCGAAATCATCGTCGCCGTAATACGCGCTTAATATTAATAAATAACGCGGCGCGGATTATCAAACATCATTAGTGGATAATGCCTCGTGGCACGAAGGTTTTTCGTCTTGTTGCGAACTGGACGCGAAAAAAATGGCTGATATTGAAAGATGGAGGTCGCAAATCTGCAAATCGCGCCCCGAAGGCTGCGTTGATTGGTGATTAATGACGATCGATTACAATGTAATTATGATTGAATCGTTTTTACTCGCTCAATATCAAGTTCATCAGTTTTGTAATGGATATCTTGCGCGTGGATGCAATGTGTGTCTGTCTGTTCGGGGTGCGCGAGTAGAATTTGCGTGGACACGCGGTAAAAATGAAACGAATTTCCGCTTGAAGTTTCACTTTTCGTGACGTTCAGTTCAATTTATCCTTTTTATGTTCCTGTTTTTCTTTGTTTTTTTTTTGTTTTCACACGTTGTTCAGATCATTCTTGTATCTTTATAACAATCAGGACTTCCACATCAGTCTGAATACTTCAATCTCTGCATTATCCTCAATGGGTAACATCACATCGACTTGCGCCAATTCTATTCGCGCATCCTGTATGGTCGAAATGTAAATATATTCCATAGTAAATATTATTTTAAATAGAGCATACGGATGTTAATATTGGTTCATATGAATAATTACGAAGGCACTATGTCGTTTTTATGCCATTCGAAGATAAATTTGTATCGCCGGATTTTATGCATAATATAAGTCCGGCAGATTTTATTGGGGTCAATCCTTGGATCGGACTTTTTGTTTTTTCGCATAATTCATTTAGGCTCGTATCGGTTTTTTTTTATTTTTCAACCCCCCCGATGTCTCCGTATGGGGAAAAATGTTTTCCGCCCGTTACGGGTGGTTCGCACGACGACCCGAGCCCATTAAGTATTCACAGCGACCTGCCCAAATTTTCTATTCACCCAAATCGATACAGTTTCATTGAAAAAAGGCAATAAATCCATACCTGATGTGTTTTGCGATACATCGGTGCAACGACCCTATAATGGACGAACACTGCTGTATCAATTGACATATATTTTTTCGATGCAAATACGATACCGCGTCTAGGGAATGAATCAGTCCGAAATATATTTACATATTTTTCGGTCTCGCGCCAAAGGCGCAGAATGGTGAAAAAAAATTAATAAATCAAGCTACGTCCAAAATTTGATTTCGTATCTTCCGTCCCGTAATATATTATATGTCGCAAGTTTTTAGTTTTCGACATTTCCCACTGCGCAAACGTGGGTTTAACTTCTTAACTCAGACCGCAAGTCTTCTCATTTGAATAAGTCAATTTGGACGTTGGCTCACGAATAAGAGACCCAGTGTAATGGGTTTAAATTTTGACATACATTATTTATTATTAATCCGTAAAGGCGGTATTCTGCTTTTGTCCCGGGATAGAATTAAAGTTGCGGCCCAAAAAGGAACCCATTTGGGACGTGCGAATCATTTTCCATCGATCAAATTTATTAAACCGGGTTTTGTAACTGTAATATTGTCCCCCGATTAAAATTTGATACTTAATTACCCATTACTTATTTTACTAATGTTTTTCTTTCGTTTGTTACAGGTTGGTATAATGCGACCCGCTACACGTACGATAGAAGTAAGAGATCATATCAGGTTTGATTTAAATTGTCCCTAATCGTGCAAAAATAATGAAATCGCCATCTTAAAACGAATTGTGTGAACTATGCCACAAAGTTTCTGTGTTCAACCGGTCCGAATTTCGGACCACTGACATACCGTCCATGAATGGATACGCACGCACACTACGAAGCCGATGAAAGCCCAAACCTAAACTATGAGTAGGGAATCCAATCCCGAGCCAAAATTTCGATCCCGGGATTTCGGGATTTCATTAGACAATCTCGGGACCAGTCCCGGGATCCCGGGATTGGGATTTTCAATATTTTAAGAAATTACCTTGATGAATTTGATCAAAAATTACTAATAAGTCCATTTGTTCAATATAAAAAATCACTTGAAGGCCAAAGAATTTTATTTATTTAAGAAAAGATAAAAATACAATTCAAAAATAGGTAAATAAAACACTAAAAAATTCAAATATTATTTTTAAAATATGCCCGAAGTAACATTAACATTAAACATTAGTGTTTCGTCATTTAGTCTGGATCTGATTTTGGAAGTCAGCCCTCATTTTCGTATAACACAATCAATGTGACTGATAAAATCGCAAAAGACACGGACTAAAAATCGCAAAATTCCCGATTTTCCAATTTCCCGACAAATTATTTATTTCCGTCGCTGCAGATGAATACTTATATACTATAATACTTTGATGTGATTTGTAATTATATTACGGAGGAATACAAAAATTCTGAACCCCGTATCTATTATATTTCATAACGATATTCCCATTATTCTTCGAGGTGTAGTAAATACATCACCGGTAGGGAAAGGTTAATATAACAATTTGAAAAACATATATGTACTCTATTTATGTACATATATACATAGATTAGATAGTTACTGCCCCTAGACGTCGCCTAAGTTCGCCAATTAGTAATTACGCCACTGTTTCCAAGCGTCTAGATTTCGTCGGGAATGTCTCGATTTAGTAGCCTTCATCGTGTTGGTGAGGTGTACGATTTCTGTTAGATAAAAATTTCAATCCCGGGATTACGTTTTCTAATCCCGGGATTCTTAAGTACCTAAAACGGATTTTCTTGTGTATCTTATCAAATACACAAGGATTAAATCGGTCATAGGAATTGAAATGGGCGAATATTTCATATATCCATGGATGCCCAATATTTAGCGTCAATATTTTACGGTACTCCCCGCTCAATATGCAGATTTATTAATTGTATAATTCGCGCTTAAATTGGATTGTATTGTTTGATTGACGCGTATACTCTCAAATGACGGGAGCTTTGATCGAGAGCTTTCACAACGTCGGCGCGTAAATTCGTAATACAAATTAATTGGTGTCGAAACGTAATGAAATCGAATCAACCCCGGCGTTCATCCCCCCAATTAATAAAAAATGTTTTTTTTCGATTGTGGCTTTCAAATTCGCCCCGGATTCTTCGATCGATTCGGCGCGCTGCATAGCTTAAGGCTGAAAAAAAATCATGAATTTGAAGCCGCACGAAAAAAACCATCCTGTGAATGGAATTGGAGATAGTTTAATATTTTTCATGCATACCATAAATAAAAGTCTCACGTTACGTGATGTTGCTGTCGATCGTTTCCGAAGAGCTGCGCGGAACTGGACGCCGGAACCAACAGCTCATGAATAAGACATGGTCACTCCAGTAGGAAATACTCATTTTTACATAATCCCCAGCTCGATGAATTACATTGGAATCCAGAGGACGATCTTGCTCTGCGGAATCCACTCATTATTCTATTATACAAGAATAAAAATCAATCCAAACGCGCTAAAAATCCCGCATGCCAAACCCGCTCGGAATTAGGTCCCGCTAATGAGGCGAGATTAAAATGTATGTATCAAGGATTCTTCGAAATTTTCCTCGACATTATCATGAGGCGGATCGCCATCGGATTAAGAAAACAGCGGCGTCGCCGATTTCAAAATTTACGACCCGGAATAAAATCGAGTGTGTGTTATCGCAGAGGATCGCCGATCCGTCCGTCGAATAACATCGTTATCGGCCGTCATATTTCCGATGTAACATCTGGAATAAAATCGAGATGTGTGTCCATGGCACCAGATGTTGCGTGGAAGCATCGGGTTTCTTGGAAAATAGAGCGACGAGATGTCGCAAGGATTGCAGCAATACCATGTTCCAGAGTCGTGGCGTAGAAATCGTGAAATTCATAGCAATTCCGTCATAAAATTTGTTTTTCAATCTTCTTATGCCGTTGATGAGGAATCCCGCATATGTTGCGATGGATGCTGGCGAGTTTGTGCTGTAAAGGCACCCCTATACATCTAAATATAATTTTCAATGCCGTGCTTTAATTATCAACAGATGATGACACAATAAACATTAAAACAGTGTTAAGGTTCATTTATTGATCAACAGATTCGTATATGGATCAGCGAGTGATAAAGTGGTAAATCAAATACAGGGCGACTTATAAGTTGTTTAGGGGTCGTCTTACTATTTAGCCATCCCTGATTTATACGTTACACTACATTATCTGCGGCCTTTAATATGAACGTCTGGGATAGGGGACGACATTAAAAGTTTCCCTCGGTTTGCTTATTCCGGCATTTTTGCCAGTAGGGGTAAGTAATCATTAATCAGCAATTTCAGTATGGAAAGCAGGAGATTCCCAGGGCGGATGTGAATTTCAAACAATTTTTACGCGTCGCAAAGGAAAACGCCGTCGCCTTTTCCTTCCTCCTCGTCGTCCTTTATTTATCTGCGTTGCTCCTCGAGCGCGCGACCCGCTTAAAGGAGCTACCCTATATATTAATAAATAAGACGAGGAATAAATCACTGCGCCTCCCAGGCAGCCTTCTTCGTGATTATTCATATTTTTTGTCGCATCTCCTGACGTCGAAACTTTTTATTGCCGAGAATGCCCCATGCTTGAGTGAAGAATAGAGTCTTTGTTGGGAAGAGTGTCTAGCGGCGGGTCGGCATAAATCCTGAATGGCGCTCATTGTAATTTATCGCCTGCTTCGTTACATGGCCGCCGCACGCTTAACTATACATTAATTGTGAATTAACAGAAGCAGTTTCACGGGAACCGGAGTCTACTCGCCAAGACAAATTGAAGTGTATCAGGCGACTGGACCCACTTGGATATATCACAAGTGCCCATAACCGGCTGGGGCGCCTCGTGCAGGCACTAGGCCAATCCCACCTCAGCTGCTCGTCTCGCTTGCCTCATGCACCATCGACGTTCAGCTTATCGATTATGCAAGATCCGTCGATGAAGATCTGACACCCATTGAGCCTCGCATGCTCCAAAACGATTGGCTCAATTGCTTCTCATGAGGCTTCGTGTTAACCGACGCTTACCCTCTTCGTTTATCTAGCAATGAGCAAAATAATAAATAAACCACCTGCATACACTTCACCCGGTTAAGCCACCGTGCAACGTTCATTTTATAAATACACCCGGTTTTCACGCGAAAAGGGTAGCTTTTCACCCTTGACAAATTGCATCAACAGTAACAATGTCTTGCTGAAGATAGACATCAAAGATAGATATTATACAGTGCATTTAGATGATCCGATATATGATTTTTAGCCCTTTGATTAGTGAGCTAATTTTAAATTTGCTTAAATATTAGGTTGTCCCATTTCGTTTTCATATTATGAAAAAAATAAACAATAATTTGTAAGCTGTAGTACCAAATGCAAAGCAAAATTTTTTTTGGATGTAGGCCAGGTTTAGCTACAGTTAAAGCTTCTGTACCCTTGGTCCAAGACCGTTTACGTTGGATATTCTCATAGAGTATCCAAATTTCATCTCCAGTGACAAGTCTCTTCAAAAAAGGTTGGCTATTATGTCGTTGGAGAAGAAGATCGCTTGTTGAAATACGCTGAAGTTTATTTGAGTCGGTCAGGTCATGAGGAAGCCACACATCTGAACGATTGATGTAGCCAAATTTTGTCAGATGATTATGGATTATATTTCGCGAACAGTATATCGCGGGTTTTCTTCAACCATGGCTATGATTAGATCTGTTTTCATTTGAGAAAGACCCTTATGGGACAACGTAATTTTTGTAATGTAATAAGAATATTTATACGTGTATGGGTACCTTTACAGCACGACCATGTCATTGATGGATGAGTCTGTAATGAGACGCAAGACACTCTAGTGCAAAAATACTCTTTCTTTATCACTCGAGTCCATTCGCAGCATATGCGGGATTCCTCATCAACGGGATAATATGCATCGTTTCGTGATATTTGAAAATATTTAGGCGTGTACTTTTACAGCACGATCTTATCATCGATGTACGAGTGTATGATGAGACGCAAGACACTCTTTCCGTCTCTATCTCCGATTCACAATCTGTACGCTTATATATGTATAGTCCAAACGCATATATGCGTGATTCCTAATCAACGTGCTAGCAATCTGCAAGTGAGATGGATCGCTATAATAAACGGCGTCCGTTCAAATATAAATGTCACGGGCGATGGACTTTGAACGCGATATAGCCAGAATGAGCCGGTTTTTTAAATGCTCGGCGGGTCATTTTGCCCTTAAATAAAAAACCGGGGCTAAATGATGTACAGCCTCGATAAGGCCGCTGAACAATTACGATAAAAAGCTAAAAAATTGCCGAATTAGCAGGCGACAGCGCCGAAAATTTCCAGTGCTTACACGGAGAGCTTTCCTCGTATCGCTCGATTTATTCTTTTAAATAGATATCGGGCCTAAACACGATGAATTTATGCACTCGCCCCGCAAGTTAACCCTCTGCGCCGAAAATACTAATGACGGCATTATTCAAACGGTTGCGCGGACCATATCAGAGTTTTCCCGTTCGATACAGACCGATAGGGACACAAAAAAAATAAAACATAAATTTATCAAGTGAATAAAATAGTCGACAGGGGTTTAAAGGGGGCGGACAGCGAGCGGGGTGGAAGTAGGAAAAAAAAAACTTTATCCTTTTGGCTTGCAAGCGACGACCCGCAACGTGGACGGCAAGATTTATGTTACTTTATGCAATAATTCTCTCTTTATAAATTGCTTATTTTGGCATTGAGTTACCCCAGAAAGATGGCGATGTGTATCTACATGTTCTGTGGAAATAATATACATATGTTCGTACGGGAAGGGCATAAATCAAATGTGAAGCAGAGTGTAAAAAGCCGAATGTATGCAAAACCGCGCGCTTAAAATCGGCAGGCGGTGGCTGTGCACATCGATGATCCCTATTTTTTCATCGGGCGATTTTGATCGGTTCATGGCTTCGACGTCCAAGACTTCCGTGGTCCGAGAGTTGGACAACCTCCAAGCATCAGCGTCGATGGCGCCATTAAGAACCAAGGTGTTACACTACATTTGTCCGGTACGAGTGATCTCCTAACGGCCCCCAGGTCAAGACGGTTCAAACCCGAAAAGGTCACATTTTGAAATTCTAAATCGGATCGGTTCTTAAGCGCCGTTATTCAGAAAACAGAAACATCATCCAGCTTAATCGATCGGAAATTAATTGCCAAACCGGCCAATTAGCCCGATCCATCAGAAGCCAGCGATGAAACCAGTTATCCAATCAATACCGAATCTTATAACAATTTAATTAGACACTGTCCAACAGATCATTCGGATCCTTTAACAACGCAATTTTATGCTAATCGAGGATAACAAACGGACATAAATTTCATGCTCCATAAAAGAGCAAAAAAATAAATTCGATCCTTTGTCCCTACGAACGTGACCGACGAAACAAACCTCATATCTTTAACATACACCAACTATTCATACCCAAAAATATTATTTGCAATACAATAAAGCCATTTGCCAAACATGGAGCATTAACTATACATTTTTTGCTTGAAATTGATTCTTAAATGAGATATATCACGCGTATTTGCATATCAAACGTCGTTATATCGTACCAAAAAAAATACACACAGTGCGGATTTATCTCCATTTGTAAGACAGTAACAGACAAATTGCTCCGGAGCTGAATAATGTATAAATACAATAATTAATTGATTTAAAATGCTACGTGGATGTTTGACAATCTGCGTATTTATGAGCGCAATTCGGAGCGTAGGGCGTGTATGTATTTGGAGCGCCCGGGACACTTTCCATATTGGATTTAATAATGACACGATGGCATCGTATTGATTCAAATATAAGCCGTTAAATTGATGATAAATTTGTATTTATTTGTGTGCAAAAAAATCAAATTTATTTGTGCATATAATTGCCTCTCCAAATCTTCGAGCGATCCAATTTCGGTTAGCGGCAAAAACAAAAGCAGAAAGCGAAACATCGCCTTGTTTATATGTATTTTTTTAAAAGTTATCAAGGAGTTTATCTCTCGGGAGAACATTACTTCAGCTGTTTTTGGGGAATGGTGTTTAATGTGTGCCGATTTACATACAAAACACTTTTTTCTCCGCGGCGCTTCCACGGGAGGAGAGGAGATATTCTCTCCGTTGTTTTTCTCTTATCTCCGTATACAATTTCCGCAATCTCTTTTCAATAGTCATATCCTGTTGTGCCCGGCGCTCCTCCGTCTTCCGGCGGTTGCGACGAGAAAAAGAAATCGACCTAATTGAAATTTTTATATTTTTTCATCTCGGCGCGCTGCTAAGTTCGCGTTTTTATACTTTCTTTATCTGCGCCCCTCAAATTTACGAGCGTCTTTTAGTTTCGGGGGCGCGGAAGATAGTGCTAATGCCGACGATCATTTCCAATCGTAAAGATTCGCTATAATTTACATCTCGCCTAATATATGCATTTTTGAAACAGTCGCGATAAACTTTTGCCATAATAAATCGGGGGGGTTGGCTTACAAATTCCAGCCGTCGATATTGGCCGTATATTGAACGCTCATGACCGATATAGATGTGATTGAACTTGTTCGAATTGTTTATTATTGATATAGAAGCTGTTGACCATTATTTTTGTTTGATTCGATGCGGATTTCTCGTTTGCCTTGGACTGTTCTGGTATCAATTTGCTATAATGAATGCTATATTTTTGGCGTAATCATAAATCATTCGCTCAATGTAAATATATTTTTTGTCGATCGATCGACATAATGTAATTTATTCAAATATTGTTTGATATTATGGATGTGATTATCGATGAAATTAAACACGAAGCGAAATTAATTTAAAAATGCTTCGAACGGACGGTCACATCACTTTTATAATTGATCTATTATGACGTCATAATACAATGATAGATGTGTGTTTCTCAACACGTTTTAATAACATAATTAATTAATTATATTGATTATTTAACATTTGAGGATTTACTTGATGTAAATTTCTTTCAAATGTATATTTTACCTAATGTCATTTATGCAGTGCGTTTTGAAATCCATACAAATTTTCATTGATAAATTCTTCCAAATCTTATCAAATAAATATGATAAATGTTATAGTTATTAATACCAAATTGCATAATCAGATCTATATTTATATATAACAAATTCTGATTTTAAAATGATTTCACAATGTGCCCTTTTCATATGAAATGTCCGATTTTTGATTGGCCGATGTTTTTAGATAATGCATTAATAATTATACACACGAATTTGCATGCGGATTGTTTCCTCGTTACTCATATGATATTTTAATGGCATTTCTTCGATTTAACCCCTACAATTCCGCTTATCAAAAATGGAATCGACTATCATTCGGATCAGAAAATGATTTTCGCTCTGCATTAGGGCCATCGCAGAAACCCATGCAAAGCAAATTCATTTTGTACAATTTAGATACGATCAAAGCACATAAAATCCCATCACGAAACAGCCGCGTTGCTGATCAGTCGTTGAATCGTTAGTTCGTGGCAAATCATCAGGTTCGAAACTATTACAGTTCCATAAGTGAACACGTTTGTTGCTAACTTGTACTATTACGACCCTGCAATAATCCGCCGTATAATCCGGAACACGCATACACGGAATATTACATGCGATATTTGCGTCAAAAGAGAATAATAAATTGGCCAGCTCCGATGGCTCGCCCGACTCGTTCACAAAATATTCATCTCGAAAACCTCAAAAATCCGCCAATTCGGCGCGATGGTGGCGAAAATATGCGTTTTGTTGAACTTTTTCCCCGGTCGGAAGTTTTTAGTATGTTCCCTCTTAATCCACTCCCTGCTTTAAGGGTGGATGGGAAAATATTTCATGTTTGTCTTCCGGGTAAAATTCCCCGCTGAAAACGTCTCCGTCTCCGAAAGTTAACCCACGAACTTTTAACTACGCCATCGGAACAAGGCAACTTTACCTGTGGCCAACGACCATGGTCTGAGCACTTCCGTTTCGGACTTTAACTTGTTTTAAATTAAAAGTTAAAACTTCGAGCGCATTGCCCGGCAAACGTTTTCTACAGCCACTTTTTGCTTCATCCACATTAAGCTATCGCGTTTGACCTTAAAAATTCGCTGCACTTTTGATGCATTTTACTCATATTTTTTTTATTTTTTGTTACAGGTTGGTATAATGCGACTAACTACACTCACTACACACTTGATAGAAGTAAGAGATCACATCAGGTTTGATTTAAATTGTCCGCAATCGCGCAATAAAGATTTGCAGGCACACACGCTGTACCATCGGTCTTTATGATGTCAATCGTCTAAGAAACACAATCTAAATACAAAATGTGTCCTTAGATCGATTTTATTGTTATTTAGTATGCAAACACAAACGAGACAGGTTGCCTAATACTTATATAAGTGCAACGAAACCTTATAAATATTAATATTCTTGATCGATTTTCTCGATCCAGGTTTGCGCCCTGATATATTTGAATAAGCGAATAACATTGAGGCGATTAATAAATCGCCTGAGTACGTAGATCTGCATTAATAATTTATATACGTTGGAAAATCATGACTTCGAACCGAAACAGAACCGATTCGAAAATGTCGGTTTTTTCGGTTCGATACACATCTTATGCGAAAGAGAGTTTGATTGTACCCAGACTTCCAGATTTAAATTTGTAGTGTTATGTAATACAAACTGGAATTCCCAAAATCAATCAAAGCCAAAATTTTGGATCCCGGGATCAGTCCCGGCATCCTTAGTCATTTAGTCTGAATCTAATTTTGGTAGCCAGGCAACATGCATGAGTTAATGAGTGAGCCCCCATTTTCATATAACACCATCAATGTGACTGATTAAATTCCTTTCTCCTGAGACACGGACTAAAACTCGCAAAATTCCCGATTTCCCGAAAAATTATTTATTTTCGTCGCTGCAGATGAATACTTATGTATTCTATTACTTCGATGTGATTCGTATTTATATTACGGATGGATACAAAAATTCTGAACGCCGTATCTATTATATTTCATATCGATATTCCCATTTTTAGAGTCGAAGTGTAGTAAATACATCACCGTTAGGGAAAGGTTAATATAACAATTTTAAAAACATTTAAGTACTGTATGTATGTATACATAGATTAGAGAGTTATTGCCCATTAGTAGTTAAGCCACTGTTTCTAAATGTCCAGATTTCGGCGGAAATGTCTCGATTCAGCCATTTACAAGCCTTTCGATCCTGCATAAATGTTGTATATTTACTTTCTGGATGACCCTCGTATATATGATGCGTCTTATATAAATTAACTTATATTTAGAACATGTCTCGCAGCAGCAGACTGATAAGCCTTACTAAATTAATTAAGTTCTTAATGAGATTTTGTTCCATGTTGAGCCTCGCCTGTCTATTGACAAGCATCCAGTCGCTGTTTGCAAAGTAGTAATTTTCAGTTATGTAAACTATGGATATTAAAATCTCGTTGACGCTGTTTAATGTTCGACAACCGTCCAAATGTAAATCCCGAGGCAATTAAGTCAGCTTTTTTTCCAAAATCGTTAATGACGCCAAAAGTGACAAATGATAATATAAAATACTGCCGTTTGCGATAATGAATACGTAATTTATTTATAATATCGCCGAGGCACAATGCGATTATTGTTACGAACCTCTTCCTACTAATTACGATGCAAATGACTGCTGGAGTTGTTTCCAAGCTGTAAATAATTCAATAATTACATAAGTAATGCCGGTGGCACTGTTCGCTATTAAAAGTCAGACTTGTTGATATTCAAAAGGATATCGTTTATTTTTCATGCTAATTTTAAAGATTGTCTTACAACTCAATGATTCGATTATCCGTCCAAGGATAACCGGTGAGGTTTTTGACTTTCAAGTATCGCATTAATCAAATTTATCATCGCGTATCAAAACACACGTTTGTTGTGTTTTGGGAAGATTGATATTCGAGGCGGCGCTGCTTTGCGCACGCATCAACCCGATCGGGACCCACCCCATTGCCTTTTCCTCACTTCTGCCCCTAATTCAATTACTCGAGTGTATCCGCGGCCTGTTCATCAACTTTTTTCCCTGCCCTCATCGCATCAAATTTGCTTCCGGAATTATGCACAGTCAAGAAGCGACTTAACTTCAGGCCGAGGCGCTTCCTTGATGGCGCTCGCGGTGCTCCGGGGCCTTTGCTAAATTTAAATTTCTCTGGAGGACGCTTCGTTTAAATTTAAAATTCATCCAGGATCGCATCCCGTGTCGCCGGAGAAGTGGCCCGGGGCCAGAAGTGCGTGGAAACTTGCCGAAAATTCGAATTAGGTCCCAAAACGCAGAGTTTCGACGCGCCCTTCTGCGGCCATTAGCGGCTATACACGCTCAAATTGATTCAAACCGCTTTAAAATATCGCAACCACCTGACATCGATATTACATGTATTTGTAAAACATTTTCGGCGCAAATTTAAAATGATCAGCATCATAATTATCCGGAGGATGCTTCTGTCCAATTTCGCTTAAGGGTTTTGTTGTATTGATCTTTTTCCTTTTGCCGATTCGGAAGCGTTTGAAATGTCCCAGTATATATCCCTGCTACTATTTGTGTTTATTCCCTATAACAGTGTTGCGGTTCAGAGAACCCAAAAACTTTACAGAAACTTTCCCATATCGCAATCTAGAAGGCAGACCGCCGAGCTATCATAATAACACACTTGCGGCTGCCGAGATAACATATAGTCCAAACTCTATCCCTGGTTCCGGATAGTTTGGCCTACATGCCGCCAAACTGTATACATAGTCGACCGCCATTTTGTCTTCGGTTAAATATTGGCCACTCTCAAAAGAAAAAGACATCCCTCAAGGGACGCTCGATAGCACCCAGTCAATTCGGACGCGCGAGCATCAAATCATCACGATATCCAAACATCAAATGAACGTTTTGCGGGCACAAGTTTTAATACGCTCGATGAAATGTCTGTTTGTCGTCGGTCGCTAAAAAGACCAATATGTGTCGACTGAAACTTGGCGAAGATGATGCCGAGAAAGTTGCAGCGCTGCTATAATTCATCTCATTGAAACTTAGCAATTTTCAGGTTTCGTCAAGTTAACCCGTAAATCCCGGCAGGCTGTCAATGTCAGACCCGGGGGCACTGCGGCGCTATATAGTACGGACTGAAATAAGAACGGGAAGAGCAGAAACAGAAAATGTTGAGTTATCTATTATAAACTTTCCTCTTTCTCTCCATTATAGCGAGAATTCTCCCGGAGCGTAGACATAAGCTGAATTCTCAACTTCTGGCTCTTCAAGCTTGTTATTTTTCTTCTGGTCTGCACGGAGCTGGCCGACTCGCGGTAATAGTTCGGGTCTCCCGGTGTTTGCCCAGGAGCGTTGCACCCGTAATACTCGTATTTTACTTTCCGTCGGATATGGGAATTTTCAGGTACGAGCGGGGTTGAATTTAAAATTCAAATACTTATCGGATGTATTCAAATGATTTCATATTTTGAGAGAACTTCCCCTTGTTTACCTGTAACACTCTCGATGCAATATACTGCTACGTGTGCACATTTTTGTTACGTCGAAATTCCGATCTATTAAATACGAATCAAATAAAATGCAAATCGATCCTTTTATGCTCATGAGTAGGGAATCCAATCCCGAACCAAATTTTCGATCCTGGGATTTCGGGATTGCATTAGATCAACCAGGGATTTTGGTAGCCAGGCAACATGCTGGAGGCAACACTAGTTGGAGGTATCATCATCAGATATTTAAATGCTAGTTCGAGTTAATGACCGCGTGAGCACCCATTTTCTTATAATCCTCGACTCTAAGTCGAGGTGTAGTAAATACATCACCGGTAGGGAAAGGTTAGTTTGAAAAACATAAATACTGTATATATGTATACATAGATTAGACAGTTATTGCCCCTAGGCGTCACCTAAGCTCGCCAATTAGTAGTTTTATTACGTTTACTAATCCCGGGATTCGTGAGCATCCAAAACTATCCGGGATACCGAGATTCGGGATCCCGAGATTGGATTCCCTACTCATGAGACATGTTCCATACCCATTCAAAGCAATATTCGATGAAATTTTATAAATTTGATGATTCTGACACCATTTCCCAATGGGGTCATATCATCAAATTTTGCATTATAAATGAATTTGATCTAAATTTTTAGCATTAAAAAGCATTCCCGTTTGTATTATAGCGTGTTAAATACTGCAGTAATTATTTGTGTCATGTTTTAAGAGCATTTCCACATCTTTCGAATGCCGTTAATGTTCGCACGTAACGCCGCGGATCGAATTCCCAAGAAAATCCAGAAATGCCTATTTTGCAGCGATTTAAATCTTAATTGAAATAATGACTTGGATTCGTTGCGAATGCAGATTGAAGTTAATTGCCCTTAGTCTACTTGCGAGAATCGCTCAAGGAACGCACTAATAAATGCACCGACAGTTGCATAACACATGCAAGACATTCGATACGCAGCATGTGCTTTATTAGATGTTTTTACATGCTGGATTTTTCCATCGTGCCATCGGATATCGAATAACCGATAACGCGCAGATCGCCGGTGCTGGTGCCGTTGCCTTTTTGATTTTGTCGACTATACACACGAAATGATTTAGTGTACCATTTAAACGAATGCATATCATTGAACAGTAACCATTAAAGGCTGCCCATTCCGAGCGCCATAAAAATACGAAAGCTCGGAAATAAATAATGTTTATGTGATCATATTAAAAGAATAGATAAAAGTTGGAAGAGGGCGATGGGAAGTTTCCCAGGATAATATTAGAATACAGTGCCGTAATATTTTATTCTGCCCACATTCGGACTCGGGGGGGTTGAATCTGATAAAAACCGATGGATAAATAATAAGCGTGTGTAATAAATAGGCCGATATGTTTGAATGTTAACCAGGAGAGCGCCGAATGCGCGAATGGGGCGTCCGAACGCGCATCGCTCCGGTTAGGTTCTGCGTTTAACGCTCGGCGTTCGGCTCCCTGGTTCGCTCAGTAACATGAGTTATTACATAATAAATTGTTCACACCTTGGCCGACTTAGAATTATAGTGTTTCCGCACTGTCTTGGCTTTTCGTATCCAAAATATTGCTGGGGCTGGGGAGCTAAATATAACAAGGAGATCTTCAGAGGCGATAGGCAAAATTGTCAGTAGGAAGCGTGCAAGAAGGAAGTTGCGTATAAATAAGTGAATGTCTCTCTTGGCGATTCTTTCATGACCTTTCGGGCTGCACGCACCATAACATCTTACTCGTTTTTGAGTTAATTATCTATAGGGAAATTATGAATGTCGTATGAAATATTAATTCTTATTCGGCCTTCTCGGACAATCTTTGCACAAGCGCGGACATCTATTCAGCACGATAGATGCGCTCTTGAGCTAATTATTAGGGCGAAGGCGACGACAAAAAAGTGTCCTCATCGTCATGTCGAATACCTACGCAATTCATCACATGCACATCTAAACAAGATCAATTCAGGTAAATAAGAACACAATTAAAACAGATCTGAATTAAATTCAAGGCCGTATGATAAATAGATATAGTTAGTTAAAATATCAATTTCGGCGACTGTCCCGCTTTCTCGCGTGCGCCTCCGGCCGAAAGAGCGAGAGAGCCGCATTACAATAATAATACACAGATCAGTGGCGTGAACGTTTATTTTAAATTTACCTCTATGATTTATTTATTATTCATGTGGAATAAAAATAGATAAATTTAGCACAATAAACAATAACAATGTTACTAATAAACTCGATAAGAGATATACATACATAAAAAACGATTCACGTATCGCTTTTTTGCCTTACAATACTTAGTCAGTCATAAAAGTCATGGGACAAAATGTGTACATACATTGAGACAAATCGGAGTGTAAAGAGTCCACTCCTTCCTTTCCTACACCAATTAAAAGTATTTTTTCATCCACGATTTAGTGATATATTAGGGTGTCCCATAAGTTTCTTCCGGAGATTATGGAGGATGAGGTAAAACATCCCAGTCAAATGATAATAATTTATTTCTGATTAGTAAACACACATGAGGCCTGGCGTTATCGTGATGGAAAACAACGCCTCGTCTGTTCGCTAATTCTGGCCGTTTTCTGGCAATTGCATCCTTTAAATTGTCTAGTTGGAAACAATATTTTATTGAATTGATTGTTTTACCTTGCTGAAGTAGCTCATAATAAACTACACCCTTCCAGTCCCACCAAATGCATAGCAAAACTTTTTTTTGGATGTATGCCATGTTTAGCTACGGTTAAAGCTTCTGTACCCTTGGTCCGAGACCGTTTACGTTGGATATTCTCATAGAGTATCCAACTTTCATCTCCAGTGATCTTCAAAAAAGGTTGGCTATCATGTCGTTGGATAAGAAGATCGCATGTTGAAATACGCTGAAGTTTCTTCAACCATGGCTATGATTAGATCTGTGTTCATTTGCGAAAGAAACTTATGAGACAACCTAATATAAAAACACAAATGGTGTATCTTAGTACATCTCAAATCGGTTTTATTCGTCTTTTGTTACGATAAGCAGCCTCAACATCATCTGGCAGCTGGCAGTAGTAGGCCACATTCACCATCTATCTGTCATGTCATAGCGATTATTTTTCCAGCAGACTGTGCTTCAAGTCCCCTCAAATTTTCACATGAAAATCCGCGTTATATTTGAATCCTCATACGCCGTCTGTAAATATTTGTCTCCGTATTTAACGCGTATAAACAAAATAAAGCCCCGTTTTATCGCAATTTCGCGTTGTATTTGTCAAGTTTTAGCGATATTTCATAGTCGCGCAGTGATCGTTTCGTGTGGCATGCGATCGTGAACACACCGTCGGTATCACCATGCAATTAACACGATTGTTTTGTCCAATTCGCATTACGGACTCCCGTCTGGAGCCAATTGCTGTGTGTCCCGATGACGACGACCCCTCCCCCTGGATCGTGGCGAAAATATCGGCTTTCGTCGCAGAAGTGCACGAGGACGCGGAAGTAGCGTAATTGATAAGGCTCGTGATTAATAATCGAGTATTCAGCTCCACGGGCTCCAGCACGTGTAATATCGATAATGGTGGACAAGCTGTTTGCCATGAACTTATAATACACACATATAATGTACGGAGAGATAAACGACTTTTTTCCAATCGATATACATAATATGCAATGCGTCGTACGTTTGCTCCTAATGTCGATCATTATAAATTTAATAATCGTAAAAAGCGGACGCGGTATTGAGAACTGGTTTCACTTCCACCCACCTCCCCCGGCCGAGCGAATGACATGACAAATTTACATCCATGTGCCAATAATTAATGTCATCGCTTTTATGTTGCTATTCTGTAATGCGGACAATTAATGGGTCGAGTTTGACCATCACCTTGGCTCGAGTACACCACCTTTGGGTTCGTTTATGGGAGCTATGAAGAAAAATGCTTATTTTTTTGCTACCAAATTTGGAACGTCACGCACCGTCCATGACCATGACGCAACTTCTATGGTCTTTTCCCACAGTTGAACGAATCTATTTCAATGTTATCTATCTCTGGGATTAGATAAATATAGCCTCTGTGATATAAAAAGGTTATGCTTATTGCATTAACATTATGTTTTAGACAAATTAGCAATTGATTTTAGTGATAGAGATGCATATTTTTATCGGCTCATAATAAAATGCAGATCGGATCAACATCATTTCGATTACATATCCTTGACTATAAGGTCGTCGTGGTTGACTCTGATCGAGCCTTGTGTGTGTATTTCAACCACCTATTGATGGACGAGACTAATCGTTGATATAACGGGTTAAACGCTTGTGGAAGAGGCGGTTCGTCATCGGAAAGTCTCGCAGTTGGGATACCTTTGACCGACGACAACCCATTCCAATTATCTGTATTATTTTTTCTTAAGCGTCTTCCATCTTCTCCGATCCAATCGTAAGGCTACATTTGAGTGGGGTGCAATCTTTTACATCAAAAAAATCCCTGTATTGATTTATCGAACGTATAGCGAATATGTAATTAATTTGGCGTACATATACGCCATTCGCTGAATCAATTACAATTTATACCGTGATAATATTATAGCTTAACATGAACGCTGCTTATGGTAGCATTCGCTTTTATATTGCTTTTATAAACGCAATATATTGTGATTTTGAACGAATTTTCGACCACAAAAATGTTTATGTATGCATTCAATTTTCTTACTGTATCAATATTTTTTTTTTAGATAATGCATTATCAATTCTATGTGTACTTTCTCCATTGTGTGTGCACTAATATTAACGCGCTCAGAGTGCATCATAGCAGAAGTGCTTTATCACTAATGCAACTTATCTCGAGTGCCGGCATTATATAACGACAATGGGAGTCTATATGCACACGGAGGAGAGATAATTGATATATTTTTTTATAGACATGATGCCCAGACGAAAATTATCAAAATACACCAAGCGAGACGGTCCAATTCAGAAAAAAATGGTAGAAAGTCACCAACCGCAGCCGTGGACAATGCGCGGCCGAATCGAATCCGCATCTGGCTGCAGTAATGCCCCGACTAAATCACGAGCCTTATCTCCTCCGGCTGCACCTATTGCATCTATTGCACCACCGGTCCGTACTTTATTAGCATTAACCTTCGAATTAAGCGAGGAACTGCAATCGACTGATTGTGAAATGCATAATCGCCGGGTTCGTCGCGCATTGATGCAACGCGCCTGCGGATACCGGGATCATAATCCGCGAATTATGCTATAAATGCACCCGGATTAACGTTGTGCGTTTTTGCCGACCCAGTTTGATCCCGGGATATCTCGAAGCGAGCCATATGGCATCATAACGCAACTCAGAAACCCCAATTGAAGCGCACATCTGCGAGTGCATCGCATTAGATTCGGCGATCAGGGCTGCCAAAACAAAACCTAAAATAACTCAAAAAGCGCCAATAACGGGGCAATTGGCGCGGAGCAAATGTGTGCGTTTAAGCAGCATTGAAATCGCTAACATTTATCATTGAATCAAAGACATGTACTGGTGTTGCAATTAGTAACCAATAAAACCAATCATCATTTACGAGGTTGGAGCGCCTTCGCTACTTCAGCCCACTTCTGCTTATCTGCTTGCAGCGATCTTCACCCACGCGGACTATGTTCAGTCTATCCTTTTGTATCTTTCAGTTCGTTTTTGCATCGCTTGGAATAGCTCGTTCAATTGTCCGCATCCAAGATATTCAAGTGCTCCGGTGCCGACACGTTCGAGCCTGGGTTACCCAAATGCTAATTATGAGAGCGCAAGATAATGTCCAATCGATGATAACACGTGCTTTGAATCCTACAATGTTTCCCCCCTTCGTAGTTGCTACAGACATATGCGAGCATCACATCGATGATATTCTGACCCCAACGGACTCGTGTAAATTTTGGCGCCACTTAAAAAGGAACGCTTTTCTAAAAAAATAAATCATGATGGATTTAATTTGATGGACGTTGACTCGCGAGGTGGGTTTTATTTAAAAAGCATGTCATGCTTATAACACGAATGGCTCATTAAGCAGATGCCACTGCTGAGCATATCGTCATTTATTGAAGAAACGGAAGTCGTTAAAGCAAATTACGTTAGTAGACCCAAGGACGCCTGTCGCACATGTGTTGAGGTAATTTCTATAGTCGAGCTTATTTACCTTCTTCAGACAATCGTTTGACCCTTAGCCTAGTTCCAAACAAAAATTCAAACTTCTCGGAAAAAAAACCATAAAAATTTTAGAAGGGGATTCAAATTGGAATCGGATAGGAAACTTCTTGATCTCGTCACTAAAGAAGGCGGAACTCCGAAAAACAGTTGCGCACGTATTGTTCAATCGCAGCGTTGTCTCGAAATCGTTGCCCTCCCAATACCTCTTTTAATGGATTAAACATCACTGAATCAAAATATCACATGAATAATAACGCGTTGCGCAACATTTTTCGCCTTAATTCTTTAATGACGGTATCCAAACAAAATTGTACAACTCAATCAATCATAGAATGCATTTTCGATTTGTACATGTGCATCGCTCATGCAATTAATTTCCATATTATACACTAATGCATTACATAATTCTGAATGCAGTTTGCATAATTAATGAACTGTGAACTGTTACTGCTGTTGCATGACTTTTTCGCTTTAATAAATCGCCTTTTTGATTATTAAAAAAATGTTTATATAAATAAGAGCGGCTTAATTTATTATTTCGCCGGGACGTATTATATTTTTACGATTTTACCGGCAGGATAAGAGATGATTGATGGGCGCAATACATCTTGGTCCTCATCCGATATACTTCCCAAGGCACGGTGTGAAAATGGAATTTTAACCTTTTCGGGGGAGCGCCGTGGGGGTTGATCGCTTAACGCTTTGGGCGCCCCTGTCCTCTTTGTTAACATTCAAATGTGAAAATTATTCTTCGGCCGCATAATTGCATTACATGCGACATTGATAATGATATTTATATACAGAATTATAAATTACCATTTCTATTACCATTATGCATAATATATAGCGTTAACCTCTTATTTATAACTAACATTTACCCATGATATGTTAATATTCAGCGTCGCAATATGGTAATGCATATTTTTTAATATGTATTTCCATGTTTTTTTATGCATATTTATTTTTGTGTTTCTCCACTTCTCGATTTTGGTCACACCATCACGCCAAAGGCTGATTTATTATTACTTATTACTTGTCGCATTGGGTCGTTAGCGACCCATAATGGGATTGAGTTTGAAATTTATGACGTGCTTTTTTTTCATCGAGAATTGATTCAGCCCTTTGGGGCTTGTCCATGTGCTTGATTCGATTTTTTTTTTCTGAGTTACTAATTTATTGCACATCGAGCCTTCTCAAAATTGGATCGGACGCAGTTGATGGTCGTCGAAAGACCGACGAGAGGAAGTCCATTGTTGAAAATTCTCGGAATGCAACAGCGACTGATCTCGCATTCCCGAGGACCCTTAACAGCTCTTTAATAGACACTCGACCCCGGGATAATGACCAGTCGATATTCTCGCTGCGTATCGCAATGTCGGTAATGTGGCGTGATGATTTGGATATAAATGTGCCTTTTCCACTGTGTAATTATTCCAGCCGTGTCCTTGCGCTTCCTGCGCCACAAATCACCGCCACGTGCTGTGCGAGGGTCCTTCTTGGTGGCTCAGCTCCTCGGCCTTTCGGCTCCACCGCAGCCTCCCCAACCATAAATCTCCAACCGGACAGCTTTCCCAGCCTGCCCGACCGACAATAACAGGAAAATAAAATAAAGCATTGCCACACTAATATCGCCATTTTTGGGGTTCCCCGCTTGCGCAATCATTACAGCGAATTTGCAAAATATTTATAAATAACCACAAGCATATTATTGCATACACACGGTCTTACAAATATATATAAATTATGATTTAGAGCTCATTTTGTCCGGGAATCGCTGATAATATACATGCAAAATGGTCTAATTAAGCTTTATCTTGTAGCATTAATCAAGGCAAGGAGATAAACGCTTTCGAATCGATCTTCATTAATGAATTTCATGGCTACTAAATACAAAATTTTCAACAAAAACATTGTAATATAATAGAAATGGGTCGTAATTTCATATGGTGTACCAAATACACATCATAGTAGCGCGCTGGTGATTTAAGCACAGCAAGGGAAAAATTAAACACTCGATTTATCGACGCTGTTTTTGTTCCATTGTGAGCAAACGCGGCACCCATTTCGTGCACAGCTTTCTCGTGTCCAAATTTTCAGTCTTGACAGTTCGTACGACCTTATTTAAACCCTGCCAACCAATATTTTTACTGTCGCAAACGAAGAAATTGGTTGGATTAGGTACTTCTGGGACTATCCTCGTAGCTGTCCGAGTTTCATTTTGATGAACGAATTTCGGTCATGAAGAGTTGAACGATCCGATCGATCATTTTTTTGAATTCAGCAAGAATTTCAACGATCCACGCCGCACAATCGAGGTATTTACAATGCTATCCACTCATCAGAACTTGTCTAATTAATTTAAATGAATTCCGCGAGCTGATCAAATGCAATTGTTCTGCGGTAATTGCTAAGCATCTGTCTATTATACAATTCCAGCACCATCTTTGGCCCGAAATGGCCAATCTTTTGGACGTCAACCTTGCCATCGACGTCCAAGAGCGTCCGAGGGACGACGGGTCATTGGCAGCCCGGATAGGATTGGCCTAATGGCGATCGTTATATTAATAAGTTTTCAGTGATCCAGTATGGAGCAATAACGCGGCCAATTATAAGTCATATCTTGTACGCGGAGATCGCAAGCAGAATAAAACGAATTGCCATTAGCAATACGGCAAGGGCGACTGCTTCACTTCCTGACTCCAGGCGTCGTCGTCGTCGTACGTCGACGTCATTGAAACATTCGAATAAACGACAGCAGCAAATGCACATTGGTCTTTTTTGGTTCAATGCATCCGTATGAATTCATTTGAGGTCGATAAAAATCGATCCACGATTCTAATTAAGATAATCTGGACAAGATAATTTGACACGGCTTAACGTGCTTTTTATTCGTGTAGTCCCGATTATCTTGAACTTTTTTGACAGCTGCCAAATGACTTGTTATAAATTGGTCTAAAAATCCTAATCAAATTTAAAAAGGCTCACAGAGCATCCCTTGCGCGCAAGATCATGGACAAATGGTTACGATCCCGTAATGTGCTAGTCACCCAGCACGAGAGCACATACAATTAAAGTGGCTTAAAAAAGACGCATAAAAGCCTTCCATAAAATGCTTTATAAAATAATGAGGCTCACTCCCTCCCATAGAGGAGAATAATTTAATAATGAATGTGTGAACACGGTGAGCAGCATTATGTCGAGTGGAGCTGGCATTTCTATCGAAATGGAATTGTTTAATCCCATCCAAGTACAAAATGCCCTTTTTTATGTTTCCTTAATGACTGGAGAGAGAGATCACGCGATTCTATGCGTGATGCTTTTTCATACATTCGAATCGAGGTAATTAACGCTCTAGGTGAAATGATATATTAACGCGGGTAATGTACTATAAGAACCGACTCTATTCATATCGAAGCATTCGCAACTAAATCATCACCGATCAAGGCTATTAAGCCAATTAATTATTTGGCTGGGCAGTGTGAATTGAGCGAGTGCCGCATGAACTGAGCGCCTGGGCACCGTGTGGGTAAGCGGGCCTGAGAAATTTTGCAGCGAATCGGACCAAATCAACACAAGCGATCCATCGCAAGCCCAAATAATTATGACTTATAAACCCGGTTTAACCGCAAATTATCCACCCATACAGGCAACGGGTCGTATATATTAACGCCATTTATAAATCGACGCGCTGCCTCTATCTCTCGACATGCGGCAAGCCGACCAAAGGACACGTTTATTGGCGTTTTCCGTAATAAATTGTGCACACGTACACCCGCCACATCGTACGTATCTTTATTTACGGATTCGCACATACAAGCTCGCGGGAAATCGCCACAACGGTACGCCACCGAAGAAAAAACACCCTCGAAGCCTTGAAAATAATGGTCATTCCGATCTGAGGCGTAAATCTTGCGATTTGCGGCCGGGACGGGAAAGTCCCGGCGCGGTAACTGAGGGCTTCGTAATAATGATTTCCAGCAAGAGCCTACACGCCATAATGATCTTATGGGGGCATCAATTTATAACCGGTCATCCCGCAAGTAATACCGCACCGAATCCTAATCAGACGCGTGAAATCGCCGATGAATGATGTGAATACATGCGAATAATGTAATATTTGCGTTTAACGCGTATCATACCGTGGCACCCACCAGTGACCTACCATGGATTAAGTCCAGAATCCTCAAATTTAAATTGCGCCAAGGGCCTCTCAAGTGCCTAATCCGCCAGCGCCAATGCAACAAAATATATTTGGATTGATTTGCGCTGATGATATAGCTTATGTTTGGTTTTTCCACTGTTATCAAGCAATCGATTTGTGGCCACTTCAGGCTTTGAATAGTTGTTTGGCAGTATTGCCTTAAATGAATGGTGATTTTTAGTATTCATTAGCTCTTCGCGCTTGTTAGCTCTTTAAAAAATTGCGCAAGCATTTAGTAAATGAGAATCACACTATCGGAGATCATCTCACCTTTTTTTTTTTAAAACGGTGTCAGTTCTTCGGGCGTAGCCTATCAACACCATTAATCATAATCATCGTGCCATTCTCGCACGCGAAGGACACCACCGTTGATGAACGCACCGTCGCCGCACACACTCACGAAGGACTATCCGTTGGTAATTGTTGCAGCTTGTTCCGCATGCCGGTAGTCTGTACCTTGTCCGCATTTTTTGCACCAAAGATTCCGATATTCTTCTAATTTCTTCGCCGCGGCAGAATGATGACATTCGCGATTCGATGCTAATGGTGTGCCGGGTATTAAAAACATGCTCGTTTTGTTTCCATCCTTAATGCTTATGCGTCGACGACGCCAGTACTGGAGCTGCATATAAATCGAGTGCCGCATGTGTTCTCTGCTTTGCTTTGCTTTGCATACATACGGGTATTATTTTTATTTTAAAAACGCAGCACATTCGCCCTTGTACACCAGCATAAGCAATTATGACCACCGAACATATGCGACTTCAATGACAACTCGGATCAGTCCGCAGAGAACGCACTCTGAATGTCAAATCGTTCGGACTGTTCGGAGTGCTGAAAGACATCAAAGGACCCAAAAGCGACGGAACCAACAGGACAATGAGCGCAGTCCAAGCAGAGCATAACTGTTCATAGCGATGCTTCTCCGACTCTCTCGTCGAGATTTTTAATTTCAACACGTATTCTTCGCCAATAAAAGAACTAGCGATGTTGATATGTTCGAGCATGAGTCGTACGTGTTTAATCTCTCCCGATGTGCTTGTTTACTCTTTCAAAGCCAGCTGCATAGATAACAATTACGCCAATATGTATCAATCTAGCATACGTTTCCAAACAAAATCATGTATCGCATTATATTATAACAGCACGTGTACCAAGACTGTGCTCTTAATCTACGTATCTAATGCGTACAATTCATGCTTCATCACGTAGCGAAGTTATTGATTATGCTATATGAAATAGCCGAATTTTTAGCAGATTGAAGATTATATTGTCCAATCCAGGAGCTCTTACTAAGCTACGCTGGGATAGGATCATTTGAATCGAAGCGGATTTAGCACTTGAGCGTTCCATTTGCTTTTTCCGCTTTCTCGCGTAATTCAAAGACATTTTGATTAGTATTCATATTTTTATATCCAAGAAAGTAAGATAAACCTGTGTAACGTAGGCCCCTGGCTGACTTCATATTGTTCTACATAATGTCATTTCTGCCATCGCATCCACTGTAGGATGTGTCGAATTTTTCGAGAATCATCATCCGGTCGGAGGCACGTATAAGGTGTCCGGTTGTGTAGTAAGCCGAGTTTGGTCAATTTTTATGAAAATTATTTTTTTATTTATAATTTAACACCGATCTATCCAAATTACGCCTGAATTGAGATGAACGATGGTAAATAATACATTGGGATAATAACTGAGATAGTTGTATTTTCTAGTCGATATGCTTTATAGTGTATTAATATTGTCGTTTTTTTTATTGTTTCAGACCAAGAAGAACAATCCGAACCACATCAAAAGGCCAATGAACGCGTTCATGGTGTGGTCGCAAATAGAACGCAGGAAGATCTGCGAGGCCACTCCCGACATGCACAACGCCGAAATATCCAAGAACCTCGGACGGCGCTGGAAGAGCTTAACAGAAAGGGAGAGGCAAGCCGTTCATAGACGAAGCTGAGAAACTCAGACAGCTCCACATGAAGGAATACCCGGATTACAAATATCGTCCCAGGAAGAAGAAGGCGAAACCGGCCCCCAAAATAGCAGCGCCGATCAAGAAACTCAAGAAATCTCCCTCGTCGACGAAGAGCAGAAACGACTCGAACAACAACCAGAACACACTGAGCTTCGCTCGACGCGCTTCGCCTCAGCCGTCGCCCTACACGCCGCCCAGCGCCACCGCCAAAGTACCCAGCAGCCCCTCCTGTGCGGCGCCGGACTCGCCCGAGTCCGCCTACTACGACGACAACGCCTTCATCACCACCATGGACGTCTCGTTCGGGGCCACGGACACCAGGCACAGGGAGAGCACGTTCCTGCCCAGCATCCAGGACTTCGACTCCCTGACGAGATTTCTCGAGAACCCCAGCGAGATGCCGCTCGAAGAGATAGACGACTTCGGGGACATAGAGAGGTTCGAGACGGCCAGCTCCAGCTCGGGCTCCCATCTGGAATTCTCCCTCGCCCCCGAAGTGACCCACTACCTCTGGGACACCAACGGCTGGAACGAGAGCTTCGAAAACCTGTTAAGTTAAGACTGTTCTACGGCGAGAGGAAGTTTTTTTTTTGCGGAGGCTGCCGCCGGAGAGCGTCGCACCCCACCGCGGCCAGCCCGCGACGCATGACCTGCGCGCTCTCGTTAGACTCTCGTGTTTAATCTGTCTACTGGAAACGTTACCATCTCCGTTTTCTCTGATCTCATAAAAATCGCCGGGGGGCGGCGCCGCCGCCCGTTCCCAGGATTCCAGTCATTTAATCTCTCGGCCGGTTGTGTGTATCGTTTTATCATTTCGCCACATTAGAGTGCCTAGATCCAAATCGATTGCGGACTTTTGGATTTCATGTACAAAGACAAAATTGTAGAATTAGAGATGGGCCAATCACCAATGTTAAGATGTATTTATGTTTCGAGTATATTAAATCTACTGAATCGCTCCAGAGGACATAAAATCGGGCTGTGAATCGACACTCTGGTGACGAAGATAGTCCAAGAAGCGCAACATCCCCAAAATGTGAATCAATTATTTTTTGTAGATTGGCTTTTTACACCTCGGACAACGCAACTTTTGTATTGGTCTATCGTCCAGTGCGACGGGCCGTCGCCCGGGGCCGCACGTTCATCCGTCTGTTTTCCGTCACCAGATAAGCTAGACTTTTCATAAGTTCAAAAAAACTCAGTAGTCATATATAACATTGATATTGGTAACTTGTTAGTGGCTTGTTTATGTATTTGTAGGCCCCAAAAGTGAACTGTTCGGAATGAAGATTATTATTTTTATTGTTTAAATAATAAGTGTTGAATATATAAACCGCTTGCGATAAAGTAGTGATATAACCACTTTTGGGGCTGAGGATTTTACAGTTCGCACAATCGCTTTTGCTAGATTTTGTATTTATATTAAAGATGAAAATAATTACAATAACGAAACGTCTATGTATACAAAATATATACACAACATATATATATATATATGTATATGTCTACATGATAAAATGAGTGTGCTATTAAAATTAAATGTGCTTACACTTTTTAACTGTAAAATAATTCGAAATACCCACATATCACATAATACGAGTTAGCTCTTCTCACAGGTAGAAATTTTGGCTTTTTTTTCAATTCGAAATTTTTTTAATAATAATTGGCGGCCGTCTTTTTTTTTTGAATATTTTGATTTTCGCACTGTTTAAATAATTTTTTAAAAATCGTAAAATTTGTCCGGCGAGGGGGGCGACGCTCTGATCTCATTACGTCGATGGCCGATCCGGTAGTCGATTGAACGTCGTTCACTCGCTCGGTCATTTCATGTGAAAAATTTTTGCAGTTTTAGAATCGTAGCTTTGTATAGTCTTTTTTTACGTCGTTTTGTAAGTATGCTTAACATTATTTTTATGATTGTACTATTAATCTCATTTTGAATATGCTTTTGATGTGTTTTGTCGTACATAATGGGACCGGTTCGCGTTCGTGGCGTTGTTCTGCGCCCAACCTTGTGGTCGCGTTGCGTCAACGCCGCCAAATCGCGAATTTGTCCAAAGAAATGGGCAATTTTTTTTTTACACAGCGTCATCATCCTACTAAGTCATATATTCAGTTAAATTTATTAACATATTTATAAACAGATAGATAAACTTATTTTTTAAGCTTTAACCATTATTTATGACGTTAAGAATCACCATATTATTAAAAAGATTTGGTTTTAGACTTCTTTTTTTTACCAAATATGTAATTTTGTATTTAAGATAATAATCATCATTATACGTAAGGAGCATTTCTTTTTATTTTTATTTTTAACACATTATGTCACGGGCGCGCTTTTGACTATGGAATATATTATTTTGAAAACATTTTTTTTATACAAAGAGCAACTCAATTTCCTTGGCTTGTTTCATTTTATTAAGATCACATCTGTTTCTACAAAAAAAATATAAAAAAACATAATATTTAATAACAAGGGAACTTAACATACATATACATATAAAAATACTAATGATGTTAAGTAAACATATGGAAATACAATTTTAGAATTTAACAAAGCTAATATGAATATAATATATGTGTCTAGATATCTTTTTTAAATGTATACATTTAAGAATTGACTTACAATATGTATATAGTGTGTGTGGTGGACGTTTATAAGGCAAATTATATATTTTTATCGGCTCGAAGGGGAGGTTTTTTAACAGCGGATTTGTGTGCAAATTTACGGCCTTATACTATATGTGAAATTTATTTCTTCGTTATTTTTCTAATTTTACATCGTTATGAAAATTGCTAACCCTTTGGTCGCGTAAATAAGCTTGAAAATGAATCAAATTCAATTATAACGCTGCATATATTATATTGGTTCGTTGTAGTTTTACGTATTTAAGCCGTAGTTGCGTATGTAGATACATGCAGAATAACAAATTTAAACATCCGAATTAAACTGTTTATAATGATAATATTAAGCACGATGATAACGAAACAGCAAGTGTCAAATCTAATTGAACGCTTTGCGCAATTGCAACAGTGGCGTTTTTGCAATTCGCGAATTGTTTGCGCGATAAACGCCAACAGCAAAAAAAAAAAGAGAGCGCGACGCTTTAAATCTATTGTAGGGATTGACCGAATTCTTGACAATATTTTGATTCGATTTAATTTGCACACATTGGATGTTATCAGTGTGAATAAATTCTATGATATTATAAATGTGCTTTTGTGTACCCGATGTCGTAGCTTATCCGAACACCCAAAATGCGAACCCCTGCGATTGAATGCAATCGATTCACACCCCCCCTTGTCAATAAATTCGATGTATCGAGTAGTTTTCTTGTGTAATAAATGCAGACTTATTTTGAACGACCAAATATTTGCTTATCAATCGCGAATATTTAATCGAATGCAGGATGCGGCAAAATTCCCTCCCTATCCATCTTATATACATATAAAAATGAATGTTTGTATTTCGTTTGTCCCGTATACGTTCCTATACCATTCATCTGAACGCGATGAAACTTTAAGGGATTGTAGTGCTCACATTCGTGAATGTTTTCGAATTATTACAAACATTGTTTCTGTACGCAATTGAGAGCAAATGCGTGCATGCTTTTGGATCCAAGCCCTCAGCAATAAATCAAGCAACTGTGCCAAGTATTCGCTAGTTGTTGAATTGACTTAAAATCAATTAAATTCACTTATTTTCTAATATCAAAATACGCTTTTATCTGCACAATTAAAATTGATTAAGGAATTTTGCCGCGCCCGTATGAACAAAATCGTTGTAGTTCTTGTATGATAAGATCCCCTTAAGCGGTTAACAGAGCAAATTTCGGTGCTCCCCCATTTAACGTCGACGCATTTCTTGATGAATATAAATAAACAAGCCTTGTTCGTAATATTAATCGGATAAAAAGTCTATTTCTAAATGTAATAAGTGTATTTTACATCGATTTAGTTATTTTTCGTTGTTGTATGAGAAGCTTTTTCCTTTGCCGCACTTAGGGAATATTTGATGGTTCGCATGTTGTTAGTCTTAGCACTGTTTTTCGACATTAATAAAACGAAAAGTAATGTATTTTGAAATTATTATCGACGAATAAATGTTATGTGAAAATATATTCACGGGACTGATGTACAAATAATTAGCTTTTGTTATGATTTTTTCCTTAATTCTCCACGAATATGATATTTCCTGCATGACATCAGGGATGATAAAAGTACTTCTCTTTGCTTAATCGAATGTGTCTGGATCATTTTTTGGAGCGCTCGCAGACTTACGAACAATTTTAAACGCTTGTGCGAATTGTTTTTGTATCAAGCGCCGAAACTTGCAATAAAAACGCGCGTTGCAAAAAATGACACAAACATATGATGTATATATATACATTAAATATATATATATATATATATTGCATTACAACGATCCTCTTATGGGAGTGTAATACAAGGAAAATGTTTTGTTAATTTAATAATCATGTTTATTGTTATATTTCAAACAGGGGAGTTTATATTTGTAATATTAAAAGTATATATATTTAAGAGTCTGCAGAGTTCAATTGTTGTTCGTAAGAGGATATATATATATATACACTTTATATATATATATACAGCATTGATATGTTTGGCGCAGTTTAAGAGCTGCATATAAAAAAAAATGTATAATTAAAATGTCTCAAGTGTATGGGGCATTTTTCTATTTGTTATAATCGTGTGTAGATTGTGAATATAATGTTAAAAACCATATGTAATAAATGATTAAGACGTAGGATTTTCTAACCAATTGTATTTATATATATATCCCTAATTCGCACAATCATCAGCAATCTTAAAAAAAATCATAAAAATGAGACAAGGAAATGTTGAATTTATCATATATGAACTTTTTTAATTTTTGTGTGTGTTATGAAGTCATTTGTTATATTTATATATTTAATGTGGAGCATTTTTCGACTATTGGACCTTGTAGAGGGCGGTTTTTTGAAGTCATACAGAAGATATGTTTTGTACAGTAACTTTAGACATATATGAATATTAACATTGTTTTTATGGTTAAATAAAACACTATTGTACATTTCTCCTGTGTTTTTTGTTTGTAAATTTTACTTTAAATATTATTTGATTTAATTCACAGATATGTTTATATATTAACTTGTTATCATTGGGTTTGTGGTTTTGTTTTTTTTTAAATTTTTTTTTTGCAATTTTATCGACAACAAATGTGGCGCAATTTATTAAAAAAAGAAAATATTTTTCGAAATTAAAGCGCGTTTGACTGAAACGCGCCCCTCCCCCCAAATAACAGATAAGTTCTTATTAACATATACTCAGTAAATATTACCAACACAAAGAACATATTTTAAGGATATAAATATTTTTCTATGCAATACCAAATAAATGTGTCTAAATAGTTGTTTTTTGGTAAATCATTGAATAATCCGACATAAGCAATATAAGTTCTACTATAGGGCACCATTGTTATATATTTTGTCTGAATTTGGATTATATATTTTTTTGTTTTTTTTTTATAATTTTTTATTTTAATTTTATTTGTATTGTTAACAGTACCAAAGGCCAGTGTAAATGGACAAAATATATAACCACATTCTTACCATTGAATATGGGTAGATAATTTTTGTTGTAAAGTCTGATTCAATTTAATTTATTCAAATAGAAAAAAAAACATAATCCACTTTTTTTTTAATCTCAAACAACAAAGCTTCAATGGAAACAAATTTAATACCACATTTATTCAATTGATGTATTTATCGATAATGCTCAAGACTATAGAAGTGTTTGTTCATCTAAGTCATTTTAACCCTTAAATTAAGCGATTTATGGTAAAACCATCTTCACTGATGGACCTCAGAGTTCATTTTCGGTTATTTCTGTTCGTAAGTGGATGGTGTGTTAAAAATAAAAAGTCGTATATATATATAAATATGTATTTATATATGCGTATAGTAGGAATAAGAACGCAAAATGTTATTATTATAATATACTAATAATTATAGTAATTATTATTGTATGAAAAAGATTAGCAATATTTTTGCATATAAAAACTTATTAACGATAAAAATGTTAAAATTGGAAGATAGAGCGGGAGATGCATGTAAAAAAGAGTTTTCTTATATAAAAAATATATATACTACAGAAAAAAAAACATTAGTTATATTATGTATGAGAATAATTTAATTTTCTTTTAATTTTGTAAATCACCCCCCCTCCCCAAATACCCCCTGTGTATATAAGAAATAATACTGTCCTTATGTTATGTTATTATAAAACACATAAAGAAAAAAATATAAAAAAAATTATTAGTTATTCGATTGTAAATTTTGTATTGTAGTATGTTTATAAATAATAAATTGATATATGGTAAATACAATTTTATAAAAAATATATTCGTTTTTTAATAAAAACATGCACACTTTCACCCAACAACACTTGTAACAATTATAATTGTGTAAATTCATGTTTGAAACACCACTTCAGGGCGTATGTCCCAAAAGTCATGAAATATTTGGTTTTTTTAAAAAAGATTTATTGAAAATACCGATGCAAATTATTAATATTCTTCAAAGTATTCTCCATGAGCATTAAACATTTTTTACATCAAAGTTTTTCGGAGAACAGAAAGCTACAAGATTGAAAGACTTTAAATGACAACTGGGCAGGTCATATTGTAAGGCAAGTGGTTTGAATCACATGAGAAGATAATGGTATAACTATATAACTCTAAGTGATATACATTTTTAACGAAGTTTTTTAAAGTCCTGGTCCAACTCGATCCCTACCGCCCACTGATGGGCGTTTAAGCTTTCGTGGTGGGTGATAGGGATGTAACTCTAGAGTAATTGGATTTGATAAAGCGATTCAAAGACTTTGAACATGAACTTTCTCTGCCTCATATCTTGTAGAATCAGGCTTTAGTGATAAGTACTTTGCAGTTGGTGGACCAGAGGGCGGTTAGAAAATTTTACCACTAAATACAAAGGTGGGCGATATGAATAAAAAGGTTGACTACCTCTGAAGTACGATCCTCATAATTAGCTGTATATCATACATTCAAATCGGATTTATGATGGCTTTGTTTAATAATATTTTATTCTCTTAAGACAGTTTTCAGATTTTCAGCCTATTCTTTGTCAGAATTTGTCCCATGCTGATAAACCGAATTGGGTCCAGGGGATCTCAAACTTAAATTGCGCCAAGGGCCTCTCATGTGCAACTGCGTCTTTGGCTTATAGTTGTGGACAGTCGTCAGGAAAACAGAAAGACGGATATCTCTTCTATTGGTGAAGCCGACATGTGTGGATTTTGTTTGTGATGCTGTGTAGATTGTACTGGAGTAGTAAGGGAGAGGCTATTGTTGGGTTTCACCATGATATTAACAGGGTCGTGTCTTTGGCGTTGCAATTGTTTTGTCGGAAGGTAGAGAACTGTACGATTGTTATATATTGCTCAATAAGTTTGTAGTGAGTTCTTCCCTGGAGTCAAATCTCTTCCCTGGAACATTATTTTTAGGTCTGCAAAACTGATAGTTCTTCTTTTGTCCCAGGTAATCGACTGAATAAAATAGCGTGCGCATCCCAAAATACGGGTGGCCAAAACCTAATTAGCTGATATTTGCGTTTTTGGCTAATCACTGTCCACTCAGCTGACTGAACAAATGCCAAATTTGGGTGACCAGAGCATCATTGGTGTTTGTACGGCCGCGTTTAAAATCAGCAAACCACTTCTCCACCATTTGTCAGATTGTTTTGAAAGTTTGATACGCATTATTTGAAGGTTGGTACCTATTTAAAATCATATGGATTTGTCAATAGTGATGCCAATTATGTTACCCTACTAACTTATTGAGTGATGTGTTATGCTATACAGTATGTGGAAGATGCATGAATATTCCATGGCTTTAAAGAAAATGGTCCTTATTTGTTGCACGTCATTTACATAAGAATCTATGTAATTTCTTGAGCTTAATTTGAGTGTTATATATGGTATATGGTTATCAGCTTCTTAAAAGTAACACGAAAGCATCGAGATGAAAGCTGCAAATAAATGAAAGTAATGCTTTATGAATATTCAAGAATTTGGTTTGACGTAGAAGTGGTAGCTTACTCTTCATGTTCCCTAGGCAGAGGGAGACGGAAGGGTCGAAGAGTGGAGCGCAGGTGGACTTGGAACGATGATGGCTCTTTGGTAGATAACCTTATTGCTGAGAAGGCAGAAGCAAATGAAAAAATAATACGCACGCGACCTTTCAACGTGCCATCGCCATTCCAGCTCACTCCCATTGGAAATACAGAGCCCTACTCTTTCCAGCACCATCAAAATTTACGACCCATTTCGGAAAATTACTTCTTTTTCTTGCCCCGTTAACAGTCGTCGATGAAAATTTCGCGCGACGCCGCCACCACCGCCCAGGTTACGTTGATATAAAATATTCAATATGTCGAAAGCCTGACGAAGAACCATAACAATTCGGCATCAGCCAACGTTTCCGATTGAGCGACTGAGTCAATTTTAGAATGGAAAATTCTGTACGTATCCTGTTCTGAGGTGCGAATGCAATCCAGACTTCATATAAATAAAATACTACTAGCAAACAATTCGACCTGGCCAAAAAATAGAAGAGATATAGACAACGATGTTGTCTTATCGATATTTTGACTGTCGAAAAAATAATTTCATAATTATCAAAGAGGAGTGACACGCCAAATTCACATTGATGAAGGTCCAAAACCATTACGAAAGTCGGGAACTCGGCGCCCCTGGCTATTAGGAATATTTAAAGCGCCCTTTCTCAGCTATAGGGTTGTGAGCAACACGAACCCATCAAAAATGTCCCCCTCAAATTCACTACATCGCTGACGAAACCAACAGCAAACACGTTCAAACGAAAACCAACACGATGGAAGCATATGTTCTATGATTTGTCCTACAATATGGAAAGAGTAATTTAAAAAAAAGGTATTTTGAATGCAATTCCAAGGAAGAAGGATTGATTGCTTCAATAAAATGATCCATTTTTATAATAACATATTTATTTAAGCAAAAATATAACATGCTGTCGAAAATACGGTGTCGTTATGAAAATACGTGGCTTTGATAATGTGATTTCATCGGTGTCAGATTTAGTCTATTTACAAAAGGGTGTTATTGCACTATTCGACGCCCTGCGTCTCCTGCTTGGCCTTCTTAATCTTTCTCCATATTTTCAGGCGCAATTTTCTGATCTCTATCTGTTCCGGAGTGAGTGCCGCCACTCTTCTCGCGGCGTTCTTTCGTTCTTTGTGTTCTGCGCTCAATGCGCCTATTCTTACCCGATCTCTCATTTTGGCTAATTGATCTGAATTTAGGGCGCCGACTCTGCTGCGAGCTCGCTTTCTTTCGATCTGTTCTGGTGTGAGGGCGTCGACTCGCCTTCCGGCGTTTCTGATGGCGATCTGTTCCGGGGTGAGCGCGCTGACTCTCTGCCGGGCGTTTCTTCTTTCGCGCTGTTCTGGCGTTTGGATGATCTTCCTGCTTATGGCGTTCCGTCGATCGATCTGCTCTTGCGATAGATATTCCTTTCTTTTCTGGGAGTTTCTTCTCTCTATCTGGTCTTCGGTCGGCACGTAGCTTCTCTGTCGACAGTTTCGTTTTAGACGTCGCTCTTCGCTAATAGCTGCTACTCTTCGCATTGCGTTTATTCTGTCGCGTTGCTCTTGGGTTTGCGAATGATATCTGTCTCTTACTTTCTGTGCAAAGTTAGGATCACTATAACGCTTCTTCGTGTATGCCTTTCTTTTTTCTATCTGTTCTGGTGTAAGGGCCGCAACTCTTTGGGCTGCATTACGTTTTTCGCGTTCCATCGGATCGAGTCGGCGTTCTCTCTTCCATCTTCTTTGGTATTCCCGGCGTTTCTCTAGTTCTTCTGGGCTGAGTTGTGAAGCTCGCTGTGCGGCGTTCTTCTTCTTGCGTTGTTCTTCGGTGAGCGGTTTACGTTTCTTCTTTTTCATCGGTGCTGGAAATAAGATATCTTGCCGAAGAACCTTTCTTGGTTCATAAGCTGAGGATTCGCCGTCAATTTTCAATTTATTTTGCTCAATTCCATCATCAATTAAGTTTAGGGCTATATTTTTGGCGTTTCTCTTTTGTGAATCCTGTATATTTGGATTAGAATCATTTAAAAGTGCATCATCAATATTTGCAATCTTGTCTGCATCCATTGCCAACTGATCTGATACACAATTAGTATATTTCAGGTCGGCAATGATTTGTTCGCAATCCTGTGAGGTCAATTTAGGTAATATTATCTGACATTTTTGTTGAAGCTGATCTGTATTATCGCCAGCAAAATCTATATCTATTTCTTCAACATCCATGATAATCTAAAAAAAATATTTTTTTTAATAAATAGTTTGTTTGATTTTATAATCGAGCATGAGCATATGCTCAATTCATATCTTAGAAATATATTACATGTTGGTAGGATTGAACGGGTTATCTTATAACGATCGACTGCGTCGAAGGCGTTGTCCATGTCAAGTGGCTCGAGTGTTTTTAGGTTATGTTCGCCACGTGATTAAAAACACAATAATAGATAGAAATAACCACAAGTTGTAGAAAAAATATGTACCTGTGTTTTCTCGTAATAATAAATAGCGATAGTCAGATTAGTAAGCAACTAAATACGCAAAAGAAAAATAGGTTACAACACATTATACAAGACAAGCAGCCGCACCGACGGCCGCCGCCGCACTGGTATTCGAGATACCTGTTTTACCGATGTCGCGTGAGAGAGAAGGAGCAATACAGATAAAAGAGATAGATAGCTAATCGAATAAACTTATTATGGAGAAACACAATAATAATATTTTTTGGTAAATAAACAATTGCAATAATAATAAATACAATGCTAACATTATATGAGCAATTTGCATTTTTTAACTATTGTTATTATTAACTTTATTTCGCAAATCCAATCAAATCTCCTTGAATAAATTAAAATTAATTATTATTTACAACATAAAATAACAACTTAAAAATTAAAACAATCATTTTCGATGTTGATTATTATAATACATTGCTATAAATATTACCAATTACATTAGATTTGTAAAATGCTTTCAATTCTGTACGACATATTGGCATTATTTATTAAGCAATAATTTTCTTAAATTCACATATGCAATAAATGCTATAATAACAACACAGTATTTAAATGAATAAATTCAAGAACTCCAGACAAATTTCAGATATCGACCAAACGCTCAGCTACAGGTCGTTTATCAGGTAACAGCGCATGATAGCCTTCAACAATCATTTAGCTGATCGTCTGACCCATTAAACCATCACTTTCACTATTTCAACAATATCGCAAGCATCTTTACAATCACACCCACTATATGGATTCAAATATAATCCGGAATTTTGCTGTATAAATTTATTAGTGATATACAAATTCAAATGGAGTATTTTATTTTTCTACATAGTTCCCTTCGTTATAAAGAAAGCTAATTTGCGCATGTATTGCTCGACCACAGCGTCGTCTTGAAATCGTTGCTCTCCTGATGCCTCTAAAAACATATGGTAGTCACAATCTGGACTGTAAGGTGAGTGTTCAAAAGGCAGAACTGCGCCTCAAGTCTTCTTTAAATTTCACGCATTCGTTTATAAGAAAACGAATAATTACGCGTTGCGCAACAGAAGATGTTACTTCTCGCCTTCTTTCTTCAGTGGCGGAATCAAGAAGCTTCGTATCCAATAGATTTTTCTTTTGATGAAAAATAAGATACACCTTTTGTATTTTAATATATCACTAATTCCGGGTTACATTTGAACCTCCTCGTAGTTTTTCCCAAGATAAAAAAATATAGATATACATCATTTACAAAATCTAAAAATCAATATAAAATCTTTATACAGGCTGATGTGTTTTTTGTGTATATTTGAATAATGATTAAAATCAAGCAAAACAAACACAGATGGACGCTTGTTTTATTTTGTCAATTGTGGTACTGTCAGTCGGTACTTTTATCGTTTACCTCATCGGAATGCTTATAATGTATTGAATACTAACGATGGAATATTTTCAATAATGACAAAAAGGCATAGCATTATCCCTGTTGATGAGTAATCGCGCATATTTGCGTTTCGATATAATCTATCAGGAATGAGATTGAAATCCATCAGGCATGAGGTCTTCTTAGATCGTTGATGGTCCATAATAAATAGCAGAAATACATAAATCAATTATAAATTTCCAATAAATGTATTATTTTATTAGTAAAACTTAAGTATACATATATACAGTACATATATGTTTTTCAAATTGTTATATTAATCATTCCCCACCGGTGATGTATTTACTACACTTCGACTCTAATAATGGGAATATCGATATGAAATGTAATAGATACGGGACTCAGAATTTTTGTATTCCTGTATAATACTAATCAATAAAGATTAAGGGATGGACGGAGAACAAATTATGATTTTTTTTAAAAAAATCGTATTTATTCATAAAGCTAAATTGACACTGGTTAAAAAACAGGGATTAAACTGGGAAGTGTTACCGCATCTTTCTTATTCACCAGGATCTCGCCTTATGGATTTCCAGCTTTTCAGGTCCATGAAGAACAGCCTCAGAAAAAATGTTCATGAAATGCAGCTGAAGTAGAAATGCATTTAAAATCGCTTTTTACTTCTAAGCTGAAATTCTTTTACAAAAAAAAGATCAAAGGACCGCCATAGCGATGGGAAGATGTATTGAATAATGAAGGAAAGTCATTCCAACACACGTTTCATGTACATAAAAATGCCACCTGTATTTGTTTATCGTCTGTATTACCTCGGGAACGCTTGCAAGCGATGTTGGAAAATTTAATGGTTCAGTATTTTCAAAATAATAAAATATTAAAGTAAAACTATTTTTTGTCTACGCATAAAATAACCAGGAAATAATAGAAATATGCTAATATGTATTCAAAGCCTCAGCCTCATCGTGGATGTACATATTATCTATTTTGATGAAAAATGAAAACATAATAATGAGATTTATCCTGGCTCACACGTAGCCTTCCATCAATATATGGTCCTGGGTATGGTTTTGAGAGATCCTTATGAATAATTGATTATTTTGGCGGAGTGTATGAAAGTCTCTCTTAAATCTGTTTACAAGGAGAGGAGAGGATGGTGGGCAGGTAGGGCGTAAGAAGCTTTCGCTGATAAGGGAATTGATAGACTGCCAAGGCGTGATGAGGGTCAGACCTGCATCATGTTCCAGCAGGGAGTGATTGACTTTATCAAGAACAGGTAATACACTCAGACTCTCGCCCGTTTCCTCTCCAGTTTTGTCCCGATCCTGACCAGAAAATCGATCCTAGATGCGTTCGGGCGGACGAAGAACGAAAATATTCACAACAAAACATTATACGTACTCAATTCGTCTGGAGTCTTTCTGAGTCCGAACCCCTCCCCACGCAAGACCACTTTGCTGTGGTGCAACGGGCGGCGAATATAAATGTGGTACAATTAGCAATTAAATCGGGGGCTCCTTGAATACAAATATGATCGTTTTGCCAATCTACATAATAATGTGCAGAACGGTTGTCGAATTATTTGCAACAAGATTTGCATCGAAATCGGGGCTACTGCAAACAAATAAACTCCCTAATCGCCTATCCCATTTCGCACAAAAACCTAATCTAATAAAGCCAAATTTAAGACGCGAATCGACTTTCAATATGGATTCGGACAATTTATAAATTGACATTTCTATCACGCATTGAGGAACCGAATGGTTCGCGTTGCAATATGATGATAAAGTAGTATGTAAATGTAAATAGTATGAGCGTAACTCATGTTATTTACATTGGATAATGCAAGTCAGAGAATAATGATACTGTAACGAAAATCCCTTGCTGACACAAGGCGGTCTGCTATCTTCGTCGCAGCGATTTGATAACCGCGTTCTTCAGACGCGAGATTCGCACCGGAGAGGCTCTCAACACTGCGAGTGATTGCTCCTAAATAACATACATAAATACAGTACAATGATGTAAAGGGCGGCTCCGAATATTATTTTGGCTCTGATTAACGACGGAGGTCAAGATTTTTTATCACTTTCGGCGACAGGATTCAGGAACAGGAGCTCCACAGAGAGATTAAATTAATAGACAAAATGCTGGCCACGAGAGAAAGGCGGAAAGTATGGCTAATCAGGCTAAGTTGGCGGAGGTTCTTTACATAGCAAGTCCCGATAACCAACTGCTGAAGACCGCTAGTACTGGGGCGGACGACCTCATGCTTCCGCACCCCCCAGACGCTTTGGCGTCCAAAAATGCACCAATCAGACGTCTTGGCAAGGATTCCTTATCTTTTCTTGGGAATCCTTGGGGCCAGGTCCGTAAAAACTCCAGGGCTTAAGTAGACCCCGGTTCCACAGATTAGCCACGGCCACATTTCAAGGCCTATTGTTCTTAGATAAGGTCGGTTTTTATATTTTTAATTTAATTCCCATCCGCTGAATGTTAGCTCTCCTTGCAATAACACGATGGTACAACATATGTACCATACATAAAAATGTGGCTCACACAGCCCTGTATGAAGAAATTGATAAGGCATGCTGCTATATCCGTCTGTCCTGAGCGTCCTCCCTCGAACTATTCAGGCCCAGACGTGCGGTGTCAATCGAGCGTAGACGATGTCTTCCGACGTGTCTACTGCCACTCGGTCTCAAATATAGCACGAGAGACTCTGTGAGTCGGCATATAAACAGCGGGTTTGAACGAATCTGGTAATTGATGCTTCGCCGTACATGTCCATGACATCTCGATTTACTTTATTGAAAAAAGAACCCTGGCCACATTTATGTACATCTTAGCGGTCCTGTATTTTGTTAGTGTGAAGTGTAGCTTTTATTCAAACATTATATGAATTATGATCAAAGTGGGTTATCTGTGGTCCCAATGCATTTGAATTACAAAATGTATCCATATCGTCATCTCAAAAACATCTCGTACTTGTATGCAAGTGGGTAGAGGGTGGGGAAGAAAGAATATGGTGCATACTGTTGATCAATAAGAATACAAGTTAATTTATTATACTCCCCCCATTAATACTTGCCTTTTTCATCTTTGCCCCTCCCGCCTATCGCCCGTATTATAGGATGGCAGACTTGTATGATATCTGTTGGGATGGGATTGAGTTGTCAGGTGATGACAAGAGCGCTGGAACACTGTAAAATGAGACTTGTATGAAGATTTAAGCAATAATAAAGACGGTGATGTGGTAGGAGGGGTGGATGTTAACGTTTGGTGTGGGAAGAAGTGGGAGCTTATTGGCGGACGGAGGGATTGTGTTTCCATGACTTCTGTGCCAAATTGTAGTTATGTTGATATCCCCACCACTTTACTAGTTAACAAAAAAATCTCTGGAAACAAAAGGTAGATTTGGTAATAAAACCAATGATTTTAATAGTAAGCTTTTTATTGGTCAATAAACATATGACAGATGGAAAAAAATATGCAATTACTTTCTCTTTCTTGTTCTGCGCTCAATGTATCATTTTTGATTTATCATTGTTGCGATTTCCAATAGGGTCCTGTACTTTCTTGGATTCTTTTTTTGGCTCACCGTCTCTGTCTATATTACCTGTCTAGGTATTTTTCTTGTTTCTTTTCAACCTTTCCTTTTCTCTCAATGCCGGATCGAGCCAGCGTAATCTCGCCGACAACCTGTTGTATTCCCGGCTCTTCTCCAGTTCCTCTGGACAAAGATCCTGACGATTTTTTTTTTTTTTACTGTAATGCCATGGAAAATATATTTCATCCTCCTGAGTAAATCCTCTGCTCTTCCAATCGACGTCACCGTCCATTTTTATTTCATCATACTCAATGACGTCTTTGATCGAATTTAAAGCTTTGCTTTTAGCATTTCGTCCTCTTAAATCCTTCTTGTCTTCGTTCGTATTGGTAGATCTTCTGCTTTGCCGAGTGGAGATGTGGTCGTCAAGTTTTATATTGGCAATGAGCTCATCACAATCTCTCGGGGTCAGTTTGGGTAAAATAATTCGACACTCTTGTTGGAGCTGTTTTAACAATCTGTTCTTAAGCTGTATACTCATATTCTCGACATCCATGGCAGCATAAATACTTTGTTACCGGCTAAATTTTGAGTTTTTAGAAAAAATCGCTATGATTGTTAAAACTATAGATGGATATGTTGTGGGAGTCAGATTCCCGCAACGTTGGAGCAGATTGAGTGCGACGTCATTAGCGCTGGGGGCATTTTTAGGTTAGACGTGTCACGTGATTCTAAGCTCAAACCACAATATTAGGCAAATGACACAACAATCCGTGTTCACACAAATGACTAGAAATGTTTTTCAACAATTATTAATATTAATTAGTAGATTTATGAATGTTAAACTCCCGTGTAAAAATACGTTACGCCGACGATACAAAACAAGTAACCTCACTAGCGGCCTTCACCGTACTGATATTTCAGATACCTACTTTACCGATGTCGGGCGAAAGAGACGGAGCTATGGACGTATAAGAGAGGGTTGCAGATCGTCAGTGCGCATGTGCCACTACTACCCACGAATTATTAACTGGTAAATACGTGTCACAAAATAAATAAAATGGCACCCAAATAACACCCTCTCTACTAGTATATCGACATTATGTCGCCAAAAGGGTTTTGACTTCCACTCATATGTCAACATTATGAGGCTGTAAGTGGTTTGACTTGTAACTCGATCATCTTGGGTTCAAGTCCACAGGATGTGTAGCTGGCGATTACATTATATTCGCTTTGAAAAACCATGTAAAATGGTTGGCAATAGTCAAGTCATTATTTTAGCTCCTTATTATATTATGTTATAGATACTTTTTTTTATACAATCAATTGTTTCCCGTTTGATTTTTGATGCAACATGATTTTTTGTAGTGGAACGCATGCGCAATTCCTGTCTCAACTCACTAGCCGCCATCACTCAATAAACTATTATTTCATTATTCGCTTCAATTCAATTGCCTTTAGACGAGGAAGATATAACTGTTCATATTTTTAGGTATAAATTAGAAGGATAATATATTCAGGTGATTGGTACGATGTGACAGAAAACGATTTTTCCCCCTTAAATCATATCGTTCACATCAAGAATGCCATCCTACTAGTCCACAAGTACCTGGATTTATCAAATAATCTATAGATTTTTTAAACTATTGTTTATCAACGAATTAATTCATAATGCAGCAGACCCGCGCTAATCCGGTCCCGGTCTAATCCAGCGCCACCTGTAGTCCGACATTCCAATACAAGTATACGTATGTACGGTAAAACTTCTTCAATGTAAAAAAATATCAGTCTAAATCATAATGAATCTTTTTGTACGTTGACAAGTGAGTACGGCGTAGGACGATCCACAATTTATATTTGTTTTACAATAAGTCAACTAAAAAAGAAGACATTTGTAGCATCTATATCTAATAATTTTCATAATTTTTCGGATTACAAGTACTTCCTTTCCAAAAAAAAATCTGGACTACAAGGAATCGGGGGCAGTTCTCTACAGTCCGACAAATTAGAAAATCCGACACTGCTAAATGATCATTGACTGGTGGAAGACCTTCATCGATGGATGCTTAAGAAAGACCAAATGGTAAGCCTCATTTAACATCAAATGGCAAATAGCAAAAAATAGATTGTGTAGTTTGTTCTAAGCCGAATGTTAAAAATGGAATGCATGAAATTCATTATATTTGCGAAACATGTACACGAAAATTATGTCTTCATCCGGGAAAAAAGGTTTTTCCTTTTTGATTATCTATTTATTTATTTAATAATAATTTGAGATTGGCGCTTTTTTTGCTTATGAAGGGTTTAGGTCCAATGACGCAATTAACTGCCTTCTTGATTTTGAAGTTGTGGCCGAATTTGGAGAGCATTTTGGTGTTATATTTGCATTGATTTGTTTATTTCAGTCAGATCAATGAGTCCTTATATATATACATTTATTTAGGAGGTAATTATGTCGAGTGGAAGAGCCTAAGTCGAATATCTTGGAGTGATTCTGAATTCTGAGTTCAAATGGGACGAGCAGATGTCGTGGGCGCGATGGCTGGACATCCATTGGAATGATCGTCACCATTTTCGGACTAACTAAAATTTTAACATGCTTGAAATAAAAATAAAAAATCAAAGGCGATCCTTTTGTGCAGATGGATCCAGAAAATTCAGGCAAAAAGCGTTTTGCTTGATAAAAGACAATGGAAGAAAAGGGGAAAAACCAGACTGACGACACAGAATACGATTATCTTTTTCATCCGTGAAAGATAGAAAGAAAGGAGCATAGAAGGATAAATGTTGATCGACTATAATATTCTAATAAGGATTGTTGTAAGAAAGGAAGAAGGATTGATTGTGTTAATAAAATTAGCAGTTTTTATAATATATTTTTATTTAAGCATAAATATGACATGCTGTCGAAAATATTGCATCCTTATACGTGGATTTTAAATAATGTGATTTAATCGGGGTCTAATATCTATTTATAAAGAGTATTCTTGCTCTATTCGATAGCTTGCGTCTCTTGCTGCTTGGCCTTCCTGATCTTTCTCCATATTTTCAGGCGCCATCTTCTGATTTCTGCCTGTTCCGGAGTGAGTGCCGCCACTCTTTGAGCTGCGTTTCGCTTCTCGCGTTCTATCGGATCGCGATCGAGTCTGCGTTCTCTACTGCGTTCTCTCTTTCTTTTGATCTGTTCTGGTGTGAGGACTCTGACTCTTCTTCTGGCGTTTCTGAGGGCGATCTGTTCCGGAGTGAGCGCGCTGATTCTTTGCCGGGCTTTTTTTCTTTCGCGCTGTTCTGGCGTTTGCTCTTGAACGATCTTCCTGCTCATGGCTTTCTGTCGCTCGAGCTGTTCTTGAGATAGATATTCCTTCCTTCGCTGGGAGTTTCTTCTCTCTATCTGTTCTTCGGTTTGCACGTAGTTGCTGTGTCGAGAGTTTCGCTTCAGACGTCGTTCTTCGCTGATCGCTGCTACTCTTCGCATTGCGTTTATTCTGTCGCGTTCCTCTTGGGTCTGCGAATGATATTTCTCTTTTACTTTTTGGGCAATCTTAGGATCGCTATAACGCTTTTTCGTGTATGCTTTTCTTTTCTCTAACTGTTCCGGTGTGAGGGACGCAACTCTTTGGGCTGCATTTCGTTTCTCGCGCTCCTTTGGATCGAGTAAGCGTTCTCTTCTCCATCTTCTATGGTATTCCCGGCGTTTCTCTAGTTCTTCCGGGGTGAGTTCTGAAGCTCGCTTCGCGGTGGTTTTCCTCTTAGGGTTGTTCTTCGGTAAGCGTTTTACCTTTCTTATTTTTCATCGGTAGCTGGAAATAAGTTGTCTTGCTGAGAAATGCTGCTGTTTGCCTCAGTAAGTTGAAGATTCACCCTCAATCTTCAATTTATTTTGCTCAATTCCATCCTCAATAATGTTTAAAGCTATATTTTGGACGTGTATCTTTTTTATATCCCATTTAACATCATTTAAAAGTGCATCATCAGTATTTGCAATCTCATCTGCATCCATTGCCGACTGATCTGATGCACAACTAGTGTGTTTTAGGTCGGTATTGATCTGTTCACAATCCTGTGAGATCAATATAGGCAATATTGTCTTACATTCTTCCTGAAATTGCTGAATTGTTTCATCGCCAGAAAAATCTGTATCCATTTTTTCAACATCCATGATAATCTAAAAAAAAAAATTAATATATAGATGATTTAATTTTATAATCGAGCATGTGCAAATGCTCAATTCTTATATGATTATTATATTATAAATATATATTACATGTTGGTAGAATTAAACGGGATATTTTATAACGGTCGACTGCGTCGAAGGCGTTGTCCATGTCAAGTAGCTTGAGTGTTTTTAGGTTATGTTGGCCGCGTCATTTAAAACACAATAACAGATAGAAATAACCACAAAATGTGTACCTGTGTTTTCTCGTAATAATAAATAGCGATAGTCAAATTAGTAAGCAACTAAATACGCAAAAGAAATATGGTTACAACACAAACTCGACAATCAACCGCACTGACAGCCGCCGCTGCACTGGTATTCGAGATACCTGTTTTACCGATGCCGCGTGAGGGAGAAAGAGCGATACAAATAGAAAGAGACATACAGCGTATATACAAAACTTATTATGGATAAATTACAGTAAGAATCATTTTTGGTAAACAATCAATTGCAATAATAATAAATACAATGTTTGCATTATTTAAGATTTTCGCAATTTTTTTTCAATTGTTTTTATTATCTTTATTTTGTGTATCAAATCAAATACCTTTGAATAAATTTAATCGATTACATTATTTGCAAAAATATTCTACATTAAGCTAATGGATTTAGCCTATACACATTTATATGAATAGATTATATATATATATATATAATAGTTTTAAGTTATAATTTGAAATTAATTTATTACTACTTGTATAGCTTCCTATCCGATGGATTTTTTTTTTCTAATGAAAAATAAGATACACCATTTGTATTGTTTGAATCCCCCTCGTAGGATAAATAAAAACTTACCCTCTTCAGTTAAACATGCGTATAAATTGGGTCATCCAAATGTGACGCCTAGGTGTTTTTTTTTAATAAAATGCAAAGTGAATTAAATCTTTCAAGCTGTTTTTTATTGAAAATATGAATCGGAGCAGAATATTATTAAAATGTCCACCTTGATTGCTTTTGCAAGCATCAATTCGAAATCGAAATTTTCAATTACTGAAATGAATGGAGTTATTTCACGAATTGCAACTTGAATTTTGTTCTTTAGATAGTTAGTTAGTTGTTTATGGCTCGTTTGCATACACTCAACTTTCCAAAAAACTGCGCAAAAAAATCGAATGGTGTTAGTTCACATGATCTTGGAGGCCAACTGAAATCTGCATTTTGTGAAATTACGCGTTGAGGAAATTTCAATTGCAAAAACGTAACGCTTTCTCGAGTTGTGTGACACGTAACGACGTCTTGCTGGAAATAGACATCAGACACACAGTAATTGTATTCTCTGCACCGTAGAAGAACAGCATGTTAACAGCCGATAGGGTTGTCAAAAAATTAAAAGCCAATGGTTTTCAGCCCGCGCCCTGGCGCCCACGACACTTGCGCTCCGCACACGAGTCCAGAATCACTCCAAGATATTTAAATTGGCTCTTCCATTCGACAGCGTACGAGCGGGCTCATTGAGAACAGGATCACTGAGTGCAGCCTGAGCTTCCATTTCCTGATATATGTTAGCTTAGGAAAGTCATTAACGAAAATGCTGAATAAATGAGGCCCATGTAACAATGAATTGAGCTATAATTTTAGATGGGAAATTTAAAAGAGAAGATGTAGTGTCACCATGATTCCAACAGATATTCCATTCGAATTGAAAGGTGTGCAGTTTCCAGCGTGAGCATCAAAAAAGCACATTGCATGTATACCAAGAGCTGGCAGCATAAATTGAAGGTCTTTCAACTTTTTAAAATTGACATCATTTTTTGGTTAGCTTCAGCAAATTTGAACCAGTCTGGTACTATCTTAACAAGCTGGTAAAAGTCTGGCAACTCCCTCCCCTCCCAAATCCAACTGCAGTCAGTCGCCAGACTGTCATAATGTTAGTCCAGAAACAAGCCAGAACACAACTTTTAAATTATTCACATGTTTTACATGACCTTCAATTTATGCTGTCAGCTCTCAGTCTTAAGTGTTTGGACTAAATTTAAACTAAATTAAATTTGCCTTTGATACGTTGTCCCTGATTAATCAATTGCATTTTAAAAACATCTCGTGCTTGTGTGTAAGTGGCTAGGGAGTGGGGAAGAAGGGAGTTGATCTATAATGTTGGTCGATAAGAATACAAGTTCATTTATTATACTCCCCACATTAATACTTGCCTTTTTCATCTTTGCCCCTCCCGCCTGTTGCCCGTATTATAAGTCGGCAGACATGTGTGATATCTGTTATGCTGTCAGGTGGTGACAAGAGCACTGGAACACCGTAAAATGAGACTTGTATGAAGATCTAAGCAATAATAAAGTTGGTGATATGGTGGGAGGGGTGGATGTTAATATTTGATGTGGGAAGAAGTGGGAGCTTATTAACTTAAAAATATCGTTAGGAAATTTGCAGTTTTGCTAAATTGTAGTTATATTGATATTCCCAGTACTTTAATAGATAACTAAGAAATTCTCTGGAAACAAAATGAAGGTTTGGTAATAAAAAATAATTTTATAGTAAAATGTTTATTGGTCTATAAATATGACATTTGGAAAAAAATGAAATCATCTTAGGTTTATCATTGTTGCGATTCCTGTTTTGGCTTGTTGTCTCTGCCTTGAGTTAATTTCTTCTCTTGCGGTAATTTTCTTTGTTTGCTCTCCGCCTTCCCTTTTCTTTGAATGCCCGATTGAGCAAACGCAATTTCGCGCACAACCTGTCGTATTCCCGGCTTTTCTGTTGTTCCTCTGGACAAAGATCCTGACGTAATTTTGTTTTAATGTAAAACCTTGGAAAAAATATTTCATCCTCCTGGGTAGATCTTCCGCTCTTCCAATCGGCATCTCCGTCCATTTTTTTTTCGTCCTGCTCAATGACGTCTTTGATCAAAATCAATGCTTTGCTTTTAGCGTTTCGCCCTCTTAAATCCTTCTTGTCTTCGTTCTTATTGGTAGATCTTCTGCTTTCCCGAGTGGAGATGTGGTCATCAAATTTTATATGGGCAATGATCTCGTCACAATATTTCGGCGTCAATTTGGGTAAAACAATTCGACACTCTTGTTGGAGCTGTTTTAACAATTTGTTCTTAAGGTATAAACTCATATTCTCGACATCCATGGCAGCATAAATACTTTGTTACCGGTTAAATTTTGAATTTTTCGAAAAAATCACTATGATTTTTAAAACTTTAGATGGATGTGTTGTGGGAGTCAGATTCCCGCAACGTTAGAGCAGGTCGAGTGCGACGGCATTAGCGCTATGGACACTTTTAGGTTAAACGCGTCCCGTGATTCTAAGCTCAAACCACAATACTAGGCGAATGACACAACTATCGGCGTTCACACAAATGGCCAACTATCTTTTCCAACAATTATTAATATTAATTAGTAGATTCATGAACGTTAAACCCCCATGTGAGAATACGTTACGCCGACGATACAAGATAAACAACCTCACTAACGGGCTTCACCATACTGATATTTCAGAAGCCTACTTTACCGACGTCGTGCGAAAGAGACGGAGCTATGGATGTATAAGAGAGGGTTGCAGATCGACAATGCGCATGTGCCACTACTACCCACCGAATTATAACGGTTGAATACATGTCGCAAAATAAATGAAATCGTACCCAAATATTTAAAAAATTAATATTATAAATATTAAAGATATTTTTTAAAAAAATGCACTGTTATTGAAAAACACAAGAAGATGAGTGTCGGTTGCCGTATATTATGAGAATTTTCTACTCAGTAATCCAATCCCGACTCAAAATTTCGATCCCGGGACCGGGATTTTCAATAATTTAAGAAGTTACATTGATTAATTTGATCAAAAATGACTAATAAGTCCATTTGTTTAATATAAAAAATAACTTGAAGGCGAAAGAATTTTGTTTATTTAAGAAAAGATAAAAATACAATTCAAAAATAAATAAATAAAACACTAAAAAAATCAAATATTGTTTTGAAAATATGCTCAAATTACATTAAACATCGAATATTTCGTCATTTAGTCTGGATCTGATTTTAGTAGCCAGGCAATCTGCTACTGAAAATGCACGCTCAGCCTCCACACTCGTTGGAGGTATCGTCATCAGATATTTAAATGCTAATTCTAGTTGATAACCGCGTGCGCCCCCATTTTCATATAACACCATCAATGTGACTGATAAAATTCCCTTCTGCTGAGACAAGGACTAAAACTCGCAAAAATCCCGATTTCCCGACAAATTATTTATTTCCGTCGCTGTAGATGAATACGTATATATTCTAATACTTTGATGTGATTCGTAAGTATATTACGGAGGAATATCAAAAATCTGAACCCCGTATCTATTATATTTCATATCGATATTCTCATTATTAGAGTCGAAGTGTAGTAAATACATCACCGGTAGGGAAAGTTCAATATAACAATTTGAAAGACATATATGTACTGTATATAGGTACATATAGATTATATAGTTACTGCCCCTAAGCGTTGCCTAAGTTCGCCCATTAGTAATTACGTCACTGTTTCCACGCGTCCAGATTTCGACGAAAATGTCTCGATTTCAGCGTGCTGGTAAGGTGAACGATTTCTGTTTGATCGTGGAGTCAATCTTTCTTGACAACCACCATGATGCACATCTTGCATTGAATCATCTACATTTGTTGTGAAAGAAAAAACACACATGATTGCCAGTTATTATACAGTGGCTCACGTCTCGTCTGGAATAAAGAAAAAGCCACAGTATCGACCTTTGTTCGAGTTGGTACCAAAATTAGACTGAAGACAATTTGAATTGCAAAAATACTTATGAACGCCAATGAAGATACAATCCCCAAGAATGATTGTAAGTTTTCCTGTGAATATTTTGAGTCTGAGATAAGAATTCTGAGCGAGCGTGGATCACTTAGGTCAATTTGGTTTGATATGCTTGCGGTAACCATAAAGCAACAATGATAAACAACGCTTAACGATTGAATTTATTGTGTGCAGTTTTAGATCTATTTCGCCTTGTTTTGATGTGAATTTCATATTTGCATTCCATCTTGACCATATGGGTAGTCTGCTTCTTCGTTTACAACAATAAAATATTGGGTGGTAGAGTTTAGATGCTGCCAAGACGAACATCTCAGTGGTGGACCAAACCAAATAACAAAAATCCACAAAGTGCGTGAGCTAGCAGACATGATCGACTTTGCTCACAATAGATCACATCACATCATATCTGAGAAAAAACAACAGTTAAAACTATAGACTGAAAGGGAAGAATCGATTCCAAAGAAGGCGAAGACAGGACCATCTGCAGGCAAGATCATGGCGTCATTTTTTTGGGATGCACCCTATTCACCAGATTTAGTCCCCTCGGATTATTTTATTTTTCCAAACTGTAACTGATGAAAAAATGTACTGTACAGCTAATATGATTTAGGCCCATCCAATTATTTCCTTGCGGGAGGTCATCATACACACAGAAGATATGTTACTCATGCATGACAACACACCTACCATATTATCCAGAGCTGAACCCTTTGAATTATTTTTCCTTTTAATCATATTTTTTGTTAAGCACAACGATAAATATTTTGCTAAATAACCTTCTTGGATGAAAGTTTGTCGTGTTCGAACAGTCGAGGTTTTATTTTGAAAGTTGGTTAATCATCACAGAGTTCTTAAAAAATCTTGGTCAATTAAAAAAAAAAATCATAGGCAAGAAATTTGGATTCTTCACCAATGTTGCCTAAAGAGCTTTTGAGTAGGTAATCCATTTGCTTTTGTGTATTTCTAGGAAGGATTGCAACTAGTGATGGATAACTAAATAGCAATCCAAAGATTAAAGAACTGTTCCTTTATACCTGTTCCTATCCCCGGGCCATTGTAAAATATTCTTCATTGTATCTGTCGAGGTGTAATACGAGTTATTCATTGCTTACTTGCTGCAGATTTCGCCGAAATTCAAGGGGGCAAAAGAAAGAATATTTTATGTTCTAATTCTATGGACATTTCATAATGAAGCTTTTATTGACCAGTCATTAAGCCCCTGAGCACTTAAATGATACGACAAAATGAATTTATTTAAAAATATTATCGATAGTGGATAATGCACTAAGTACAGCGGTCCTCAAACTGGGGTCCGCGGCATTTAGAAATCGTGGTTAAAATACCAAGATTCAATTGAAAAACTAGGACGCTCGAATAATAGGGAAATCGTAATAGGAAACCGCGCATATCGAGGGCAGACGGTCAGAATTTGAAGACTTAAAAGGCTTCGGATGGAGCCCGCAAAAAAAAGTGGTTAAAGAGGGGGTCCGCGGACTATAATATCATCATCAATAATGACGGCGAACTATAATATCATTCAAGATGACAATTTAACAGTTGTGCAAACTTGGAAAAAAGTTCTATTTGAAATTCGAAAAACAATGACGAACCGTTATCGTTTTCATTTCAGTTTTTCGGTTCGGTTACGTTCCTAACGTTTATATCGGATCAGTTAAGGTTTTTGTTCCGCCAAAAATAACAATTTTATAGGTTATCGATTTTCGGTTTCGTTCCGGGAAATATAGCGGTTTTACCGATTATCGGTTTTGCTCCGGTAGATTCATTTTGTTCATGCTTTTTTTGTATTTAAAACTTATTTTCTATCATATTATATAACATTTTATTCCTTCCAGATTTTCATTCCGATTCCAGGCGAAGAAATATTGCAAAAACATACATTGAACGAAGATGAATGAGTCGAAATTTTGGATGAAGCTTTCATAATTAATTAGCCAAAAAGCAGTTCCATTCCATAGGAAGAATCTTGATGTCGTCACTAAAGAAAGAACACTAGAAGTAGCATTCTCTGTTGCGCAACGCGTTATTATTCGTTTACTCATAAGTGAAGGCGTTAAATCAAGATCAGAGGCACAAGTCGTGATAAACTCACTTTATTATACTGGGAATATTCATCTTACAGTCCAGTCTTGGCTCCATGTGACAATAATGTTTGAATCAGGAGGGCAACGATTATAAGACAACGCTGCGGTTGAACAATACGTATCATTTCTTTGCGTAAACAAATAACACACTTGAAATCGAAATCATTATCAGTCGATAAATTTGAGATAACGATTTATAAAATCATGCGATGTATGCGGGGAAGCTCTCCATCTCTGTCTCCCGAACTGCGCTACGTTCTCTCCCTGTCTCTGTATGTCTCCGAGCTCAATGCACAAGAGTGCTCTTTCTGAATAAATGGAGGGAGATCGCAAGGTCTCCGATAGTACTCCTTTTGGGGTTAAGAAGCTTCCTATTCGTAGGAATAAATGTATTTCTATTTTTTTTAAATAAAAAATTCCATAATGGAAAGATGTATTTAATTCAAGAGGGAATTACATATATTAATCACTAAATCCAAAAATCCTCCAATGTTGAAATTTGGATCCGTATTACACGACGTTTTTGTGGAAACGCGTGACCGTGTAATACGAGATCTATGGGTATAATATAATGTCAAAAATACAATTTTCTTTCGCTTTTTTATTTACTTATTTATATAAATATATTTTTGAAATATATATATTTTTTAAATTTAAATAATAAAAGAATTATATATTGAATTATTAAAAAGTGCATAATTCCTCTAATTCTTTAAATGGAATGATATTTTTCATAATTTACGATTATTTTATTTTTTTTAAATTTATATAAAATATTGCCCAAAAAATATTGTCTATTAATTTATATTACGAATACATTTTGAAAATCGCTTTTCTATCCCTTTTTAAAGGTAGTCTTTTGTTCTATATCTCGGCGTCGATAAAGCAGGTACCTGGATCAGTCCGGCGGCGTCAGTTGTCGCAGCTGCTCGTGGTGTAGTGTTCGTAGCGAATTCGTTCGACGGAGTGATTTTAAAGCTATATAATTCAACATCCACCATCTACAAACGGTGTTTTAGTGGTGAATGAATATATATGAACAGTTATAGCTGCTATATTTAATGTGTGCTGTTGTGTCCTGAATTGTGAACCACGAGGTGAACATAACCTAAAAATGTACGAACTGCTTATACGCACGGATAACGCCTTCGACGCGGATGACGAAACCACCCATTAGCTCCCACATGCATATTATATAAGTATTGCGATTCTGTGATTATAAAAAAACTTGATAATTTTCAATAAAATAATAATAATAATAATATGGACGAAGAAAATATAAGTCCAGTTCTTAGGATCCAAGTACTACAGCAACTACAGCAAGAATGTCGCGTTGTTTTAACAAAACTGACACCAATGGAATATGATCGAGATTGCCAAAATGCCAACATGATCGAAATAGATATCGAAGGTACCGAGCCGATGCCCGGAGAGACTTCTGACACAATTTTAGATATGAGCCGGAGCGCCGAAGTCAACGCTTTGGGTTTTATGCAAGAAGTAACGGTAAAAAAGGAAATAATCTCAAATAACGATCCGGGACATGGCTGTCAAAAAAAGGAAAACGTTAGAAAGCACACACTTGCTTCAGAACTGACCGAAGAACAACTGCAGCATCGCCGAAAAATGAATAGATTATACGCAAGAAAGCATAGACTTGATCCAGTGGAGCGCTTGATAAGAAACGCAAAACGAAGAGAAGATAGGAAGAAAAAGAAGTTACTGCTCAAATGAACACTGTATTCCATTTCACTGTATTTTATCTTTGTTTCAATAAATATTCTGCTACATAAATCTGCTTTTTTTCATGAAACAATCCTCTTTGTATCCAAAATAATAAAAACAAGATGCTCCTATCCAAGACCTCTTCCAACCCTTCCCAAAAAAAATCTTAGGGTCTTTTCAATACATATTAAAGTATAATGGTTGTATTCCAGCATTCTATTCATACATTCCCCTTATTTAACTGCATAAATTGATGAATTTTGATTTGTAGCATTTGTGAGCATTTACCCTTTGTACCATAAAATAAAACACGTTTAAAGGCGTTTTTGCGTTCTTCTTGGTTATATTAGTAGTCTTCTTTCAGTTTACATATTTTATTGATCTATCTATTACAATTGAATAAAACGAAAGAACTTTTCTCTCACATCCGCTCAGCGCAATTCTAGTTTATACATCTATAAATGAACCTTAACACTGTTGATAGCACACAATATTAGTTCATTTCATTGCGTAAACATAAACAATACACATATATGTCTAATGTTTTAGTACCAAAATAATGCATTCTAAAGACCCCATACCTGATGGATTTCAACCGGATTCAGACAAATTCCATCATGATAGTAATGTTTATTTTGTTGTCATCTATTGATAATTGGTGCGATGTGATCTCACTCAATATGGAGAATGCTCTTTCTGTGTCCCTCGAATCGGAACGCATATACGCGCGAATACTAATCAACGGCTTTACGACCTATTCTGAAGAACCACACTATAAGTATCAAAATATATTATTTGATGGTTTGACTTGCTTAAAAATGCTTAAAATCGGAGACAGAGACGGCTGTCTTGCGTCTCATCATATACTCGTATATTGGTGGCAAGGTCGTGCTATAAAGGAACCCATACACGTCTAAATGCTCGTTGAGAATTCAGTGCAGAATGAAATGCCCATTTTTGTTTAAATTATTGAATATACTGTACAAGGTATACATTTTCAAAAGCATTTATTTATTCTATGGGTGTAAATTATTGTATCATATATATGCATGATTGAAAATTATTATGTAAAATCAAAATAAACGCTTGTATGATAGTAAATACACATAAACGACTATATTATATTTTTCATAAAAGACTTATTTCTGCTCACAATTCACTACATAACTCTATTACGAACATCGTGTAAGGATTGAATCTAGGAGTCAAATTTCGCTGATTCGTGTTGTCTTGAGAACAGGCGTTTGTTTTGATAATTAACCCTTTGAATAGTGAGCTAATTTTAAATCATCATAAACTTAAATGCTATATTTGTATGACCATCACTTATCATCACGTACAAATCCACTTATCTGTCAGGACCGCCACAGCGTGTATGAAGCTTGTATATAAACCAAAAAACACTGTCGATAGCACCCAATATTCGGTAATTTCTTTAAGTAGACGTAAACAATGCACTTGAAATTGATTCATTATACCATTATTAGTCAATAAATTTGGGTTGACGATCTAATACAATCGTACAATGTACGCAAAATAGTCTCTTCGTCTCTGTCTCCCATTCACGATCTCCAACATGCAAGACACCCTCCACTTCCTTCTGTCTCCGAGCTCAATGTGTAAGAATGCTATTTCTGAATTGCTGAAATTCGAACACAATATTGTGTCTTACCTCTTTAATGTGTTAAGATGCTCACATCATCCTTATTGCTAAAGAATTTTGTTTTCCCCCTTGACTGCTCTGGACTGGCTTCATTAACTGAGTATCACCACTCTTTTGCAAAATCTACTTCTTCAGCTTATAAGGCAACCCTGTCCTTTTATTTTCGCAACACATTAATATGCGAAAATAGCTGAACAATCCCAAACAGATACTATGCAAGTTGAACATCAAGAAATATTCCGAAGGATTGAACGAATATTTTGTGCTATCAAAGGTTAATTTATTGATAAACAAGACTGCGCAGTGCTGATAGAAAAGTGGGTTTACACATGAACACCCTAAGCGTGTTCTCAGTATGGAAGGTGTTAATAATTATTAAGTAGAACCTCTGACAATAGTCTTGGTAGATTTATTCCAGATCTACAGGCATATGGGAAGCTACTGGAGTGAATTGATTACTGGTGAAATCTCGTTTTGTGTGTATGGCTTCTTGGCGAGCATCAATGCGTGTTTAAAACGGATAAGACTTTTGTTAAAGCGATATAATTTTAATCTTTAAAACGAAAATACCATACTAGAGTATTTAGAAGGCAGTAAGGCTTTTCTACCTTCAATTCCATGCATTCAATACTAATGGTCTTATTTCATTGATTGAAGAAGTTATGAGGTTATTATACTCCATGATTATAAAGCTATGCCAACATCATTTCGATAGATTTATTGCTGATCTTATTCAAAATGAATTGCGATTATTTCCTGATTAATTGGATCAATTTGAGGCATGCAGGATGGATGACACACTTGTGCTTGATGTCATCAAGACCTCAATTTGCGTGTCTGCCAACATTTGAAAACAAAAATATAACATGCTATTTACCCATCTAGGCAGCAAGATAATATTGATAAGAGATAAGATCGGCTTACACAATGCTGTCTTTGAAAGGAGCGTTTTATTTTTTCATTCTACGAAAGAAAAATAAAAGATGATGCAGATTTATCAAATGAGGACTATTTAATACTGCGGTGGGAATGATTTCAACAAGCTTTTAAAATATTGGGTATGTGAATAAGCTCCTGCCGTTTCAACATCAAATGACGGTACAATTGTGTACGTATAGCTTGGCTAAAGCGGTGACGCATCTTTATTGAAGTACCATAAGCTAGCTTTAAAATCAGTGTCTGACATGTGGGATTTTGTGCCAAGTAAACCGTATTTGCAGGGAATTTTACTGCACTACTTTATTTAAAAGAAATCTGTAGCTGAAGCACATACAATTCCTGTGGAAACCTATGGTGATCAAGTTCTGGCGGAAAGAAGGTGAAGATATTGTTTGAATCGCTACAAACATAATGATTTTGATGAGAATGCAATGGTACAACAAAAATTTTGAAGATAAAGAATTGGAAATATTGCTTGATGTTCAGTTCAAAAGGTAGAAACGTCTGAAAGCATTAGGAATGATACAACAGGAAGGATCTTGGGTGCCTTACGATTTGAAGCTGAGAGATGTGGAAAGGCGTCTTTTCGCGTGTGAACAGTTGCTCCAGCAGCAGTAGAATCGACATATCTTTGGCTCAAAGCTCATATTCTGTATTTGATGGGTTAAGTTAAGCGTAGTGTATTATGAGTTGCTCCAACCCAACCAAACCATCACAGGAGATTTCTACTGAAAGCAATTGATGCGTTTGAGCTGATCGTTGTAGAAAAAGCGGCCACATGTCCAAGGATACAACGTGTTTTTGCAGCATGACAGCGCTACTTTATCTATGAAGATACCAAAAATGGATCGATATGGATGGATAGCATCAAGACGTATGGTTTTTTTTAACGTTAAATTCAAATGCTGCAGAAAGATGGGCAAAGGTTATACAGGTAGGAATAGGACATACTGATGTTGACCCAACCGTCTATAATCTGGACTAAAGATACTCATTTGTTCATACTGCAATCATTTTTGAATGCAGCTACAGTAAAATTAGCATGAGAACCATTATTTTATTTCAGATTTAGGTGGTAGAGGAATTTGAAAGAAAACATTTTTTTGTAACAACGCGTTTATTATACAAAAGCGCATCTGATTGATACATACATCTTTTAGATAGTGCTAGATTAGTATTTGAAGTTCTCCGTCTTCGCGTTTATGTTGGAGTCAGCATCAGCTTTGGTGGAATCTGGACAAATCTTATTTTCTTGTTGCTCCTGGCTTGTCGACGTGTCTTCTTCTATTTTCGCTGTTTGATTGACTTCAGTTGGCACATTTTTGCGCACTTGTATTTTTTTTAATCTTCTGCGTGCTCTTTGCTGTGCGTTTATTTTTGGGCCCTCCACAGGATCACGTCTTCGTTGTCTTGAGCGAATTCTGTCTTTTTCTCGTCGTCTTAAGAGTAAAACTGGATTAACTGGTGGAGGTTTTAAATTTAGCTCAATTCTTCTAGAACGCTGTTCTCTTACTTTGGCGTTAAACAGTTCTCGCTTTACTGGGTCTAGCAAGCGTTTTCTTCTCCATTTTTTTTGATATTGTCGGCGTTTCATGATCTGTTCCATGGTGAGTTTTTTAGTACTTGTAATAACCTTTCTTGAATTACTATCATTTTTTTCTTCAATAGATGCAGCTTCAACCTTTTCGCATTTTGACTTTTGTAGAGAATTCTCTGTATCTGTAGTCCTTCTGTCCTGCGTAGAAACATTCAAGTTATAATCTTTTGGCGTCAATCTATATACATTGACGCGGCAAATTTGTTGGAGTTGTTTTAGTATTAGATTTTTTATTTTTATATCCATATTTTTTAATTAATATTTTTTTAACATTTTTATCGCCAAAATGATAAACGACAAATCAAAAGCATAGTCTATTACTTTCTATGAAAAGTGCGTTGTCGCTGTTATCCATATGTAGTAGAATTGGCATTTTTAGGTTAAGTCACCGCACGATTCTAAAATCAGAACACAACAATACAGATGAACATAATAAGAACAAATGCTAATAAGAGTACGAAATACTACATTTCACTAATTATGGATGGCGATTTTCATCGCAAGATGTGTTAAAATCATATTTGTCGAACGCTTTGCTACGACGTCGACGTAACCAAACAATCAACCAAGGCAAGCAACGCAGCCGTACTGATATTCAAGTTGTCTGCTTTATCGACGCAGCGCGAAAGGGAAAAAGCGATATGAGCAAATGAGATAGATTGCTATAGAATCGCGCACAAAATAATTGTAACAATAATTACAACTCTATGACATACAGTGGTGTAGTCAACATCAAGTATTTATTTTTTTAAATAAAATTTGTTATTCGAAATCAGGAACAAAAGCATATTATGCATCTGCGGGTATGCGTACAATTTTGTAAGGTATCTACAGGAGTACCTGCGTACAATCAACCCAAGTGGTAGGCAGAGAGTTCTTACAAACAATTTATACCACCAAAAGCCACCTTTTAACCATAAATCGAGCCAAGATTATTCAAAATACGAGGGGGAATCAAATATAACCCGGAATTTTGCCGTACAATTATTTTTTTAACAATTAGTCCGTTATATCGAGGTTTTCCTGTAATAATTATTATTAGTGATATATAAAATTCATAGCGTATGCGAGTGATGCTAATGATGCTGCTTGTCATAAAAGATCATATAAAATAATACATTAGTTGGCAGATAACCAATGAGCAGGCGGGATTCGTCAGAGGGAAAGGAATGATTTTATGCTTCCTTGACTATAAGAAAGCGTTTGACTGTGTTAATTGGGAATACCTCTGGGAAGTGTCGACAAAGATGGGAGTTCCATTGGATGGCTGGAGCATTTGATCCTGGTAGAAATCTTAGTTAAGGAACGATTGTCCATAATATGCTTACGACGCATTCTTCAATTCTTTGTGTACGTGATGATAAGGGGCGAGGATAACACGAAGAAAGAAAAAAAGGGCAAGGAGTGGCATATTCTGTTGCGCAACGCGTAATTATTCGTTTTCCCGTAAACGAAAGCGTGAAATCAAGTAAAATTGTGCTACAAAAAAGTGATGCAACTCTAAGTAAGACCCAAGTGTTTGATTTAGCCCAAAAGATTTGTCAAGGTCTGAAAATCAAGAAACAGTCTGCTGGAGAAGTGATTGCTATGGTATTTTGATTGATTTTCTACATGATAGACAGGCGTTGAAAGCGGCCTACTACTTCCAGCTGCTAGAATAAAAGTCGATGTAGCTGATGGCTCTGGCTTCTTCTGCATGACAATTATACTGGGAAACTCTTAAACACCCAGCTTACAATCCAGACTTGGCTCCATGTTACTATTATATGTTTATAGAGGACGTTTAATTCAAACGTTTACCAACGCAATTAGGAATCTAATCTGAGCCATATGATTTTTTGTGTGATTAAAAAACAGTTTTTCATGTTAAAGTGTTTATTGATGCATAAATATGACATGTTGTAAAGGACAATGTTTAAAAAATATGACGTAGATTTATTTCTGTTCTCTATTCAATCTGCTAATTTTTCCAATGGTTATTATATGAGTCCAACTTGTGAGTTGTGTTGATGTGAGCATCATTGTGTTGTCTTGAATGCAGCGGTCAATCGTCTGGAAGTAGATCTTGTTCCTAATATAAATGGCAATCACATTTTTTTTAGCAATTTTCTGCGAGCTTTTGCTTTCTCGTTATGAAAAGATCTGTATGCTGGATCTAGCCTGAGTCTTCTTGAATACCATCTATTTTTTGCTCGTCGAATCCTGTGTTCTTCTTCGGTCATTTTCATATATTGCTTCTGAGACTTGGTAAGATATTGAATATCTTTGGTACCGATGGTTTTTGCTTCTCCTTTCCCTGAAGTTATTTCAATTGCTTCCTTGATCAAGGGTAAAGCCTTGTTTTTGGCATTGCGCTTTCGAGAATTCCATGTAATTGCATTTTTATTAGTTGCTCCGTCGCCTAGCTGTGTTAATCCATCATCAGTAAAGTTGAAGACTTTCGGATTTAATCTGTGTATGATTACTCGACAGACTTGTTGGAGCTGTTGTAGTACTTGTTGTTTAATTCGTGGACTTAAATTTTCTGCATCCATTGTGAAATAGTTGTGTTTGATGTGTCAACTACCAAGCGTATTGAACAAGCGCTGTGTCTACTTTGAAGCGCTGCGTGCATTTTTAGGTTAACCGCATTGCGTGACACCAAATTCACACTACAAGAGAGAGCACCACAATATGTCTGTTGTAATATGTTTTCAACTAAGGATTGATAATGATTTGTGGATTCGTTAATGTTAAAGTCAAATTAAATCCATAAACAGGTATTAGCTACGTAAATAACACACTACAAACAACCATCACAACAGACGCCGCTACACTAACGTGCAGCTGCCTGTTTTACCAACGCTGCTCAGAAGAGGGGAAATAACGGATGGAGGGGATGGATAGCTTACCGTTGAAATGTCGTACTTTTTCTGTTGACACAACATGTGTATGTAGATACACACTAAGAAGGGGAGATATTCATTATAGTGAAATATTAATTGTAGTAAAATATTTATTATAGTAAAATATTAATTATATTAAAATATTAATTATAGTAAAATATTAATTGTAGTAAAATATTTATTATAGTAAAATATTAATTAAAGTAAAATATTAATTGTGGTAAAATATTTATTATAGTAAAATATTTATTATAGTAAAATATTAATTATATTAAAATATTAATTATAGTAAAATATTAATTGTAGTAAAATATTTATTATAGTAAAATATTAATTAAAGTAAAATATTAATTGTGGTAAAATATTTATTATAGTAAAATATTTATTATAGTAAAATATTTATTATAGTGAAATATTTATTGTAGTAAAATATTTATTATAGTAAAATATTTATTATATTAAAATATTAATTATATTAAAATATTAATTATAGTAAAATTTTAATTATGGTAAAATATTAATTATATTAATAATAGTGAAAAAATCATTATAGTTATGTATGAGCAGTGGTTCTTAAATTTATGTAGTCCGCTGACCACCTCTTGAGCCATTTTTTTTCGCAAATCCTTTCTTGAGCAAATTTTTTTCACGAAACCACTCTTGAAAAAAATTTTTTTTGCGGCACCCATTTCAATAATTGTGACATAATTTTTCAAACTAACAAACATTTTTTGGTCAAAATAGATCTTACAATGTTTTTTGTAAATATTAGGTTGTCCTATAAGTTTCTTTCGCAATGAACACAGATCTAATCATAGCCATGATTGAAGAAAACCCGCGATATAGCTAACAATTTAGAAATTCCACGAACATCCGTCCATAATCATCTGACAAAATTGGGCTTCATCAATCGTTCAGATGTGTGGCTTCCTCATGAACGGACTGACTCAAATAAACTTCAGCGTATTTCAACATGCGATCTTCTTCTCCAACATCATAATAGCCAACCTTTTTTGAAGAGACTTGTCACTGGAGATAAGAGTTGGATATGAGAATAACCATCGTAAACGGTCTTGGACCAAGGGTACAGAAGCTTTAATTGTAGCTAAACCTGACCTACATCCAAAAAAAGTTTTGCTATGCATTTGGTGGGACTGGAAGGTCTGCTGAAACGCAAGGTCTGCTGAAAGCGTCGCTGCTGTGCGTGAGAGTGTACGGGAAAACCTGAGGCGTTCACAAGAACTTTTCGCGACTTTAATTGGGCGAATTTTACATCGGGACTTGTTCATTGGATAGGCTCTGGAGCAGTTGGAAGTCGACCCAAATTTCATCAAAATAATCATCTTCAGTGACAAGGTCCATTTTTGGTTGAACGTATGCGTGAACGAGCAAAATTTTCAGATTTGGAATGACACCAATCCACACAAGATACACCAGCAACAAATGCATCCCGATAAAGTCATTGCTTGAAGCGGATTTTGGTCTGGACGAATCATCAGATTGTACTTCTTCCAAAACGAAACTGGCGTTGCACTAACCATCAACGGCGAGCAACAAATTTTTGTGGCCTAAACTGGATGATATGGATACCGACAACATGTGGTTCTAACAGGATGTCACTAAACGAAATTAAGTGGATATCTCATACAAAAAAAGAAGAAAGTATTATATTCTGTCCAACTTGTCTTGCTTATTACCACGTGCTTAATGTATTGCCAAAAAGTAGATCCGCAAAAATGAACGTGGAATGTAAAAGCAGTGCTGATGAATATGAACTAATACTATTGTCTCGTCATATAGCCTGTGTACACTATATTGGACTTTAGGTGTGTCAGCCAATCACCACCACTATTACAGGAGTAGTTGTTATTTTGGTGGATTCTTACTTTGAAGATGATTCGTCTTGGATTTAATGCCACAGCACCTATACAGATAGCGTTCCATTGATGCTTGGAGCACAAAAGGGCTTCTGTGTAATACCCAAGTAAAATTATTTCATTGCATTATCCATAGGGAAATTCTTCAACGATGAACATTATAGTACACACATTTGTTGTGTCATCCAGAGGTCGAAGAGTTATCAGAAAAAAATATCTTATGAAAACGATTGAGAACGTCTGTGGTAAATCGGTAAGCTGACCCTAGGGAGCATTCCATGGGTACCAAAAAACGTGTAAGCCATTGTAACTATCGAATGTGGCTTTTTACTCATCTAAATAGACAAATATTTACAAATATAATTAGGAGGAATTTATAAATAAATGTGTTGCAAAATAAACAAAAATTTTCATGTTGACATGTTTATTGAAGTACAAATACAACATGTGTTGGATAGTAATTTTAAAAAAATGAGATTGATTCGCTTTAGCTTTTCAGTGTCGTCTTCATTTCTTCCATTGATTGCAGTTTGGGAACTTCCGCCTTACGATCTATGCTGAAGTGAGCATCATGATCTTTTCTGGAATTTGCCGATCTGCTGTTTGCATAGATTTAGCTTTTGTATCATGTGTTGGTTCTTTCCCACCATTAACGTTGTAATAATCTTTCCAAATCCCTTTTTGCTTTTGCTCTGGCATTGTGCAAAGCGCGGTATGCTGGATCTTCCCTGCGCCTTCTCGAATTTAATTTATTTTTTTCACGTCGTATCCTATGTTGTTCTTCGGACATTCTCATATATTGCTTCTGAGACTTGGTAAGGAATTGAAAATATTGGGAATCGTTCATTTGAATATCTTTTCCAATTGGAGTTGTCTTAATTAATTCTTTGGTGGAATCTATTTTAACTGCTTCCGTGATTAAAAACATGGCCTTATTTTTAGCACTACGATTTCGGGAATTCCCCGTGTCGGCATTATCATCAGTATTTCTTTCGCCTAACCGTGTGCAACCATTGATAAAGTTGTAGTCTTTCGGATTTAACTTGTGTAAGATAACTCGGCAGACTTTTTGGAGCTGTTGTAGTACTTGCTGTTTAGTTCGCGGACTTAAATTTTCAACGTCCATTGTGAAGTTGTGGTGTTTAATGTGTCAACTACTGAGCGTATTGATCAAGCGCCGTGTCTACTTGAAGCGCTGTGTGCATTTTTAGGTTAACCGCATCGCGTGACACCAAATTCACAATACAAGAGAGAACACCACAGTATGTCTGTTGTAATATGTTTTCAACTAAGGACTGATAATGATTTGTAGATTCGTTAATGTTAAAGTCAAATTATACCCATAAACGGATATTAGTTACGTAAATAACACACCACAAACAACTATCACAACGGATGCCGCCACACTAACGTTGCAGCTGCCTGTTTTGCCAACGCCGCTTAGAAGAGGGGAAATACCGGGAGGAGGGGATGGATACCGTACCATTGAAATGTCATCTTTAGTCCGTTGACACAACATGTGTTTCTACAATAAGAACATTTGAAAAAATATTTAATACGATTAAACTAATAACAAATATCGATTTTTTTTTTCAACTCGTTAAATCTGGAATTCTCCACATGGTGTATTTCCCAGTTAAAATGCTTCAATTTTTGGAGCCTAAGGTTTTAAGTACATCCAATTGCTGTTAACTCTTTGGCTGCTATGGTTTATTTTGATAAACCATAGCAGCCAAATTGAACGAGCAAAATTTGTTTGGTATCTTCCTCTCTCTTGTTCGATTGCGCTACAAGGTTAAATACCGATACCCTGACGCACAGAAATTAATCGTATTCGAGTATTTTGAAGTCATCAATGAGCCAACAGCAATCGTTGTTTGCAGTCCCGTTAGTTTCACAATCGAAGATATATCGTATCTTAGCATTCTAAGGGTTAATACCTGTAAGCAAGGCCGAAACTAGGGAATGAAACACCCGTGATAAGTATCTAACTAGCGTCTCCCCCGCAGGAAACATTTTATTTTTTTACCACGCCTATAATAGTGAAGAAAAACCGCAAAATGGTATTGAATGATTGAAATTTGGACATGGGAAAGCTGTGCGTAAGATGGGTGCCGCATTTGCTCACAATGGAACAAAAACAGCATCGTTTCAATTGAGTGTTTGGTGATATTTCACTGCCATAAAACAGAGTTTTTGCATAAATTCATAACCATGATTGAAACATGGGTCTATCATATCATATCTGAGACAAAGAAACAGGAGAACTTTTCACTGACTCGAGTTGTTTATTGGTCCTGCTATTCGGAACCATGCCAGCCCGTTTAACAAAAGTCTAGTCTCGCTTGCGACTTCATTTGGCGTGAGCCACCTATGTAAATTAGCCTCTGGGGAGGAGTGAGGAGAGCTTCCATGATTGTACATATTATAGAAAGCCACGTGTATGAATTTATCACCAAAAAGGCCGATGAAAACTCTAAAAGAGGATGGTAATGGCCACAATGTCCAACCGGTCCACTTTTCGGACTGCTGATACGATATGAGCCGGCTTCCCAGCAGGCATGAGCCGGCTGGGAACGGCTTAGTGTTTAAGCGATAAACGAAAGTTAGAATCAATCAGTATTGATTCGTGTAAAATAAAAACCATGTGCAATTTTCAATCTAGTTGGTATTCGGCGTTTTGCGCCCCAAGCCCAATTGCGCCCGCGGTGGGCACCTCCTTTACCACCCTCTTGTTACGGTCCTGCGTCTTATTTTTGAATCTTACCCAACTTCTTAAGGATCCTTTGAGTTTTGTATAAAGATGTGGCGATCGTTTTTGATATTTTTTCGCAGGTTAGCGTCGGATTGTCTTCTATTGCAGACTGTAGGGCTGCTCCATCCACCTGGACGAGGAGTCCACTTCGAGGCTCCTTTTCCAAACTTAAATGATCAGATTTTTTTAAAACTATTGTTGGCATTTCATTCACACAGACAGACATTCACATGAAAATTTTCAAAACACGACCTTACTGTTTTGCTGACTGAAGGAGACTATGGCACATCGTAAAAATGACATTAAATATGAATACCTCTAATAATTCTCTGTGGCTTTCCACACCTCTTTCTTATTAAAATCATCTTAACGTTTTTCTGATTTCGTACCGATATCGCTCTTATAATCTTCAGGAATGTTATTGAAAACGTTGGCACGAGTGTCATGCTTTCATAAAGCCCTATTGTTTGTGTTGTTTTAAGACCAGACGTTTGTTCTGGTAATTTAGGCACGAGCATCACTCTTATCGCTGATTTTTTTTATCATCGACTAGTGTTTGTGAAAAAAAATTAGAAAACTGCCAAACTTGCCTAACCAGGTAGATGCTGGTTTTTAAAGAAGATTTAAAAAGCTTTTAGCAAAGCCTAAGAACGAGTGGATTATCCAGAATAGGCATCATAAGACTGGTTTTTTGAAGAAAATGATCAGACAGTCACGGAATTTTCTGTTCATTACGTACAAATAATTGGGTTTTTTAAAAAAAATCAAAACTTGATAAAAATGGATGTGGGGAATGTTTGTTTTTAGCAAAAGGGCGTGATGACCCACACGGCGATGAATCTTTTGAACACTTCCCCAGATGTCCCGTCTCCTTGCGGGGCGATCTTTAGTGACAGGTAGGCCCGCTCGATTTAGCACCGTTTACCTTTTTTTTTGTGGGTTATCTGAAATTCCCAGTTAACACCGACTGTTCAAGGATCTTGGCTCAACTGGATAATAATATTCAAACTTCTATCAACAACCTAATCGTTGATATGCTGGAAGGAGTGGAAAGTAGCTTCGAAACTCGACTCTCTTAATGCATTGACTAGAATAATAAATATAAATGTGATTTGGAACCCAAAGGAAGATGAATTCATAAGTATTGTGTGGTAAAAAAAAAACAATTTTTCATTTTTACATGTTTAATTTGAAAAAAACTATGACATGTTTTATTGGACAGCAATTAAAAAATATACGATGAAGGTTTGTTTCAGCTTCTGTTTGATGTTCAATTTAGCTCGAGTTTTTCTTGCTATCTGTGCTGAAGCGAGCATCAAGATGTCATCTATAGTGCTCTCGTAGTTTTTTTTTTGGAGTTATCAGCCTGCTTCCTTGTAAAGATCTTGCTTTGTAAGTGTGTTTTCTCTCTTCTCGACCAAATGGTAATTAAATATTTTCCGCCAATTTTTCGTTCAATTCTTTACGCAGTCTTTTCCTTTTATATTCATAAGCACGATATGCTGGATCTAGTCTGCGTCTCCATGCCCATACTCTATTTTTTTCTCGGCGTATCTCAAGTTGTTCTTCGGTCATTCTCATCCGTTTCAACTGATACTTGGAAAGTGTTTTACTGCTGTCTGGTAATTTGGTTATTTTGTTTTTTTCTTCAGTTGAGGTCGAATCAATTGTTTCCTTTATTAAGTGTAAAGCATCATTTTTAGCATTTCGATTTGGAGAATTTGTTGTTTTAGTTTTCTCATCGGTTGTTCCTTTGCTTAACAGGATTGATCCATCGTCAGTAAGTCTGTAGTGCTTTGGATTCACCCTGTGTAACATAACTCGACAGACTTGTTGGAGCTGCAGTAGTACTTGGTTTTTAATTTGTGGACTAAAATTTTCTACATCCATTATGAATTAGTTGTCTTAAAAGAAACAACCACAGCAAGGATATGGTAGTTTAAAATATTTTATAATTACTTGCATACATGGAGGATGAAAAACTGTGTCCATTTGAAGCGTAGTTCTTATTTTTAGGTTAACGGCATCGCGTGATTACAAATTCACAATGCAAGAGAAATAACTACAATATGTTTATTGTAATATGTTTTCAACTGATAACCGATAGTGATTTGTAAATGTTAAAGTCAAATTATATCCGTAAAACGGTAAAAGTTACGTAAATAACACATCGCAAACAACTACGACAACAGACGCTGCCACACTGGCATTGCAGCTGCCTGTTTTACCAACGCCGCTCAGAGGAGGGGGAATACCAAGAGGAGGGAATGTATAGCATACCGTTGAAATGGCGTAGTTGCCTGTTGACACTACGTCTTTATCGACCATAAGAAATTTTAAGAAATCACTTATAACGATTAAACTACACAATTAACAAATATCAAATGTGTTTAATCCTTCTATCAATGAATGTTTCTGTTATCTCCTGTTCATGAAATGGGACTGATTGGACCCCTCATACATTTTATATGGAAATGGCTGGAAAAAATTAAATTATGCATTTTTTTAATTTTCAGAGCTTAATAATATTTTTAAAAATTTATTTAAACGATTTTTTCAAAATCATAAATAAACAAAACTTATCACTAATTTACACTTTTATGACATGTTGTTGATATTGGCTGTTGTTAAAATGGTTCCTCGTATTTCTTACATACAAATCGGAATTTTCTTTGAAGATTGTTGTTCACCAGGTCGATTCTACATTCTACATGCTTCATCATTTTTTTTCTATATTTAGTGTCACCAGCTGATCTATTAGAATTTATAAAAATGTTTGACGTACATCAGTGAGATGATTAGTTTTCTGATTTAAATTCTTATAAACTATGAATGATGCCAATACTGCAATATTCAGCATATTGTAGAAACAAAAAAATTATGCCAGATGCACAAAATAACAATTTTCAAGCCAGTAGAGCAAGCTAGTGCTAACAAACAAACAACACTAGCTTTGTATAAATACAAAAACTCAAAAACAGAACTATAACTATAAACCTCCCAATTTACCAGCACTTGCTTGCTCTACTAGCTTGAAAACCAGCCTCGTGTGTACCGGGAATTAGTCTGCCGTTTACATATATACTCCCATAAATACCTGGTCCATAACATCAACACCTCCCTTGTGCTTGTTGTAAAATAACATTACTTGTGGCTTTTGGACTTCTCCAACAACTTTGGTATCATAATGGACAGTTAACAATTGGATAAAGCCTCCATTTGTATTTGATATACCTTATATATAAAAATCAATGTTTGTTTGTCCGTATTTAATGCGCTTCCATACCGTTCATCCGATTGCGATAAAATTTTGTCAATTTACTGTTTGCACTTGCGGAAATAATATAGGCATAGTAAAAATATAGTATAGATACGCCATGTTGGCGCATATTGGTCTGATGAAATGAAGTTTGGGTTGCGGAGACGGGGAGAGAAAGGATGCGCGCGCAATACGGTGGTTAAGTCGGTCTTCGAGACGAGAGGGAATGCGCAAATGCGTTTGGATCCCAGCTCTTCGGCTCGCGCTACACGTGACCTGAAGCAATAAACCACGTACTGCGTTTCTTTTCAAATTTCCGGGTTATATTTGAATCAACCTTGTGGGTTTTTTGTACTGGTTTAGTTCATTAGCAATGGCTCATACACAATTCTTCCAAATTTAAACAAACCGAAAACATAGTCTCTGCCGAATGAAATTCTTCTTCAACTGTGGAGAGCTTCCACTAACAATTCGATTGAAGGACGCCACACTTTCCAATATATAGAGATGAGAACTATAATAATTTATATGGCTTTGATATCGTCAGCATTAAGGTTCTGGCATCATCTTTGCCTTATTTTATCTTGAAGTTTTTAGTACCCAGACTTAAAATGATAGAATAAACATAGTCCTTGACTAACTCTTAACCCCTAACGGAGTACTACCCCCCTCCTATCTTACGGTATGAATGGATTATTCAAGTACTAGTAGTAATGATTCTTTTTAGTGAAGAAGGAATATAATGCAATTGAAAAGAAATTTAATTTTTTTAAAGGAGGAGCAGTTGATCCGAAAATGTCTTGATGCTTAGAATATTCTGTCCATCAAGCCACTTTCACTTCTTACTATAATACATTGTTTGATACATTGCTAAATTTAGTAAAACTGGCAGCAATGAACATGATTTCTAAGACATGTGCTGATAAATATGAACAAATATCATTATCAAATTATACTTTACGGAAGCGTCTGAAAAAGGTCAAAGCATTCCAACAAAAGTTGATTGATACATTCTAGAAGATACAAGTGGAGCTCATCGAAGTAACGTGACGGGTTATAAAAGTACATCGAGTCATTATGTTCTGTAACGTGGAGTTGGAGGGCACAGCTTTAAAAACGTCTGACCTCCTTGGGTTCGTTCACTGTTGGTTCGTATGAGAGGTCCATATAGGTGGGAAAGCAAAGAAAACACGACTATTGACTCAATTATTATTAAGAATATAAAGATACGATAAACATCATGGTTAAGAGACAGGAGAATCTGGCCAATTGGATATTACTGGATACTTTTCAAAGACATATTCAAAACAGACTAAACAGAACTCCAACTCAAACAGACTCATTGTAGCTCTCCACACCTTTTTTATAATCCAACTGTAGCACAGACCTCTGGTTAGCGACGGAGGTCAGGATTCTTTATAACTTTCGGTGACGGGATTCAGGAACAGGAGCTCTAATATCCAGGAGCAAACATAGGCGAAGAAGACGGCGTTTATAAATGGCCATGAGAGAAAGGCGAAAAGTATGGCTAATCAGCCTGAGTCGGCGGAGGCTCTTTGCATAGCAAATCCCGATAATACCAGCGGAAGCTGATAGAGCAGATCGAAGAAAAGCTTCGAGACAAAAGTCGTGAGGATCTAATGCATGAAGAGATATTGAACCCAAGAGACCCCGTTACGAACTCCTGAAGACAGCTGGTTTTGAGGCGGACGTCCCTATATCTCTGCACCTCCCAGACGCTTCGGCGTCCAAAAATGCACCAATCTTTGTGAGGATTCCTTATCTTTTCATGGTAATCATCGGGGTTCAGGTAGCCCCGGTTCCACGAATTGGCCACGGCCGCATTCCAAGCTTTATTGTTCTTAGATAAGGTCGGTTCTAAATGTTTTCGGGCTGCGAAATACTGTAGTTCGCATATTAAAATATGTAAAATGTGATTTGGAACATAAAGGAAGATGATTTTAAAACAATTTATTGTGTGGTAAAAAAACAATTTTCTTGTTAAAATATTTATTGAAGCAAAAATATAGCATGTTTTATTGGACAGTAATTAAAAAATATATACGGAAGATTTGTTTCAGCTTCCGTTTGGTGTTCAATTTAGTTTGAGTGTGATCTTGCGATCTGTACTGGAGCGAGCATCAAGATGTTGTCAATTTTTCGGCCAATTCTTTACGCCTTCTACTTTTTTCATTTTCTAAAGCGCGGTATGCTGGATCTCTTCTGCGTCTCCATGCCCACACTCTACTTTTTTCCCTTTGTATCTTAAGTTGTTCTTCGGTCATTCTCATCCGTTTCAACCGATACTTGGAAATTTGTTTGCTCCCGTCTGCTGATTTGGTGGCTTTAATTTCTTCTTCAGTTGAGGTCAAATCAATTGTTTCCTTTATTAAGTGTAAAGCCTCATTTTTAGCATATCGATTTCGAGAATTTGTTGTATCAGTATTCTCATCGGTTGTTCCTTTGCTTCCTTTGTTTAACAGGATAGATCCATCGTCAGTAAGCCTGTAGTGCTTTGGATTCACCCTGTGTAACATAACTCGACAGACTTGTTGGAGCTGCAGCAGTATTTGGATTTTAGTTCGTGGGCTTAAATTTTTTGCATCCATTGTGAATTAGTTGTTTTAAAATGAATCAACCACAACAAGGATTTATGATAGTTTAAAATTATATTTTATTATTACTTGCGAAATTGGAGGATCAAGTAGTGTTCATTACACACTTTTAGGTTAACGCATCGCGTGACTGACGCGTAGTAAACGCATCACAATATAAGAGAAATAATCACTGTATGTTTGTCATAATATGGTTTTTAGTAAGAACTGATAATGATTTGCAGATTGGCTAATGTTAAAGTTACATTAAATACATGAAAACATACGTTACGTCAATAATACACTATAAACAACTATGACAAGGCACGCTGCTACACTAACAGTTCAGCTGCCTGTTTTATCAACGCCGCCCAGAAGAGGGGGAAGACAGTGAGGAGGGGATGGATAGCATACTGTTGAAATGGTGTATTTTGCTCCTTGACATATCTGTATTGACAATAAGATATTTTGAGAAATTATGAAATAAAACCGTAGTAATAATCATCATGTATTTCTCATTAAATATGTTTTAGTTTTTGGAGTCTGAGATTTTTAGCATGTCCAATTGTCATGTCCATAGACTTCCTTTGTAATAGGTTGGTTTATTAGTAACGGGGAGAGTATAATCATTCACAACCCATTCCGTACCGAGAATACGTCTTGCGTGTTCATATGTAAAACCACTTTTATCTTCAAAACCGCGCAGCGTGTAACGAGCTTGTATATCAATAAATGCACCTTAACACTATTGATATTATTCTGCATTACAAATTTAATTTTAAAATAATGATATTTACACTACTCCAATTGCACGTATACATTATAGATACAGTATCATACATATACATAGTTTTAAAGTTTTAAAATGCATTTCTTCGGTGAATAATATGCATACAATGCTTACAAAATACATGCACATCCCGTTCATGTCCTCCCAAGTATTTCCGCACCCCTATACAACATTTTAAATCTTGTCCCCCCTGAACCATGTCTTATTAACGTAGGAGTAATCCTTTTTCTTGTAAACGCTTCCTGTTATAATATAACACACAATGAATAGGCTGAATGGAATTATACGACAACCGTAACTCAAACCCACATCATCATTATTTTTTTTTGCATTTCCTTTCTGTGCAACCATTGCCAATTATTTTAACATAGTTTTTATACCTACAGTCAATTACATCGTCTGTAAATTTGAATCCATGACGATCGAGTTACCCCTAAAGGAGTACTATCCCAGATCATGGCATCCCCGCTCCACTATTTAGAAAGAGCTCTCTTGTACATTGAGCTCGGAGACAGACAGAGACGGAGAGCTTCCCCGCATACATCGCACGATTGTATAGATATCGACAGTGTATTTATTTAATTGCTTCCTGTTCGTCGCTACACATGAGTACAAAAAATCTGTCCAATGTGGAGTTTGTGGGGATTTGTGAGAATCATATTCGCATATGATTTAGAGATGTTATAAATATAAAGTTCATGTTTAATATGCAGGAAAATGTGAAAAAAATATGTGGTGGGTTTATCGCTCAAGCGCATGCGCATCTTTGCATTTACAGTTGCATGTTAACGGACATATTGCAAAACTGCTGATTATTTTAATTGACACGTATATTTCAAATTTGTTTAATATATGCATATGAGTGCGATAGCATCGGCTGAAAAAGCGGAAGCATAATAGTACCACAATTAGGGATTGGGATACGGGTGATAATGATGCATTGAGTTTGTGGGGAAATTGAAGAAATCATGTACAAATCTGTGCGCAAATTATATGAAAAAATAGTGTAGAGCCATAAAAACCATTAAAAAATCTAAGACCGCATGAAAAAGCGATCTTTTAGCATGCCAATAAGCAATACAGATTTGGAACAGTGCGTGACCATAACAAATTGAATACCAGTTTAGGTCATGATTTTTTAGCAGTAGCCTTCGAAAATGCTCATCGATAATTATTAGGTGTGTGAATAAGTTCAATTAAATGAATATGGGTAGGTCATATGCCGACACATCGAATTCCTCGAGCCGTCTTAGATTTTGAACCGAGTGGCAGCAGACTCGTCGGAAGGCGTTGAAAAAAGCGCCGCACGTCTGGGTAATTGGAAGGAGGAGGCCCACGATAGATAGAAATGGCGATATGCGCTGTCGATCCGGTCCGGGGCTCATTTACAGGTGTTTACAAGCGAAAAGACGCCTTTCCACATATCTCAGATTCAAATCGTAAAACATCCAAGATCCTTTTGCATCATTCCCAATTCTGACAAATGTTTCGAAACTATTGTTCAATCAATTCCTAATGATTTTGCCAGTTCAGATTGCGCCTGACATGGATCTGCATATTTCTTTTGGATAAAGTAATGCAGTAAAATTCCCCGTGAATATGATTTACTTGGCACAAAATTCGTCATGTTTCATGCTACGAAAAAATAATGTATTTTACACTTTAATGGAATTTTAGCCCTTACGGGAGTACTAGCACAGACCCTGTGTAAAGCGATTATGACATCAACGACTTCATGGCATCGGCAGGAACTTATTCACACTCCCAATAATTGGTGTGGCATCAAAATGGATATTGCCCACATGCAATTAAGTATATCGTACCTTAACACATTGCTTGCGGGAACAGATAACATATAAAGTGCTAAGAAGAATATTGAAATGGGAAGAAGCTATTGCAGAAAAATACGAATTTATATGAGCTATTTGTCACATTTTTTTCAATAAGGCTTCTTATTTTATTGGGGCACATTTGCCGAATTCCTCGGGGATTTCAAAGAGTTGATCATTACCGTTGTTATGGCTCAAATAGCCGGAGCAAGTACGAGAGCGAAGTGCGCATCGCCCGAAACGTGATTGTTCTCACTAATTCTTCAATTAACAGGCTAATTGCTCCTAGGATCCACGGCTACCGAAGAAAACTCGGAAAAGCGAGCTCGGATAAAAGAAAACTTGAAACGGGGGCGTACCGGAATAGCCGAAAGTTTATGCAAATTTATTTACATTTTTATTTGAAGGGTAGTGAAAGATTATTCGATCCGAGGCATGGACCGCCGAATCATTTGCATATTTTCTCATCAAGGGTGTTGCCCGTAGAGATAAAAAGGAGAAACGATGGAAGTTTTTTTAATGAAGTACCGCGAGGAAAATACGAGGCAAATTACGGTACACTGCATTTTACTGAGCTTTTTGTTCGAAATCTTTTCGAACATCAATTACTGAGGCGGAAATTGGAGATGAAATACCTGCAGAGCTATCTGGATATCAAGACCAATACCTCAATTCATTTTGTGCACCATCTAAGACTTAAATTCGTACCGAATTTCCATTGATTGGGTAGAAACCGAAGAAGTCCATGTTCGACATTCAATGCTCCATCAATGAGTCAATAGCGATCGTTGTTTGTAATCCTCGTTAGTTTCATAATCGACGATATATCGTGTCTTAGCACTTTAAGGGTTAACACTTTAATTACCGCAAAATTGCTCAATAAACTTACGCCAATCTATCAATTAATTTTTTTGAATATTTCTAAACTAATGTTATTATTTCACTAATATGAATTATATCGTGATGTATTCAATTTGTATTTTGAGTTTTAGGTGCCAAAGTAACCTTTACCTAGGTACCTACCTGTAACAAAGCTAGGAAACTTATCTTTTTTAACTGCAAAAGGGCATCTATTATCCTTTTAATAAAAAAAATGGGATCCCATCGTTACAAATATAACTTTACAAAGCTATATTTTGAATGGCTGATACCACCTGCCGTCAATTATCATGTTTAATTCACTATGAAAAGATGTTTAATAATTCGGGATCAAAGGGTTTTTTTTTGGATTTAATATATACTAGCATATAGCAGTAATATTACGCATCGTAAAATATTTCATCTTATTTTTTTGAATGCAAAGCTTCACGTAACTAAAGACGCTAACATGACGTCCGCGGACAGTAAAGTGTTAACAAGAAGGCATTTAATTATATTGACAAAATGAGTTGAATTTTTGGTTACATGAGTTATCATAAAAAATAAAAGGGACTGTTGTCTATATCAAGAGTCTGTAAGGGACTGTATCAAGGGAATGGAATGGGAAAAATATTGTTTTAGTCGCAAAATTACGCTTATATACCTATATTTGGCTTGTTATGGTGCAAGGGACTATTGCCAGGGAACTGTTTAATCGGATTTCATTCAAAGCTAGAACAAAAAACCGTCTACGATATCATAAGTTATAAATGTCATATAACGCGGTATATAAATCATTTGATGTAAATCTACATTTTTGATCGGATGCATAGATTGAAAGCACCACAAACAATTGGTGTTATGGAATAGCAACGAAATGAAGTGGTTTCGTAAGTCGAGCGATTGATACTGAAGGCTTATGCAAATCTTGTGTACTTTTATGAATAAAATATGAGAGAAAATAAATGAACCCCACTTCGCTTTCTTCTTTAACCCCATCGCCCGCGTTTGGGGAGTCGTTTTGGGCCAATGTGGTTTATTCGAGCAAGTGTTATTCCTCCTCATTGCCGCTTGGCAAGGAGTTCGCCTTTGTAATAAGAATATGTGCTTTGCCTCTAACTCGTCTGCAATCGTTTTCTCTTCTTTCTCTGCCATTGCTGACCCTCATTTACAAATAGATATTAAGGCGATAGCCTAAATACAGAACTTTGTGAGACGATTACCAGAAAAGGGATTCGTCTTGAAATGGGTGAAACACAAAAGATGACCACTCTATGTATTTATCCAGGATCGATTCAGAGGGAATTTATTCGAGGATTCGGAATGAATCATTTCAAAAAGAAATTCTCATCCTAAAAAGAGTTATCTTATTTTTTTTAAGCTGACTTGTTGCACTATTTTAGAATGAGAATCACACTGCCTGTATATTTAATCCCAAGAAGATTTACGAGTCAAACTGCTTAATCATGGGACTACCCACAGGTACAAATATGCATGGTTTTATACTATTCCGTTGAAGATATTTAATGAAAATAATATCCAAAATTAGAATGGTCGCCGCTGAATTAATTCATTCCAACCATTGATGGACGTTCGCGGTTTGCAAACGACGGCGTTAAGTGAGGATTATATAAATCCAGGATCTCATCGAGGACGCACTGCCGCAACAAATGCTCGCTTTGCCATCTCCAGAACAAAGATTTCGCCGATGAGGACACTCAGATTACGACATTGTATCCGGGGAATATTAACGTCCCCATTTCCTTGCGTAATGTCATAAAGAAGAATTATTCAAGAGTGCGTGCAACGAGGACTGTTTGAACGGGGCTTATGCAAGGATTTATTTTATTTGCTCGTAAAATCCACCCTTCCACTACCCCCTCAGTGAGGATTACGCCCTATAAGCAATCAAAGCCTAACGGTTCGGGGAGGCTTTGCATGAAATTAATTGATTTTCAATTACATCGGCACATCAGTCGGACGTAGTGTTGATCCATCAGAGGCGAACGTTGGTGTTGGTAAACGGCGATGTTAAAAAACCTGCGAAAATTTTAAAATATGTTAAAATACCTTATTTAACCACTTTGTTCAGTCACAGTAAATGCTTCCGATGGAAAGGTCGTCGCGCGTTCCCGTTATCTCTCGTTGTGCGAGATCCGCGTGGTCAACCGTTTTTTTACTTTGCAGAACAATACCGCCGCAAATATTCATCGGAAGCTCATGAAAGTTTATGCTAATGATATGATGAGTCGACAATATATCACGAAATGCGTTAATTTATTGAGGCAAGACCGTACTGATACTCACGACGAGGCAATAAGTGGGAGACCATAGGTGATTTCTATAGAACTTGAGCAAAAAATGAGTGCAAAATGAACGCCGCGTGACGTTTAATGACTTGCACAAAGAATTTCCTGACATTTGTATTTTTTTAATTTTTATTATTCACACCTAGGTTGATACAAGTATATGTGTAGTGACATGTTATGGTACTAAAAATAGTATCCGTTCAAGACACATATGGCTCCGAAACTATGACAGAAGGTCTTGAACGCCGAAAAGGCACCGGGGCTGGCCACCAAGTCCATGTGGCCAAGAGGTCCAGAAAAAAGACCTCTGATATGTCACAGGAGCGCCTTTCTATCGGCCGACATGCCCAAATACGACCAAAGAACGTGATCCGCGTCCATCCCTGCACACACAGTTCGAACTATCTTTTAGTTTCTCTTAACTCTACTCTATCATCTGCTTCCTAAGATGATAGAGTAGAGTTACCAACTTTAATTATTCTACGTGCTTTTTTAATGTGCCTTACTGCCTATATTTACACTTTTAGGTCTAAAAATATTTGTATTGGAAAAAACTCAATTGCAAGAAGTTGTGTGCGAGAAGAGTTCCCAAAATGCTCACACGGGATCACCGTCAAAAATGCGTAACCGCCGCTCCTGAATTTTTGGATAATTTTGCACAAGAGGGAGAAGTTGAGATTGGACAGACAGCGACTTAGAGGTACATCGAACTATTTAAGATGAAATCCATGCTCCGCGTTGCTGTGGCGTCTGTTTCGAGTGCCCTCGGACTAGCCACACAGGAGCGTCTTCTACTGCTCTTTGATCACCAAACACTAAGCGCAGAGCTTCCAGGTACCCATCCCTTTCTCTTCACGCTTTCCAAAAGGAGACGGTTCCTGCATGAAGATCGATTTCAGACTACGCGCACCCGAAGGTGCGTTGGACGAGAAAGGAAGAGGTCTGCAGACGGACCGCAGAGGTTCCTCCTTCCCGATGGTACTCGTATTGGGTAGGTCATTTGTAGTAACATTTTTTTTTGCGAAGGGGTGATATCTTTAAAAGACACCAACATTCTGGTGGTAGTGTGGGATTTCTATCCACCAAAACTCCTTCTCTTCTGCTGCCACCCGGCTACTAGTTAAGTGTTGCACAAGGGTGGCAGCAATGTGTCCCTCTTGGGCTCTTCTGTTGTGTCAATACATTGGGGAACCACTGGTCTTTGTCTTCTCCTTCGTTCAGCGTCTTCTTACTGCTGCATAACGCAATTTGTGTATTTGTACCACGCATTCCATGCCCTGGCATCCTTGATCATTGAGTTCGACTGTTATCCACTGGCGTTTTCCCTTTTCCATTTTATGAGTGAGCACTGTAGAGTGAAACACTCACCCAAACAGGAAGGAGGAGCTTTTCTGGACTCGTAATGGGGATAAGACGTGAGTGTGTCACTATATCCCGGAATCAAAAAAAACAATCCAAAAGAGCTGGCGTCAGAGGCCTATGACACTAAATATATATGCATACATACATGTTGTAACTTTATTTTCTGGATGACTCTCGTATGATCACGCCAGGTGCTTATATTCTCATAGTCACTCTCTGCTCAAAATTATTCAAATAACATATTTTGTTCAAGCTCATAATTATTGATCAAGTGTTGGTATAATGGATTAAATCTTGTATTTGTATGATTAAAGCTTGGGTTCAAATACAAATTGTGGTAAAACAATCAACGTAACAGCAAATTAGTCTTATCCTGCAACAGCAACAATTATATTCTAGCTTCATCACATGTAAAGGGCAATGTAAAACTACCACAAATTTTTTTTAAACAAATTTTCTTTATTTTTAAATATATTTTATTATGTCTTTATAACAGATTCCTCATATAAAGCTGTTGGGTGTGTATTTATTAAAAATAACTTTCGATAACCGTTAATAATAAAATTTGTTTTATGGGTCCTATTCGATATGTGGAAGCAAAAAATGTCTCCGTTTTTGCTCTATCCATTTATGTAATGAATAAAAACGACATGATTTCACCCCGAGACGATCACATCGAATCATGATATATGCCAGGAGCCCTTCTCCGTGAAATAGATATGTTACCCACATTGATAGAAAAAAATGACGAATGTAGCCTAACGCTGACCACAAGCAGAGAGAAAAGAAATAGATGAATATAGGACTGAATGAAATAACAATGACGTGGAAGTTGTTCGAAATGCGAAAAAGAGGACCGCGAAATGAGAAGGAGGCGGTCGGAAGAGGACGCAGCGTTCGTTCTTTTTTATGGACGAAAAAGTAATAGTGGTGTTATGATGAGTTATGGTGGTCGATTGGACGTAAAGTTTTTTACGACACCGAGGGTACTGTGGTCGTTTAACGCTATCTTGGTACCCGCCGGGGGTGAATGTGGGGGTGCGGCAAAAAGGTGGCAGTGATACATAGGCCTCGTCCACCAGGCCGCATGCCTGCGGTTCAAATCTATGGACCCTAGACTTAATAGACTGAAAAAAGAATCAATAAAACATCCGTGCTACAATACAGCACTTTTTATTATCAACCCTTATGTGTGTGTGTGTGTGTCATAGGTCATTTTACAAACAAGCCAGCGTTGAATGCTTATGGAAACCTTCGAACGGGTCGCTGAAGGGCTTACTGTATTGTGTTTGATGCAAAATAAAACAAGTGCATTTGAGTTTAAAGTGCACCGTGTTCAATATTTGGATGCGCGCGCAGCCATCACACTAAGAAAAAAATTGCTGGGATGAATGAATTAATGGATATTAAGATATACTCAGCGTATATTATCCATTTAAACGATACGAACGTAGATGAATATTCCCTGTGTACAACAAAATAAAATAACTTGAATATATTTTGTGTTATATTACCATAGAGTCTTCTCCCGATAGTCGGAGGTAAAACGACTCGGCGCTCGATACGCTTTGCGAAAATAATTCGTTTCTGTGATACGTTGAGTTCTTTCTGTGACTTGTCGGCACCCTCAACGCCGGGGACCCCCCCCCCCGCACTCTCCCCCGCGCAAGTTCATTCGTACGCTCTGACGAAACGCCGACTACACTTGTATATAAAATTCGCGAGTGACGCCGAAAAACATTGTTTTTACGACATCTGCACAAAAAATGGAACATCTTCACCGCGTCACTTGAGAGGAACTACAACAAGGATAATAACGCAAGTAAGATCATAATAATCCAAGCTTCCAAGGTAAGTGAATTAACAAATACCCGCACACATCCGCCTCCTACTATCACATAAACGCGGGAACACTGGGAGCAAAATGCTTTTTCGACTGCTCCCATAATACAATCTTCAGTGGTGTAGTGGGGTGGGAGCGCGTGGGGTCGGCGCTCCCACACTTTTTTCTAGACGATTTTGCATAATATAATTGTACAAAATTTGTATGTTTTTTGGACCCAAAAATGTGTTCTCTTGAAAATATTGTTTATTTAAAACGTGCCATAAATTAAATAAAAGACATGATGGGATAAATTTTTGACGTTTTGGATTGGTCGTACCGTTGTTTATTGCGATTTTTTGTTTACTTTGGTCGATCGGCTGGGAAAGTTTAGATGCATCATCGTGGGGCTGTGATTGGTAGGCGAGAGCTGCTTGCTCGTGCATTAGGAACCAAAAATGTGTTCACTTGAAAATATTGTTTATTAAAAACATGCCATAAATTAAATAAAGGACACGATGGGATAAATTATTACCTTTTTCTTTCCGGCACTTGATACTAATGAAAAAATGAAGCTCGACCCTCAAGCAATTCTGTGACCACATGGTCTCATACATACTGCGAGTCTCTTTCTTCAAGTTTGAAGAATAACATACGAAAGCAATAAATCAGGCTCATTTTACAGAACGCACTGATTTCACATTTCGGTTTGTTAATATTATTTTGTTTACAAGATTTTAGTCTATTTCTGTCAATTAACATAAACGGACGCTATACCACTTTCTAATTTTTATACCTACATATATAATAATAAGAAAACTTAGCTTACTTTAATTTTCATGTATTTTTTAGCAGGGACTATAATATTTTATTTTTCATTTTAATATAAAAATTTGTGTTGTGTTGTGTTGTATTGTATTGTGCAATAATTATAAGTTAAAATTAAAATAAAACAATTATATAAATCATATACATTTTTCAGCGTTTTATAAATATACATACATATATAGTTATATATATAAAAGTGTTTTTACAGTTAAAAATGGATGAAAAACGCAAACAAGAGACACTATTTCAATTTTTCACGAAAAAACTCAAAGTGGGTTCGGTGTCGGTTAATAATGTTAGTGATTGCACAAGTGTATTAAATATCTATAATAATGAATGTGCTCAAATAGTATATTCGTCAAAATCAGAAAATGAATCGATAGAAGATAATACGGTATGTTCATCTTCCTGGCCGAGTGTTTGGACCACAGATATGAGAAAAGAAAAGAGAAAACAATATCCTTGGATCATAAGTAAGTCTGGAAAAATCGGTTGTAAATTATGTGCCAATGTGAAAAGTTTTTCGGTCTTAAAAACACAGGGATCAAGTATTTCGAAAGAATGGAGTTCAATTTCCGTATCATCAAACGGACATACTAGATCTAGCCAATTCAAATCTTTACTAAAGAAAATTATTTTGCACATAAAATCAATTTCACATACGAATGCTGAACAAATTTTACAAAGTTTTTACAGAATTAAATTTTTCAGCAAATAATAATTGAAATTAAAAAAATCACAAAAAAATGTATTATAAATAATATTACAAATATTTTGTCATATTGTAATATTTTAAGGGTATTTTTTATAAACGTTTTTTGCACATGCAAATATTGTTTTATTTTAATAAATATTGATTTTTACATAATTATACAAAAATGATTTTTGTAACTATTTATTGGAAAAACGTTTTGTTGGAAACATGATGCGAAAATTGGATCACGGGGGAAGGGAGGGGGTATTAAAATATTATAATTAATCAGCGCTCCCACACTTTTTTATTTAGCACTACACCACTGACAATCTTGACTATAAAACTATTTGATATGGACCTGACTATTTGATATTACTTGATACCTGACTTTAACCTATTCGTTTCAGCTATGTCTATATATTTGTTTCCAGTTACTCCCAGTCTGACCGATTAAATATTATTTGATTGTGCCCGGTAGACACTAAACGTCAAAGTTCGAATACTGTGATGCGACATAACTACACCTTGCTAATACAATTTGACTAATACTTTTGCGGCCTAACCACATTTGACTACTCCTAACTATTATACTTATACGATTTTATGTATTTTAACTATTGGCCACTTGACTAGTACCTTTTTACAGAGTAGATACTTAAATACTCTTCTAACAGCAAGCTGATACCCAGTTTATATACTATTCATTGCTTTTTATACGAATCTTAACTTGCATGTCGCTCGTTGTCTCTTGCATGATCTTCCCTACTTAGCAGTATGGAACTCGAGGAACCTCACCGGTTCGGATCCGAGAGGCTCTAGGAACGGAGCAGGAACAAGAAGAACACCAAGAAGACGGCATCGAGGAGATGCATTTGATGATCTTTACTTTGCAACGAAAAACAACATTGTCTTCCGTTGACTTCTATATCGTTTTGTAATCGCCGAACTGAGAGGGGCAACCTGAAAAAATGGCGAAACCACTCAGTTTCGAATTCGCTCGGGTAAGTTGTACGGTGACGGGGAGACACCCTCAGTTGGTGTAGGAGCGAATCCGAGATGCACTTAAGCGTCACGTATGTCTTCACCCTACCCCGGCAACGTCCTAGCGAGGAAAGGGGGGACTGGACTCCTTGTACTCCAGAAAGCCCTTTCCAGTAGAGTCAAAAAGGTCGTCTAGAGTAGTTTTCCACCACCTCCCTATGAAAACTACGCAGTCTTTACAAACTCCCCAAACTCCTTATCGAGACGTTCGCGAAAGTGTTCGTCAATACGTTCACTCAGGATACCCGTTGGGTGAGCGTTCAAAATAAAACTCGGTGGTAATGCTACCTTCAATATCGAGCGAATGAGGAGGTGAATGTATGATACAGACGAAATGGATGTAACCCCTTTCCTATGAATGGATATTGAAGAGGCCCATAGTTCTGTAGTGGACTGTTAGTGGCTGCACTATGATGATGATGATATTACCATAAATTCCAATTAACAGTCCCCTGCTCCATAACAGGCAAATATCTATTCCTTTGATAAGATTTGATCAATGTATAAGCAAAAAAGTGACATGGACAACTTACCTGGTTTATTAAGAAAAACCCATATTCATAGGATACAAAGCCACAAATACAAAATGCATCCAATATAAATGATTATGTGACCTGTAAGTTCTTAAAAGGGACATCATGCAACTTATCCCATGGATGTATATAACATCAATCGGCGAACCAACGTGGATCAAACGTGATTATGGCGTTGATCACGTGTAGAAACCATGCTTATTTAAATTTCGAATTTAAGCCGCACAACAATTAATTGCATGCAGCTTTAAAAACAACAGAAGCCTTAAACATCGCCCAAGTTCAATAACTCAAGTAATTCGCGTTTACTTTTTCAAGTCGCGGTTTTGCTTTATTTAAAAACTTGTCCATAAGCCACTCGATTTGATGCGGAACTTAATCCCTGTACTTAGCAAAACCAGTCTCCGGAGCAAGACTAAATTCGTTAAACCACATCCATATAAAATTACAACAATAAGAAAATAATAAGCGTGCGATGCTAATCCTTTTATATTTTTCGTTTTTACGGTACATAAATAACAGTTTTCTTCGTTCTGTAGCGGCGACCGTTAATTAAATCGTTGTAACGACGTGGGGTCGTATGAAGAATCACCACCCTTCTTCTGAAGGCAACCCTCTGAATAACGTCACTCTAAATCAGTCCATTTATGGATGGGGGATGAAATTATTGAACGATTTGCATCTAGTCCATACACTACTTTATAGATATGCAATAAATTTAAAATTCGATTAAACTTATTGAACAAGTAATACAATTAGTATGAATGTGCATATCGTCCACACAAATCCACTTCTCTCTCAAGACCACGCAGCATGAATGAAGCTTGTATAATGATAAATGAACCTTAACACTGTTGATATTGTTGGGTCCCATAATAGTGTTCTAAATAGACTCTTTATTTTGTACTCTATGAAATAAACGATACGCCATTCATAATGAAGTGCTATGGATAGCTTTTCGTAATATTAGGTAAAGCGGAAAGAAATGTCTTTTTTTTGTTTTTGGAGAAAAAAAATATTTTAATAAAAGCTGTACAATATTACTCAATTAAATAATTTCCATTGTTATTTATAACCGTCCTCCACAGATTAGGTAGCTTTTTAATGCTTCTTTCGTATAATTCGGCTAGTTTTTTACTAAAGTAAGAATCCAAATGATTTTTAACTTTTTCCACAGAAGTAATTTTTTTTATCGCGAAGCGAATGTTCTAATGACTTGAAAAGATGATAGTCTAAAAGTGCAATGTCAGGAGAATATAGTGAATATTGCAGCACATCCAAATCCAGCTCCCTTGTTTTGTTCTGCGTAATCCTTGCTACGTGTGGTCTTGCATTATCATGCTGCAATATTTAACCTATAAAATTGTGCACAGTATAGCTCTACTGTGACAGTTTGGCCAGGTTTTAATAATTCGTCGTGAATTACGCCAAAAAATCCCACCAAACACAAAGGAGGACTTTTTTCAAGGATAATGACGGTCGAGGGGTAGAAAAAGGAACTTGATTTGAAGAAAGCCACTGTTTTTTCCTTCTCGGACTGTTGTAGAGGACCCAATTCTCACCCCCACTAACAATCCTTTTTAAAAATGAATCGGTTTCATACCTGGACAATAGCGATGAACAAATGAACATCCGTTGATCTAAGACCGTTGATAATAGCTGTGCTGTGCCCAAACTCCCTGTCTATGAATGAGTCTTTTCAAATGGTCTTTTACTGTCGACTAGGGACAGCCGATGTCTAGCGATAATTCCTTTATTGTTTTTCAATAATCAGATTCTACCAGAGAATTTAATGCGTCATCATCGATTATTGGAGGTCGTTCTGATTTTGGTTTATTTTTCAAATCTCTGTCGCCACTTTTGAATTTTTTAGACCATCTATGGCATTTTAGAATATTCAATATGTTGCCACATGCATCACAGATGCTCTGGGTAGCTTATTTTGCTTTTAATCCTTTGTCGAATAAAAACAGTAAAGAAGATCGCAAATGGGTCTCATCAATTTCTGGCTTGGACATTTTCACTATGGCTAAAAAAATATAAAAACATTTGAAAAAGTAAGACAAACAACAGAGCTTCAAAATGACACCAACCAGAACGTATTCATTCGACAGCAACCCGAGGCATATTGACGGCAAAGACGCAACCAAAAAAATGACATTTCTTTCCGCTTTATCTTAGACGTGTACGGGTACCTTTACAGATGGATAATAATGGTGTTTTTTTATAATCAATTATTCATCAATTCTTTTTATTGTACAGAAACAGCGCTCTGAATTGTCGTTTTTTGATCGAGTATGAGCAAACGCGGTACCCACTTCAAACAAAGCTTTCTCATGAACAAACGTTGATGCAAAATTAAATTAATATAATTCCTTCTGATATTTATAAGGTGACTTTTTTGTCATCCTACGAATTTATTGAGTGATGTGTTCTACGGCTGGGCATCAGATTTGTGAGGCTCTTTTAATAAATTCTCATGTTTTTGATTATGCAACAGTGTTTTGGGCTATATGTCTATGATTTAGTTCGACTGGGGATGGGGAAAAAATTGAAAAAGAATAAAGTGCATCGTTGCACGCGGATGGCGGTTTCCCGTGCGTGCCACTGCACAATAATTGTTAACATAGCAAAATTATTATATTATTTCTATGAAATCACAATAATGTTAGTATCGGTTTTCACAGAACGAAGCAATGGCACGCCATCCTGATTTCGAGTGGCCATAGTCTCAAGCGGACGTTTATTTCTTAGCCACCCTCATAGGATGCAGAACGAAGGGTCTTATTGATTGTTTACGCAATACAGGGCCAAATTTCAACGCCGCAGATAGCCGGTGCCGAGCAATCAGGGCGCCCGGGGCTTATTCTCTCGTGCCGGTCCCTGATATTATTTATTCACTCGGCGCAATGTCCCAAAATGATTGTCATAAAAACTGCTCGTATATCAGCTAGGAAATAAGATCTTTATTGCGTGGATTCGGTTGCGCTGTTTGCCCGTTGCTTATAGTGCCGGGCGGGCATAAAAGTTGCGTGCCCCAACCCCCTAAAAACAGTTTCATCCCTTAGTTTCCACGAAACTCCCGCTCCTGTGGATTAAGGGAGGATTTCATTAAAGAGCGGAGGGTTCCCGCCGCGGACGCGTAACGAACCGAATTATTCTCCATTTTTTGATGAACACCTTAAAAAATATCGCCCACTTAAATAGGCGATTACCTCCGTGTTATTGTTTAAATTATGAGAGGACGTTAATATTTGACGTGCTCTTAATGCGCACTTTGAAGCTCCATGAATACAGTAATAACGCAAATCATTATAGCGAAATATTAAAACCCAAAAGCTAAGGGATTGGGGCCCTCGTTACAGCAACGCGTTTGGGTCATCAAGCTAATTTCATAATAATGTATTTACCCCAAAAATCAAAGGTAAGTCGTATGAAGACCAACATCCCATTTATTAACCCAATTTGCACGCCATTAATTAAACAAAAATAATTAGATAAACATCAACATGTTCAAACTTTTGGTCGAAAGCACCCCCTAATGGAACCCACAGGTCTTTGCTCGTCCCTATGATTATGTAACGATAGTAAAATGTTGTATAATGTAAATATAAAGTCTCATCATACACCACTGGAATTTTATAATACATTTATCTTTATTAATGTATTTTAATACGTACAAATACAAAATATGGCTTTGGCTCTTAAAAAACGAGACTGAACTTATAAGGATAAAACAGCAAGATAAAAATGGATGGAGGATATAATTTTGAATAAATATATACAAGCACTATAATATTTCAACGAAAAACACTATCATCAACAAAACTGAAAAAAAACACCACAAAGTATTAGGGTGTCCCATAAGTTTCTTTCGATTTCATATTAAGAAAAAAATAAACAATAATTTGTATTACATCAAACATTTTTGAATAATATATGATCCATTCTGTTCTATTACCTTTCTCCATCTCTCCAGAAGCCTCATAATGCCTTCTTGCCAAAATTTTCCAGATTTGTTGGCAAAATATTGATCAATCTTGTTTATTTGAGTATGAGGAAGCCACACATCTGAACGATTGATGTGCCCAATTTTGTCAGATGTTTATGGACGGATGTTCGCGGAATTTCTAAATTGTTAGCTATTTCGCGATCGGTATATCGCGGGTTTTCTTCAACCATGGCTATGATTAGATCTGTATTCATTTGCGAAAGACACTTATGGGACAACCTAATAAATCAAGGTCATCCAAATGGTATAATTTTGAGCAATAAAGTAGCTAATGGAAGGTAAAAGCAACGCTTTCATCTTTGGAAGATTAGAATCCACCTGAATATTATTATCTATATAATATATCACCAGTCTCGTTATTTAATAGCCAAATCTTGTAAGCTAGATTTATATTATCATCATCATAGTTTGGTCACATACAGTCTGTTGTGGAATTGTCATATATAGTAGTATAATACTACATCCATGTTGCCTATCCATCTGGGAATGATCAAGTAGTGGACCAATTAAGACAACATTTTTTTAGGATATTTTCGCAAATTTTTTGGAATAATTTTTTAGTCTGTATACAAAGAAAGATTATGTTTGGTGTAGTAACTCGTGATGTAAGCTTTAAAAATATTAGGTCCTCCCAAAAGATATCCATTATTTGTGCACGCTTTCATTTGTATCAGTTCATCATTGTTTGAGTTATTCACTATGATTTTTTTAAACCAGGCGAAACCATAAATATAGAAGTTCATTATCGACAATTAGTTTAAACAAAAATTGCAAAAAGGATGATAGGATTCATTCAATTGAAGAGGATTTATGGAAGATCTACTGCATCTTTCATATTCGCCAAACTAAGTATCTTCTGATTACTATCTATTTAGATTTACAGAGCATTCATTAAACCTTTGATTAGTGAGTCAATTTTAAATTGTCGATTTATGCTATATTCGTGTGTCCACCACGTATTGTCCATATAAATCCAATTTTCTCTCAGGACCGCGCAGCGTGAGTTAAGTTTGTATATCAATAAATGAACCTTGACACTATCGACAGCACATAATATTCGTTCATTTATTTGCATAATATAAATAAATGGAGTATTCCTCTTTAACGGGTTAAACAATTGACTCAATATTAAATGTTAACCCAGTATACACCCAACATCATCTGACCGCGCGTGTAGATTCAGAGTTATAGTTTGTCGGCACCACATGTTGTTTCTATTGCTCGATGCGATGGCGTCATTTGCAGTCGACTTAATTTAAGATTCACGTGCAGTTCAGAAATCATGTTTATTGTAAGGCAAGTCATCAACGTGTAAATCAGCTTAGCACGTGGAGTGCCAAAATGGACGCAAGCAGATTGGCAATGCCAATGCAATAAATGACGATTCTGCGCGTGTTTCTTCCGCGAGAACGTCATCAAAATGCATCCATCATGTCATTGTGCATAATAATATTCCAAGTGGAGCGCATCTCTTACTTATTTATATGCTGTTAGATTATTAAAATTTTCAAGGGACTATTGCTTCTGAAATCTGCGCATAATTCAAGAGATGAAGTGCGCCACGTGTAAAGAGCATTATTGCGTCCGATTTAATTCAGAGTTGATAGATTTACATCAGTTTCGATTATAATGTAATTTAGAACTAATTGAAAACAAAGTGGTTTGATCTTCTGAAAATAATTTGTGTTTGTATCGCGGCTGTTTAAAAAGAAAAGATCGAATTCTGATTAAAAATTGCTTTGAAATTTATAGGAAAACTGCGTGCTTTTGCACTCTTCATTCCAAGCATTAAAGTCGGGCAAATTGTTAACTTTACCTATTAAGCTCTATTATCAGTTGATTTAATGGGACAGATGTAAAGCTCCTCAGTTAATATGCAAATGAGAACGATTTTAATCATTAAAGCTCTTTATAAATAATTAAAAAGATACTCAAACGCGGCTTTTAAAAAATATTTTCAAGCAAAAAATTAGCAATGTATTCGGTGTATTCGCTTCCATGTAGCTTAATAAAGCTACATGTTCTATTACGATACAATAGCTGAAAGAAAAGTCAAATTTATTCTCTCGGAAGATTTAAAATATTCATGCACGAAATTTTGTATGTCAAGGAACAGTAAAAATATAGGCCTACATAACTAAAAGCTCCTATCGCATTAGAGCTTTCACAGGGTGACCCGGAGGAGAGTTACGAAAATTATTTAAATTACATCGGCGGCACGATTCCCTGAATAGTGATGAACTTCCAACGACTTACAGCCATGTAATTAATTCACGCAACACACGAAAAATAAGACATTTAAAAAAATATATATATATAAATGAATAATGCATTAAAAACGATGATACAAGAAGCTTCTGGGCCGCTCCTCGCCCTATGATTGAACTTACATACGCGCGGGTTCGTTCTCTATCGGATCGCTGATGAGGCTGCAAAACAGGAATAAAATTCACTCAGATGATTGATGAGTCACAAATGTCAAAGATCATATCGATTTCAATATCGAGTGCGGATATCAGTGAATCGGAGACAGAAACGGACGTCTTGCGTCTCATCATACGCTCGTACATTGATGGCAAGTTCGTGCTGTAAAGATACCGCTACACATTTAAATGTATTTTTAAATATTGCGAAAAGCGATCAAAAGTACAAAATAAAGAGTCATCAAATTAATTATAAATAGGTAACAAAGTGCTTCTATCTGATTGACACACATATGTATTGTTTATGCTTATGCGAAAAAATGAACTAATGTCGTCTATCAACAGTGTTAAGGTTCATTTATTGATATACAAGCTCTATATATATAGCAATAGCTATAGCAAATCTTTGTTTGTATGTAATGCGCTGCCATACCATTCATCAGATTATGATAAAACATCGTTCATTTATTGCTAAGGATTGCGCAAGTAACATAGGCATAGTCTAATATATAAAAATCAATGTTTGTTTGTCCGTATTTAATGCGCTTCCATACTGTTCATCCGATTGCGATAAAACTTTGTCAACTTACTGTTTACACTTGCGGAAATAACATAGTATAGTAAATGTAATGTATGGATATACCATGTTGGCGCATATTGGTCTGGTGAAATGATGTTTGGGCTGCAGGGACGGGGAGAGAAATAATGCGCGCGCAATATGGTGGTTAAGACGATCTTCGACGCAAGTGTGCATATGCTTTTGGATCCCAGCTCTTCGGCTCGCGCTACACGTGACCCGAAGCAATAAACCACGCATTGCGTTTCTTTTCAAATAAATATCAAGCGCTTATTGCAACGCATGCCGGGTATTCGCTGTAATAAATATAAATCTAAGTCTTGTTGGAATTCCATGGCTTTTGTAATGTTGTGTATGCATTAGAACTTGATACAATTGTCTGCATTACATTCGTTAAAAGCCCAAGCTGCAATTCTATCACGCTCGTTGCCGTGGAATTTCGCTCTGAAATTCCAATTTATCACGATTAGTTGTTTTTATAATCACACGAAGTCCCCAGAACACACTGTATAAATGGAAGGTCGTTGCTAATAAAGGGCCGGTTGTTTAATTATGAGTGATATTGTGGATATAATTATATCTTGAAAATGTATTTTCTTGGCTGTTTTGTGAATAATGAATATTAGATACAGCGCTATCAGATTACCCTCGGGCTGAAATTGGGAAGGGCTGGCAACATCGGGGGTAGTACAGGACGGGGTAGGGAACAGAATGGAAGGGAAAGAGGCGGCAGAATCGATTAATGCAGAGCCCGGAGCTTAGTACCTCGAGGGTTGGCAACTTTGGTGTACGCACAACCTTATACACACACCTACAATTAACTACATGTGTAAACAATTATTGTCTCAGGGCGAACGAACATACTCCGGCCCTGTCTTCAAATCGCTACCCTGTTTTTGAAACTGACGGCCTTCCAAGAAAACGGCCTCACTGGGGGATGATTCTGCAAGAAACATGTGGGAACTGAACCTGCCATGGTTATCTAGAAGCGAAAGGTCTTATAATAGCTTCGTGCTCAGCATACGAGGGCTATTCAAATATAAATCGGAATTTTGCCTTACAAATTATTTTTCTACGTAGTTCCCCTCATTAGAAAAACATTAATTCTATCGGATAAGAAGCTTCTTAATCTAGCCACTGAAGAAATAAGGCGAGTAGTAGCATCCTCTGTTGCGCAACGTATGATATGTGGCTGTTATATAACGAGACTGATGACGAAAATTAATTTAAATGAAAAAAAAATCTTTCAGCTTCTGTCCTCATCAATATGCTATCCTGCTGCATCTATGCACCGCTGCATTTTGGTTTTGCGTTGATGAAAGCAATGCTTTAGGCTATCCTCTGTCAGCTATTTCACAAGCTTCGTGTGTTTTTTTTCATTATAGTTATTGACTTGAAACGCCTTAAGAGCATACATGAAAGGCTTTCGAGCACTTTGAAGCATTTCTCGATCAAAAGCACCTCCGCTGATAACACAGAGTTGTCCTGATGTAGGTCGAAACTGTTTTCTTACAACCATGTCTCTTTTCATTTGGCTCCAGAGTCTATTTGTATTAATATTGTTTCACTTTTACTCAAAAAAATTGAAAATGAAGCGCTATGGATGGATCTTATCAATATTATCTTCCTGCCTAGATGGGTAAATAGCATGTTATATTCTTGTTTTCGAATGTTGGCAGACACGCAAATTGAGGTCTTGATGACATCAAGTACAAGTGTGTCATCCATCCTGTGTGCCTCAAATTGATCCAATTAATCAGAAAATAATCGCAATTCATTTTGAATAAGATCAGCAATAAATCTATCGAAATGATGTTGGCATAGCTTTACAATCATGGAGTATATTAACCTCATAACTTCTTCAATCAATGAAATAAGACCATTAGTATTGAATGCATGGAATTGAAGGTAGAAAAGCCTTACTGCCTTCTAAATACTCTAGTATGGTATTTTCGTTTTAAAGATTAAAATTATATCGCTTTAACAAAAGTCTTATCCGTTTTAAACACGCATTGATGCTCGCCAAGAAGCCGTACACACAAAACGAGATCTCACCAGTAATCAATCGACTCCAGTAGCTTCCCATATGCCTGTAGACCTGGAATAAATCTACCAAGACTATTGTCAGAGGTTCTACTTAATAATTATTAACACCTTCCATACTGAGAACACGCTTAGGGTGTCCATGTGTAAACCCACTTTTCTATCAGCACTGCGCAGTCTTATTTATCAATAAATTAACCTTTGATAGCACAACATATTCGTTCAATCTTTCGGAATATTTCTTGATGTTCAACTTGCATAGTATCTGTTTGGGATTGTTCAGCTATTTTCGCATATCAATGTGTTGTGAAAATAAAAGGACAGGGTTGCAAGCTGAAGAAGTAGATTCTGCAAAAGAGTGGTGATACTCGGCTAATGAAGCCACTACAAAGCAGTCAAGGGGGAAAAACAAAAACCCATAAGGATGATGTGAGCATCTTAACACCTTAAAGAGGTAAGACATAATGTTGTGTTCGAATTTCAGCGATTCATAAATAGCATTCTTACTCATTGAGCTCGGAGACAAAAAGAAGTGGAGAGTGTCTTGCAGGTTGGAGATTGTGAATGGGAGACAGAGATGAAGAAACTATCTTGCGTACATTATACGATTGTATAGAAAGTTAACCCAAATTTATTGACTAATAATGATATAATTAATCGATTTAAAGCGCATTGTTTATGTTTACTTGAAGAAATAAGCGAATATTGTGCGCTATCGACAGTGTTTTTTGATTTATATACAAGCTTCATACACGCTGTGGCGGTCCTGACAGATAAGTGGATTTGTACGTGATGATAAGTGATGGTCATACAAATATAGCATTCAAGTTTATGATGATTTAAAATTAGCTCACTATTCAAAGGGTTAATTATCAAAATAAACGCCTGTTCTCAAGACAACACGGACCAGCGAAATTTGACTCCTAGATTAAATCTTTATACGATGTTCGTAATAGATCGATATAGTGAATTGTGAGCAGAAAGAAGTCCTTTTTGAAAAATATAATTAGACGTGTATGGGTACCTTTACAGCACGACCTTGCCATCTATATATGAGTGTATGATGAGACGCATGGCATCCGTTTCTGTTTTCGATTCAATAATCTTCGTACCTAGCGTGCGAGAATACTCTTTCTGTACCATTATAGTCCAAACGCACATATGCGTGATTACTCATCAACGAGTTACAGTCGTGCAGGACGTGTGTGGATAATTGGATTTTCTAATTTTAATAATCCTATCATCATTAAATAATATGTGAAAAGCAATGGGATACCAATGGTACGATATATACAATAATGATATATTTACTTAAATTTTCAAACAATAAATGTGATATTGGTTCAATATACTGGTTATGTGGAATTTTCAGATGATAATTTCTCATAGTGAAGATGGTTATAAATATTTTTTTTCTATGGCAAGATATTAAATAGTCAGTAAGCACATCATATCAACTTCAAATATATATTTATTTTTTGTCTGCAACCATCCACCAGGCATGGTTGCGACATTAAAAAAACTCCTAAGGTCTGCCGCACACATTTGCTACTTTCCACGCTATTTTATAACCCGCAGAAGAAAAGTTCTTTCACTTTTTCGTACAGAAATATGAGAAAATTGTTTAACGGCTCTGCCTGTATACTTTGATGATGTACTTAAAAACATGAAGCACACGTTAAAGTCGATACATGGTGAACTTTATCGCCTTTTTTACGTTCATTAACAGACATTATACGGAGTGAAACTAGTTGGAAACAAGCGAGATAGGAGTTTGATTCACGGCATCGTTTCCAGGGATTTGGTTTTAATAAACATCTTACACCCCTCATGGAACCTTTATGTACATCATAACCGTATCCTAAATGGGGACCAGGTGGATAAATCACCCCCAAAAGGTGGCGAGGAAAATATTAGATACTGCCGGGCGTACACACGGGTTTCATTAACTCAACATTTTTTTCGCACAAGCGTCGGTTTTTCCGAGAAAAGAGATTGGACCTAAGAAAAAACATAATAGCGTTGATATGTTTTCTGGGAAGAAGATTTCTACTATTTAATAATTTAAGTTGCTAATTTAATTTGAAACAAAAAATAAACAATAGCCTTTTTTGCAGCATAAGTAAAGACAAGAACGATTCGCAGTAGTCGTAAAATGGCGGAATTAAAAAAATATATATAAAATATTTAATGAAGAAACGAGTTTTTTGCATTTAATTTTGATAATGTATTTTTGCTAATATTACAACATAATTGAATATCATTTGATGTTAAAAAAATACACATTTATTTAATCGGTATATATATTATAAAATTAGTTAATATATTGTCACTATAATAGGTAATGATACAGCATATGTACCATGATCCAGTCAATCGTTAATTCCCAGTCAGTTCCCAGCATTTATCACTGATGTTCAATTTTTTTCATCGTATCGCGATAAATATAGATATGTTTAATATACATTATATCAAAAATATGATTACAGTATGAAATCACAAATAAATGGTTGGAAATACATCTTGACATAAATATTTCACGGTTATAACGAGCGTATTGGATTTTTGTAATATGCGCCAACAAGTAAAAATGAAAGCATATAAACAATACATTTTCTTGGTATTTTATAGCTAACTTTATTAAGTTTATAAAGATATTTATGTTTGTCCTTATTTTAGAATTTTTTAATACATTAATGCATTTTAACATTTTGAAAATGCTCATAATATGGCAAAGCCATTAGGGATATAATAAAGTATGATAAACAAAGCTCATATTACGCTCTTCTTCGATGATTCCAAATTACCAAATAGTCTAAATGAATTCCAACATTCGCATCGATGTTCTTATTTTGAAAGTTTAACTATATATATTATATTAGGTTGTCCTATAAGTTTCTTTCGCTAATGAACACAGATCTAATCATAGCTATGGTTGAAGAAAACCCGCGATATACCGATCGCGAAATAGCTAACAAGTTAGAAATTTCACGAACATCTGACAAAATTGGGCTACATCAATCGTTCAGAAGTGTGGCTTCCTCATGAACTGACTGACTCAAATAAACTTCAGCGTATTTCAACATGCGATCTTCTTCTCCAATAGCCAACCTTTTTTGAAGAGACTTGTCACTGGAGATGAACGTTGGATACTCTATGAGAATATCCAACATAAACGGTCTTGGACTAAGGGTACAGAAGCTTTGACTGTAGCTTAACCTGGCCTACATAAAAAAAAGTTTTGCTATGCATTTGGTGGGACTGGAAAGGGGTAGTTTATTATGAGCTACTTCAGCAAGTTGAAACAACAAAATATTGTTTTCAATTTGACAATCTTTTTCCTAATATGAAAACGAAAGAAACTTATGGGACACCCTAATATTTACCGATCAAATGCTGGCGATCTATACAGAGTAAATGGCAATTCAGCTAATGCAAACAGATCAATAGCAATGCCAAAAACATGAAATCCGGAATGCGATATCTATGAAAATCCATTTAACACGGTTATAACGAACGCCACTTTACAAGAAATTTACGCCAGACTCTTCACGCTCGTGTACCGAGCGCAAATGCTAATTAATATCGCAAAAATAGCCGCACTTAAATTCTAGCATTTGAGTGCTTTTAATGTACTTTGCTCTCTTGATTGATCGATCAAGAGATTTATCGAGATGTTTTGCATTTGTCGCTGATTGATTTGCGGACGAGTCAAAAGTCTGAAAGTCAACGGGATCATGCGATGCACAAAACCGAAAAGGTGGTATTTTGGAAGGTTAATCGATTTTGGCTTTAGATGAATATATTTGTTCGGCATATGATGCAAGGACTGTATGTCTGAAATGCTGTATGAAACCAGTGATATTTCCATCAGTGATCTTTGGAGTCTGCTGAAATATGTTGGAAAGTTTGAGGTTCCTTATAAATTTTTATTAGCGTCATTACAAATTGAATTATTGATATTTTTAGGACCAACAAAAGCAAAGTACGCCCTCAATGCGTTGACTGTACATAAGATTATTGTTCGGAATTGCTCCTCGGCGGAGGATATTTTTAATAATCAATGCAGCGTCACGAAATTAAGCCATAAAACTGTGACAACTCACAACAGATGGTACCAGCAGCGAAAGAGTGGATGTAGCCCTCAGGGAAAACAAGAAAAAATGTGTTTTTTTTCAGGAATGTGTACACATTAGATTCCCCTGGTTATCTTAGCGTGCCGGAGGTGGTGGGATTATGTAACCAAAATGGTAGCGAGATCACATTCTATGACGATAAGCATTATTTTTTATGCGTGATCGTTAGTGGTGGCGCGGATTCGCTTGATATCGAGCGTGTGTGGGGCGACGCACGAGGGAAGAGTGATTCGTTACACCGAGATAATCTTGCAAATATTTGCACATATTTATGACCGCCTACATGTTTATCACTATTATTGCTTATAAATGCTTTTTATTATGTCGTCGAGGGTCTTAGCATATTTTGGAGAAAAGATAAACATCGTCTCAATGCCATATCGATAAGGCACGTCTGAATTTCTTAAAAATATTAGAAAACTATCTTATACGCATTTTACTTTTGAATTACATTTGAAAATTTAAATAAAGTGGGATTATGTATGCTGATAAAATATCTAAGGTCAATATATAATATATTGATATACATTTAAACCTTTTTTTGTGCGGTAGATGCGTTCCGCGGAAAAAAAGTGAAGATGCGTTCCATGAATTTTAAAAACCGCATAACTTTGAAACAGATATATAAAATATATCCAAAACCGCATAAAAAAAATTGAAAAAAAATCAGGAAAATAATAAGGCATTTTTCGGTCTTTCTTTGTTACAGTTTTAATATTTTTTAAATATTTAAAAAATAAATTTTGACATAAATTTGGTAAGAACTTGAGATATGATGTCAACCGTGTTGTAAAAAGTATTTGCGAAAAAAACCGGCCAAGTAGCCGCCTCACTAAAATAGTTATAACTCCGTAAGCAATTGGAATTTTGAAAATTCCTTTGAGAATTTATTTTTAAAAGTCGAAACATTGAAAGATGCAAAAAACGAAATCAATTTTTCCAAAAAATTAATTCAGCGATAACAGATGCAATATGATTTACACAGTCCCAAATTTTTTTTTTTCAAATTTTGGTTAGTATTGATGATTTATTTTCTATTTTATCCAAAATATCTAGATACGTATTCTCAATGAAATAAAAAAAAATGTTTTCAAAAAAACCGCATAACTTCAAATTCGCACAAAAAAAGTCGCACAAAAAGAGGTTTGAGTGTATAGAAGTTTAGAGGACTTGCAAGCGCGTCCTCTTGGAACAAACCATGTTAAGCGAGGTATGGGTGTATTAATTTTTTTATATAGACACCAGCAAATGCTGCTATCTCTCTTTCTCTCGCCAACCAATTGATGGTTGGAGTTTAACTTTTCGTGATGTCAAGACAAATTTGATCTACCGTGCCTATGGTTTTTTTTATTATGTCCTCAAAATATCCAATCTTGGGAAAGGGTCACATCTATATGGTTTATATCATGCATTCGCCACATCATGCGCTTGATATCTGAGTATCACATGATAGTTTCGCTAATTTTGATATAGAGGATAGTTTATTTTTAAATGTTGATCAGTTCTATAGTATTTACCCTATTGAAGAGTACAGTCGCACATTTGCGATTGAATTTCAGCTATTCAGGAAGAGCATTCTTACACGTCGAGTTCGGAGAGAGAAAAGACGGAGAGAGTGTTTTGCGTACATGGTACGATTTTATAGATCGATAATCCAAATGAATCGATTTCAAGTGTATTGTTTATGTTTACTCGAATAAATTAACGAATATAGTGTGCTACCAACAGTGTTTATTAACAAGATTGACTCACGCTGCATGGTCCTGAGAGAAAAGTGGATTTTTAAGGACGATAATCGGTATACATACAAATATAGCATCTACGTTTATATTTATATATATACTAACGTGCAGCGCTAATGAAGCTTGTATATCAATAAATGAACCTTAACACTATTGATAGCATACAATATTCATAGCACTTTCACGGCATGATACGGAGTGTAGAGGGTTGTAATAAATATATTTGATTTTGGCTTATTTGATGGAATTTCGCATAAAATATAGTTCATATTTAATGAAATATTGATGGATGAAAAGCTCGTCATGGCCGCTCTCGATTTGCATAGCTTTATGTGCTCGAAAAGCGCAACACAGAAGCCGACGAAGATTTCTAATAGAATTTATTAAAGTTCGCATTTTATTTTTTCGCAATTCTAATAAGCTTTCAGACTCAGATACGTTCGCTTGTTAGGTCTCATAGTAAATAAATAAAAAAATTGAAATACTATACAGACTCCTACACAATACGTCTGGCGTGCCCAAAGGTCGTTCGTCTGCGCTAAATGCATAATCTTTTAAAAGCTCTCAGAAGTGGATCTTCTGATGCTGTTGTTTATAATAAAACAGTCTTGGTGCATTGTTCTGTCCTATAAATGCTACCCGCACATCACAACAAGGAGCGAATCCCTTAATTTCGCTGCGAGTTCCACGTGTTATTTACATGTATTTATGGCAGCCTGGAAAGCTTTACGAAGCTCATACGGGAGCTTCTTCATTTATCATCGTGCAATGTTAATATCGCCTTGAATATGCATGGGGCCGAAAAAAGAAACTTATTACATTCCAATTTCGTAATGAAAGCTCGTCTATGTATCATTAGCATATGCAAAACACATTGTATTATATGATCATTATGCAAAAATGATTGAATCGTGTCCTAAAGGTATATGTACTCTAATGTGAAAGCGAATGTAAATTTTGGTATTTAATACCGTCTACTTGGCAGCCATAACATGACCTCCAGACTGGAGTAAATAAAATTGAAGTGAAACAGACTGTATTCTTGGACTGAGATACATACCGAATTCTCGTTATTTTTTATTTTGTCCAAATATATTTAACTGCTAAAATAGTTTAAAAACCACTGCGTGAGTCACTTAAGACGTTCCCATCGGACCTGATGGGACAAATATTTGTTTTTCTACAATGAATCTTCCAACATTACTGCAACAAGATGCTGGAGATAATTCTAGCCACACTAGCATTGGAATAAAATAAATAAATTGGAATTGAAATAAGTGATATGGTATGTGTATAGGCTCATATCAGCGCAATTGAGGATTATAAAACTGCTGAAGACACAGCATATGTGAGTATTACTAAAGAGCATTCTCGCATATTGAGTGTGGAGATTAGTGAATCGGAAACAGAGACAGAGAGAGTGTCTTGCGTCTTATACTCGTACATCGATGGAAAGATCGTGCTGTAAAGGTACCCATACACGTATAAATATTCTTATTGTATTTCGTAAATGAATACAATATTTGAATGATCTTTTTCATGGAGTACAAAATAGAGAGTCATCACAACAATTATCAACAAACAGATGACGACAAAATAAACATTAAAATTATAATGGAATTTGTTCGTATCCGGTTGAAAACCATCAGGTATGGGGTCTCCCAAGATCATTGATCGTCTCCGCAGAATCGTAATAAATAGAAGAAAGCCACATAAATCAATTAATTACTCAAAACTCGGCCTGGTATCAAAAGTGATTCTATTAGAAACGCTATCATGCGGCCTAACAATATCAATAGTGTTGAGGTTCATTTATTGATATACAAGTTTCACTAACGCTGCGCTAAGAATATTATGCTGAACCTATTCAACATAATATTCTATTACGCCAATCAGATTTGTGTTAAAAAATATTTTTAACTATTAAAAAAAAATAAGCCTAAAAACTCTTTACAAAAAAGTCACCATTATGCAAAAATAAAATTATTTTTTCTCTAAGGACTATATCGACATCTTTATAATTTATATCTTTATAATTTTTATTTGTATATTCTCAAAACATTAATAAACATTTGATAAAAAATATATCCTAAAAATGTTTTTTGTTTGTTTTTTATTGAACATGAAAAACCCTTTATTTTGTTACTAAACACTAAACACACATGCATATTGTTTATGTTTATGCGAAGAAATGAAAGAATATTGAGTGCTATCAACAGTGTAAGGGTTTATTTATCGATATACAAGCTTCACTCACGATGCGTGTTCCTGAGAGAAAAGTGATTTTGTGTGAATCGAAGAGTTAACGGTGTTCGTTTACTTCCATCCTGCGCGTGTGTGCTTCGGAATGTGAACGCATATTGAAGAAGGGAAAAGAGTCGAGTGGTACATAATTGTGGGAAGACGTATTATTTCTGCTGGTTCACTAGTGGTCTCGTAGCTGTGATCTCTCTCGCTGTGATCAAAAATGAATGCCAAAATAGTTATAAAAAAAGAGATAGCATTTGGTTTGATGAACAATTAGAAGATATTTTTGATGAACAATTAGAAGATATTATTAGAAGATCAAATATCACTATCCGCGTAAAAATGATTATTTAAATTTAAGTGCAATGTTTAACTCTTTGAGTAGTGAGCTAATTTAAATCATGATAAACTTAGATCCTATATTTGTATGTCCGCCACTTATCATCCGTACAAATCCACTTATCTGTCAGGAACGTCGTAGCGTGTATGAAACTTGTATTTAAATAAATAAACACTATCAATAGCCCTTAGTCGATAATCTTAAGCCCGTAAAATAGATTTTAAAAAAGCAATTTAAAGATAAATATGTAATGTTTTTATTTATAAGATTTTTTGGTAAACTTTTTTTATGCGATTTTTGGTACATTCTATCACAATGATTTGAAGTTATGCGGTTTTTAAAAATAATGTTGTTCAACTCTTTTTTTATGCGACTCTCCGTGGAAAGTATCTATCGCATAAAAAAAGACCCATGTGTATATCTGAGTAGGCGTCACATATGCGCCTATAAAAACTTTGTATCTAAATCTGGACCTCCAAATGGCAAAATTAATTATTTTTGCTTCACTTTACATTTTGGCATGTAAATACATTTCATTCCGGAATGCCAAGGGGCGGAATTAAACATGTTCGCAAAGCCATTGTCAGAGCGGTCGCTGAAAACGCCGTCGACCGAGCTGAATAACGCGCGACCGTGAAAGTTTCCAAATGTGATTTAACTTTGGGTCTCGTGAGGATCAAATTTTTCTGTCTAGCCACAACAAAACGGGAGGGAATTTCCCCCGAATCAGAAATAGCCAAGACTTTGGGAGATTTATCCCCGCCGAATTCCAGACGCATCGAATCGCCACCGAGAAATATGGGACAGATGGAGTGTTCGCTCCTTGCAAATAATTGCCGGTCCTCATTGTGGCCCGGGGGCAATATGGCGGCCAGGAGAGGGTCTCCTTGACGGAGACAAATGAGGTTCGCGAAAATCCGCGTGGGTATACGCCGTCTGGGGAATCCGCCAGGCATTACATTAAATCACACGTGGCTGTAACATAAAGCATGGACGTGTGGGTATTATGTCTCATCAGGTTTTTCTTCCGAAGAAAGCTTACTTTAAGAACCGTGATGATTCTACTGACACAATTTCTTTCGGCTGGGACGTGGATACGTAACATGCCCTGCATTATGTAAAACCTGTGGGATCTGAGCTCCGGGAGAACTCCTAGATCAGCCCCCAGAATTTTCTATTGTGAAATAAAATATTAAATATCAAATTCATTATTTTTACAATATAAATAAAGAGGAGTTTTATTTATGTATATTTCTTCACTGAGGATATTAAATAATATGTGATAAATCACCCAATGAATAGAACTCAATTGAGGTAGTTTTAATAGTTTTCTTCTCGTCAGAGTTCTTAAAATTTAACCAATGATGCAAGACTTCCTTTAAATGTAACCAAAAATGTTATTGTTTAATTGCCTTATTGTTTTCCTGTTTTTTTTCAATATTTTTTTTATGCGATTTTTGGATATATTTTATATAGCTGTTTCAAAGTTATGCGGTTTTTAAAATTCATGGAACGCATCTTCACTTTTATATGTAAATCATGGCTTTTTTTTGTGCGATTTTTTTCGGAACGCATCTACCGCACAAAAAAAAGGTTGAAGTGTTTTTTGAATGATGGATAAGTGGAGGAAACGTCCGACTACTTTAGCGTGATTATCATTGCGTTTAAAGGTGTATAATAGGTTAGGTTTTTAATATCAATTTTGAAAATATTGTTATGTTACATTGGAGCGGGGGCGCTCTCGGGGCAGAGTCCCTGGGTGGCTCCCCGCTCCCACGCGTTCGTCGGAATGCCCGCGCAAACGCACGGGTCCGTTTTTCTTTCGGATCATGTGTAGCCGGACGGATGGATGGGAATGGACGGGCGTTGGACAAAAATACTCTCTTCCCTAGGCTACTTTTTATTCAGCACGAGAGAGAGAGAGATCTAGCTGCGAGAAGGACGTCCTCCCGCAGCCAAGGCCAACCGCCTCAGCTTCTCCTTCTGGCGCAACACCACCCAACTGGCAACGGCGCACGCGCAAGAAGCGATCGGTACAGAAGACGGCGCTGTTAAAAAAGCACATTGCACCTAAAAAAAGACGGAAGATTTTGCTGTTAATCTGGCGAATTAAATCTGCTACACTTAATATTTTTTTAAAGGTACTATATTCTTATGTTCACCACTTCCACACAAATCCACTTTTCTCTCAAGGTCGCGCAACGTGAGTCACATTTGTATAATTATAAAGGCCTATATAAAATAATGAATTTTTTGAAGCTTGAAATCGATAAATTTGAACCAATCGACTAAATAGATAAATAGAAGCATTTTTGTTACCTAAGTTTTAAGTATATAATAGATTTATGTGGCTTTCAACTATTTATTATGATTCTAAGAAGACCACTAACAATCTGAGAAGACCTCAAACCTGATGGTTTTCTATCGGATATGGATACATCTATTATAATTTTAATGTTTATTTTGTCGTCATCTGTTGATAATTGATGTGATTACTCTCGATTTTGTTATATATGAGAATATTTAGTAGTGTAGGGGTACCTTTATAGCTTTGATCTCTTTGCCAATGATGAGACACAAGATACTCTCCCCGTCTCTTTTTCTTTTTCACTAATCTCCGCATTCAATATGTTAATGCTCTTTCTGTATCATTCGAGTTCGAACGCAAATATGCGTTAATTATCACAGATTTTGGATTACAGATCTATCATGTTTTGGTTGTATCAAATGAATCGATATATTGTAAATAAGTTGTATTTTAATACAGCTTTACTTAGTAGTATGTGAGATTCAAATTGACGAAACCATAGCGTTTGCATGGAATTATTTCATTCAAATGGAAATAATTTAAGTCGCAGCAAAATTGGCATTTGCTATGAAAGCTCCAGCGAATATGAATCATAACTTCACGTGGCTTTCCTTTTGATCTTCGATAGGGGCTTTCGTCTATTTGTTTGCTGAAGAATAACGTGCAATGCCAAGAGCGTGCGGAAAGCAGCAAAAGGAGGACCTGGGGGAGTCTGGAACAAGACGATCATTAACGAGGATGTGTCCATAAGACAGGAACAAACACAACAAGCCGTTAGTCTCAACAGGAGACGTCGGACCGACTATAAAACAAATAATACACCGAGCCGAGGACATTCACTCTAATTTAAAACAAACATCTCACCGTCGTGGAGAAACAAGACCATCCTGATGGTGGCCCCACACTTTTGGGAGAGCCGAAACTCTTCAAATACCACACTTTGTCTAAGCGATCAAACAAATACACCTATTACGACCGACCACATTTTAATAAATCTGTCTGTTCCAGCTAAATTCGCCAAATTATAGCGCTCCTGAAATATTAAGTACGAGGATTTGCACCGGAGCGACGTACGCATTATGTACCAATTCCTGGGAAGACACGCTCGTTTGTTCCCGACGACGAACAAAGTGAATTATTTATAGAGGACGATTTGATGATGCAAATAGTGTGAAACACATTTAAAATCGAAACTAATTATTTCTGTTTGTGTAATACTGTTTTGTTCAGATTAGAAAATTAAGAGCTTCCTGGATGCGGATTACATATCGCTATGATGTCAAATATACCAATGACACCGTTTTGGAACATAGTGCGGTTGATAACATAACATCATTTCCATAAATATTAGTAAACGGCCATTTGAAATACATCATCGCCATGTAAAAATGTCGATGAACACTACGATATACCCTTACATATCACAACACACAAACAAGTCCTCCAAAAATATAAGCAAACAGCATCAATCGATTCGTGTGTAATCTTTGTCAATAAAGTACGAATCGCATTTCAGTCCCTCGTCTACATTTTAAATTACGCGCCACGTAATCTACAGCTTAAACTATTGCGTTAATACGTGTTACGTGTGTAGCCGGATGGCTGCGAGAAGGACGTCTTCCCGCAGTCAAGGCCAATCGACAATGTCGCTGTTAATCTGCCGAATTAAATCTGCTCAGATTAACAGCGCAATTGCATGGGGATATTAAATGGCCCACGCTACAATACTATTTTTTTATTTATCCTGCTAAAACCGTATTTTTCATTTAAATATACAGTTCCCTGGCAAAGGCAACAATCACCATGTATCCATTTTTTAGATAGTGATTTATTTAATGCAATAATATTAACAATCAACATGAGTTTGATTTGTACATTTGAATCAGAAACACATATCAAAAGAAAGAAACTTGGGCTAATATTCTGTAGAACTCTATTTCATGATGTACGAGAAACTTTATGAGAAATGTCTAGGACGGAATGAAAAGGCTTTGTCGTCAGACAACGGGACATATGAGTTAAAAGCATTTAAATGTGCCATTGTGAGTACATTTTTAGACGTGTATTTCCGGCGGGATGATTTAAATTAAAATCTTTTTATTTATGCTGAAAAGTCGACGTTAAAAATAGTTCTTTTGTCGTGCGTTAAATCCTGAAAGCCGGTCGGTGTAAATTTTTCAGCGGCAATATAGTCCTTGTCCTCCTACAGGGAATATTTATTTTTAACCATGGGATTGTTTTTATTTCAATGGATGCTATTTTCGTACGTTTGACACTCGGTGTAAATATTTAATATATGGGCTAAATCTGCTTCGTGTAATCAAATTTTTTGCTCTGCCAAATTTATTTGCGGTTAAAATTGTTGGAGGATGGCCGCTTTCGCCCGGGTGTCTGCTCTGAGAGCACTCCCGCTCCACTACGTAACATTGGTGTCAGAAGTGGGATTGAGATGGACGACTGTTGCAATCTCTCTAATTTGTCGGTATGATGATGACTTTAACATCAATTTTAAGTCTGAACCTTTAAAATAAGAGTCAGAAATATATTATCATCATTTGACTAGGAAATTTTAGCTCATCCTCCATACTCTCCGGACATTGCCCCTTCAGATTATTATTTATTTCTTTCTTTGAAAAATTCTTTATGTGGTAAAAAATTTAATTCAAAAATGACATAAAAATGTACATTGATCAATATTTTGCCAACAAACCGGGGAAATTTTGGCAAAAAGGCATTATGAGGATTCCGGAAAGATGGAAAAAGGTAATAGAACAGAATGGTACATATATTATTCAATAAATTTTGATGTAATACAAGTTATTGTTTATTTTTTTCTTAATATGAAAACGAAAGAAACTTATGGGACACCCTAATACCTTAGCACTATATCGCAATCCGAAAAGAGTTGGTTGCAAAGCCGGTTCATTAGAAATTACTTTTGAATCCTCCTAGCAATACACGGTTTATGAGATTTATATATGATATGCGATAGACCTGGTTCATAGATAGTGTCTCAAATCGACATGATGAATGGATATTTACCTCGACGAAAAGTTATGCCGTCATCCATCAACGGTGTATTGAATAAAAAACTCAACTATGATTTTTGCGCTTCTTAAGTTCCCAATGGAAAGTTAGCACAAATTTCTTCTGATTTATTAGCTCCAAACTTTATCCAAACGTGAATGGTCCAATGATGGGATTATTCCATGGAAAAATAGAGCGTTTCCCACGAAAAAAAATACACACGAATTCCCAGCCATACACTGACGGATTTCGAGATGTCCCATTTTATTTTCCGGGACCATTGTTTACTTGCAAGAGCGTTTTCATGCACGCCACACGTCTCTCAATAAATAACACGAATATTCTGTTTGCTCTGGTGTTTCCAGCAGAATTGGGTCGATCATAGAGATTTCCACTCTCCCGCAGGAAAAACAGTATCCTTTTGGATCAATAGAGAAAAAAATCTTATAAAGTCCCGCGGATTTGAAAGCCTGACTGGGGAGGGCGGCAGGCCTAGAACAAATACAACACCTCCCCCATATCTTATACGGTGAGACTTTTGTTTACAGGAGCACTAGAATCTTTTATTTTATTTACAATATTTGCAGTTTGCGAAAGATTGAATCGTCAATTTGGACGGGACGTGAATTTGAACTCATCGATAACGGACTAAATCACGCTGTTGAGATGTTGAAATATTCCCGTTTTTTTTTTTGGGTCCGTGATTCAAGAGATTATAGAACCAGGATCTGCTGGATCCGCTAACTAATAATGTGTTTTATATAAGACACAATTATTCATTTTTAAGACGGATGCGGTCACCATGTCTGACGAAGGCCGATACTTATCTGAAGCCGTCGCTTTTTATGTATCAGCGAATGGTCATCAGGTTATACTTTTAACGGTTTTATGATGATGATGTCAATTATCAATTTGTATTTAAGAAATATGGTGTAATGAAATGGCAAAAAAATGTTGTAAACTAACTGTCTTTTACGTTATTTCTGAGCTACATCCACCTTGCGGCGCCTCTTCTCCAGTCTCAGGCGTAAATGGAGCAAGTATTCGATTGCAAAACGAAAAGATTGACACAGAGGCTTCCCAGCTACCAAAGTCCTTATATTTTTATTAATGTAAGTTTGTCATTTGGCCCAAAAAAACAAACTGATTTCCGTGAGCATCCCATTCGTGATATGGCGTTCATATTTCATGACAAACATCATTTTTCCTCCGATATTATAACGATGCCATATGGCGAATGAAATCGATATTTATGATGGCGCCGGTTATTGATTTTAATGTGTCATTCTTTACTTAGCACGTGAACCAAGATAACAAGGTTCAATAAATTAGCTGCAACACTCAGACAAGCCTCTAGCAATCGAATAACCCAGTGATCTGTAAAACTGTATAACGTACACCAACGAATCAGAACAGTGTCCAAATCCCAATGCCTTGAGAAGATTCAATGAGAGAGTATATTAAGTACATCGGACGATTGTATAGATCGTTAACCCAAATTTATCTATTAATACTAAAGTTTACTCGAAGAAATGTCCTAATATTGTGTACTATCAACAGTGTTTATTTATTTATGTACAAAATTCGTAAACGCTGCGACGGTTTTAATAGATAAGTGGATTTGCACGACGATAAGTGGCGGACAAGCAAATATAGCATCTAGGTTTATGATGATTTTAAATTGACTCACTACGTAATAAACGTCACCTGGTTTGCATTTAAAATACAAACAACTTGAGTTCCTTATGCAAGCTACAGATCAATTGTTTGCAAAACACCTTATTAATTTTTTGAGTGATTAAGTGATTTAATGATATAAATTAAATTTGTACGGAAATAGATGTACTTTTTCTTGAATTTGAAGTTCTGACCAGCAGAAAAAGGTATATTTGGACTTTAATCATCATTATTGTTAACACTTTCTCTCAGTACACTTCCATTGGCAATTTGAGGAGATGGTTGTCACTTTTGCACAAAAATAATATGAATATAAAATCATGATAAAATAAAATTCATCAAAAGTGCGGCGAGGCGATATATAGACAATGAACTACAGTCAGTTATTGTGGTCTTGACGCGGTGGTGTATTTTGCGTTTCGTTTGCATATATTTTACTTTGTGCGTAATCGTTTCATATACACTTATTCCTAAAAATATAAATAAAATCAGTAAATATTTCATGAAGATGTTTGTTATTTTGCAAAAACTTTGATTAGTTAGTTAATTTAGAATTGAGTTAAAATTGAGTTAAAATACTATATGTATATGTCCACTAATTATTATCCACAAAAATTCACTTTTCTCTCAGGTTCGCGCAGCGTGAGTCAAGCTTGTATACCAATAAATTAATTGCAAGTTGAAAAAAACCAAACAATTTTTTCAAGTCAGTTATGATGAAAATACAATTTTATCACCCAAGATCATTATTTTGTATATCGAGAGAGACCACAGCTACGAGACTACTGGTGAACCGGCGAGAAGAATACGTCTTCCCTCAACTATGTATCACTCGACTCATTTTTACTTCTTCTCTGTGCGTACATTCCTGTTAACTCTTTGATTAGTGAGTTAATTTTAAATTGAGCTAAACAAATATAGATGCTGTATGTCCACCATTTATCGTCCACACAATCTACTTTTCTCTGAGGACGATAAGGATATGGACAAATTCCATTATATTAGGGTGTCCCATAAGTTTCTTTCGTTTTCATATTAAGAAAAAAATAAGCAATAGTTGGTATTACATCAAAATTTATTAAATATTATATGATCCATTCCGTTCCTATTACCTTTCTATATCTCAACGGAAGCCTCATAATGCCTTCTTACCAAAATTTCCCAGGTTTGTTGGCCAAAAATTGGATCAAGGCACGTTTTTATATCATTTTTTGAATTAAATTTTTTACCACGTAAAGAATTTTTCAATGAAAGAAATAAATAATAATCTGATGGGGCAATGTCCGGAGACACCCTTCCAGTCCCACCAAATGCATAGCAAAACTTTTTTTGGATGTAGAACAGGTTTAGCTACAGTTAAGGCTTCTGTACCCTCGATCCAAGATCGTTTACATTGGATATTCTCATAGAGTATCCAACTTTCATCTCCAGTGACAAGTCTCTTCCAAAAAGGTTGGCTTTTATGTCGTTGGAGAAGAAGATCGCATGTTGAAATACGCTGAAGTTTATTTGAGTCAGTCATCTCATGAGGAAGCCAAACATCTGAACGATTGATGTAGCCCAATTTTGTCAGATGATTATGGACGGATGTTCGTGGAATTTCTAACTTGTTAGCTATTTCGCGAACAGTATATCGCAGGTTTTCTTCGACCATGGCTATGATTATATTTTGATTTTGGGGTCCTCATCGTCCGAAGTCCATATCCAGATCAAGCAGCGAGCTTGATCTGGACATGCGGACTAAGTCGTTCCTTTTAGTGGCACATTTAAGTCACATCGCATTTGTACAAAGATCCAGCGACATAATTTGTTTGTCGCGTGGATTTTAAAAGAAACGACCGTTTTATTTAAATGGCAGACGGTCCGAGTCGCGCCTTGGGCGCAGAGCAAAAGGAGCTGCTCAACTTAGACAAAATATATGTAAATAAGTGTAAAGTTTTGTCGTCGTGGAAGGAGGGAGACAGCATCGGGGGAACAAGCGTTTCGGTGTAAGTGGCATAATACATTTTCAAAACAACGGTTCAATTTCCCCAGCATAGCCGTCTGTGAAATGTCGCCCAAAGAATTTCCTACACAGACGATTCCCATACAAAGGCGCATACGCTTCGCCAGGGGACATCAAACCTTTGAGAAATTCAGCTATGCAGACAATCCTAGAAATTATCGGAATACTTTAATTAGAAGAGAGGACTTCGTTTGTACTTGTGCAAGGACTGAATTTTCATCATGAAATTCTCTCATGTATGCATGAAACTCAAAAGGTCACACTGGGTCATAAAATTAATTAAGAAACAGCGTTGATAAACATTAAAAATCTAATTCTAAACTCGATAGCGAAAACAATCAGCACTCAAATGTAACAAATTATGATAAATTTGTCCAGAATATTCCATTTTTCAGACTTCAGGCTTAAGAGCGCCTGCTTTATAAAGTGAGTCCGTACAATCGAAATACGCATACATTTGTTTACAGTGTAAATACTATTTATCTTAAATGCAGGATCCTCATAAAATCCTTTTACATCCCATGTATCCCATACACACTTTCGATATGATCAAATCGAAATAATAAGGAATTACACATTCGATAACTCGGGTCCATCGCTGTGCGATCCATTGGATCATGGGACATCAGAGCATGTCAATCAATCTGCACAACGAATCGATTTTCAGCGCATTGTTCCGCTTCATAAAAGACGCAACCTCTCGCAGTAACAATTTATTAAAATATAGTAATGTTTCATCGAAGGTCGCCAATGGAAGACGATGTGTGGAATGGTGATCCTCGCCCACTCCTCATTGTATGTAAATATATGCATCTTAAGTGCTATGAATTAGTCTTGCATCAAATGCGACACATGCACCATAGTTTGCTGCAATTCTCTGGCCTATTTGACATCACTGCGCGTTATGTAAGCGTTCGATGGGATTATTTTTAAGATTTATTTTTATCAAACAGGTTTAAATGTTCGCATCGAGACATGTGCTCGCTTTGATAACTCAACGATGCTTTAAAAACAATCCTAAATTGTCGAAATCTGATTCAACCGTATAGTGCAAATCGGTGTTATATCGTTGCGAGAAATTTCCATCAAAAATGCGGCATAGCGATACATAGACGCTGAAATACATTCAGAAATTGTGTACTTGATATTTGTATGATACATTTACGCCGATACAATAGCGTTTCAAATACCACGTTGAGTTTAAGTATATCTAAGATCTAAGAAAATCCAATACCTAATGGTTTTCAACAGGATATGGACAAATTTAATTTTAATTTCAATTTTTTGTTGTTGTCATCTGTTGATGATACAAATTTTGGGCGTTTGATAAAAAAGGAACCAAAAATATTTTTACTATTTTTTTACCAGGTATTTATTAACATTTTTAGAATATACAAAAAAATATTTTAAAAAAAACTATAGGTTGATAAAGTGTAAGACATGAAAAAAAGGGTTTCTCGGTTGACACGATTCCAACCCTTCTAGTAATATTAAACTAAAAAAATAAGATTGTTAATTAATAAATATTTCGCTATATAGTAAAATAACGACTTGAAAAGAATTTTTTGAAAAATATTTTTTTTTGTCTTATTTTTCCACAATTTTATTTTTTAAAAATAGTTAAAAATATTTTTTTTGATATAAATGGTACAGGACAATAGAAGGTTATATAAAAAAGGTTTCACACCAAATTTGAAGTAAATCAGTATATTAGAACTTGAGATATCAAGTCAACTGCGTTGAAAAAAAAATTGTTTCTGGAAGAAACTCGTTTAGAGATTTTATTCTGCTAGAATCGACTTTGTTATAACTCCGTAAATAGTTGGAATTTTGAATAATATTTCATTAGAAATAGAAGCACGGCGTCGAAGATGAAGTGCTATGGAACGTTTTTCGAAATATTTAATATAATATCATCGATATACGAGTGTATGATGAAACGCAAGGTATCCGTCTCTGTATCTGATTTACTAATCTCCGCAACCGATGTACGAAAATGCTCTTTCTGTATCACTCGAGTCCGAACGCACATATGCGTGATTACTCATAATAGGGTTTCGTTGTCCAACATCTTAAGCTCTTGACAATTTTTAAAATAACCCAATTAAAAATAATAGTTTTTTGAGTAATGATTCATATAGTTCATTCGTATAAATTGATCTTTTTTGATTAAATAGACATCATCGGAAGTCCAACGGGATTATATAATCGATCCAAATACCCATAGCATGCTTTATCTATAAGATTTCCCAAGGTAACGATATCTCACATTAGCATCGCAGCTAAAATTACCTAACAATCAATCCGCTCTCTTGTTCAATTGCAAGGAAAGAACCTTAGACAAGCAGTTATTGCAAGATTGGGTTTGCCCTTCACTCTCGATACTTATCAAAAGTATATTACCGCACGAGAAGAGCTCACGTATTGTTCGGCCAAATGATCAGAATGCTTATTAGTAAATTACATTTTTTCCTCAAAGCGTCTTGCTCGAGGTTCTATCATAATGGTTCTAGGTGTTGGAATGATTCATGGGCGGATGTATTATAGTTTCGCGTGTACCAAAGCCAGCAAGTAGGCCGGGGTACTCAAACATGCGCGAAGATCAGAGTAACCTCAACCGCTATCCTTGATCGTCAATTAGATTCTTGCATAACCAGGGGACCTTGGCCGGGATAGATCCTGCGAGATGCCAAATTCGAATACCATCGGATCTAATTATTAATAAATTTGCCGTCGTCGGGATTGCAGGATGCACAATGCTCGGCTGATTCTCGGAAAAGACGTGATGGGAAAGCTAAGGCATATTTAGGAGTCTAAACTTGGTTTTAAGCAGAAGTTTGTAGTCAAATGTAATAAGAAATGCATTTAGCCTGGGATGTGACGGGAAGGATGAATTAACGTTAGACAAACTAAATTCTGTAATCGTTTCCCTCGAGGCTCGTTCCTCATTTTCGTCTGGAAATGTATAAACTCGTGCAATATAATTGTTGGAGTGCCGTACTCAAACACACAGTTACACAATGTTAATGTAAAGCAAAACATCTGTCCGAAACAGTAAATCTACTTAAATCTATTTTAAGCTGATGTGAAAATTTACCAGAATTTTAGAGAGAAATCAGATGAATAATCGAGAAAAGACAACATCAATATGATGAAATAAGTATGAGATGGCGTTATGCTGGTGAGACAATATAACAAAGCTGATGTTATCTAAAACTGATGATGTTGATGATGAATAAGAACACGATGATATATCGCCGTCGTAGGCCAAAAATTCCTTGAATCTTCGACATTGATAAAGCCTTCAATATTATTTGAACTTATTGCATCATTCACATACATTTTATCATCTATATGAAATATCTGGTAAATTAATCGCTTGGAAGACATTTACTATATATTGTAAAACTAAATATGTAATATGTAAGTACTCGAGAGGCCCTTGGTGCAATTTAAATATGAGGCCCCTAGACTCATTTAGTTTTTCAGCTTGGGACAAATACTGACATTCCGCCCTCGTTATGAACAGTTTCCTAATATTTCTCGAAATCTTCTTTGTGATATTGTTTCGGAAAAATTTGGTTTCAAAAAGTCGTGTGCGCGATGGGTGCCCAGAATGCTCAGGAGGATCGTTTTGAACAAGAAGGAGAATCTTTCCTGGACTCTATCGTGTCACTACACCCCAGAATCCTAAAGAAAATCCAAAAAGAACTGACAGCAGAAATATTAGAGTGTCCCATAAGTTTCTTTCGTTTTCATATTAAGAAAAAAATAAACAATAATTTGTATTACATCAAAATGTATTGAATAATATACGATCCATTCTATTCTATTACCTTTCTCCAACTTTCCGGAAGCCTCATAATGCCTTCTTGCCCAAATTTTCCAGGTTTGTTGGCAAAATATTGATCAAGGTACAACGCCTCGTCTGTTCGCTAATTCTGACCGTTTTCTGGCAATTGCATCATTTAGATTTTCTATTTGGAAACGATATTTTGTTGAATTGATCGTTTCACCTTGCTGAAGTAGCTCATAATAAACTACACCCTTCCAATCTTACCAAATGCATAGCAAAACTTTTTTTGGATGTAGGTCAAGTTTAGCTACAGTTAAAGCTTCTGTACCCTTGGTCCAAGACCGTTTACGTTGGATATTCTCATAGAGTATCCAATTTTTATCTCCAGTGACATGTCTCTCCAAAAAAGGTTGGCTATTATGTCATTGGAGATGAAAATTGCATGTTAAAATACGCTGAAGTTTATTTGAGTCAGTCAGTTCATGAGGAAGCCATACATCTGAACGATTGACGTAGCCCATTTTTGTCAGATGATTATGGAAGGATGCTCGTGGAATTTCCAACTTGTTAGCTATTTCTCGAACAGTATATCGCGGGTTTTCTTCAACCATAGCTATGATTAGATCTTTGTTCATTTGCGAAAGAAACTTATGGGACAATCTAATATATGACACTGGCATAGAAAAACTGGTGCTCCATCTACAGAAATGTTTCAATCTTGATGACGATTATGATGTTGAAAAATAATTTAATATATTTTTAAAGTATCCTGTGAATTTCAATTAAATACAAGTATTTTTCGATCCTACATAAATATTGTAATCTTACTTTCTGGATGAATCTTGTTTGATACAATAAACACAATATGGATAATTTTAAAAGGAAATCTTTTCAAATATTTATCCTGCACTTTGGGTAAAAAATATGTTTTCATTTAAACTGGAAGAGACGTAATGTGTTTGTTTACAAGTATGTTGCGTAATATCCGAGCGCCTGCAGGAACTCGGGTCGAGGAAATCGCCGCACGTCCTACACCCTGCTAAACAGGAATGGTGAGTGTAAATGTTTGCTCCAGACTAAAAGATGGTGTGCTTTCACGTAATTCTGTCAGCATGGAGATTCCCGAGGAACAATCGACGATAACGAGCACCAGGGAAAAAACCCGAGGCTCGCAAGACGAGCACCACGTGAAGAGGTACAGTGGTAACCGGTCGTTGAGCACACGAGGACCGATAATGATCTCCGCTTTGGGTCCTGTGGAGGCGATAAATACCTACCTCTGGCACTCGTGCCGGATCCAACTAGATTAGCGGCCATCCTGGAAAAAAACCTGGCTAAATTAGCAAGTTTCACGTCACGATCTGCAACGGCCGGGTGATATAACACCGGCCCTCCAACTCACCACGCTCGGCTAACGCCAGCCTTTATTTCGCGAGATTTGATGCAAAAGTGTTATTTCGCACCCTTATCTTCCTTATCGCGAATATTCATGTCGCCTGCAGTACGTACACGCAGACGCTGGAAGGGAAAGGATAAACCGTGGAAAAAGGGGAGAAAATCGCCAACACATCGGGGGATTAAGCGACGAATTTCCCAGTCATGGTGAGTAAGTGTAGGCCCGAAATGAGATCTGGTCTTCGAAAACAGGATAAGTGGGATGATTTGCAATATGCAGATCGGGCTGGAAAGTGTGCACGCTATGAAATCGCAAAGTTCCACAAAGTCTACATTGGACGGGGCAAAAAACACAGATAGCACGCAAATGGAACATTTATTATGCTCGCGTATAAGCCGCTCACGTCTTCGACGGGACACTTTTGAAATAAGTCATTTTATTACTTATTTATTTAAATGAACGCATAGAAAAGTTACTAAAATCAATACTCGGATAATCCCTCAAAATATTGCTCAACCAATTCCACGATGCGGCTTTGAAATGCCGCGTAAAAACACTAAATGCTCACATGTTATGCGATATTTAAATGGTTATTCAGGCAAACAGTTAAATTCTACAAAATTTCCCTGCCAAACATAGATGCCATATAACCACTAATTATCATCCACATAAATCCATTTTTTTCTTAGGACCGCGCAGCGCGAATGAAGTTTGTATATCAATAAATGAACCCTCACACTGTTGATAGCACACAATATTCGTTCATATTTTCGTCTAAAAATAAACAATACACACGTATGTCTTCAGTTTTAGTAACAAAATAATACAATCGATTCAATGGCTATACTATGTATTTTGATTCTAAGAAAATTCCATGGTTTTCAACTGGATACGGATAAATTCCATTATAGTATTAATGTTTATTTTGTCCTCGTCTGTTGATGATTGATATGATGACTCTAAATCTTTACAGCACAACCTTGCCATCGATGAACGAATGTATGATGAAACGCAAGACATCCGTATTTGTCTCTGGTTCACTATTATCTGCACTCAATGTGCGAAAATACTCTTTCTCTTATCGCTTGAGTTCGTTCGCAGATATGCGGGATTCCTCTTCAAAGGGATAATCATCTATGAGCAATTTTTAATGCTGATGATTTAAGTGTTAAAATCATCAAAATATTAGAAGCATTTCATTATATGCTAGTACTTTGCAGTACGTCATTTGCCACTCAGTAATTCAAGGCTCGGTAAAATTATATTGGATTTAATTCATTAACATATATTTGCAATTAGAATAAATTGATTGTGTATTGTTCCTCAATTATAATGCATTTAAATACATTTTAATTGTATGTTTTTATATTGGGTATGCAAATTAGAGGCAATCGGTCGATCATAATCGACTTCTGGAGGGCCTTGATATATATTATATGTGTAAAACTGGGCCAAAAAAACAAGTTTGCATCCGAGCACTCTACAAATTTCCTACGTTTGAAGCGTAATGATACCACTTTCAGATGGAAGAAAACTTGAACGCGTTTACGTAAACAAAGGAGCGTTCGGCGTTTCCTTATCCCAACACTAAATGTCCCATAGTGGGTAATAGGTACCCATCGTAATGACATTTCGCGTAACTATGGCCATGCCCGGCTGGCCCACATGCCCGTATATATCCTTGATCGCAGCCGATGGGGTAAAAATAAAACACGGAGTAAGCAGAATCCTCTCTGCTCTCAGTTTCTGGTTGGTCCCGGGTCCCGGTTGAGCCTCTATCTTCCGACCCGATCAAATAAACACTAAAACACGGGATTAGCCATAACTAGACTCCCACTTTTCGGGGAGACCTATAGCGCCAGCGACGCCATAAACTCCAAGAAATTTACTTTTATTTTTTTGATATATATCTGATGGGGTTTATGGAGGAGTCCTTTATCAGCTCAGAAAATTATGGTTTCCGTAATTTACTCCGCCTCGAAGATCTTTCGCAGCAAAAAACTTTGTCCTCTTACGGCCAACCATAGATCGAAATAGTTCTAAAAAACAGCTCCCATGGTTCGATAAGGACAAAATGCAAATTTACATCCAACAATCCATGCAACGCAATTTTTGCTCGGCAATGCAAACATGCCCAAATGCGATTCGACGCATGAAAACTCCCATTTTTTTACGAACTCCCGAGAAAAAACGACCCATTAATGTAGTGGAAAACGAGTCCATGATTCAGCGTTGTTTGTTCAGCTGTTATAATAAAAAAAAAACGTAATGGCTTACATGTGCGTCGTGATAGAGGGATAAGGAGAATATCACATTTAATTGGTAAGACCAATCTGCCTGTAGTTCTCTCCGTGTCTGTTTTCCTTTACCCGAGTGGGTTAGGGTCGTAGAGCTGAAACTTTGTAATAGCGAGAAGTACTGGATGAGCTCCTTATCATAAGGGTATATGTGAAAAGAGGGAATATAGCTTTAATAGCTACACAACAGCCAGTGCTATAGCTATAAGAAAGCGGAGGGTATAGTGAACTCACAAATGCTATCGCGTCAGCCCAAAAAATATTTTCTTACTAATAAATAAGCCCAATTACAATCAGATTTTATACTCCAATATTCAAGATTTTTTGTCCATTTGGATATACAGGGTTAATAATTTAAGTAAAAACTCTTCTTAAATATATTACCGACCCAACTCCTCAATTAATATAATAAGAGCGTTCGGCTGAAAGAAAAGTCGATCGATCATTTGGAACAGCGAGTGACTATAAGCACCAAGGATCTAATCCGATCTTAATTGTATAAGATCGCATGGATGTCATGTGAGTGTGTAAAAATATAATATATAAATTGTACATTTATAACAGGAAATATATTCATATTGTACGTTTCAAGAAATTAGGATAATGTGTAATACAAAAGTATTTTTTTTATCCCGTTGATGAGGAATCCCGCATATGCTGCGAACAGACTCGAGTTATAAACACAGAGTATTTTCGCACATTGAGCGCAGAAATTATTGAGTCGGAGACAGAGACGGAGAGAGTGTTTTGACAAAACATTTTTTTTTTTACAAACAAAAATATAATTTGTAATTTTATAAAGGAATACAACATTTGAACGATTTTTTTTTATAGAGCACAAAATAGAGAGTCATCACATCAATCATTTACGGATGACGACGATCTATTTGAAACGCTATTATGTAGCCTAAAAATATCAACAGTGTTAAGGTCCATTTACACAAGCTTTATTCACGCTGAGCGGTCCTGCGAGAAATTGTCTAAGAAATTTAACGTGGTCTTGTCAGTCAATATTAATCATTCCACAATCTAAATTTGAACCCAATACTATTAGGTTGTCCCATAAGTTTCTTTCGCAGATGAACACAGATCTAATCATAGCCATGGTTGACGAAAACCCGCGATATACTGTTCGCGCAATAGTTAACAAGTTAGAAATTCCACGAACATCCGTTCATAATCCTCTGACAAAATTGGGCTACATCAATCGTTCAGATGTGTCTTCTTCATGAACTGACTGACTCAAATAAACTTCAGCGTATTTCAACATGCGATCTTCTTCTCCAACGACATAATAGCCAACCTTTTTTGAAGAGACTTGTCACTGGAGATAAAAATTGGATACTCTATGAGAATATCCAACGTAAACGGTCTTGGACCAAGGGTACAGAAGCTTTAACTGTAGCTAAACCTGACCTACATCCAAAAAAAGTTTTGCTATGCATTTGGTGGGATTGGAAGGGTGTAGTTTATTATGAGATACTTCAGCAAGGTGAAACGATCAATTCAACCAAATATCGTTTCCAAATAGAAAATCTAAATGATGCAATTGCCAGAAAACGGCCAGAATTAGCGAACAGACGAGGTGTTATTTTTCATGACGATAACGCCAGGCCTCTCATGTGTCTTTGCTCGTCAGATATAAATTATTATCATTTGACTGGGATGTTTTACCTTATCCTCCATACTCTCCGGATATTGCCCCTTCAGAATACTATTTATTTCTTTAATTGAAAAATTCTTAAAGTGGTAAAAAAATTAATTCAAAAAATGATATAAAAATGTACCTTGATTAATATTTTGCCCACAAACCTGGGAAATTTTGGCAAGAAGGCATTATGAGGCACTGCATCTAGATCAAAATTAAATGTATTATTTAAGAATATCAATTATTTCAATAGTTCCGTTGATCGAAAATGAATATTGGATTAAATATTAATTCTTGAAAAATGAAATAAGTCATCGGTGCTTAAAATTTTCATGCAAACATTTTACATAGATAACAGTATTTACGCTGTAAAAAATACAAGCCAGTTGTCACTCTTAGCTTGAAAATAAATAATGAAATTGTCTACAACATTGTTAAGTCACGCTTTAATAAGTATGTTCATATATTTCAGAGAAGTCTGCATGTTTCTTGTGTAAATTTTGAATTTTCAAAATATTTTGCTGAACGATCATTTTCAGGCTATTGTGTGCATAGCGGCACAGATGTTATTCTGTTCTTTATTTTTCATAAATTCTCAAAATATTCTATTGTATATATATGTGGAAGTATCAAGGATAGAGTCGTTCGCAAACACATAGAGAGTTTGCTGCTTTCGCAGAAGTGTCTGCGTCAAAGCGCTCAGTGGTTGAGAACCTAAAGTGCGCGGGCAGGCGTTGACGCCTAATATCGCATTATATTTCCCTGGCTGTAACGCCAGTCGTTCTCCATGAAAACTGCATCGTTTGGAAGCGGGGATTTTTCTTTAATGGAACTTATGGAAGCTTATCCTAAAGCTTTGGGAAATTTCCCGGCGAGCTTTCGGGACTTACGCGCACCGTCGTGGACCGTTATTGAATAGAGCGAATTCAAAAGCTCCATGAAACCCCGCTGAACCTTTTGCTTTATATGCATTTTATAAAAGCGTGTCATTTGAGATATTGTTTAAACGAAAAACGATTTCGCCAAAACTTCATAATTTTCATCCGATTGTTTTCAAGCTTATGGATCGTGCCGATTTAAGGAGTCCAAAGATTTTCATGATATATCAATAAAACGTGCTGAAACATGAATATCTCACAGACTTTTATGAAGTATATATGAAACCTCTCATTAACTGATGTTTAGTGCTTTTATTCATTCATCGAAAAATGCTTGTATTTAATTAAAATTCAAAGGATACTTCGCAAATATATTAAATTATTTTTCAACGGGGGACCAGCTTTTGTATGCCATTGTCATAGACTTCTACCGCCAGTTCATTTTTGGATCGTCTTTTGAATTCTTGGGTTTAGATACATACCCACGTTTTATCCCTCATCTCTATAAAGTCCAGAAAAGCTTTTCCTTCTTGTGCAAAACGATCCTTCTGAGCATTCTGGGCAACCATCTCGCACACAACTTCTTGTAACCAAGTTTTTCTGACACAATATCATTAAGGAGACTTCGAGAAATGCCAGGAAATTCTTTGTGAAGGTCGTCAAGCGTCCAAAAAGCGAAAGCGAAACAAAAAAATCCCCCAGCCTCAGGAATCTTTGTAACCTTACTTTCTAAATGATCCTCGTAGATGTAATTTATTTATATTGGAAGCGAGAACAGGCGCATTTTATTTATTTATTTATTTGTGGAAACCCAACAGCTTTACATATATAATTAGCTGTAGATTAGAAATATTACAAGCCAATAATAGGATTTCACATATAGAAACACATATAGAATTACAGCCTTATGAGATAAATCTTGAAATGCCCGGAACAAATTCTGATATTCTAGAATTTAAAACGTATATTTTAAAGAAAACGTATGTTCCTTGAATTATGCGATGGGTTAAAAACTTTTTTAGATCTCTTAAAATATAAATTTTAGGCCCCTTGTATTTCTGAGACCAAAATCCGCAACTAATTACATATCTTAAGAATCATCCAACGGCTCTTTAACCCCTAAAGGAGTACTGTCCCAGGGCCTGGGATCCCCCCTCCACTGTTAAGAAAGAGCACTCTTATACATTGAGGTCGGAGACAGACAGAGACAGCGAGTGAACGAAGCGCAGTTCGGGAGATAGAGACGGATAGTTTTCCTCGCACGATTGTATGTAAAATTATGTAAAAAAATGACGTGGTCTTGTATACTATCAACAGTGCTCATTTACTAATGACTCTGAATCTCTACGCGATTTCAGGGAATACCCAATCAATACCGCATGCGAATTCGGGGAATTCCAATACTACAGCGTAATATTGAAACAGCTTACGCTTAAACCACATCAATTTGTGTATATATTCGCAGATAGAATAGATTGCCACTTTTTTCCACTCTTCAGATGGCTCATAGTTTGTCATTTTTGAATGTAAATCAAGGCAAATGAGATGCGTAATTGGGCCATTATAATCGACTGATACTTGGCAGATAATAAAAATGGTGGAAAAAAATTTGTTTCCATATATAGAAGACCTGCGGTAATCCGGCCCCGGTCTAATCCGGCACTCCCTGTAGTCCGACATCCCAATACAAGTATGATACACATGTACGGTGAAGCTTCATCAATGTAAATAATGCAAAAGTCTGATTTTGGACCGCTTGAATCGTAACGATTTTTTTTGTAGGTTTAAACAAGGGATGATTAAAACGTTTCATACGTTTGTACCATGTAATATCTATGTATATCTCGTCATTTTCATAATTTTTCGGATTGTAAGTACTCGTTTTAAAAAAAATCCGGACTACAAGGGGTCGGGGGCAATACTCTATAGTCCGACAAATTTGACAATCCGACACTGCCTTACAAAACATTAGTCAGATTACCGTGGGTCTACGGACTGAGCAGTCATCCGGACTGTGAGAGGTCGTCCATTTTTAGGTTAATATATCAACAAATTTGAATCGACCAGCTGTTAAAACAAATCGTACACGTTAATAAAGTCACACAGCAATGGGTACTGAAAACAAATAAGGCTCATCCGGAGTCTTCTGCTGACCCCGGCCGGAGAAGAAACCCGAACCGGTTCTATATGGTATCACCTGCTCAAAGAATATACTCATATTTCTCCATTAGGTAAAAAAAAGGTGAGATGTAAAATACATATATATCTAACCGTATCTTTGTTTTATCTAGATAAAAGATGCTTACAAAATATATGAGGTTCGCGTCTCGCCTATCCTACAATATTTCTTTTGTGCTGGTAGTGCTGCTCTCGTATCGCATTATTTTTATTTCATCAAAAAAATATGAAAGCACATCTCGTACCCTTGGTGTTAAATTTACAACACGATGTAAAATGAGATCCGAACGGGTGGGAATCCAATATATTCGGGTTATGGTACTATTTTTTGTCTCGAGATCAATTTACTATATTGACAGAGTTTCGAACGGGATAAAAGCTATAAAATTTACAATACACAAATAAAAAACGAGCATACTTACGTGTTTATGTAATATTTATTACCTCTGAGTAATATGTAATGTGATATCAAGAGGAGACTTCTGAAATATCTTCAAACATGTGCGGGTATAAATTTATAGCTATATTTTGATGCAAATGTTTCGTACAAATCAAGCAGGAATCGATGATTCACGTCGTTTCGCGGCGTCTCACCAAGCTTACAACACAAGTTATTAGGAAGCAATTCAAAATTATCATTCAGTAATTGATATTATAATTTTAATTCAAGAAATTATATAAAAATGTACCTTGATCAATATTTTGCCAACAAACCTGGGAAATTTTGACAAAAAAGCATTATGAGGCTTCCAGAGAGATGGAGATAGGTTAAAGAACAGAATGAATCATATATTATTCAATAAATTTTGATGCAATACAAATTATTGTTTAAGTTTTTCTTAATATGAAAACGAAAGAAACTTATGGGACACCCTAATATATAAGGGTAATATTAGCAAAAAAATTAGATTTAGTGAAACGCTTGTTTCACCCATATAATTTCAAATATACATTCGAATATAAAGGGGCATTGGAAGAAAAGTGTTCCAGAAGCTTATAAGGTATTAAATTATTAGAACTTCATAAAGCTCAACGTATAAATTACACATTATCTATATAATTTACTATTCAAAGCTCCCTTAGCAAATCTTTGAGCGTACAAGATCGCGTGGGTGTCTCGAAAGTTTCAGCTGTCATTTTTGTCAAGGGCTTAATTCAACTAAGCAGAGAAAATATCAAAACTCAATCCTCGGCCTTAATGAATTTTTAATTAATACATTTGCTATATGCGCTGTGAAAATTTAGGGTGCTTTTGAGGTCTATGCTCTGTAAAGGTCAGATTATTGAACTGAAGCAACATTTCGCATAAAAATAAACGGAAACATTGAAAATAATGGAATAATTTATGGAATAAAAGCATTATATCGATCATTTGTGCTTCTGTGAGAACGCTCGGTACATAAATATATATAAACCCGTTCAATTATGCTTTGATGCGCCATATAAATGTGTCTCTGCTTAATCCTTTCAATGCGCATCTATTGAAAAGATTATAAATACATATATGAGGGAAATTCAAATATATCTTTTATATATAAAAATTACTTCTTATTTGTTCGTACGAAATACGCTGCCATACCGTTCATCGGATTGTGATAAAATTTTGTCCACTTATTGCTAAGGATTATGCAAGTAACATAGGCATAGTATGATACAGATATATAGATATACAAAAATAAAAATAAATGTTTGTTCGTATTTTATGCGCTGCCATACCGTTCATTCAATTGCAATAATAATTTGCCAACTTATTGTTTGCATCTTTTCAAATAATATAAGTATAGTACAATTAACTATATTCGATAATATATATACACTTTAGTAAAAGAAAGTTTCTGTTTTATTCATTTTCTCGTAGATGAAGGCGTGAAATAAATTGAAATTTTTAGGAGACACAGTTCGATGATTATACTGGTAATACCCACCTTTCAGTTCGGACTTGAAATTCCATGTAACTACCATATAATAGAGGCAATAGGAGGGCAACGATTTCAAGACAACGCTGCGGTCGAACAATACGTGCGCAAACGGAGCAGCCACCTTATTTCTTCAGTGACAGGGTTATATTAGAATTGCCGGCGAATATATAAGATTTTAATGTAATATAATCCGATAAGATTATGTATTAGATTCAGATCAGAAACTGGATTTTAAAAATGCTGGATGGAATTGAATATGATTATCACAAAATAAATCTGATTACATATTTTCTTGATCATTGTGTTTCAGTCATATATAATATTGATTGCTCATCATTGGGGAAATTGAAATTGATTATGAATTTTATAGAACATAGCTTTATAGTGACTTGAATGACTTTGAAATTATAACTTATAGGGTGCAGCATGGTAATTACCTTATTTGAGACACAAGCCCTGACGCAACAGTAATTTTGAGACGAGTGAAATGACGCTTATTCGAAAGAGTGTGATCTAACGTTTTTTTTATTATGTAAATTTAATAACGATCATGCATTTTAGTAAAGACGATGTCTTCCGACGTGTATCCTGCTACATGTCCATGACTTCGCTTTGTGGATGTACGAGTGTATGATGAGATGCAAGATACTATCTCCGATTCACTAATCACCGCAATCAATGTGCGAAAATACTCTTTCTTTATCGTACGTTTGCAGCATATAAACATTCAGTGTTTGATCTTTTTTTGGCTTGCCAAAAATGCATTGGACGCTTCAAATTTTGCAGATGACAAGAACATACCGTGACCCCGTGATTGATCACTTCGTGTTTTATATTTTATTAGGCCATAAACTCGTATGATTACCTTGTTGATGGCTATTTTATGCCCATAACATAATATCAAAGGACCACATCTCATAAGTGGATCTAATAACTTTTTGTTCGCAGAAGCTCGGGACGAAACTTTCGGGCCGTTTCTTGGAAATTTTCCCGGGAACTTGTTTTGTACGCGGCACTTTGCCTTTGAAAATTAACTTGTTTTGAGGTCAACTTTTGGGTCGGCGATAAAAAAAGGATCGCACAGCATCCCGAACTGGATCGTCTACGCAGAGGGATGAAAAAACTGGATTAAATTCATGACGCATACTATCCACTCTTTGCGTATTAATATTTTAAAGGCGAAAGTCTGGTGAAAGCGAAGTGGGCGGCGAAGATATGTGCAAAATATACGATATGGACTCCACGGGAAAAAAGGCTTCGTTCTGGAACATTTTTGGCTCGACCCCAGGGACTCAGATAGCACTAGGATAGCTTTAACTTAAGCGATGACCTTTCCTTAATTTAGGTTTGTAATTTCTACGCGTTATTGTAATGATATTTTTGACCTACGTCAATTTAGACCGAATATTGTGGGTCATTAATATATATTAGGGTGTACCATAAGTTCCTTTCGTTTTCATATTAAGAAAAAAATAAACAATAATTGGCATTATATCAAAAATTTATTGAATAATATATGATTCATTCTGTTCTATTACCTTTATCCATCTCTCCGGAAGCCTCATAATGCCTTCTTGTCAAAATTTCCCAGGGTTGTTGGCAAAATATTGATCAAGGGACTTTTTTATATCATTTTTTGAATTAAAATTTTTATCACGTAAAGAATTTTTCAATGAAAGAATTCAATAATAATCTGAAGGGACAATATCCGGAGAGTATGAAGGATGAGGTAAAACATCCCATCCTTTTTTTGGATGTAGGTCAGGTTTAGCTACAGTTAGAGCTTCTTTACTCTTGGTCCAAGACCATTTATGTTGGATATTCTCATAGAGTATCCAACTTTCATCTCCAGTGACAAGTCTCTTCAAAAAAGGTTGGCTATTATGTCGTCGGAGAAGAAGATCGCATGTTGAAATATGCTGAAGTTTATTTGAGTCAGTCAGTTCATGAGGAAGCCACACATCTGAACGAAAGAAACTTTTGGGACAACCTAATATTAAATTGAATGTCTGTGGGCTGTAGTTCGTTTGCCCCGTATACATTTCTATATCATTAATCGGATTGCGATGAAACTTTGGAAAGTTATTGTGCGAATTTTTGTGCTATATGATGTAATATGGTGATTGAGCTTCGCTCACGAAAGAGGTAGGGAATCCAATCCCGGGATCCCGCACAGTTTTAGGTACTTAAGAATCCCGGGATTAGAAAACGTAATCTCGAAAATTTCGAGATTGAAATTTTTATCTAACAGAAATCGTACACTTCACCAACACGACGAAGGCTACTGAATCGAGACATTCCCGACGAAATCTGGACGCTTAGAAACAGTGGCGTAATTACTAATTGGCGAACATAGGCGACGCCTAGAGGCATCTATCTAACTATCTAATCTATTTATACATATATTGCGTACATGTATGTTTTTCAAATTGTTATATTTACCTTCCCCACCGGTGATGTATTTACTACACCTCGACTCTAATAATGGAAATATCGATATGAAATATAATAGATACGGGGTTCAGAATTTTTGTATTCTTCCGTAATATAATTACGAATCACATCAAAGTATTATAGTATATAAGTATTCATCTGCAGCGGCGGAAATAAATAATTTGTCGGGAAATCGGGAATTTTGTTAGTTTGTGAGTTAACGCGGTCATCAACTCGAACTAGCATTTAAATATCTGATGACGATACCTCCAACGAGTTAGTGTGGAAGCTGAGCGTGCAGCAAGTTGCCTGACTAACAAAATCAGATCCAGACTATGACGAAACACTAATGTTTATTGTTAATGTTACTTCGGGCATATTTTCAAAATAATATTTGAATTTTTAAGTGTTTTATTTATCTATTTTTGAATTGTATTTTTATCCTTTCTTAAATAAATAAAATTCTTTGGACTTTAAGTAATTTTTTATATTGAACAAATGGACTTATTAGTAATTTTTGATCAAATTTATCAATGTTATTTCTTAAAATATTGAAAATCCCAATCCCGGGACGAGAGTGAATATGCGTACTTTTGGATCCTAGCCCATGCTACATGCGACATAAAGCAATAAATCACGTAATTGTACTATTGCGTTTGCAATAAAAATGTTATCATCGTCATTTAGTCGGCTTCATTCATTATTGATTGTGTCTTCCCGTGCAAATGAATGCCAACATTATAAAATGTAACCGATCTTTAGTATTAATTAATGTGATCAAAATTTTCTTTGAACTCCATATAATCCCCCATTTAAGGGAAGCTTACCGGATGAGGTTAAATCTTCGCTTGTATTCCATCACAGCGTAAAACTTTTGTTTATTCAACTAAGACTCAATCAAAAGGTTAAAGCCCTTAGATACCATGGCTGTCCCAATAAGGATTATCATGCAATATCGTATGGATTGCCAAATATTTACTTAGTTCCATATAGCCATATAGGAGACACATTTTTTAAACGAATTACAACAAAAAGTCGATTATGCGTTTTGCAATTTCGCTTTAAGACAATAACATGCCTGAAAAAATGTTTTAATCCGACTCTAACGTCATCGTATGCAATCAACTGCAAGCCAATGTGTACAAGAAAGCAACGAAAATAAGAAAGCAAAAAGTGTTGTAACAGGATTTATGCACATTGATCATTTTATGTGCATCGTATAAAAACGTCAATGTCATTGATTATTATGTATGTGCATACTAAAATAATGCACGGGCGTATCGTAAATGAAAAGGAATCCTGTTTATCATCGTCTTTCCCAGATTGTTTCGTTAATGCATCCAAAAATCGCCGTAATGGCGTCCGGTGCTGATGCTGCTCATTGCTGCCAGGTCCATGATTTGGGCGCGTTTTGTTTCATTTTATTGGATTGAATACTTATATAATGAGATATTGTTGCATTTTCTCAGTGCACACACTAGCCATGAACACTTCCGCTGCACTGCAAACGCATGCACTCGTCGGACGCCATTTCCGTCCCAGTTCGTGTCCGCAAATGCATGCACCCCATCGATTTTGCAATTTTTAAGACCTGCACGTGTTAATTTTCATTGATTTCAAATGCGAAACGATGCCCTCATTCCACGTCCGACCTATTATTTTAAATCGGCGCGTAAAACCTTTGGAAACGCGATCGGATCATGAATATTTAAAACTTGGAGGTGTACGCCTTGTGTATTGTTGCTCCGGTCTCGATTCACTTTCAGCAGGCCGTGAATGGCCCATTTGAATTCAATGAAATCAACTGGGACAGGGTTAGCAGGGAGCAAACAATAAATAATTTATGGAATCGGACTGCAAATTAGGATGCGAGCAAGAAAATCGATTGTGCTCTTTCGCGAACGCCACCGGAATTATTGCTCCGGGGGGGTTGGCCGAAGGGTTGCGCAATTATATCCGTCCAAAAAGATTCATAGCCGGAGCGCCGATAATGTAATGTTAAGGCTGTATTGTGAATTTAAAAATTAGAAAGCTCTGATTCGAACGATAGAGAAAGAGCATTTTCGCACATTGAGTGCGGAGTTTAGTGAATCGGAGACAGAAACTCGTGTCTTGCGTTTCATCATACAATCGTACATCGATGGAATGGTCGTGCTATAAAGGTACCCCTACACGTCCAAATATTCTCAAAATTTGCGAAAAGCGATCCATAATGCTCACATAATCATTTACTTTGGATCTGATTTTGGAAGTCCGGCAACTTGCTGCTGAAAATGCACGCTCAGCTTCCACACTCGTTGGAGGTATCGTCATCAGATATTTAAATGCTAGTTTGAGTTGATGACCGCGTGAGCCTTCATTTTCGTATAACACCATCAATGTGACTGATAAAATTCCTTTCTGCTAAGACACGGACTAAAACTCGCAAAATTTCCGATTTCCTGACAAATTATTTATTTCCGTCGCTGCAGATGAATACTCATATACTATAATACTTTGATGTGATTCGTAATTATATTACGGAGGAATACAAAAATTCTGAAGCCCGTATCTATTACATTTCATATCGATATTCCCATTATTAGAGTCGATGTGTAGTAAATACATCACCGGCGGGGAAGGTAAATATAACAATTTGAAAAACATACATGTACGCTATATATGTATACATAGATTAGACAGTCACTGCCCCTAGGCGTCGCCTAAGTGTGCCAATTAGTAATTACGCCACTGTTTCCAAGCGTCCAGATTTCATCGGGAATGTCTCGATTTAGTAGCCTTCATCGTTTTGGTGAGGTGTACGATTTCTGTTAGATAAAAATTTCAATCCCGAATTTTTCGGGATTACGTTTACTAATTCCGGGATTCTTAAGTACCTAAAACTGTCCGGGATCACGGGATTGGATTCCCTACTTGGGACGCAAAACGCAGAATACCAGTCGAGATTTGCACATGACTTTGTTTTTACTTTGCCAATATACTTTACATGAATTTGAAAAAAAACTGATTAAATCTGTCACCTATTATTGACCGATTGTAAAATTTAAACAACCCACCCGATCAGTCTTCTTTAGACAACTTCATTTGGTAATGAGAGTTCATAATTCTATAGACTTGTTCGGCTTTGGTATGTGATCGCGAGATGTCCATTCGTCATGTCAGCGGTCCAAAAAGTGGACCGGTTGGACACACACCGCGTGTGTTAGGCGCTACATACCCTCGTTACGGCTCTGGCTATATAAGAAAGCCAACACGTCTAAAAATATTCAAATATTCTGAAAAGCCTAAATTTATCGATTTCAAGCTTCAATAAATGCATTATTTTGTTATTAAAACTGAAGACACGCATGTGTATTGTTTAGGCTTACGCGAATAAATGAACGAATATTATGTGCTATTGATAGTGTTAAGGTTCATTTATTGATGTACAAGCTTCGTTTACGTTGCGCCGTCCTGAGAGAAAAGGGATACATGCAAGGCGTACGAATCTATGTTTTATTTGATTTAAAATAAACTCACGAATCAAAGGGTTAACTCATAACAAACGTGGTTTATCTCGCGTTCATGAAGCAAATACTTATTATTTTAAATGAATTCGAATATTTTTATTTGAGCTTTTTTCAATCGTCAACTTTTCCAGTTAAATGTGTCCGTATAACATCTTTATATCTCCGAGCGAAACTCCCAAACATTTAAACAAGTTATTGCTTATCAAAACTTCAAGTCGTTACATAATTTTTCGCGTAGACATGTTTTTCTTTTATGGCCGGACTCTTATCTTTGGGCTTGGTTTTAGTTTTTCGATCAAGAACTTTTCAGACACTGCAGAATCATGTGAGATAAATCTCTCCGACAATGCCCCACTTTGTACGATAATTTTCGGATGATCTTAATTTATAACCGATCCTCGTCCGTATCGACCTCCAATAGCCATTATGTCGGATGCTATTGAGGAATATTGGAAATATTCGAGGGTCATCGATGGCATCATAAAAACCCTTCGAGTACTGTAATCGAAATTTGAACAGATTTAGTTCAAAGTCACATAGGAAATTATAAGCGTATTACACCGATGTAATAACACTAATTCGCCGATGATGTAACGGAGAACTTCTTGTGTTCGATGTGGTGACTCGTTGGGCGTGAGCTACACCCATGACATGATGGGTATGGAGATTCATATCTCGACATCCATAAATTGCCATTATCTATTTCGAATGTGTTTTTAATTTGCGCTAATTCGCCACGGTCGCCATAGAAGTGTGGGTTAAAGCAGAGCAGAAATACAAGCAGGGTCGTTTAAAAATCTCTTTGTATTCATACATATTTAATTAGGACAGCCGTTTACAACTGTTGGATTTATTTGATCGCTTCACATTAAAAAATTGACTATAATCGAGCCTCATTATGAATATTCGAAGGGTCAAAATCATGGCGATAATGTGTATGCCTTAACAAAGAAAATATGTCTTCTTTCCGTTTTATTCGAGCTAACCGTTGCTAAGCATGGGAAAGTGGTTCGTCATTGAAGTCTCGCAGCTGGGTCACATCATTCAGCATGTTTTTTTTATTCGACAATGGAATAGACCATATGGGCCAGGGAGAGACAGGGGTGCAGCCCAATGTAGCTGTTTGCCCAGCCTGGTGTAATGATACCATCAACAATAAGATAAAAATTACCGACGTTCCGAGTAATAAAATTTTATGATTTATGTAACGGTCTGTCTTCCAAAGACACACCAGACAGTAATTCTGTTCGTAATTAAAAAATCTATATCAATATATTACCACCGTCGTTTAATGCTGTCGTAACTGAGTATACTGTCTGGTACAGGTAATTACTATTGGGCACACCTTTATGCTTTTATTATATTTTACAATCAAAAAGCTTCGTGTCATATTATACATGATGTAAAGATATGCCATAATAATTTCACATAATTTTCGCGTATTCATTTCAAATATATTTTTGAAAAATTGATCACAAATTTTCCTTCTATTGAAAAAAATCATACCTTTTTTGTAATAAAGGATATTTCAAAGCAGTTAAAAAGGCCCAGTTTCAAAATAATGCGGCCATAGTTCACACTGCTAAAGCAACAAATTGGATGCGTGTATTCTTCTGATGATCTGATCGTGATGATGATGATGATGATGATGCAGGAAACTGGAGGCCTATTCTTGCTTTAAAATAGTCTAGCACGCAGCTCACAAGTACTTTCGATATCGATCCTAACCCTGAATCGATGAACCTTCAGTGACTCACTCACCTCATTAACCAGTGCAATTTGTTTATAATGGAGTCCATGCACTTTGAATAAATGATTAATGCACATAAATGCGATTGCGATTAAGCGTAGGAATGTCGAAATCGACTGAAACAATAGACTCAGGACCGAATTTTTATTTCGACAAGGACTCAAAACAAAACTAAGGTAAAAATTTGTTTTGATCGCTCAAATCGATGAATAATAAGCAATTTTCCGAGTCCTCGTACCAAATCCGATCGATCAGGCCATTTGTAAATAATTATGCATTTGAATGCGCATTGATTTACACAATTATCATATAAAAAAGCGCAAAAAATCAATGCCTTAGACGCGCTCATCCAAACGGCCCGCTGAGCATACGATTGCATTTTATAACATCAAATACACATTGGAAATGATCTTATTCTGCTATGGACTACATGTGACTATTATAAGAATTTTAATCATTCAAACATGTTTATTTATTTGTGTATTTTTAATGTTTTAATGCCAAATGTTTTGAAAAATCAACGATAAAACTTAATGTGCATTTTTTTGATTCTATTATCTTATATTTGTGCAGAATAATTTTGCATTATTGTATATGCGAAATTTTTAATTTCAATTGCATTCGTCCGTCTTGATTTAAGCATTTCAAGGATGTTTGTAACGATTAATTTCACTCAGATTAATGACATTTGTTTTTAAATTTGGATTAATCATATCACATCCAGCCACAGTGTTAATTTTCTTGGCGTTCCCACGGAAACATTGTCGACAAATGACGCACTTGGACCTTTATTAATGTAATTTAACATGTTTTTATTAGGTTCTTCCTGTGTCCTGCACTCCATGTCTGTGCGTCTGTTGCAATTGCTAATTTATGAATATCGAAATTGTGATGGAATTTATGGAATTATACTTTTTTTAGCGAAATATTTTTTGCTATTCTGTATCCAACTTTTACGATTAAAATTTCGGAGCGTTCCTACGGCCAGATGATTAAAAATGATGACATACTTACAAACCCTTTGATTAGTGAGCTAATTTCAAATTGAGTTGAAAATAGATGCTATATTCGTATGCCCACCACTTATCATCCGCACAAATCAATTTTTCTCTCAGGAACGCGCAGCGTGAGAGACGCTTGTATATCAATAATAAACATTAACACGTTGATATTGTTGGGCCCCATAATAGCGTTTCAAAAATAATTATTTTTGGTATCTGAGTTTTAGTCCCAAAAGGAGTACTATCGGAGACCCTGCGATCCCCCTTCATTTATTCAGAAAGAACACTCATGTACGTTACGCTGTTAGGAGCTATGAGAAAGTAATCGGTGTAAAGCGATTATGGCATCAACGACTTCATCGATTTTAAAGTATTAGGGTGTCCCATAAGTTTCTTTCGTTTTCATATTAAGAAAAAAATAAACAATAATTGGTATTACATCAAAATTTATTGAATAATGTATGATCCATTCTGTTCTATTGCCTTTCTCCATCATCGCTAATTCTAGCCGTTTCAATGAAAGAAATAAATAATAATCTAAAGGGGCAATATCCGGAGAGAATGAAGGATGAGGTAAAAAATCCCAGTCAAATGATAATCATTTATTTCTGACGAGCAAAGATACATGAGACCTGGCGTTATCGAAATGAAAAACAACGCCTCGTCTTTTTGCTGATTCTGGCAGTTTTCTGGCAATTGCATCCTTTAGATTGTCTAGTTGGAAACAATATTTTGTTGAATTGATCATTTCACCTTGCTACCCCCTTTCAATCCCACCAAATGCATAGCCAAACTTTTTTTTTGACGTAGGCCAGGTTTAGCTACAGTTAAAGCTTCTGTATCCTTGCTCCAAAACCGTTTACGTTGGAAATTCTCATACAGTATCCAACTTTCATCTCCAGTGTCAAGTCTCTTCAAAAAATGTTGGCTATTATGTCGTTGGAGAAGAAGATCGCATATTGAAATACGCTGAAGTTTATTTGAGTCAGTCAGCTCATGAGGAAGCCACACATCTGAACAATTGATGTAGTCCAATTTTGTCAGATGATTTTGGACGGATGTTCGTGGAATTTCGATGTTGTTAGCTATTTTGCGGACAGTATATCGCGGGTTTTCTTCAACCATAATTATCATTAGATCTGTATTCATTTGCGAAAGAAACTTATGGGACAACCTAATATATAATTGATTTATGTGGCCGTTCTGCTATTTATTAGATTCCAAGAAGAATATCAACGATCTTAGATAACCTCATCAGAATCGTTACTAGGATATGAAGCGCCCGTTGCAAGTATCCAATTGATAGACCCAAAAGTACCCGACCTAATGTATAGATTATTGTTGTATGTAACTATGATAGAAAGTGTCTAGACGCTACGCTGTTTCCGTGATCCTACAGATTATAGAAAATTCCTGAACGAAAAAAGCCCTAAGAGAGGACGGAGTAGCCATAAAGTTTGTATGCTCAATCGGTCCGCTTTTCGGACCGCTGATATGACGAATGAGCGCCTCGCGATCGAATGCCATATCTGAACAACTTAGTATATATTATAAAACTGACGGAGTTGATTAGTGTTGGTTCATGTAAAGTAGAACGGTTGAGTAAAATTAAAGCCATGTACAACTCTCGACCGGGTCAGTATTCTGCGATTTGCGCCCATGGCGGGCGCCTGCTTTGCCACGCTTTATGCAATATTTGAGAATATTTAGACGTGTAGGGATACCTTTACAACACAAGCTTGCCATCGATGTATGAGTGTATGAGACGCACCGTCTCTGTCTTCGATTCACTAATCTCCGCATTCAATGTGTAAAAATACTCCTTCTCTACCACTATCAACATTGTCATATCATTTCTATGAGAAAACATTGTTATAATGTTTTCTCGAGAATTCGAGAAAACATTATAACATTGATTATATAACATAGATATATGAAATATTTTGGGATCATCTTCAGACGTGCATTAGATGAATGATAGATCACTTTGAAATAATATCAAATATACATTTTTTGCGGTGTTTTAAATTGAAATAAAATCTCATATTTCGGCAAAGCCTCACGTGTCGGCAGAATCCAACCTTGACATCATAGTGTATACTGTTTTATCAAAATTAATCAAACAGAATTGGCAGCCGATTCATCAAAGCACGTAAGTGCTACAAAAGCTTCAGATAATCTTATCATAAGTACCAACGGACTATAATAGCAAAGTTCGCCAATTCCTGGAAGCAATATTAGCACTCGATCCTTTTTTTTTGCGAGAATCAATCACAAATGTTTATGGTATCCGATTATTTTGATTGCGATTAATCGTCGTCTGCGGTATGTTGTATCGACGGAAGGATACAATGATAGTCGATTTATTTTTCGTGGTGATCCACAATGGTTTTTTTACAATGTTTCGTAATGAAATGATTAGTTTGAAACCATGCAATTTATGGTTCCAATTAGTTGTTTGATGGCATTTGGAACACAAACATCATTTTCGCCAATTTCTTCGCCAGGACGTTCACAAGCCTATTCATTAATTCATAATATGAGATACACATAAAAATGAGGCTATTATAGATACGATCCAGGATTTCTGTAATTAAGCCTCGTCCTAGATTTCGTTTCAACAGTTTATAGATAAATAAACGGAGCGGATTTCGCTTTGTAATTAATTCAAATAAAATGTTGGGTTTAAACAGGAACTTATGCAATTACCGGATTCGCGATTTTACTGGAACGCTGTTTTTGACCAAACGTCGAACATACACGTTCATAAATGTCTTAGACATGCCCCAAGGAAAGTGAAATGATTGTTGCATTATTAATGGAGTCGTAAAAAATATCCTCATTTGCAATCATGATGAATTGTCTACCCATCTTTGTGACCAAAAACACAAGTTTTCCTGTAACGGAACCTAATATCTTTTTATATAACAGTTCGGATCTTCCTCGAACAAAAATATCTTATATTAAATCCATCGTCTAAAGACAACAATACATTATTTATAATCCCAAACGTAAATTAATATATCAATACAATGAGAGGTAATACAATAGCGACACGTGCGCCATTAGGATATAAGACCAAATAATCAAACAAAGACTCACAAAATCAAAATCCATTTTTTTAACATTCCACACAATTGAAGCTAAATAAGCTGACGGAATTATATAAATCCATTTTCAATCGAAAATATTTGTTTTTCATGTTTTTCGTCTTATTACGATCGCAGAAATATTATACAAATGTTTTATGCGAATTTGAAGTTATGCGGTTTTAAAAAATAATGGAACCTATCCCTCATTTTCCATAGAGGACAATGCTTTTTTAATGCGAATTCGCATTAAATAAATCTAAAACTAATACTAGTTCAAGTTACAACCGTTATAATGTGAGTGTGTATAGGGCGATGGGCGAACGGAATTGTTGTTAAGTCTAGCAAATCTTCTGAAAAGCTTAAGAATTGCATTTGTATGATTATCGAGTAAAATAGACTTTAGTAAAGCAATTCTAAGATAAATATGCATTATTTTTTTATAAACTTTTTTTTATGCGATTTTCGGTACATTCCATCACATTGATTTGAAGTTATGCGGTTTTTAAAAAGTTTCAAATTGAATTAAACATAGATGCTATATTCGTATGTCCACCATTTATCGTCCACACATATCCAATTTATTGCAGAAAAACATCACGTGAATAAAGCTTGTGTCAATAAATGAACCTTAACACTGTTGATATTGTTGGACCTTATAAAAGCGTTTCAAATAGAATCACTTTTGATAACACGCTGATTTTAACGTATATAAATGATATATGTGATTTTCTGATATTTATTTTGATTCTAAGAAGACCATTAACAATCTAAGACCTCATACCTGATGATTTTCAATCGGATACGGACAAATTTCATTAAAGCTTAAATGTTTATTTTTTTGTCATCTGTTGATGATTGATGTGATGACTCTTTATTTTGTACTCCATGAAAAAAAAAATGATACGGCATTGAAAATGAAGCGCTATGGGTTACTTTTCATGAAAATATTTAAACGTATAGGGGTTCCTTTACAGCACGATCTTGTCATCGATGTACGAGTGTATGATGAGATGCAAGACATCCGTCTCTGTCTTCGATTCACTAATATTCGTACTCAATGTGCGATAATGCTCTTTCTGTATACAATCTAAAATGTAAATTCATTAGCATTAACTATAAATGATATCGAAGTATTCATCTGATGCTTGCAGAAATATTTTTGTGATAATCATGAAAAGTCACAGATTTATTTGCGATTAAATGCAATCAATTGGTATTGGTTGGAACTTCTGCGAAATCATCAATTCACATCCAATATGAAAATTGACTTTTTTGTCGTTATTTTATTCATCAACATTTAATTTATACTGTGAGTCATGATATTTGGACTTTTGTTCAGCGACATTTTTTTGCCGGATTAATCACATATAAGAGTCGATGTAATCTTTTGCATACTGCGATCACATGATGTGGATCGAAACTAAAATCTATTCAGCATGATGTTCTTCGCAGAAGTCGTTGCCCAACAATTATAATTTGGTTTGAGCCAAAAAGATCCGGGTTTAAATCCGTACGAGCAGCACATTTTTTGCTATTTGCATATGTACACCGGCACCATTGGCCAATCTCTCATTTGCTAAGGTGGAACTTGTGGATCGCCGTTTGGGATTTGGCTCGTGTTCTTTGGCATTAGGGATGTGACAAGGTCTCAATCGTGACTCTTTAAATCTGTCGATTTTTTCTTAGCAATCGTAAACAATATAATGCGCTGATAAACTGTGACACGGTGATAGTTGGTGATAGGAGATAAATAAGCTGGTACCAGTTGTGGTATCAGTTGACCCACTTTCAAAGGAACGACGTTCCTTGCGCAGCACGATGTGGATAAATTTGTGGACGTTGGCAAATGCTGCTTCAAATAGTAAAAGCGAGAGAAGTAATTAATAGCCTCTGGAATAACTCATCTCTTAATCGTCCAATAAAATACTTTTCTATTTCTAGAGGAATAGAGATGAATTTATGTTCCGGGACGGGGAACGAGCACCAAGAAAAAGAGATTCCATTAACCCTGGACCGACGGCGCTGCTTCGACAGAAGAAATTAGGTACAAGATTCCATGTCGATTCGAAATAAATTTAAATCAGCTCTTATGAAATCTCCGACTAGAGAAATGGCTCAAATGAATTTAATCCATCTTACAGAAAGAGAATTCTCGCGCATTGATTGCGGATATTAGTAAATCGGAGACAGAGATGGAGAGAGTGCCTTGCGTCTGGTCACACACTCGTACATTGATGACAAGATCGTGTTGTAAAAGTGTGCACGTCTAAATATTCTCAATCATTGCGAAAAGCGATCAAAAGTACAAAATAAAGAGTCATTACATCAATCATCAACAGATGACAACAAAATAAATATTAAAATTATAATGGAATTTGTCCGTATCCGGTTGAACACCATCAGGTATGGGGTTTTCTTAGATCGTTGGTGGCTTTTTTAGAGTCATAATAAATAGCAGAAAGCCACATAAATCAATTATACAGTTAAAATTCAGCACGATAAAAGTAGTTCTATTTGAAGCGTCCAACGGGGTCCAACAATATCAATGGTGTTAAGGTTCGTTTATTAATATACAAGACTTATTCAAGCTGGGCGGTCCTAAGAGCAATTGGATTTGTGTGGGCATTCTATTATAAAATAAATATTTCTCTCAATTTAAAATTAGTTCATACAAAGTTTAAACAGTAAAAACGTTATTTTTAGTAAATCGGAGACAGAGATAGAGAGAGTGCCTTGCATCTGGTCACACACTCGTACATTGATGGCAAGATCGTGCTGTAAAGGTGTGCACGTCTAAATATTCTCAAACATTGCGAAAAGCGATCAAAAGTACAAAATAAAGAGTCATTACATCAATCATCAACAGATGACAACAAAATAAATATTAAAATTATAATGGAATTTGTCCGTATCCGGTTTAAAACAATAAGGTATGGTGTCTTCTTAGATCGTTAGTGGTCTTCATAAATAGTAGAAAGCCACATAAATCAATTATATACTTGAAACTCAGCCTGGTACCAAAAGTCCAGCAATATCAACAGTGTTAAGGTTCATTTATTGATATACAAGCTTCACTCACGCTGCGCGGTCCTGAGAGAAATTGGATTTATGTGGATATACGAGTATAGCATTTATACTTAACTCAGTTTAAAATTAACTCACCAATCAAAGAGTTGATGAGATTGGAAGTAGAAACAGATATTCGATCGTAAGAAAGTCACTTCATCATTGTTCCAAATATTTCCCTGAAATAGATCCCGGATCCCGGACAATTTTTATCTTACAGAAATCGTACACCTCACTAGCATGTTGAAGGCTACTAAATGGAGGCATTCTCGCCAAAATCTGGACGCTTGAGCACTTGGACTTGAAACAGTGGTGTAACTACTAATTGGCGAGCTTAAGCGAAGCCTAGGGGCAGTCTAATCTATGTATACATATATAGAGTACACATATGTTTTTCTAATTGTTTTATAAACTTTTCCCTACCGGTGATGTATTTACTACACCTCGACTCTAATAATGGGAATATCGATATGAAATATAATAGATACGGGGCTCAGAATTTTTGTATACCTCCGTAATACAATTACTAATTACATCAAAGTATTATAGTATATAAGTATTCATCTGCAGCGACGGAAAAAAATATTTTATCGGGAATTTTGTGAGTTTTAATCCGGGTCTCAACAGATAGGAATTCTATCAATCACATTGATGGTGTTGTACGAAAATGAGGACTCACGCGGTCATCAACTCGAACTAGCATTTAAGTATCTGATGACTTTTTTAGTGTTTTATTTATCTATCTTTAAATTGTATTTTTATCTTTTCTTAAATAAATAAGATTCTTTCACCTTCAAATTATTTTTTATATTAATCAAATGGACTTATTAGTAATTATTTATCAATGTAATTTCTTAAACTACTGAAAATCCCGAGGATCTCGGGATCCCGGGATCGTCTTATTCAAGGCCTTTTTTATTTTTAAACCCACCTATGGATCCATGTGAAATTTTAATAATAAAAACATCATTCAATGACGCAAATATTCTTCATCGATTGTTTGCCTTGACATTGTTTATAAATGACGCTAAAAAATAATTCAAAACAAAAACACCAAATTCTCTCATTCAAGCCATATCAAAACGTATGCGTTTCCTGAACCGTGACTCGATAAAAACTGATTGCAAAAGGATCAAAAAATTTCAATTATTTTTACGTCCGCCCAATACAATACTGATGATTTCATGCCGTTTTAATTGAATGATTGGATATTTAGTATAATTATGACGCTTTAATACAGCGATCACAATATCCATTAATCACATTAGCATATAACACACATTGCACTCTGACCCACTTTCTCAGATTACATACATGACAATGCTTATCAATATTTTTTGCACTTAATTAGGCTCGGTTGTAATGAATCTGTGTCAATTAATCACCACTGAATGATTATTGTAAAGAGATGTTTACGTTGGAAAAAATCACGTTGACTCGAGTCCGTAATTAGGATCATCATGTTCGAGTTTGAGAATGATTGCGATATCGTAGCTGTTTATTTTGTCATTAAATCGGCGGAACAACCATCGTAAAAATACTATCAAAACAAATCCCCATCGTCTTAAAATTCGTCGGCCGTAATTTTCATTCCATAATCTATGTAGGCAAGGTCGATAGATTATCTTGTAATATAACGGGCCATAAAAAAGTGGTCCATTGCTGCTAATCATTATTGTGGTCGCTTTGATAAAATGTTTACGCATTTTTGTGCATATCGATAGCGCAATTTAAACATGGGCTGATATTTTTATTTTTTTTAAATTCCTCCACTCATCGCTTACCACAAATCGACTTACCACAAATTAAAATGATAAATTATCAGCACATTTGCTTATTGAGTTTCATAACAACTCTTATATAAAATACGTAATACTTTGATTCGTCGGTTTTATTACATTTTTTTATGCACACAATGCAAATATAATTTGAAACTGCGAGTGGCCATGGGAGAGAGACGATCTGTGCAGATCATGACATTCTCAGCGTTGGTGTTTTCCGTTATATACCCTTTACATTCAATCGATCTTATTTGAAATGTAATTAGACTCTCAGTTTTTTTTTTATATCGGCTTGTTTCTCGGATCCCCATTTCGTTCCCTTCGCCGCTGCAATAGTCCACGATTATCGCCGTTTTAGGTTGCATAAACTGCATCGGGAAGCTATTAGAAGTCATTATGACCATGAAGCAACAACGGCCCAGGGATTGATATGAAAAACATGGATTTATTCGGATATCAATAAATGAACCTTAACACTGTTGATAGTACAATAATCGTTCGTTTTTTCGGGTAAATATAAAATATAGTTTTTATAACATAATACTCCATTATGGTGTTTCAGTTACAGGATTATCTAGATTGTTATATTGGATTACCAAAGATTTTTTTTAATGTTTTACAATGATTAGAGTGGAATATTGATATATTCGAAGAATACAGATATAGTATTTTTTTTTAAATTTATTTATTTAGACCCGCGGTAATCCGACAAACGTTTTGCATGCAGTAATCCGAAAAACGCACTGTAAGACCATGTCGGATTGTTTAATTTGTCGGACTATAGAGCACTGGTCCCGATCCCTTGTAGTCCGGAACTTTTTGGAAAAGAGTAATTGTAATCCGAGTATTTATACAAATGATGGGATACATATAGGTAATACAAGGTTTAATATTATAGGATTAATGTTATAATCACAATTACCATAAAAGAATAAAAACCTGTTTCTCCATGACGATTTTTGACGCGTTTTAACTGTCACTTGCTTGCAACCATGTCTTCTTTTTTATTATCTCTTTGTAAAACAACTTTGCTTTTGTGGCAAATATATGTCCAGAAATAGGTGTATGCCTATTTTTTTCCAGAAGAAACCATATATACAAAGATTACTCCACCTGTATACTTGTTTTGGGATGTCGGACCATAAGGGGCGCCGGATTAGATCGGTGCCGGATTACTGCGGTTCTACTGTACTATGCGCAAATAAGTTTAAAGCAGTCGTAAAGAGAAAAATTACAGCTGGATGCGAAATCTAATCTTTAATTTGGATTATGAAACATTTCATCTGAAATCTGATGGTTTAACATGAAATTAAAAAGGTTAAATTTGAAATGAAAAAAGTTTAAATTGAGATTAAAAAATATAACTTTATATATAAATTATATACTTAACCGATTCGAATAGTCAATTTGAGAATATTTAAACGTGTAGAGGCTACTTTACAGCATGAACTTTCCATCATTGGACGAGTGTACGATGAGATGCAAGACACTCTCTCCGCCTCTGTCTCCGATTCACTAATCTCCGCACTCAATGCGCGAGAATACTCTTTCTGTGTCACTCGAGTCCGAACTCACGTATGTGCAATTACTCATCAACGGATTAACGATGCAATCTGTGTAAATAATAAATCTAGCCAGACAATTGGAGCAGTAATATGCTGTTTGTTTCAGAAAAATGTCTATTACTTTCGGTCTCCTTAACACAAGTTCAATCACCGTCCATTTAAAAATGATGCAATTCTACAAACCCTTGCATAATAAGCAAATTGATGCGAATGAATGTGTAAACAACGATTGTTGTTTTCAGTCGAGGTCTTTAAAGGAACCACAGGCCTTCTTCCAAGTAAAACCACATCGGAAAGCTTCGTAATTATTTCTCAGAAAAGGCGATCACATGAAAATCATTCGATGCGTAGACGTCCGAATGATTGAGGAAATCCAGCATGGTGAATCTAAGCGGTCAGTCAACCAATAATTTAGAACTGGTTCTTAAACAATAATTTAAAAAGACAGCAAAACAACAGCATTTATCCATTGATTTAACCTTTCTTGCTTAAATAATTCCTTAAAGCCAATACTGAGAAGCATTGCATTTGTGTATTGAGATGTCATTATGAGTTACTTACATAATATGATTAATAAGCATTGTAAAAGTTATGGGTAACGAAACAATATGCCAATAATTTTTATATATTAAGAATTTAAAATCCCCATAGAATGCGTATGCTATGAAAGCTATCATTCGTATGTCATTATATACTTTAATATTATATATGGCCGTTGCCTTATAAATCGAACAAAAACCTGAATTTACTATAGACGATCGATGATGCTATCGATTGCATCATTATTACATCAATATGCATTAAGTCGTGTGCGCTCTTCAAACTTCAAAGTGCATTATTTGAGTGTCAAATTTTTGCCTGTATACTCTACAAATGTATGAACGGCTGTCATTTGCAATGTTTAAATTTTAGGATTTATAAATATTTAGAATTTCGTCCTCTATCGGATCAGCATAATGCAACCAGTAGATCAATGGCTTGCCGATTTTATTATATATTACACAAATACAGCTTCATCGTCGTGTTAGAAAATTCCAGTAACAAATGGATAAAAGGCAATATTAATTTATCTTGTTACAGTCTTTTTATATTATTGATGAATTATAAAGTAAAAAAAAAAAAAATTGGAAAAATCGTATACATCCGCTGAATTTGAGGTCCAATTGATGTTTGACCAAAATTAAAATGTATATTTGGACTATAATCTATAATCATTATCTTCCCATAGTCGACTACAATTGGTAATTAAAGTATATGTATTTGTTAAAAAAAACTGATTTATTACTGCTGCTGTAAGCCCTGAAGGTTCATGTTGCATTTACAGAAACCAAAAATCCTTCATTAACCTGTTGATTAGTAATCGCGCATATATGCGTTCGGACAAGAGTGATACAGAAAGAGCTATTTCGCACATTGAGTGTGGAGACATTGATCAGAGACAGAGACGGATTTTTTGCATCTTATCATACACTCGTACATCGATGGCAAGATCTTGCTGTAAAGGTACCCCTACACATCGAAATTACATTTACGATCTCTTTTATTATTTTGTCACGTTTTAATTATGGGAGTATTCTAGTCTAGAGGCACAAATTTTGGGCATTTTTTCAAATTCAATAAAAAAGAAACAAAAAAAATGTTTACAATATATTTTTTACCAGTTGTTTATTAACATTTTCTGATTGTACCAAAAATATATTTTAAAAAAATCATGAAAAAGTTATAGGTTGTTATAAGTGTAAGGTGTTTAAAAGGGCGTGTCCAAACATGACACAACTCTAACCCTTTGTCATCTTCAGGAAGACCAACGTTTTTTTCGCAAATTTGCGCCTGTTTAAAAATATTATGATTTTTTGGCCTTATTTTTTTACAGTTTTTTAAAATTAGTTTTAAGATTTTTTTTTACATAAATCTGGTAGAATGTTATATGGAGATTTTTTCTAAATTTGAAGTAAATAAATTTATTAAAACTTGAGACATCATGTCAACCGTGTGGAAAAAAGTAGTTTGGATTTGAATTTTTTTGGGGAATATATATCTATAAGGTTTAAACATTGAAAAAATGCAAAAAAATAAAATCTTTTTTTTTCAAAATTGAATATGATTTCCGACCAAGTTTTATGAAACCAAAGAATCACTTGTATTTCATGGAGACAAAATAGAGAGTCTTCACATCAATAATCAATAGATAACGACAAAATAAACATTAATATTACAATGGAATTTGTCCGTATCCGGTTGAAAACCATCAGGTATGGGATCTTCTTAGATCGTTTGTGGTCTTTTTAAATCAAAATTATATATATATATATTTATACAACCATGAGAATGTTCTTCGACATATTCACCGTGATGACACATTATGTACAATAGAAAGCCACACAAATCAATTATATACTTAAAACTCAGCCTAGTAACAAAAGTGAAACTATTTGAAATGCTATTGTGGGTTCCAACAATATCAACAGTGTTAAGGTTCATTTATTGAAATACAAACTTTATTCACATTGCGCGGTCCTGAGAGAAATTGGATTTATGTTAACGATATGTGGTGGATAGGGAATCCAATCCCGGGATCCGAGATCCTGGGATCCCGGATAGTTTTAGGTACTCGTGTAACGTTTGAGGCGGGGGCGCTCTCGGGGCAGAGTCCCCGGGCGGCTCCCCGCCTCCACGTTCTCGTCGGGATGGCCGCGCTACTGCACGGGTCCGTTCTGCTATCGGGCTGAGATGTACTGGACGAGTGGATGGGAATACGAAGGGCGTTGAACAGAAAGACTCTCTTCACAGGATAACGATTTATTCTCCAGCACAGGTAGAGAGAGAGAGGTCTGGCTGCAGGAGGAACGACCTCCCGCAGCCAAGGCCAACGGACGACTCCCGCGACTCCCGCTTCCTGCGCGTCACTACCCAGCCGGTAACAATGCACGCGCAAGAAGCGATCGGTCGGTAAGCAGGTGCAATGGCTCCGCAGGGCCACAAGAGGTGGCGCTGCTAAAATAGCACATTGCACCTGAAGAGCAATGGAAGAAGCCGCTACTATGCGGGGATGATATATCGCCCACGCTACACTCTTCCTCCCTTAACTTCGACCATCCTCGGGCGAACATGTGTTTTATATAAAACAAATTTTCAAAAAATAGTATTCATAGCTGTCCCTCTCTCTCAAAATAAATCCAAATAGTTTGTAATACATTGACATAATAATAAGCAATAACATAATATATACCGGATGTCCAAGTAGTTCAATAATAACAACATTGTTTACCTCATTTACATAATTTAACCATAAAAGTACGAGTCAGTTTACATATTTATTTCAAAATAAGTACCGTTAGAAAAATGCCATTACCGCTGCTGTCACGTGTCGCTATATTTTAATTACAAGTTCAATCAACAATATTTATAATAAATACAAAAAAAAATTCATACGGATGCCCCTCGGTACACAAAATTTTCCGGACAATCTTCCCTAGATTTCCGTACCTGCGCGAAACTATAAGTTCCGGCCACCGACACTACATCACCGACTTTCATGGAATTCTCACACATTGAGAACCCAGCCTGCGCCTTTCAAAGGATAGTGACGGCAGCGATCAGCCCCACCGTCGTGGTCCAATCCGCCCCTCACGCGACCTACTACCATCCTGGCGAGATCTCCAGCTCGCCAGCGTCTGGTGCTCACCAAGAGCATCGCGGCTCACACTAAGTATCTCACGACATACTACCAGCCTGGTGGCATCAACGGCACACCAGCGCCTGGTGCTTATACAAAGCATCGTGTCCAACACTCTAAACATATCACGACATACTACCAGCCTGGTGGCATCACTGGCACACCAGTGCCTGGTGCTTAGACAAAGCATCGTGTCCATAACAATAACATCTAATACACAACAACTTCGTGCACCACGGTTCTCCGATGATCTTAATTTTCATGTACAAAATATGACAAATTCAAAAATACGACTTCCCAAAAAAATAACAACATGATATACTATGTGGAAGTGACTACTCAAAAAATATAAAACGAAAGCGGCGGCAAAAGCATAAATTTTAAATTTAATTATTTATGTATTTTTTTTTATCTAGGACTTTTACGGGTTATTTCACTCACTTGATTGCTCTTTTTTTTCACAACTTTATTTTATTTTTCAATTTTAATTCTTATTGTTACACTTTTTTTTTATTAACTTCCAAAATCACATATATCCGACGCCAGCGCTCCCGCGCAGCAGTTTTCTATGGCGCATCATCGCCCAGGAGTTGGCGCCCCCTATGGCAGCTCAATTCCTCCACGTGGTCGACGGTGCGCATGGCCTTGTCGGTTGGAGGCCGGTAGATCTTCGATCCTCCAAATATCTTCTTTTTATGTGCGACGTATGCGTTGAGTCCGATGATGCCGACGCACCATCCACATCGTCGTTTCGAGGCTGGATGCCGATGGATTCTCCGCCATTCTAACCTCAACGCCTCGTGTTGCCGGTCCGCGTCTTTTATCGTCGCCTTCCATCCAAAATGCTCAGTATTCACAACCCGCCGATTCTGACACCAGTGTAACGTTTGAGGCGGGGGCGCTCTCGGGGCAGAGTCCCCGGGCGGCTCCCCGCCTCCACGTGCTCGTCGGGATGGCCGCGCTACTGCACGGGTCCGTTCTGCTATCGGGTTGTGATGTACTGGACGAATGCATGAATAAGAAATGCATGCTAGCCAAAAAAGGAAGCTAGAGCCGAAGAAGAAGGCCCAGATGGCGGAACACCTATCGCTCAGAAGGGAAAAGAAGAGGATGCCACAAGAAGAGGCAACAACAGCTGATCATGTAGAAGACATGATGACCATATTGAATACAATGATTGAATTTGCGGCCACGCAATCAAATCTCCACTTGCCCATCCAGAAAGGCCTCACGCAGCTAGTCACGTGCGTGAAAAAATTAGCTGAGACGACGTGCGGAGCTGACGACGCCGTTTTAGAAAAACCAACCAGTGAAAACAGCACACAAACAGAGAGGCATACTGAGCATAGTACGAAGACTGCAAGTACCCAGACGCGAAACCAAACAACACCTCTGCCTGCCCCAATACCAGAGGGAAACTGGGTAGAGGTCGTAAAAAAGAAGAGACAAAAAGAACGGCAACCAGAGCCAGTGCAAACAGAAGGGAGGCCCTACCGAGTGAACACCCAGCAAAGGCCGCACCAACCAGTCAAAGAAAGAACAGAGCAAGCACAGACCAAAACTGGTATGGCGACAAGGAAGAAGGAAAACCGAAGGAAAAGGAAAAATAGACCGCGAACCACGGATGCCTTGGTTATTACCACTAAGGAGGGCCCGGAGGACGCCAAAACGAGAGACTTGAAATATTCCGAAATCCTCAAAAACATGAGGAAGGAGCCAGCCGAAGCAGTCCCGGATATCAAAGGGATAAGACGCACGAGGAGAGGTGACCTTCTCGTGACGCTGCGGAAAGGTGACCCAAAAACGGAAACGCTTATCCAAAAACTAGAAGACGGAGAACTGGGCGAGGGATTAGCCATTAAGAGAGTGGTTGAAAAGAAGACCATTTTCATCCACGATATGGATGAGGCCACCACGCAGGACGAAGTGAACGATGCCCTGAGGGAGTTCATTGAAAAGAAAGACTGGGCAGAAATAACTGTTCACAAGCTGCACTCGACAGCAACCGGGTCGCAGGCATGTACAGCTTCCATACCGTGGACTGAGGGCACCAAAAAACTAGTGAAGGAGGTCGCGAAAATTAAAATAGGACTGATGCGCTGCAGAATCAGGGAGCGAATTCCGATCCTGCAGTGCTACAGATGCAGAGCATTTGGACATACGGCCATGGGCTGCAGGGCCGAGGACAGGACGTCACAATGCTGGAAGTGTTCTGAAAGCGGACATAGGGCTGGCACATGCAAAGCCGACCCGTATTGCCCGCTATGCGGAAATAAAGGAGAGGAACGAACAAGACACGTAAGCGGAAGCAGCAAGTGCTTCGCGATGCAAAAATACCTCCAGAAGGCGCGAAGAAATCACTGAAACTGCTGCAAGTAAACCTGAATGGATGCATCGCGGCCCAGGCACTGCTTGAACGCGAGGTCTACGACACAAAGGTGGACCTCGCGATAGTCTCAGAACAGTACAAAGACCACACACATGGCTGGCATGCTGACACCAGTCAGAGAGCAGCCGTGTGGATAGCGAACGAGAGCCTCAAGGTGACCGGACGAGCGGCGGGGAACGGATGGGTCTGGGTGGAGGTGGAGGGAGTGAGGATTTATAGTTGCTACTTCTCCCCCAATACCAACACCGCAGACTACGACCGACTGCTGCGAGACCTAGAGGATGATGTCTCTACTTCTTCCCTTCCTGTAGTAGCAGCTGGCGATTTCAACGCCAAGTCCATGGCCTGGGGGTCACCTGTGACTGACCGGAGAGGAATAATCCTGGCAGAGAGCATGGCAAGATTGCGGCTGCTCCCTGCCAACCGAGGTCGAAAATAGACATACAGAAGAGATCCCTACGGGTCGATTATTGATGTCACCTTCTGCGATGAAACAGTAATCGGCAGGGTGAGAGACTGGGAAGTATCAGAAAAGTATACGAATAGCGACCACCAGTATATCACCTACCGATTGGCTGACCAGCGGAGGGGAGGCCGGAAACACCACAGCAAAGGATGGGCGACCAAAAAATTCTGCAAGGACGATTTCCTCGCTGCGATAGAGACGGGAAAGGAAAGAGCGAAGGAGCACATAACCCAGAGAGGGGCGGAAGAAGCTGTAGAGGAACTCCAAACACTCATAGAGCGTGGATGTGACGCGGCCATGCCCAGAATACCGAGGGAAAGAATTAGACCTGGTGTGTACTGGTGGACAGAAGAAATTGCGGAGCAACGGAGAATCTGTCTTGCCAGTAGACGCAGGGTAACTAGGGCCAGAGTGGCGGAAACCAGAATACAGTGCCAAGAAACTCACAGAGCAGACCGAAGAAACCTGCGAAAAATGATCCAGGAATCCAAGGCGCGCTGCTGGGAGGAGTTATGCCGTACACTCGACTCTAACCCATGGGGACTACCGTACAAAATTGTGCGGGGGAAACTACGGGGAGGAAGCGAAATCTGGAACCAACGGCAAACGGAGGACCAAATAAGCCAACTCTTTCCAGACAAATCTCACACTGTTCGGACTGCCGAGAGATACAGAGAAAGGAGCAGAGACAGCATAGAACCGCCCGCGCCGTTCAGCATAGATGAACTGCAGTATGCAGGTTCGAGGATAAAACCCGGGAAGGCGCCAGGACCGGACGGTATGCCTGGCGAGATCATCAAATTGATGGTTGGGGAGTACCCGGAACTAATACTAGACACAATAAATGCCTGCCTAGAGGAACGAAAGTTCGCAAGAAGATGGAAAACGGCCAGACTGGTATTAGTTCCGAAACCGGGGAAAACTACATTGAGACCGCTGTGCATGCTAGACGGTCTTGGAAAACTCCTCGAAACAATGCTATTGAAGAGAATCCAGCCAGGAATCGAACAAAAACTGTCAGATAGGCAGTATGGCTTTAGACCGGGCCGATCCACGCTTGGAGCAATAAAACGTGTAACTGATGTCATCCGAGAAGCGTGGAAAGGCTCGGTTAAACAAAGCAAGGACGTTGTGATGGTCACACTGGACATCAAAAACGCCTTCAATAGCGCAAACTGGGAGTTAATCGTGGGAGCCCTGGAGGAAAAATTTGAAATTCCACAGTATGCAGTCGACCTCGTAAGCGACTATTTCAAAGACCGATATGTCCATCACAACGAAACGGACCTGACAAGAAGACTGGAGATGGGCGTCCCGCAGGGGTCGGTTCTGGGACCAACTCTCTGGAACGCACTGTACAACAGTCTCCTAAATATGGCACTACCTGCAGGAGCAGAACTCATTGCCTTCGCGGACGACGTTGCACTGCTGGTGACAGCTCGACATCCATGGGAAGTGGAGGCGACGGGCAACGAAGCCCTCGCCAGAATTCGAGCGTGGATGCGGGATAATCACCTGCAGTTGGCGATTGAGAAAACTGAGGCAATGATATGCAGCAGACGGAGAAGACCGAGGGTCGAGCAGCTTGTTATTGGAGGACACAAGGTGGAATACAGCAAAACGTTGAGATACCTCGGGATCCTCATGGATAACAAGCTGACCTTTAGCAAACACATAGAAGAAGCTGCACAGAAGGCACAGAAGGTGGCAGGCGAGCTTGGGCGGCTCATGCCCAACATTGGAGGGCCAAAGCCGTGCAGAAGACGTACCATAAACGAGGTAATACACTCGATCCTTCTGTACGGAGCCCCGATATGGCATGAGTCGCTCAAACGTGACATCAACAGAAAGAAGCTCGCCAGAGTCCAGCGACAGGGAGCGCTCCGAGTCACCGCAGCGTACAGGACAGTGTCTGAAGACGCGGTGCTGGTGATTGCTGGAATACCGCCGCTGGACCTCCAGGCAAAGAAGAGGGCCTTGGACTACGAAGATCCTAAAAATCGCAACGAACATGACCAGAAACTGAGGGAAGCCTGGCAACGGAGATGGGATCAGTCCAGCAAGGGAAGATGGACCCATCGACTTATCCCGGTCATAAGTCGGTGGAGGGCCCGGGAACACGGTGAAACAACCTACCGCTTGACGCAGGCGCTCACTGGGCACGGATGCTTTGGTGCGTACCTGAAGCGGATTGGCAAAGAACCATCCGCTACGTGCCAACACTGCCAAGCGGAGGTCGACGACGCAGAGCACACCATCATTGGCTGTGAGGCTTGGGCACCCCAGAGAAAACTGCTGAAACAAGCACTCGGGGTGGCCGAGCTAAATATCGACAACATGGTCCACAGCATGATGGAAAGTAAGAAGAACTGGGACCTTTGGCGCGACTACGTAGAAGACATCATGAGCGCCAAAGAAGACAGTGAAAGAGAGAGGCGCAGGGCGCCTCTCCAACAATAGAATAGGGCCACCAAATGGCTAGACTACCTGTCACCCTTGAAGCAATGTGATAAACAATACCAGGGGGACAGAGGAGACCAAAGGGAGCGGTTTAGTGAGTAGGCACGGCTGGCCAACATCCCTTATGGAAGTTGTATCAATACCAGCGTGAATCTCACACTCAGTCTTTGGAAGATTCCGCGCCCACAGGAAAAAAAAAAAAAAAAAAAAAAAAAAAAAAGGTACTCGTGAATCCCGGGATTAGTAAATGATATATAAAATGATTAATAAAAAAAAACTTACCATCACGTTGAAGGCTTCCAAATCGAGACATTCTCGCCGAAATCTGGATGCTTGGAAACAGTGGCGTTACTAATAATTGGCAAGCTTAGGCGACGCCTAGGGGCAGTGACTGTCTAATCTATGTATACATATATAACGTACATGTATGTTTTTCAAATTGTTATATTTACCTTCCCCGCCGGTGATGTATTTACTACACATCGACTCTAATAATGGGAATATCGATACGAAATATAATAGATACGGGCTTCAGAATTTTTGTATTCCTCCGTAATATAATCACGAATCACATCAAAGTATTATAGTATATGAGTATTCATCTGCAGCGACGGAAATAAATAATTTGTCGGGAAATCGGGAATTTTGCGAGATTTAGTCCGTGTCTCAGCAGAAAGGAATTTTATCAGTCACATTGATGGTGTTATACGAAAATGGAGGTTCATCGCGGTCATCAACTAGAACTAGCATTTAAATATCTGATGACGATACGTGGAGGCTCCAACGAGTGTGGAGGCTGAGCGTGCATTTTCAGCAGCAAGTTGCCGAACTTCCAAAATCAGATCCAAACTAAATGATGAAACACTCGATGCTTTAATGTTACTTCGGGCATATTTTCAATTTCAATTCAATTTTTTAATAAATTTATCAATGTTATTTCTTAAATTATTGAAAATCTCGATCTCGGGATCCCGGGTCTGATCCCGGGATGGTCTAATGCAATCCCGAAATCCCGGAATCGAAATTTCGGCTCGGGATTGGATTCCCTAGTGGTAGACATATGAATATAACACAATAATCAAAGGCTTGCTCATTTTAATTTGTCCTTCTGCAATGTCCTCTAAACTTGTCAGAACTGTGTCTGTGCATAATTGTTTTTCTGAGAATCGTCTGAACTGCTAGACTGTCTAGCTGGACTCTGTTCATAGACCAAAACTGAAACATCGATTCAGATCAAAGCGATCCTGTGGTTTTACTTGGACGTACGATATGAGGAAAAATTGCAGAATTATACAGTGGCCATGAAAAAGTTCATTTATTCAATAAAGGTGAAGGACACGACGATACCAGCTCATGACGCATGACTCTTTTTTGCGAGGAGTGTGGACGATAATTGCATAGTGCTGAGTGACTATCATTTTGGGCAATTGTGGCACTGGTACCCGAAATCAATTTTACTTGGAAATAGAACATTGCCGGAAACTGGAAAACCGCAACCGACCTGTTTAGCATTCGAAGCGGTTCAACGTACGCCGAAAACGTGTCGAAAGGAATGATTTATGGATGGAAAATGACGGATTTTCTCGGAACGATTATGTGCTAAAACTGCGGCTCGCAGAGCGTATAATTGTGTTCTTGTGCGTATGGCGTAATTAGCTCCGGCGTGTAGCGGAAGCTGCTCTACTACGCGCAGCTTGCTCCATTTTCCACGAAAGCCTCAAGGTCGCCTATGGAAATGCAGGTCAGGCCAGGGTCGGCAGACCATTCCCGCTGACTGCACCGTGCTGAATTTATGAATGCATTCATAAAAAAGTCAGGAAATCGATCGTGCATTGCTCATCAATTACCATTGAGCACGCGTGGATTTGCCTAAGCAGCGTAAACTTGAATAATTAGGTCAAAAGCGTTGAATCATGCCATTGTCGTATTTAACGCCGAATCGAATAAAGCCAATGAATCGAGAAAAATACATAAATCAATTCATATTTTTTGCATTCGGTGTTCTGAACGGACGCACAGAAAGACAAACGCACAATATTGAACAATTATGATTACAATCCCAAATTGCAGAGCAATAATGCTTTTTTCCCATTTATGATCATTTTGACTTTTGACAATGACTTTATCCACTTGTAACATAATGAAATTTATATTACACGTGTATTCTCTTTGCGATAAGATCTTGTTATTATCAAGACGCTATACTCCATATGCCTTTGATTGCTTTTAATTTTAAAAATACTGATCAAGTAGTACATTCAGTATAAAATAGAGAGTCATCAGATCAATTATCAACAGATGACGACAAAATAAACATTAAAATTATAATGGAATTTGTCCGTATTCGGGACTTCTTAGATCGTTGGTTGTCTTCTTAGAATCATTTTAAATTGCAGAAAGTCACATACATCAATTATAGCCTGATACCAAAAGTCAAACGATATCAACAGTGTTAAGCAGGGCCGCAACAAGGGGTGGCAAAGCAGGCGCTCGCCACGGGCGCAACTGGACTTGGGGCGCAAAACACAGAACCAATGAACCAATACTGATTAACTGACCGTTTTTATAATATATACTAAGTTATCTAATCCCTATTTTCTTCGTTATCACTTAAACATCGGGCCGACCCAACCGGCATTAGTTCGCAATAAAATAAAGACAAAAAATATTTTTGACCGTTTGTAAAATCTTGCATATAAACCCCCTAATAATGAGATAATAATAAAAATTAAATTAAATTTTATAACACGTAAAATCCCATATCCTCCTAATTTTAATATTACACCTGCTAAAATCATAGACCCTGAAATAGAAGCTTCAACATGAGCCTTTGGCAGCCACAAATGAAAAATAGACATAGGTATTTTTACTAAAAAAGCTATTAGTAAAACTAAGTATAAGTAAAAATTATTTAAATCATAAATTAAATTAAAAATTATTGTCCCCTTCATTAAATAAATATAAAAAATCCCAACTTATAAAGGAAAAGACATAAATAAAGTATAAAATAATATATAAATCCCAGCTTGAATACGCTCTGGTTGATATCCATAACCAATAATTAACAGTAAAACAGGAATTAAAGAAATCTCAAAAAATAAATAAAATATTTTTTTTTTTTTTTTTTATTTCCCGAAAGAAATCCATTTTTTTACATCCATGATTTTGATTCTAAAAGTGACCATTTTCCGAAAGAAATCCATTTTTTTACGTCCATGATTTTGATCCTAAGAGTGACCATTTCCCGAAAGAAATCAATTTTTTTACGTCCATGATTTTGATCCTAAGAGTGACCATTTCCCGAAAGAAATCCATTTTTTTACGTCCATGATTTTGATCCTAAGAGTGACCATTTCCCGAAAGAAATCCATTTTTTTACGTCCATGATTTTGATCCTAAGAGTGACCATTTCCCGAAAGAAATCCATTTTTTTACGTCCATGATTTTGATCCTAAGAGTGACCATTTCCCGAAAGAAATCCATTTTTTTACGTCCATGATTTTGATCCTAAGAGTGACCATTTCCCGAAAGAAATCCATTTTTTTACGTCCATGATTTTGATCCTAAGAGTGACCCTTTCCCGAAAGAAATCCATTTTTTTACGTCCATGATTTTGATCCTAAGAGTGACCATTTCCCGAAAGAAATCCATTTTTTTACGTCCATGATTTTGATCCTAAGAGTGACCATTTCCCGAAAGAAATCAATTTTTTTACGTCCATGATTTTGATCCTAAGAGTGACCATTTCCCGAAAGAAATCCATTTTTCTACGTCCATGATTTTGATCCTAAGAGTGACCATTTCCCGAAAGAAATCCATTTTTTTACGTCCATGATTTTGATCCTAAAAGTGACCATTTCCCGAAAGAAATCCATTTTTTTACGTCCATGATTTTGAATGCGGGCCGCGGGTTGGCCATACCTGGTCTAATGCAATTCCGAAATCCCGGAATCGAAATTCTGATGAAATCAGATCTAAATCATGTTGAAATAATGAATGATGATTTGAAATTCATATACGAGCGATTTCATGAAGTAATGCCCAATTACGCATTCCGAGAAAAAAATTTCATCACATATTTCCTTATTTTTAAAAACTTTTTTCGAGTAAAATGTAAAATACAAATTCGACTTATCGATTAATATTAAGATATTAGAAAAACATCATAAAAAAATAATACTCGGCAAAATCTTGATTATCTGAGGTTACGAATTAAGCGTTTGTATAGAAAAATATACATGTTTTTTTAAAAAATGAATGTTCGCTTTGAAGCGTATAAATTTTTATCTTATCATATTGCGAGTATTAAAAATAATTAAAATGAAATTCTGGAAATCTTGTTTTATCACTTGCGAATTCTTACATTTAAATCTGTATTGGGACACAATCTCACTTTTGAATCATTGTAGGTAATACAATTTTATTTAAGTTTTCATATTCATCACTATCAAAATGATGTTTACATTCTTCATCATATCAAATTTGTAATAGTTCTTCTTGGAAAGTTTCATCAGCAACTTCTATATTTGCAGCCATATGTTATGGCATATCCAATTAAAGTTCATTAAAATGTCGACTGAATTTAATTATCTTCTCCGGAGTACATCATCATTCATAGAAACAAAACCCCTACCGCCCATCAGTAAAAAATGAACGCCTAATAATTGGCGATAGGGATAAGGTTGACTACCACTGGCTTAGTTTTTTAATTAAAATGTTTATGACATTATTGGACTTGTAGCGTGGGCGATTTACCATCCTCACGTAGTAGCGCTGTTAATCTGAGCAGATTTAATTCGCCAGATTAACAGCGCCATCTCTTGTGGCCCTGCGGAGACATTGCACCTGCATACTGACGGATCGCTTCGCTATTGCTGGTTGGGTAGTGAAACGCAGGAGGCGGGAGTCGGGAAAGTCGTCGGTTAGCCTTGGCTGCGGGAGGTCGTCCTTCCTGCAGCCAAATCTCTCTCTCTCTCTCGTATGGAATAAATAGTTATCTAGAGAAGAGAGTCTTTCTATTCGACGCCCGTCTATTCCCATCTATTCGTCCAGCAATATGTGTGAGATGGTTTCCTAGAATGCTTATATCGGAGCATCATCAAAATCGCGTTTTTCTGGACTCTGTCGTGATGGGGGAGGAGACGTGGGTGAGTCAGTATATTTCAGGATTCAAAATTCAATCCAAAATGTGTATTATATGGGCCATCCTAAAATATTTTGATTGTATTCCCTGAACGCAACCATTTTCATGCATGGGTGACTATTGATCTAATTATGCTCTATGATTAAAATGAAGTGATTCAACCATCATTTATCCGCATTAATTCGATAATCCGTGAACAATGATTTGGGTCATGCTCAGACAGACATAATATTTTATTCATATGGGTTCATCGCATTTGGCATGCGATTTTGCAGAAAGAGCCTCAACAGAACGGGTGGTTAACGCCGCAGTTGAACTCGAGTTAAAATTCATCATAAATATGAATAGGTAAATATTCAAATTGAGAGTAATAAAAGTTTCGCACAACGGGGGCGGGGTCCAAAGAGTTAAATATTCGCGACAAAAGAAAAGTGGGTTTCCCATCGCGCGGAAAATGAAAAGTTTCGCCCCGGGCGGACGTAAAACAAACACATTATATTGTACACACAAATAAACAGACGTCCCGAGTTTATCACAAACTCGGAGGCCGTAATTAAAAAAGTTGTAAGGAAGCGGTTATGATATTAGACGATCTTTGTACGCAGAAATATGGTAATTCGCAAACTCGGATGGGGGTTCTGGGTCCTGGTAGCGCTCTGGGTCTTAAAATGTGTCCAAATCGTAAGCCACTACGATAAATGACGGCAGGTGGTACGGTAATTTTGTGCGTATGAAGGATACCTAACATGTTCATTTATCCACCCAAAAAAAAAAAAATCCACCCCGGATAATAAGGGTACTAAATTATTGTACATAATAAATGAAATTTTATAATTATATCGGATTTTCCGACGAGTAATCCCCGAAAGCGACTTCACCCCCCCGAACGCACCCAGACATGTTGGAATTACCAGCGGCCATTTTGCCCGCAATTTCACATCGTATACATTTTTCTACTTCAAAAAATTCACATAATTACCATCGGTCAAGACGTCTGCGCTTTTACGAGCGCTTACAATTACGACATCTTCTCGTAAAGCGTACAAACATCAATCATGTCACATATAAAAAATCTTATATTGACGAGAATTGATGAGTAAAATTTTACGACCCTTTTACGGTTCGTACAACAGGGACATTTATTTGTCAATAGCCCGACCCGTGTTGGATATTTCAAATTATTGTAGGTCTATCTTTATGGTATATAAAGGTACTTCTTTTCGATCTTGAGGCAGTTTTTATGCGCCCCTTCAATGCCTTTATGTCAAAACGGCAATGTTTCCTTATCTAACCAATGCATGGATAACTCAACGATAAGAAGGGGACATTTCATAGCCGACTATGAAAACTGAGATAAAGCTCTCGGTGTCACATTTTGAATATTTGACTTAATATCCGCCAAATCTATTAAATCGATCGTTATGAATCAAGTCCGCGGTATTTTACAATGCTTTTAACACATAAATCACAGGCGACATCATTATCTCAGAGCCACACCTGACCTACATTTGGTTGGCATTGAGCTTTAATTGATGTTAAACGCATTTAATGATTTTATGATGTACAACAAAACCTATATAAACATAAATATGTATGAATATTTGATGAAAATCCCTAGAATTTGCCGGTATGTATGAACAATATGCTGCAAAATGCATTTAATTTGGTACTTGTACATACTTTTTCTTTTCCTCCTGGATCTTGTTGTATTAGGTGGAACGCCCTCTTGAATGTGATTGACACATCTTAAATTATGTTCCGCCTAAGGGCACACCAAATACAAAAATTTCTATCGAATAAGAGGCGAAAGATAGTCGCCAGGAAAGGAGATAATTGGTTGAGGATGCCTATAAAAAGAGCTTCAGACAAGAGAGATAATCCAGCTGCGAGACTTCAATGGAACTAACCACGATGTAGCTTTTTCTGCATGGCCAAGACCAGTTTATATTTCATCTATCGACCATATTTTATTATATTAAGACAACTATATTTATTTGAAACCAGTAAAATTTCTTATTAAAGCCCGCCGGGGTGATATTAAGAAGAATTAAAATATACTCAGCCTATAAAATATACGGTTTTACTTTTATGGGGCATCTAGAAATTGTGATTGAAATGATAACCTTCCATTCGTCGCACATCACACGAGCAGAAACTGAAGAAAGCCTGACAAAAGAGATGGGATCAGCCAGCAAAGGAAGATGGACCCATCGACTTATACTGATCATAAGTTGTCAGGTGGGTGTTAGACTCTACGGTGCCCACCCATAAAACCACAGCAGAGAGAGCAACCCTACGCTCGTGGACAACGGTTGAACCCCTGGGGTGATTATGTGGAGTAGAGGCGCGCGAAAGTAACTTCGTCGGTTTGCTAATCAAACACTGTCGGAGTAACCCAGCAAACATGAGCTGGGCGAGCAGGTCATCCTGTGCTGTGCATCCATAAAGGGGTGTGTGGAACAGCCGATTACAGTAACTGGTGGAGACTGTGACAAAGGCTCACCACTATCCTCAACAGTCCAGGTAAATATGAGAGAACGGGTTTAGGCTGTTCAAACGGTGAATCATCTCCGTGGCTACCATGGGGAAGGGGTAGCCCCTGCAATCTGTCATCTGGTGCAGCCCCCTTCAAACTGAGGTTGGACTTGTGGTGGCACTGAACTCACAGCAGAATTCACTCAAGCTTAGTTTACCATATCCTTCCTCCTCCATCGCACTTTGGGGTACACGTGATCTGAAGTTGGTATTTTCCGCGGAAACCTCGCCTCCTCCTGAGGGCGCGGAGCAAAAAGGGTTGGGCACCTGGACGCTCTGCGCGTAGCGTTTCTCGTGGACCTAAACGATCAGTGGAAGACATTTTTTTTCTAGTCCGGGAAAACCCGGAACAGATCATACAGCTGCGCAGGAAATGGGTTCGAATTATGTGAATCTGCAGTCCAATCAGTCGCTGTCTGATGTCTGTCTCATTGATCATAAGTTGGTGGAGAACCTGGAAACAAGAATAGACTACCTCCATTTGACACAAGCTAGATAGACAAAGAGACAACCACAATGTGCCACCACTATCAGGCGGAGGTTGATGTCGGATGGAACCTTTAGCAGAAATTCGTAGAGGAAGTAACGACCACCAAAGAGGGCAGTGAAAGAGTGGGACGCAGATCGTCTCTCCAACACTAGAAGGGACCTTATGGTCAAAATACCTGCTTCCCTGAAGCAATGTGGTTAACAATATCAAGGGGAACAGATATGGACCTGGACCCGGATCAAGAAAAATGGGCTTAATCAGTAAGAATCTGACCCTACTCTGGGGTCCTTTAGCCTCAGAGTGCCTTACGCAAGATTCCCCTCTTACAGGAAAAAAAGGCTTGCAAAAGTGTTCGATAATTAGCTCGAAGCACTTCCTGTTCGTAATGGCATTATTCTTGATTGCTATCACTGTATTAGATGCTTCTCACAGACATACGCGAGCGTGAAATCATGCCAATACGTATATACTCAATACCGTGCATATACACGCAATTGTTTTTGTGCATTGATTTTCAATGGTTTTATAGGATCGATCAACGTGTTGATTTTTCACAAATAGGCATTAAATTAATATGCATGAATTGTAAATGAACATCCTTGAAAATATCCAAGGAGTAAATGTGAGAGGTTTTGGCGTCTAATCTATAATGAATGTAATGGGTCATTTTATTTATTCATACTGGCAAAGGCGACTGATTGAGCCGTGATTGTGGGTTATGTCAGTCCATGAAAGGACTTGAACAGTGACCACACAATAATATTGTCATCTTCACATTGTGCCAAGGCGGAATGATAGTCATTAGTAAGTAAAGGTTCCTAACCTTTATCTACTAAGAGCGTAATCGCCCATTAAACGCGCCCCGGGCAATAAAATCTCCAACGAATGCCGGCTTTTGTGTATAAAGTTACACAACGATAAAAGCCCTGTAAAATTTTATTGTTTAAAAGTCGCGATAAAGCCGGCAGAAGAGAGACTCCTCTCCGAGATACGCGACGCTGTTTCAGAAGGGGAAAAAAGTCATTTTAAGCACCTTTATATGACCTTATCATGTCAAAGTCCGTAAAGGTTAAATTTTAAAGGCCTTCATACTAAAGGCTCAAAGACTGGATTCAAAATTAAAACCGTGCTCCCAGCAGCAAAGGAGAAGAATCTATAAGTATGCAAATTTCGTAGACATTTCGCATGATTTTTTTTTTAATCTTAAGTCCTAAAACAAAGATTTTTTCGGCTTAAACTTACAAAGGTGAGCGTTTTGTTTAAAACGAAATTTATATTTGTACAAATCTGTTAGACGTTAACCGAATAAATAAGCATCTTGGAAGCAGCTGCTCGTAGCAAACTGTTTGTCTCTCGAAAGTAAGGTAAGCTCGTCCATTGCCACGACGTGTAATATGTACTTTGCTAAATACTCAAGCGATCCAAATTTGACGCAAACTTTAATAATATGCACTCTGCCGTATGTTGGAAGCCGAAGTTCTTCTAGAATTTATAATGTCATCGGCATGGCCGATCGCAGATGACGCGTTATTTATAAAGATCTGCCCTAGAGAAGCTGAATAAAAGTCAACGCTAGCATTAAAATAATGGCAAAAGTTGCCAAGAGTATATCATCTAGAATATTTCTGAAATGTGTATTATTTTAATAGTGCATATGTCGCATAATTTCGCATTTCATCTTTGACGTGCGTCAGTCTTATTATATCAGGCGCAGAGCTACTTGGCCCAGGGCGAACGAAATCGAAATGAAAAGATATAAATCCAATTTGAATTTGCTGTTGAACATCTAAAAAATTCTAAAAAAATGTGATTCCGTAGGAACGCTCGGGACAAATAATTATTGTATGATTAAATTGCGATAAAACGTTCCATAAGAAAACTATTTATACTGTAAATATTAGAAAAATGTATGAAAAATGTATGTTTTAATTTTTCGTGCCTATGTTCGATGAAAAGGTTCGTCATTAAAGTCTCGCAGCTGGGTCTCTATCTGAACATTTATAACTGTTTGTATTCACTTGAGGTGCTTTTTCTTCAGTCTAGTTGAATATACTACGTGGACTGTTCCCAAAGAAACCCGACATAAAAACGGGCGATTATGTCTACCTGTATATTCCAGCCAATCGGTCCCAAATCTAGTAGGGCACGAGAGACTCTGTGAGTAGGCATCCACGCTACACGTCACGCCCAATGCAAAAGGCGTGTTTGGATGAAGCTGATAATTGGCGTTTTGCAATACATGTCCATGACCTCTCGATTGAAATTTTCAAATCCATCCAAGCATAGTACATCAGATCTCTAAAGCACTCTTCAATACATTCACCCAGGTCATTCAGAAAGCAAGGTTACAATATTTCTGTGAGATTGAAAAATTCTTGTATTTAATTGAAAATCACAAGATACCTCACAAAGATATAACTATTTTTCAGCTTAATCGCCCTCGAGATCTGAACATTTCTGTAGTCGGAGTACCATCTTTTGTATGCTAGTTTCATAGACCTCCGCCGCCAACTCTTTTAGGATTATTTGTTGGATTTTGGTTGTTGTTGTGACACACCCACGTTTCATCCCCCGTCACGATAGAGTCCAGAAACACTTTTGTTGTATTGCCCACCCATAAGACCTCCGGGGAAGGGAAGGAGGGTCACCCTACGCCTATGGGTAACACCCAAGCCCATGGGATAATGATGCAGAATATAAGTGGACGCAAGCAATTTCATCGGTTTACTTATCAAACGCTGCTTGGGTAACCCAACTAATTTCTGGCTGCTCGAACGGCGACTCATCTCCGTGGTTAGGCACTACAAATGACCAAACTAATACGACTAGCGTGGAGAAGGGGGAGTCCCCACAGTTTGTCATCAGCACTCTTCAAACTGAGGTTGGATTCGTGGTGGTAGTGATTTCGCGTAGTAGTTCCTTTGCGTTAAGCGTAACCTCTTGCTTCCTCTTCCAACGCATCTTCGGGTACCCGTATTCTGAAATAGGTATTTATGTAAGAACTGTGTCTCCTTTGGGGGGTATGGAGTGAAAGGGCTAGGCACTTGAAAGCTTTGCGCGTGGACACTCCTGTGTGGCTAGTCCGAGGGCACTTGGAATAGATCGCACAGCAGCGCGGGGCAGGAACTCTGTTATCAAGAGTTCAATATACTGCCAAACGGAGGTCGACGACGCCGAATACACCGTCACTGACTGTGAGGTTTGGACACCCCAGAGAAACATGTTGAAACAAGCAGTTGGGGTAGCCAAGCTCAACGTTGACAACATGGTTCACAGCATGATAACAAGCAAGAAGAACTGGGATCTTTGGCGCGATTACATTGAAGAAATTCTGAGAGCCAAAGAGGGCAGTGAGAGAGAGAGGCGCAGAGCGACTCTCCAACACTAGAATAGGGCCAATTATCTAAGGCCAAACTACCTGTCCTCCTGAAACAATGTGGAAAACAATACCAGGTGGGCAGAGAAGGACAATGGAGGGGTTTAGTCAAATGTCAACTTCTCCCTCCTGTGTAAAATTTACCAAAAAAATCAGGCGCACATTTTTGCACAAGTTGAAATCACTCATGGTCTCCCAATCTTTACTTCGTTGTGAGTATCATGGAAGGGAGGTGGTGGGAGCGCACGACGACCTCTTCATCGGAAGAATTTACTGTGACTGAACAAAATGGCTGACAAACGCGCGGGAGCAACAAACTGACTACTAGGATCCCTCTACCTCGGCCTCGTATATCAAATAGGTCCTAATCCTGTGGTGTACTGCATGAGGCTGTAATATGATGATGATTATTTATGATGGTGTATGTTGGCATTGATGTGTGTCTTTCAGCTGCAATTTAGACGTGCATTAAATTAATTTAGAATTTGTTATACAACCGTTAATTGTGTCGAAAGGACGAGAAGGAAATGCTGAATCAATTAGAGGTCAAGTGCTTGAGTCAAGTGCAACGGAAGCACTTATTTCAAAGTTCGTTAAAGGACAACCGCTTACTCACAGCACTGAAATAAAAACGCCGCAAGGAATCGCTGGCTAATTGAAATATTTATTCTGTGTGCTTAAAATATAAATTTTCTCCTTCCCTATCGGAGCCATTTATTGCAGACAACGAATGTTTGCTATGTGGCTCGGAAAAAAGTCGGACTGATAATGAACGGCCTTAAAATATATGAAAACTGATTAATAAGTCGTATAAGAGTTGAGTTGCGTGCCAAAGACCATTTGGCAGTTCTAAATGGAATTAATCCGGAGTTTTAGCATTTTACCATATTTTTTCCACTTACGACTAAACGATTATCTTTCAGGGTTATCACTTAATTAATGCTAATTTTTACCTTTTTTATCGCGGCATATCATCGGGAATACATTATTTTTACTTTTCGCATATTAAAGCTGGACGTTTTTTCACGTTAATTGAAAATAAACATGTATATTGAATAATACATTGCATATTTTTGTATTCTTAATGGGGCTCACTATTCAAGCATGGAACGATTGTAGAAAATTCAAGCGATTAATATAACGAGAAGGGGGTGTTCAAAATTAAGCGGGAATCGGATAATGTACATTATGTCTAATTCAATTTTAAAAAATCAAAGAGTTTATTTATGCATTGATAAACTTTATATCTATTATATATCAACTAGATAGAAGGGTGGCGGGGCGATAAAAACACGGTAGTTAGTTTCAGATCTTTATTACTAAGTCAAGATAAAGAATTACGAGAATGAAGAAGCTGATGGGAAAAATTGATCTTCTCGCGGCCAAGACGATTGGTCGACCCTCTCGAATCTCTAATCACTCTGAGGATTTTTATTTATAACCTTGGAAATATTACACCTCGTATACTATACTAGAGTGGCATTACTGCTATGCAAAATCTATCCCTTATGAAGAAAATCTGAAACCGACAAGCTTGCATAACAACCTCGTTTTTATATTTTTACAAGGCTGCTTATGGTAGTATCCCAATGTGATAAAAGAGCTTGTAAAATGGTAGTAATCTGATCTTTCTGATAATCAAACCGATGACATGGGACTATCTTAAAAAATCATCATTGGATCATTATAACTATTAATAATATTTAGAGCTGTATACACTAAATGTGAGCATAGTTATATTGTCGTTTGTGCTTTCGTGGGCATTCTTAGATAGTAAAAAATGTTAAAGTAACTCACTCCAAGTGTATACAGATGTGTCCCAAAAGTCATGAAATATATATTTTTTTTCATACTCTTACTGATTTATCAAAGTTTAGTCTGCTGCGAGAATCATCAGCATCACAAGATGTTGATTGTCCTTTTGGACACCAAATACTCATCCTGCTCCACCATGGCTGCTGTAAGTATTTGCAGGGAAATAGGGTTTTGGATGATTCACTGCTAGTTCTGGCTCACTTTACACCGGATTAATTCATCTATTATTATATCCAGATGCCAGCCAATTGTCCAGATTAATCTACAATTCCCCGTAGAATCCTTCTTCCACACATTTGGTGCCAAAACTATTACAGAACTGTTTTAATGCGCTGAATGCATGGGGATCAGCCATTAGATCTGGGTGTCCAACAAGTCCCTGATATTTCGCAGGAGAGCTTCCCAATAGGCCTCCATGCTCCAACATAATCATAGTACGTGATTCGCTGTCATGTCCACATCTGTGCAAGGAAATTCCGAAAGACTTTCTATGCCAAACCGAAGACGAGATGCCTTGAATTCTGCGAGGAACTGGGAAGTTCAATAGCGACATAAAAACCGATATTTAATAGAGCTAAAGAACTTGTTTACTTGTCTTCCATCTTTCCTGCCATGCGGTATGATATGCAACAAGTATCTTCTTTTTAGTATTTGTACATCGGATTCTAAATAAGGTTAGGGGTCATCCAGAAGGAAACAGACTGTCAATGCTGCCTATTCCGTGGATATTCTAAAAAGATTGAGGAAATGGGTTTGCATCGTGACAGTGAGGTCAGCCACATGTTTCTGTGAGATCGCCAGTTCCCGGCGAAACACACCATGGCAATACTATCGCAGTCAATTTCCAGTCTTGATCAAATTCCAGCAATTTTTTTTTTTGATCCTGAGGATCAAAACCGCACTCAAATGATGCCATTTTGACGCTATCCAAGCGGACGTAACGACAGCTCTGAAGGAGGTTCCTGTTAAAAGTACTAGAATATTAACAATTTGTATCGTTTTTGTTTAAAAAATATATATTTCATGACTTTTGGGACAAACGCGTTTAGTTTGTAGATCAATAAAATGCCATCACACGGCTTTTATTAATTAAGTTTTATACTTTTGAAATAATGTTTATCCATTTCAACGTGATTTTGTGCATACAGGGTGCACAATTCTGAAGCTGTACACTCTCAGTATTTAAGTTCTTCTTCGTTTATTATATCAAAATAAGTATCAGAAGTTAGCATTGTCATTTGTATTTATTTGAGAACTTTTCCATGTGGAATTTTAAGTATTGATTGAATAAAATCATTTGTAGAGCATGGTTTTTGACCTTTTATGTCGTCGGCCATCTTCAAGGAAAATCGTCATTGTTTCGCCATGGAGCTCGATCGTTTTTTACGATGCTCAGTCCTCAATTAGGGCTTCAAAAACGACCTAGATTAGGGATCAATTAAATAATTACGTAATTGAATACGTAAACGGTGCGATATCTCACTGTCTATCAAAGACAAATACGGGCAGCGGGCCAAATACCCTAATGGCCATCAATACTTCTGAGTTCCCAAAAAAAGTGAATTCGTTAATCTCAATATATTTGTACATGGCCAAAGGCGATCGATCTATAAAGCAGATAAGGCCTCAAATGAATTCGGATAAAACATAAGCCCGGGCAGAGAACATATGTAGGGATAATTGCTGATGCTATCTCCGAAGCCGACGGACCGTACGCGAAGTTGGAGTGACAGTATGTTAAATGACCACATTAGCGAAATATTTCGTTTCCATGTTGAATATGATGGGTTCGTGTCATCATTACCGGTGTTTGTTGAACAGTAGTTCAGGAAGAAAATTAAAATGCAGATAAAAATCGGTGGACAAGGGTCCTCAGCCATCAGATTTCGGGCGCACTAGGATTATTTTTTAGACATGTGTAAAACTATATTAATATTCTAAAGCTATTTAAACACTATTTTTAATTAATCAATCGTTTGGACTCGTATTGAATCGTTTGGAATTGCCCATTGTTGAACTTGGTCTGCAGATTTTTAGCATTCACCATCTTATTTACTGGACGTATTTTATTTTCATAGCAAGCGTACGTGACCTAAGAATAGAAAATTTGTTCATACGGTCATTATAGCATTTCTAAATGACTTTTTCTCGTAGATTGCATCCATTTATGGCTGCATTAAAGACATATTTTGATATGTAATTTTAAGCGTGCTTAAAGTCACGTCAAAATATTCCGCATTTGTTCCACCTTCAAAGATCTCGATCAAGTTTAAAATTTCGATGTTTCCATATTTTGGACTGTGTTCAAAATGATGAACAAATCGCATATCAACCCACGAATAAAATGGCGTGAAATTTAGGAACTCAATCAGCATTTCAGCAAATCATATGACATCTTATCGGTCTAACTATAAGTTATCTGTTTCATTCTACTCTAACATTTTTTCGATAGTTTAATCATTCAATATGTCCACTTGAAAGCGACGTGGTAGTCTGTATGAGGACGAGTCCTCTTCAATATCGAGCGCATGATAACATTTATGTAATTAGTAGGAGACATGGCCGCAATAATTTTAGCTCAATGGGGTTGTCAACCGTTTCGAATTGTTGGATTCTAATGGTCAGTTTGTTCGATACCACGTGTTTGCCGGCCATTTTGTTCAGTCACAGTAAATTCTTCCCATGGACAGATCATCGCGCGCTCCTGTCACCTTTCAGATGGAAGAACAAGTGCGAAATGAGCACCATGTGATGCTTCATGATCTTCACGAAGAATTTCCTGATCTGAAAGATCCTCAATTTGGTATTGTTACTCGCTGTTCCAAATTAAGTGGTTAAATTTTTTTGATAAAATGCATTACACGTTCATGGAATTTGGGGTCCTAATTATTTTTGGTCAACAGAAAATTGTATATTTTAAATATAATTGTAACGTAGAAGCGGGGGTGCTCTGGGGGGACTGATGTTGCTGGATGAATGAATGGGAATGACGGGCGTCAAATAGAAATATTATCTTCTCTAAATAACTATTTATTCCACACGAAAGAGAGAGAGAGAGATCTGGCTGCAAGAGGGACGACTTTCCGCAGCCAAGGCTAACTGACGACTCTTCCGACTCTCGCCTCCTGCGCGTCACTACCCAACCGGCAACCGTGCACGCGCAAGAAGCGATCGGTCGATATGCAGGTGCAATGTCTCCGCAGGGCCACAAGAGATGGCGTTGTTAAAATAACACATTGCACCTGAAGAGAGATGGAAGATGTCGCTGTTAACCGATTGATTGATTGTTGACAGTAATGTTATCTACCCTATTTCAATTCTCAAAGAAGTTTGAGTTTTTTTCATTTTGATCAGTTTCGTCGATGTGAGATAAGATTTGAAGTGTCCACAAAGACGGTGTATGCAAAAACTTATCTGCCGCAGAAAGCAAGTATTTTCTGCAGACGCATGACGGGATTTGACGGCTGTGTACGTCAAAGTGTTAACAGCGCTACTACGTGGGGATGGTAAATCGCCCACGCTACATAATCATCATTATTGCCAATAATTTTGCAAAGTGGTCGTAACTTCTTTCAAGCTCATTTACATGAATATTTTTTCCATTCTTTCATCTCTCCCTTGTTATTTATAGAAAATATTGAATGTTGTGGTGGATCATATAAACATCTTGGAACGTATATGGAATGATCACCAGGTTTAACTGTTTGGATTGTAAATCAATGGTTTTGCCGAGAAATTTCCGCCAAAAATGCGGCGTGGCGATATGTAGACGTTGAGCTCCAATCCACTTATTACACATATTAAAACTACTAAAAATTAATCAAATTAAATATTTTTATCTATCATCAGTCTATCTGTGGTCTATGTAATGTTGTGTATAGCTTGTGGCTTTAACGCGATATTTATGATGAGTTGAAGATAGACTGTAAGCACTTTTGACCGGCAAGTGTATATATTTAGTCCGCAAATTTCATTAACCCTTACATACACACGGACAAACAGGTAAATTCCGTCGCTGTCAGACGATTCCAGTACACGGAGGCCCGGGGGATCTCACCGGTCTCCAGGGACTATGCATCCATTACATCAATTCGTCGTGGTCAGACGTATCGACAATGTTAAATTAGCGTCGAAACATTCGGTTTGAGTCCCACTTATAAGTCGAGATCGTTTGCTGGTCCCGTGACGTCCACGCCAGCAGAGATTAAAAATACATGGGCAGGTGTACCATTGACGTCACGACCGGTTGTATTTGATTGATAGTGGCGTAATGAAATTGTGCCCGGCTCGCTGAGAGCTCAATTTGGCTGACGACCCTCATATCAGATGGATTTATAATTGCCGCCAATTAATATTTAAACGTTAAATCAAACATCAAAGTGCGGGCCGCGCTCATCATTCTCACTTTACCTGGTCAGGCCGCCAATTTCGGGGCTCTTGTCCGAGCTACCGGGCTCGAGAGCCATCTTACGCCAGTAATTAGATGATGATTTGCTCGTCATCAATCTTTGGATGCGCACGAACGTCCAGTGGAGCAGATGTGCAGAAATTTCGTCTCTGGAACACGAGATTACTTCATCAAGCCGAATTAAACGTATCAAAGCAACGCCGATGGTGTATAACATATCGCCGGGCACTTAATCATTTAGCACTTGGCCGCTCGATGTGCTCCCAAGTCCCATTTTTTTCGTGCTGTTTTTAAAAATTAGCACTCAAATAATGAAAAATTATGTCGATTATAACACCTACCACTTTTTAAAATAGCCCTCGCTCTAATTGACAAATGATATCCAATGAAACTGGTTCGATCGCTTTAAATTTACTGGAAGTGTGCCTGTACTTGGAAGACGTCCACATCAAATAAATAAATGAAGGTATAATATCAATAACACACATAAATTCGCACATATTTAATTTGACAATTGACCAGCATCATCATCATCGTCTTCATCAGTCCGGCCTAATCCAACCAAGGACAAACGCATAATGAACTTCGGTATCGAGGATGAGATCATCCATTGCATCCCATTGAATGCAATATTGACTTTATTGGCAATATATGCATCATAGTATATTTTAGAAATGCAAATGACCTTCTTCACCGTCAATATAAATAATTTTTTTAAACTTAAATACATTTAAGCGTCAAAGTACACTTAAACCTTTTTTTGTGCGGTAAAATCGCACAAAAAAAAGCTATGACTTGCATAGAAAAAGTTAAGATGCTTTCCATGGATTTTAAAAGCCGCATAACTTTGAAACAGTTATATAAAATATATCCAAAATCGCATAAAAAAACAGGAAAATAGTAAGCCAATAAAAAAACAGCATTTTTGGTAACATTTAAAGGACGTTTTGCTCATTGGTAAATTATATATAATATAATACATAAAAAAATATTTTAAAATAGCTTCGAAATCGCACAAAAAAAAATCGCATAAAAGAAATTTGAGTGTATAGCCAAATAAAAACGTTAATGCGTTGTTCATCCATTTTTTTGTTCATAAAAACTGCTTTATACTGCCCTTCTATATTACACTGGTGTCAGAAATGTAATTATATTTTGAATGAGAGGAACATTTTTACCTCATGCTACAGCAGCTTCTTTCACAAGCTGGGCAAATATATTTTTCTTAAAACACTATATCCGTTATCAGACATAGGCAATATCCACAGGGGACATTTTGCCTATGAAGTGAAAAGCTTCTGACGACGTCTTCAAGGAATAGTTAAATAGAAGATAATATACATGTTATTTGTGGTTCACTCTCGAATCGCAGAAGAAGACGCATGGAAAGAAGAAATAAGATGGTAAGTCTTTATTCTTACGACAAACGAAAGACCACAGCTACGAGCTTCTGTCTTCTATGTTCGCAGAATTTATGCTACGATATATGCTATATTCGTACATCCAACGCACAAATGACCGCGCAGCATGAGTGAAGTTTGTATATCAATAAATGAGCCTTAACACTGTTGATATTGTTGGGCTTTTGATACCAGACTGAGTTTTAAGTATATAATTGATTTTTGTGGCTTTCTACTATTTATTTCGATTCTAAGAAGACCACCAACTACCTAAGAAGACTCCATACCAAATAATTTTCAACGGGAACGGATAAATTCCATATATAATATTATCTTCAGTTTGAAGAATAATTTTAATGATCTTGGTTTTTATACCTTGATTGCTTGCCATTGCACGATTGTTTTATGACTTTGTTTTGCAGCACACCACCAATAGTATTATCAATGTTCATGATTATTTGGAACAACTGAAATCTGAATAAAATTATCTAGAAAGATAATAAAACAAGCTGAAATTCCCCTGTTTATTTGTAGCGCAATAATGCCAGATTAAAGATCAGGATTTGAAGCATATGACTCAGATTACTCAAACAACACGAGTGTGATTAAGTATGAGCTTTTTATTGTAATGCCCATAAATCAAAGTACTAATAAAGTATTAAAAAACCTGTCGTAAAATTAACTGGAAGAGATGTTTGATGATTTAGTGGGTGCGCAATGGGCGTAGGTTGATGTTTTTTAGTAGTGGACAATAGAGAGTGGGTTGATGATCAACAAGGTACTCAAACCGCATGAAAAAAATCGTATCGGAAATTATTCGCCTATAAATTCAATATGGTCGCAAAAAAATTTTTTTTTGATGATATTCGTCGATGATGTCAAATGCAATCAATAAGTCCTTTTGCGAATGATAAAGTTCATGTCGTTTCGATCATCACTTGATCATCCACTCTATATCTCTAGTGCACAAGTATAATTAACACCATACAGGTGGGCGTCTATACACAAGTAGCAAAAAGAGTGCTCGTTTCATTAGAACACTCAAGGCCTGGGGGATTCGAACTTCAGTGAGAGTTCATTAACGGCAGATTATTGACTCTCCAAATGAAAGTCCCATTCAGTAAGTAGGTTTAACTGTCGATAGTTTCTGAGTGGGATCAGGAACAATAACTGTGTAATTAATTCTGCCATTGTAGCTGAGTTTGCTCTCTCTGGGGGCCCTTCTACTTTTCGACGCTCCCAATTTCGAATCTTCCACAAACACAATTTTTTTTTCTGCCGACTTCGCAAGTGTCCATTCAGATCCGAGACTATGGATTTTTATTTGGATATAACGAATTTTTAGTTTATGACGAAACTATTGCGTCTGGCTGGAGCTACTTATGGACCCCGCTTGGAAATCGGCTCGCAATATAACGACGCCGTTGGGTTAATTTAATGCCATTTTATGCCGATCTTTTATTCAAACTACTATCTTTGGATATTGACTTTTAGAATCGAATTTAATATATTTTAAAATCGGCATAAAATATTGAATTTCACGAGAAAATGCGGTCTAGGGGTGTTTTTATTATGTTTATACGAGCATGTTATTACATTTGGGAGGCGTATGGTGATATGAAAGGATCATTTCAACATCTGCACTTCAGAATAAATATATAATAAACTTTTAGGACGTTTGGACTCAATCCTACATTATTAACTTTACGAACGTCTGACTGGAACGTAGAAGGACATGTAATATTTGTGGACATGGGCCATCCTACGTCTGAGTACATGTAATAAAAATAGACATATTTTTATGTCTTTTAATTTATAGAATCCTCATAAACGATGCTCTTTGATATAATTTTAATTTAATAATTTCAAATAAAAATATATTTGAAGCCAACTAACCAAATATATTTAGTAATATAATGTGAACGATGATTTTTATTCACAAATTAGAATTATTATGGGATTTTATTAACCCGTTGATGAAAAATCCCGCATGTGCTGGGTACAGAGTCAAGTGGTATTCTCAAATATTGTGAAAAGAAATATTTGAGCAGCAAAAGGAATACAATATTTAAACTTTTTTCCCATGGACTACAAAATAGAGAATCATCACATCAATTATTAGCCCGTTAAGTGGATATGACGTATATATCCGTCAAGACCAAAGTCTTTGCAAAGTGGGTATGACGGATATATCCGCATTGTGAAAGTTAAGCAAACCTCAATAGAAAATGACGGATATGTCCGATTGCAATGTTGCATGCTTTAGATGTAAGAATGATTCATCTCGGAAACTGATTTGTTCGAACTTGATGATATACTATTTTCGTATACTAGATATGACGTACGTATCTGCTTGCGGTGAAAAGATCGTGTCACTACGGATGACACTTTTAACAGTGATACGTAACGTTGAAGGGGTTAACAGATGACGACAAAATAAACATTAAAATTATAAAATGGAATTTGTCCGTATCCGGTTGAAAATGATCAGGTATCGGGCCTTCTTAGATCGTTGGAGGACTTCTTAGAATCATAAGCTTTAGATTGAATTGAATATGATCTTAAATCGCATTCATTAAACCGCAAACCATTAATGTCCTCAATTGAATTAATTTAGTGCGATGGAACTTGGAAGGATGGAAAATGGCAGAGAGCTACGTTGATAAGAGAGTTTGACATATTATTGTGCAAATGAAAGAAGACTGGAAGTTAATGGAAGGAGCTAAAATGGTCGCCTTTCATCACGGCCAATTCTGCACACGACTTGTAAAGACACAGTAAGAAGAGTAAGACACTGGTTAACAAAAACAAAAATCCCCAAAAGCAAAAAAGCCCTCTTCTTCATAGAGCGTAGAAGACTTCCATCCTCACACCTGATGATTGATGACATGCTCCGATTTATGGAATACACGGAGAAAGTGGCAGCTAAGGCGGCCCTGGTTAGTGAAGATTTGGCCAGACCGATGCCTTATATTGAGCGCACTTAGAGTGACAGAATTAGAAGAAGCCATACTAATGCTCACTATCTTACCGCCTATAGACCTGCTGGCACAGGAGAGACAGGTTGGACAAACGGGAATAAAAAAGCAAGATTCAAGGGATCGCATCATTTCAAACATCAGTAAAAGAAGCAGGAGGAAGCACGGCCAACTATGCTATTGTAGCGTGGGCGATCTACCATCTCCACGTAATAGCGCTGTTAATCTAAGCAGATTTAATTCGCCAGATTAACAGCGACATCTTCCATCTCTCTTCAGGTGCAATGTGTTATTTTAACAGCGCCATCTGACCTTGCGAAGACATTGCAACTACATAATGACGGATCGCTTCTTGTGCGTGCACCGTTGCCGGTTGGGTAGTGACGCGCAGGAAGCGGGAGTTAACAGAGTCGTCGGTTAGCCTTGGCTGCGGGAGGTCGTTCTTCCTGTAGCCAGATCTCTCTCTTTCTCGTGTGGAATAAATAGTTATTTAGAGAAGAGAGCCGCCTGGGGACTGCCCCCGAGAGTTTTTACACTTTTATATAACCCAAGTCCTCTGGGTTGGGTGTTTCACTCTATGGTACCCAACAATAAAATTACAGGGGAGAGGGACTAATCCTACGCCCATGTGTAACAGTCGAATCTCTGGGGTAATTATGTAGAGTAAAAGTAGACGAAAGCAGCTTCGTCGGTTTGCTGATCAAACGCTGCTGACGTAGTTAAGCTTACTCTGTGTTACATACCCGTAAAATGAAATGTGGAACTGCCTATAACAAGAGGAGTGGGAGGACTCTGTGGAAAAAACGACACTGCTATCTTCAACAGCCTAGTGGGCACAATGAAGAACGGTTACAGCTGCTCGTCTCCGTGGCTAGGTACTACAAATGACCGAACTAATACGTGTACCATGGGGAAGAGGGAGTCGCTGCAGTCTTTTAAACTAAGATTGGATCTACGGTCGCATAGTTGTTCCTTTGCATTTAACATAACCTCTTCCTTTCTCCTACAACGCACCTTCGGGTGCACGTAGTCTGACACCAATTTTCTCCGGAAGAATCGCTTCCTTTTGAAGGGCGCGGAAAAGGCTGGGCATCTAGCAGTCCTATGCTGTGAGGATACTCCTGTGTCTTCCACATCTCAAAAGGCACTTCTAGCCGACCGCAGAGCAGCATGGGGCATGGACCATTAAAATAGCTATACGCAAAAGGGAATAGAAAGCCACAACTTGACAAATTATTTCCCTATAAAAATCTCTTATGGATCGCCTTTATTCGATAACGAAATGATATCTTAAGAAGAATAAGTAAATTGCATTTATTTTGAACATTGAAGATAATGTATTTATTAAGAGACACTCCATTCAATTGATTGAATTACATTGCCTGCTAATAAGATCGAAGATATCGTTACATTGTAAACAAGTCATAATCATGACTAGTTTTGTATTCCAAGAGAAGTCTCAAGATTTGGCAATGCATCAGGGTCATTAACATCAATTAGACGATAGCTCCGAAACATCTCCACAAATAGACCTATTCCGCGATTATATTTAGTCTGCACATTAACACATCGTAATATTTAAGCATCCCAACATTAAATGGAAATCCTCATTAATATTTAGAGATTAAAACGAACGCGCTCAGGCTAGGATGGGCCCACTTAGTGGGGTTTTTGTGTGCGAAAAAACATTTATTGCTGGTCGCTTTGTAGGAATTATCGATGTCCAGTACATTGACATGCTGTCCGTCGTTCATTTATCAAACGTCCCTTGGCTCTGGTCATTTTTTCAGCTGGTCCCTCATTAAATATGCATTAACTTTCAACATTGCATTAAAAGCATATTCGTATCCACATACTTTACACGTCTATTAGTAGCACCGGCATTAGCTCGGCGACACGAAAAATGACCGGAGGGGGTGAGAAAACACGGATGAATATGTTTTTTAAACCTACTCAAGATTGATGTGTCGGGGTGGAAATAAAATAATCGTGGAAGAAAGCTTTCATGACGCAATTGCTTATTTTTAAGCATTTTTTGATGCCATAAAAACGAAAAGCCTGTTTTTTTCCCTATTCATATTTAATAGAATAATTTGTTCTGAGAACGTTGATCGTATCGTATAATGGCTCGATATTTTTTATACGGCGATAAGTCCATTAGAAAATATATGCGAATATAGCGATAGAGAAACACCATGGAGAGTGATGAGTTTAACAATGAGTCAATGACTTATTGATGTTCAATTAAGGTATAAATCTATGTTGGGAGAACATATTTAAATATCCTAATGTTGCTTTTGTATTTCATCCGAATTAACAACAGGTGATTACTAATTAACTCATCTATTTAAACGACCTAATCCTGCCTTATGGTACCACGTCTGTATCACGTTTTAGCCAACATACAACAATATATAACGCTTTCAACAGACATTGCTGGCTGATGGTACAATCCACGTACCAATTTTCGAATTTAACCTAATTTATTTTATTGACCCTTTAACCCTTAACATATTTCCTTCCATAAATTCTAAATGATCTATGATATTGTTTGTACAAGGTTCGTATATAGCTCATATTACCACATTGCCCTATTGAGCCTTTTAATCAGGTATAGTCAGCTCGAAAACGGTAAAAGGAAGACACGTTATTTCAATCAGGAATTCTGCTACCCAACAACGCGTATCAATGCTTACCCAAATCATACATGATTGTATTATACTTTTCCGCAGTCGTAGATAAGAGGGCCGCCATTATCTCGGGATAACATCACGTGACTCGCCCACAATACGCTAGTGGCTTCGCGCTTTGGGTAATATCACAATAGCAGTTAATATCAAATTTTAATGATAATAAGGAAAATGCTTCTGGGATGACACTTGAACTTCCAGGGTAAAGATGAAAAAGAGCAGCGAAGAAGGTTGCCAGGGGAATCACCATGGCGATATGGCAGTTCCGATGGAACAACTCTACAAAAGGACGTCGGACACATGAGCTAATACTGAATTTGGGAATCTGGATCACCAAACAATATGATCAGTTGTGCTACCATCTGACCCAGGGCCTTTTAGGGCATGGCTGCTTTGGAGCGTACCTCCACAAAATAGCCAAGGAGACAAGCCCGGAATATCATCATTGTGGAACAATCAAAGACGACACCGCATACATGACATTCGTTTGTCTTGAAAAGGATACTCTTCACGAGGAACTGGGAGCAAATACACTCTAGCCTAATAATATGATTCCTTCAATGCTCAAAGATGCTAGGGCATGAAATGCGTGATACATTCCCCATCAAGCTGACACCCATGAGCTGAGTTTTTTTTACTGTAAAAGGGGAATCTTGCATAAGACACTCTGGGTTTAATCCCAGGGTAGTGTCAAATTCTTACTGACTAAATCCCTCCCTTGTCCGCCTTTGTACCCCTGGTATTATTTTACTGTGCTGAGTTGACATAACGGAAGAGACCACGAGGGACACATTGCTGCCACCCTAGAGCAATACTTAACTAGTAGCCAAGTAGTAGTAGAAGAAGAGGGGAGTTTTAGTGGGTAAAAATCCCACACTACCACCATTGTCTTTAGAATACTTTACCCCTTTGCAAACAAAACCAACTGGGTCATCAAATGATGCTGGGGTAGTCCAGCTAACACGAGCCGCAGTGCATAGAGTACCTTGCACTGCTCACCTGTTATGCATGGGATTGCTGATTACAGGAAGAGAAGGAGGAATTTTGCTAGATACTTTTTGCAGAGGTAGGAAATCTTTGAAATATACCACTATGTCCGTTGTTAGTGTGGAATTTTATCCCCTCCTCTTCAGCTGCTACCCAGCTACTAGTTAAGTATTGTTCAAGGGTGGTAGCCATGTGTACCCCCGGGCTTATTTATTTATGACCTTGTTCGTTCAGTCTCTTCCAGTGTTGATTTGCGATAATGTGTTTATCGCTAGTCTTTAGCATTCCAGATTTATCTCCTTGGTTATTTCTTGGCGATATTCCCCGAAGCATTTATGTACGGTAAGCATCTGGACTTGGTAGAAGCACAGTTGGCCGAGCTTTTTAAAGATCCATGTTCTCAGATGTCTGGTAAGTTGATATTGGCTGCAAGGGCACTGCAATGCAGTTCATCATTTGGTGCAAACCTTTTGAAGCTGAGGTTGAATTCATAGTGGTGGTGACCTCGCATATGGCTCTTTTATGGTGCACGTTGGCTTAAAGTCAATCCCCGTAAGACTCTACACCTCCTTGGGAGCACGCGGTATAAAAGGGTTGGGCTTCTGATAACACTGCGTGGTTATCTGGGTCAAAGGTAGGTGGATGGCTAATCCAGACCTTAAAAACCTGGATGAAACTACGCATTAAATAGCTTTTGATGCACCTAGATGCTTATTTTCAATTATTATATAAACGATCTCTTAAAAAAATATACACATTATATAGACAATGTACACAATTGTATAGTTGTTAATGTATGTGAAGTTGATTTGTATGTCTGTCTGTCTGTTCTTCATACAATGTTTGACCGAACCGTACAGTGCATTGTTCGACCGTACGAAGCAAGTCTCCCAACCTCTCGTAATTTTGGCTTTTATTAATTTTATAAATAAAACTATATAAAATTGTAAATCGGTGGTTTCCCTCAGTTGTGGTATTGTGGTCGTCAGTAAGAGCGTTAAATGATTCGAGAAGGGTTATTTGATGGTCGAAAGGCTTTGTGCGGGTTTTATGTGAGCGGTGTCGTTTTCTAATTAGCGTCGCAAATGACCATTATGGGCATTAAAGGGTTGTAACCGACCTATGTGGTGAATTCGAAACAGGGAGCTCGTTAGACAGACAGCCAGACAGACAGCCATTGTGAATATTGTTTCGGAAAATTGACACGCAGTGGTTGGGATACAATGTGACAAACATCGCATGTACCCCCATTCAAGCAACGTGACCATAATTCAGATCATTTTTATTTTGTTGATTTTAATGAGTTACAAATCCTCCATAAAATTTATTCCATTGTCGTCCGATGACCGTTTCCATTTAATTAATTCATGGAACTAAAAATTGGCCGTGTGTATATGACATATTTTGTCTGCTGCCATATAGATGTCATTTAGGGTAATTCTATAGCCGCAATGGCACAATAACATTAAAAAAATGATGATAGAAATCCAAAAAATATATTATTTGGGATCATTAGTCGAATTATGCACATTGGATTGTTTCATTGGGGTGGTTCCTAAAAGATAAGCAGGTTGATGTCATGACTGTTAGAAAATATTTAAGAATAAGCTGTAATAATAAGCTTTTGTTGCTATTTGTTTTATCCGGGGGATCGAAGTGGTGATCTTAGATTACAAAGAGAAAAATTCTTAGTCTTCCAGGATCGCTATTTAATCTCCTTTTGATCGAGTAGTAAAGTCGGGGAGGGTTGTTTATATGTTAGATGACCTATTTTAATCCATATTTTAAGCCATATTTAATCCTATTCCACATAGATATTGAACATTTTTAATGACCTTAACCTAAATTAAATAACATATATGGAAGAATAATGGATTTTTTTCAGTAATATAGAAAAATAGAGCTCAATGTTCGTAGCTCGTGCGAGATTTAATGGATGTGAATTTTCAAGACGGATAGATCGAGCGAATCTTTCCAGACATTCAATACGATTTTCCGGATCAATAATTTGAAAAATCATTTTCTAGCTTCATCGGTGCAATTCTACGGGTTCGAATGGCTTCCGTGTGCATTTTATTGAGCGGTTCGCACGCTTTGGCTGCCCCATCACCATAGCAAATGACCGACGAAACGGGAATGAACTCATTCCGTCACAGTTATAAAACGAACGTAAAGTCGCGATTTCACAGCATTTTCGTATTTTTTTCCCCCCGATAAATCTCCACAACGACAGCTCCAAGGGAAGGGTCCTATCTCCCGACTCGATCACTCCCGGATCGTAATAATTCCAGAGCGAAAAAATGCCTGGTCTACTTGAAGCGTATTCTTTCGAATCTGATTTAACTTTAGGGCCAACGCCAGACAATGAAAAACGTTTATAATTTTAACCAATACTAGGCGAGGCATTTAAGCGATTTAAGGGCAGGGCTGCTTTTGTATATCATTGTATTAAAATCTGGAATTTGTTGCAAGAACCGTTAAGCATTTTGTATTAGTGAATTATGTTTAAATGTAGTTAAACATATACGCTATATTCGTATATCTTCATCGTCTACATAAATCCAGTCTACTAATCAGTAAAATTGCTTTTCGCAATATTTGGGCGTATAGGGGTACCTTTACAGCACAACTTTGCCATCGATGCATAAATGTATGATGTGATGCAAAACACTCTTTCCGTCTCTGTCTCCGAGTCACTAATCATCGCATTCAATATGCCAAAAATAATTTTACTTTATCACTCGAGTTTGATCGCAGCATATGCGGGATTCCTCACCAACGGGCTAAGATTTAGGATTCAGATAAATAAATAAATTGGGATCTTCTTTAACATAGCTTTAGGTGTGAAAAAAGCAGTTGTCCGCGAGCCGAAACTTCTCGCTAAATATGGGTACGGTCCAAGCGCGTATAGAATGAATATGCATTACATATATTTTGAATATTCATATGTGCTTTGCATACAAGTAAGTACAAAACGAGCCAAGTACTAATGGTAAGAGGATTTAACTACAAGTATTTTAGTAAGTTTAACTCAGAATTATAATAAGCAGGACAAGGAACTTGCAGAGTGTTTCTCGGCCGCGTAAGGGTTGTTCATCGCCAAGCATCTTAAGGTCGCCTTAGAAGAACTTACACAGTCCCATTTCAAAATATATAAATTATTGACATCAAATAGATTATTAATACATTAAAAAAATAAGTAAATTTAATTTAAATCATAATAAAATCATCAAGGGCGCTCGAAATTTCCATCGTGGATTTTCATCAAAGACATTCCTTATTCTAATTCCCCCAGTCACGGGTGTCCGATTCGATATTACAAAACCTAATATAAGTAGCATTTTCTTTGTACATTTTTAATCTGTCTATATTTTTCTCAGTCGAGAGCCAAGGATATCCTCAGACGTAAATCCGAGCCCGGGAATACGTCACATGTTCAAGTTCTCATCCTTTCAAAGAGTGAAGGCAGCTAAATTACAGTGTATGATTTTATGGGGTATTTATTATTTACAGGTTCGCTTTTGATCTATTTTTCAGCTTTCAGGATTCAGCAATTTGCATGAGAAAGGAAGATTTTCAGTCGCGGCGTATCAACATTTCCTTCGCCTTTGTGTAAATCGTTATTTCGAACTATTAACATTTATAAATATTATAAAACGTAGCAATAAGCTTTTATCATGAGCATTTTTAGCGACCCATTTTAAATGAAATTCATCATAAATAATGGAAAATCGTATTTAAAAAGACACGGAACTCGCACAAATTGTGGGGATACATCCCAGATTTTTTCCTAGATTTTTTAAAAGATGTTTCTTTTTATAATACCGTATCATCGAGTATAGTGATCCTGTGCAAATCCACCATTCTATAAGATACAGCGGGTGTAATTTTCAGATCTTACAAAACCCGATCATGGAACGATTTCTGGATTTCTTCCAGAAATTGTAAGTTGGTTTGCGTCGGAAGAAGAAGAAGGGGGCATTTCGAAAGCTGTCATCGTTGGCCATAGGATATCGTTTTTTCTCAATCCTAATTTGCCTGGTTGGGCAAAAGTCATAATGATTGTGGATAATGAAAACAAATTAGGTCATTAAGGCGTTCCAGGGGTAGCAGTGCAGATAGTAAGTTGTGGGTAAGACCAGGTGATTCCAGAAGTAAGGAACTATTTGTGTGGGCACATATTGAGACTGGGAATAATATTGGGCAGGCGCATATTATACTGCATCATTACTAAATGAATGAAATATCCATTTTGTCATCAATGATTCTTAATGTAAGTGAACCCACCCCTCTGGTAGTCTGTTTCCAACTACTCCAACCAAATTCAGGTGGGTATTTCACTCTATGGCGTCCATTCTTAAAACGACTGGGGGGAGGTAACCCTACGCCCGTGGGTAACAGTCGAATCCCTAGCTTACATGAGTTGGATGCGTGACTTATCCTATATTTAGCACTAATAAAGTTGAATTTGGACCTGCCGATTATAGGAAAAGATGGAGGATTCTATGCAAATGTGACACCATGGTCTTCAACAGACTCTGACAAAGGGGGGGGGGGGGGGAGACAGTTTTGTTGCTCGAACGGGGACTAGACGGGGGCAGACAAGATGAGACATCTCCGTTAAGGGTCGGCGGATACACTTACTTATCAGAGACCTGAGGATACGGAACACCAGAAAGCATGACCATAGGTGCTTCCACTTGACCCAGATGCTTTCCGAACAAGACTTTTTTTTTCCTGTGGGAGTGGAATCTTCACACTCACTAAGCCCCTCCCTTGTCCTTATCTGTCCCTCTGGTATTGTTTTCCACATTGCTTCAGGAGGACAGGTAGTCTGGCCTTAGGTGATTGGCCCTATTCCATTGTTGGAGAGGCGCTCTGCGTCTCTCTCTTTCACTGCCCTCTTTGGCGCTTAGAATCTCTTCTACGTATTCGCGCCAAAGGTCCCAGTCCTTCTTGTTTTCCATTATGCTGTGGACCATGTTGTCGATGTTGAGTTCGGCTACCCCGAGTGCTTGTTTCAGCAATTTTCTCTGGGGTGCTCAAGCCTCACAGCCAATGATGGTGTGCTCTGTGTCGTCAACCTCCGCTTGGCAGTGGTGGCACATTGTGGATGGTTCTTTGCAAATCCGCTTCAGGTATGCACCGAAGCATCCATGCCCAGTGAGCACCTGAGCCAAGCGGTAGGTTGTTTCACCGTGTTCCCGGATCTTCCACCGACTTATAACTGGGATAAGTCAGTGGGTCTATCTTTCCTTGCTGGACTGATCCCGTCTCCATTGCCAGGCTTCCCTTAGTTTCTGGTTACGTTCGTTGTGATTTTTAGGGTCTTCGTAGTCCAAGGCCATCTTCTTTGCCTGGAGGTCAAGCGGGGGTATTCCAGCGATCACGAGCACCGCTTTTTCAGATGCAGTTCTGTAAGCTACGGTGACTCGGAGCGCCCCTTGCCGCTGGACCCCGGCCAGCTTCCTTCTGTAGCTTTTGTATCTGAGCGACTCATGCCATATCGGGGCTCTGTACAAGATCGACTGTATTGCCTCGTTTATGGTACGTCTTCTGCACGGGTTTGGCCTTCCGATATTGGGCATGAGCCATCCTAGCTCACTGGCCACCTTCTGCGCAGTTACTTCAATATATTTTCTGAAGGTCAGCTTGTTGTCCAAGAGGATCCCGAGGTATCTCTGCGATTTGCAGTATTCAACCTCGTGACCGTTCACAACAAGCCTTTTGACCCACGATCTTCTTATTCTACTGTAGATCATTACCTTCGTTTTTCTTGCCGCCAGCTGCAGGCGATTATCCTGCATCCATGCGGTATGCCTGGATTATTGTCCCAAGTTACTCCAACCAAGTCTCAAGAAAATATATTGCACCAGAAGCTGTAACTAACTGGAAATCCAGTTACTCTTAATCCTTTGTTCCTTGGCACTGATCTTAGGTGGTTTATCCCCCTAGTATTCCCCTTGTCAGGGGCTGAACTAAGTACTGTGTAGTGTAGATCGCAGTAACTATATTTTTCTGATTGTCCTTCCCTACTTTGGATCACTTTATCTGCGGTCTGATAGTCGAACAAAGCACGTTGACTATTCTGACTAGCTTTTTTGTGTTTCCATTGGAACGTTTAAAAAATAAAAGATTAAAAGGAAAATGAAAGGATATTAGGTGATTTCATAAAATTACACATTGTTCATGTCGCTTCGCGACACTCGGCAAGCGTTTTAGTATTCTACTGAAAATAAATTATTAAGTCGAGATTGGGTCAGGCTGTTTTATGATATGAGAACAAATATTTTATTACATTTTTGATTACATCGAGATTTTATAATTGACGGTTGTAAATGATAACATACATTTTATATGGCATATTGTGGGGTTGGAGTGAAAAAATGAAATAAAAAAACCCTCAATATTATAGAGTAGGCTATGGGAAATTCGTGATATCCTGGACATGTGCTCCCTGATAGCGTATACGATAATTTAACGCCGATTGTGTTTTCCGACGGAAAAAATCTATTTGTGAGTATTTTCCCACGTAGTCGATAATGGTATCGAATTTTCCCGGCTTTAATGTTCTTTTAAAGAACCATAATTGCCGGTTGGTGGATATAATTGATTAGTATTTTTCTTTGATAATTAATGACATCAGTGGAGCTTCTGAAAAATGGGCGTTTCACGCTCGTCGAAGTGCAGGAAGACCCATCAATTTGCTAGGAAATTGACTTTAAAACCCAATAACGAGCAATCTATGGGAAAATTAAAAACAACAATTTTAATTGCGATCGATAAATCAACAACCGCCATAAATTATTTATAATTTATAGAATTGTCAGTATTCTGCAAACATAGCATCTTGACCTTAGTTATGTTAAAGTGTTGCATCCGGCAAGTTCCGCGAATAAAACCCCATGTTAAATGCCTACTACATTCTTCCTTCTATGGTATCTGACTCACCTTTACATGGCGAATGTGACTTGCGGAAATGCATTGAATAATATGAAAAATGCGAAGAATTACAGATCTCAAAGGAGTAAGCAGAGTGTTAATTCGATTAGCTCCATCCGCTTCCATATATATTTATGCTAATCGAACTATCTATTCGCATAGAAAACATATTTTTTTTTAGATACTAAACAAGCCAATATTATTAATTGAACTACATTCATATAAGGCACAAAAACGAAATTCAATTAATCGGCTGGTTTTACATTAAAACATGATGTTGTCGGTAATTAAATTCAGTATAATGTATGCGAAGCCTTGAGTTGCTCTAAAGTCGGATGGAATGAAGTTTTGTCCTTAATAAATAATACTTGCATCGATAACTGTCTTTTATAAAAGTAAATAACGATAAAATTAATTTAACACCTTGTTCACCTAAAATATGATTATGGCAATGTATTTTATTTATGGCATGTTTGTTCGTTGAAGGCATTCCTTTACACTTTCTATGTGTACACAACAATTAATTCAAAACAACTTTATTTAAAAGAATAAATAGCTACCTGATTAATAAAAAGCCATAAACGAACCAAAAATATTTCCATTGCTTTAGGAAATTTTGAGCATTTTTTGAAAAATCGATAAAGGGGACTGTTGTCTATGTCAGGGAACTGTGTATTTAAATGAAAAACTCTAAAATATTAATGTTATCAGGGTTGTCAAAATAGGTTTTTTTTAACATTTTGAAAAAAATACCCAAAATTTCACATTTAAATTATTAAAACTTTTTCATCTGTGGTCGTAATAGTACAAAAAAATTGTTTAATGCTCGTATTTTTGCAAAAAACGGTGCTTATCCCTTCAATAAGGATTTATTTTGGGGTAACTCTGTCGTGTAAATTAATTCTTTTGGCGGCCCTATTTCGTAGCTCGCATGGTCTCCAGACCTGACACCAGTGGATTTATTCATCTGGGGACGTGCCCGATTCCATGGACTGCACGGTCTTCAGATCTGACACCACGAGATTTTTTAGTATAAGGACGCGCAAAAGAATTAATTTACACGACAGAGTTGTACATAAAATAAATTCTAATTGAAGGGATAAGCACCACCTTTTCAAAAATGAGAAAGGAAATGCTACTTCAGATCTTAACCCCTATGGGAGTACTTACGGGGACCCTCCGTAACCCCCTCCACTATTCAGAAAAAGCACTCTTGTACATTGAAGCTCTGAGGCAGACAGAGACAGAGAGAACTTATCGCAGTTCGGGAGACTGAGACGGAGACCTTCCCCGCATGCATCGCAAGATTGTATAGACCGTTAGCCCAAATTTATCGACTAATAATGATTTCGAATTCAAGTGTGTTATTTGTTTACGTAAAGAAATGACCGAATATTGTATGCTAACGAAAGTCGCTGCTTGTAGAATGAGTCTTTGCCCAATTATCATTTCCTTGTAAAGCGGGAGCAAATGAATCGAATTTTTGTGTGTATGCAAAGAAATGACGTGGTCTTGTATGCTATCAGCAGTGTTTATGCCTCGAATTGAGATTGTCTCACGCTGATAGGAGCTGACAGAAAGTAATCGGTGTAAAGCGATTATGACATCAACGACTTCATCGATTTTAAATTTGCTCACTAACGAAAAAGTTAAGCATAAAAAATATTTTCCAACCCTTGACCCTAGCAAATTGAAACCACTTCAAGTTTAACGACTTATTGAATGATTTGTGTGACTTGTAGCATATCGTTGGAAAGGGTATAATCTAGAGATTTTTAAATCTAAACTAAGTTCAAAATAGTTGTTAGTTTTTTGTTTAAAAAGTAGAAGTTGACATTTCTCATTCGTTTGCACATTTTATGTGACTTTGGAAGCTTAGAAGTAATTTTATATTATAGATTAAGAATTATGACGACTTAAGAGTAAAATCTTCCCATAACTTACGCCAAAATTGGCCACAAGGTTTATGTGTCCAACCGGTCCGCTTTTCAAACTGCTGATAATTCGAATGAGCGCCTCGCGTAGTAACTTTATAAAATATATTTAGATCAAAAATACATTACAAAATACAAAAACAGTTATTTTGAGCTATTACGAACACAGATCAAAAAGTTATGACGATTTAAAGTTGAAATTACGGTTAGTCGGTAACTAACCATTGCCTTTCACGTGTGGTTATGTTTGAAATTATCATTATTTTAAAAAGATATTTTAATGTTGATCAGTCAATAATTAGTATTTATTCAGATTCAGAAAATCAAGCTAAGTCTGAATCGAGACCAAATTAGTCGGTATTCCAAATTCTGGATTTGAACTCGGATCTTTTATGATAATAGTCCAGGATATAACTGATTTTAACAATACTTGGTAGTGTTCAAATTGCAGCATTTTGAATATGTCTGTATGTACCTAAGCTAGACATTCATTTGTATAGTTATGTAATCTTCATTGGCTTATTAGCTGTTTTTCATGTAACCATGCCAAATTTCTATGGCAATTTTTTCAAAATCAAAATTTATGATCCATGAATCAATCTTAGTTATGCATCATTGAAATAACGAGCCAATTTGGGCAGAGCACACTTTTTGTTGTACAAACGACCGTGTTAACACGAGCGCATCGGTGGGAATTCCTTGCCAAAATGGCGGCAAAAACTTTCGCCCCGAGCCGATATATCGCCGCACGATTTATACGGAGGCAGATAGGTGTCATTTGCGTTGTCAGCCCTATTCTTGATATTTATTTTGCGCGCCCATGGCAATTCAGCAGTTATTCTGTCTCTCCACGGGCATGTTTGCAGGAGATAAAGTTTGGGTAAAATTTGAACGGATCCCGCTCGGAGGCGAAGGCTTTAGATTGCACTGTCAATTCTGCCCCAGCAGTGGAGGAATTGCCGTAAACAAATATCCCAGAAGTACCCGAGAATTCCGTCAGTCGCGGATACAAATGTTCCGGAGGAGGAATTGAGAAATTCAATATGCCACGTCAATTTGTTCTGGGATATCCCCCGCCGTCATATTTAAGGTCGCGTTACGTTCAAATTGATTTACGATATCCAAGATGAAAGTGGGAAGGAGCCTTTGTTCGCTCCCTGGAATGAATGGTCCCACTGTGCCTCCGGTCATGGAGGCTTCTCGGCTAAAATTGAACTGGAGCAAAACCTGCCATTCTTTTTTGTTTTCGAATAATTGATAATTGTAATTCGATATAAGCTCCCTCTTGTAGGTACTTGTGAAAAAAATAAAGATATTGGCATCGAATATATACAATACAATACAAAAGCTATCAATTTTCAAAGTGCGCTTTTATACCCCAAATTACATAATATTAAATCAGACGATAATGTTCTTAATTATATAATGGAATCAGATTGCCGTAAAATCTGTAAAAACACACACATTACGCTGAGAGAAAGACTACAGTTACAAGATCAGATATGACAGTGAGAAGAATATGTGTTCCCGCGGCCAAGACGTTCGGTCGACTTTAAGATTTGAACCAACTGAGTGCCTCTCTGTAGGGTTTTGCATCGCTCATATCGTTATTATCTCTGTCGATCTGGCGTTAATTGAACGCCATGTATATCGCGACTTCTATGAAAAATTGATCTATTAAATCATCTCAATAAAGTAAGCATTGATGTTGTTGGCGTTGATGTTATCCAATCTCAATTCTAAGTACGCCAATAAACCGCCATGGCCGAATTCTCTCTTTTGTGCAGAATGTCTACTGACGCATATGTTAACGCATTTTACGACCAATTCATTTTATTAGCAGCATAAAGGGTCAATCGTTCATCTCATTCGGTGCAACGCCACCATTGTTCGACGGATCTTTAAGCCGTTTGACTGAATTTAAGCGAAATAATTCAATCAGGGTTGAAAAAGTCCGACTTTGATTCAATGTGGAGCAATAAAAATACTTAATTTAAGCAGCTTATGCGCTTCTGGTGCTTCCTCGTTACACTGCGATACATTATCAGGTGATAAAAATCGTGCATGAGACCTGTTCTTGAAGCGCATTCGTTTAAGGCAATTAAAGCGGATACTTTATATTATTTATGTAACGGGATTATAAAGAGTACAATCCGAGGTCTTATGTCAGATGCTCGTTTGATTCAAGTGGGGTGATTTAAGCCCAAGTAAATGACGATAAATTTATGGAGGTCTTGAAACGCCACAGATGAACAATGACCAAAGCACATCCACTGATAACTAGATTACGCTTAATGCTATGGTAGAATTGCTTTGCAACGATGATGTCAGCTTAAAAAATCCATTTATGTTTCATACCAAGAAGTTGCAGACAATTGGGACACTTCCTGGAAGATCTCAGATGTGAATACTGAAGGATGATATCAAATAACTACGGACTTAAAAATAAAGCCAAAGGACAATATAAGACTTATCTTACGTTAGAATAGAATTGACATAAAAATATTTACAGCCACAAGCATTAATTTGTAGCACAAAAAGTCTATTTATTTAAAAAAATATATGCTTTAAAAAACAACCCAAAGACATTTCGTGTGGTTTGAGTCAAAACATCTCCAAGTCAAAGTATGTACTTAAAAATTCTGCTCGAGAAACTCCTCAAAGATCAGATAGTTTTCTCGATTATCTCGACTATATGGGTACAATTATCAATACCAAGTTTCTTGTATTGAATCGATGCGATAAAACCGGGAAGTCATGGACATGTACAGTGTAGCGTCGATAGTTAGCTTCATATGAACCTGCTATCCTTACTGGGCAGGTTGTGTATCACCAGAGCAACAGCTTAAAGTTTCTCGAGTTGTCTTTGATTCAGTTTCGGTTGGCAACTTCAGCATACCTGGCTGGGCAAGGATGTTGTGATGGTCGCGCTAAATTTAAAAATGCGTTCAACGTACCTGGATATGCTGTCGAGCTCATCAGCGACTACATCAAAGACAGGTGTGTCCAACACAACAGGACAGGAATGGTGAGAAGACTTGAGATGGGCGTTCCGCAGGGATCCGTACTGTGACCAACCCCCTGGAATGTCCTATGTGATTGCCGAAAACCCTCCGGCGAATCTTCTGGTGCCAACAGAGATGGGATCAATTCAGCATTGACTTATACCGATTATAAGCTGGTGGAGGACTCGGAATCATGGAGAGGCAACCTACCACCTGACGCAAATCCTGACAAGACATGGCTGTTTCGGAGCTTATCTAATACGGATAGGCAAAGAAGCAACTATAGAAGCAAGGAGAACTGGGACCTTGGCCTAGGAATTATGACCACGAATCACATCTCCAGCACTAGAAAAGGGTCTCATTTGGTAAGACTACCTGCCCCTGAAACAATGTAATACCAAGGGGGACAGAAACGGACCAAGGAAGCGGTTTTGTCAATAAGAATCTGACATTACCTTGGGGTCCACCAGCTCCAGAGTGTTTTTTGAGGGATTCCTCTCCCACATGAAAACATCACAACTGCTGAAAGATCTAAATTATGATAGACTGATGATATTGGCAAGGATAGTGAATGTTTGAGATTGGACAATTGGCTCAGATGACTCAATTGGCTAAGGCTGGTTAATCGTTCGCTTTATTCCTTCTTGCGCTTGCTCAAATTGGGATGAGGACGCGCAGGGAAGAATGAAGTCGTCCGACAGCCTTGGCCGCGGAAAGATGTGTTCTTCCCTTTGCTTCCCCGATCTCGAATTAGTCTTTATCTTAACTCGTTGTAGTCTTTATCTTAGCTCGATAATAGAAGTTTTGAGGATGCATGCATAGCCCGATCGCGAAAGTAATTATAAAAACTATTTTAAAATAATTATTCATACGAAAGATATTCTCGTTTTTTTATGTTGCATCATTCCAGGAAGATTTATCATGTATTATAAATATTTAGATTGCTGTGGTCAAACGAAAACGCATTGCACTGTCAGTCCATGTCAATAAACAGTAACATTTAGCTCGTATAAATTATCTCTGGACTCAAAGGCAGGCGGGTACACAATTATATAGTAAATATCAGCATCTGCTGCACCAGTTGATTCATATTAAATAAATAGGTATTACAGGTGTGTTTCATCGGAGTGTTTCAAAAGCGACCAGGACAAATAACAACGACTGAGCAACTAAATTCAAACGAACGAAGATCTAAATTCCACTATCCGATAAGCGTATTTATTCAGGTGAGATTATATCATGCAGTTCATTAGCCGCAAATTGGCATCTTGACCCATCCGCCTTCCCTCCCTGCAAAAATAGACGTTCGTCGGATTCCTATCAGCAAAACACCGAAGAAAAACCGAGAAAGGGCAGAGAGATTTTGATAAATACGAGAGCTATGTCAATATGATCAGCTGCATCATAGCACATTCCGACATTCATATTAATCAGTCTAACGACCCTTGGCCAAGGATAGCGAAAACGCCGTTGTGTTCCACAATCGAAGGTACACGGCTAATATCTGTAGATACACGGCTTCATCTCTCATAATGGATCTAATAAATCAGCGAGGAATAACATTTATCTAATAAGAAACTTCGACGCAAGATGAATGGTCCCTTATAAAACATTCCGTGTATCTCATGACTGCTTACTTAAAATGTTGCTATATAGGCTGCGGAGGAGGCTAGACTTATCAGTGCTTTCTATACTTCGGGGCTGGCGCAAATGCGACGATGGATCGGCATACGTTACACGGGCTCTGTTGAAGTGCAAACAGGGAAATTAGAAGATTGTCAACATAGTCGTACACGTGTCTACATATTATCTTCGGATACAATATAAATAGTACTTTGATATTGATGTGCTATGGAGCTATCTTATCTTTGTCAATAAGCAGGTTACTAGGAAAATAATGATACATTCATAATACTTGTTTATTTTTCAAACAAAAAACATAAAATTTATTTCGAGCTAAAATCGAGATAAAATTCTACTTCTAATTTTGATGTTTGAGTGATAATAAAAATATATTTTCGCATACTGAGTGCAGAGATTAGTGAATCGGAGAAGGAAGTCGTGCTGTAAAGGTACCCTTACACGTCTAAATATTCATCTAAATAGTCGTTGAAACGCTTTTGTGGGGTTTAACAATATCAACAGTGTCAAGGTTCATTTATTGATATACAAGCTTCATTAACGCTGCGCGGTCCTGAAAGAAATTGAACTTATGTGGACAATAAATATTGGGCATAAGAATATATCATTTTAGGTTTTAGGAATGCTTTAGAAGAACAGACTGCGAGACTTTTTGATGAACCTCTTCATCAGAATTACAATATATAATAGAAAGCTATATTAATTGATTATATACTTAGAACTCAGCCTGATATCAAAATTGATTAAATTTGTGATGCTTAAATGGATTCCAAAAATATCAACAGTGTTAAGATTCATTTATTTATATACAGCTTCATTCACGCTGCGCGGCTCTGAGTGAAATTAGATTTGTATGGACGATAAGTATTGAACATACGAATATAGTATTTATGTTTAACTGGATTTAATTGGTTGGTCAACTATTTAGACTCACTATTCAAATGGTTTAAATCAAAAATATCGTGTCTGAATGAAATGAAAGTATTTAGATTTTACATTAAACTATGTTTGTGTAATATATAAAAAGTGCGACAGATTGTTTCATGCTACGTGTACGAACAGTAGCCACTCTGATGGCCCGCTGGATGAGCGTAACCTGAGCTACGTGACTATTAAGACATGCATATTATATTTTTGGAGTTTCAATCGATAAGTTTAATGAGTTCAAAATAAAATAAGTAACCGAAGAGATTGTTGCTCTTGCTGTAAAAGTTATTCAACACATCACTCAATAAGTTCGTAGGATTTTTTCATTTTACGCATTTTTTTTCTTCATTTGTGGTCGTGTTTTCGTAATTTTTTCCATCAAATGCACCAATTATACCATATGATGTATGTATTGTCATATACTGCATGAAAAAATCCTTTTTATTTCGACGAAACAGCTCCAAACAACGCTTTGAATTGTTGACGCTTTGTTGTTTTTGATCGAATGTAAGCAAATGCGGTACCCGCTTCGAACAAAGCGTTTTCATGGACAAATATTAATGTAATATTGTGAATATCTCATGCAACTTCAATTTACATCCTACAAACGTCTTGAGTGATGTGTTGTGTAATACCAATCTTATGTATTTTTTTCAATATTTTTCTATTGGTAAATTATGTTTTATTAAATACAAGTTATGGCCAAGTCATGGCTTGACCCATGCTTTGGGATCGATAGGAGCAAAATTATATAAGGGTGTGTATCCAGTATATAGCAAAGGTGAAACGCTGCCTCGAAAAACAACGCCGGTCCAGGATTAGGAAGCACTGGCGTGTCCAGCTGGAAGAAAAAGAGTGACGGGGTCGCGAGGGCGGCCGCGGCCCATCAATAACCGGGCCTGCCCGCCCACCGCCGCCTATCGCTCAAAGTCCTTAAAATAACATATCCTCCCATATCTGTCCATCTAGGCGGCTATCTGTCAATCGCCTTTGTAAACATCTGACCAAAAGCCTCGGAAAATGTCCTCCGATAGGCGATCCTCTTTTACGGCCTTTCCCTCATCACAAAAAAGGCTGTATTTTTATGTCGGCCACAAAAAGGAAAGCGGAGCTCATCTCGCTTGATTTTACACGCTGATGAAAATTTGTAATCATTTCCTTCGGCGAAGGTCGAGAGGTCGATAAGGGATCCCTTTCAGCACGCAAAATATACTGTCCACATTTATCATATTTTACGTCGTCCCGGTCATTATGAGGGATGTCAAATCGGAAGAAATGCACAGTTCAAATCCGAAACGTGCTTTATGAGTACATTAATAATTTATGATCTGCTTAACGTGACCTCTTCCGCTCGTTTATCATGGTCAATCATATTTAAGACCGCTCCCCCGCTCAGCATTTGATAGGAGCACATTTTGAAATATTTCTGTAATTACCCCCGACTTATATTTGTTTATTCGTGTGGTATTCCAGGGTTTCAAAGATTGAGCGCAGCAGGAATACACACGATGTGTTTAATAGGCTATTCATGTCACGCGCCCTGAAGTAAGCCGCAACAAGCACTTAAAACGATGTCCGACAGATCAGAAGAGCATATAGGCATATAAGAGCATATTTAATAGGCCCATTTATTAGAAGGCTTCATTAACTTTGAAGAAATCTAATGAGACTCGGACTTCGAAAATCCAGTTGAGCGATTTCCCAATGCCATAGATCTGGATAGCATCGAGATGAGACCGAGATAGGGAAGTCTCGCGAATGTATTAAAACATGGCTAAAATATTCCATTTAATGTTAATGGGTTCTGATTGATATGTATGCAAATGTATGCACGTGCAAATGCAAGTGTTGCATGTGAGCATGTATAATGAGTACGTGAGCTAAGGCTGGTACGTCCGACCCTGAGATATGCGATGTAAATAAGAGGCTCTTTCCCAATGACGTGTTTGTTGATAGCTTATCAATGGTTTTTCCATATATTATTTAATTTTTTCGTTTAATAATAGCATGCAGTAATTCTGCACAATTTTAAAAAGATATGCATTTTATTCATGACGACTGAATTGACCCTCTTATTGCCGGACGTCGATATATCGTCATTGTCTATACATGCGAAAAGTGCTGACGTCGATATATCTATTAAAAAATTCTTATAAAAATTCTCTATTTTCCTTTATTTTATAATACATTTAAACTTTTTTTGTGCGGTAGATGCATTCCGCGAAAAATCGCCAAAAAAAAAGCTATGACTTACATAAAAAAAATGAAGATGCGTTCCATGGAATTTTAAAAACCACATACTTTGAAACGCCATATAAATTATATTCAAAATCGCATAAAAAAAGTTAATAATAAGACATGAAAATATAAAGGCAATTAAAAAAAAATACATTTTTGGTAACAATTAAAGGACGTTTTGCATCATCGATAAATTTTTAAGGATGTCTGATATCTGGCATCTGAAATCCCAGACATCCACTAGAGAAATACACAATATAATTCATCATTAGTAAAGATGTTACTATAGTACTTAACTAAAAAAAAAAAAAAATCACAAAATGACGACTGTTTAAAAAAAATCAAGTCAAGTCATTTTTTGGCCTTATTTTGTGACAGTTTTAATTTTTTTAAATAGTTAAAAAATAAATTTTGACATAAGTGGTAGAAATAATAGGGGATTGTATATAAATGATACGTATCCAGTTTGAAGTATATTAACCCTTTGCGGTCCTATGTCGAGTCTGGCTCGACATTTTGTTTCTACATTTTTTTCTCCACTCACATTTAAAATCATGTGATTTTATTTGGAAATGAATATTGAACGTGAACATCTCCGAT